>CAWUFW010000015.1:2902500-4389166 GCA_963921515.1 Calotriton arnoldi
GGAGAGACGGGTGCAGTGTGGGAACACAGGCAGCGAGCTCCGTACAACTCTATGGGAAAGTCGCGGTTGGAATTTTAAAGATTAAGGACACTTAGGAGAGGACTTCAAGCAAACCCAGCTAAACATAGAAGGTTCTAAGGCCAGCACCCTTGAGAGTACCGAGGTACCCGTGTTACCTATCCCAGAGGAGCCGGGTGCATAGGGGTCAAGTGGTGTCGGAAACCCTCGTCGCTTTCAATGGCGTGATGCGAGAAAATACTGCTTCCGTGGAGAAGAAAAGTGTCCGGTGTGATCCAAGCCTGGATCGTAGATGTGAAGAACCTGAAAGCAGAGGTGACAAAGTCTGGGTCACTTCCACGTGACCAGGAGCGGAGCAATCGAATGCCCACCGATGTCGGGTGCTTCAGGTGCGAAGAGGTGAAGCTTGACTCTGCAGCCACGGGGACCAGGAGACGTCTGCGATGACCACAGTCCGGATTCGAGCTGTCCCACAAAGGGTGTCTAGTGCTGGGGGGGTCAGTGTCCGGATTGAACACCAACAAGCCTTGGCAACTGCAACCCACGCGGTCAGAGGAAAGATGCTTCTGCGAGGACCAGCAAGGTCCTGGGGACTCACCAAGCGATGGAGAGTCAGGGCACGTCTGGAGCAACCAGGGAAGCCCACTGAAAGTTAAAGTTGCCTTCTCAGGGACCCACAGGCCAACAGACCAGGGATCGCGAAGGGACCTCGAGAGGAATCACAAAGTGCCCGCCCACGGAACACTCGTGGAGTATAGGCCGGAAATCTTCAGTGGAATTACTGCTCGGGGTCAGGACTACAAGTAGCCCAAAGCACAGCTTCAGGGATCGCTGAAAAGCATATGCTGCTGCAAATGTACACGGTGCCCAGGGGTATGGGTTTCATGGTCCCCACGAGCGATACGGGCCTCAGAATTGCTGAGAGCGCAGATCGACCTCGGAGACCTCGGGAACCCACCTCCTGTATTGCAGAAATCTTAGGAGTCCTTCGGGAGCTTTGTAGATGCAAACCGGTCAGATGCGTTTAGGTGCCTGCTCAGCAGGGAGTAACTCCTTTACTCCAAGGAGATTCTTCAGTCGTCCGGCAAAGCGTAGATCGTCGAAGGTTACTTGGTTTCTGTAGCAGAGCTTAGTCCAGGTAATATCTAAAGTCCTGTAGCCAGGGGTTCCTACTTATACCCAAGGAAGGGGTGGGACAAACTACCCACCTATGGGAGGGTCAGGACAGAGGGGTGGCTACACCCATGTCCTTTGTCCAGTTTCGCGCCAGAGCAGGGGCTGATAGCCCCTGCTACTGGTTTGAGCTGGACTATGCACGAGGACACCAAATGTGCCCCCAGTGCATACATCAAAGCACTCTGAGTGTGCACCCACCCAGCCCCAATACACTAAAGCCCTGTCTGGGAGGTGGTCACACCTCCCTGTGACAGGAAACCTATTGTCCAAGCCTTCCCCTGCCGGAGTTTCCGTCCAGCAGCAGGAGGGCAGACTCGTGTCTGTGGCTGGCAGCATCCATTTTGTGATGCCAGGGCTCTGTGAAGCTGGTACCGGGTGTACCGGTGCTGTCCTATTTCTCCCTCTAGGAGGGAGGAATCATACCTCCCACACCAGTTACTGGTGTGGAGGTATGATTCCAAGGTGTTTGACACCAAACACGACATAATTCCTTGCAGCCGTTTTAAAGTTAGCATTTACCAAGAGGTTATAATGCACTTAAGAGTATATGGTTGGCTGCATCACAAACAACCCCGAAATAGTGGTTCCGAAGGCTGCAGAGGGGCTCTGCTCATGCATGGGCACCCTCTCACATAAAACCCAACACCCTGCCTTCAGGATTGATAAGGCCTGCCATGGGGGGGGACTGATAGGCTTATATGTGCAGTGATTAGGATAGATATAGTGAACCTATATCTAAGTAAGGGGTGCATGCACCACCTTACACAGGCTGCAGTAGCAGACCTGTTGTGTCATTTTGAATGGTCTCCCAGGGGTGGCATAATACATGCTGCAGCCCCTGGGAGGCCTCTGGGATACCTATGCCCTGGGTACATAGTATACCATTTACTAGGGACTTATAAGGGTACCCCAGAATCCAATCTGGAGTGTACCTAAAGTACATATAATCAATTTAGAGGAGAAAGCAGATAGACTGGGGTCCTGAATAGCAGGATCCCAGTCAGACCAAGTCGAAAACAGTGAAACATCAGCAAAAAGTGGTGGTAACTATAAGAAGCAGATCCTACTCTCCTACAGATGGCACCACCAGATTTTTAGCTGAACTGGAACGCAAAAAGTAGGGTCTTGATGTGAACTCTCCCAAGGACACCACTTGTTGCCGATCAGAGAGAAATGACTCTCTGGACAATTCTCACCTCGGCCACCCATGTGTCTGGCCCAGCAGCATTTTTTTTCCCCCGACCTCTCCCCACCAGGCTAACACACTCAGGCCATGGTGGGCGGGGAGGCGGGAGTATGCAGAGGTCTCGTTGGGGCCAGGTGTTGTCACCTTTTCCCCAATGTCTTTTAGGCCTTGGTAGAGGGGTGTGTGCCTTTGCATAGACCTCAGTCTGAGGCCACCTTTCCCAGAAAAGAAATTGAGGAAGTAGCGTTGGCTCAGCATCCTGTGATTCTGGGCAAATCACTTAATCCCCCAAGGAATGCAATAAAATGAATTTTATCTTGTATAATGTAACTGGTGCACATTTAAATCGCTCCAATGGCTCTGGGCCGAGTTCATGCTATATAAGACTACACAAGCACAAAATATCCCGCCAGGTTCTGCAAAGGCCCTGGAGTGATATTCTTTATATAAAAACATCCTTGTTTATTTTTAACCTGGCTTTTCTGCTTTTGTCTAGTTTAACTATCAGTCACGGATTTTACAGCAGCTTTAGTACAGATTTTCGCACCAGCCAGGACATTAAGATACTGGTCTAGGTGGTAAAAAAACGGCCAGGTGGCAATCCTAGCCAAATGAGTTGTTGTGGCCCTTGGGCCATTTTATCTCACCTCGCCAGCCCGGCCAAACTGCAGGGCTTCTAGTTTCACTAATGTCACTGGCTCAGTGAGCTTCAAAATGCTTAATTCAACAAACATTTATCTAAAAATGAGTCCAGTGAGACTAAGCAAATGGCGATCCATGACAGGGGCGATCCAGGAAAGTGAGCTACTCTTTTTTTGGAGTACCCAGGCTTAATTGTGAGCCCAGTCCGACCCTGGGAGGTGGGATATACAATATTAAACTGGCTTGTGACTGAAGTCTGCAGTGTACCACCACAGGCGAAAAGCAAACAGTTGACTGAGGCAAGCAAGTACTCACCACACATGTATACTTCAAGTACATAAGTTATATATATAGGTGTTATGTTGTGTTCTTTCCACTTGATATAGTGCATACGACTCATACCTGAAGGTATATCTCTGCGCTCAGCCAACACAGAAACACAACACCAGCCTAAAACAGGCAGGTCTTCAATAGTTTTTTTAACCTGGCAAAGTCGGAACAGCAGCGGAGATGGTAAGAAGTTGATTACAACCCGATGGGGCTGTAAAGGGGAAAGCTCCGAATCTGGAGGAGCGGATGCGGGGAATGGTCAGAAGCGCCGTTAGATAGTTGTATGGATATCCCTATGTAACTAATCATATAATACAATGGAACGCAACCCATCCAGGATGCAAGTACATAGAGTAAACCCCACCAATAAGAGTTCCTCTCATATTCTCATCTTTGATAGTAGACTGAAGCTCCCAAATGATCTTACACAGAGCATTCAAACAAGGAAAACTCTGCGTGTCCTAGATACTACACTAAGACAAAGAGACAGAGTGGTAGTGTAGGGGCACCACCTGCACGATGCAACACGTTAGCACTAATAGTCCGCATTCATCAAAGTCTACAGGCATTGATGAACTAGTGTCAAGTGTATTGGGTTTATGACCTTATAAGATTATTGCAGTATGTCTGACATATCGCACATCATTGGTAATGTTGTTTGAATACCAAGAGAAAAGTTCTCAATACCTGAACTTTACTATCTTTCTTAACCAATGCTTTTGTTTTTATTTTATTTTTAAAGGCTGGCTTAACAACGTATTTTCACCCTGGAATAAATCTGAAGAAAATTCATTATTACAGCATTAAACTTTATGAAACTTTGGAAGAAGAGACTGGACAGGTAAGTATGATGCCAAATCACTGTTGATTTGTTTCAGGGAAATAAATATTACTAATTTTGGGTGGCTCCGTCTTTGTGGAGATGGCAAGGCTGGCGTAATCAGGAGCTGAAGAAGATTTTTTTTTTTACACTGCACTACATTTTAAGGTTAAAAATTTTAAGAGATGTGCTAGCAAGGTCCCAAACCCACAGGAATCAATCTTTCTTTTACAAACCAAATATGTTGTTACTATAAATGTTGCAAAACATTTACACAAGATTACAGACCCTACCGATTTTGCCTCGTTCCTCAATGGAGAGTGACTTAACCCTTTTTGACTGCAGCGTACTTGTCTATCTTAGGCCAAGAGCAGCTCCCTTATCACAATCTCCATCGAAGTAGATTTGGAGACTGTAATAGAGCAGAAACTGGATAATTTAGCATGTAAAATAGCCAGAGTATTACAGGTATCTGCATGGAGGCCGCCCTGCTGCCCCACCTCTTCCTCTCTGCCCCTTCCTCTTGCAACACGCTACAAATATGTTTGGTCACATGGTGGCTCTCCACTCAAGGAGGAAAAAGTCTCGCAGGGATGTCATTTTGCTCGCACGCGGTCGCCAACTTGACGCTGAGGACCGCGAGCAAGCAAAAAATGACCGCTACGCTACGCGTTTTTGCACTGTGCTACGTGCAATTTGCGTAGCGCGTAGTTGCGCTAACTACGCGAGCGTAGTTTTCCGCCCAGGCCTAATTACATCCCATAATACTTCACCTTACCTGCAGATGTAGTTAACCAAGAGGAAGAACACCTTCATTGTTCAACTAAATCTCAGAGCATTTAAGAAGAGGGGCAGAAGCACATTATATTGGAGGATACCCTTCAAACATAGTTACCAATCCTCCTCACCCGGGAGGTAACCGGACACAAAATCATGCTCTTAATGCATTCGCTATTTTCGTATCTGAATGCGCGTTTTAAGTGCAGCAAGTTCAGTGCTCAGGTTGTATCAGTTGTTGGATCTTGGGAGGTGTCGCAGCATCCCTCTTCACACTTGTAGCTGTGACCTCCTCTTTACTATGTGTTTTGCAATGTGGGTATAAATCAACAGGAGACGGGGTCTTGCTCTTTCAACTTATCCGAGACTAAGTTGAAATGAGCCATTTCCCCGTAGTCTGAACTGTACTGGAAGATAATGACAGAAGCGGGTTTTAAAAAGACATTTATCTGAACTCAGATTATTCTAAAGTTCTCTGTCGAGTTGCAATGTACCCCTAAGCAATAAGGAAAGTTGGGAAGAATTAACAGACATCAGTCAAGCAATAAGAACCTCTGATATAAAATTAAAAATAGGAAATGCTTGCACTTGACTTTCTGATATTCTAAGTCAGTTTCATAAATAAAAATGCTATAAAATAAATAAATAAAATGTGTGTATTCTCAACCTTTTTGACCTGTTCCCACAAATGAACGAGTAGATGTTAAGCTACTGACATCAAATTTCTGGCACTTGAAGATGAAAGTAATTTCCTTTCAGCCAATCCCAAAGTCTGCATGTGTCCAAACAATAAATATTCTTTTTTCTTAAACTCTGTCCGAGTACAGCTGTAACTCAAATAAATAGTCTTGAAAACTCTGATATTGAAAACGCTGCCTTTGCTTTGAAAAACATTGTGTTCATTTTTAGGTCTGGCTTTTGAGACTGCTTTAGTGGTATCGCCAGGATATTGTTGCCCCAAAAATACATATATAATATACATACATAGACATTTTGGTCAGCAGGCTTCATGCATTGGTCTAAGTTGTCCCTCACATTTTGCTTCCAGCCACACACTATACAACATGGAGCAGTATACAGCACACTATTCTTTGACTTACTGCACTGTGAGAGACTACACAAAGCCTCTGCATGTTGCTCACATCTGCCTCAAAATAGTTCCTTTCTCTTCTGTTGCAAAGCTGCTTCATGAGAATACTTTTTATTTAATTCTTTTACTTTTTATATTAACTTTAAACGTCGGCTACTTATTTTGCCTGCGCTCTTTTTTAAACCTCTTATAAAGTGTTTAAGTGACATTGTAACATTGTTACATTACGGTTTGAGTAAATGATCAGGTGGTAATTTATTTAGATTTTCTTCACACATAGTAATGAGTATTAATAAAATGCATGGCACACGTGAAAGTCTTGCTGTTTAAAAAAAAAAAAAGCATCACTAGTAAAGCTGCTGCATCATGAATGTTTTCTAACTTTAATATTTTTCTTACCAGCATAAGGTGTCTATGTTTAGGTGACAGACCTATTTTCTTTTTTCCGTTTTACTTTTGGTGTTATATTTTTGCAATTAAAAAACAAAACAAAAAATAACCATTCCATCAGCAGGCCAAGGCGAGACCTATTGTCTTTGCCAGTGTTTAGTTTCCTCCAGCAGTGCGCACATGAAAACAAACTTCAAAACCATTCTTGTTTTTCTCATGGAAATGTACCTGTTCACTTTCACAGAAAGTGTGCTGGTAGAAAAATATATTGGCCTTATGCAAAGCTTTTGGAAAGTAAATAAATGGACTTGTACTTTCCTTTTGCTGGTGGTAAAAAAATGTGTGCCTATAGATACACATGGTCAGCATACTTCAGCTATTTAGTGTTGGGTTTGGACAATGCAACTTGTTTTTCTTCATAGTAACTTCGAGTCATGTGCTGTGACTCCTTCCACTGACTCCATTATGGCTTGTTTTTTTCCGCCCTCGGGTTCGGATGTGTTCAACAGTGCTTCTGAGACTAATGTGATCCTCATGGTCTTTTAGGGCCTAACTGCTCCACTTTTCTTGACTGACCACTCTGAAAATAATCCCTGTGCAATGTTCGACGGCTCTCCAGACAAAAACACTGCTCTTCTCCCACCACCTGGGATCATTTCGCTTCACCTCCTCCAATGAGTAGCACCACGGTCTTCAAATCAGTTGAGTCTCCTTTAATGCCCAGACAGCTTGCCTCGGAAAATGCAGACAGAAAGAGGGTGATGCAATACACACCCTTCCAATTTTGTCTACAGAGCAATACAAAGTACCCCTGTGTGGTCCAGCATGGCATGTGCATCCCCTGCCTCTATCCTGACCACAAGACTCCCTGTGAGTTCTGCCTTGCTTTCCAGTGCAAAAAGATCCTGAGGTACCGAAAGAGAAGGGTGTTGAGCGCACACAAATGCAACAGCAGTCATCCTCCAAGAATCTTCAGCAAACCGGACCCACTCGCCATTGAGGAAGAAGAGTAGGGTTCCTTTGGGATCCCAGCTAAAACCCAGCCTCAAGACTTTGTCCTAGAGTACCTCTGAAGAGGAAGACTGGGGGGGCACCTTCGGCATTGACACCTATGGGCACCCGCACCAAGAAGACACTGTGAGGGGCTGAGTATAACTCTAGCGCAAAACAACGAGCCCACACCTGACCCACTTAAGCGCCCCCATGCCAATGCAGAGTACCACTACTGTGGGAGTCAGTCATCGAGCCCCAAATCGGGCAGGAATAAACTCCCAGCCTCTGGTCCACCTCTGGCCGCTGAGGAACTCTACGCCAAGCAGAAGCAGCTCTCCATCCACCCAGAGATTATCAAGAATTTGGCTAAACTGCCCCCGTAAAGCCCTTAACCACACTGCCTCTGATTTCCCAGAAACTGACAGCATCATTCAAGAAGGAGCTCTCCTTTGATGCACCACAGCAGCGGGTGCCCAAAATTCACAAGGACAAGGCAACACCCAGACACTTACCACAGACTCCTCCTCCTACAGTGTGGTGATTGGTGCAACCATCCATTGGTGCACTGCTAACTCAATGGGTTTGCTGTCAAGGTACTACAGGTTTGATTGGGAGAAGATGGAGGCAGTGGTGCAGCACCTTCTTGAATCAGCATCCCATTCAGTAGGGAGTATCTGTTTTGACCCCCAAGTGAATGAGATGTTGGAAACAATACATGAGGACAATGAGATTGCAGAGTCCATGGATGCCTTGCAGTCTGCCACTCCGAGGGGCACCTTTTGTAGCTCGAAATCCAGGAGCGGGAACACTACCACACCCTCTGGTCAGGCTTACATCACCGGCACCAACAACAGGCCTTTGAAGCATCCCAGACAGTCAGAGGATACTGAAGGAGTGGTTACAGGGGCAACAAGGGCAGGAGCAGAGGTGGCTCCTTAAAGGAGCATATGCTTCCAACTGCTGACTCGCCCACCCTCTCTCCTGATCACATGACACCTTTTGCAGGGAGGCTAAAGAAGGATTTCCACCGTCACTGGAAGGAAACCACCTCAAATCAATGGTTGCTAGCAGTAGTTCATCAGGGCTACTGCTTAGAATTCCTCATAATCCTCTCCCTCCCCCCCCCCCAACATACCACCACGCTGACACATCCTCAGTCATGTTCACTCAACTCTCCTAAAAGAAGAGGTCCAAGAGCTCTTCCAGAACGGGTACATCCTGCCAGAGCATTTCCATAGGAAAATACTTAAAGGAAGTCATCCTGCTGCTCAGTGAAGGGGGTTTCTTGATTGCGCTAGACCTCAAGAACACTTACTTCCACATTCCCATCCAGCCTGCTCATCGCCAGTACCTTCAATTTGAGGTATGTAGACAACACTAATAATTTGCAGTGATTCCCTTCAGGGTCACCACAACTCCAAGGTTTTTTTTTTTTTTGCACCAAGTGTCTGTTAGTGGTGGCCACTCATCTATGTAATGGGCATTCACGTCTTCCCATACCTTCAGAACTGGCTGATCAAGAGCAACAACAGACAGCAAAGTTTAGAACACCCCCAGACAGTTCTAACCCTACTACACAGGCCCACAGTAAATGTAAACAAGTATCCCTTCCAACCCCAGTAGATCCAGCTTTTCTTGGGTTTGGTGTTGAACTCTGTCACAGGGAAAGCATATCCCAACCAGCAGAAAGTGATGGCATTTCAACCGTTGCTGTCTCTTTTTCAGTCCACTTAGCTGCTATCTTTTAAAAATATAATGAAGCTCTTGGGTATGATGGCATCCTGCATAGCAATTGTGCTGCACATCAGATTGCACATTAGCCCACTCCAATTTGGCCTTGCGAGGCAATGGTTACAAGGGGCGGGTCAGTGGCAAGATTTAGTGTTGATAAAGGCCAACCCTCTCTGCTCTATGCAGTGGTGGAACAGCAACAACCTATTGCTTGGCAGGCGTTTCATGGACCATATCCCACAGGTGACCATCATAAGGGACGCATCACTCACTTGGTGGAGCGAACATCTTGGCAACATGACTGTACAGGTTAATTGAACCTCTCACCACCAGTGTCGGCACATTATCTACCTACAGCCGATGGCCATCCGGCTTACCCTTAAAGCCTTCTACAAGCTGGTTTATGGCAAGGTTGTACTTTTAAAGACTGACAACATGACATCCATGTATTACATACAGAAGCAGGGAGTGTACCCACTTCTCCCAGCTGTCTGCAATAGCACACAAGATCTGGCACTGGGCAATCTGCAACATGATCCATTTTCTAGCAGTGTAACTACTGGAGGGGATGATGATTTTACAAACCTGTTAAGCAGGACTAATCAAGAGGTCCACAAGTGGGAACTCCACACACAGGTCCTCCACAGGTACTTCCAGCACAGGGGAACCCAGCCAGCGACCTCTTCACCATCCTGGAGCCCGAACTTAGCCTACAGCAGAGGTCTTCAATCTGTGGTGCATAAGCCCCAGGGGGGCCGAGGAGTCTTGGGAAGGGGGGCACGCATTCCCATGCCTCACTTCTGCCTGGAATCCAAAATGTTTGCCTTTCATTGTGGAAAAAGACAACGTCCCGGGGACGGTTAATTCCGATCATTAAAATGCTTCAGCTGAAGTTTCATTGAGTCTCCTTGTAGGAAGCTGGGTTTCTGGTGCAGTAACCCCCACCCCTTCCCCCCACACACACTTTTTGCCAGATTTCTGACTTTGACTTGATGTGCCCTGGGTCCTGGCCAATCAGGTTCCCAGGGCCTGTGATCTTTCCCAAAACTGTACCTTTCTACCCCCAATTGGCACCTCTCTGGCCACATGTAAGTCCCTTGTAAAAGGTACCATGGGTACCCAGGGCACTGTGACCAGGAAAGGCCTCTAAGGGACCTTAGAGGTCCTGTACCTTAACACACACACACTGCCATTGCAGGCTGCGTGTTTTGGTGCAGAGAAAAGTGAAGAGTCGACATGGCGCACACACCTGTGTGCCATGCCTGCAACCCCAAGCCTATGGTATAGGTAAGAGACTGGTGCACTACACCACTGGTGAGGGTACAGTTGCATGAGCACTGTACCCCTACAGTGTTCAAGTCCATTCTTAGACATTGTAAGTGCGGTAAAGCGATAAAGAGTATATGGTCTGGGAGTTTGTCATTACGAACTCCACAGCGCCATAATGGCTTTACTGAATTCTGGGAAGTTTGGTATCAAACTTCTCAGCATAATAAACCCACACTGATGCCAGTGTGGGATTTATTATACCATGCACTCAGAGGGCATCTTAGAGATGCCCCCTGAAAAACTACCAGCCTCTAGTGGGTTCCCTGACTGGTAAACACCAGCCTGGCACCACAAGACCTGTTTCTGGACCCCTGGGGTGGTAGCCTTCGCTCCCTGGGCCCAGAAACAAAGCATTTCCTGGGCGGAGGTGGTCAAACCTCCCCCAGGTCAGGAAGAGCCATCTGTGGCAGGGGAGCTTCAAAGACCTTGCCTTTGTAACGCGACCACCAGCCTCCCCTGCTATCAGGAGCAGGCCCCCTTCCTGTCTCCCCTCCTTTTCAGCAGGAAGACAGGCGGGAAAAATTAGAACAGCCCAGAAGGTGTGCCCACCTCTGCCAACCCCACCCCTCAGGTGGGGGAAGCGAGGTGAAGCCCGCTCTTCAGTGCCCGCCATCTTGCAGATGGCAGGCACTCTAATCGGTGTTAGGTATTGTGCCCACTCCCCCACATGGGGTGAGCACACCAAGGGTGTAGTCACCCTAAAGTCAGTAGCCCATTGACAACTGACCTAGAGACCCCTAAAACGCCCCCTAAATACAGTATTTAGGGGGCAGCCCTGAACCCAGAAGGCAGATTCCCGCAACCTATGAAGAAGTAGGACGAAAGAAGATGCCATGCCCTGCAGAGGAGACTGCAGAGAAGAACTGACTTGGCCCCCGCCCTACCGGCCCGTCTGCAGTTTCTAGAGATCCTGCGCCAAAAGTTGTCTTGTCCTGCAGCCAACAACCTCCAGAACCCCTGGGAGGACTGACTGCCTTCAGCAAAGACCGGGTCTCCTGTGATCAGCAGCTCTGTTCAAAAGAATCACCAAAGAAAAACTCCGAGCCTGTTGAAGACAAAGAAACCCAACGCCTGTAACCCCCACTGTGCCCGTCACCTACGGCCCCAGTCCGAGTAGTCCACCGGTCCCAGCGAGGTCCCTTAGCGCTCCAGAGTTCGAGTCCACCGTGGGTTGACCCCTCCAGGACCCCTGACGTCGCCTACAGCCTCTGCACGGAGATCCCCCTCACCCGGGAGTGACCCAGTAAGGTGAAATCTGACCTCAAAAGGCACCCCTGCATTCAGCCGCCCTGCGCCCTGGAGAAGACGACCTGAGGTGCACCTATGTCCCGAGCCCTCTAACTTACCTGCCCAGCTGTTGGTACCTCCCGGAAAACTCCCTGGTCTAAGCCTGCAGCCAAAATCCAAAACTGGCAACTCCCATTGAAAACAACAAGGCACCTGACGCCAAATCAGCCCTTTGCACCTGGCCGACCCTGTGCCGCTGTGGGTGCACCTTGTGTGCTAAACCGTATCCCCCTTTGCCCTGAGGTAAACTCTAGGAGCTTTGCTCCCACATCCAAGTGGGTTTCCGGTAAGCAGCCACCAACCGGAGGCCTCCTATCCCCCATTGAATAATATTGGGCCTCAGCACTCTGCACCCGGCCACCCTATTGCCGCTAAGGGTGCTTTTTGAGTGCATCCTCAACCCTGGAGGAACCCTTGTTCTAACCCCAGAAACTCAACCCCAAAGACCGTTTACTTACCTGTAAACCGATAACTTCATTTCCTCCCATAGGATTGCACTGACTGCTTTTCTGTGAAAAATGTTTTAAGTGTGGATTTGGAAAATTGTATGTAAACATAAGAAACTGTATATTTATCAAAACGGATTTACTCACCTTTTAGCTAGGACATGTCCCAGTGTGATATCTAACGGTGAGAATAAATATTGCCTCTAGGACCATAAATTCGCTAGTCTTGTTCAATACATAGGTGCAACCTCTTTGCCTACGTTTCTATTCAACAGATGAACTAGATTTCTTGTTTCAACTCAAACTCGTGGGTCAACAAGCAAAACATGAATAATTCAAAATACTCAATATTCAGTTTAGATATTTCATCAATACGAATTTACTTTTATATTTTAGTTTAGTTTTTTTGTCAAAATTGGAATACATAAGTTTTCCTTCTAATACTACTTTACATATTGGTGCATGATTGTGGTACAATAAATACTCTATATACAGTGCATGAAAGACAAAATACAAAAAACACTACAAGTGTTCATCAATAGTGTAACAAATCAAAAAGGTCCTACTTCATTACAGTTATATATCGGGATATTGACCTCTACTTATCCTCGATACTGAATCAATACACGGTCCAAAAGGTGAAAGGGTCAGAGAACGCCTTAATACATTTTTTTGTCAGTTTAAACCACAAGCTGTTGGCTAAACTATGAAGTCCATGATCTCTATTTCAATTCAATATGGCGATACTCTTGGTCTCGTGGGGTGAAAAGGTGAGTGAAGAATGTGCCGATGCGTTTCGACCTTCGTGTGGGGACCAAGAGGATTCTAGGAAGGTCTTCCTAAGGCTGGGAATTTCTGTGTAGGACACTAAGGGTTAAAAGTTTAAAAAAAATGAGGTTACTCTATTCCTCTGAAGGTTATTGTGTAAATAAAGACTTTTTTAACCAAAAGCCATACATTATCATCATACCTATTATCAGTTGGGACAGGTCTCTCAAAATGGGGTTTGAGTTTTGTTTCTCCACGTGTGGACACAGGTTTCACTTGTGTGTGCACTTTCTATCTGTAGGCAGAGAGTAGGTAGTCAAGTCCGGTTTTATTTCTTATGGCTTATAAAATACCAGGTGCACTTATTCCGCATTTCGTCCTGCTTAAAAGGTGCTTATTAAGAGAAGAACTAGAGTGGAAAAAATTGCTTTAATAAGCGTGGATTCAAGCCGTCCGGTTTCAAAACGGGGACTAATGGGCATCGTTGTGTGTTACCATGCACCTTAGTGTAGCAGAACTTAAAGGTGCTCAATTACGGTGTACAGTGCTTATTATGAGAAGGACTCGAGTGGGGCAGTTGTTTAAATGAACGCGGTTTGAAGACGTCAGGTTACAGGGCAGCGACTGCTTGGTATTGTTGGTTATTGTTGTTGGCATACACCCTGGTGTGGCAGAACTAGTTGGTGCTCAATTGGTAGTACTGCATGCATCCCGGCTTCGTGTATCTTATTGCCGGAGTTTAGAAGTCCATTACCTTGAGTGTATACTGGAGCTCAGTCTCCAGTTCCAAGATCTCGCGCTCCGCCGCACACGTCTGGCTGCTTCGGCAATCAAGTCACGGCATCCGACTTCCGTGTTCGTCACGTGGTTGGCGTGATCCTATCTCTTTTACTTTGAATGCGTGTGCGCGCGCTGTTTCCTGTTTGTTGCCTGACTTCCGCTTTTGGTTGCCATAGCTCCCGGATTGTGAGTGTATTTGCTTGCACCTTTGGTGGCATATACTGTACGGACTCGTATTGAATGGCGTCCGTTGTTCCAATTGCATTACTTGGACATGGGAATTCGATACCATGTTGCTGCATTCCTGGCCAATTCCTCCAGATCGTAATCACTACAGCAGGGAGTTTAAGCACAATGCATGATTTCCGAAAGTTCATTCAGACCGTTGTCTGTGGTGCCCAATTTCAAGATGTATTTTGCTTCAAAGTTTGCCAGAAGAGTATCTGTCGTTCGGCCTTTTATATGTTTCAGCACTGTCCACTTCATTTCGTGTGACGCGTGGTTCTTTTCTAGACGGTGTTTCACCATTGGCGCAGATAGTACTTTGCATTTAATACGCGATCTGTGTTGTGTGACACGTGTTTTTATTTGCTGTGTAGTTTTTCCAACATTAGCCAGTTGGCAGGGACAAATCACACAATAGACCACATTTGAGGTGTTACAGTTAGTGAATTAGTCATGTCTGATATTTTTGTTTCCATAGGTGAAGTCACTGCCTTCAATGGTGCTGCTGCAAGAGTTACAGTTGCCGCACCGGTGGTGGCCTTTGACTGGGGGTAGTGCTAACATGGATTGTAGTGTCGGATGAATTCTTTTCTTTTTTGTATTTGCTCGCACCAAGTGGTCCTTGATGCTTATGTTCTTTTTTTAGGGCAAATATCGGCAATTCTTTGAAGATTTTCAACCCTTTGACGCTTTGCCAGTTTCTTTTCACAATCTTTTTAATTTCATTGGTGGAGCCAGAGAAAGTGGTCACACACACAAGGGGCATTTCTTTCGTTTTTTCTCTTGGTGTTAAAAGGGACTCTCTTGGTGTGTACCACGCCCTTTTCATCGCTCGTTTCGTCAGTTTTCTGGGGTAGTGCCGTTTAACCAACTTTTCCAGGAGTATTTTTGCATTAGAGAAATAATCTTCCTTCTTGGAACAATTTCGTCTTATTCTTAAGAACTGGCTGAATGGAAGATTGTCTTTCAGATTTCTTTGGTGAAAGCTCGAGAAATGTAGCAGCGTGTTCCTATCTGTTTGTTTGGTGAATAAGGAAGTGAAAATGGTCCCTTCGTCGTGTTTGATCATTAAGTCAAGAAAATTGAATTCCTTATTGCTTGAATTAAGGGTAAACTGGATATGCGGATTTCTCTGGTTTAGCCACACATGGAACTCTTCTAGTTTTTGGAATGTTCCTCTCCAGAGCATAAAAATGTCATCTCTATACCTTTGCCATATTTTAATATGACCATCAAAAGGGTTATTATTATAAATCCAACGTTCTTCATAAAGTGCCATAAACGTTATGGCCATTTCTGGGGCGAAAGGACACCCCATCGCAGTACCTTTGATCTGCAAATACTGCTCATCATTGAATTCGAAGAAGTTGTACTTGAGGCATATTTTACCCAATTCCACCAAAAATGATGTCGGAATGGCATGTGGTCTAGTTAGTTTCTCCAGGAAGTAGTACAGGTGCTCCTTCCTGCACAAAAACAATCCTGCCTACATTGGCACTGGGCAGCAAATTGTGCGCCAACGCAGGGGGAAATGACAGGAATGGACTGTAATTCATAAATACGATGTATTCCTGCCTTTTCACATTGGCGAAGGGCAGCGCAGCAAGAAGACTTGCGATGCTGCCTTACGCCAATTCCTCATGAATGAGGCCCTTTGTTTTTAGCCACACATTTGACCACGCTCCCACGCTTACTGACCTTTGGTTTGCTAAACACTGTTTAATATTATGTTGCCACTGTAAAAATTATTTGTTGTGGGAATTGGGGGCGTTTATGGTTGTCGATGATGAGGATTAGCAGGTTCTAGAAATTTTTGTCGGGGGGGGGGTTTCTTACACTTAAAATATTTTGACAGGGGGTTCTCAGCATCAAAACGTTTGAAGACCTCTGGCCTACAGGTATTTGCACCCACAGCCCTTGGGCACTGCACAGTGAATCAATTGGTCAGGGATATTTGCCTGCACTTTTCTGCCTTTGCCACCCATCCCCTACATGGTGAGGAAAATGAGTCCAGTATCCATGACCCTTATGTTGGTGGCCCAACTTGGGCCAGGCAGCCATGATCCTACATAATTCTGGAGATAGCCTTCTGCCCTTACAAGAAGCTACTGATCAGGCCTTACCTTGTCCCACAGCAACGCAGTCAAACCAGGGTCCCTGATTTGAAGCAGCTCTGCCTAGCAATCTGGCACCTGCGGTTTTAGACTTTGGTTATTTAAATCTCCTTCGGGAGTGAATGGTCATATTGCATGAGGCGCGCTGACCCACTTCAAATGACTGTTACCCAGCCAAATGGAAGGCATTTGTATGCAACTGCATCTCCAAGCAACCAGACTCCTTAATCGCTTTTCAAGATAGCATTTGCTGACCACCTACATCTTCAGAAGGCATGTCTTGTGTATACCTTTATATGCCTCCACTTGGCCACTGTAGCAGCATACATGCTGAACAAAGAACATTTGCTCCCCTTCAGAATTCTGGTGCCAAGACAGGCCTTCACATAGAGACTCAAGAGGATACCCCCAAGAAAATCTCTAGGCCCAGTTTGTATCATTAACGTGGACCTCACAAGACTTATGAAACCGCCTTTTGAACTCCTCCACTCTTGTAACTTAGTTTTGTTCCTAGAAGGTTGCCCTTCTTGTAGCCATTACTTTGCTCAGGTGCATCAGAGAGATACAAGCGCTCACCATTCAGGACCATTCATTAGGGTACCCAAGGACAGAGTTGTCCTTAGGATTAAGTTTAAATTCCTACCCAAGGTAGCCTCACCGTTCTACAATAACCAAACTATCGAGCTGCCTGCATTCTTTTAACAACTAGATTTTGCAGCAGGAAGGGCATTGAATACCTTAGACGCCAAGCGGACAATCGCTTATTACATTGACAGACCCAAGTTGTTTTTGCAAAACTAGCCAGCTCTTTGTGAGCTTTACAAAACTCCACAATGGTCACTCTATTTCCAAGGCAGACATGGCAAGGCGGATTGTTAAATGCACTCAAACTTGTTGTACAAATGCTAAACATGTATTCACTGTATCGCCTAGGGCACACTCCATACATAAGAAGGGAGCAACCACGGCTTTCCTAGGTATCATCCCATAAGTGGACATCTGCAAAGCAACTACCTGGTCAACACCATAAGCCTCCACAAAGCATTATTATGTGAACAAACCAGCCTGTTAATAGGCTTTATTTGGCAAGACTGTCAAGGACACTGTTCCAAACGTGCAATAACCTGCCCAAAAGCCACTGCTTGGGAGGAAAGTGCTTTATAGTCAATGCAGAGCATGTGTATGTACAGCCACACATTCTACGAAAAGAAAACATTACTGTAAGCATCTGTTTGTAGTGTGTAGTACTGTAGACTCAGATTGCGCCCACCTCCTCTGTGGAAGTTGGCAACAATAGCACGTTTTTCACCTTCACATTATTTATCAACTTACAATTGCACATTATAGTACCCTTACATGTCTCTTAACTTTCACCTTTCACCCAATGAGCGTAAAGCGATCTAATGCACATTTTGGACTAAGGGAGAAGTCGCAACACTTTGTGTGACTCAAAGCTTCTTAAAAATAAAGTTGTAATGCCAGAGCTCAACACTAGATGACATAAGTATGCAGAGCATGAGAATCTACAGCACTATATGCTACAAACAGATGCTTACAGGATAAGTGACATTTTCTCTCTTGCTTCTGATCACTGTCAATGCTGTATGAGGTGTGACATCTGCCTTCTGTAGATAGCTTGCTGAAAGAACATTGTTACACCGCATCTGTGATTCAGCCTGCGGCGCATCCCGGGCACGCCGCGGTCCTCTGTGGCGTGTTGTGCACCCCGCAATGTTCTACACAACACGGATCCATGTGGCGGCATGCTGTTATTTCAGTAGCGTCTCTGGTACGCTGCGGTTCCAGTTTTGTAACCGCAGCTCTGTGCACAATGCTCTGTTTGGGCCCTAAGGTTCTTGCCTCACTCCTGGGAGGCAGAATTATTTAATCCTCCAACAACCATTCTCCCCCAAGGGCCATTTTCCTGCAGGTCTTCTTCCCATGATTCCGCAGCCTTGTTCCCAGAATGCCTTGGGAAGGGTTTTCTTGCACCATTCTAAGATGGCGACCTTTCTTATCTTTTTCACCACTACTTCCCAATCCAAGATGGTGACTGATGGTGTCGCATGTCTTCCTGTCTATGGGTATATAAGGGGCTGAATCTTTCATTTCCTTGCATTGCAACACTCCTTGCTCCTGCTGGTGTGACCTCGTTCCAGTTGGTGTATTTTCGTTGCTGTTGGCTCTTCTTGTTCCTATTTTGGAATTCCTTTTGAACCCTCATTCCTGTTGGACCCTTCTCTGTTTCCTGGTCTGACTTCTCCTTCCTGGTTATCTTCCCTTGCCTGGTCTCGCTCCCTAGTTTTTCTGTTGTCTTCTTCCGTTCCTGGAGTCTCCACTGTAGCCAGAGGTTTTTTCCTTTTGGGGATTTTACTCTTGGGTGCTCCTTCTGAAAGGTACTGTCTGCTCTGGCATTACATTGTCAGCAGCACCGTGGCTACCAGAAAGTGTCGCCCTACCACGGACAGACCAGAACTTTCAAGACCTGGAACGGGAAACATCTCTGCGCATCGTAGACAGAAAGAGAGATTCCAAACCTGACAGAACATGTATTTTGACAGTTACTGGACTGACTTCAGATTGAATGTGCTAGTTCTGGCCAGAAAACTGAATATCTTGGTCTTTATTAAAAGAAACAGCCTTTGTGATCAATACAGCTTGATTCAGAATGCCTGTTGTTCAGCTACTCCTTGTCCAAACTCTCTTCAAAACTGACCTTGACATGACGGCGTCCTCAAAAACAATGTGTGCACGTAATGCAACTCTATTCATTTCTTGGTGTGATGAATGTAGCCTGTTCTGCCCTTTGAAGTCTGTGCCAGAGTAATTTCATTCAAGCTCCATGAGAATAATATTATAGACTCTGAGGCCTGTTTAAGTCAATGTAGGTATTGATTACGAAAGCTCACACCCCAGCAACAGCTGTTTTGCTCAGCATAACACCGATATGCTTGTGCTCAGCTCAAATAGATGGGCCTAATAATGCATATTAGAGCATTACAAAAAAATTTACATTGTATGGCAATTATCTAAATAGTTAAGTAACAAAGTTTGCACCCTAAAATACAAACTTTTAATTAATTTCTATTTTGCTGTACGGATTTAGCTTATATTGGCGTGCTCAGACGCTTGTCAAACAAGAGCGGTCTCTTCCTTACAGTATCTATCAGGTGATTGAATTTCAGTAATGTTCTATTGATCAGCATATGAAAACGGTAGATAACATGTGGCGGAGAGTCTCTGGGTGCTGGTGTTGGGCTTGGAACTTCTACAAGTCCATAACTATCCTATGCTTGGTCCCAATGCTCGTCGTTCTGCACAATATTTATGTGGCTGATGGCTGGAGTCATCCTTATTATCTGAATCAATTACTGTATCTTGTACTTATTTGTATGCCGTTGGTTCAGAGGTGGTGGTGGATCTATTTCTGGCAACTAAACTAGTTGAATTAGCCGACCATCAGATCTGCTGGATTAGCCTGAGGGAGTACAGCTGGATAATCATGGGGTAATCCACAATGTTTCATGAAGTTGAGAAACACCATTGGTGTCTGTACCATAGGCTCTCTTGGAAGTATTAAAGGCTCCATGTGAGCCTAGTGTGTACCATAATAACTGGGTTTTTGGTAATTTAACCCCTCTTTCGAATTCAATAGCACAAAGATGCCTAAATAGTGTGGTCTTTCAGCCCGTGAGGCACTTATGAACTTCATGTCTTCATCTGAAAACAAAGGAAGTTGGCTGCCACCTTCTGGACTGCCCTGGTCACTTATTTCTCCTTCACTGCATGGTGAGCCATCTAAGAGCTGTCTTGCTGGTTTCTGTGTAATTCATATAGGGAATACCAGTGACAATAGTGGTAATGTTGATGATATTTGATTTTCTAGAAGCGTCAAAGTCAGCAAAGTTGTCTCTTTTGTTGACAAGCTTATGGCCAGTTTTGTTGTGCAAAGGGTTGGTGCCAAAACAATGATAGCATTGTTTCCTTGATGAAGGCACAAGTGTCTTCGTAGACAGTGTCTTTGTCAAGTAATTTGTCCCCTATGAGGCAGCCTTCATCAATGCTGTGGTCTTCGATGATGATGTGGTCGTTGCTAACAGTATAGTTGAGTAGCTGTTCACCAACTGTAACTTCAGTGGCAGCATTTTTATTGAAAAGAAAGGGTTCGTCCTTGCGGCTCCAACTGTTGACGATTCAGCCTTCGTCACCGATAATTTTGTTTCAGCCACTGACATCCTTTTCTTGCTATTAATTTCAAGGGAGAAGTGCATGGCGTTACTCTGTCTTTGATGTTGAGGGAGAAAATGTCTTACTTTAAGCAGATCTTTCTGTTGATTTTTCTGCTGTTTTACCACCAAGATCATACATTTTTAGGACAGACACAGATTCTTTTGGTGGGGGTCGCAAAGGTCTCTGCTAAGTGCCTGCTACTTCATCTTTGGAAGTGTCAAGCTCCAACCTGTGCTTTCTGGCCTATTGATGATGGCTGCAAAGAGGGTCTTTTAATAGAACTTTGTCCTGGAGCATCTCCATTTAGGGCCCGTCGAAGATAAACTTCTGTTGTTGAGTGCCTTCACATTAAATATCCCACAGATGGAGCAGTCTTTGACTTTTACTTGTCCCAGCTTGTGGAGACAATAGATGGAGCTTGGGGGTCTATCGAGAAGATCTTTTTACTCCTCGCTATGATTGGGAGAAAAAAAAATGTGTGTGTGTGTGTGTGTGTGTGCGTGTGCGTGTGCGTGTGCGTGTGCGTGTGCGTGTGCGTGTCCCCGTCCGT
Source organism: Calotriton arnoldi (assembly GCA_963921515.1). Taxonomy (NCBI): domain Eukaryota; kingdom Metazoa; phylum Chordata; class Amphibia; order Caudata; family Salamandridae; genus Calotriton; species Calotriton arnoldi. Next base: position 2,923,383 of record CAWUFW010000015.1, read on the forward strand.
GTGCGTGTCCCCGTCCGTGTGTGTGTCCCCGTCCGTGTGTCCCCCGAAACGCGTCGTGTGAGGAGTAAATAAAGTATTACTTGCCTATAGTTCCGGTGGTCCGCGGCTCTCTGTGTGTGGCTGGGAGGACAGCGTGACATTTGGGAGAGCCAAAGTGGTGTTTTGCATTATAAATATATATACATACACACACACTCAGACTCAAAAGCAGCTGACTCTGCCTACTGTCTGCAGTAGAGGAAGGAGCTTTCCTGAGAGAAGAATCCAAAACTCTGGAGCTTTGAAAAAAGACCACCACTCTAAAAATGTCCTTTTCCTTATTGCCTATAGACATGCAGTAGCAAATCTGACAGTTGGTGCCTTTGAGAAATGCTTGTTTTCCGGTCCAGTGAGGGCCTGGCAGTTTGGGCTGGACTGTTCCCACGGGGAGTAGAGTCAAGACTGATTTGCACATGCTGAGTTCAAACTGGGGTGGCATGGTAAACAAAAAAACGGTGGATTTAACCCAGATCTGGACTGGGGGTGAATGTTAGACAATGTTCAGCATTCCGTCCATCGTCTTTTTGTGTTGCAACATTTTTCAAGGCCCATCACAATATGCCATGTAAAGACGAAGAGACTTGAAAGAGGAGCTCCCAGGAGAACAAAATATAACTATCTGTTAAATGGTTCTGGTTGCTCTTTGCTTCCTACTGAACATGTACCAGTAAATTATAAATATGTAGGAGAAAGTAATAGAAAACCTAAGCCAACGAAATAATCCACAGAAAGTAGCTGAGCTGTCACCAGGTTCACTGACAAAATATTGGCTCTGAAAATATCGCCATACCAAAATATCGTGACAAAAATATTGTTGTCAAAAATATCGTCTTCCTATACTTTTAATGGTAAGTATAAAAATATTGAAAAAAATATTGCCATTAATATTGCTGTTAAATATCGTTTTTTAAAATGTATATAAATTTAAATATTAAATAGTAACATTAATTTAATAAAAATAAAATAGATATAATGTATATTTAAACAAATATAACAATTAAACTTATTTTAAAAAGTTACACATGTGTATTATATATATTTTCATATAACTAGTTAAAACTATTAAACTAATAATTCTAATTTATATTATAAATTCAGAATTTCAGAATTTTTTAATGTAATATAACAAATATATGTGTGTGTGTGTGTGTGTGTGTGTGTTGTGTGTGTGTGTGTAATATAGATATATATATACCAAGAACATAAAATATTTAAAATACAAGCCAGTTTAATTAAAATAAAAAGTAAACAACGTAAATAACTTACAATTTACTAAAAATATTTCACATTAAAAACATCAATAATTATAAATATAATTTTAACTAAAAGCATAATAATATAAATTGTAACAATATAAAATAAATAATAAAATGTTACATTTAATACATATACTATTTCCACTATACTTTATACGAAAGTAGGCAAAGTGTTGGACTAAGTATGGATAAAATGTACTACTCCCACTTCACTCAATGCAACATTAGGAAAACTGTTACATCACGCAAGGGTAAAATGTACTCTTCCCACTACAGTCACTGCAACAGTAGAGTAAATATTAAATTGTGGAGGGATACATTTGACTGTTTCAGTACACTCAATGCAACAGTAGCCAAATTAGATTGTTACATTGCGAAGGGGTAAAATATACTATTCCCACTACACATAGGCTCGATTACAAGTCCAGTGGTCCACAGATTGCCAGACTCTGGGTGAGGGGGGGGAGGGGTGTCTCCTGACTGCCCTATTACGATTAGGGTGGTCGGACCACCATTGCCCCACTGCAGCTGCCAGGAAACCGCCATTCCCTTGCGGTGTTGCGGCGGCAGCATATTACAGGTTGTCTCTCCGCCGACGGTGTCATGGAGGTTCCTACTCCATGTACACCGTGGTGGAGAGGCAGGGCCCCCTGTGCATCCTCTGCATGGGGATACACACAGGGGGGCACAAAATGTGCCCCCCTGTGTGCAGGCATCACAGTTCCTGCACGGTATGGACTTTTCAGTCCATGCCGTGCAGGATCTGTTTTTGGCGTTTGCATTGCCCATTTTCTGAGGCACCGCCGTGGGAACGACAAAAACCTGCCAGACAAGAGGAAACTCCTAATCTGGCGGGCGGTCTGACCATGACTTTGGGGGTGTAGCGGCGAGGCGGACCCGGCGCCGCACCACAAAAGTCGTAATCAGGTCCTTTGTGTAACAGTACAAAAAATGTTGGATAACGAAGGGGTACAATTTACTATTTCCACTCCATTCACTACAACAATAGGGAAAGTGTTGTATTGCAGAGAGGTAAAATATGCTATTCCCACTACAGTCATTGCAACACTAGAGAAAGTGTTGGATAGCGGATAGGAAAAATTTACTATTTACACTCCAGTCAGTGTAACAGTAGAAAAAGTGTTGGATTGCAGAAAGGTAAAATTTACTATTTACACTCCATTCACTGCAGCAGTAGGGAAAGTGTTGGATTGGGGAGGGGTAAAACTTACTATTCCATCTCCAATGACTGCATCAGTAGGGAAAGTGTTGTATTGCGGAGGGGTCAAATTTACTATTCCCACTCCAATGAGTACAACAGTAGGGAAAGTGTTGGATTGCAGAGGGCTAAAATGTACTATTCCCACTCCAGTCAGTGCAACATGAGAAACAAACAAATTCTCTTCAACATAATAAAATAATTTCATAAACGTACTAAACAATTAAAAATATAAATGTTAAAAAAAAAGAAATACAAATATATTTTATTTTAAAATGAATACATATTACAATGTTAAATGCATATCATAACTACAAATATTATAATTAAAATACAAAAATATATTCTCAACATAATAAGTAATAAGTAAAATATTATTTACATTTAAAAACACAACACATACAATAATAACATAATTTTTATAAAATAATTACCTATATTTAAATTTGTTATAACGTAAGCTACATTCTACCTTTTACTTCAACAAAGTATAAAACACCTATCTGAAAACGTTATTTAAAATATTATTTACACGTTACATAATAAAATATTAGTTATAATGGTAATAATAAAAATGTATTCCTAAAATAGTTATAGTTAATTACCACACCACCATTTATCCTCACAAATAAACTCACTCCAAACATAAATTAAAAATTATTTTCAACATTTTCATAATTAAATCTCAATTAAACATTTATTATTAAGTAATACTCCTACAACTTCAACAACTCACACCTAATATATTATATAAAAAAAATTATGAACATTTTTTAAATAATTATTTTTCATTTCTATAATTATTATTAATTAACTTTATTTATTATTTAGTTTAATTAATTTTCTATACACCCTTAACACATACAAAAACAACAACTTGTGGAGCATGGCCAGACAATAGAATTAATTTTAAAATCACGTACAATACCTCCAAGAAAGGAACCTCATTCATACCCAAGGCCCTACTGGTAGAAATTACCAAAATACTTCAAAATGCGGCAATAGAACCAGTGCTGAAAGTCCAAAGTCATCAGTTTATTCTACATTTTTTCAAATGTACAAGAAAACTTGGTAATGGTGCCCCATTTTGACTTCAGAGCATTAAATACATTCTCACTGTTGGATGTCCTCCAGTGCATCCACTAGAACTTCCATCTATCAATACATGCACATCGGAAATGCCTTCGATTTATGGTGGGTGGCCATCACTGTCCGTTAAGAGCACTACCTTTTGACTGGATGTCAGCACCCAGGGTGTTTATGAAGTGCCTGACTCCAAGAAAGTCACATTTGTGACATCAAGGGGTGAGCGCTTTCCCATGTTTCAGCAATTGCCTCACCAAAGCTACTATTCTGCTATAATCCCCAAAGGCACTACATTTAATATTAAATCAGTCAAGCAAATTAGGTCTCACGGTCAACAAAAGAACACGTTCACTCACTTCATCTCAACAGATTTTATTTTTAAGGGCAAATGACTGTATGGCTACTCTGAAGACGTATCTGTCCCAAGAAAGAGAAATGTTGATACAACTGGTCCACGACTTCCATGAACAGGTATATGTCACAATCAGGAAATGGAAAGTATTACTGGGAATGATGCCACCTTGTACCCCTTGATTCCACAATGTTGCTTGAGAATGAGACTTCTGCAAGAGCAACTAGATATACAATGAAAGTCAGTCGTAAGGCAATGGGTTGAACACATTTGGATTGCTTCAGAATGAAATGAGTTAACTGTTGGAAATTTGCCTTTCCTACAGGGTCATCTGGGATTTTTCCCTTTTAACTGAACCCTATTTTTATTGGCTGTAGAACTCTGTGCACTTTACCCATGCTAACGAGTGGTAAAGTGCTTGCGCTGTCCCTGGTAAACTTGTTAACATTGGTATACACCTGATTTGCACATTTAATTTGCTTATTAGTCCCTAGTATAAGGTACCGCTTCTACCCAGGGCATGCAAACTAAATGCTACTAGTGGGCTGCAGCACTCCTTGTGCTACTCACTACTATGGCACTGAAAAACATGTCTCCAGGCCAGCCACGCAGCCCGGGTGTGCAGTTTTAAACTACCATGTCGACCTGGCAAAATAAACATTTTACCAGGCCTACACCTCCTTTTTTAATACGTATAAGTCACCCTTAAGGTAGGTATTAAAAGCACATAGGACGGGGTGCATGGTATTTCAAATATAGGACATGTATCTTTAATGTTTTACATGGCCGGCAGTGACGAAAAAAAACTAAATCATTTTTCACGGTGGCAAGGTTGGCTCTCCCATAGGTTAATACTGATTTACACTTTTGCATTCAATAAGTGCTAATTTCAGTTTGGAAGTAGCTAGAAAAATGGCCCAAGGGCTTGTTTCGATAGTATTTTATAATCTAACTCAATGGTCAAGTTGGATTTTAAATTACTAATTTAGAAATAACACTTTGAAAAAGTGGTCATTTTTCATCCTAAAACCAAAAGGCTTTTCTGCCAGTGTCCATCTGTTACCTGTTCCCCGATGGCTCCCTTTTGGTGAGATGTCTCTTGCTTCCAACATTGGACAAGGAGCCCTGGGTTTAGGGAGGAGAACTTCTTCCTTAACAGGATGGACTGGGGGCTGTGCCCAGCCTTTTCCGGAGCTTCAAAGTATGCCTACCATCTCACTAGCCGATGAAGGTCACACCTAGGCATGCTTCCTCTTTGTCTCTCTAATCAGGCTGACACCAAACCTACTGGGGGTAGAGGAACTGACCGGAACTGGTGTAGGGGGAGGACCAAGGCTTGCCCACAGGCTAGGACTGGGCATAAACATGGACCCCACAGAAACCTCTCCTCAGACCACTACTGGACTTGTGAAGAATCAAAAGGACTGCCTGGCTTTCCGATGAACATGAAGGATGACTGGACCTTCTTGTCTTGAAACCGGGACTTCAGAAGTGACTCTAAGGGTCGGTTGGCTGTCCTCCTGTTTGAGCTACAGGTACACAACAAGCTTCCAAAGGCCTTTCTCCCTGGAACTGCCCAGCTGTCCAGCTCCAACTGGACCTGCCCTGGACCCTGCCTCTGCTGGAGTGAGGCCTAAACCCCAAATGGTCCCCCCAGGCCCTGGGACTTAGCAGGTATTAGAGTGTACATCTCTGATCCCGCAAACTGCAAAAAGTGGGACTTAGAATCGTTTTGCCAATTTTCTGCCTAAAGGACCGACGGAGACCAGGGTCACCGTCCAGCCATCAACATCAAATTACCAGTCTGCCTCAACTTGCTGGTTTGCCCCACTGAAGGAGATCGGACTTCCAGACAAGTTTCTAAGTCCTAATGTAGATGGCTTCACCAAAGCCAATTAATGTGGAGGCCTTCCTGAGCATGGACTTCGGACTTTGCCTGCTCAGAGCTTTCCTATCTTCATCGACTATCGCACCAAGACCCCTCGCTTCAGCACACCGCCGTCATCAAGCCCAGTTTTGGATCCAGCTTGCAGCTCACCCCACCAACTACTAGTAGACTTCCCTTTTTCCCCCATAAAACTTTCTAAGTCAGATGGTAAACTTTGCACCGAGATGAACCTGGTCTCTGTATCCAAGCCATGCTCCATCGCAGTTAGCTGTGACTTTTGACTTCGATCCGGTCTAGCATGACCAGATGACTACAGTTGGTGCTTTGTGCTTTCTGGCGCTATTTGTAGTTCAGGCTTCAAAAATTCATGTCTCGGTGCTACTATTTTTCTAAATTGTTTTGGGATTTTTCTTGTGTTGGGTTTTCACTTTATTACTGTTTGAGTGCTGCATAATTACTTTACATATTGCCTCCAAGTTAAACCTGACTGCTTTGTGCCAAGCTAACACAGGTTTATATTGTGACTTTAGTGGTTCACCCTTATAAGGATTGTGATAATTTTTTGAGGTGGGTTCTCACCCCCCTCAACTAATACTCGAGTTTCTTACACTGACTTACTGGATGCATGAAGAAAACATTTGTGCAGGACAAGATCTGTATGATGTGTAATCATAAAGCCATCTCACAACAGACGTCTTGTTAAAAAGCTAGAGTGCACACCTACAAAACCTAACTGCAAGGGTTCTGTGGACCCCGTCGCAGCAAAATTTGCATATAAACAGCCTAGAATTCGGAGCAGTTATACTGGCCAGGAACGCCTCTAACTCTTGACCTGGCACCAGTAAGTTCTTGTAAGTACAGGCTGGGTTTTACATCACAAGATCAACTTGACAGTAGAACATGTGCCGGTATTACAGAACATAATGGCAGATGTCTTAAGTAGTAAATCTGTAGACTGCCATGAATGGGAGCTGAACAAGAAACAACTATGATTGGTGTTGCAGAGGTAAGGCAGTCTTTGCTACTCCCGAGTTCTCCAAATGGGAAAAATTACGCTAGCAGGTGATATTTTCCTGATCGTCAAGGGTAAGCATTTTGATTCCTTGGTCAGGCATATCTGTCTACCTGCTCCCACTCTACACCGCCCCCTCAACAAAAAAAATCTGGTTCCAAAGGTTATTCGGAAGTTGAAGAAAGAGCCATGGGCACTTACACGGATTGCTTCAGCATTCGCCTGGGAGTTCAGGTACACAGAGATGTGGAGCCTCTCAGCAGAAACACAGATCCAGTTCAGATTGACCTGTATGTTCTGTCCTAGGATCAAGGGCAAGTCTTACATTACAGACCAGCCTTCTTGCATCTGACCTGCCTGGCTGATGCAGACCTAGAGTATGACCTCCTTAACATTCCACCAAACTCTAGAAAGATTTGTTAGCCAGGTAGAGCGGCTTCTACAGTGAAGTCCTATTTCACAACAGTTCTGCATTTGGGCTTTTTCAGAGACATTGGTCCCCTTTCGATGCGCCCACTTGAGATACTGCCATATCTTCTATACCTGTTAGAGTGAGGCTTATGATATTCCTCTGTTAGGGTATACTTTGCAGCTATATCCAGATATCACGGGACTCAAACTGCATCTTCATTATCATGAAGCTAGATTAATGATTGAACTACAGTAATAACATTTTTGAGGGAACATTTTTGCACCTTCCCTCCTCTGGCAAAAAAAATCCAGCAGTTGGAGAGCTCAACATTGTACCAGGGTTTTATTTTTTAAAGTCTCTTTCAATCCTATACATAAACCCCCTTTTCAAATGCTATCATGGAAAACTGTGCTTTTGTTAGGAATAAAATCTACAAGGTGCATTAGTGAAATTCAGGCCTTTTCTATAAAACTGCCTCATATTTAGGGTTTTGCAAGAACAAGGTGACTTTCTACAAATCATAAATTCATATTCAAGTGCCAACATATTTCTATTTGAAAGAGAAGATTCAGTTACCAACCTCTTATCCTTAACCATATAGAAAAGTCTTAACATTCTTTAGGTCTGAAACATGTTTTTGAAATTTTATATCAATAGTATTAAGAAACTTTCGTAAAACTGATGAACTATTTGTTTTTTATGGAAATTCCAACAAGAGTTGTCCTTTGTCGAAACAGGGCACAGCTTGTACCTCCTTATGCTACGCAAGAGCTGAGTGCCCCATCAGACACAAGATTAAGGCGCACTGAACTAGGGGCATAGCTGCCAAAGCTGTGCGCTTCCCTAGAATGCTCCTTTTAGACTTATGAAAGGCAGCGCCTTGGGCTTCAACCCATACCTTTGACAAGCATTTGCATCTGGATGTCCACTCGAAAGCTGACATGGCATTGGGAAAGGCAGTGCCTTGTAACCTGTTTTGTTAAAGGGAGCCTTATTTCCACCCATACATTTTGAATAATGCAATGTGCTGAATTGGTAATCTTAATTCAAGCATTGTCTGTCTGCTTGTTCTTCTGCACTCGCAGGCATTAGCATTTTCTCCAGACTGAGTGTCTCTCTCAACATGCGCCTTCTGAAAGAATCTGAAAGGCAGCCGTCGATGATTCTGAGGCGCATGGCTTCTTCATCGGTAAAGTCATAGAACTTGCAATGATTGAGAAGTGCATCAAGTATTTCAACAAACTCATCCATTGTTTTACCAGTCTGTTGTCGTGCTTTGCTGAAGATGTACCTTTCATAATCAACATTCAGCATTGGATTGAACTTGGCTCCCAACGCTGCTTCCACCTTTCGGTACGACATTGCATCAGGTTTTGAATTTTTTTTTTACCTCTTCTTTCACTCTTAAACCTGCAAGGTTTTTCAGATGTTTAATGATTTTCTTATCTTCCTCCTCGAGTGCATCTATGAAGTCATCGAAGGTTTAAATGCAAGCCGTCCATCTAGCACCAATGATCTTTTTCTTGGATGTGTCGAACGGCTGTGGTGGCTTCTGGAACACGGCTGCATTGTATTTTGCGCTCCCTTCTGCCGCCATTTTGCTAGTACGTCGTTCTGCTGATATCGATGTGCAAGGTGACTTTGAGAACTTCTGTGAGCCACAGCCGTGTGCAGAAGCATGTGTCGCTGTATAATTTAATTGCCCCCGAGTGTGAATATGCTCTCTTTTCTTATACCTTGTTGTCGTTATGATTATTTTCTTGCTTCAGCTGAATAGTTGCTTTGTTTGGGGACCAGCGTCTCTGCCGACAACATCACCGGCGGTATTGGCAGGCGTTCTGAAGACGCTCCTCTGCAGGGCCTTCGATTGCTTCTGCAGCCATATATGGGCTGGAGCAGGGCTGTGACTCCACAGCGTTGGTCGCAGACTGCTTTGCTTTGATTCTGGGCACATGTGGCATGCACAAGCAGTTTCACATACTGTTGCAAACTCTCAGGTGAGGCAGTTTTATTTTCCTCAGGCACGTAATTCCGGACACTTCACCAGTTGTAGCGTCTTCCCCAGCCTTGGAGCATGCAGATAGATTACGCCACACAAGGGAGATGCAGTTAAACGTATATTTATTCTTTAACATCCATTCACGCTCTGCTCATGCCACACCCTAACACCTCCCCTACATACTTCCTGTTCATAGTTCTATCAGAACCACAAGGGTCCTAGTGCGTATGGCATCAATATGCTACAGTGAATAGAATGTATCTATCAAGGGCTTGACCTAGTTAATAAAGGGGTGTTTATTATAGCTCAAGAATGCAGGCTAAAGGAACAATTTCAGTTCCTAATACGGTAGTCTGCAACGCTCCCACCACAAAACCGACACCGAAAAACACATTTAAACTCAAAGCAAATCCGTGGCTATTTCTGAGCAACGTTTTAAAGTTGCCTGTTCGTATCAGCTGTTTGTGACATTTTGAACGGAATTTGATGTTTCTGTTGCATTGGTGAAATGTTTTTAGATTGCGCTGGGCATCTGAAATTACTTGCACTTTTTAGCTTCTATTGGGTAATTACATTTAACACCAGTCGTGTTTTCTACTTTCTTCTTCCATGTTTCTCAGGCGGTTGGATTCCATCAGCCGGGCAGTATTAGAGTTGCTTCCACTCCAACACGAGTGGATGAGTTTCGATACCAAATGGCGCGGGCAGGCTGGCACCCAACGCTGCAGTCTTTTGTCGAGCCTGAGAGAGTGCAAGAGCTGTTTCCTCTAATCAACATGGAGAAGGTAAAGACACGTAATCTGTTGAAATGGATGTTTACAAGTATTTATCTATAACCGTGGGTAGACACGAGCATTCAAGATTAACAGGATTAAACAATGAAATGATGCCCACACATTTTGTATAATGATGTCGTAATAGTACAGAAATGGAAATCATGGGAAATGTATCTCATTTAAATGTGTGGAGAGAAGAATACCATGCACATGAAAAAATACACCTATATTATTATTAGAATTATTTCTGTAGGAAGAGGTGTGGTGCAGCAGCCAGGGTGGCTGACTCTGGAACAGGGGGGCTCACGGTTTGATCCCCGTTTGGTGCAGGCGGCAGGTTAGCCCAGCACCTTGTGACTCTGGGCAATAGCTCGCTTAATCTTCCCGACGGCCCCCAGCGCCGGGACACCTCGCCTGAGGTAGCTGCACTTTACAAATGCTGGTATTAATAATAATAATAATAATATTATTATTAGGTGGCAGACCGAGCCACAAGGGCAGTGTAGCTATGTACCCATAACAAGATGTCTTAGGATCAATATAATAGAAGCACAGTAGTGAGAGAAGAGAACAAAGAACAGTTGAGCACTTTACACATAATAGAATATCATAGAATCATTATAACACAAAGTCAGCAATAAAAGGAGAAAATAAGTTGTTGATTATTAACCATAGAAGTAGAATCTTAAGAGATGCATTTTCATGTCCCTTCAGAAAGCCCAATAATCAGGACCTAGTCTAATATGGTGAGAGATGGAGTTGCATAGTCTTCAGACAGGGCATGAAGATGCTTGCTTTGAGGTTTTCTGTTTCCAGATTTGGTAATTGCGAGAATTGGATTATTTCTGTTTATGGTAGCTCTTTTGCTCAGCTGTGGGTGGGAATTTAAGACTCAATTGAGTTGTGTGCAATCTTGAAATCACTTCTAGATCAAGTAGGAACCAGTGAAATGTTCTTAGGACAGCAGTGATGTGAGCTATAATTTTTGTCTCCTGTAACCAGCCGAGCAGCAGTGTGGAGGATGGCTTTTAGTGGTGCAGTAAAAGAGTTGGAGCGACCTGCTAGGATTGCATTTCCTCCACCAAGATGTGTAGGAACCAGGTGCTTGTAGTAGGTTTCAGCTTCCTGAGCGGATGATGTTGCTAGGAAACAGATATGGTTATAAAGATTCAAAGTAGTAGCTGTAACAATTACTGTGGTTATGGACAAAATAAAGTAAAAATGAATGTGGATGTTTTTAATAATTTTTAAGGGATTACTATCTACCTCTCTGGGATACTCCCAGTACCCGCAATCTTCATTTGGTCAGAGAATGTCCCCTTATACCACCCTCTCAATTTCTTTTTGCTTTGTGGATCTGATGCTTTGGATCTGTGGGTACAGCCTTATCCTTGAGCTCTGTAAATTTGAACCAGAAAAACAGAGCACATGCAAAAAGAACAAATCTGATTTGCAGAGCATATGAAGATGGCCACAGCAGTGTAGTCACAGTGCCATTTAGTTTCCACTGACCCAGACTTGGATCTACTGAGCAAATTCCAATTGTTTGGAATTGTACACGTGGGCATGGGAGCATCATCTGATTCTATGGAGGATGCAGAGTTCTCAAAGGGATAGATATTGCCCCCATAACAGAAAAATGCTCATGGCTGTTCATATGGAATTTTCAGAAATGTCCATAGAAACTACTTACCGCTGTATATCACTGGCAATGTGTGAAACCATATTTCCATATTTGTTGATTGGAAAAAAGTTTTTTAACACAAAGCCTAGCCACAGGGCAACTGTGCTTAGCTAAGTTAACTGAGCTTTATGTATATGTGCAAACAATTGGTTTCCCCAGCACACGCTAATGTCAACATGTATTACATATATAACAGATATCAACAATTCTTGTCCTTTTTGTATTTGTTAGGTTTATTCTCATATGTTCTTGTTTAGTTCTTTTTTTTGCCTCTTTTTAGCCAACACGTGTTTCGTCGCCCAGGGCAAGTGGCCGCGACTTCCTCAGGGCTAAAAGATTCAAGCATATGCATATGGGAAAAGGAACTGACATCTAACTCTAACAATTTGATGAACATCCTCATAGAGAACTCAGAAAGAAAAGTTAGAAAACTACAAATAGAAATATTAGAACTAGAGATAAAAAGCCTAAACCTTGCTGAAGCGACGGAAAACATTTACAAAATACTGTATGATATCCTTAATAGACACCAAAGTGATATCAAACAACGAAAGGCAAAAAAACTAAAGAGGGATGAGATAGACAATGACAGCGGGAGGGTCTTTACATTCGCCAAAAAATATGATCATCTTATACCAAGTGACACATCAAACAAGACATCGGGTAATATATCAGGAAGCTGGAGCTCCACCTCACTAAACACCCCACAGACTAGTGAGAGCGAATCAGATGGAGGACAGGGAGCTTCAAACGACTTATCCACCAGTTACCGTTTTTTAAGAGAGGTACAGAGGATAAAGAAGGGCAATCGGGAACAAACACAACGTGTGGACACTATAAGAAAACAAGGAGGGGAAAGAGAGGGGGCTGCACCGGAGGCAGGATACTGGAGAATGAAAACAAAAGTAACTAGATGACATTACAATGGTTAACTTAACAGACAAACCACTCAGCCAGGACATGATCTCACTCTTACAAAAGGGTATGAGCTTTTGCCCCAATAATGGGGGAGAGATTTGCAAAATGAAAATAGATCTCTTTAAATTCATCAGACGGTTGAAAATTTAAAAACACTTTGTTCTCAACCCACAGCTCAATAAACCGAGGAAAGAATCTCAACATGATATTATGTTGAATGAATTATCTATACAGGATATTTATGATATGAGGACAATACTCTCAATAACAGACAATGAGGGGGACCCAACGACTACCATGAGGGTTCTAGAGGACTTAAATATACCATTGGACTATAGTTCTACCAGTGGACTAAAAGAGAAATCAAGATGGTCACCCAATCTACCTTTGGGTAACAATATTGATATTTTTCACAAACTAGTCTTAAACGATTTGGACAAGTTAAACATCATTAAAGTAACACGTCAAGGTACACCTGACCACCTCACCAAAGGGGAACGGAAGGCACAAAAATATTAAGAGGACGATAGCTTGACTATTTGTGAAGCTGACAAAAGGGACAACATAGTTCTTATGAACACCACAGAATATGAACATGACATACTCTCACAGCTTAATGACGAAATATGTTATGAAAAATTGGATAACAACCCAATATGGGCCCTGATGAACAAAATCAACCACTCACTAAGGCAGTGGCATGATGCATGCCTCTTAGATGAACATGAATACATGTACCTCAAAATAAACCACCCTAGATTTCCACGTATATACACCCTTCCGAAAATGCATAAGAATCTCCTTTTCCCACCGGGGAGACCAATAATATCTAACATAGGGGGACCTACCGAAAGACTTTCGGAATACGTGGATATTTTTCTGCAACCAATAGTGTCCAATTTACCATCACACATAAGGGACACAAAACACATCTTGAACCTATTGGTTGATATAATATGGAAACCTAACATGACTTTAGTAACTTTAGACGTTGTATCACTATACACGAGCATTAAGCACGACCTGGGGATCCAGAGTTTAGAACGTATGTTAAATACTAGATCTGCAAGCTTATTGGAACATACAGAAATGCTGGTGGAAATGACAAGACTGATCCTGACTAATGTGTTCTTATTTAAAAATGATTGGTACAAGCAAAGACAGGGAGTGGCCATGGGCTTGAGATTTTCCCCATTTTATGCTAATCTGTTCATGGGCCGCCTAGAGGAGGAATGGATATGGGGACATAAAGGGTCACAATGGAACAGATTCATTCCTATACTGGGGCAGATTTATCGATGATTGCCTCATGATTTGGACTGGATCCACTGATAAATTACATGAATTCTGCCACCACTTAAATAGCAATAAGAGCACCATTAAGTTCACGTACCAACACAGTACACAAAGACTGGTATTTTTGGATGTAGAATTTTACATAGTGAAGGACAAGATACACAGCAAATTGTACCGCAAGCCAAGCTCATGCAATGCATTGGTTCATGCTAGCAGCTACCATCCCAAACACCAGATCAATGCCATTCCATATGGAGAGTTGGTACGAGCACGACGTAATTGCAGTCATGAGGTGGAGTTTCAGAACTGCGCAACTGACATGAACTCCCGATTCATTAATAGAGGTTATAATAAAAACACACTAATGAAAGCTAACCAAAGAATACCCAAGATAGAGAGAACGGATACATTGAAGGACAAAGGGAAAAAACAAGACAACACAAACAAGATACGCATTGTGACTGACTATTGCAATACCTCACAAACACTAACACGAATCATGGGTAAACACTGGCACATCCTCCAGGTGGATAAAAGCTGTGAAGGATTTATCTCAAATAAACCTGCTTTCACCATTCGTAAGGGAATTTCTCTAAGAAATGTGTTGAGTCCCAGGAACACACACAAGGCTTTTTTAAATGTGGCCATTGTGTTACTTGCAAATGGGCTGCAGACAAAAAGAAGGAATTTGAAGGGATCAATAGATATTTGAGATTACATCAAACATCAACTGCAATACTAAATATGTGATATATGCAATTGTATGTAAGTGTAATTTAAGATATGTAGGCAGTACAATAAGGGCTCTCCGGGATAGAATAAACGAACATATGAGAGCTGTCATACAGAATGACATTCGATTCCCCATAGCGGGCTCATTGCAAATTGTGACAAACAAGGGGCACACAGATCTTTCACCTTCTACGGGATGGAGCACATACCTAGAGACCCTCGTGGAGGAAACAGGGAACTCACCCTAAGAAGAAAGGAAACTATGTGGATATTACGCTTGAGATGTGTTGAAATGGGTCTTAACACAGATCATGAGCTTTAGTATTTTCTGGGTGAATAGGAGTGTCTAAGAAATAAATAAAACTTATGTCTGTGCTAAAAGATTGTGATGTTTAAAAAATGATGATAAAAAATATATGACTGAAGGATGTTCATTGCCGCTGCTATTTTGATACATGTCACTTCAACTGTTTAATGTAATGAATATTTGAGGATTTGTACAGACCGATTGTCTGAACATATACAGATGCTGGATACTTGCACATGTCTTGGTAAACATGCACCATATGTTTAATTCGCCCATAACATACAAACATATAATTGGAAAAAGAACATACTGAAATTAGCTTTGATATTGTAGGGGACACTACATTATAGTGTCAATTCTTTTGAAGAACAACTGAAAGGACTAACATCCATTGAAATGCGTGCTGGGCTTCAATGATAGCATTTACTGGTGGCCATTCAAAGATGGCGACTATAGTTGTGGAAAAATAAACAGACATGGTCAGTTTTATTAGCTCCTTTGGCCTTAAAATTGTGGATTACATCATAGGTTAGACATATATAGTCGGCATTACCAAACATAGTTTTCGGGTGATAAGGAATAGAGAAGCTAGTTTCAACACCGTTTCAAAATGGCGACCATGGAAACATAGCTGTTACATGGTTAGTCCACTTTCTATTGCAAGCTCCTTCCCATAAAAAAGACTGACTCACCGGGGGGAACTGTCAAAGAGTACTCGCTGGGACGACGGAAGGTTGCACGAGCAAACACTCGGGTAAGATTTCTGAACTTCCCTTGCAGATTAGGGAGCTTAAAAGGTCAGATAGTCATACATATAGGACTTAGCCCTGACAAACTCAATCTTATTAAAACTTTCAGAAGGCGGTAAAATGAATGACAACAAATAAGGGATAATACAGATACTATTAGGAGAGGAAAACTATTGAAGACAAGGAACTATTTGGGGAAACTGGGACGGAATTACAACCGGTTAAAAGGTAGGAGCATGGCCCGCACAGACCGAACGAAATAGTATGATAGTAGGATTTCCATAACAAATTATGGCCCGTTGACTGACAAAAACATTGCCTGTACTTAATATATTTCAGATAACACTAAACATACCAACGAAACCGGTATACTATGTGATTTTAGGGGGGTCACATGTAAACAAATATTGGGTTGCACAAAAGGTTGATTGATATTACTTAGACAAAACACATAAGCACGCAATTGATCTCATCAAAGGAGCATGTTTCCAAGACAAATGTAAAATACAAAAAATAAAAAGATAAATGAAAACTAATGTATGAAGCGAATAGAAATGGATTCAAAGATGTCAATATAAATGTCTAACCTAAGCTGGCTGTCAGATAATTATGACATAGATAAAAAAAAATCGAAGAGAAGATTAACCAAATAACAAAAAAATGTTCGCAATAATTGGGATGCAAATTCTTTCTGGGGAATATACATTTCTTTGCTTTGTATATCCACTACTGTATGACATAATCAATGTGCATGGGTTGCCACACACAAAAAGTCACCTGAATGAAAAGGAAGATTGATATAGACACATATGTCACCTATACTTCAAACTGTTAGAAAGAAACTATCATGTTCTAGTAGCAAATGCATATGCTTGTATCTTTTAGCCCTGAGGAAGTCGCGGCCACTTGCCATGGGCGACGAAACACGTGTTGGCTAAAAAGAGGCAAAAAAAAGAACTAAACAAGAACATATGAGAATAAATCTAACAAATACAAAGAGGGACAAGAATTGTTGATATCTGTTATTTATGTAATACATGTTGACATTAGCGTGTGCTGGGGAAACCAATTTTTTGTACAAACTGGGTGATTTTGATCGTCTAACTGGGGAGTGGGTGATCTCTCCACCTCAAAGCACTGCACATAAATAAGTTCACGACAACTTTCAAGTGTACTTCTGTAGAGCGCTACAGAACCTTCTGCAAACCTCACCCGCGCTAGCGTATCTTTATGTATATGTGGTCTAGGCAGAGAACGTGTTGAAAAGCCAGGCCCTCCACTCAAGACTTTGGTTGTTTGGTATGGCCTCACAGGAGATTCATGGACCATGCCATCACCAGTATAGGTGAGGAGGCTCCAACAGACTGCATGGGTACGCATTTCTTCATAGGCAGTAGAGTTCAGCGAGGTCTGAAAAGTATGTGAGCTGCTTGGTGTGTGACATCAAGTCTGTGATACACGTGCTACGCGAGAAATAGGGATAGTCTAAAAGTCCTAGGACACCAAAGGACAGCTCATGACTTTCAACTGTAGCAGCTATTAGTGGAGTAAAAGTTCCTCATGTTTTGGAGCATTCTTTGCCTGGCAGGGAAGTATTCTGACATAGTGTATAGACTTTGATATTTTGCACATTGTTTTTTAGGAGCCATCCTTACCTAGGATATCAACTCTAACTTGCACTGTTTATCGCAAAGAGAGAAGAAAGGAGGATCCTTATTTATACAGGCCTGTTTGTTTCCTTTAGTCACAGTATGGTATTAAGGTGTTGACAATGGTGGGGAATTAATTGCTTGTTGCCATAAAGGAAGATGGAACACTAATGTGTATTCCTTATGTCAAAGCTGATTAAATTGTTACATTAAGAATCCCTCGGAGCACAGATTTCATTTAATCAAATTGTGTTCCGGACCACCACCCGAAAAAACAATTTATGGCATTTTTCTGGCCCCCAACAGGAAAAAGCACCTTCTACAACTTACCCTTCAACAAATCTGCCACTGTGCTGCAACAAATACAATTCAATACCGACCACTGAAAGGTGAACCCCATCATCCCTGAAAAACGGAGGTACTCCAAACAAATATCCCTTCCTCCTCACAAAACTTGCACATCTCTCTGTTCACTTTGCAGCGCACTCTATCAACGCTCCAGGATTTTTGCATCTTGCCACTCCCTCCTGGGCAATGAGTCATTCCACAGCACTATTCTGCCTGACCAGCCCCTTTCAATTCCCGCAAATCTGCCTTCATGGCCTTCAACAACACCAACCCTACCAGCTTTACAAGGTCATTTTCCCAGAAATGCACCAACACCACATCCTGACAACACACACTAAGAGACAAAATTTCCAGTTTAGGGAGCAATTTATGCCAACTCATGTCCCTTTTCTAAACCTTTTAACTTGGTAGCTAAGGTCGTCCATTCCCAACTGTTCCCCATATATCCTGGCAGCCACTTGTCAAGCTGCCACTTAACAAAAAGAATGGAAGCAAATCCATATTTCAGTGTAATCTCATCTTGGGCCAGCCACACAACCTGTTACGTAAACAGCAGCAAACAATTAAACAATGCCATTACTCCAACAATGAAATTGGCCTAACATCTTTGAAAACAGTCTGATTTCCACCTCCCCAAGTGCTTGATAACTTCCATGGAACAAAGCCTCATTTCAGCTTCCTTCACCACTCCTATCTGGAAAAAGTGTATCCCATATTCCTCTGCAAGTAGCTGCAACCTCCCAGGAGCCTTGCGCAGAACCCCCCCAAGAGCTGTGATGCCATAACCCTTCATCTGTCTCCATGTCTAAAACCAAATCACCGGAGCAGCCCTTCTCATTCGGGTATGCCGAGAACATCACTCATCTCCCTTGTCCCCTCTGATCTGTCTTTGACCACACTAGCCTGATTCGAACACAGGTTGTTGCCCCCTCAATGTTATCCCTGTGTACCCCCCTTGCACTGCAATCTCAACAGCTCTGCTACCCTGAACGCTACAAAAAAATAGCCGAACCATCAACAAAGCAAATGTCACTTCCGACCTGTCTCTCCAAATACCTAACAATACCCCCATCAAGTTCAACATTCGCAAAGTCAGAGGTCTCCCCACCTTCTCATTCACTCCCTTTCTCCAGGCCAACCCTCCAAAATTCTCTTTCCCATCTCTCCAGCCAATGGCTCATAGCCCCAATAAAGCTTTTCACAGAAAGCCAATCTTGCCAACTTACCCGTAATAGTAACTTGGAACAAACTTTTTTCAGTCACCACCATTATAAAGTTTACTACATCGTCCCAACCCTGCTTCAAACCCTGTACTGTATTCCTATGCCTCGCTCCAGATGGCAAGTAGTCTACCAATGCCTGAGTAAAAGCCTTCCATGTTGACTCAGACAACAACCACTCAATCAACTCTACCTCCCGGACCACCCTATATGGCAAAAGTGCAGAGGTACTCCATCTTCACTGCATCCCCCTCTGGAGCCAACCCACAGAATCTCCTCCACTGCAAACGAGATAAAGCCTCTGCAATGCCATTTTCCTTTCCAGCTATATGCCTTGCCTTGAACACAATATTGTTGCAAGCACTCCAGCACAAAGCTCTCAAAAGCCTCTAGACTTTTCGATCTCTCGCTGACTGTCTGTTCACTGTATTAACAATGGACATGCTGTTTATGTTACTTGAAAAGTATCTCCCCCCACAAAACCACTGCTGCTAGCAGGGGAAGGAACTCCAAAAAGGTAATCTTACATCGACCAATCAGGTAATCCTACATCCACCAATCTGCTACTGTTGTGCGCACCACCACCCTTGTGAGTAAATCCCAAATCATGCTCCACCGGCAGCATCAGAAAAGCTCTGAATGGACCATTCCACCACCATTCCCAAGCCTCTCCTGAGTATTCAATTGAAATCCAATAAGAAGGTTTGTCACACCATCAAATCTGCTTTCACCCCTGCTGAGAGTCGCAATCTGTGATGGGGAAAAAAATGCCCACGTAAAGAGCCAAACCCAATCTCCTGCAAAATGTGCGTCCAGCCCTCCCCGCCAAACATGCAAAATTCAAAGGGCCCAACAACACCTGAATAGCACTTTCTGCTTGTCTAGCATCCCCTTCAACAATGTCAACAATCTGTCCTGTGGTAACTTCCCCTCCATCTTCTTAGAATCCAATTCCACCCCAGAAATGTTCACATCGTACTCTGCCCCACCGTTTTCTATAGGCCCAACAGCACCCCAAAATCCATGATCAAGTACTCAAAACTCTGAAAACATTTGGCGCTCTTCTGAAGCTGCCTGTCCAGCAAAGAAGAAATCCTCCAAATAGTGTGGCATGCATTCCTCACCAGTAATCCACCTGAACAAATACTGTAAGAAGCTGCTAAACCTTTCAAAAAGAGAACAAGAAATCAAACAGGCCATGGGCAGAGCCTTGTCAACAAAAAAGAAACCTCCAAATTGTATGCCCAGCAGCTCAAAATCCGCTGGGTGCATCAGAGACGGACAGAATGCTTGTTTTATGTCACGCTTTGCCAAGAGTGCACCAGACCCCCCATCTTTGTCACCAGAGTGATCACATCATCTACTGTGGCATACCTCACCAAATCCAGTTCCTCCAGAATGAAATCATTGATAGACCGCCCCTCAGATGGGGATAAATACTGAAATAGCTGAAACTTCCCTTTCTCCTTCTTGGGCACCACCCCGGTGAGAGTAATCATCAGTGATCCAATGGGCACTCATCAAACGCCCCCACCATTCGCTCACCTCCTTCATAAACTTTGTGTGCACCTACTTCTCATGCCCATGGACTAATCGTAAATTCTCCGCCCATCACCTGTTGCATATGCCCTTGTTAAACACCTAGCATGCTCCAGTTTGCCCCGCCTGCCCTCTCCCAGTGCCACCCCTCCCTTCTTGGGTGGGACGCCTCTGAAAGGGCTTTTAAACCAAAGGCCACCCACTGGCTGTGCACGTTGTGGGACACCGCCTCTTACGTGGCATCATCTGCAGAAACAACTAATTGTTCAATTAACCCCATATACCTTAAGCATCCTCTGACCAGCAGGATCGAAATTCTTCATCGTGTTGTGCCCACCTCAAAAACTCAACTTGGCTTTTTGTATGCGACATCAGTGAATTTAAAGAGGCCCCCATAGCATTCAGGATACTTACACAATATACACTGGTGTAAATATAAAACGCTGCTGTCCAGTTTCCTATTGTGACTGGAACACGAGGTCTCCTCCTCTTTAAAGCCCTCCTTTGCCCTAATCTCCCTGTGCAGGAGCTTAAAAATTAAAAAATATTAGGCCTCTATAACCACTTTATTCTGTGTGTGGCCGTTCCTGTTAATAATACTACATCCAACTCACACGAAAATTGCCTAGCCCATCAGTAATTTCCTAGCCCAGACTGGTGTGCTTCCCTGTCAGCATCAACTTCCCACTACTTTAAACCTTTAGCCCCCCCGTCACCATCCAGGTGCTCCTTTTCTTGTGCCCAAGACAAACGACCTGTCCGAAGTGCCCGGGGGGGAAGGGGGGTGTAGGGCTCCCACTCGCCCATAGGGGGTGGGGGATCGCTCCCACACCCCCAGCCTCCATTGTGGTGCCCCCACATTGTTTGTTTTAAAGAAAAATTTTAAACTCCTATGAGGTTTCCCCTGATTTCTTTGGGGTAGGTATTATATATACAGCACAGGAATCTAAAGGGTGTTTTAAACCACCCGCTACCCCTTGCCCCCCTCCCATCCCTTCGGAGTGATGCCAGAGATCGTCAGATTCTATTATGTTTGCAGACATTGGCTAAATTTATCCAATCTAAATTCTTGTTCACATCTTTCAAATGAATCTTTATGAATAGCTAACAGATATACCTAAACAGCCACATGCATAATAGCCACTTAGGTTTTCACTTATAATTTTAAAGCAGCTGAATGGAAGTACATAAAATGAAGTTTAGCATTACAAACCTGTTTAATTTTATATTCTACCTTTTTGGGGCTAGGCATAATAAGTTTGCCAGTTTACTCCAAATTTGGTGGTATGAATGTGTCTCCTATACTTTATTTTACCAAGCATTGGTACAAATTGTTGAAGAGGGTGATAAAGTTATAAACTTTGCAAAAAGGTGGTTCCTATGGGGTATGGTATCATCCTTAACAATGGAGGTGTGACCATTGTGATTTTGGTAATGATTCAGTTTCAGTATTACGAAATTGCCTGGTGTAAGACTTTAACAATAAAAACGTACCGAACTGCTAAAAAATATATAGAGGTGTGGAGGCAGACATGTAAGTTTACATAGTTAATTTGAGAAAGTAGACCTACTTGAAATATATTTTCTACTGGACAGGTATCCAGTAACCCCTAATTGTTGGAGCTCAGTTTACAGCAGCAAATCTGACCTTGAATAGTTCTTTGAATTTCTTACTTTAAATTAGTAGAATACAGAAAATTAAATTCTATAAACCTTGGGTGAATAGCACCAAGTGATGGTCATTGCGCAAGAAGAAAATCTATCACAACTAAGGGCGGGCGGAGCTGGCGTAGTGCCTCTATGCGTAGTTCCATTTAGTTTGAAAAAACTATGCTCCGCACCCTCCCAAATTAATTAAAAATTTAGAAAGAAGGCAGAGGAGGAGGCAGCCACGCAGGTAAGTGTCATCTTTTAAAATTTTTAATTAATTTGGGAGTGTGGAGGGGCTGGCTAACTCCGCTCCGCCACGGAGGGGAGTTTTGCCTAAACACCGCTTTTGCAACGGAGCGCGGAGTAGGCAAAACTCTGCAACCTCTGCTGTTGGAGCGGAGTTACCCGCCCGGGGTTAATCAGAACACCATTTACAAACCAATCTAATTGGAAGGTGCAAAACGTGTATTTTATTCTTGCATCAAATATTTAAATATATGTAAGGTAAAATGCAGCTAGCCTTTGCATGCATTTTTGCTTACACCATATTATTCCATTCAGTTTTTCAATTTGTTTAAGGGTAAGGAATATTTTTGTAACATATATTGTAGTGTATATGTTGTCCAACTCCGAGTTCTAGGATGCTTAAGGAGAACTCATTGATCAATATAAATCAAGGGTTCTACTTGAATAATCCAAATTGACAATAACTAATGCTTTCCAAGTTAGGTGCAATTGAGAAGACAAACTGTGATTGCATAGGGGCAAGAAGAGACAGCAAAAATACCAAACCAGATTGCGGTTAATTTACCAACAATTATTTTTCGACCTGTTTTAGATCAAATGCGGAACTCAGAAATAATAATTTCTTTATGCATTCTTACTTTTCTTTGCTCAGTGACCACTTCTAGTCTCACTTTGACTTGCACCTCACACTAACCCTTCTACTTAGCTCCTCTGTCTGCAGTCTAGGATGACTACATCCATCCTCCTGTTCCTATCCCCGCAGATGGTGGAAATCTTGAACACTGGAGAACCTTGACAAATAGCTTCTTCAGCATTTGATCGTTCATAGATTTACATTCTCGAATCATTCCCCTTTGTCCAGGAGGGAGTCCCACAGTGACTTTGTAAAAGCAGTACATGCGCAACACTCCTGAAAGTCCTTAAAGTAGTGCCACAATGCTTTCACTGCAGCCATTGCTTACCCATCTTGTTTTCTAAACATAATTACCTTGGTTAAGCCTAACCATAAGTGCTTATGTCACTCTACTAATTCCCCACCTCTAATGCCCTTACTATCAGTACTACGTCTAAAATCTGCTTATTATTTCAATTTTCTTTCTTTTTTCCTCATTCACCCTTTTCAGGAACACCCTCTGTCCTCTTATCATGCACGCACCACTCCTGTATATATTTTTCGTAACTCCCAGCCAACTCCTTATCTTCCCACTAATTAATGCAAGCACGTCCTCATGCATGTCCCCTTCAACCCTCCGGTGATTTCTTTAATCCCAAAATCTTCAAGACCCTGGGCCCCCCTCGTCCAATTCCTGCCAAATAACCAACTAACAAATGACCAACTCCTAAACTGCCAACATCAGTTAGGACTGGCAGAACTACTCTAACAACTCCACCTCCAAAACTGTAGGGTAGACGCTACTACAACAAACATACATCCAACTGGATAATTAACCTATGTATTCCATAAGTACGCAGCATCCAGTAGTATCTTCTGAGTAGTTACTCCCTCTTGCTTTTGTGCATTAATAAGGACTAATAATAGGCTTTTTACCACTTGTGAATTACATAATTGCAATTGAAATGAAATTCCTATGATGTATAGAAGTGTGTTCATTAATGTTTTAATTATAGCATTTTCCTGTAAAACGCCATTTTAGACCAAATGGATGCCACCTCCTTCACTCACTCTTGCTTTCCCTCCTGCGTACATCCTCTCCCCGCAGCACTCAGTCAAATGAGCTCATATTCGTTTATTTTTCATTGCTGTACTGTTTTGCTCACAATGAACTTTCTACGGTGAGGTTGTGATATTGCAACAAGTATAGATCTCAGTCGTTTCCTCACTGAGTTTATTCACAGAAAGTCTTATTGTTTAATGTTTCATATTTGTTCTCCGGATGACATTAGCATAGAGGGTGTTGAATAATTGTTTTTAGAATTAGAATGGTGCGTATGTGTTAAGACAATGACGTGTATTTTTGTGTGTTCTGATTTGCTAAAGAAATTATACTTTTGCATCTGTCTTCTTCGCTACCTCTCCATGTATCAGTGTTGTTGTCCTTGTTTATCAGTGGTAGAGACACATTTACTGCTAAGATAAATAAAAAAAAGTCATTCTTTTATCCCATTGGTGGGAATTTCAAATGACTAACGGAAGAGCAGATGTTGCTTATGCCATTGCGAAGAAAACTTTGATTAGTTCTTGATAATTAAATTCCGATATCGTTTTTATTTCTTATGGAGCCTCTCAACCCTATAAATGCAAAGACTGTGCCAGCCATTAATGTCATCCAATACTGTAATTCAAGGAGCATTGCTAACCCGTGGTAATTTGTAACATTATGTAGTTGTAGCGATATAAGACAAAAGCATAAGTTTGAAGTGCTCCATTCGTCTGCTCTTCTGAGAATTTCTGCACAGAGAATGGACTCAGTTGTGGACCCGGGTAATGACTCAAGTTTCATGAACATCAACATATATAAAAAAAGTGGATTGATTGCTAGATTTTCCTCAGTAAGTTCTGTACTCAACTGATCATAGTGGCTAATTTCAATGACACCGCGCAGTTGCTTGTATCTGTAGTAGAAATTGATTCCCGAGTGATAGGAGCTCATTGGCAGCTCAGTCACCCAACTAACTGACTAGGAAGGACGACGATGGTCATTGATAGCCATAGAGATGCTCACGTATGACCTACTTGAGGACAGGGGTAAATCTGAGACTAGATGGAAGCAACAGACAGACCACCTTAGAGGTGAAACACCCTGTTTGTCCTGCGCCACGAGTTAGTGGCCCTTAAATCTTTCATGGGACCCCTACATGATCGTATTTATTGGGTTATGTGAAGTTGTGATTCATTGGTCAAGTGACAACTAATCTATGAAGTTGCTGAAATCATAACATTATTTTGAGTGCCTGCTTTGTATTTTGCTCCTGAGATGGAAAAGTCGAGGGGGGCAGATGCATCACATTTGTATTGAAAATGTACTTTTTTTCATTGTATTAGTTTTGAAGAGTTGCCTCTAAAATTGGTGTGTTAATTATTAATACAATAAAATAACATGTAAAATAAGTGTATTACCGCAATGCCTGCCATATCACTCTACATCAAAGAACGTGAGTGAACCAGGAGGCCACATCTGATATAGTGAAGACTTCTGGAGCACTCTACCGATACATTCTGGATGTTCCCTGGGGCTGGGGACGATTAGTCCAGTGAACATAACATCAAAAGGTTGTGACTGCAAATATGTTCAACAGAAATACGCATGACCATGCCATATAACAAATCTTACAGTTTAAATAATTTTAGGGGGAGCTTTTGAAAGTTAAACTAAAACATTCCAAGGTGATCAGTCCTATTGAAGGTTCCCACTGTGGCATTTCTCACATATTCAAGAAACCTGACTCAAGAGAAGTGACAAATGATAGGGCCAATTTATACCAACACAGGGCCCCTATGCAATCATTGGTTGGTAGTTCATCTCTAAAAGGTCTTTTCAAGGTGACTGGTTATCTACAAATGTCCATGAGATGTTGTGATTCAGTACTGTTTCTTTTCATTTGATCTCATAACTTGTACGATAGTGACTTTAACCCCCATTCGAAAGAAGGTCCTTTTCTCAATAAGTGATACTGAATATGTTCCGAAATGCACACAATCGTCACCGGTCACAGTAGTTGCCATGGGCATTATTATCCATTCTTCCATACCCTGTGACATGCTCCTTTGCCCTGTGCGAGAAGCTGCCTGTCCTTCACCCCAACCCCTTCCATGTCTGCTCCTCTCTGTTGTCCTTGTAAGTGATCCAGTCATTGCTCATCAGAGATCAGCCCGCTATTTTGACTCCGGAAAGGTGTGTGCCATCCTTTTTCTTTTTTAACTGACCTGCCTTTGTCACTGCTCTGCATAGTGTTGTTGGTGCAGCACATCAGGAAGTTACTATCTATGTCTCCTGTTTTCAGTTTTACTTCAACCCACAGATACATTCATAATATACTCATGATCTTTTCTGGTTGCTTTTGAGTTGAAGGTGCATTAATGTGTTAATGGATGTCCAAAATATTCCTCAATGATGCTGGATTGAGTGGAAGTGTGTAGTCTGAGTGCATCTACGCTCTTAAAGTGAACATAGTTTCAGCACATCCGTGGTTGTATTTCACTTTTTAAAAATGAAGAGTGCTGCTGTTATGGTCGCCAGTGCTACAGGAGTGCCCATGGATCAGCCTTTTCTTGGCAGCCTTCACTGATGTATTCTATTTTATCTGAATAGAGGCAGCATTTTTTTGCTTGGAGGAAGCGTTCGGTAGTGCATTTTCTGTCAGTAGAAAATCTTGATGAACTGAACTTTTTGGCCTGGAAGAAAACTTGATGTGTGAGAACGTCTGTAACAACAAAATCCCGTAGGGGCACTGTTTTTCTTTGATTTTGTTCCTAAAAGAGCTCAGAATGCCAATCTTTGATGGGCCATACATTTCACCCAGAAATGAGGCTCCTGTTTACCTAGCACCTCTCCCGTTGCAGGGCACAGACTAGTATTTCTCTGCCTTCACATTGCCAGGTCCCAGAGTTTATGAATACATGATATTTGCTGTCAGCTGGGCTGGCTACAGTGTGGCTTGTCTGAAACAGCCTGAGGCTGTATTCGTGCTTGCTGCCTGAGATCTTCGGTCAGCCCTTGCTTTTGTGTTTTTAGGTCTCGCCTAGGCAGTGCTTGCGCGGTCTCTTCGAGACATGCTGTATTCAGGATAAGGGCATGAAGCCCTGCCCACTTTCCGCCCATCTTTTTAATTGGCTCCTGTCCCTGTGATTTGTAAATGGTGGCTTTTCATTGGTCGATAGGCTTAGTAGTCCCTCTTTAGTACCGCCTTTTCTCTGCTTGTAACCTCCTATGAGGACACACCGTTACATGTGTTGTTACCTGGTAGGCTTTAATTACATTCTCTGAGCACTATTTTCTTAACACCTTAACCGCGGCGGCAATTCCGCCGCGGTGCGGGCGTTCCATTGAGTGGGCGGGGCCGCGTCGGCCAACGGACGTGCGCAGCACTACGGAGGTAGTGCTCGCGACGGCCGTTGGCCGACGGGCGCAACGAAAGGGTTAAATAGGTTTGTCCTGCCTGCAACACAGGCAGGACACGCTTTACCACAACAGTTTTTTATCATTTTTCCAGTGGGGCACGCCTCGGCAAGAATAATGGCGGCCGCATGCCTTACATTTTCTGTTTATTTTGTATTTATTTTTTTTCAATGGCGCCACCCTCACTTTAGCTTTAAACATCTTAAGCTAAAGCCCAGGTGCCGCGATTGCTTTAAAAGTAAACAAACAGAAAAAAAGTATGCATTTTTTTCTATTTGTTTACTTTTGATGCAATCGCCGCACCCACGCTTTAGCTTAAGCTGTTCAAAGCTAAAACACCTGTGCTGCCATTGTAACAAAAGTAAATAAATATTTGTTTACTTTTGTTACAATCCCGGCACCCGCAATTTAGCTTTCAGCTGAGTGCCGCGATTAGCTCAAAGTAAAGAAATAGAAAAAGCTTTTTCTATTTCTTTACTTTTGAAGCAATCGCAGCACCCGTGCTTTAGCTTTTAACATCCTAAGCTAAAGAGCGGGTGCCGCAATTATTTACGGTCTGAGAGAGCGCGATTGTGCTCTTCAGTTTGTAGGGGTGCATTATAATCATGCGTAGTTTGCACCTGCATATATTCTTTTGTCGTGTTAACATTTTGTCATTAGAACGTGTACTGTAATAATGTGTAAAGTGAAGTGATAGAGGAATTTTGTACAAAGTGGAGAAATTAAACAAGGATTTTTATGTTGGAATTGGGGACAGTGCCCCGGGGGTTGTTAGGAGAGGAGATCTAGAGGAGAGAGAAGGAGCATCTTAGAACGAGCTCAGTAGCTTAGGCTACTTGACCCATACAACGTGAGTGTACTTCTTAGGAAGTCTTCCTGTGCTAACACCTTTTCCTGAACTTGCCTGGGGAAATGCTATGTAGGGATGTCATGTTAGAACCTCCAATGAAGAATAATCTTGATGTAGGGGCAGTCATTGCCTGTGTTCTGATTCTAGAACTGGTCATCCTTTGTATGCTCAACCGTCTCAACTTTGCCCGTAGGTTCGGCTTTGTATTAGTCCCGATGTATTTCTATACCCTCATTTTGAGGTGTTTGTATGTCCAATTGTTGTTGGCTTTGTAATAAACTAACTAAATTTAGAACCTGGAGTCAGTGATTCTTCGGAGTCATGGTTATTGCGATTGTGAATTCTAATCGAACAAGATATTTCTCCCCTCCACACTTTTAAGCAGGAACCAATGATCCATCGACCAGGGGTTCCAGAGTAAATCCAGAACAGGGAACCCGGCCCCATCAGTTGGTAGGTTTCCTCTTGAAATGAGGGGAGAATCTAGAAAAGTTTAGGAAAGTTTAGCCCCATAGAGCCCAGAGAGCCCCAAAAAGAATGAGAGCCCAAAAGATCGAGGGCAGAGAACGACAGACTTTGGCGGAGACCGACGTAGCTTGCAGTGCGGCAAGAACCGGGGTGAATGGTGGAGTGAGTATGAATATGGATGTTGTGTGTTAGATTGCGGTGATGAATTGATTGTGTGATATCTTGCGTAGTTGGGATGAGTCGAGTGAATGTGGTTTCGGGTCGGACGCGCGCGGTCCATGAGATATGATTTGATTTTGATGTCATGCTCAAGGAGTAGCCTAAGATCCCGGGATAGATTTGTGGTGTAGAAGACACTGATTTGTTGTAATTGTCTGACCATCGGTTTGTTGGGAAGTTGGGAAGTCGTGAAGCGCTGTCAACGATCTGCCTGAGACAGGGAACTTTGTGCGAGTGGATTTGTTAGAATCGTGTGGGATGCCTTGTGGACAGGGGTGCACTACAGCGATTCGAGTGGCCAGCGCAGGTCATGGGTCACGGTGCACGATTGGTCTTGAGTGATTGAATTCTATCGATCTTGAAGAAAGGCAGACAATTACTTGTCTATGTGGCTGTCCGGTTGTTTGGTGGACAGACAGTTACTTGTTTCTATGATTGAGAGTGTGAATGCGTAAGGTGAGATTGTGAAGGAGGGTGAATCGCTGTGAAGGGGGAAGAGTGACGTTGGAGTGTGCCGCGCTGCGATAGGTCGGTTGGTGTAACGCCGCACTGGGATTGCTGGGTTGTCATCGGGAAGTTGAAATGAAAACATTTTGTGAGCATAAAAATTTGGTTTAATCATGCGATGCTTTAAAAGTATTACGAGAACTTTGTAGAGGAGATACAGGAGTGGTAACTCGAGTGGGTGAGGAAGCACCACCCGAGGATACCCCAGCACATTACATTACAACAAATGTAGGACTCCATACCATAGTTTGGCTGCAATTTGGCAAAGGATAACTGAAAAGGAGGGAGATTTGGCTTTTCCACGTTATGGTTCATTCCGACTGAAGGTGCTATATCAGTTGAGGGAAGTGATGGATTCATTGCGACCTCCGCCTAGGCCAACACAGTTTGAAGCGTTAGATGCTTGGATGCGAGCAGCACAGGTGAAGATCAGGGAAAGAAGTCGGGGGAGAATGAAAAAAGTGATGAAGGCATATGAGGATGCGCGATGGGGCGCACAGTTGAGGAAGTGGAGAGTAGACACCATTGAGGGAGAGAGGTTATACTCACTATTGGTGAAAGAGGGAGACACTTGGAACAGGAAGGAAGATGATGATAGTGACACCGATGACAGTTTGCTAGATCGGTTGTTAGCAGAGCGTCCTCCACCATACAATCCAGATTCGGACGAGGGAAGATGGGAATTAGCAAATGCAACAAATATGGAGAGAATGGGAATGCGGCAGGCTAACCCTAGTGCGTAGGTAGTGGGAAAGATTTCAACAGGAATGGAAGGAACATGGACACCAGCATCAGGAGGTATAGAGATGAGTTAACGCTGCTATGCGGTTACCGGAAGCCCTTACGGTGCCGGTCACTATTGGACCTATAATGTCAGTGTATGACCCAAGTCAGGGCGAAAGCAGCAGTCAGCCACAGTCAGGATTGGGAGAGGGTTAACTTGGGAGGAAATGTCACCGCAAGTGGAAGTGGTCCATATTTGGTGCCTGTGGAAGCTAGTACCCCGTTACCAATGACTGCAGATCCTTCTAGAGTACGTGTTGGGTCTAGCGCAATACGATCAGTGTCATTGTTGGATTCACGTTCGGATTTGAGGATGTGGGAAGCTCTAGTTAGAGGACCCATGGGGAGGATGTCAGAAGGAGTCTTCGATCAGGGAGTTTCTGGGGTTCAGTATGTCCCACAGAACACAGCGACGTGAAATCGCCTCAGGAATCAGAGTAGTGTAGGAGAAGAACAGATTAGTGCGTCAAGTCAGGGAACAATCCAGGCTGCAGTAAAGGCCAAGGTGCTAGACGTAGTAAGGCTGAAGGCAGAAGTAGATGAGATAATAAATGGAAGTCTGCCTTTGGAAAGGATAGAACTTTATGAGCAAGACAAACTGTTGTTTGTGGCGGAGTATGTTACTCGTAAGGCAAGGCAGGCACATGAGAAGTTGACAGAAGCGGCACAGAAGTATGATGTGGATTTGTCCAAAACAAAAATATTGCAGGAAAATCATAGGCTAAATTACAGTGATCAAGTATTGGAGGAGAAAAGAGTCATAGGGTTGAAAATACACATTTGAGAGTTGGTTGTAGGGATACGCGCATGGAGCATGCTTGAGAAGTGGGAAGAAAGATGGTCGAAGAAAAAAAATGTCAAGAAGGGAATAGCAGATACGCCACCTCCGGGAGGGGGGATGGCAGGAGTAGAGGCTTACCCATTGCGAGAGGTGCAGAGCGGAGGATATGTGCATGTGCATGTGCTTTGGAGCAGGGGTGATTTGGCAGTGTTAGACCTGTCAGCCCTAGGGTGGTCTTTCCCTGTTTTTTTCCCTTTTGCGCCTCATTTTTGCCACCATATTTTTACTGGACCTAGGTCTCCGGGCGCCTTGCCACTGCTAGCCAGTGCTGAGGTGCAGGTGCTCTCTCTCACTCAAGATGGCTGCCACAGGCCCCTGCTACTGCAGAGGGGCCTTACACGCATACACACTAGTAGCCAGGGTCAGGCTGGGACATAGGGATACAGTATCCATTCCATCCCCGCCTCTGGGCCACATAGCCAGGCATGTAGAAGGTTCCAGAACCTTCCGGGCTGTGGGAGGAGTTATGTTTTGCCGCCTTTGGGAGAGTCACCTGACCTAGGGGTATAAAAAGCTTGGAGGGAAAACTTTCTAGTCCGTTGATGAGGCACCACTGATCCTGGGAGAACCTCCGCCGGAGTATAGGCTTTAGGGCCTAGGGGGGAGACCTACACTACTGCTGCTGACAGGGCTGAGGCCCTGCTGTAGTAAGATAGCTGAGGAACGCCCACCACCCACTGACCTTGCCCAGTGTGAGGGGACCCAGGGAACCACCTTCAGCGTGCGGGGAGGAACATCAAGCACTCCCAGACCACCAACTCATTCCCCCCCCTCATAATAAGGAACTTCTGACAAGAAACTTCTAACAAGAAGCGCCTAAGAAGCAACCAAGCTGGAGCAGTCGCCAGACACCTTAATTTGAGAAGGCCTGACCGTCCAGCCAGGCCTGAAGCCTAAACTGCCCAACTGGGGATCACCAGGTAAAGCGCCGTACCCTGAAGCGCTAGACCTTCACCCCCGATTCATTTCTGCCTGCTGCTGGGCTGCCCCCAAGTACTTTTCCAGTCAGCCCTGCCCACAGGCTGCTGGTGCGCCCTGCGTTCTGCCACCCCTCAGGTCACTGACCTTGTGTGGAGATCACCGCCGCGGCCGCCTGAGGAGAAGTGCCCTGTGGTGAGGTGCGCCGTCGCGCCCTCACCGAAGGGAGCGCTGAGGTGAGGGAAGCCCCTCAAGTATATGTGGTGAGGTGCGCCGTCCGCGCCCTCACCGAAGCCTCTATAAATTGCCCCAAATTGTTGCCACCGGGCCCTGGGCCCCATCGCCGCGGCTGAAGAAATCACCCCAGCCGCCGTCGCGGCCGAAGAAATCGCCATTGCGGCCTAGCGCGACCAGCGAGGCCTCCAGGCCCCGCCGACGCCATCTCCAAGCAGCCGGGGACGCCGGCCGCGCCCCCAGGAAGGCCGCGCAGCGATTGGGCGCCGGCTCCGGTCACGCCCCCAGCGCCGACGGAGGCCCAGGAAGAGCCCCGGCCGTGCAGAGGGAGACGGGGAGCCGGCCGGAGAGGACTGCTGGCTCCCGCTCCCCATCCTCGAAGTCCCTGAGCCCACGCAACTTCACTTACCTGATCCCGGGGGCCGGAGGAAGGTGATCCCGGCCCCCGCAACGTGCCGCAAGTTCATGCCCTGATCCCGGGGGCCGGAGGAAGGTGATACCGGCCCCCGCAACGTCCCGACAGTCCGGCCTGAAGGCCGAGGTACCCCGACCGGGCCCCGCCCTCCAGAACACGGGCCGGGCCTGGGGAGTGCCAGTCGCTAAAGAAGCGCGACCAACGAACAAGCAACAGGTGAGCCCAGGAGGCCCCTAGGGCCCACAAAACGCCACTGGGGCCGGGGCCACCATTAACCCCATAATTAATTGTGTAACTTTCCCCATGAGGCGAGGCCCCGGAGAGGAGTGGGCCTAGCCTGGAGTTAACCCCTAAGGGTCATAGAAGCCCCAGGATACAGGACATGTTGAGGGGTTCCCTACAGTATTTATTAATTTATTGCAGATGCCTATTGTAATTACTGCCTAGGCCATGCTTTTAACTGCTAAGTCTTTACTACAGGGGGAAAGTGTTTAATTGAATTGAGCTGAAGTGTACACCGCCAAGAGTTGAAGTGTTTTATGTTACAGGTGTACTGGAATTGCGACGCCCACTGTACTGAATGTGGGCGCACCTAGATTAATGCAGGCCTATTTAAATGTAACGTGAAAAGCCTTCTTTAAGTAATTGAATATGCTAAAGTGAACTGCATGTTTAGGCTCATGTTTTATTAACGTACCTTGAGATCATTATTAAGTGCTACGTTTAGGAGATAATTCCTGCGGCCTCTTAGTGGCCTACAATGTTGATGAACTATGATGCTTTATTTAAAATGTGCACCAGTTGAGTAATGCAATGAATTTGAATGTAGATCTGAATTAATCTGCCTCATCTGATGCTAACTTAATTTATATATAAAAGATCTTGATTTTAAATACAAAAGCCTGGTGTGGTGTCATGTTATTGTGTTCGCATTTCTGAGTCAAAGTAAGAGTGTGCTGCACAACTGCCTTACACATAGCCTTCGCGTGCTTTCCGCTTCGCGCCATGCTACCGTGGCGGACTCGGTAAACCCGGTTCCAACATTTGGTGTTCAGCGGTTGGATAAGGACTGGTGTTTGTGCAGCACCCTACAGTGACTCAGTGTGCGCCGCAATTAGACACCTATTGTAATGAAAGTGCTAGGAATTCTTTTGTAATTGCCGATTGTGTACATTCCTGCGTTAGACCTGCTACCTACAGTCTAGAACCCTTTCCTTAAAATTGTCTGGGACCCCACCTAGGAGGATGGAGTTTGAGTTAGCCAACCTAGAAAGGTATACGGTGACACACCTCAAGGAGTTCTGCCTAGAGAGGGGGGTTGCCGTCAAGCGAGGATCCAGGAAGGAGGTGCTTCAGAAAGCTTTGAGGGCATGGGTAATGGCCCACCCGGAGGGAAGAGGGGACGAGGAGCAGGGGGAGGCAGACAACCTAGGAGAACTGGACCTACTGCGCATTGATGTTAGCGAGAATGTGTTGCCAGGAAGACGTTCCAGGGCAGGCAGTAGTGCGTCAGGGGGGAGTTTGTCGGCAGAGGAATTGGAGGACAGAAGGGAGCAGAGGCAATTAACATTAGAACTTGCTAGGATGGAAAGGGAGCGAGAACAGGCAAGGCTAGCCATGGAGGAAAGGAAGCTTGTACATGAGCTTAGCCTGAAGGAACTAGAGCTCCGAACCTTGCAGATGGAGATGCAGGGCAAAGTGAATGGTGGCATAGTACCTGCTGGGGTTCCACAGGA
This sequence comes from Calotriton arnoldi, assembly GCA_963921515.1. NCBI lineage: Eukaryota > Metazoa > Chordata > Amphibia > Caudata > Salamandridae > Calotriton > Calotriton arnoldi. The sequence goes on from CAWUFW010000015.1 coordinate 2,957,809, forward strand.
GCCCAAATTCTATTTACCCAGTGAGGTGATAGCCAGTTTTAGTGTAGGTGATGACATCGACAAGTGGTTGGCGGCGTACGAGGTGGCTCTGGTGGCCCATAGAGTTCCTGAGAGCTACTGGGGGGGAGGTCTTTATAGGTACATACCTCCACTAGTAAGGGACACACTTTTGGCTTTGGATAAGGGGGAGCAGACTAACTACCCTATCATGAAGGAGGCCCTGCTCAAGAAGTTTGGCCTCACCCCAGAGAAGTACCGCCAAAAGTTCCGCAACACCCACAAGCTTCACACACAAAACTGGGTGGATTTTTTTGATTATGCCCGGAAGGCATTGGAGGGTTGGGTGCGTGGCAGCAACGTTGACAATTACAAAGGGCTGTACGACCTGTTCTTGAGAGAGCACCTCCTAGAGAAATGTTTTCCGGAGCTGCGCCAGTACTTGGTGGACCGCAAGCTGACCAATCCTAGGGAGCTTGCAGAGGAGGCAGACACGTGGGTCAGCACTCGGGTGTCCCACAAGGGAGCCGGGGCGGACCCCCGAAAGGTGGACAGGGGCTCCCCCAGAAGAAAGAGGGGGGAGATAAAAAGAGGGAGTTCTTTAAAGGCCCCCAAAATAGACCGCCTGGGAGAGGGGTAGGTTCCCCATCCCAATCTGGATCCCAGAAACCCACTTATCCTGACAGGAGTCAGCAGCCCAGAACTGTCCGGTGCTACGAGTGCGGGGAGGTTGGACATTACAAGGGGGATCCCCAGTGTCGCAAGAGAACCCCAGCCCCCACAGGAGGTCAGAGCCCCGGGGTGGCCAGTGTAGCGCTTGGGGAGGAGTTGTCCCTAGGTAGGGGAGGTGAGTGGACAGGCTTGACCTTAGTTTCCCTGGGGGATAGAGAGATCATCCCACGGGTTCAGGTACCCGCGAACACTGCCAAGTATCGGCAGAGGGTCCTGGTGAACGGGGAGGAGGTGGAGGCTCTGAGGGACACAGGTGCCAGCATGACGATGGTGAGATGTCAGCTGGTGTCCCCAGAGCAGGTGATTCCTGAGGAATTCCACCCGGTTGTTATGGCTGATAATAGCCTGGGTCATTACCCCGTGGCCCAAGTTCCCTTTGAGTGGGGAGGAGTATCAGGTCTGTTGAAGGTTGCGGTGAGCCCTGCCATGCCAGTTGACTGTCTGCTGGGCAACGACTTAGAACATACTGCCTGGAGGGAGGTAGAGTTCAATGCCCATGCTGAGATGTTGGGATTACCAGGATGGACTTGCGTCGTCACGCGGTCCATGGCTGCCCGACAAGGAACTCAGCTGGGGTTGGAGCCTGAAATAATGGCCCAGCCCACTGCTGGACGAGGAGATGTCCAGGAGGAGACACCCGGTGAGATGGATGGGGAGCCCGCGGAGGTGACCCCGGAGTCCGCTGAGGTGGTTGGTGTTCCCGTGGGGGACCTGCCGACCCCTGCAGAGTGGCAGGTGGAAGGAGGGCCTACCCGGGAGGAATTTTGCCGGGCGCAGAAGGAGTGCCCTACGCTTGAAGGCATGCGGCAACAGGCCGAAGCCCAAGCAGCTGGAACAGAGACTGGTAACTACCATGTCTACTGGGAGGATGGTCTCCTCTACAGTGAGCCTAAGGCTCCGGTGCATGGGTCATCAAGGGCCGTGGTGGTCCCCCAATGCTACCGAGCCTTGCTGCTAGAGTTGGCACACGAAATACCACTAGCAGGACACCTGGGCCAAGACAAGACGTTTGCGCGTCTGGTCCCACATTTTTACTGGCCCAGGATGCGCGTCACTTCTGACACTTTTTGCAAGACTTGCACCACTTGCCAAGCGAGCGGCAAGACAGGGACTAAAGTGAAGGTCCCTCTAGAACCTCTCCCAGTTGTCGATACCCCTTTTGAGCGGGTAGGGATTGACATTGTCGGGCCATTGGACCCGCCGACTTCTGCAGGACATAGGTTCATTTTGGTGCTGGTAGACCACGCCACCCGGTACCCAGAGGCAATCCCTCTGAGGACCATCACTGCACCGGTGGTGGCGCGGGCCCTGATGGGGATTTTTACCCGAGTGGGATTCCCCAAGGTCGTGGTGTCAGATAGGGGCACGAATTTCATGTCGGCCTACATGCAGGCCATGTGGAAGGAGTGTGGAGTGACCTACCGGTTCTCCACTCCTTACCACCCCCAGACGAACAGGCTCGTGGAGCGCTTTAACAAAACCTTGAAGGGGATGATCAGGAGCCTACCCGAGGACTTGAGAAGAAAGTGGGACGTCCTCTTACCCTGTCTGCTCTTCTCCTACCGAGAGGTGCCGCAGAAGGGGGTCGGTTTCAGCCCCTTTGAGCTGCTCTATGGCCACCCCATTCGGGGGCCCCTCAGTCTTGTCAAGGAGGGGTGGGAGAAGTCTTCCTCGAAGCTTCCCCGTGATGTGGTCAGCTATATGCTGGCATTCCGCAGCCAAGTGGCCAAGCTGTGGAAGGAGGCCTCGGACAACCTAGAGACAAGTCAGGCCGTCATGAAGAAATGGTATGACCGGAACGCGCGGACGGTAGAGTTAGACGCTGGACAGAAGGTGTGGGTCATGGAGCCAGGAGAGCTTAGCGCCCTCCAGGACCGGTGGACTGGGCCGTTTGAGATCTTGGAAAGGAGAGGCCAGACCACATATGTCGTCGATGTGAAGACCCCACGTCAACCCCACAGGGTGTTCCACGTCAACCGCCTGAAGCCCCACCAGGAGCGTTCAGAACTCACTCTCCTAATGATAACAGATGGAAGTGTGGAGGAGGAGAGTGAGCCTCTTCCAGACCTTCTGGCGGCCCATGAGAAGGATGGTTCGGTAGAGGGAGTGGTCCTCGCCCCATCCTTAACCCCAGAGCAACAGAGGGACTGCCGCCAGGTCTTGGGGCAGTACGCCTCGTTGTTCTCCCTCACGCCTGGAATCACGCACCTGTGTACCCATGATGTGGACACAGGGGACAGTCCGCCAGTAAAAACCAAGTCTTACCGGCTGTCCGATAAAGTCAAGGCTAGTATCCAGGGTGAGGTTACCAAGATGCTAGAACTGGGAGTGATTGAGCCTTCCAGTAGCCCTTGGGCTAGTCCGGTGGTGTTGGTGCCGAAAGCGGCCCCACCGGGCACCACACCAGAACTTCGGTTCTGTGTGGATTACCGTGGACTCAACTCAGTCACAAAGACCGACGCTCACCCGATCCCTCGGGCGGATGAGCTCATTGACCGGCTGGGAGCAGCCCGGTATTTGAGTACCATTGATTTGACATCAGGCTATTGGCAGATCGCCATGGCGGAAGGAGCAAGGGAGAAGACTGCGTTCTCCACCCCCGAGGGCCACTTTCAATTTCGGGTGATGCCCTTCGGGTTGAAAAATGCTCCAGCCACTTTCCAGCGGTTGGTGAACCAGGTGCTGTCTGGCCTAGAGGCCTTCTCTGCTGCCTACCTGGATGACATAGCTGTCTTCAGTAGCAGCTGGGAGGACCATCTGGAGCATCTCCAGGAGGTGCTACAGGCTCTGCAACGGGCTGGTCTAACCATCAAGGCCAGCAAGTGCCAGATTGGACAGGGATCTGTCGTGTACCTGGGACATCTGGTGGGCGGAGGTAAGGTGCAACCCCTCCAAGCCAAGATTGAGACCATCTTGGCCTGGGAGCCCCCAAGACCCAAACAGAGGTCCGGGCTTTTCTCGGCCTCACGGGGTACTACCGCCGGTTCGTCAAGGGATATGGAACCATCGTGGGCCCATTGACGGAATTGACTTCAAAGAAGCAGCCACGCAGAGTCATCTGGACGGCTGCCTGCCAGGAAGCCTTTGAGACCCTCAAACGTGCAATGTGCACCGCACCGGTGCTCAGGACTCCAGACTTTGGACGGGAATTTATTGTACAGACAGACGCTTCTGAGCATGGCATAGGAGCTGTGCTCTCGCAGCTGAATGACGATGGCCAAGACCAGCCAGTGGCCTTCATTTCCCGAAGACTACTCCCCGGGAACAGCGGTGGAGTACCATCGAACGAGAAGCCTTTGCCGTGGTTTGGGCTGTAAAGAAGTTGAGGCCATACCTTTTTGGTTGTCACTTCCTGATCCAGACCGACCACAGACCCCTTCGCTGGCTCATGCAGATGAGAGGCGAAAACCCCAAATTGTTGAGGTGGTCCATTTCCCTCCAGGGGATGGACTTTCGGGTGGAACATCGACGCAGTGTAGACCACGCCAACGCTGACGGTCTCTCCCGGTTTTTCCGCCTTAGCGAAGAGAACTCCCTAGAGGTTGGGAAGCTCTCCCCTCTTTCGGCTGGGGGGGACGCGTGTTAGACCTGTCAGCCCTAGGGTGGTCTTTCCCTGTTTTTTTCCCTTTTGCGCCTCATTTTTGCCACCATATTTTTACTGGACCTAGGTCTCCGGGCGCCTTGCCACTGCTAGCCAGTGCTGAGGTGCAGGTGCTCTCTCTCACTCAAGATGGCTGCCACAGGCCCCTGCTACTGCAGAGGGGCCTTACACGCATACACACTAGTAGCCAGGGTCAGGCTGGGACATAGGGATACAGTATCCATTCCATCCCCGCCTCTGGGCCACATAGCCAGGCATGTAGAAGGTTCCAGAACCTTCCGGGCTGTGGGAGGAATTATGTTTTGCCGCCTTTGGGAGAGTCACCTGACCTTGGGGTATAAAAGGCTTGGAGGGAAAACTTTCTAGTCAGTTGATGAGGCACCACTGATCCTGGGAGAACCTCCGCCGGAGTATAGGCTTTAGGGCCTAGGGGGAGACCTACACTACTGCTGCTGACAGGGCTGAGGCCCTGCTGTAGTAAGATAGCTGAGGAACGCCCACCACCCACTGACCTTGCCCAGTGTGAGGGGACCCAGGGAACCACCTTCAGCGTGCGGGGAGGAACATCAAGCACTCCCAGACCACCAACTCATTCCCCCCTCATAAGAAGAAACTTCTGACAAGAAACTTTGACAAGAAACTTATAATAAGGAACTTCTGACAAGAAACTCCTAACAAGAAGCGCCTAAGAAGCAACCAAGCTGGAGCAGTCGCCAGACACCTTAATTTGAGAAGGCCTGACCGTCCAGCCAGGCCTGAAGCCTAAACTGCCCAACTGGGGATCACCAGGTAAAGCCCGTACCCTGAAGCGCTAGACCTTCACCCCCTATTCATTTCTACCTACTGCTGGGCTGCCCCCAAGTACTTTTCCAGTCAGCCCTGCCCACAGGCTGCTGGTGCGCCCTGCGTTCTGCCACCCCTCAGGTCACTGACCTTGTGTGGAGATCACCGCCGCGGCCGCCGCCTGAGGAGAAGTGCCGTGTGGTGAGGTGCGCCGTCGCGCCCTCACCGAAGGGAGCGCTGAGGTGAGGGAAGCCCCTCAAGTATATGTGGTGAGGTGCGCCGTCCGCACCCTCACCGAAGCCTCTATAAATTGCCCCAAATTGTTGCCCCATCGCCGCCGTCGCGGCTGAAGAAATCACCCCCGCCGCCGTCGCGGCCGAAGAAATCGCCATCGCGGCCTAGCGCGACCAGCGAGGCCTCCAGACCCCACCGACGCCGTCTCCAAGCAGCCGGGGACGCCGGCCGTGCCCCCAGGAAGGCCGCGCAGCGATTGGGCGCCGGCTCCGGTCACGCCCCCAGCGCCGACGGAGGCCCAGGAAGAGCCCCGGCCGTGCAGAGGGAGACGGGGAGCCGGCCGGAGAGGACTGCTGGCTCCCGCTCCCCATCCTGAAGTCCCTGAGCCCGCGCAACTTCACTTACCTGATCCCGGGGGCCGGAGGAAAGTGATCCCGGCCCCCGCAACGTCCTGACAGTCCGGCCTGAAGGCCGAGGTACCCCGACCGGGCCCCGCCCTCCAGAACACGGGCCGGGCCTGGGGGAGTGCCAGTCGCTAAAGAAGCGCGACCAACGAACAAGCAACAGGTGAGCCCAGGAGGCCCCTAGGGCCCACAAAACGCCACTGGGGGCCCGGGGCCACCATTAACCCCATAATTAATTGTGTAACTTTCCCCATGAGGCGAGGCCCCGGAGAGGAGTGGGCCCAGCCTGGAGTTAACCCCTAAGGGTCATAGAAGCCCCAGGATACAGGACATGTTGAGGGGTTCCCTACAGTATTTATTAATTTATTGCAGATGCCTATTGTAATTACTGCCTAGGCCATGCTTTTAACTGCTAAGTCTTTACCACAGGGGGAAAGTGTTTAATTGAATTGAGCTGAAGTGTACACCGCCAAGAGTTGAAGTGTTTTATGTTACAGGTGTACTGGAATTGCGACGCCCACTGTACTGAATGTGGGCGCGCCTAGATTAATGCAGGCCTATTTAAATGTAACGTGAAAAGCCTTCTTTTAAGTAATTGAATATGCTAAAGTGAACTGCATGTTTAGGCTCATGTTTTATTAACGTACCTTGAGATCATTATTAAGTGCTACGTTTAGGAGATAATTCCTGCGGCCTCTTAGTGGCCTACAATGTTGATGAACTATGATGCTTTATTTAAAATGTGCACCAGTTGAGTAATGCAATGAATTTGAATGTAGATCTGAATTAATCTGCCTCATCTGATGCTAACTTAATTTATATATAAAAGATCTTGATTTTAAATACAAAAGCCTGGTGTGGTGTCATGTTATTGCGTTCGCATTTCTGAGTCAAAGTAAGAGTGTGCTGCACAACTGCCTTACACATAGCCTTCGCGTGCTTTCCCGCTTCACGCCATGCTACCGTGGCGGACTCTGTAAACCCGGTTCCAACAGGCAGCATTTACAAATGATTTTCCTTGGCTGAGGGAGAAACCTGCTGAATGGTAAAAGCAAGTCGATCGCTTTGATAAAATCTCAAAAGTATTGTGGATTGATTTGAACACACTGTTTGACATTGTGGTACCTAGTGATTTATGGTCTGTGTGTAAAATTGCAGTTGAATGGCCGTCTGCCGAACCAGACCGAGACCCCATAACGCATGGTCCTTCACTTTTAGTCATGAAGAAGTTTGAACAGGTAATCACATGGTTACAGTCCAAGATCTCACCACAAGACATTGATTGGGTTAAGATAGATCAAACCACTCAGGAGCCCAAGGAGACAGTACATGCCTATTACAAAAGGCTTTTGCAAGCCTTTAAGCAGTATAGTGGGTTAGACACTCTAGATTCTAAGTATATGGGACAGTTTGTTTCCATGTTTGTGTTGGGATTGAGGCCAGAAATCAGTTTGATCCAACAGCATTTGATTTGCTGGCAGAACAAGTCCGTGGACAAGATTCTGCGGTATGCCAGATACTGTAGTGATGAGGTAGATTCTAAGCATAGAAAAATAAAGGATAAGCTGATGCTAGTCCAGATGAGGAATGCAGATAGGGTAGACCAAGTGCAGACGAGCGGAGGAACGTTGGGTCAGAAGCAGGGAAATAATCAGAGACCCAGAATGCGTCAACACACGCGGGTCAGGGAAGGACGGCGATCCATAGATCCCAAGACAGGAATCGAGGTCGGTACCCTAAAGAAAACCACTGCATGTCATTATTGTCACAAGATTGGGCATTGGAAGCGCAAGTGTCGATTAAATCCAGCGTATCAGCTTCAGGATGAGGAGATAGTGCAGGTACCTGAGATTGTAAACACTGTAACGAGACCCAGGTCTATGAACGGAGGGGGTCCGAGTTAGCAAGAGCAGGTTTTCCAACCTCCAAGAATCCCACAAGGAAACCGAGTATACCAGCAGATGCACTTTATCGAAACTCTAGATGAGTTTGAACCAGACCCGTTACAATGACGGTGCCTGAGGGGGGAGGAAGACTGTACCCTTGGAGCAGTCTTAGAGGTAGACCAGAGTGGACCGTATATGGAGGCAGACGTGGACGGTCATCCCATTACATTCCTGTTTGACACTGGCACTACCTGTTCTACTGTGAGATGCGCAGCAGTCCCAAACCTATCCCTCTTGGGACAATCGATCCAAGTTGTAGGAGTTGCTAATAAGAGAATGACTAATCTGTTAACAGATAAGATACTTGTGAGAATAGGAACCTTTCAGGATCGACACAAATTTGTGTTGTGCGATTCGAGTCCAGTCTGTTTGTTGGGTCGTGGTCTTTTATGTAAATTGAATTGTACCATCTATTGCATGCCTAAAGCAGTACAGCTGCAGACTAATGATGATGACATTGCATTCAAACTGGCAAATCAGAATCTCTGCATAGAGATGTTCCCCCTGCTGATGGTGGAAGACTTGCCATATGACTTGAGGGATTCAGTCTCTCCAGTGGTGTGGGATTTCAAAGGAAAAGAGATAGGATTGATTCAAGGGGTTGAGTTAGTTAAGATACAGATCAAGCCGAATGCTGAGTTTTGGAGAATTCCTCAGTACAACCTGACTCCGGAAACGGTAGCAGGAATTACACCCGTGATTGAGGCAATGATCGAGCAAGGTATTCTGAAGGAAATCATGGGGAGCCCATGTAATTCTCCTATAAAGGGGGATTGCAGAAGCCAAGCGGGAAGTACAGGATCATGCAGGACCTGCGAAAGGTCAACACGATCGTAGTTCCATGTTGTCCTTTGGTACCGAATCCATCTGTGATTTTGTTCCAAATCCCTTGTGAGGCTGAATGGTTTACAGTGATTGATCTAGGCCAGACGTTTTTCTCGATACCCTTACACGAGGAAAGCCAATTTTTGTTTGCTTTCCATCTGGAAAATCGTGTGTTAACGTGGTGTTGCATCCCACAAGGGTATACTAAGAGTCCATCAATCTTTAATCAGATTTTGAAAAAGAACCTTGAGAGTCTAGTACTGCCTCAGAGTTCAGTACTATTGATGACCTCCTGATTGCATCGGAGACGGAGGAGGCTTGTAGGATCTATACTGTTGCACTGTTAAACCACCTGGCAGAAAACGGGCACAAAGTGTCCCCAAGCAAACTCCAGTACTGTTTGCCTGAAGTCCAGTATTTGGGTCATCGCATTGAGAAAGGCAAGAGGAAGGTGTAACCAGACCGCATTGAGGCGATCATGAAAATAAATGCGCCTACCACGCAAAAGGAAGTCAGGATGTTTTTGGGAATAGTTGGGTACTGTCGTCAGTGGATTCCCAACTTCTTATTGAAAGCAAAACCTTTGCAGAGGTTGACACACAAGGATGTGAGTGATCCGGTACAATGGGATAACAACTGTTTGGTTTCCTTCTTGGAGCTGAGAGAAAGCATGTGTTGCGCTCCGGCTCTAGGAATGCCTGATTACAACAAAGCATTCTCATTATTCTGTTGTGAGCGGGAGGGTTGTGCACGGTCTGTACTCACCCAGACACATGGAGGTGTCTGTAGACCAGTTGCCTACTTTTCAGCGACATTGGATCCTGTAGCTTCAGCGTTGCCCGGATGTCTCGGATCCATTGCTGCAACAGGTGTCCACATTGAAAGGTGTGAAAGCATTGTGATGGGTCATCCTCTTACTGTTTATGTTCCACACAGTTGAGTTCCTGATGACGAGAACCAAGACACAGCATTTGACGAATAACCGGCTCACGCTATGAGCAGGTTATTCTTGCATCTGAAAATGTATCCCTGAAAAGATTTTCTGTTTTGAATCCTGCTACTTTGATGCCCATCCCAAACACAGAAGGGGAAGATTGTGAGGATCATGACTGTCTTGATGTGACTGAACTTTGCAACAAACCGAGACACAACATTGTAGATGAACCACTGCCTGAGTCAGACCAAATCCTTTTTGTCAATGGCTCAGGCCTAATAGACAAAGCGGGTTATTTGAGACCAGCGTTTGCTGTCTGTACCATTTCTGGATTTGGGGAAGCTGCTTGGTTGCAGGGAGTACACTCCGCACAAGTAGCTGAGATCATTGCATTGACACGTGCATGCCTTGTTTCTGATCAAATCCGAGTCACCATCTACACCGATAGCCAATATGGGTTCAGTGTGGTTCATGACTTTGGACAGATATGGTTACAGAGGGGGTTCCTAATGTCATCACGATCTCCCATCAGAAATGAGGATTATGTGAGACCATTGTTGGAAGCTTTGCAACGACCAAAAGAAATAACTGTGGTTAAGTGTATTGCCCATGGGAAGGGAGAGAACTTTGTAGCGTTGGGCAACCGGTATGCAGATGAACTTGCACGTTTCTGCGCTGAACAAGGTTGCATTTTAAATGGGGACTATACAGGAGAGAGCACAGAAAGAACCGAGCTCAGCATGATGTTAGCCATAGCAGACACTTGGGATGAGGTCAAGCGTCTGCAGGGAGAAGTGTCAGACCAGGAAGGACCTGGTTGTATTAAAGCAGGTTGTGAGAGAAGAGATGATAGCATTTGGGTTTCAACTGATGGTCGAGCAGTGTTGCCGGATTGTTTACTGAGCCCTATGGCAAGGCAGATTCATGGAGCAGTTCACATTGGGAGAGATGCAATGGTGCTAGTGTTCAGACAAACGTGGTTCGATCCATGGTTCCGTGTGTTTGCTGAAGCGGTGTGTCACAGATGTTACGTGTCAACAAATGAATGCTGGAAAGAAAACTGTGGTTACACTGAGTCACATTGGAAGGTCCGGGGGTCCTTTTAATAGGATCCAGCTCGACTTTATCGAGATGCCCAGGTGCAATGGATTGAGATGCATTCTGGTTGTGGTGTGTGTCTTCTCAAGGTGGGTGGAAGAGTATCCAACCAGAAGGTGTGATAGTCTCACGGTAGCAAAGCTGTTGCTTTGGGAGATTATACCGCGCTTCGGATTTCCAACTTCATTGAAGTCGGATGGAGGAACACACTTCCACAGTGAGATTATGAAGCTGTTGTGTACGGCTTTACAAGTTGATCAGAGGTTGCACTGTAGTTGCAGACCAGAACTCTCAAAATGCGAATGGCGAAGGTGTGTTTTTTCACGTCTTTGAAATGGCCTGATGCATTGCCCTTGGTGCTGATGAGTGTGTGTAGCATTCCCGATAGGAGGACAGGACTTTCGGCCCATGAAATATTGATGGGGAGGGCGATGCACTTGCCAGCAGTGCCATCTGCAACATTGATAAACATCACCGATGATTTGATCCTTGATTATTGCAAAGGATTGGCTGACGTGGTCCGTTCTGTGTCTCACCAGGTTGAAGCTGCGACTGCACCGACTTTGAAGGACCTCTGCCATGCCTTGTGCCCAGGTGAGTGGATACTTGTCCGGAAGCATGTGAGGAAGAACTGTCTTGATGCTCGCTGGAGAGGTCTGTACCAGGTGATTTTGGTGACAAATACAGCTGTGAAGTGTGGAGGCTTGTGCAAGGCGCTCACACTCCCCACGTCATCATGTGAACGCCGGCCCGACTCAGGGCATGAATTTCCTGCCTTCCTTTGCGGATTTAGCTCTATATCCGCAACCCATATTTGGAAGGTCAGGCAAGCCTCCGGACCTCCTATTTACCAGAAGGTTGGGACACCGGATCCCACACTGCAGTTTTCCATTTAGCGGTGATTAGTAATTTACTCATTATGTTGACACTATTTAAAACCAACCGCCAGCTCACTCAGTCTACAACGAGGAGCTGAGGTGCACAGATCTAGGCACAGAGGCGGAGATCACGTCCAGTCACAGTAAGAGTATGAATGTGGGGCTGATTGACTTCCTTTACAGGTTGCGTACTATGGAGGTATTTTGAACCTCCTGTGTTTTTACAATCTCTTTAAACATCTTGTGTTTCTGTGTTTTCTCCTCATTTTTCTAGCGTTCTGACCTAAGGGGTCTCCTGCCCTCACCCTCCTATGGGGCACAAGTGTCCTCATTTTAGGGTAAGCATTTTGGAGGAATTTTCTTCCAAGTGGGTGCATAGATTTTTGTCACATTATCGTTGCACCTATAGCCACTCACGATAGATTTAGGGTGTATGTGGCTTATTTGTTTTGTTATGTTTGTGTCCTATGCAATTTTGACAGTTTGTCTGCACATATTTGTTTTTATCTTTCAGGCTTAAGAATTTAGCCATATCACAGTGGTAGCGTGATCTTCATCACCCCACTGCGTGGAAATCCTTTCACCATAGTGTGGTAAGAGTGGAGCCCGTTATATAGAACTTTTGTAATATGGTCCTGATGAATGCCGCGGACCCAACTGGGCCTTAGGCAGAAACATGTCGACCCCATTGACAGCGGTGGGGGGACAATAATATCCCCATTACACCGATCACTTTGTTTTTAACTACCATATAGATGCCAGCACCATTAAATTTAAGCTGACATCCTTAATGGCTTCTTAACTCACAATTTTCTTTGGGCCCCCACTTAGTTTAGAAGTGCATCCCTGTCGTCAGGTGTATGCCCGCCCTCTATCAAACCAAGGTTTTAGAGGGCGAGGACTGGTCAATGATGAAGCATGACACCAGGTGGTGTGTGAGACCAGTCCTTCATTTTATGTGAGATGTCTTCACTCACAGACTAAAACTGCACTAGTACTTGTGACACCCTACTGGGAGCGGCTTCATTGTGGTACAAAGTGTGGAGGCTTGCCAAACTGGATTCACGCCACCCATACCTGCAGAATTTCAGGACCCTCGGAAGAAACAGCTCCTCTCCCTAAAGTAAAATCCAGCCGTGGCTGCAAGGCCACTGGAGAGGACAAGCCAAGCTGCGGGGGTTCCTGACGAGGCTGGTTAACCACCAGAGAAAGCTGAGGGGGATCATGCTACACAAGGCCCAGATATTGACTCTGAGGGAGAGGGTAAATTTGCGAGTGGTACAGAGTCAGACACAGCTGAAGAAACTGGTGCGGAAAGTGGTTGGGTGCAGAGAAGGAGAGCAGAAATTGCAAGAGAATCATAGCCAGTGAGACAGACGAGGCAGTACTTGAGACTTGCCCCTGAAAGAGACCTTGCCCCTGTATCTGAAACATCTGAATCAGAGCTAAGTCACACAGAGCAAGCACAGGAGGGTTTAAGGAGATCAAAAAGAGCAAGAGTACTGTGCCAGAGGTACGCTGCCCCGGAGTGGACTTATCTGATCACAGATGCCGGGAACAGTGGGGACCGGGAGACTGAATTCTTCACGAGTGGCCAGCAGAGTTCGACAACTGACTATTGAGATTGAACTATAAGTCCCTGGAATAGAAGCCAATGGAGTGTTGACACTGACTGTACCAAATCCTCTGATATTGAGTGGCGTAAGGGTTTTGATTCTGAGAGATCTGTCATTCTCAACCTTTGTGTATCAGCCACCGGCTTAGGAGATTGCAGCAGTTTGCCTTGAAGTTCTACAGCGCGTCATTGATGAGATTGACTCTGATCTTTTGAGGGATTGTTGATTGAACTGTGAACTGTAAATAAAATGCTTTTGCTTTAAAAAAGATAACCTAGGCCCAAGTGGAAGAAGAATTCATTTAGGGATTTTCCGTACAAGAAGAAAGCGGGCTACGGAAGTCTTTTTGAACTGTTTAAGTAATTGTACGACGAACTGTGAAATTGGTTTCCAAGACTCCAAGAAACTGTGCATGAACTTTGTTGACCGGCAGTAAGAGGCAGAGAAAGAGACTTTGCGTGGATCCTCTTGCTGTGCTAACCTGAACTCAGTTAAAGATGGAGTCTGGAAATCTGAACCATAGAGCAAGGTGTATAATAGGTACACTTATAGTAGGAGTAATAGTAGTTATAGCAGTAGTTATTATTATGTCTGTAAAAATTTCACATGAAGCAGAAGTTGATGGGGTGGGAGTGCAAGGGACATCCACAGCTACCACTTCTAACACAAAAGAGAGTACATTAGGAGCTGACAAAGCTATGCTAGATCAAACTAGTCGCATGTTGCCTGTGGATTTGTCTAAGGGTGATTATACGTTGAATGCTTATGCGAAGTTGTTGTATGAGTATGTGAATACGGTGTATGTGAAGGATTGTTGTGTGTATTCAGTTGCCTGCATCAGTTGAGGAGGGGATTCGCTATCATCATCGGCCTCTGACGTATGGTATCACATGTAGCTTGTTGCTTAGTATGTTTTATGGTAAATGTCATTATGAATATTATTTCTCCAACTATGATTTGGTGCTTTCAGAAGTTTCAGCCTACAAGCACCTGAATAAGTATGATTACTATAAGCAGGAAGAGAGGATATTGAAGTATTTCATACCCACCGTTACATTAGATACAGCTTGCGCTCACCGCCTCAATTTAACTTGTAGATTGACTGATGTAGAAAAGAAGTTTGTAGATCAAGTAGAGGATAGACATAGGCAATTAACGGCTAAACTGAACAGTAGAGGAGGGAAATTTGAGTGGACCAAGGAGAAGTTAGCTCATAAGGCGAAAGGGCGTTATTGTCCAATAGCTTTAGATTTTGAACAGTGAGGGAAACTGCATCAGACAGGCACAAACCTATTATGATAATATCTTTGTGGGACAGAGTGTGTGTGATCACATTTTTACAATTGAAGCCACTGCGAAGGAATTTTTGCAAGAAGCGGTACAAGTGGTGCCGAATGTGTATTTCGTGTGCGGGAAGAATGCATATGTGTGATTGCCACTGAATTGGTATGGCACATGTTATGTGGCTGTTGTGTTTCCCAAGATATACCATGTTGAAGATTTGGGACCGTTGGAAGGGGGAGTACACCATAGAGAGAAGCGAGGTACAAGTGCAGGAGAGATTGTTGGAGATGTATTTGGAGCAATGATACCAAGTTTGGGAGTGGTTTTGAATGACCTAAAGATTAGAGGGTTGTCAACTTTTGTGGACAAGTTGTCAGCAAATACAGCTCAGTCTTTGTTGCTTGTGGATGGAGAGATGGTGCCGAGAAGAGCTATGGTGATGCAGAACAGTCTTGCTTTAGATGTGTTGTTAGCAAAAGAGGGCGGAGTCTGTAAAATGCTGAGGGTTCAACAGTGTTGTACTTATATCCCAGACCATAGTAAGATTCTGAGGAAGTATATAAGTAACATCACTGAGATACACCATGAGATACATGGTCTGGCAACAGAAGGGGTTTGGGACAAGGTTGGAAAAGGATTTGGAAATGTTGGAAGTTGGTTTGCGAACCTTGGGAAAGGATTTCTTGGTTAAATCTTGAAGCCCATCATAATAGTTGCCATTTCTGTGATTCTTTTGATTGGAGCGATAAGAGCTTATAAGTGGCATAAGGCATAATAGGTTGAGAATTCTCGGGAGAGAAGAATGGAGAGACTGCAGGACAGTCACTATGAGAATCTCAAAAGCTTAGAAAGGTTTCGGCAGGGAAGACTTGCTACGACTTCTGTTTAGGTCGGTTCTTTCTACAGGGAATTGTGATTGATTGTAATGACACTTGGCATCAGAGGGGGGGACTGATAGAGCGCGTGTGTGCTCTTCAATGTGTATGGGTGCATTATAATCACGAGTAGTTTGCACCTGCATATATTCTTTTGTCGTGTTAACATTTGGTCATTAGAACGTGTACTGTAGTAACGTATAAAGTGAAGTGATAGAAGAATTTTGTACAACGTGGAGAAATTAACATTGTAATTGTGTCCTAAATGATGAAATCTGAATGTATGTTTATAAATGACTAATGAGAAATTAATATACTGACTGTAACGCACTGATTTAAACGTGCACAATAATAATGTTCATGTGTATGTATAATTAACAGCGTTTCGTAATGATTCTTATGTTAGCTGATTTTCTGTAGGCCTCGTGTATTTTTCTCTGGCTCTCAAAAACGGTTTGTTTGTAATGTTCATGTGTATGCAGAATCTTTGCTTTCTCACGTTTTCTGTTGCAGGTGGAGAAGTTCATCTTCGTTAGTTAGAATAACACTTTTGTTTTAGGAGTTAGGATTAGGGAGGAGAGGATACATTTGAATAAGTGGTGCTGATAATGTGAGACTGTATTCTTTCTCACTGGAAAAGGCCTGGGAATCAAGGTCATCGAGCCAGAGGCTGGAAGTATCGAAACCAACTGGAAAGTTACCTATGAGGAGGTGTTTAGCTGGATGGGATGATCGTGTGATGTGAAGATGGGTGTGTCCTAGGATTTTCATGTTGGAAATAGGGACAGTGCCCCGGGGGTTGAGTTAGGAGTGGAGATCTAGAGGAGAGAGAAGGAGCATCTTAGAACGAGCTCTGTAGCTTAGGCTACTTGACCCATGCAACGTGAGTGTACTTCTTAGGAAGTCTTCACGCGCTGGCAACTTTTCCTGAACTTGCCTGGGGAAATGCTATGTAGGGATGTCACATTAGTGGTAGTGTAGGGACAGACTAATGGTTTTTACTTACAAACCTCCAATAAAAAATAATCTTGATGTAGGGGCAGTCATTTCCTGTGTTCTGATTCTAGAACTGGTCATCCTTTGTATGCTCCACCATCTCAACTTTGCCCATAGGTTTGGCTTTGTATTAGTCCCGATGTATTTCTATACCCTCATTTTGAGGTGTTTGTATGTCCAATTGTTCTTGGCTTTGTAATAAACTAACTAAACTTAGAACCTGGAGTCAGTGATTCTTCGGAGTCGTGGTTATTGAGATTGTGAATTCTAATCGAACAAGATATTTCTCCCCTCCACATTTTTAAGCAGGAACCAACGATCCGTCGACCAGGGGTTCCAGAGTAAATCCAGAACCGGGAACCCGGCCCCATTAGTCTCGCATTTGTGGGAGTTTGAGCTATTGGCATTGTAAATGACAATGCATTTTATTTATTGTGTTTACAAAACCTGCAAGCGGTGTTTACGCATTGTAAACACATAAATAAAATGAATTGTCATTTACAATGCCAACAGCTCAAACTCTCACAAATGCGAGACCTATTGCATTGCAAATGCTTGTTTTTTACTATGCATTCTAGTACTTGTGTTCCGGCGGAAATGGAAAAATCCAAGAGCAATGCTGCAGGTGCTGAAAGCCTAACAATGAAGCCTGTTGCTTCTGAACACCAAAAAACAGTGAACACGGACTTAAGAGGACACCATTTTTTCTATAGAGTTAATGTCCCAAAGCAAGTGCGGCAGCAAAATTTGGTAAATTAATTGAAATTTCAAAGGGATGGAATTCCGGAGATTCCCCTGTTGACGTTTTTGAGGAGAATTTAGGTGTTTGTTCGCACACTCTATAATAGTCGATGGCAAATTAAACAAGCATTGGCATAGCCAATAGTCTCGCTTTGGGACCTTATAAGTGTTTAGCCATGCAACAATTGTGCTGCATAACTAAATACTTATAAGGTCCCAAAGGCGAGACCTATTGGCTATGCCAATGCTTGTTTTCTATTTGTTTACTTTTGCTATAATCGCGGCACCGGCGCTTTACTTTTAACGTTAAAGTAAAGCGCCGGTGCCGCGAATTTAGCAAAAGTAAAGAAATAGAAAAACATCTATTTCTTTACTTTTGATATAATCGCGGCACTCGCGCTTCACTTTTAATGTTAAAAGTAAAGAGCGGGTGCCGCGATTATATCAAAAGTAAAGAAATAGATGTTTTTTTCTATTTGTTTACTTTTGCTATAATCGCGCCACCCGCGCTTTACTTTTAACGTTAAAAGTAGAGCGCCGGTGCCGCGAATATAGCAAAAGTAAAGAAATAGAAAAACATCTATTTCTTTACTTTTGATATAACGCGCACCCGCGCTTCACTTTTAATGTTAAAAGTAAAGAGCGGGTGCCGCGATTATAGCAAAAGTAAAGAAATAAAGTCAGGCAGATGGCGGCTGCGCACGTGCACGCGCGCGTAACCGCATACTGGTAGCCAGCAAAGTAGCACTTCCAAAAGCCCCTTACTAAAGGTCTCGCAGAGCAGCGCAGGCGCTGGCTCAGCGAGACCTAAAAAGTAACCAAGAGCAACACTTCTCGTTTTAAAATCTCAAGGGCCATGATGCGACAGGCAACCTTTGATGCTTTGTAAAACCGGGGTCATTTTTTACAGAGTCAAATGAGCCCCGAAAAGTCATAATATCTCTAGTATGGAGAGACTGGAAAATTCATACAACACGTGCATTATGGGAACGGAAGCTTACTGTTTGCCAGATGGTAGAAAAGTGCAGGTGATTGGTGCAGTCATTAAACGGGACACCCATTGGCCAAATAATTGGCCAGCTCCAGCAAGTGTATGACCCATTCTTCAATGATTTTCAGGGTCCTCTGTATTAATGGTAAGGATGGATCTATTTGAGATTTTTTGTAGACAGGGCCTTGAACAAAATGTCAGCTTCTGCCCAGATCTAATTGTCAAATGTTTTAAACGCTTCATAATCTGTCCTGTTTTATTTAATACAGCAGTGCTGCCCCTAGGCGCTAGAAAGCTAATTTGGATTTTGTAATGATTATTAAATTGCACTTGCTTAACAATTTAATTGTTTGGAAAATTATTTTGAATATATTTATTTTCAATTTTCCTAGGTGTTAGCAGGTCTCTACAATCCAGGTGATGGCCATATTGATCCCTACTCGCTCACCATGGCATTGGCAGCTGGAGCCCGAATGTATGGAGCCCAGCTATATTTTCCAGCGCAGGTGACAAAACTGACTCCTAGGTCAGATGGTTCATGGGATGTGGAGACCCCAAATGGAACAATACATGCTAATAGAATTGTAAATACTGCAGGTAAGAATTAATTTTGCACCAACCCATGACCTAAACAAACAATGTCAACAAGAATGGAACCTCATCGAGACTCATTCTGTTAACCAGGTCTGAAAAGTAGCTTCAGTGTTTGGTCTAGAACTGTCCTACTTTGGTTGACACTGACTTACACAGAAGTGTAATTGTGGGCACAGCACCATAGTAAATGCTTGTACAAAATGTTTTCATACCTACTTGGAGCTAAATAAAAGTACAATAAAGAACGCGGGTGAGGTTGCAGGGACAGAGGGTAAAATAAATATGGTGTGGCTGAGATACACACAAGAAGTGGTGGGAGGAATGCATGCAAATTATCTAACTACTTGGCAATTGCTCCGGGTAGCATTCCAAACCAGTGTGTTTTTGCCTACAATGCCACTTCAGATTAGACCCAGTCATATACAAATCAGTCTTGACCATGCCAATAGGAACAGCCCTTCCTGAACTGGAACACAAGCAACTCAAGAACCCTTTTGCCCTATTGGGGCTCGTCAGTCAGGAGTAGTTTGGTGCAGTTACACAGTGAGCACTGGACCCACGTCTGGGCATACCCTTGTAACTTAGGGTGTTACATCAAGCACACAAAAGGTGATGGGAGGAATGCTTGCAAAAAATCTAACGCTGTGCAGTTGCTCAAGTAGCATTTCAACCCATTGTTTTTTTACCACAATGCCACCTCAGATTAGTTAGAGCCATTTGCAAATCAGCCCTGGTCGTGGTCCTCCAATGGAAACAGTCAAAAAAGGGTTATTTTAACAGGTAGAACTGCAGGTTTTACACTGCAGGAGTTGGGCACACAGGGTTGGCTTGAAGCCATGTTTGTACTGCCACTATAGTGGATGGCACAATATCTGGTGGCATTTAACTTCCAGGCCCTTGGTAAACTTTCTACATCAAAGGGACTCACTGGCAAGTTAAATATGCCAATTAGGAATAAGCCAGTTTACCCCTGGTTATGTGGGGGTCACAGGCCCCGGATAAACTCTCTCCATCACAGGGACTCACTGGCAAGTTAAATATTCATTTAGGAATTAGCCAGTTAACCATGGTTATAAGAGGAGCACAGGCATTTTGCCAGTGCTTAGCAGGGGTAAAGTGCTCAGAGTTCTAAAGCCAGCAAAAATAGGGTCCGGAATAAGGAAAATAAATCTGGGGTGAGCACGCAGAAAAGGCACATTTCCTACAATACCTCATGACCATTTTTCTTATCCCTATTCTCCCCTCAAGTGGCAATGGTATTTTTACAAAACCTGTATAAACTGATGAAAGTATTTATTTCCTTAGGCTTCCAGCCTGTGATTTTGTGGTATCTGTTTATAGCCAGATATTTTGAACCAGCTATTTGGTAACTGTCCCACGGCTAGAAAGAACAACTGTGGGAAGTGGAATATCCACTTCTAGAAAAGGATGTGCCCAGTCTGGACCAGTTTCATTACGTCTGAGACAACAGTCTGATTAGTTCTAGAATTTTGAGCCTACAGTTTTCAAAATGTCACCTTATAATCACTTGAAACTAACTTTCAGCTGCCCCTACTCAAGGTTTAACTGTAGAATGTGTGAACCCTGGCATTTATATTACCTGTCCACTATGTGTGAATGTTCTCATATCTTTCATTGTGAGACATTCAGCTGGGGACTCAATAAGTACATGGATACTTTCCGATTTGTATAATGTACAACGATTCAAATGGAGTATAGTTTCCAAATTTTACGTAGAGTAGCATCCACTATTAAAAGGATCCTTTTGCGTTGTGTCTTGGGTACAGAAGATAGATTTTGTGGCCATAGTGAAATCTTGCTATAGAATTCACCCTGTGCGGCCGGCAGTTCATGCCATGCCCTCTAGTCTACTACCAGCCATGAGATTTGTTTTCTTTTTGACAAATCTTGCATAGATACCAGGACATTACTTGTGCCACTTTTGAATCAGCTACTACCTGGCTGCTTCAGCGCCACTACTTTAAACTAGAAACCTAAAAATATTGCAGTTTATGCGGAAGGCAAGTAATAGCAGCAAACATTTGGCAGCCTATGTATATTACGCGGAGGGACTTAAATAACTTTCAAACCTTACATATGCCTGTGGCCCACAGTTTGAATGCTGGTGACATGATAACCATTGGCAAGCTGGGACTGCACTGGCAAAGGACAATCTGGGCCACGCCCTAACCTGGATACAGTGTAAATGTTGGTTAGTTTTATCAGTTTTACTATTTACTATTTTTAAGTGTTCTTAATATTTCATCCTAAACGGAAGTGAGTGCTTCAGTCCACAGCACCAGAAATGAGTGATGAAAATTCATCTTGGAGGGTAAAACAATGTGGTATTAACAATAGCATTTTAAAGAAAAAACTGTTTAGTTCAGATATCAACTGAATAATTCTTCTTGGCGAATATTAAAATAATTGCAACTCTGGAATAACATTTAATAATAAATGTGTTTTTAAAGTTGCCCAAAAACGTAGTAGAGAAGGTAGGTACGAATCCCATTGGATAAAAGCATCAGTAGGCGTGGGATGGACCAGATTTTTCAAGATATCTGTCGAGCTATTGCAAAATGTTGGCACGTTTATTGAGCATCCAAGATAATTATTTACAAGGAATAAATAATGAGTACGTGAGCGAAGCTCCAGGTCTGGGCATAACCCTTCTGAGCATGTTTGGAGCGGAAACAGCAGAAGCAGACCCGGTTATTTGAGGTCAGTCTCAGAGCCCAGAAACAAAATGTGTACCTTTTGTTACCGAACAAAAGACACCTGCGAGTTGGTACTGCTCTGCTTTCTGCACAGTCTAATGTTAGTTCACAATGAATTAACACCTGCACCACAATCAAAGATATAGCTCTGACCCCATGTATAGTGTCAAGTCGAAACAACAGGTGGGCTTAACTTGCGGAGTGACATAAAAACTCAGGGAGAGTCCGCGGAGTTCCGCCAATGGGCAGAATTAGGCCCATTGTGCTGCTCGCTCTGTGATTTAGTGACAGCAGCACATTACATGCTGAAAAAACAGTACCACGTGGCTAGCCCGAGGGCGTAGATACTAGAGTTGATTTTGCTGCCCCTCAAGTAGATTTTCTACTCGAATGGCATCCTTCTGACCATGAACGGTCCCGACCGCTTGCTATTGCCCACGTTAGAAAAATGGATGTCCTCTTAGCAACCAGAAATCATGCTAGGGAATGCTAAATCTCGCTCGCGAACTTACCGTCCTGAAGCCACATACAAGGAAAAAATTCTGTCACGCAACGATTGGCAGAATTTGGCTGAAACTTCACGGTACAAGATTAACGCAGAGTCGCCATTCCGCAAGCAGAACGGAATATTTCACCTACCCCTAGTCAAAATGTGTGAAAATGAAAAATGAATGCATGCTAAATAGTAATGCAGCCAGATACCGTGCAGTTAGTCATTTACAATGGGACACTTTCTACTTTTAGGATTTGGACAAGCCCATTTTATATGTAGAAATGCACATTAGTCCACTTTCTAAGGAAGAAAGTGAAAGCATGGTATTGCTCAAAAGGAGAGCTGCTAGTCTGTGTACAAAAAAAAAAAAAATTACCTTCTCGCCGCGTCTCTCCTCCGTAGTCCCTTGCTCCGGCCGGAACAGAAAACGCACCCTGGCTGCCCAAAGCCAATCACAATGCTGCAATGCAGCGTTGTGATTGGTCTGAGCGCCGTTGTTAGGCGCTCAGACAGGCAGTGGGAGCCTGGGCATGTTCTCCAACCAGGCTGTAATACAGCCTGGTTGGAGAACTTGCAAAGTGTGCATGAATGTTTGGCTGGCCCGAGACGGCTGGCCAAACATTCATTCGCACTTAGAGTGCCCACCACTCCTCCCCCAGCTCTGAGATCAGAGCAGCCCGCCCAGCCAAGCTGCTGCCGCACGACAAAATAAAATGATAATAACATTAAGTTATTATCATTTTATTTTTCCTTTACTTCACTGCTGCCAAGCAGTGGGGCAACGCTCCTCCGCCTTAGCGGAGGAGCTGCCACTGTCCTGATCCAAAAAATGAACAAGTTAGAACTTACTCTTAGTGAAACCAGGACAGCAAGTAAAACCACAGACACCAGACCCGACTCAGTGCCGCAAACTCAACTACCAAGCCAAGAATGAGTTTATTTGGGGTGTCACACCCAAACCTCCACCACCCCCGTAAAGCTACGCCCCTGGATATGAATATATAATGCATGCACTTGCACTGTACAGAATGCATTGCTTTCCTTTTATGCATATGCTTGCCTTATAAACCATTGAAATGTTCTGCAATGCATCAAAAAATAGCGTAGCTGAAGAATATAGATTTAATATTGAAAATGGAGGGAAGGAATCCAGGACTGTGACGAAGAAGAGGACATTGTGTAATGAAGTCCAGCAGTAATTGGAGCATATAGGACTCAGTATGAGGATTTAATTGGAGTATTACCACTTGATCCCTCTTCCTCTGCACACTCCTTGCAGTATGAGCCTTTATCAGCCAATAAGCAAGCCTATTAATAAACAAGCATTGGCAAAGCCAATAGTTCTCGGCAATGCCCGAGCTAACAGAAATGTCAATGTGAATGTCTTTTAGATCATTTCCCATAGTAGTCTATAGCATTTGTGAGGTGTGCTTCGATGTGGCAGGCAGCTGACAAGTGTGCACATCTATTACAGAATATAGCGGTCATTATTAAGCCCAAATGTAGAATACAACTCACTTATTTTATTTCCTGCCTGGACATCTCTGTCCAATAACTTAAATGACTTCTTCAGAGACTTGTCCCAGGTACCGTGCTGAGCAAATAGAAATGTGAATATCACAGAGAGGCCCCCAACCTTAGAATATGTCTGTTACCTTATTCCAGGTAAACGATAGAGAAAAACAATACAACCCGTTCTACTGCGCATGCTCACAATACAAGATACAACACTAAATGGTTTCGGAGTCAGCACCACAGGGGTAGGTTTATATTACAGTCTCACTGCGCATGTTGTAAACCTCCGATTTTCTACTCGCAGCACGCACGCCTTATAGATAGATCTATAGTTCCCCACAGAGCAGATGTGCTAAATATTCTCTTTTCAGTATGTTTTCACAGTCGCTCCAAAAGTGTCAGAGACACTGAGCGTAGTATGCAATGCGAATAAAAACAATAATAATATAGCAACCATGAAGGAATTTAATTCTTTAAAGGGATTAGCCTGCAGTAAGCGCACAAAGAACAAGCAACACCAGTACATTAACATAAAAAGTGCATGCAGGTAGGCTCAACAAGAGAAGAAAATTCACTTTGTGAGTACGAGTTTGAATTAGCCAATCCCTTCTTATTAAGCGGCACTATAAACTAATAATCTGCATGTGTTTCCACAAACAAGTGAATCGCATCCAAAAGCATCCGTTTCTGAAGTGTCACACTGTAGTAAACAGATCTTCACATATCACAAAGTGGGATGGCGGAATCTAAATACGAATCCCCTGCGTGGATAGCAGATCATGCGGTGACTATTAGACTGGATCTCCAAGAACAATGGTTTTCACAAGACACCAAGCGAGCTACACAAAGCAAATAAAAACAATAATAACGTGACCGCCGTCAAAGAATTTTATTTTTCAACGGGATTGACCAGCAGTAAGTGCACAAAGAACAAGCAACACTAGGACATTACATAAAAAATCCTCTCATGACACCGAGCGAGGGTCGCAACACACATAAAAATAATAATAATGTGACAGCAGTCAAGGGATTTAATTCTTTAAAGGGATTAGTCAGCACTAAGTGCAAAAGAACAAGCAACATCGGAACATTAACATAACAAGACGCGCGGCCAAGAAACGTGCTCTCTGGTGAGGGAGGGGAGGAGGGGTGAGGGAGGGGGAGGAAGGGCAGATGGCGCCTCGCCAGCGATGCGAGGAATGGAAACGCGCTCTCTGGTGAGGGAGGGGGAGGAGGGGTGAGGGAGGGGGAGGAAAGGCAGATGGTGCCTTGCCAGCGATGCGAGGAATGGATGGCAGCTGTGCGCGTGCACGCCATCGTGAACGCAAGCTGGTCGCCAGCCGAAAGCCAGTGGGTTTGCACTTCCAAAACCCGCTTACTAAAACTCTCGGCCAGACCAGCGTAAGCGCTGGTGCAGGCCGAGACCTAAAAACGATTAGCCAATTCCTACAAGCCAGGCACAATTTGTGATCCTCGCAAGAGTCTGGTTACAAAACACCTCGTAGCAAGACAAGCAACTTGTTGATGTAAATAAATATAAAAAATTGAATTGTTTTTAAATGTAACTAAGCTGCTTTTGTTACTACAATCAACAAATTTTTTAAAAAATGGAACTAATTGCTGTCCCATATTTTAAGTTGCCGCAGAAATCTTTCACAGCACTGTATGTTCATGTGCTTGAACTCTCAAAGCGCCCATCTGCAAA
The DNA here is from genome assembly GCA_963921515.1 of Calotriton arnoldi. NCBI lineage: Eukaryota > Metazoa > Chordata > Amphibia > Caudata > Salamandridae > Calotriton > Calotriton arnoldi. Next base: position 2,982,768 of record CAWUFW010000015.1, read on the forward strand.
AGAACAATGTTGGCAATAAAAGGAACAAATCACCAATGGACGAAAAGACCGAAGCCCATAAGGTGTATTTTTGGGTGTTGCTAATGGTGAGAGGCTATTGACTCTCTTGGTGATGGGCATCCATGTTGCTGAGGGAGGTTAATGTGCTGTAGTTTGCCATTTGTTGATCTATTCCGTTTGTTATTAAATGGGTCTGTCCCCTCTTCTGCCTTTTGTCAGCGTGCTCGGGTTGTGACGTCATTGTGCCCAGTGGGTTCTGTTTGGGATAGATGCCGAGTTGGAAGTGGACTCAGCACGGGTCATCACTGACCCAGGCCGGATGTGAAAGGCGTTCAGAGCCTGTGAGTTATTCTTGGAAACGTCTTTAAATAAACGTGTTTCAAGCTTGAACAATAGAAAACGGCTCAGGGATGCTATTACGGGTCTGCCCTCACAGTTTTATTTTTCATCCTTCAAGCATTAATCTTACCTCTTTGGCTTGCAATGATATTGTTATGTTATAATGTTATGGAACGCTGGTATAATCAGTGGCGAAAGGCCATCTAAATTCTGTCGGTACCATATATTAGGAAATGGCTTTTTTGTCTGCCATCACATTGATGGGCTTCGTTACGAGCACACGCTTTCCTCAGTAAGCCACTCTGTTTTTTAGCCGCGCCATCCATGCGCTGTTACAGCCGCTGACTCTGTGATCCCCGTTTCGCCACGTGGAATCATTTAGCGCGCGTGCCCTGCCAGGCCGCGTAAATTAATAAAATGTGAGAAGTGTTTGCCTTCTTCCTCGGTTGTGCTTGCCTGACATTTGAAGCCAACTTTGCTCAGCATTCCCGGGCCGGCTCGGAGTCCTGAAGTCACATTGATGACCTGCAGTAATACAATATCCAACAACCAATCGGCGTCCTTCGTTCCACCCCACCCCTTCAGATCATTACTAGGGTCAGGCGTTGCCAAGGCCTCCAGGGATCAGCTTGTAAGAAACGACGGCCTGCGGGGGGGGGGGCGTGTTTTCTAGCCTGCCCTTGCCAAAGAACTGGAACAAACTAGTTGGAACCTCTTCTGCATTTGCCACTTTTAGAATCTGTCCTGAGGACCAGCAACAGGATGAGATAGCAGCAGAGATAAGAACAGCTGCAAATGTTTAATGAAAGTGAGCTCAGTCCGCCAGTTTAATATTCAGCAGCATTGCAGGACCAGAGCCAGTGCAAGAGGTCATTTACTACTATGAGGCCCGTTTTTAATCACAGGCTTTGATTTTACAATTCAATTGCTATTCTTGAACCCTATATTTAAACACTTGCATCGAGCTAGATTTCACATAAACCACAGACCACCATAGAGTGAAAAAGGCCGCATTTTATTGGGACAGATCTGCAGTTAATAAACCCTCAAACACCGTTTTTAAACAAGCCCACTAATAAAGAGTAAACAGCCAAACTAGTTCCCTCCCTTTAGAGCTCCGCCAAAATGCCAAAGAATCCCAAAGAAATCACTCACACACAACACATACATTTTCCCTCTCACATCTCACTGTCCACAGCCACCTTACCCAGTCAAGTAGGGTTGTCGGAGAGGATGTGGCGTTATGGTTAGAGATGCCGACTTTGGAAAATGGGAACCAGGTTTGAGTCTCTGAGTCGGCTCAGCATCCTGTAAATCTGGGCAAATCACTTACTCTCCTTGTACCTTATAAAACAAGCATTTGCAATGCAATAGGTCTCGCATTAGTTACATTTAGAGCTATTGGCGTTGCAAATGAGAGTGTTTGTTAGACATTTTTTTTCTCAAAAAAATATCCTAGCAGTATCATAACTAATAAAAGAAAATACATGAAGCAAGGAAAGGGTGCAGTACCTTGGCCTGTTACCAGGTGTCCCTGTGGACCTCTATGAGCCATATAAGATACTGCACCCTGCAATAATTAAGAATACAACTCATCCGCAGGCCGCGTTTGAGGGTTGAACTGATAATCCAGGGTGAAGACGATGAGTGAGCCTTACAAAATGATCAGACACACTTGACTTTTGTGATTAAGCTGCTATTCCTGTATGCCTGTTTATGGTTAACCCTTCAGCTAGTAAAAGTATTCCATTAATTGAGCGATTAGAGCATCTGATTCTTGCAAATCTTTCAATGTGCCTGCCTTAGTTTCTTTGTCCTCATTTCGTTTAGTAGAATTGCAGAGGAACACAGCAGAGATCAAGAAGGTGGCCACTACATTTCAAGTTGCTATGTTAACTCCTACAAAATCATCAGGACGAAAGCAAATTATATCTGCACTATATAGTGAAGGCATCGCTGGTGAGAACTAGTCAGCAGAGGGCTGTCTGCAAAATCCTGCATACGCCATGTACAAACAAAAAGCTCACAACATACCCACAAGATGAAAAAAGCCTTTAGGAAAATTTTAGGCCGAAATGCATGTAATCCATAGTGACAATTTAAGTGCATTTCAAGGATCTAAAAGACTATGCTTCAATTTATTACAAAGACATGGCCCATTTTAATCTAGAGCTCCAGCCCTCAGACACACAGGAGGCCAAATCTACCCAATCAGCAGATACACACATTGCTTTATTGCCTTGCATTGTAACAGGGATCAGCGGGGACCTAATAAACTCTGGGAGGAACATTTGGAGAGTCAATGGAGACTACCAAGCACAATTTACATACTAGTCAATCCAACAAGACATGCTTTCACTGAAAGGTCAGAAAAGGTCAAAATAAAATAAAAATTATAAATACAAACATGCTTTTGTCTCCAATCCCCAGGCATTTCGATTTATGCTATCTGAATACAGTAGCAGATATAGAGGATTAAGTGGGTTTAGGATGTGGCTAGGGGAGCAACTGGGAAAGGAGGCTAGAGGTGCCCTTTTAAATGTAATGCCGAAAAAGGACAAAATAGAACAGAAAATCAACACTTAAATGTTACCAAATACCGGGCTAAGAAGAAAAGTGGAAGCCAGGGTCTATTAGTCACTGTGTCTTGAAGCAGAAAAGTGGAAACCCATAAAATCTGCATGGTGCAAGCCCCCTTACACACACATTTTGAGACTGGTGCAGAGCGAAATATGATGCCAGACTAGACAAGAGGGTCCCAAAATAAATAAAGGAAAGAGTGTTTTCAGTTTTTAAAGTCATGCAAAACTCTTTTAAAAGGTTCTTTCAAGTGGGTGGGTGTGCTCCCTGTCGAGCCCCTATAAAAAATAAAATCCAGACAAGCATTGGCATAGCCAATAGGTCTCGCCTTTGGGACCTTATAAGTGTTTAGCCATGCAACAATTGTGCTGCATAACTGACACCTGGTTAAACACATATACGGTCCCAAAGGCGAGACCTATTAGCCAATAGGTCTCGCCTTTGGGGCCTTATAAGTGTTTAGGCAGAGCTATTGGTTTTGCCAATGTTTTTAAGAGCATTGTGGCTGCTGTGCAGCATGTTGAAAAGTTATAATAAAAAAGACTTAAGCATTTTTGTTACTTTATATATAACTAAGACGACATTATGTACAACTGAATGACCCAATTAAAAAAGAATAAACATAAGAAAGGTCTTGTCGTTTATTTTGTCGTTGCAATGTTGGCAACTTCTTCCTGCCTATTCTAATGTTGAGGTGGTGCTTAGTGATGCAGAGGTGGTGTTGAGTGATGTTGAGGTGGTGCTTAGTGATGCTGTGGTGGTGCTGCTGAGTGATGCTGTGGTGGTGCTGAGTGATGCTGTGGTGGTGCTGAGTGATGCTGGGGTGGTGCTGTGGTGATGCGTGATGCTGTGGTGCTGAGTGGTGCTGTGGTGGTGCTGTGATGCTGTGGTGGTGCTGTGATGCTGTGGTGGTGCTGAGTGATGCTGTGGTGGTGCTGAGTGGTGTTGTGGTGGTGCTTAGTGATGCTGTTGTGGTGCTTAGTGGTGCTTAGTGATGCTGAGGTGGTGCTGTGGTGGTGCTGAGGTGGTGCTGTGGTGGTGCTGAGTGATGCTGTGGTGGTGCTGAGTGATGCTGTGGTGGTGCTGAGTGATGCTGGGGTGGTGCTGTGGTGGTGCTGAGTGGTGGTGTGGTGGTGCTGTGGTGATGCTGAGTGATGCTGTGGTGGTGCTGAGTGATGCCGAGTGGTGTTGTGGTGGTGCTTAGTGATGCTGTTGTGGTGCTTAGTGGTGCTGAGTGGTGGTGTGGTGGTGCTGAGTGATGTGGTGGTGCTGTGCTGGTGCTGAGTGGTGGTGTGGTGGTGCTGAGTGATGCTGTGGTGATGCTGAGTGATGCTGTGGTAGTGCTGAGTGATGCTGTGGTGGTGCTGAGTGATGCTGTGGTGGTGCTGAGCGATGCTGTGGTGGTGCTGAGTGATGCTGTGGTGGTGCTTAGTGATGCTGTGGTGGTACTTAGTGATGCTGTGGTGGTGCTGAGTGATGCTGTGGTGGTGCTGAGTGGGGTGCTGAGTGATGCTGTGGTGATGCTGAGTGATGCTGTGGTGGTGCTGAGTGGTGCTGTGGTTGTGCTGTGGTGGTGCTGAGTGATGCTGTGGTGGTGCTGAGTGATGCTGTGGTGGTGCTGAGTGATGCTGTGGTGGTGCTGAGTGATGCTGTGGTGGTGCTGAGTGTTGCTGTGGTTGCGCAGAGTGATGCTGTTGTGGTGCAGAGTGATGCTGTTGTGGTGCAGAGTGATGCTGTGGTGGTGCAGAGTGATGCTGTGGTGGTGCAGAGTGATGCTGTGGTGCAGAGTGATGCTGTGGTGGTGCTGAGTGATGCTGTGGTGGTGCTGAGTGATGCTGTGGTGGTGCTGAGTGATGCTGTGGTGGTGCTGAGTGTTGCTGTGGTGGTGCTGAGTGTTGCTGTGGTTGTGCAGAGTGTTGCTGTGGTTGTGCAGTGTGTTGCTGTGGTTGTGCAGAGTGATGCTGTGGTGGTGCTTAGTGATGCTGTTGTGGTGCTTAGTGATGCTGTGGTGGTGCCGAGTGATGCTGTGGTGGTGCTGTGGTTGTGCTGTGGTGGTGCTGTGGTTGTGCTGTGGTGGTGCTGTGGTTGTGCTGTGGTGGTGCTGAGTGATGCTGAGTGATGCTGTGGTGGTGCTGAGTGATGCTGTGGTGGTGCTGAGTGGTGATGCTGAGTGATGCTGTGGTGATGCTGAGTAATGCTGCAGTGGTGCTGAGTGGTGCTGCAGTGGTGCTGAGTGGTGCTGCGGTGGTGCTGAGTGGTGCTGAGTGGTGCTGTTGTGGTGCTGTTGTGGTGCTGTGGTGGTGCTGAGTGATGCTGTGGTGGTGCGGAGTGGTGCTGTGGTGGTGCTGAGTGATGCTGTGGTGGTGCTGAGTGATGCTGTGGTGGTGCCGAGTGATGCTGTGGTGGTGCCGAGTGATGCTGTGGTGATGCTGAGTGATGCTGTGGTGGTGTTGAGTGGTGGTGTGGTGGTGCTGAGAGATGCTGTGGTGGTGCTGAGTGATGCTGTGGTGATGCTGAGTGATGCTGTGGTGGTGTTGAGTGGTGGTGTGGTGGTGCTGAGAGATGCTGTGGTGGTGCTGAGTGGTGGTGCTGAGTGATGCTGTGGTGGTGCTGAGTGGTGTTGTGTTGGTGCTGAGTGATGCTGTGCTGGCTCTGATTGATGCTGTGCTTGCGCTGAGTGATGCTGTGGTGTTGCCGAGTGAGAGATAGAGTGAAGATATAATGCCCAATTAGAGAGGGTGGTGAGAGAGAAAGAAGAGAGAGAGAAAGGGTGTACATAGAATAAAGAGTGGAGCGGGATAGAGAGAGAGAAAGAAGGGGAGAGAGAGTGAATGAAGGAGTTTGAAAGAGGAACAGATAAAGGAACAGATAAAGGGGTGAGAGAGAATGAAAGGCTAAAAAAAGATAGAGAGGGGAGAGTTAATTAAGTAGAGAGAGAATTAGAGAGGGGAGAGAGAGAGAAGGAGAGAGACAATAAGAGTGGGGGGTGTGGAGTTTAAATAGAGTGAAGAAGTGACGCGGAAAAAGTAACCTTAAATATAGCTTTGTGCGAATAAATATTTTTTTAAAAACAGTGAGAGACAAAAATACTGGTAATTAGGCTGTGACTCCCAATATAAAACAAATAGCGATATAAGGTGAAATCAACCCCTGAAGCAATATTTCTAACTAGACAAAAAAAAGCTTGCATTTCAATGCTAATCGCTGTTGTTTTTCATGTGACTGTAGTCCAGGGCCCTCAGTTGGTAATGTGAGCTGCTGCTGCGATTGAAACATCAGAGTCCAGAGAGTTAATGAGCCATGACGAGGAAATGAGGAAGAGATAGGAAACAACAGATGGCAGCTGCGCGTGCACGCCATCGTGAACTCAAGCTGGTCGCCAGCCGAAAGCCAGTGTTTGCACTTCCAAAACCCGCTTACTAAAACTCTCGGCCAGACCAGCGCAAGCGCTGGTGCAGGCCGAGACCTAAAAAAGAACAGGTATGTGCATGTCACGCTTCAGTATCGTAACTTTTAACATATATCCTGTCATCGAAGTTGGATCATTGTCAACCAAAAGATAATAACGTGAATCATTTTAGTTCTGTTAAATAACTCAAAAATATTATCTTGTGTTTAATGATGACGCAATACACATTCACATAGCTCTTGTGAGCTTATCCCTCACCATGATGCAGGTTCGCGCCAGGCACAAAGCTCTGTTTTGCATTAGGAGAATGTTCTGTAATCTCCTCGACTATACAGATGAAGACCCCTTTACATTCTATATAGTATGCCTGGCTTGAAGGCCTTACAATGTTTTGTGGAATAAAAGGAGTGCATCTTTTATTTGTTTCCTGACGTTTGACTGATTCTGCCCCAGCAGAACGGCCTTTCAGAGCCACTGGCCTGTTTAGTTATGGGCCAGTCCACTTCTGCTTGTGTTTTTTATACATTAATACTAACACACCAATTTTAAAAGGTGACAGGGACACAAAGAGACAGTGTGCGTGCAAGAGCACAAGCAGGATACACGTGCACCACTAGCCATGTCTAATGTACATAAAGTGGCTCAGTCGCTTGCAGCGCCCCTGCTCTGCATACACGTTCCTTCGCTCGCTCGGCCGGCTCACTACTCCGTCTGGAAGGAAGCACAAACAAGCCATATTTTACCCAGCACTTTGAAATAGCCACAAAAAAGGATAGCTCGGTGGGTTACCAAACGCAGCAGAGATGCTCAGTTCGTCATCCTCCCAAGACAAAAAAGAAATAGTGAAGCTAATTTAAAGACTTTATTGGAAGCTCTTTAAAATGCGCACACGCCTTGTTGCTAAAAGAAAGACCAGAGCGTGCGCCAAGAAGTCTGTAGTGTTAGAGCAGTTCCTATTGTTTTCTGTAATGTTTTTAAAAATGCGAATGGGTACTTGCTAAAAGAGAGAAGGTTGGCTGAGACAACAAGTCTACAGTGGTGTGAACGAGTTGAATTGTGTCTTTATATGTTTAAAAAGAAGTATGCGCTGCTAAAGAAAAATGGACAACTCACTTTGAAGTTAACATCGGTATAATTGTGGGTAACAGTTTCTATCCGGCTACCCTTACATTAAAACATATTTAAAATGCGCACGCACCTAGTTGCTTAAAAAAAGGTGCATGCGTCAACAAGTCTGTGGTAGTGGGAGCGCTTTGTATAAATTTAAATGTGCATTTTATTGGTGAGGAAATTAACACTTTCCATCAGGCTACCCTTATATTGGAAGCTCTTTGAAATGCGCACGCATGTAGTTGCTAATGAGAGGGTGTGCACGCCAAAGAGTCTTTGGCAGTGGGAGCCGTTTCTATCGTTTGTCGCTGTGTTTGTAAAGGTGTGAAAGCAGACGTATTTTCCTGCTTAAACAAAACAAGCAATGGCCGCGCGGCCGTGAAACTGACACGGCCGCGCGGCCGTGAAACTGACACGGCCGTGCGGCCGTGAAAGTAAGCGGGTTTTGGAAGTGCAGACAGTGGCTTTTGCTGGCGACCAGCTTGCGTTCACGCGAGCGTCCAGATGGCGAGGGAAGCCATATGGCGCCTGATCGCGCGTGCACGCTCGCGTGGACGCAGGCTAGTCCGCAGCAAAAGCCACTGTTTGCACTTCCAAAACCCGCTTACTAAAAGTCTCGCCAGAGCAGCGCATGCGCGCTGGCTCAGACGAGACCTAAAAAGTGAATGGACCTTGTTTAATGTAACTAGTGCGCATGTAAAGGGCTCCAATACCTTTGGATCGAGTTCGGGCCAAATAAAACTACAAAAAAAGTTGCCAAACTCTCAAAGCTATCCCCAGCATAACCTTCCCCAACTCTAAAACTTCAACCCCAGCCCCTCAGTTGTCCCCCTCCCACCGAGGGGTGGGTACTTCTGCTCATGGTTTACCATCCCCTTCAACATCTACTGCCACCCAAGATAACCCTACTTAGGTGTTTCCCTGTCCCCTCCCTCTTTTTAAACCTAAAACACAGCTGTACCACTCAACACCATACCCTCTCACCCGACAACTTTGAAAACTATTCCTGTAGCTCCAGCCAGTAATGTATTCTCAAAAAGGGATAGATGCACTCCAGCTGTGCGATATAAGGTAGCTCCCTCTCCTATTAATATTTCCATACAACAAAACATTACCCCCAAACCTGTCATGTTCAAAAACACTCTGACTGCCCTATTCAATTTGTGTCTCACTTTATTCGTGGCATTATGTTTCACAGCACCCTGCCACACCCTTCTCAGCACAAACTCAGTCCGTACGAAGCATGTGGCACCACAAATACTCTACACCCTTACCAAGTCCTCTTTTATGGTCTTCAGCAATAAGAGTCCGACAGCAAGACAAGATCACTTTCTCCAGGATGAATTAATAAATCTGGACATCCTCAGCCAACAAACAGTTCCGCCAACACCAGCAACATCTGCCCCACTGCATTTGCTCTTACTCTACCCAAAAATCTCATGCCAGCTAATTGCTAGTCCCAACGTGTTAGAAATTGGATTACTGGTTGACTGGGGTGTGAGCCCTGGTCAAGCAGAAACCACAATCCTAGTCGGGGTAGAGGCAGGTAAATCCTGTGCTCACCCTCTGGTAGCTTGGCACAGAGCAATCAGGCTAAACTTAGAGGCCAACAGTAAAACAAGCACTTGCTATGCAATAGGTCTCGCATTAGTGAAAGTTTGAGCTATTGGCGTTGGAAATGCTAATGTTTTTTTTTTTTTTGGGTAAAAAAGAATTCCCAGCAGTAGCATAAGTAATAAAATAAAATCCACGAAGCAAGAAAAGGGTGCAGTACCACAGGTTGTTACTAGGTGTCCCTGCGGAGTTGTAAAGGGACCTCTATTAGCCATATAAGGTACTGCACCCTTGCTTATGCTACTGTTGGGATATTTAAAAAATAAATATAAATAACAAACATTATTATTTGCAACGCTAATAGCTCACAATATCAGTAACGCGAGTTCTATTGCATTGCGAATGCTTGTTGGGTCTGTGCCCCTTTCAGGGCAGCTCCTCCCGTCTCTGGAGAGGTTAGCTGCTTCTCTCGCAGGCAGGCCTTCTCCGGATCTTCTGTTTATTCAAGCACTGTGGGAACATCAGCTCAAAGTTATGACCCAGGTACAGCATCATCTCTAGCTGATGTTGTAGAGATCTAGCATTAATTAATGGCCCTGAAGGCGCAGGACTGATGGCAAACCGGACGCTTTTGGAAAAAAACAAGAGCCAATCAAACAATGTGCCACCTGCAATGTTCATTTGCCAAGCCAATTAGAGCAGTAGCTAAACGGGTATCAGATACTTTTTTTAATCCATACCTCTGGCAAGAATGTGGATTCCATACCTCTGGCATGAATGCGAATTCCATACCTCTGGCATGCATGTGGATTCCATACCTCTGGCACGAATGCGGATTCCATACCTCTGGCACGAATGCGGATTCCATACCTCTGGCATGCATGTGGATTCCATACCTCTGGCAAGAATGTGGATTCCATACCTCTGGCAAGAATGTGGATTCCATACCTCTGGCACGAATGCGGATTCCATACCTCTGGCACGAATGCGGATTCCATACCTCTGGCATGCATGCGGATTCCATACCTCTGGCAAGAATGTGGATTCCATACCTCTGGCAAGAATGTGGATTCCATACCTCTGGCATGAATGCGAATTCCATACCTCTGGCATGAATGCGAATTCCATACCTCTGGCATGCATGTGGATTCCATACCTCTGGCACGAATGCGGATTCCATACCTTTGGCATCACTGTGGATTGCAGCCCAGAAACCCAATGAGAGTTTAACTCTTATGGAGACTCCAAACTGAAGTCCGTCAAAAGTGTTAACATTCGGGCACCACCACGGGTGCATTGGTCATGTGGCTGTATGAGCTGGCTGATCTTAGCCAAATTTCGAAATGTACATAATGTGTATGGCTGTTGAATACAAAATGACATTGAAAACTCTTCTTAATTCAGCTGCTACTCTTTATTAGGGCAATCAATCAATGTATTTTATGATAAATCCCTTCATTAAGGGGAAAACCCTATCAGATAATTTAGGGTTTGCAATCTGTTGACTCGCACCTGCAGGCGACAGGACTGTTCCAAACACACTTGAGCGGGAAGGACTTAAACCACGTTTTTTGAAACATTGTATTAATTTCCCAAAATACATCATGAGAAGTCAACATATACAATCTGCATATGAGATGAATCTTCTACAACATATAGAGTAATGAAGAAGTAAAAACTCCCATGGGAGTCAAGCAAAGAACAATTCGCATATGTTTTTACAATATCAGGACAGGTATGGCAGTTAACATTCCACTCGAGCCTCTCAGGAGGGTCCTCTAATTAAATGTGCTAGCTTATCTTGTAATCTACCTATGTATTTATTCATGAGCTCCTCTGTATCCACTCTAGGTGCAATTAACCATTTCTACCCTAAGCATTAATTGCCTCCGTTATATCAATGCACCATCCATAATTATTGTTCATCACCCAAAAGGAAACCGACCCTGCTACAGTCCATCTTGCCAGGGCCCACTATTGTGGGACTACAGGCTCCAGCAGCTGGTGAGTGTTTGCAGGCACCAAGGGATCTGGGGGAGAGGGGTGAGGCGATGTTCATTGGTATAACTGATGCTTTGGGATGCAGGAGGCACAAACATATGTGCACATAATGTATGGGGCAGAGGTACATGCAGGAGTTTGAGTGGGCGTGGCCTGCCGGCCATCACTTTCAAAGGCCATCTAAAGTAAATAAATAGGCAGCCTTGGTCATTAATGCCCCACCCAATCTTTTGGCACCCTCATCAAGGGAGCAGACCATCCAGGCTCACATAAGTGGCGGAAAAGAACTGACTCTTGAAGCGTCATTTCAAGAATTAGATTTGCCCTTCGTTAAAAAAGTACATTGTCTGTCTTTAATTAGGGTCTCACCAAAAATGTGACGGAAACTGTCAAAGCACTATTGGTGGGAAATAAATGCATCCTAAATACAGCCAGGCCTCTCACATCCGTAAAAGACAAGCAGTCACACGCTACAAGAAGCCACTTCCACTCCTCACACAGAACCATTCAGAAACAACAAAGCATTATTTCACCCCTCACAGACTAATAGTAACACTGCACCGATAATGCTCACAACCGCTCAGACTGCCAGTCACACTCACACAGCCCAGAGTAGCAGTCTCAAACCACTGACTGGTCTCACATATCGGATAGAGTAGCAGTAATGCATTACCAGAAGCACTCTCACACCCCCGCAGTCTAAGAGTTGTACATCACCTGGCATACTGACAGTCGCACACTACCAGCAGCAATCACGCCCCTCACAGAATAGGAGTCTCACACAATAATCGCAGTCTTATATCCCTCACAGACCAGTAGTCGCGTCCTACCAGAAGCACTTTCACACCCCTCACAGACTACCAGCGCCAAATTTATGTCAGCACTCAAGCCCCTCACAGAATAGCAGTATCACACAATACTAGCGCTCTTACAGCCCTCACAGACAATTAGACACATACTAACAACAGCACTCTCACACCCCTCCCGAACTAGCAGTAAAGCCAATATATGGCCCATAAATCATTAACTCTCCATTAATTGATATTTGTATGTGGTATTTTAGATGTTCGAATGTGTTAATGCATGCATGAATGAATCAATGAGTCAATGAACAGATGTATGAGTGACTGAGGGCATGGGCGACAAGTTGGAGCGCGTGACTGCACGGATGGAAGCATCCTGGCACTTTTTTTTTTATAAGACAGACATATTGGCTTTGATAATGTTCATTTTACTTGTATTTTGGCAGTATACAGCTCTCCAAAGAACAACGTGTTCTCAATGTTGCCCAATTGTGCGTATTGTGTCTAAACATTCCTGGCGTCCACTTCCTTACTACTGTAGGTTAGTAATGGAGAGCTGAGCTAATAAAGAAAGTGTGTGCTTAGAGGCCGCTCAGACCTAGCCCGCAAACCCATTGCATTCATGCTAAATTTAGTTGTAAAGTCTTGCAGACCATTTCGGAATCCTGGCGTCTAAGGTCTGAATATTTAGAAGTTGAATAAAGGAAATTACAAAACGAATCCAAGCACGAAACTAAGGCGAATGCTTATTTTAGCTCTGAAACGTCATTTCAAGCAGGATGATTTACGAATGTCTGCATTAAATTAGTGGTATGTGAGCAGCAGTTAATGTAAAACATGTGCTAAAACAGTATAGTTATGGTAATTTAGATGGATGCCTCACAATTTACCGTGGTTTAAGACAACAGAGGTGGACGATTGTATTTCAGTGTGACGATTGTGTATTTTATTTTGAACTCGTAAGGGGCGTGGTCTGGAAACAGGATCTAGCTGGTTTCTGTGAGGGTCCTCAGATCTTTCTCCTGAGCGTGCTGCTCTCCATTTTCAGCCAGTCAGACGACCTATCAATCAATAGCAGCCGCTTAAGAGGTGCGTGGTGCGTGCCCAGGGCTGAAAACACTCAGGGCCAGTCCTGTTTCTATGTCTCTCCCTGGAGGAGAGTCCTGGACACAATGCCACAGGAAGCACCAGCGTAAGTAGGTTTATGTGGTATAACAAATTCAGCATTATGTCATCTCTCATGATTTAGTGATCCAGCGGGTTACTAGCAACAAGCATTCATACACAAAATACTCACTTGGGCCCATACATTCATATTACGCTAGCAATTTCCGCTGGTGGGTCAGTTGTACTCTTTATCAAAATCCCTGCTACCAATTACTTTTCTGATTGAAGAGTAATGACTTACCAATGGACCCTTTGCTAATTGGGAAGTTTAAAATGAGTGACATTCAATACAATTCATAATTCCTGAAATAATCACTGAGTCAGGAAGTTTCAAAATGTTTATCTAAAGATTTAGCAGAGTAAAATACAGAACCACATGATACGTAATCGTATATCAAGGATGAAGCATAATAGTCAATTATGGATCAATGATGGTCCCTCAGAAAGAAGAAGATAGAGACAGCAGTACAACTAAAGTTACATTTATATTTACCTAAAGGTGCGAGAAACCAAACCCCTTGGCCAAAGAGTTGGAAAGGTAGGACCCAGGAAGGATGAAGAGCAAAGACCTCCTCCAGGTTCAGGACAGGACCGGTGACCTCTCTATCAACGATGCCTGCGCCGTTCCCCTCTCTGATACTTCGCTTTTCCTCGATTTCTCCCGTGTCTTCCTTCTAATGTACTCCGCCGCCCCCACCTGAGGACCTCTCTGGACAGCGGTTCAGTCTGCAATCGATCAGCTCGCCATGGATCTCGAACCTCGAACTCTAACTAATTAGCTAATACTATATCTATTATACCCTTCTCCGCCCATGTACCTCCCCTTAATGTTGCAGAATTATGGGCCCACTACTTCTGATTGGACGGGGACAGGGGGTTGATCCTCACACCATGTCGATTTAGTTCAATTTCTTTAAGCCCATTGTCTTTAAAATACCGCCCATCACAATTAATACATTGGCTTTATTTCCCACCCGTTTCTTATTGACTCAGCAACAACTTTATATACAATTGTATCAAGTGCAGGTACATTTCGAGTGAACTTGTGAACCAGGCTTCGCGACCTTGGAGAGCTTCCAAGTTGACTTCATCGCATTTTCTGGTCAGCCTTTCAGGGCGCATGTGCAGAATCAATGTCTTTCGAGCTGCAGTTCAACCAACCCAGGCCCAATTTACGAACTAATAAAAAGTCAAAGAAGAAAATATTAAAATCACAATAAAATGATCTCACTGTATACCCACTTTGTCTACTCTATTCCCATTTATTATAAATCTATCCCGCATTAATAGCGTTAGAATACCACAGTTTAATTGTAACATGTGCGCAAGCTGCAGCACGTGAAAACATTAAGCAGCCATTTTAATACACACTGCGCAGAAGCAAGGATTTCCCTCCAAGCAAAGAAAGACGTCACACCATGTGATATGGTTGACACATGCGCAATAAGTTTCCCGCGCTTTAGCGGCCATTTTAGATTTAGACAAGCGTTATTTGTTAGTTTAAACACATAGGCAAGCTTCTTCCTGCTTGTATTCGTGTGTGCATTGGCTATTATAGACATTACAAAGTTTAATACATTAATACTATGAGAAGATTGCTTTCGAGCAAGTCTCATTGTGAGTCCTTGCTCCATCAATCCCCTCTCTGATGGCGTTTCTGAGCCTTCAAAATACTACCCACAACCAGATGCCAATTTTTAGCATAAAATTGTCTCAGCTTCATTTTTACATTTTCTATTTTTCACGTCTCCTTTTAGTTTCTTGTATAATTCGCTTCTCAGATCTTCTAGTTCAATTTCATCAAACTTTCTTTTCTTTCCTTTTCCCGTCACTCTATACATTTCATTCTTTCTACAACATTTGCACCATATTATTATTGACAGCACTATTATTGCTATCCCTGCTAAGGGTATTAATATTTGACATATAAGTCCTTTCCCTACATTAGCAAACCAGGTACCAATTGCCGTAATACTATTTGTCAATCTTTCCCATACACTATCAACTTCCAGTGGTTTTAGTTCCTTCTCAAGTTTAGTTATATTCTGTATATATGTTCCAATTTCTGCACTTTTATCAGGTATGTAAGTGCAACAGTGTTTCGTCTTCAATAATTTACAGACTCCGCCCTCCTTTGCCAGTATTATATCAAGAGCAAGTCGATTTTGCATAACCATAGATCTAATCGCAACCATCTCCGTATTAATCATCAGAAATCCTCCAGCAGTGTCCGTTGATAAACGATCAACCACTGTAGATAATTTACATATTTTCCTTGAATTCAGAATTATTCCCACTGAAGGTATCAATGCACCGAATATATCACCTACAATTTCAGAAAAACTAGCTCTTTTACTACGTGTTAATTCACTATTATTTTCATTGCTCCCAGTGTTTCTTTTTACGTGGTATATCTTTGGAAATACTATTCCAAAATAACAACTTGCATACCACCGTGCAGGAAGCCTAAAGTAAGCCTTATTCCCACACACATAATAGATTCCAGGAAAAACTGAATCCGTTCCTCCTTTTAGTCCCCAACCTCCAAGAATTAAGAAATGATGTTCACATTCACTGGTACCGATGAAAATATTGTTATACTCCGTTTTTAACCTATGTAGACAAATTTTACCTGTCTTCACAAAATCTAGAGCCATAGCAGCTTGAGCCTTGCCAGGT
Organism: Calotriton arnoldi; assembly: GCA_963921515.1. NCBI lineage: Eukaryota > Metazoa > Chordata > Amphibia > Caudata > Salamandridae > Calotriton > Calotriton arnoldi. Next base: position 2,998,410 of record CAWUFW010000015.1, read on the forward strand.
GTGTAACTACCCTCTTTCTCAGCCCAAGGTGGCAGATGAGCTTTATGCTCAGAAGCTTTCTTTTGGAAATCTTGTCTTCTATTCTCCACTAAATTCAAAAATATCTTTTCTTCTTCATGTAATGAACATGTTAGATTGTTTCTATGTGCATGTGTTATGTCTATTGATTTCATTGTTAAGAAAAATTCTCCCATAAACTGTGCATCTTTGCTACTAAGCTCTGGATTCATATTCTTTTGAATCGGAACCTCAGAAAATATCACATCTATATTTGAATAATAGTACTGAAGTCTCCCTGTTCCATAAAACAGACTAGCCAATACACTACATGATATGCCATAAGTTAATGGTAAATGATGATATGTTAACCCTTCTGCTACTGATTCAGGTAATTTCATACAGACATAACAATTACTAACTTCCATGGTATCTACATATTGAAACAATAATTTTGTGAAAACATTCAAACTAGTGTCGTTATCTGTTACTTCATGATGAAATTCTGGTTCATCTTCTGCCTTTAGTTCTACTCTATTACCTTTCAAGTTATCTGTCCTTGCCTTCGTTTCGTTGTTAATCTTTTTATCCATTATCAAAAGGTAAGGAATTGCTACGATCACAACTAACCATACTATAAGCACCACTACCAGACTACATATGCATATAGCACAGCATCTTTTACAACATTTCTGCTTTGGTCTCCCAGAAACTCTATCGTCAGGCATTTTTGACAAGGAAGATTTCTCTTCTTATCGTTATTTCAAGCCGCACTTGTTCCTTCGTCACCACTTTCACTTGACTCTGAGCTTTCGTAGTCTTCAAGGATAATATAAGACCAATCGGGACCTTTAAATTTGTTGTTCACAAGTTTGTCTTTTGCTTTTTCGTTTTTCGATTCCACTGGTTTGTCCCGTTAGGCTTGTCACTTCATTTACTTGTTCTGGATCTTCACTTCTGGTTGTTATGTGGTATTTTACTCTTTTAATGACACTAGGCCAACAATCACCTTTTCTGACCTTCTTTGTTTGCACTGTCTCTTCACTTCTTATTTCTTCTTCAGAAATTCTTGTATTTTCAAGTTGTGGCACAATTTGGTTTTCTTCAATTTTAGTTTCTTCTATTTGTTCTTTTTCAGGTCTTATTGCTTTCTCTTCAGCTGCTCCACTGTGAGTTTCAAGTAACTGACCTTGTTCAGGATTTATATCTTCATGCTTGTGATTTTCGTGATCTTCTTCTTGAATGTATTTTCCTAAACCTAACTGGTTCTGATCAGGGCTTATTGCACTTTGTACTTCTGCAGCCTGACCGCGTTCTTCTAAACCTGTCTGTCCCTGCTCAAAATTTGTTGGTTCGTTATTGATTTGAGCCCAATTTCCTCTCCCTATCTGATCCTGCTCAGGTTCTCTTATTGTTTCCTTTTCCTCTTCCTGAGCTGCTGCTTCTTCACATATCTGCTCTTCTTCAATTTCTTCTAAATTTGCTTGGCTTCTGGTTCGGTTGTAAACTTCAGGTATTTCAACCACTGGTATCCAGTCCTGACTTGTGCTCGGTTGTTCTTCTTCAGCTTCCCTGGAATCTCGCACCTGAGATTCTTCAGCTGGGTAACCTTCAGCTTCCTCAGTTATCGATGCAGATTGAGGATTTTCTTCTTCAGGGTCTGGTACTCTTTTGGTGTCGCTTACATGAATCCAATTAGGCAATCCTGCACATTTTACTGCTGTGTTCGTGACTAGTATAACCTGACAAGGTTCGCCCCACCTGGGTGATAGACACGTTTCTCTGGTGTGATGCTTCACAACCACCCAGTCTCCGGGATTCAGATCATGCTCTTGTTCAGGCTGCCTGAAAACTGCGTCTTCCCCAACCTGGTGAGAGACAGAACGCACTAGGTCAGCCAATCCTTTGCAATAATCCAGAACCATATCATCAGTTATATTCAGCAGTTTATTTGTAGGAACATGTGCTTGTCTCATTGCTCTTCCCATGATTATTTTGTGCGGACTCATTCCGGTATTTCTATCAGGAATGCTTCTGAGTCCCATTAGAACAATTGGCAATGCATCCGGCCAATCTAACGATGTTGATGCACACATCTTTGCCAGTCTTGATTTTATTGTGCCATTCATTTGTTCAACAACTCCAGAAGCCTCTGGACGATATGCACAGTGCAATTTTTGTTCAATTTGGAATGCTTCACAGATTATTCTAATCACATCATTGTTGAAGTGTCCTCCTCTATCTGATTCCAAAGTTACTGGGAAACAAAATCTAGGAATGAGTTCGCGTAGTAACAACTTTGCGACTGTAATACTGTCATTCCTTCTGGTAGGGTAGGCCTCCACCCACTTTGAAAACAGACACACTATGACAAGTACGTATTTCAGTCCTCTACATGGGGGTAACTGAATAAAATCGAGCTGCAATCTCACAAAGGGACCTTCTGCCTTTCCTATTTTTCCAAAACCAATTATTGTTTTTCTTCCTGGATTATGCATTTGGCAAGTTCGACATCTCTGACAAAGACTCTCTGCTACGGCCCTAAACCTTGGATTGTACCAATTTTGTCTGAAGAGCCTAATCATTGCGTCTCTTCCTACATGTGTGTATCCATGATACATTCTGTCCATTTGTGAAATCAGACAGTCGGGCATGACTGGTCTACCATCAGTATAAATCCATACATCGTCTTCTGCCCTTTGAGAACATCCCATTTTAATCCATGCATTTCTTTCATTCTCATCAGCATCATCTTGCAGTCGTTTCACATCATTCCATGTTTCAGGAGGTGCATACAGCATAAGTTGGCAGCTGATTCCCATTCTTTCAACCCTTTTATTGACTGACAACCTGTTTTTAGCACAGTGTTGAGCCACCAAATCTGCATATCTGTTACCGACTACCACCCAGTCATCTCCTGACTGGTGTGCGGCACATTTCACCACAGCCAATTCTTTTGGTGATTGTATTGCTTCCAGCAGTTCCTTTACAAACTGTCCATTTTTAATAGGGGATCCTGAAGAAGTCATGAAATCCCTCTGCATCCATAATTGGCCAAAATCATGCACAACCCCGTAACCATATTGACTGTCTGTAAATATAGTTACTTTCTGATTCTTCCCAATTTTGCAGGCTTTTATCAAAGAAATTAATTCAGCTACTTGTGCAGATTTTACTCCTGGTAAATAGGATGCTTCGACTATTCCAGTTAATTCGCATACTGCATATGCTGCACTTAGTTTACCATCTTCATGCCTTTGGCATGAACCGTCCACAAACAGCTCCCTGTCTGGGTCTCTGAGAGGCAGCTCCTGTATATCAGGACGCGGTTTTGTGCACAATTCTGTGACTTGTAAACAATCATGTTCCTCTTCATCGTCTTTAACTTCTTCATGATACGGGTCTGGTAATAATGTAGCAGGGTTTACAATTGTGCACCTGACAATAGTTACATTTTCAGCACCTAAAATTATTCTTTCATATTTAGTCAGCTGACTAGGAGTAAGATGCTGAGTTCTGGTTCTTGTCAGCAGAATCACAACTGAGTGTGGAACAAACACCTTTACAGGATGTCCCATTACAATTGATTCACTTTGCTCAATGCTCAAACAGGTAGCAGCTACTGCTTTTGAGCAACCTGGCAACGCTGCTGCCACTGGGTCCAATGTAGCAGAAAAGTATGCTATAGGACGTCTGTCCAAACCATGTCTCTGGGTTAAGACTGAAAGTGCGCAATTTTCTCTCTCATGACAGAATAATGCGAATCTTCTTTTATAATCAGGCATACCTAGGGCAGGTGCTGCACACAAAGCACTTCTCAATTTTACAAAAGCTCCTACACTTTCATCATCCCACTCAACTGGGTCCTTTGCCTTCTTTTTCGTCATTTGAATTAATGGCTTTGCTAGCAGAGAAAACCCTAGTATCCATTGTCGACAATAGCCCACTATTCCAAGGAACATTCTCACTTCTCTTTGAGTTACAGGCATTTGCATTCTTTTGATTAATTTTACTCTTTCGGAGGTTATCCTTCTTTTTCCCCTCTCAATTTGGTGTCCTAGATATTTAACTGCTGTTGTACAAAACTGCAATTTTTCAGATGAAACTTTATGCCCTTCTTCTGCCAAGTGATTTAATAGTGCAATGAAGTCGACAACACAGTCCTCTCTAGTGTTAGATGCCACTAGCAGATCATCTATATACTGTACTAAGACTGAACTTCCTGGCATCACTAGTTTTTCTAAGCACTTTTTCAATAGCTGATTAAAGATGGAAGGACTCTCTGTGTACCCTTGAGGAACACGATTCCATACATAGACTTTGTTTTCAAATTTAAATGAAAAAAGATACTGGCTATCTGGATGTAATGGTATGGAAAAGAATGCTTGGCATAAATCAATCACAGTAAACCATCCTGCACTCCAGGGAATCTGGTATAATATTACTGCAGGATTCGGCACTATAGGACAACAAGGTTCCACAATCTTATTTATTTTGCGCAGATCCTGAACAATCCTATACTTTCCACTAGGTTTCTTCAAACCCATTATTGGTGAATTACAAGGGCTACTCATTACTTCCTTTAACATGCCTTGTTTTACCATTCTGTTAACTTCTTTAATAACTCCTGCTTTTACTTCTGCACTCATTTTGTACTGTCTGGTATTTGGAAAAATTGCACCTTCTTTTACAGTGATTTTAACTGGGTCTATTTTGGCCATAAGTCCTACTTCTTTTCCTGTAAAATCCCATACCATGGAGTTTACCGCAGTTTTTAATTCTTTTGGCAATTCATCTTTAGTTATCAAAGAGAACATTTCATCTACTTCTGTACCTTGCTTTGCAATCATAATTTTATATACATGGTCTTCATCCGGGGTCTGAATTGCAACACCATCCGGTGTGCAAAAAATTGTGCAGTTCATTTTACACAACAAATCTCGGCCCAATAAATTTACTGGACTGGAATCACACACTACAAACTGATGCATTTCTCTAAAATTTCCAATTTTTACTTCCATTGGTTCGGTAAGAGGTGTTCTAATCTTTTGATTAGCCACACCCACAACTTGGATAGCTTCTCCAGAGAGAGGAAGGTCTGGGATGTCTGCTGTTATCACAGTAGATCTGGTAGCACCAGTGTCCAAAAGGAAAGTAATATCATTACCTCTTACCTTCCCTTCAACATATGGACCTGACTGGTCTACCGGCAAGGATGCGCCAAGTACGCACTCCTTCTCCCCCTCTCCTAGGCACCGTCATTGACTATATGGACAAAAGTCGTCCTGTAAAAGAAATTGTGAAGTTACATACTCATTCTTACCACTTCCTCCTTGATATCCGACGTCTGAACCATGCTTTGCTCTGCTTACATTACCCTGTAAAGGTGCAGGTGGCAACTGACTCTGAGGATTTGCACCCTGCTGTGAGTCATTCTGCGTCTGTGGATTTAAATTTTGATTTGGGCCATTATTATTTCGAATCTTTTTACATTCATCCTTCCAATGCCCCAATTTTCTGCATCCATGACAAGGAAATTTCTTTTTAGCCTCTTCTCTTCTCTTCTCATTTGTCCTCTCACTTTACCACCATTCCCAGTGTCACCATTCACTCCAGAATCTTTTCCCGGATTATCATTTGGGTTGTCCAAATTAATTCCCTGTCGCTCAGCCATTTTCACCTGAGCCCACATCACTTTCTCTTGTAGTTTCTTGTGCCTATCCTCAATATCGTCTCCACAATATTTAGCATATTTCAAAATTTCGTCTATGGGTTTCCTTTGCCAGCACAACATGTGCTGCTTAATCATCTGACAAATTTCTGGTTTTAAACCATAAACAAATCGGTAAACAAACTGACTCATGTTTTTGTCTCCAATGTCCTCAAATCCACTATACTGTTTGAATACCTGCAATAAACGTTCATAATAGGCATGAACCGATTCACTTGCTTCTTGGGTAGTTCTGTCTATTTTTACCCAATCTGTTTCTTTCGGTGGTATTTTCCCTTTCAAGTAAGTTATTACCTGCTGATACTTTTTCATTACATCACTTGATGGAGCACCTGTCTTTGGATCTCTAGGATACTCTTCACTCGGCCAATCAACTGTGATTTTACAATCTGTCCACAAATCGGCAGGTACCACTATATCGAACAAACCATCTAAGTCCTTCAACAATACCTTTGACACTTTCACAAACCTCTCAACTTGCTTGTACCATTCAATAGGTTTTTCTCTCAATTTTAGAAAATCATTCGTAAATGACAAAATATCCTGTCTATTCCATGGGACATGAACATAACCTCCTCCCGGAACTTCTCGCATCGGATACATTTGATCTGCTTTCCCTGTTTCCTTCATCAGGTATTCAGAAGTGGTTCTACTGTACCGTGCCTCTTCCTTTTTCTTTGTCCATCTAGCTTTCCATTTATCTAAGTCTCCCCATGTCTGTAAAACTGTCATTAATTCTTTTACTTGTAATTTTCGACCAGAGGCATTCATATTTTCTAAATCTTTGTCAGAGAAGTCTGCTCTATAGGGTTTCTGTAGCACTTTTGACTTCCCTATTTCAATTCCCATCTGTAAGGCCAAATCTGATAATTTCTCATGAAATATTTTTACATTTCTAGTGATACTTCTACATACGAACAATAGTTCTTCTTCATCGTAGGTATTTAGCCGATCTACTCCTACATTGGCTGCTATCATTTCGTCTAACTCAACCTTTAATTTGTAAATGTCCATGATCTTTGGGGGTGAACTCTGCCTGTCTGATCCTTGTGCCCATCTTTCTAAATCTTCTGGTGTAACTACTGTGGCACTCTTAGTTCCAGATGAGGTTACTATGTTTACATCTTTGGAGCAACCAGGTGTAACTCTTCTAGGAGTGGTATTTACCGATCCTCGAATAGGTAAATCCATTAAGGATATCATGCTTTCACAATCACTGATTTGATCCTCAATTATTACAGGTTCAGGTTTAAGAATTTCTACCGGTGTGGGCATTGCTAATGGTTTCGGATAATTCACCTTATCACCATATAAGGGAACCACTGGACCAATCGTTACAGGTATGGTCAGGGAATCAGGATGTGCATTCAACTGTGTTATTTTCTGTATCAATTCTGCTCTGTTTCTGTCTATAGCTTCCTTTTCCTTATCCTGAAGTACCCTATTAACTGGGGGATTATGCAATACTTGCGGTACCAATGGTGTCTTTAACAGTGGTGCACTTGGGGTGCATCCACTTGTCCCTTCCTGATATGGTGGCGGGTTCTTTAATATTTCTTCCATAAATTCGTCTTCGGAATCTCCAAATCCTGTCAAATGTTTTGTTTTCTCTGTGCATTTGCTCCCTAACGATTCTTCTGCCATTAATATTGGATACAAACCTTCTGTAAGCATCGCTCTTCTCCACTGTTTCATTTGACCGTCTCTTGACTCATTTTGGTATCTAGGAAAAATCCCCGATAACCCCTACTACTTCTTGCTCGGTCACGTTCGAATTCCTCGGTTTCCCACTCTTCTAAGGCTTCGTATTGAGTTAATCTAGGTCTGGGTTCTAAATCATTCATCCTCAATCTTAAATTTTGAAGAATTCTCCCATTGAAAGTACCATTCTCTGGGAATGCTAATATTCCATCATTTTTGGTATATTCTATCCAGTTTTCTAACCATACGCAAGTATGATAACCTCTTTCCATCATCATAAATGAAGCGGGCGTTTTCGCTGGTGGAATGATAATTCCTTCTCTAGTTTTGATGGGTTTATCCTTTTTAAAATAATTCTTAACCCTTTGTAGAAGTGTCATTTTTCTCTTTTCTCCATACATTTTGGGTAAATATCTATGTATCAAATTATATTCTGCAAACCCTAGGAATCTCCTGTCTGGACGAGTTCCTATTAAAGTCGGATCGTGTTTCAACATATAATTTTCACTGTCCACTAAGATTTCGATTTCTATGCTGACAACCAATTAAATTCCAGCTAACATTTGTCTCTAAACCAATCCTAGCGCGGCCTTTCAGTGACGTCTTTTCTGACGACCCCTCCTTTACAATCTGCGCTTCTCTGTCCCTCGCTGGTTCGACCAATCCCAGCGCGACACCTGTGACGTCAATACTACTCCTGACTACTGACCCCTCCTTTACAAGAGTCGTTCTACGCCCTCGGTTTCAACCAATCCCAGCGCGGCGTTTTGTGACGTCAGCTTCCTCTCCGGCAGCTGACCCTCCCTTTACAAAATCGAACGCAAAACTTTATTTTCTTTATACTTCTTATTAAAATTCAGTAACAACATAAAACATTCGCTATCGTGCCAGTTTCGCTAACTTGAAAAGGATAGTTTCTCTCACACTTAGTAAAACCTTTCCGTTTACTAAACATACACTACGAGTAAAACCCTTCCGTTTACTCTTCACGTAAGCTTCAGAAATACCTGCTACTTCTTCAATGTTACCCTTTCTAGGTGATATAACATCAAATTTTTACCAGCATATTCCTTTTGCTATTACTCACACTCATAGAGTCCCTAACAAGTACTGATAGCCCTGCTTAACTTTTCAGTACTATTTCTGCCTGACAGATAACCTCACTGCAGTATGGTTTCCACTCACCATCCGCTTTTCAATTTTCCCCGGGGAATTCTGTACAACATAAAACAAACTTTGAACAAACGGATGTTAGTTTATAAAATTAAAAATTCTCATTACCCAATTAACAAAGTGCAACCATCCTCTGATAACCAGAAAACTGATCAAGCGGGTTACTAGCAACAAGCATTCATACACAAAATACTCACTTGGGCCCATACATTCATATTACGCTAGCAATTTCCGCTGGTGGGTCAGTTGTACTCTTTATCAAAATCCCTGCTACCAATTACTTTTCTGATTGAAGAGTAATGACTTCCCAATTAGCAAAGGGTCCATTGGTAAGTTTAAAATGAGTGACATTCAATACAATTCATAATTCCTGAAATAATCACTGAGTCAGGAAGTTTCAAAATGTTTATCTAAAGATTTAGCAGAGTAAAATACAGAACCACATGATACGTAATTGTATATCAAGGATGAAGCATAATAGTCAATTATCGATCAATGACGGTCCCTCAGAAAGAAGAAAATAGAGACAGCAGTACAACTAAAGTTACATTTATATTTACCTAAAGGTGCGAGAAACCAAACCCCTTGGCCAAAGAGTTGGAAAGGTAGGACCCAGGAAGGATGAAGAGCAAAGACCTCCTCCAGGTTCAGGACAGGACCGGTGACCTCTCTATCAACGATGCCTGCGCCGTTCCCCTCTCTGATACTTCGCTTCTCCTCGATTTTTCCAGTGTCTTCCTTCTAATGTACTCCGCTGCCCCCACCTGAGGACCTCTCTGGACAGCGGTTCAGTCTGCAATCGATCAGCTCGCCATGGATCTCGAACCTCGAACTCTAACTAATTAGCTAATACTATATCTATTATACCCTTCTCCGCCCATGTACCTCCCCTTAATGTTGCAGAATTATGGGCCCACTACTTCTGATTGGACGGGGACAGGGGGTTGATCCTCACACCATGTCGATTTAGTTCAATTTCTTTAAGCCCATTGTCTTTAAAATACCGCCCATCACAATTAATACATTGGCTTTATTTCCCACCCGTTTCTTATTGACTCAGCAACAACTTTATATACAATTGTATCGAGTGCAGGTACATTTCGAGTGAACTTGTGAACCAGGCTTCGCGACCTTGGAGAGCTTCCAAGTTGACTTCATCGCATTTTCTGGTCAGCCTTTCAGGGCGCATGTGCAGAATCAATGTCTTTCGAGCTGCAGTTCAACCAACCCAGGCCCAATTTACGAACTAATAAAAAGTCAAAGAAGAAAATATTAAAATCACAATAAAATGATCTCACTGTATACCCACTTTGTCTACTCTATTCCCATTTATTATAAATCTATCCCGCATTAATAGCGTTAGAATACCACAGTTTAATTGTAACGTGCGCAAGCTGCAGCACGTGAAAACATTAAGCAGCCATTTTAATACACACTGCGCAGAAGCAAGGATTTCCCTCCAAGCAAAGAAAGACGTCACACCATGTGATATGGTTGACACATGCGCAATAAGTTTCCCGCGCTTTAGCGGCCATTTTAGATTTAGACAAGCGTTATTTGTTAGTTTAAACACATAGGCAAGCTTCTTCCTGCTTGTATTCGTGTGTGCATTGGCTATTATAGACATTACAAAGTTTAATACATTAATACTATGAGAAGATTGCTTTCGAGCAAGTCTCATTGTGAGTCCTTGCTCCATCATTAGTACTGAAAGATATCAATGTTACATTTGGCAAAATTAGCATACCGTGCCACGTTACAGACAGTAAATGCATGTGCAAAGCTGGCATATCTTAGTAGTGTGTTCCTACCCTTTCACAGTGGATATCTCCGTCTTAAATACAATTATACACAAGCTTAGATGGTATTTTAATGCGCTTTTAAATTTGATAGATTCCGTGTCCATGGTAATAAAAATAATTTAAAAACATGGCGCGCACATTTGCAGCGTCTGCAAGCGCTTCTAATGAATAGATGCGGACAAGTGCTCTTGCACTTCCCAGGTCAGGTGACGGTACCTTTCTGAGCGCAGCATCTAGCTACGTAAATTGTACCTAAAATACAAGTGGGCGCCGTGCTAAAACAAAGTGCGGCGACCGTGTAAATAAATAAAAACGTATGTGCTTGGCAACCCATGAAGTGGGTACCATAGTAATAATTTTTTTTTTAAAACAGTAAAAAGAAGGCGCCGAGCTAAATATGAAGCTGAACGCCCGCAAAGAAAGGTAAGAGGGGCGCCGTGCTAAAACATTTAGCACGGCGCCCCGGTACATAGTAACATTAGCACAAATGTAAATTTTAAACAAGTAGTACCCAAAGGAAAGTAGTACTCAAAGGAAACGACTACAGCGTAAGGAAACTGTAGTTGGCCGGTGCTCCTGAACTAAAAAACGTAAGTCACGTGTCAGGAGCACCACCAATAACGAGCCAGGAAACACCACCGACGCAGGAGTTAACCAATTCAAGCAGAAGGCGGGATTACACTCCGGATAGAGTGTTCACAGCAGGTCTTGCAGACAGCGCATTCGCGCTGATGCTTGACCTAAACAGTGAAAACACCACACAAGATTCTTACACCAGGTTAGAAAAATATATATTTTAATAAATACAACAAGACCAAAACGACTAAAATCCAATCAGGAAACCAGAGATATTGAATTTCAAATTTTTAGGGTAAATCAGTGACAAAAAACACAAAGCGGCAACAAGGGATGTCTGGTTGCGCCTGACTGGGCCAAAGTCACAAGTTTTGGCCAGCTACAAGGGACCAGGTTTGGCCCGCTGAACAAAGTACCTTAAATCCTGCTTATGGAGCATTGCATGGATCTGAGGGGAAGAAGCGTTGTGCAGCCAAAGCAATGTCAGTTCCGAGATGTGGTGAAGCTGCGGTGTGAGGTACTGTTGCATCGTGGTTGAGGATCACGTCGACTGGGGCTTGCGATGCAAAGTCTGGGCGTTGAGGTTGCGGTGTGCAGTTGAGGCGATAAGTTATTTCGATGAGCTGCCAGGCTGTGTTGCGGAGGCAGGTGTCATTGTCGAGCTGCCGTCAATGAGAGCTGCGCAGACCTGAACCGGAGATGCGCCGCACCGTCAGTGATGTGTCGCTTCTGAAGATGTAAGGATGATGCAGACTATCTGCGCCTGGCCCAATCCACTCTACAGCAGTTGTGCATCGAGGATGCGCTGATCAGCTGAGGAGATGTCAGTTTGGCTAGGGATGCGCCACTCAGCAAAGAAGATGCGTCAGTTCTGCTAGTGAGCACATCAAGCCCTCTTCGAAGGGTCCAGGACAGGGGTGGCACCGCTTGGCAGGGTTGACTCACAAATGGTAGAGTCAGCCAACTAGCCCTTGGAGTCACTCTGGGCTTAAGTGATGCAGGCCCAGTCCTTCTCACCCAGGCAAGGAGAGCAGCAGGTCAGCACATCAGGGCAGCTGTTCTTCAGAGCAGTAGTCCAGCAGAATGGCAGTCATTCAGCAGCCCAACAGTCCTTCCTCCTGGCAGAGTATCCACAGGCCCAGAAGTGTACTGAAGTGGTGGTGTCTGAGTTCCAGTACTTCTAGCTAGTAGTGCCTTTGAAGTGAGGGAGACTTCAAAGACAAGTCTTTGAAGAGCACATATATCCTGCCATTTCTGCCTGGCTCCAGACTCACTACAGGGGGGTATGCAGCCCTTTGTGTGGGGACAGGACACAGCCTATTCAGGTGTAAGTGAGGCTGGGTCCAGCTCCTCCCTCCCATCCTGCCAGGATGGCCCATCAAGTCTCACCTAAGCTCCCATTGTGTGTGGCTGTCTAGGTGGAAAACAAAGCCCAGCTGTCACCCACCCCACACATGTGATCAGATACAGGCAGCAGACACCAAATGGCTAAAGTGAGAAAATGCCAACTTTCTGAAAATGTGGTATTTTCAGAACAGTAGTTTAAAATCCGACTTCACCAGAAGTTTGGATTTTAAATTGTGATTCCAGAGACTCCAAACTTGAACTAGTTAAATCTTCCCATTTGGAATTTACACGTATAAAATGTAATAAGGAAATCCCAATGTTATTCTATGGGAGATATAAGCCTTGCAGTAGTGAAAAACGAATTTAAGAGTTTTTCACTACCAGGATATGTAAAACTTAAAAATACACGCTCTCTGGCTGTTTAGGGCATACCTTAGGGGTGACTTATATGTACTATAGAGGAAGGTTTGGGCCTGGCAAGAGTTTTGTCTTGCCAGGTAGACAAGGCAGTTTAAAACGTCACACACAGTCTCTGCAATGGCAGGCCTGAGACCTGTTTAAAGGGCTACTTAAGTGGGTGGCACAATCAGTGATGCAGGCCCACTAGTAGAATTTAATTTACAGGTTCTGGGCACAAGTAGTGCACATTACTGAAGACTTATAAGTAAATTAAATATGCCGATTGTGGATATGCCAATCAAACCATGTTTAGGGGAGTGAGCACAAGTACTTTAGCACTGGTTAGCAGTGGTAATTTGCCGAGAGTCCAAAGTAAAACAGCAAAATTGGAAGCAAGCAGGTAAAAAGCGGGCATTAAGGCTGTCAGGTCTAACGCAATATGTGGCCATATGGCCAGTGAATTTTGCATCTCACCAAATCAATGAATGCCTCATAATCCTTGTCACCATTATCCACCGATGGGCCTTGTACACAACCTACAATAAAACATAAAGAACATCTTCAAAACATACTATGCCTTAAAAACCAAACCACTCCACTCCCTCCTGAAAGTACCACACAATACTTAGACCGTCGCTTCTCTATCCTCTTTATATCCTCAGTCTGAAGACCAACCTTGCCACCTCAGATTTTGCACCAGTCCGGTAAGAATACTCCAAAAGATTGGCTACCATCATTCTTGCACTGCGAGCACGATAAAAGAATCTGATCACCCTGTACATCCGGAAAATAAGTATCTCTTCCATGCCAAAAGTGGACAAGCCTTAGTCACTAGCCCGGCCTTCAACAAAACCCATCTCCCTACCCCTCTTGTATCTGTTTTTGAACAGCTAAGCCATATTCACAAAACTGGATCCTTCATCACCACTCCTTGTTTCTTTAAACTTGGCCTATTCCTTGAACCTAATAGCTCGGATCCCTGAAAAACATACATACCATGCACAGCCTAAAACAATTCAACCTCAAACTTGTTACAACAGAAAGTCAGCACCCCCAGCAGCCTTGTCAATAAGTGAAATGAAATTGGTTCCCATAGCTTAACTCTTCCAATAGCTTTGGACCAGCCCGCTAGTACCCTACTCACCAAGTCCCCGGCCAATGGGTTATATCACACAAATTTCCCATAAAAACACAAACCTGCCTGTTCCCCCTATTGTAACAGCTGATAAGCCTTTGTCAATCAAAGCTAATGCAAAATGTATCAAGTCCTCATTATGCAGCTATAAATCCTCTACATCATCCCCTCTCTTCCTACCCCTATTTTCTTGAACCTTTCCTCCCTCACTAGCCCCCCCGTGCCTACCAGTAGTACCATCCAGTATTAACTTATGCACATTGTTCAACAAGTTTCAGTTTGCTCATTCCACTAGTGACCAAATGTCCTGTGACAACACAGTATTCATTTCTTCCACTTCTGGGGCCAAACTTTGAAGCCACTTCAAAAAGGTAAAGCGTCAGCTATGTAATTGCTCGTTCCAGGGACATGATTTGCTTTAAAAACAATATTGAAATGCGGGCAACTGAACATGAACCTCATCAAGAGCTGGAAAACCCTCAATGCGAGCCCACAAGTCTTTCGCCTACTGCCTGTTAACCAACTGCGCCACTATCATGTTATCCACATTAAACATCACTTTTCTGTAAGCCAGTTCAACACCCCACACTACCAAAGCAACCACAAGTGGGAATTCTTTTTTTTTTAAAAAGGCAATGCTTCTGCCCTGTCTCAACCAATTGCTCAGCCACTGTTCCACACACCACCTCCATTCCCAGAACAGGCCAAAATCCCAAGCTCCTGCTGCATTAGAAAAAAATGTACATGCCAATTTGTCTCATCTACTGCAAAAAACACACTTTGTTGAAATTCTGAAGAAAATGCCGTCACTCAATCAGGCCTGCCCGCCGAGCAACTGTTATCCGCACGCTTTAGTGTGACAAACCCACCACTGACTTGGCAAAATCCAACCTCCCACAAAATGTTCCGCCAGCCCTGACCACTCGGCATGAAGAACTAGGATGCAGCAAAAGACGCTGAACCTTATGCAACACCAACCTCTCTTCCTTACACACCTCTTCTAGTAACAAAACAATCTAACAATTGCCTGGCAGCCTTGCCTCCATCTTCATTGAGTCTAATTCAATTTCAAGAAAAATAAATATAGTACTCAGGCCTTCTGTCTTCTCTGGTGCCAATGACACCCCAAAATCCTCTGCTAAATCCTGAAAAAAAGGTCCAACACTCGTCTGCAATCACCTGAACCTCCCTTACCAACAAATATGGAATTCATCCCGATAATATGAAATGGTTTGTGACATGCTTTTATTAACAAAACCCATTGTCAGAAAGGGTTAAAGCGTTCAAAAAGGGCGCAAGAAATTGCTCATCCTATGAGCAAAACTCTGTCTACATTTAAAGCCCCATCAAACTGCAAACCCTGCTACTGAAAGTCATCCTGATGAACTGGAATTATGTGAAAAGCGTACTTAATTTCACATTTAGCCAATTCTACTCCAGCTCCATATTTCTTCTTCTTAATAGCATCATCCACGGTGACATGCATTGTTGCATCTTCTGGAGATCACTGATGCCTCCTCTGGCCATGATAAATGGTGGCTCAAATGGTAATCCCCTGGTGTTTTCTTAGTGACTACCCTGAAAGGGAACACTATAAAATCCAGCAATGGACATGTATCCTTCCTCCTTGTACTCCTCTCCTCAATTGTGTCCTCATAACTGATTGGAGCTCCTTTGCTAATTTCAAATTATCTGACTAACGCTATTGCCTAGAGCCTTAATATCCCAATCTAAAACCTACAACGAACCCCCTTTTAGCTTGTTGGCTGCTGCCCTGTCTGGATAACATGGCAGACATCCCAACATCCTTTCAAGTTAATCCTGTGTAGGGGCCCTTGTGTCAATACCGAGACTGTTGCCCTCTGACCTGGGATGACCTTCACTGTTCCTCCACCGGCAGCTGACCAAAACATTATTTAAGCGGGTGTCTCCCTCCGCAGCCAGAACATTCATACAGCTAGTGGAAAAACAGGCATAAACATGTTCCTCAGTTTAATCCCCGACATGCCCCAGGGTGTCCATAGGCCTTTCCCCCCCGCACTGACTGGACCACCCAGATAGGGCCAGCGCCGGGTGTATGGGTGCCATCCACTGCACCCTGCAGCCACAATTCTGTATCATCCCTCGCTCCAAGGCTTGTCTGGATTGATGCTCAATGACTTTGAATCCCTAGTTGTATCTATACCATGCAAAGCCCCCAAAATACATCTATGCCTTCCTAATAACATCACTGTACTTGAACAGAGCTACTGCTCTATCAGCGTAAAGCTTGCAGTATATGCCTTTAAATTAATAAAAACACTGTTGTCCAATTCTTGATATTCACAGGAGCCCTAGGACACCTGGCTATCTCCCATTCTTCTTCTTTGGGCCCTGCTTCACTTCTCTCCCTCTGTAATACCTTAAACACATCCACAGATTCTCCCTGTCTTCTCTTTCATATTAATTGATAAATGCAGTCCCAAGGGCATCACTATTCCCATGTAAGTCAGTTTTTTGTCTTTCACAGACTTACTTTTAAACTCCCCACCCTTCTGTTCCTCATCTTCTCATCCTTCCCCATCTGCTCCCCAGACTTCATCTCTTCAACCTCGCTGGCTCCTTATTCAGTCTTATCTCCCATTGCTGATCCCTTCCCCTTTGGCTCCTCCACACCACATCACTCTTGCTGCTTTGCCATTTTTATGGTTTCGGTAGTACCATCCACAACTCTAATCAATTTAACTTCACACCCTGCCTCCATTGATGCCCCAACATGCCATACTGACGACCACTACCCCGTACCTTGTTGAGAAGGTCTTTTCAGCATTGCCTGTGTTCTGACAAACATCTTCTCTCTGCCTGGTTCGCTGATTGCTTCTAGCTCATTTCTGCCCTTGAGCTCTGTAGTTCACCAAACCTGCTTTTTTCCTGTTATTTGTCCCCCTCCCCATTCTTGCTCCTTGTAGCCCTGCCCCCTCCCCTGTTGCAGCACTCCCAAAAATCTCACCTGCCTCCAGTTTACCACTTTCATCTTCATAATCCAACACCAATTCATGATGCACTTCATCCAGGGCGTTCACCTTCACCCACACCCCCATCATACAATAGCCATTCCTCTGCAAGTTTTAACATAGATGAACCAAATATGTTGCCACCACTCTGTCGGAGGAGCTGCAGATAACTATCTCCTTTCTTCTTGCAGACTTAATTGGTCTGTAGGTAACCCAGCTGGTGACTGCAACCTTTCTCCAGGCTCTCTTACTGGGATAATGGGTTGATCGCCCCTAGAACGTTCCTGCCTGAGGGTAGATCGGATCCATAGGCCCCTCGAGCTACTCCATCTCCACCAACACCCTTTACATCCTCTTCCTCAGGGATCCACACCCATTTACCCTTTCCACCACAGTTGCGACCCACCCTCTCTGCCTGCCTCACTCAACACATCCTTGCTATCCTTAAAATCATGATTTTGCTGTTTATCAGGCCCACTAACGCTTTCCCCCACATCTCTGCCCTTTGCAATTCTGTATCCTCCCTCTCTGCTTCTTCTGTATCCAACTTACCTTCCCCTAACCTCTGAAATTAGCCAGCGGTTATGTTATGTGTATTTGTAAAGTGCATTCTCATAGGCTAGGATATCCTGGCGCTGTTGCCCAGGAACCTCCTCCTTTGCACTACTTTCCAATACATGCCTCAAAATGGGCTCAGAGTCCTGCTGGACGACAGTAGGCATCATCCTCTCGCCTCACCCCTCATCCCCGGCTCAGCTGGACATATTTTCTATTCGCATGCCACCTGCTGGCTATCTATAGCCACCATGCCTAATGTAGGTGAATCTATATCAGCCAGACCCATGTTAGACCAACCCCTTTCACCTCCCCACCCAATGCCTTTAGTTTCTTGCAGTGATGCTGCCGCTCCCATACCGCTCCTATTTTTTGGGATGTTAGCCACACCTCTTCGAGCTCTATAGTGCGGTGGACACCATCGGCGCTCCTGGTCTGTATGGTCAGCCTCTTTCCCTTTGCACGTGGGCTTAGTGGCCCCCTGTACTGCTCTGTCACTGTCGACAGTTAGCAAGTGGCGACAGTCACTGCTACACCCCCTGCTGCCTGGCACCACATGCCCGCGCGGGCCATCCCAATAACCTAAGGCTGAAGGAGACTTTCTCTCCCTACAGCGCACAGTGCGCGCAAAGCTTCTCTAACAGCCTCACCCTGCTCCATATCTACCAGCCCTCCTACCTTACATCCCCATAAAATTAACCCTTTACCTATCAATTAAACTCTTATGAACTTCACTAACCCCCCACGAATGTGGAGTCAGCCATAGGCGACTGAACATCTGACCCCCCATCCTTTATATCACCAACCGTTAGCCCCCCGCACTTCCTCCACCCCTACCTAGCCTTAGGCTATCCCTGCCTGAGCTCAGTGGCCAGTGCCACCTGCCCTAAATGGCCTGGGGGAGATTTGTCTTTAGGCCCTGTTCAGCCCAAATAGGCTAGGTAATCATTGAACTGTCCAAGTCCCCGCGGACTAAAAAGAAGGTGGGTCAGATGTTATTTTGTTGTTGTTCAGATGGTAGCGCCTGGTACATTTTTCCACCAGTGGTCTTCACAAAACCTCTACAGAAACAAATTGGCTTGATGGCTTTTAGTTTGATGATTAGTTACTGCATACCTTAAAGCTCCAAAACCTGCTGCATCATCTTAAGAGAGCCATTTCTATTACACTAACACACCTGACATTAATGATAAAAACCTCTAATGGATTTAACAACAGCTGGAGCAGCAGCATCACCAGGGATGAGTTCAGAATTTGCAGAACGAGGAGGTCAAACATGAGGCATTTGTATGTGTTTTTTACCAAGAGTCTAAAACTCCCTCTGATCTACGTCTGGCAGGCTCCATCCTTTCTCCACTTCAAAAAAAAGCTGCAGGTCCTTCTATTCAAATAGCATCTACTGAGCAGAGTACAAAGCTGGATGGGTGAATACGTAATTAAACTCAACCATGACAAAACTGACTAAAATATTATCTGGAGCCAAAGACCAATCTAGTTTAGCATCCCTCTCCATCCTATCTGGTCTAAGGCAAAATCTTGCACCCACCTCCATGGTAAAAAAACACAGGCATCACCTTTAACCTCTTAAGTGCGGGCAGAGGGTTTCCTTTTAAGATTTTTTAACTCTGGCTGCTGGGAAGAGTTTTCCCAGTAGCCCGAGTCTTTTTAGGGTTGAGTGTGCAAGAGCATGCGCTAGCGCATACGTCTTGCTTGCGAGACACTATTATTTACAAAAAGGGCTACCTGCAGATTCCAGAACTTTCCACCACAGAAATGTGAGGAAAATTAGTTTTTATCCAAAGTTTGAGGTTTGCAATGGCTTCTGGGGAAAAAACGTAATGAGAGCCATGCAAGTCATGCCACCCTGCAATCCCCCGGGAGTCTAGTTTTCAGCCATAAGCAGGTTTGGTAGGTTTCTTTAGGTGCTGGCTGAGCTAAGGCCCAAAACCCACAGCTACCCACATTACAAAAAAGGCTTGGTTTTGAGTGGATAAACTTGATCTATCAGTGTTGCATTTTAGACCCTTCCGTGTCGCAAGCGACCTGTCCACCCACACAAGTGAAATACCATTTTTATTGGGAGACATGAAGAAATGCTGGGTGGCCCCCTGCAGATTTCAGAACTTTCCCTCCCAGAGATGTGAGAAAAATGTGTGTTTTTAGCAAAAGGTTTAGGTTTCAAGGGCTTCTGATTGAGAAAACTTGGTGGGAGCCACACAAGTTACATCACGCTTGACACTGATGGGTGTCTACTTTTCACAAATATCTGGGTATGGTAGGTTTATCTGGGTAGCAAGTGAGCGTAGGCATAAAATCCATAGCTACCCACATTGTAAAAAAAAAAAAAACTGGGGATCCTGCTGGGTGAAATAGGATGTCTCCAGTTTGGGTTTTGGGCTGTTTTGTGTCGTACCTGCTAGACCCAGCCATACATAATAGGTAGCGTTTCTATCAGGAGACCTGTGGGAACACGGCAATAGTAGAGCATTTCTTATTACCAATTGCATAGCTCTGCATTTGTGGCTTTCAAATGTAAGCCAGAGTGCAAGAGGGAAGACATTTTACAAAATATTTACTGAATCATGTGTTAGTATGGGTAACCCCAAACTCAGAGGTGTACAAAAAACCACAGCTCTAAAACTCAGTATCTAGTGTACATGTCAGAAATACATAGGTTTCCTTCATACCCATTTTTCACTCTTTATATTTTATCATATGAATTGCTCTATACTTGGTACACAATGAAAAAACATTGTAATGTGCAGCTTAGTTGTTGGCTCTGGGTACCTCAGGTTCTTGGACAGCCTACAAATCCTATGTATCCCGAGACTAGTAGGGTCTAGCAGATGTGATGGCTATTGTGACAAGATGTTACAAATGAAAGCATCATAAATGGTGGTTTTTTGCCTAATCATTTTCACATTTTTTTTATTTCTACAGTTTGTTTCTTTGAAACAACTTTGAGAGATCTACACAAATGGCCTCATGCTGAATTCATAATTTTGTCTACTTTTCAGAAGTCTGTAGCTTTCAGGTATCACCCATGTGTTTCACACCTGTTTCCACAACAAGCTGGAAGTAGGTAAGAAAGTACAAAAATTAGGAAAAATGGGCTACCTCTTAGAAAAATACCAAACCTGTGGTAAAAATAACGTTTTTTGATTCAGCTCTGTTTGTTCCTGAAAGTTGGAAAGATGGTTTTATCACAGCAAACCGTTCATTGATGCCATTTTTAGTGGGGGAAAAAAGACCATTTCGCGCGCACCCATTGTTTTCCCATTCTTGCCCCCGCCTCCCCAAAAGCATAATTTAGCTATATTTTTGCTATTTTCTCAGTCCCTTCCAAGGGTGTCCACAAACCCTGGATTCTCTTAGAATCCCCATAATAGAGGAAAAAAGGAAGCGCATTTGGCCTGGATACCTTATGTGGAAAACAATTGTGGCGGCCTAAGTGCGAAGTACCCCAAATAGCCAAAAAAGGGATCAGCACTGGGGGGAAAAGCCTCAGCCGTCAAGGGGTCAAAGCTGGTATGTCGCTTAGCTCTCAGCTACTTTCACTAACTGACCAAAGTTAGACCTAGGTTAATTATGCCTCTGCTAACTACACACACAGCTTTGGTAGTGGGTGCCGCCATTGACATCAGGTTGGACTATTACAGCTGCCTGTATGCAGGTCTTCTGGCATTCCAGATAAGCCTATTGCAAGGGCACCAAAATGCCAGCATCAGATTAATAAAGGGCTTCTCCAAGGAAAAACATTCTAGGTCTCAGACCCAGAATTTAGGAACTACCTAAAACAACACCTCTGGTTGGTTACCAGCTACCCTTTCTTTCGTAAAACTCTAGACACCCTTGTTATAGGTAGCATGATGACCAACACCAAGGGATCCGCTAGGGTCTTGAGTGCAGGATCTAAGTGTAATCATGCATACATATGTCCTTATTTTGGGGCGTGGAGCACGTTTTGAAGAATTTTCACTTGATTTGATGGGCTGTTAAAGAAAAGTGTGATCTGAAGATTGCCAATTTCTTTTATTGAATTCTGGACGTTATTTAGTTTTTTTATACCCCTAACAAGGCCACAAAGGGTATTCGAGAGGATTAAGGTTGTTCAGGGCAGTTGTATGCCCAAGGTAAGGCTGTTGTTTTGTTATTTGATAAACAAGAAAGTAGTTGAGTGTTGAACAATGGTAGGTCAGGTTTATTCCACTCTCTGACACTTTTACTGCTTAATGGGGTAGCAGTCTTCTGTGCCAATGGGATGGAAAAATTTTATTGAACCACATGATGGTCAGTCCATGTGACTGCATAGGTCTCGGAAACTGAGATGATGATATGGCAGGTAAATAGTGCATGAAATGTTTTTCCGTCTGTATGAGTATGCCCAGATATCAATTGATACAAGTTGATCTACTCAAGATTAGAGAGAAGATATTTAAATTGGCATTGATCATGCCTGTTAAAACATGTATTAAAGTGTCATAGTATTGAGAGTTGGGGATGTAGTAAATTGATCTCAGAAACAGTCATGGAAGGGCTCTGGGAATGACTGGTTGTGTTGTGGAGGCCTGTTGATCAGGAGCAAAGTCGATCTGAAGCTAGAGCATGGAGAAGATTGGATGACTTGGGGTTTTCATTCCGGAGCTTTATAGTTTTGAGAATTTTGATCACAAGGTTGTGTGAACAATTGCTAGTACTCCCTCAATCTCCATGGTTCACCTATATCCCCTCCACTTCCTCATGAGACCTACAAGAAGAATCAAACATTGGTATGGTTGTTAGATGGTTAGACATCAAGAAGCAGTGGTAACCTGGAGGACTGGCTGATGCAGTCCAGGTTTTCATTACATTTTGTTCCTTGGCCCATTCTCAGATGCTGCCTTTAGCCCCCCTGATCTCTGACTTACCAAATACTATGCCCCCTTCTAACCTGCCTTATGAACCCTATTGATTGCACTTTTGAAGTGCCTGTATTTTTCTGGAGGCCATCGCCTCTGCTCAACATCTGAGAGAGTTGGGTCTTTAGTGACAAAGCTCCCATATTTCTGTGGTCTTCAGGAGTCTGGTTTTAAGACATGATCCTCTAGGATGACTGGGATCAGCACTTTCTCTCTCTTCACCAGATCCTGAGACATTGAAAACATGTTGTGTACATCCTGGGACACTATAACACTATGCTCGCTATTAGACCTGGCATCCTTGGCGTGGTTTCCCCCATATTTTTGCCTCTGCCTCCTGTGTTTTTGCTGTGTGCTGAATTTTGTTTTTGCTGGTCTAGATGCTTTGGGCACTTTGCCACTGCTGATCAGTGCCAGAGTGCAAGTGCTCCCTCTGTAAATTGTGATTATGGATTGGTGTTTTCATGATTGGCTTGTTTGACTTACTACTAAGTCCTTAGTATAGTGCACTATGTGTGCCTAGGGCCTGTTAGTCAAATGCTGCTAGTGGGCCTGCAGCACTGATTGTGCCACCCACACAAGCAGCCTTGCAAAAGGTTCTCAGACCTACCACTGTAGTGTCTGGGTGCAGTTTAAAACTGCCATGTCGACCTGGCATGTGCACCCACTTGCCAGGCCCTAACCTTCCCTTTTCTGACATGAGTCACCCCTAAAGTAAGCCCAAGGTACCCCTGTGGGCAGGGTGCAGTGTCTGTGAAAAGTAGGCCATGTTGGTTGGTGCGTAACGTGTCCTGATAGTGAACTACAGGGAATTTTGTTTTTCACTATGGAAAGGCTATCTGTCTCATAGGATAGAATGGGAGTTTATTTATAACATCTTATAAATATAACTTTCCATTGGGACAAGATAGGAAGGTAAAGTTTAGTATGCCTGAACTCAGAATATAAAGATGCATCTTTTAGTAAGGATGATTTTTACATTCTGTGTTTGAAAATACCACTTTTAGAAAGTAGGATTTTTCTTTTTTAGCCATCCTGTGTGCCTCTGCTGGTTTGTGGATTGACTGTCTGGCTTTAGAGTGACAGGGGCTGGGGATGTGCATTCACTGTAGACAGCCACTGGGGGGTTGAGGTGTGTCCTGCCTTTCTTGGATGAGTCTGGGCTGGGCTGAATAGACCTGGGCTGCATTTAGAGTAGGGGGTGGAGATTTCCTTTCACCTGAATGGGCCTGGTCTGCCTTACACAATGCTGTCTCCACCTCCTGCCAGGAAGCTGGACCAGAGAGGACAGAACTGGTTTGGACTGAGCACAGGGCCTCTGGAGGTTGTTCCTGCTGTTGGGAGCTGGAAAAGAGACGCAACTACGAGAAGCGCGACGCATCCGCACCTGTTCCCGACGCAACGCCACCGTGCGTGAAGAATTTCCATGCATCGCCTTTGTGCCGCTGAAGAAACTGATGCAGCGCCTGCCCGCGGCTGGAGAAATCGCCTCACGCCACATCAAGTGCACCGATCTACGAAGTCCGAGATCACCACACCGATTCCGACGCAGGCCCTGCTGTGCGGCTGCAAGAACCAACGCATCATGGGACCATGGCTGGAAAGACCAATGCAGCGCCGTCGCATCGAGAACCGACGCATCCTCGATCCCCACGCTTCGCACCGGGGCGTCAAATCTACAAGAACACCGAGGCCGCAGTAGGAAACCGACGCATCACCTCCCCGCACAGTAAGGAACCGACGCATCACCCCCCGCGTGGCAGTAAGGAACCGGCGCATCACCTCCCCTGGAGTAAGGAACCTAAGCATCACTTTCCCTGCGCGTAAGGAACCGACGCATCACCTTCCCTGCGGTTGTTTTTGGTTATGATTTTGACACATCCAAGGTACTTTGTTGAAAGTGTCGCATCTATAGTTTGCTAGGGACAGAACTGTTTTTACTTTCTAAGAAGTACATTTTGATTACTGTATTGTGGATTTGTGGCGTTTTGGTCTTGTTTGGTTTACATAAAGATTACTTATT
The DNA here is from genome assembly GCA_963921515.1 of Calotriton arnoldi. NCBI lineage: Eukaryota > Metazoa > Chordata > Amphibia > Caudata > Salamandridae > Calotriton > Calotriton arnoldi. The sequence continues at coordinate 3,022,740 of CAWUFW010000015.1, forward strand.
TTTCTAAACTGGTGCGGTGTCCATTTGTAGTGTTTTCACTGTATTGTATATGTGAACAAATGCTTTACACACTGCCGCTGAGATAAGCCTGTCTGCTCGTGCCAAGCTAGCAAGGGGGTGAGCAGGGGTTCCTCGGGGCAAACCCTGGTTGTGGTCCCCCGGGTAAGGAGGGCACGCGCTGGGGGACGTGCGTTTCGCACTCTGGCGGCTCAACTCTGGAACTCGCTCCCTACTCAGATCCGCAGCCTGAACAATTACCTAGTTTTCAGGAAGACAGTCAAAACCCACCTTTTCCCTCTGCTGTAGTCCGTCCTGCCTCACCCCGTTGGTCTCTCACTGCTGTCAGCGCCGGGACGCCCCTTTGCTGGGGCAGCTGACGCGCTTTACAAATATTATAACATAACACATAACATATCCCCCTTAGCCTGACTAGGAAGAAGGGTCCCTACTTGGACAACGGTGCAAACCATTGCCAACTAGAGACCCCCATTTCTAACACTCTCCTTCTCCCTCTACACAACAAACAAATATCCTGGCAACCAAGGAAAGGCTCACCAGTGGGTACCATATCAAATAATAGACTGACAGTCGAGTGGTAAAGTAAAAATGCCACCTCCTGAAGGACTGGGTATGTAGTTTACTGAGCAACATATCATCAATGGTGGTACATGTACCTGCCTTGTAGTAACTGTATACTCCAGAAATTCCATTATGGAGCACAGTGACACAGCACTGAACATTCCCAGAAAGAGCTAAAGAACAGACTACATTGCTGTAGTTCTTCAAAATACTACGAGTATCAACTCATTTACTTGTACAAAAAATGAAAGACTAAAATGAGATTTAAACTCTGTTTAAGGCTATTAAAAATGCCATTAACTAGTGCTGGGATGGAAAAGTCCCCTGCATGGTGGCAGATGAGTACTACTGCTCTGAGTGCCCTAGCTGCTTGGATTTCTGGATCCCTTGTACTTGTAGTGTCCTCCCCAGCCTGGGAGCATGCTAATGACCATGCCCCACACGGAGCTCTGTAACATGGGTCTTTATTCCTCAGCATACAACAGCAATCTGCGCGCATTGCATCATAACTTTATTGAACACACCCAGGCACACCCAAACCAATTACGTAATTCCGGTAAGGAGTCCGCATAGGATCAAAAAGGTCCCAATGCGCACAAGCTCAAGAAACTACATCTCCCCCCCCGTTAAATAAAAAATACAGACAACATAAACATCATAGCTCTTTGAGTCGTTGAGGGGCTCGCACAAGTCTGCCAGATCGTGTGTTATGAGGTAGATGAGATGCACCTTCATCGAGTGTCGCTAATGTTGTTTCAGACGCTTGATTTGGGCACTCAGGTGGAATGATTCCACTTGTGGCATTAGGAGCCGACAAGCATCTAGGCAAGGGTTTAAAGTGTGATGAGTCCCTTGTAATGGATTTTCCAGGACGTTGAGCAGTCAACATATGTCCTTTAATGGTCACGACTCGTAATGGCTCGACTTTAAATAGAGCATCCGTCTTTCGCTTTTGTGTTTGTTTCACTAGAGCCCAGTCTCCCTTGTTAAAGACCATGTCCTTAATCTATCTGCGTTGTCCGCATCAGTCTTCATTTTACACTTTTGACAAGTGTCCTTGTTGCAAATCTTGTTTGCATCCAGTGGACGATTCAAGGTCCATTGTGGTACCCTTGTTCCCATAGCTCTCTCAAACATCAAGGTGGCAAGACTCTCACCCATGGTGGAGTGGGGAGTTGATCGATAGGCACGAAGGGCATGGCACACCGCTGACTTGAGATCAATGCCCTCCATTGCGGCTCGTTGAACTACTTTCTTTAGAGTGCCCATGAATCGTTCCACAACGCCAATAGCCTGCAGCCAGAGTGCTTTTCTGATGCTTGACATTCAGCCGGGCAAGGAACTCCTTAAATTCTTTGCTATTAAAAGGCGGACCATTGTCTGATTTGAGAACAGCATGAAGGTCCCATGCTGCAAAAATGTCATCCAACCTCTCAATAACCTTGTCATGAGTGGTTGACGATAAGTCTTCAACTATGGGAAAACGAGAATACTCATCAATGACAACCATGAGGTGATGTCCAGTGTTTAATGGTCCAAATAAATCAATGGTAATCTTTTCCCATACCTGCGTAGGAAGGTCAGACATATCGAGTGGATGTTGCGTTGTTTTTGGAGACCGACAATTGCAAATGTGACATGCTTTTACTTCTTTCTCCTCTCTAGAAGGGAGGACCACACTTGAGCTCTGAGAGCTCTCTTGGTGGCTGCAATGCCTCAATGTCCTTCATGTGCCAGTTCAATGACCTGCTGCCTCAGGCTCTCAGGTATAACAATTTTCACGCCTCGTAATAAGACACCCTCTTGAGTGACAGAGTTCCTCTTGCACATTTCTAAACTTTTGATATTCAACATATTTTGCCAGAGGTTGCACGGCTTTCTTCCATAATTGCTTTGTAATGATATCTTTGATAGTGAGCAAGTCTTTCTCAGCTTTAGTAGCAGTGATGATCTGTTCAGTGGAAAGAGCGGCAGTTGTACTTGACTTCGCAAATGAAATTGATGTACTCTTCAGCTGCTTTGTTTGTTGAACTGAGATGAGACAACAGCACTCGTGAAAAGTAATCTGCTGGGGTTTGATCCTTTCCTGGTTTATGCACAATAGTGTAATCATACTCTTGCAATTGCACCCCCCTACCTTTCAATTCGAGGGGGCATCTTGGCTTTCAGATTCCCAAAGATAGTGAGCAGTGCTGATGATCAGTAACTAGAGTGACATTTTTACATAGAGAAACACATGAACATGCTTATAGGCCAGCAGTACAGCCAGGCTCTCTGTTTCTGGCTGCAAATAGGCACATTCTGTCTGAGACAGACTCAGGCTGAAGTAAGCCACAATGTGTCTCTGGACATTTATGATGTCTGTTATGTTGAGCAAGAATGGCACCTAGCCCCACCGGGCTTGCATCCACCACAATCTCAGTGTGTAACTTTGGATTAAAATAAGCCATTTCAGTTGCATTTTCAATTGCATGTTTTATCTTTTTGAAACTTTGGTTGCATTCAGAAGACCAGTGAAATGGAACATTCCATTTCGTTAGCTCCCTCAACGGGGCACTCAATGTGGCAAAGTCATGAATGTAACTGGAGCAATAGCTGGCCATGCCTAGGAAGGATCGCAGTATGGTTATCTCTTGTGGGGTACAATGCTCATACTTTATCTGGATCAGGAGTCACCCCCCTTCAGAAAAGATATGTCCAAAGAATTTGAGCTTGTCTTTGTGAAATTCACATTTTTCAGCGTTCAATGTGAGACCTGCATCAGCAAGTAGTTGGCATACTTGTACAAGGGCTTTGTCATGCTCTATTTTTTGTTGCCCCAAACACGAGAATATCATACTACTATAATTGAAAGCATGTGTGACCGGTTGAATTATTCAATGAATGACATCTTGAAAACGTTCTGCAACTGACAACACTCCAAAACGTAATCTCTTGTATCGAAACAAACCAACATGAGTTGAAAACGTAGTGATACACCTACAATTTTCTTCCAGTTCAAGTTGATGGTAACCTTTGTTCAGATCAAGACGAGAAAAGACGTTGGCGCCATTCAGCTGTGTGATCATGTCAACTATATGAGGACTTGTATGTCTTTTTCTCTCGATTGCCTTGTTCGCTTGACACATGTCAACACAAATACGCACTGCACTTCCACTTTTTTGGCATGACCACTATGGGCGAAACCCATGGTGTAGGACCTGTGGAGTGCTCAATGATGTCATGCTTTAGCAACGTTTCTAGTTCTTTCTCAACGGCCTCCTGTAGATGGAAAGCAATTCTGCAGAGCCGCTGGGAAAAAGGGCAACTGTCCTCATTAATATGAAGCTGCACTTTCATCATTTTGAGTTTCCCTAAGCTATGAAACAACGATGGGAACTGACTCACAATTTCAGACTGCACTGAGGTTGTAATTAATAAATATTAGTCTCATGTCAGCAGCAGTAGTGAAACTGACTAAACGTGCACTGGATGAAGTACCTTGCAAAACATTAATTGGCGCATGCACTATCACCTTCTTATGCCGTATGGTTGCCAAGAAGGATCCTTTACTTTGCAATGGTGCGGAAGCAGCCCATGCATACACCTGCGTAGTCGACAGAGTGAAACATGGCACAGGAGACAATTTGTTGAACTTCTCTGCCGGCATGATGTTGATCGATGCACCCCTGTCTATGATAAGTTATGGGACATCCAATCACCTTCAGCGTAATTTTAGGACACGTCCAAATGAATTTTGTTACTTAGTTTGGGGTTTTTCTTTAGTTTGCACTCTTCTTTGCAAGCAGCCAACCCTACATGTGCATGTCGCTCTTTAGTTGACGTCATCGCACACCCATCTTCCTCACTGTCGCTTGATAGCGACGTTAACGATCCTCTACAAGATACATTTTATGGCGATCAACTTTGTTTAGATTCCCCTTGTCATAGTAGATGTTGCTGTTTGGCCTCATGGACTTGGCGAGAATGTGTCTGGAACTTTCGAGCATCCATTTTCTTTTCTCGCTGTGGGACGCAATCAGTTTCTCTTTTGCTTTGCAAACTGTTATGAAATGGTTTACTTTCCCTCATCCTTTGCATTTCTGCACAATGGCGGGACATTTGCCTTCATGGGGAAACTAAATCCACATCGGAAACACAATTTCTTCTTCTTCGAAGATGTCTCTCTCCAGGCCTATATCTTACGCTTGTGTTTGCATTTCATGATCAATGCTGATTCATTCTGTGCTGTTCCATCTTCCATATCAGCAGCTTGTCGATCTGCACGTTTCTCTACTCTTGCATCCATGAGTACTTTCTCCAAACTAAGGGTCTCTCTTAGCATGCGTCTCCTGAAGGAATCTGCGAGACAACCCTTGATAACTCTCAGACACATAGCTTCTTCATCATTGAATTAAATGAACTTACAATGCTTGAGGAGTACGTCTCTCAACAAACTCATCCATTGTTTCACCAGTTTGTTGTCGTGCTTGATTGAAAGTGTACCTTTCATAGTCGCCATTTGGTATTGGGTTGAACCTTGCTTCCAGTGCTTCTTTTATCTGACTGTATGAGGTTTCATCAGTTTGTGATATCTTTTTTAATTACTTTCTCTCCATTACCGGCAAGTTTCTTAAATTATTTGATCTTTTTGTCATCTAGTGCATCAATGAAGTCATCGACTGTCTCAATCCAGACAGTTCATCTGGCGCCAATATTCTGCTTTTTTGAGGTGTCGAACGGAGGTGGTGGTTTCAGGAACGCAGTTGCGCCATATCTGGAATTTCCTTCAGCTGCCATTGAAAAATTTCACTATTCCGATAGCCACCTAACAAAATGGATACCACTGGCTACTTTGCGAGTCAGCCTTTCAGTATGGCCTGGGGTCGTCGCGCCCAACGCATAGTCATATGGTGCTTCCTTCGTTCGCGCTGGTAAGTACGTTTGTACTTTCGTGCCTGGTTGTTACTGCCTTCAGCGTTTTGGCACACTTGGCTGCCGCCGCTTGAGCGTTTTCTTCACACCTGGCTGTTGCTTCCTTTTAGTGTTTGCTTTGTACAGATGATGGCTTTGTTTTAGGCTGTGGTGTAGTATATCTTCTTTTGGCCTTATCAGTGGGTTTCTGGTGAGCTTTTGAAAGTGCTCCTGTGCAGGGCCTTCAACTTCATTGAGAGCCTTATGTGGGCTGGAGTGGGGCTTCGATTCCACACATGCCAGCTTTGATCTACTTCTCATCGAAGTAGGTGCACGTAGCATAGACAAGGAGTTTCATGCAGCTCTGCAAACTTCCAGGAAAAGCCGTCTAGTTTCTTCAGGGCACAGATCCCACACTCGTCGCCAGTTGACCACACCACACACGGAGCTCTGTAACATATGTCTTTATTCCTCAAGATACAACCGCAATCTGAGCGTATTGCATCATAACATTTTTGAACATACCCAGACACACCCAAACCGATTACTTAATTTCGGTAAGGAGTCCGCATAGGATCAAAAGGCCCCAATGCACACGAGCTCAAGACACTACAGTACTTACTTTTGGTCATGGGCAAACATGGATCATGCATGTGCACCATGGCCTAGGTCTGTCTCATGTAATGCTTCCTTGTTAGACAGGGAGGGGTTCCCCAAGCGCTACCCTCATAGTGGTAGAGGGGTGCAGTCCTCGCCAGGAGTTAAGAGACACGAGCACGGTGGTGACAGCATATCTGTTTTGTGTTTTATAGTAATCAGTAGTGTTAACAGGCCTTGTTACCTATGTCACAGAAGTGGTGCCTACCAGCACACTCATATAAAGTTCCACTGATGTGTACTTAACTCACCTTGGCCTGCATGATGCCTTTATGTAGCTTCGTGGTGCATGTGATATTTGCGTGTGCCTCCTGGAATGTTTGTGGGCCTGTGAGTGGTACATGACATGGAGGCCTGTAGGTTCCATTTTAGAGGCCCAGGGCCTGGACAGGCTAATTTGAGGTGTTAGCTGCAACCTCTCAGGCCAGAGATGTGGATTGCTGACATTCCTGAGGACTGGGGTGGACACTGTAGGAAGAGGAGCAGGACTTCCTCTGTTCACATCAAAGATCTCTTTGATTCAAGGAAGAGCTACTGGTAAGCAGGCCTGGGTTCATTGTTAGGTTAGATGATGGCACTGTGCAGAGCCAGGGAATCTTAATAGAATGGAGGGCTTAGACCGTTGAACCTTTGTGAGGCATATTTCAGTGTAGGCTGACAGCCATGTGTGATTGCTGGTTACTCCCTTGGCCTGTGTGGTGGGTCAGTCGGAACTGCAGATGCTCTGGCAGTGGCAGACTGTAATAAAGGACAGGGCAGAGGAGAGGGCCATTTAAAGGCCACACAAAAATTACACACACTAAAATTACAAAGGACCAGACACTAAACAACATCTGTGTATGGATATGGACTATAAAGGTGAGAGCGTGAGTTACACAAGTGCTTCGTTAACAGCGCTGTGCACCGGCATGAAAATATATCAAACGTTTAAAAACCAGGACTAGTGGCCATGGTCTGCTAGTCTCCTGCTGAGTGGAGAGCCCATCACCCAGGAAGTCAAGACCACTTGTCCTGAGCATGGAGCACCAGCATTCTGCCTGCCTGCCAAGACTAATGAATCCTGTGAGGAGGAGGAGTAGAGCACCTAGAGGGAGATAGACCCAGTGTGGATCTTCTCGGGTTGATCCCGGTGAGCAAAGTGTGAAACATCCTGTCCATTCGGGACCATTGCGAGACTGTGCCGTCCAGCTAGTCTTGTAGAAGTCTGCAACCCACGTATGCCAAGTGGGGGCCACTTTGAAGTTAGGGCCCTTGCTGTATAAATTTGGCAATCCCCATGTGCCAGGAGGGCACTACTGTGAAATTAGGGCTGTGAAGTTGAGGCTGTGTGAGATTGGTGACCCTGTACGCCAGATGAGGGCCACTGTGAAGTCTGGGCCATTGCCTGCCTTATGTTGTGTCAAAAGGATACCAGACTGGGAGTCAATCACAGGGGACTTGCCCTAGAAAACTACTGCTGTAGTAACACTTACTAACAGCTGATGGAGCTGCGGAGAAGACGACCGACACAGATGTGGGTCATCCAGAGACTGTGGCAATCCCAGTATGTCATCGGGTAAAGACCAGAGGAGTTTACAGTCCTCCAGCATTGAGGGGCGGGAGCCTGTGAGGACACATCCCGGTTTTCCTGCACTTGCCGGCTACCATCAGATCAGGTAAGACTGCTCTAGGTGGCCAGCCCTCCTGGGGACTTGCGTAAGTTAAGCGCATAATGCTGCTGAAGTTGACTCTTACGGACAAATAAAGACTTTGTTGTTTGGTGACAAGCGTGGGTCACATCTGAAAGGAATATGCGATGTTATATCGCATGCGATACATCGCATGCCATTACAACGACTGCATTGTTACATCGCATACCATTACAACGCAAGTCGTTACAACGACTTGCTGTATTGGGCGCTGGATGTTGGAATAGTATAATTTACTATTCCAACTCCAATGTGTGCAACAGTAGGGAAGGTGTTGGATTTTAAATCCAGCTCCTTCTGCCCCCTACAGCAAGTTGTTGTAACAACTTGCCTTGTAATGGTTTGTGATGTAACAACGTGGCCGTTGTAACGACCACGTTGTAATGGCATGCAATGTATCGCATGCGATGTAAAGGATGTCTCCCATCTGAAAGTCACCTCCATTATCATATGGGGAATAACCAGCCCCACTAGACGGCTAAGACAGACTCTAGTATACCACCCAAGGCGATGCTAGTGCACCGACTTTAGTAGACTGATATTATTTGGTGTATGTTTTTTTTATGCTTTTTGTGTTTATATTAAATACTACTTTTCGCAGGAAAGCCAGTATTTAAGTGTACAGTCGGTTATTGTGGTTACTGTGTGTATTTTTGAGTCTTGTGCCTGTGTATTCCTTACACCTGCCTCCCCCGAAGAGGCTTGGCCTGCTGAGTCTGCGCTACCACTGAGAACCAAGTGCTGAATGGGTAGTGCTTGGCCCAGTTGCTCAGGACCTATAGTAGGTCGGGCCCTTGGACGGCAGGAATAAAAGGCCACAACCTCCACCGTAGGGCCTTGTAACCCCTGCTTTCCCTGTGGCCCTCTGAAAAGGTTTTGACAATGTTATACATAATTTCAAAATAAATCTATTTTGGAATAATTTTTCAAGACTTAAATAGTAATTTTCAAACGTGGACATTATTGAATAATTATTATAATTTTATAGTACTCAAGGTGGCTAGGTGAGTTAAAACAATTGTTACTGACAGGAGGTGTGGTCTGCACATGAATCCTCACAGGGCCAAGACAGCATTCCATCCATCAGAGGATTATGTACTATTTAACATCTTTCAGTGCTTACACGACAAAAACTGTGCCGTAAAGTGTTATTTTAAAATACATAATTTCTTTCTTACAAGATTCAGGCATTGATGTATGTCTCCGAATTGTGTAAGCAGTGTATATTTTTCAATGATGTAAGCAGGGTATAGTTTTTGTTGATTATAAATTCGAAATGTCAGTGTTTACCACTGTTTGTAAATTATCTCATTACATTCACTGAAAAAATGATCTCTCAATGGATAAAGCTGTCACCTTTTTTTCCAAAGAATGTTTAAGATTCTCTGTATTCCCTAGACCTGTAGGCCTTTTTCACAGCTTTGTCCTGTAGACAAACCGCTTGACTGTGTAGGGGCTCACAAAGGCCTGAAGAGCCTAGTGAACAGCAAATAGGTGTACTTGGTTTGAGGAGTGATCAGTTTCCTGCTGTAGGCAGAGACCCAGGAAAGACTGACCTCTAAAGTGGTCCACCACCTATAGACCAAGTTATTAGTTGACCGGACAGACTCCGTAGTGGCGGGAGCTAGTAGACCAGCATCTCATTGACCGGATGTTTCGATACCAGTCATCATTGTAGCTCTTTTGGATAATATCTGGAATGAAGTCCTGGGCCTTGATTTGGTGTGACTTGGAATTCCACTTACTTGAGCGTATGGCATGTCCACTCTCCAGATTATAGTCTGGAACAGGATATGCACGAGGAGTGACACTACCAATAGAAAGTAAGAGGGAGACAAACCGGGAAAGGTCTAACAGGAGCATGGCACAGCAACCAGGAAGAAGGGACACCAAAGAAACTCATCAAAGCTGCCGTACCCCAAAACTCTCATGAAAGCTTCTACTGTCTTACCTGGCTTTCTCAGGTGCTCCAATAAGTTGGGCCTGCGCCTTTCTGCCTGCACCCTTGGCAAGAAGAATACTCTATGGTCTGTCAGAACCAAGACCTGGCCCATCTTAGACTTCTTTAAATTGAATTGAATCCCCACTCTCAAGGTAAATGTGTGTGGTAATTCTCTTGTCACGAATAGTCCCGCCAGAACTTAAAGTATTGTTCTAAGATTGCAAAGCCTAAGAGCCTCTGGTGGGAGCCTGGAATCAGAATGTAAAGAAAGGCTTCAGCGTGGTCTAGGACCAATGGATGGGACGGACATAGCAATTCACATCCTTCAGATTAACGATGATCATATATGCTTCTGGTATATTTTAGAAAAGAAATACAGTGGAATACACCCTTAAACCTATTCATTCCTTGCAGCTCTGGTACTGGCTCCTTTGTCTAGCATCCCTTGGGATTGCAGGAAACTGAATTAAGGTCATTAATATCGACCTGCAAGAATATTGCATTCACACATCAACCTCAACTATATTGTGAGATAATAAATCTAGTGTTCTAAACTCTACTCTTTGGTAGGTAAGTATACAGGAAATTAAGTTAGGAGCAGTAAATATATACTTACCCTATGATGAAGTAATCGGTGCAACAGATAGGAGACTTGTGGAGGAAAGGTTTGCAATGCCTCATATGCACACAGGCTCATGAAGTGACCTTTGATCAAGTTTATAAATATTTTTTTGTTAGCCAAATTAAGATATTATATTTACGGAAAATTTCTAATCATATTATACCTTGGCTAACTTGGTACTCAGTCAGTGCCCATTCATGACTTTTCCATGACCAGCACCCAACAATGCTGCCTGATTGCCAGTGGAAGAGTTGGTAACTTGGTGAGTTATTAATTTATTCTCAGTCAATTATCCTGTTGACCCCTGTAGTGTCAATACACATAAATGTCACAATTTGCTACTTGCCTGCCATCTGATAAACGTATTTTTCCACACTATTTACACAGGGCTGGACCCTAGCCTTCTTATCAAAGGTATGTTGATTATTGTATGCTCAGCAGTGAAAAATTGCGACTCTGTAGGAGACACTCTTACAGAGCATAGTTTAGATATTTTTCGTTTTTAGTGAAACCTTGTTTTAAGAGGATTACGGACTGATATTAAATTACCTTCTCCCAGACAGTTCTATTAGTTTTGGGTTTACTGTACTGGAAAGTGCGTTGGAGGTTTGCAGCTTTTTCTTTAAAACTCATGCCCTGGTTTCTTTATTGAAGCCTATTAAGTTGACGCTCTAGACACTCTTGTGGTCAAAGTTAAACTCTCTCATAGGAAGTCTTGACATATCTTATTAACCTATTAATCACCCTGCACCTCTAGTGTATTTTTGGACCTCATGTATGATGTTCATTCTTGCATTATAGTGAAGACTTCACTCTGTGCTTTAGGTTATGATTTAAATGTGTATTTTGACTCCACTTTCTCAACTTTGACCTCAGGGTGCCAGGAATTATTTCATGCCTTGGGTTGGTCATGGAGCAGTCAACTCCAGCCCACATCAAAGGCCATACTTCTGATATTATCTGGTTTGATTCCTCGTCTTGTATTATCGTGATGCCCACTGCCTTCCTTTGGGCCAACCATTATGGCCGTTCTGTTTTTGCTTACTGATAATTCTGCTGTATCCTCAGCGACTCGGATTTTGTTTGAACCTCATTGACCCAACTGATGGAAAGTATATGTCATATCACTACCCCTTGTCACCACTCCTCATCAACATGATCTAGCTACTCTCCATGGTGGATCTCTTATGCCATTATAATTGTAGCATTATGCAAACACTTAATAGCATTGCACCTACTCAAAAGGTTGAGAAGAAGAAACCAACATAATCATCCTTAGTTTACTTGTGAACTAAGACTGTTAAAGAAAGAATGCCAAAGCTCAGAGAGCAAAAGGTACAAATCTTACTTATGATCCCGACTCAAAATCCTAGCATAGAAAGTCTAAAGGCCCCAAATAAAGTATTTGTTTCAATTGGCCCCACGGCTGTTGAAATCCTGGGTTCCCAGAGGATATCCTCCATGCTCCTATCCACAAGAAACATTTGTTGGATTAAGGGACACCTGTGAGAGAGACACATTCTACGATGAACTCAGGATCAGTACTGAAGTCTGGAAGTCAGCAATAGTGTTGCCCCAGCTGAAGAAGAGAGCTTAGCCTGTTCCATTTTAGCAACAAAAAAATATTTGCACAATTTAACAACTCCTTTTCTCTCCATATTACAAGCAAAGGCACTCTACAACCACTTTCTGAGCTTTATTGAGTCAAATGAGATTCTTCACCCAGTGCAAGTTGCTTTTGACCACATTGCAGTAAAGAGACCGTGATAGTCGTCGCAGTAGATTAAATTAGACTTTCGTAGAGCGGCTCCCACTCATCATCCTTCTTTAATAGAAGATGTATTTTTTCATCCTGGTTACACTTCTTGATATAAACAAAATCATCAATAAATGGATACCTTGGAGTGAGCTGGAGGATTTTTAATCTTTATGCCCCCTGGTCTTTTTTTTTCAAGTGCTCCCTGGAACATGGTTGAGCCCACCCTTACCTTTAGGAGTCAGGGCGAACCCGATGATGAAGCATGACACTATTAGAGTGTGTGAGAGTTATATAAAGAAAAGGAACGCTTTCCTTCAATCAATCAATCAATCAATCAGGGGTTTGTTAAAGCGCGACTACTCACCCGTAAGGGTCTCAAGGCGCTAGGGGTGGGGGGAGGTGCAGGTTCCATCCATCAAGGAGGGGGTCTGTCGAAGAGCCAGGTTTTGAGGTTTCTTGCGAAGATGGGGAGCGATGTTGTCTGTCTGAGGTGGAGCGGAAGGGCGTTCCATGCTTTGGCCGCGAGGAAGGAGAAGGAGCGGCCTCCCGATCTGGTCTTTCTGGTGCGGGGACGACGGCGTAGGGAGAGCTGGGCTGATCGTAGGGTCCTTTGGGGTGCGTGGAATTTGAGTCGGCTGTTCAGGTATGCTGGTCCGGTGCCGAGGAGGGCCTTGTGTGTGTGGGTGAGCATCTTGAAGGTGATTCTCGCCTCTACAGGGAGCCAGTGGAGTGTGCGCAGGTGCTGGGAGATGTGGCAGTGTTTTGGCAGGTTGAGGACCAGTCTTGCGGCGGCGTTCTGGATGTTCTGTAGCTTGCGGGTGAGGTTTTTGTTTATTCCGGCGTAGAGTGCGTTGCCGTAGTAGAGTCTGCTGGTGACCAGGGCGTGAGTGACGGTCTTTCGGTGTTCGAGGGGGATCCATTTGAAGGTCTTACGAAGGAGGCGGAGGGTGTGGAAGCAGGAAGACGAGACAGAGTTGATCTGGCGGTCCATTTTGAGCTCGGAGTCCAGGATGATTCCCAGGTGCGTGCGTGGTCCGTGGGGGTTGGCGGGTTTCCGAGGGCGGGGGGCCACCAGGTGTCGCTCCAGGCATCGGGGTTTGGGCCCATGATGAGTACTTCTGTTTTATTGGTGTTTAGTTGTAGGCAGCTGTTTTTCATCCATTTGGCGACGGCTTCCATGCCTTCTCGAAAGTTGCGTCTGGCGGTGTTGGGCTCGTTGGATAGGGAGAGGATGAGCTGGGTGTCGTCTGCGTATGACACGATGTTGAGTCCGTAGGTTCTGACGATGGGGGCGAGTGGAGCCATGTAGACGTTGAAGAGCGTCGGGCTGAGGGAGGAGCCCTGGGGGACTCCGCAGGTGGTAGGTGATCCAGCGCTAACAATAAAAATAATTTCTCCTATTATGCTTTGGTCATCCAGGTGCAATTATTTCTCTAACACACACACTATATCCATATGACGGTGGGGCCCATAACACCGCATATACATTCACTTACTCATTTGTTCCCTGGATTTCCTCCGTCAATGTACCTAGGAGAAAAACGATTTGCTGGAAGGAGACGGGATACCTCTTTTATAATGACATAGTATTTCTCATTTGCTTATAAGGTATTCCGCTCATTGGTCGATGGACCAACTAGTAGGAATCAGTTGATGATGATTAAGACCAGCTCAATCACAATGAACTCTTTTACCATTTCATTATTAATCATTATGCTAAAGAAAATCACTGAGTCATTTGTTTAAAGAATAATAAAGTTTATATAAAGTTTGAATGCATGAAATTTAGATTAAGTTTATTATTCAGATCATTGCATTTATCATCATTATAAGAATGGTTTGAAATTGCATTGCACTTTTATTAGACGGAAAAACAAGGCTATCATACTAAGAACTCTATAGATCAACCTATCTATCTCTCTGGGGAAATCCTAATAATTCTAATAAAATCTATCAATAAAAGTTCTCCTAAAGCAGCATCTTTATACTCAACTGGAAAAAGAAAATAACAGCAGCAGCATCAGCTCGTCCGCATCAGCAACCGCAAACTCTCCCATCTACAGCATCTAACTTCTTCAGCATCTCCCGCAGCATCCCGCAGCATTCTCACCCCTCCCACCAAGAGTAGGTCTTCTTATACCCTAATTCTAGCTTACAGCATAAAATGTTTCTTCTTACATGGCGCGATTCATTCTCATTGGTCAAAAACTCAGGTCCATATACATTTTAATCAAACTTCCTGGTCTTAACCAGTTCCGTGTGGAATGTCCATGCAAGCATAGTTTCCCACAGTTCATGCACTTGCTCATCCGTTTCGATCAGTCCAAATTGTATCTTTTTCTGCTACATTTTGTATAATACAATTCCGTCTATTGATTCAACCAGGCTTCTCACGCTTCTTGCTGATCATCTTGGCACACATCTGCTCAGAAGGGTCACAGCAGCCTTGACCATACTTTCATCTTAGCCTCTCGGCATCAGCACGTGATCATCCCTTTTCCACAGCCTCTCTCCTCTATCACATGGTCTCATCCTCTCATGCGCACTCTAGTAACTCGCGGCCATTTTATAATGCTGCTCGGCAGGCCTAAGCGCACTATTTTCAAAGATAAACAAAATGTTATTAAAACAGCGAAATATAAACCCTTTCGTTTCCCTCCCGTCTTTCTACGTACCCCAATTAGGTATTACCTAGCAGAAGCAACATATAAAGCTGTCCCTTACTTACCATCGCTTTATTTTGCAACCACACGTTTTATTTAAAAGCACAAATCATGCATTTATTATTAAATTAGTACGTAAATATTATGTTAAAAACGTAAACAATTATAAGTCAATTAATTTGCACACTGAATTGCGTGTTACTATTAACCCTTTACATACATTGTTGGTTATTTACTTAAACGAACATGTTTATTAATATTGTACGAAAATATTAGGAGGTTAAAATTTTTACATTTACCCTGCTCCATCAACTCCCCCCTTTGGTGATTTTTAATATCACCACAATAACCCAAGTTATACAATTTTCTCAGACAGCATATATCTTTTATCCATTTGCTTTTGTTATTTTATACTTCTGTATCCCTCTCAACTTGTTTCTTCGTTTTCTTGTACATGTTCTCTTTTATTTCTTCTAACTCTATTTCACCTATTTCTCTCTCTCTTTCCTTGTTTATCATGTTTTCTTTTTCTATCTTATTCTGCTTTCTTCTTCTCTTTATACATGTTACTGCAAGTTTCAGTACTAATATTATTATTATCATGGTTGCTATTATTATAACTTTCCCTATTATTAATCCACTCATTCTTGTTAACCAATTTGTTACAGAAGAAAATCCTTTACCAAGTTTTCCCCACACACTTTCAACCTCCAGTGGAACAAGTTCTTTGTGCAAATTTGTAATATTTGTTATATACTTCTGTATATTTTCGCTTTTATCTGGAATGTAAGTGCAACAATGTTGGACTTTCAACATTCCACAGACTCCGCCCTCTTTTGCCAAAGAATGTCAAGGGCAAGACGATTTTGCATCACCATAGCTCTCATGGCAACCATCTCGGTATTTACCATTAAGAACCCTCCAGCAGTATCTGTAGATAAACGATCTACCACTGTGGATAATTTCCGAATTCTAAATGCATTCAAAGATATTCCCACTGCTGGTATCAATGCACCAAAAATATCACCTACTATTTCTGAAAAACTTTCCCTTTTTCTACGTGTAAAGGTATTTATCATTTTGTGTGTTCCTTTTTCTTTTCTATCCACATGAAAAATCTTTGGAAAGACCAGGCCTAAGTAACATGACCCATACCAATGGTCCGGCAACCTATAATAAGCCCTATTCCCACAAACATAATAAATCCCTGGAAATATTGGATCTTTTCCCCTTTGAATCCCCATCCACTTAGAATTTGATAATTGTCATGGCAATTGCTGGAACCCACAAAATAATTGTCATATCTTGTCTTATTTCTTCTAATGCACAACCTTCCCTGTTGGGCCCAATCCAGAGTCATAGCTGCATTTGTCTTTTTCTTGTCATGATGGTCTTCCTCAAACGCCCAAAGAGGTGTTTTTGTCTCTTCTATCACTTTTCTTTCAAATTTCACTCTTCGCTCTTCAACCATTTCTAAAAATACCTTTTCTTCCTTCTTTAACTCACAGGTAAGGTTGTACCTAAATATATTATCTGATGTTAAAATCTTATCTTCTAAGAAATATTCACCAAACGTCTTTCCCTCTTTTATTTTGTTAAGCTCGGGAACTACAGAAACTTTAGCAAAAATCTTATCTATATTAGTGTAATAATATTCTAATCTACCTGTTTTATAAAATAAGCTTGCTAATACACTACATGTTATTCCATATGTCAAAGGGAGGTGATGATAAGTCACACCCTCTGCTACAGATGCAGGCAACTGCATACAAACATAGCAATCTCTTACATCCATCGTTTCTACATACTCATATAATAATTTTGTAAAAACATTTTTTGAAAAATCTGTTATTGATTTGTCCTTATCTAATTCTGCAATACTCTTTAAAATAATTGGCTCTTTAGTGTTAGCTCCTTTTTCTTTCTCAGTGTTATTAGACATTTCCACTACAGCTAAACTAATTGGAATAGTTATTGCTAAAACCACCCATACTGTTATTAATAAACCTTTACAAAAACAACACATCTTGCACCATCTACTTAAAAACTCACATCTACACTTTCTATCTCTAGTATTCTCCATTTTGTCCTTTAACCTTATTTATTTGTTTTCTTGAAAATTGTGTCACTACACCTCAGAAATGACTTGCTTGCCACTCTGTACTTCCAATGTTTTGTCTTTGCTTGGTACTTTCTTTTAATTCTTTCTCAGAATTCTTTCTTTGTCACATCCGGTAAATTTGTCAGTTCAGTGTTTTGTCAAATCCGGTAAACTATCTAAATTTCTTCAGGTTTGTTGCTTCAGGTTTGTTGCACTTCACTTTCTCCCATCAGGTTTCTTTGTTCTGGGTTTTCGTGAGTGTTCAATTCTTCTTTGTGACTAGTCAAAGCACGATACAACCATTCAGGCGATCTATACTTTTGATTTACTTTCTTTATTCTTTTCGTTTTCTGCAAGTGTTTTCCACCTTGTTTTCCTTGCTCTTTTTGACTTATTTCATTCACTTGTTCAGCACTCTTCCCATCCAATTTTATGATTCTGTATCTTAATCTTCTTACTTCGTTGGGCCAATTGTCTCCTTTTCTTGGCCTTTTTGCTTCACTTCCTTTTTCCTCTCTTTCTGTTTTCCAATTTCTTTTTCTTGTCTCTAGTTTTTCATTTCTTTCTTCTCCACTTTCTTCAGACTCTGTTTCAATTCTTTCGTTATTTCTTCTTATTTTGAAGCTTATAATTTCACTTTCATCTACTTGTGGTTCTTTTCTTATCTTCCTTCGTTCACCTATTTCTGTCCCTCCTCGAGGTTCTTCCGATTTTGTGTCAGTTTCTCTATCTGCTTCTAAATTTCCCTGTTCTTGTGTTTGACTATCTGTCCCTACTGCTCCTCAGGGTTTTTCCGATTTTTCTAACTTTTGGTTTGAAACTCTACCTTCTTCATCTATTAATATTATTTTCGAAGGAATTTTACCACAACTTGTACTTGGTTGTTCACTGTCACTATCTTCTGGCTCAGTTTCTTCTCTTATGCTTTCAAAATTCCACTTTCTTTTTAGAATTTCTTCACCTTCTGAATGTTCTGTATCAGATTCTGAACTGGTGTCAGATATTTCCAGATGTCGACTTACAGGTCGATCTTCAAATTCTGGAACTTCAGCTATTTCTTCTATTTCCTCTTCTTCTTCTATTGTTGCACTTGTAGTTGGGTCTTCCAGATGTCGACTTACAGGTCGATCTTCAGGTTCTGGCACCCTGTTTGTCTCCTCTTCTCTTTCTGATGCTGAACTGTTATCTGATATTTCCAGATGCCGACTCACATGTCGATCTTTAGGTTCTGGAACTCTGATGGTGTGGTTGGCATGTACCCAGTGTTTCACTCCTGCACACTTGACTGCGGTGGTCGTCACTAGGATCACTTGTCGTGGTTCGTCCCAGCGAGGAGCCAAACAGTTTCTTCTCCGGTGGACTCTTATTCGAACCCAATCTCCTGGATTCAAGTCGTGAGCTGGTTTTCTTTCAAGAGTGGTCGCATCCGGTCCAACCTGATGAAACACAGAACGCACCACATCAGCCAATCCTTTGCAATAATCCAGTACTAGATCATCAGTTATAGTCAGTAGCTTGTTGACAGGTACTTGTGCTTGTCTCATTGCTCGTCCCATGATTATTTCATGTGGACTGAGTCCAGTCTTCCTTTCCGGAATACTTCTGATTGTCATCAGAACTAATGGCAGAGCATCTGGCCATTTGAGTCCTGTAGCTTGACACATTTTTCCTAACCTGTTCTTGATCGTTCCATTCACTTGCTCTACTATTCCAGAAGCCTCTGGTCTGTATGCACAATGCAGTTTCTGTTAAATACTAAGTGCTTCACAAATCAGTTTAACTAATTCGTTCTGGAAATGTGTTCCTCTATCCGTTTCAATCGTGACTGGAAAACCATACCTTGGAATGAATTCTCGCAGCAAAGGTTTTGCTACTGTGATACTGTCATTCCTTCTTGTTGGATATGCCTCCACCCAACGGGAAAACAAACAGACGACCACTAGAACATACCTCAATCTGCTGCAAGGTGGCATCTCAATAAAATCCATTTGCATTCTGGTGAAAGGACCCCCTTCTCGCCCTATTCTTCCTAGACTCACTACTGTCTTCCTTCCTGGATTTAACTGTTGACAAATAAGACATCTCTGACAAAGACTCTCAGCTATGGCTCTGAATTTTGGATTATACCATGTTTGTCTAAAAAGTCTGATCATTGAATCTCTCCCGATATGGGCTTGCCCATGGTACATCCGTGCCATGTAAGAAATCATGCTATCAGGCATAACTGGTCTCTCATCCCTGTAAACCCATACATCAGTTTCTTCATGTTTTCTACATCCTGCTTTTAGCCAAGTATCTTTTTCTTCGTCTTCTGCAGCTTCTTGTAACTGTCTCACCTCATCCCATGTTTCAATAGAGTTAGTAAAAAGCAAAGGACAAGAAATATGCTCTCTTTCACGACATTTATTCAAAGATACCACATTCTTTGCACAGTACTGTGCCATTTCGTCAGCATATTTGTTGCCAACAGTAATGTAGTCTTCCCCATTTTTATGTGCATTGCACTTCACGACAGCGATCTGTTTAGGCAGCTGTATCGCCTCAAGCAACTTTTTCACAAAATCTCCATTTCTGATGGGCGTCCCTGCAGACGTCAAGAAACCCCTTTGTGACCAAATCTGACCAAAATCATGCACGACCCCAAAGCCGTACTGGCTGTCAGTCATAATCGTAACCCGTACATTTCTTCCCAACTTACATGCTTGAATCAGAGCTACTAATTCTGCAACTTGGGCCGTACACCTTTCAGACAAGATGCTTCTAATACAGTTGCTACTGTGCAAACTGCATATGCTGCACTTAGAACTCCATCACTCGTTCTCAAACATGAGCCATCCACAAACAGAATATAATCTGATTCTTTCAAAGGCTCATCTCGTATATCAGCTCTTGGTTTTGTACAGTATTCGAGCACATTCAGACAATCGTGATCTACTTCATCCATTTCAATCACATTCTCTTCATCTGGCAATGATGTTGAAGGATTCACATTCATACATCTGTCAATGGTCACATTATCTACACTCAAAATTACCTTTTCATACCTAGTCAGCCGACTATGTGTCATGTATTGGGTTTTCGTTCTTGTCAAAAGAAGTTCCACAGAATGGGGAACGTACACTCTCAATGGAAACCCCATCACTATGCCTTCACTCTGTTCCAGACTCTCACAAGTAGCAGCAACCGCTTTCAAACATCCAGGCAACGCTTTCGCTACGGGGTCTAAAACAGCTGAAAAATATGCAATTGGTCTTTTCATAGTTCCATGTCTCTGCACCAAAACTGAAAATGCACATCCATCTTTCACTGCAATACAGCTCAAAATCTTTCTCATAGTCAGGCATTCCCAATGCTGGAGCCTCACACAACTTCCTTTTCAGCTCTCTGAATGCTTTCATTTCTTCATCATTCATTTCAAAAGGATCTTTAACATCCTTTTTTGTCAGTTTCTGCAATGGTTTAGCAATTAGTGAAAAACCGCTTATCCATTGTCGACAATATCCGACCATTCCCAAAAACATTCTTACCTCTCTCTGTGTCATTGGAGCTCTCATTCCTTGAATCATTTTTATTCTTTCTGTCGTTACCTTTCGCACTCTTTTCTCAATTTTATGCCCTAAATACTGGACTTCTTGTTGACAAAACTGCAATTTTGAAGGGGACACTTTATGTCCTCTTTTTGCTAAATGATTCAGCAAAGCAATTGTATCATTGACGCATGCTTCTTTCATTTTTGATGCCACCAGTAGGTCATCAATATACTGAACCATTACTGACTTTTCTGGCATTCTTAAATCTTCCAATGATTTCTTTAGGATCTGATTAAAGATTGAGGGACTTTCTGTGTACCCTTGAGGAATTCGGCACCATGCCAAAATACGCTCTCCAAACCTAAACGCAAATATTGGCTGGCTATCTGGATGCAATGGAATAGAGAAAAATGCATGACCTAAATCAATTACTGTGTACCATTCCGCTTCACGGGGAATCTGGTATAGAATCACAGCAGGGTTCGGTACTCTTGGGCAACAAGGCACAACAATTTTGTTTACCTTTCTTAAATCCTGTACGATTCTATATGTTCCGTTTGGCTTTTTCAGTCCCATTATTGGCGAATTACATGGACTGCTCATGATTTCTTTTAGAATCCCTTGTTCAATCATTTTATTTATTACTGGCGTTATTCCTTCAATTATTTCTGGAGTCAATTTATACTGGGGCGTATTTGGGTAACTCGTTCCTTCTTTTACTGTTATTTTTACGGGATCTACTCCTTTCATTAATCCTACATCTTCTCCTGTCAAGTCCCACACTTCTTCTTTCACTGTCTTTTTCAACTCATTTGGGATTTTCTCTGCCTCAAATACAGGAAACAAACCATTTATTTCTGGTTCTAAATTTACCATTGTCATTTTATACAGCACATCCTCATCTGGGGTCTGAAATGCAATTCCGTCTGGAGTACAATAAATTGTGCAGTTCATTTTGCACAATAAATCGCGTCCTAAAAGGTTCACGGGACTACAATCACACACCACAAATCGGTGCATTTCACTAAATGGACCAATTCTTACCTTTACTAATCTAGTAAGAGGCGTTTCAATTTGCTGATGGGAAACTCCAACCACTTGGATATGTTCACCTGAGAGAGGAAGATTTGGAATTTCCACTGACCTAACAGTAGAACGGGTAGCTCCAGTGTCAACAAGGAATGTTACATTTGCACCATTCACTTCTCCATCCACAAATGGACCTGACTGATCTACCTCTAGAGTTGCGCCAAGCACGCACTCTTCCCTCTCTCTTAGACACCGTCATGAACTTTCATCCGTCTCATCTTCATTCTGTCGTAACCAATATTGTGAAATTTCAGCTGCACGTGACAACTGTTTTACCTGTTCTCCTCCGTAGAATCCTGTTTCTGCACTGTATTTCTGTTGGTTAGCACTCTTGGGAAGTGGTGGTTGTGGCACCTGACCTTGTTGAGTAACTACCTCACTCTGCACCTGTGAATTTAATGATTGATTTTCCACATTAGGTTTTGGAGGAAATTTACACTCGTTTCTCCAATGTCCTAGCTTTCCGCAATTGTGGCATGGCCACTTTTTCTTTGCCTCATCTATGCTCATTTGTCCTTTTCCTTTACCTATATTAGGTCGGGATTTAAACTGTCCTGTTTCACTGCTAGTATTATTCAATTGTGCTTCTTGCTTCTCTGCAACTTTTACCTGTGCCCACATGGCTTTTTCTTTTAATTTACGCTGTTTACTCTCAATTTCATCACTGCAATACTTAGCATATCTCAAAACTTCATCCACTGTGCTATTCTGCCATCCTATCAAGTGCTGCTTAATCCTTTCACTTATCTCTGGTGTTAATCCATACACAAACCTATATACAAAATGACTCATGTCCTTCTCACTTAGTGTCTCATAACCACTATACCGTTTGAAAACCAACAACAATCTCTCATTGTACGCGTGCACTGATTCTTTGCTTTCCTGTGTTGTTCTGTCTATTTTTACCCAATCTGTTTCTTTTGGTGGAATTTTATTCTTCAAAAAGGTAACTACTTGATCATACTTCCTCATCACTTCTGGACCTGGCGCTCCTGTTTTAGCATCCCTTGGATATTCTACAGTTGGCCAATCAATGGTAATCTTACATTCTGTCCACAAATCAGCAGGCACTACTATATCAAACAATCCATCTAGATCTATCCACAGCACTTTTGACACCTTAACAAATCTCTCCACTTGTCTGTACCATTCTACTGGTTTCTCTCTCAATTTTGGGAAGTCATTTGTAAATGACAGAATATCCTGTCTGGTCCACGGAACATGCACATAACTACCACCTGGTGTTTCTCTCATCGGGTATTCCCTAGCAACTGGTTCCCTATCTGTCACTGCAAAAGCCAAAGATGCTTTATCTGTTGTTTTCTCATTCCTCTTTGTCCATCTATTTCTCCATCTATCCACATCACCCCATTTTCTCAATAAGACAATCAGCTCTTTTATTTGGGTCAGTCTTCCTGATGTGTTCAAATTCTCTATGTCCTTCTCACAAAAATCTACTCTGTACGGTTTCTGCAACGTCCTCACTTTCACAAATTCTATTCCTAGTTCACCTGCAATCTCTTCCAATTTGTCATGTAAATTTCTAGCTCTCCAAGTAAGACTCTTGCACAAAAACATAATCTCGTCATCCTGATAATTTTTTAGTTTTTCCGTTCCAATTGTTCCCAAAATCAACTCTTCCATGTCTATTTTCAACCTAATTACATCTAATGGTTTTTCTTCTGGTTCTTTTGCTTTTAGTGCTTTCTTCCATTCATTTAACTCTTCTGGAGTCGGACCTACAGGCGTACTATTTAATTCTATCCAATCACTGCTTCTTTCTGGTGTTCCTGATGCAGACTCTGTCACCATAGGCATTCTCCTAATCTCATTCTCATTTATCGTCAAATTTGTAGGTGGGCTTGGTCTATACGTACTAGCCAAATTGTGT
The DNA here is from genome assembly GCA_963921515.1 of Calotriton arnoldi. NCBI lineage: Eukaryota > Metazoa > Chordata > Amphibia > Caudata > Salamandridae > Calotriton > Calotriton arnoldi. The sequence goes on from CAWUFW010000015.1 coordinate 3,046,154, forward strand.
GCACCTTCATTATTCAGTTCTATCCCTTCTCTTTTTCTTTGCAAATGTGAATTCATGGTAATCACCAAAGAATGTTCATTTATTTTCTGATTCTCAAAAATTGGCATTACTGGACCTATCGTTACTGGTACAGTTACAGCTTCCATATTCTTTGTCAATTCTCTTATTTTCTCAGTCAATTCTTTTGTCGTTTTTGTTAATTCCGTTGCATTGTCCCTTTCTGTCTCTTCATTTTGTGAAGTTTTAAATGTTTCTTGTGACCTATTTATTTCATTTCTTCGTTCAGGTTTCTTATTCCTCCCAGTTTCCATTGGCGGTGCATTAGGTGTCACCACGGCAGAAGTCTGTTGGTATGGAGGTGGGTTTCTGTTTAAAATATCTTCCAGCAATTCGTCATCTGTTTCACTACCACCATACACATACTTTTCTACCACTACATGTTTCTTTTTCTCGGTACACTTTCTCTTTGCTTCTTCCTCAACCGCAAAAGCTGCAAACAAACCTACTGCCATGTTAGCGTATCTCCAACGCTTTACTCTGTCCTCATGATTTATTCCCCACAACCTTCCAGGCATAAACTCATGATTCTTTAATCCTCTGGATCTCTCTCGCTCATACATCTCATCTTCCCATTCCGTTAAAGCTTCAAACTGTGTCGGTCTAGGTCTAGGTTCTAACATTACCATTTTTTCTCTCAAGTTCCGTAATACAGCTACATTAAATGAACCATTCTCAGGGAAAGCCAATGCTCCATCGTTCTTGGTGTATTTTGTCCAATTTTCTAACCATATGCATGTATGATAACCATATTTCAGCATCATATGTGAAGCTGGTGATTTCGGCGGAGGAATTATTTGTCCCTCTCTAGTCACTACCTTTTTGTCCTTCTTAAAGAAGTTCTTAACTTTCGACATCCAAGATGTTTTCTCTTTTCCATACTCATAGTACGACATGATTCACAACCTTTTTCTCCTTAAACAATCCGCAATTCAACACTGTTCCCTATGCGTTATTTCAACCAATACTAGCGCGACTCACACCAACCCTCCAATCACAGCGATTTCTGTCTACGGTGCACTGTCCAATCCCAGCACAGCTTTTGTCTACGTCAGTCCTGCTCCTGTTCTCATGTGACTAGCGCACTGTCCAATCCCAGCGCGGCTTTTGTCTACGTCACTTTCCTCTTGACCCCTCCTTTACAAAATTTATCGGCAATTTTCTTTTTCAACAATTCTTGTTAGTTACAACATTTTATCCACATTTCCATTGTCTGATTCGCTAAACCGAAAAGATAGCTTTGACCATTCGCACAAGAATTCTGTATTTTCCAGTAGGCAGCGCTTACCTCTACCCTACCCCAGAACTTTCAGTTTCGCCGATAAAGTAGCACTACCCTCTACCTTACCCTTCTTTCAAGCAATCAGTAAACCCGTTTCTCTGGGGATAAAACACATGTGGAGACTATACTGCTCCTGAGAATTAAGGCCAGAGTTTCACAAGAAAACCGATCACTATTTCACTTGCACACCTTTTATACGCAAAATGTCCCTAATATAACACAACCTGTGTTATTTCCAAAAATGAACTCAGACAGTGTAAAATTCCATGCGACTTCTCTTGCCACACGTGTTCCACTTCCTACTTCCCGGAAGCGTGAAAACTTACATATAACATAACGCGACTCAACAAAAAGTGTTAGACATAAACTTATCAATAATCTATCATCATAAATCAATAATCACCAAACTAATCTATAGTAACCATAACTCTGCTACCAAGAAATCTGATCCAGCGCTAACAATAAAAATAATTTCTCCTATTATGCTTTGGTCATCCAGGTGCAATTATTTCTCTAACACACACACTATATCCATATGACGGTGGGGCCCATAACACCGCATATACATTCACTTACTCATTTGTTCCCTGGATTTCCTCCGTCAATGTACCTAGGAGAAAAACGATTTGCTGGAAGGAGACGGGATACCTCTTTTATAATGACATAGTATTTCTCATTTGCTTATAAGGTATTCCGCTCATTGGTCGATGGACCAACTAGTAGGAATCAGTTGATGATGATTAAGACCAGCTCAATCACAATGAACTCTTTTACCATTTCATTATTAATCATTATGCTAAAGAAAATCACTGAGTCATTTGTTTAAAGAATAATAAAGTTTATATAAAGTTTGAATGCATGAAATTTAGATTAAGTTTATTATTCAGATCATTGCATTTATCATCATTATAAGAATGGTTTGAAATTGCATTGCACTTTTATTAGACGGAAGAACGAGGCTATCATACTAAGAACTCTATAGATCAACCTATCTATCTCTCTGGGGAAATCCTAATAATTCTAATAAAATCTATCAATAAAAGTTCTCCTAAAGCAGCATCTTTATACTCAACTGGAAAAAGAAAATAACAGCAGCAGCAACAGCTCGTCAGCATCAGCAACCGCAAACTCTCCCATCTACAGCATCTAACTTCTTCAGCATCTCCCGCAGCATCCCGCAGCATTCTCACCCCTCCCACCAAGAGTAGGTCTTCTTATACCCTAATTCTAGCTTACAGCATAAAATGTTTCTTCTTACATGGCGCGATTCATTCTCATTGGTCAAAAACTCAGGTCCATATACATTTTAATCAAACTTCCTGGTCTTAACCAGTTCCGTGTGGAATGTCCATGCAAGCATCGTTTCCCACAGTTCATGCACTTGCTCATCCGTTTCGATCAGTCCAAATTGTATCTTTTTCTGCTACATTTTGTATAATACAATTCCGTCTATTGATTCAACCAGGCTTCTCACGCTTCTTGCTGATCATCTTGGCACACATCTGCTCAGAAGGGTCACAGCAGCCTTGACCATACTTTCATCTTAGCCTCTCGGCATCAGCACGTGATCATCCCTTTTCCACAGCCTCTCTCCTCTATCACATCGTCTCATCCTCTCATGCGCACTCTAGTAACTCGCGGCCATTTTATAATGCTGCTCGGCAGGCCTAAGCGCACTATTTTCAAAGATAAACAAAATGTTATTAAAACAACGAAATATAAACCCTTTCGTTTCCCTCCCGTCTTTCTACGTACCCCAATTAGGTATTACCTAGCAGAAGCAACATATAAAGCTGTCCCTTACTTACCATCGCTTTATTTTGCAACCACACGTTTTATTTAAAAGCACAAATCATGCATTTATTATTAAATTAGTATGCAAATATTATGTTATGTTAAAAACGTAAACAATTATGTCAATTAATTTGCACACTGAATTGCGTGTTACCATTAACCCTTTACATACATTGTTGGTTATTTACTTAAACGAACATGTTTATTAATATTGTACGAAAATATTAGGAGGTTAAAATTTTTACATTTACCCTGCTCCATCAACTCCCCCCTTTGGTGATTTTTAATATCACCACAAAAACCCAAGTTATACAATTTTCTCAGACAGCATATATCTTTTATCCATTTGCTTTTGTTAGTTTATACTTCTGTATCCCTCTCAAGTTGTTTCTTCGTTTTCTTGTACATGTTCTCTTTTATTTCTTCTAACTCTATTTCACCTATTTCTCTCTCTTTCCTTGTTTATCATGTTTTCTTTTTCTATCTTATTCTGCTTTCTTCTTCTCTTTATACATGTTACTGCAAGTTTCAGTACTAATATTATTATTATTATCATGGTTGCTATTATTATAACTTTCCCTATTATTAATCCACTCATTCTTGTTAACCAATTTGTTACAGAAGAAAATCCTTTACCAAGTTTTCCCCACACACTTTCAACCTCGAGTGGAACAAGTTCTTTGTGCAAATTTGTAATATTTGTTATATACTTCTGTATATTTTCGCTTTTACCTGGAATGTAAGTGCAACAATGTTGGACTTTCAACATTCCACAGACTCCGCCCTCTTTTGCCAAAAGAATGTCAAGGGCAAGACGATTTTGCATCACCATAGCTCTCATGGCAACCATCTCGGTATTTACCATTAAGAACCCTCCAGCAGTATGTGTAGATAAACGATCTACCACTGTGGATAATTTCCAAATTCTAAATGCATTCAAAGATATTCCCACTGCTGGTATCAATGCACCAAAAATATCACCTACTATTTCTGAAAAACTTTCCCTTTTTCTACGTGTAAAGGTATTTATCATTTTGTGTGTTCCTTTTTCTTTTCTATCCACATGAAAAATCTTTGGAAAGACCAGGCCTAAGTAACATGACCCATACCAATGGTCCGGCAACCTATAATAAGCCCTATTCCCACAAACATAATAAATCCCTGGAAATATTGGATCTTTTCCCCCTTTGAATCCCCATCCACCTAGAATTTGATAATTGTCATGGCAATTGCTGGAACCCACAAAATAATTGTCATATCTTGTCTTATTTCTTCTAATGCACAACCTTCCCTGTTGGGGCCAATCCAGAGTCATAGCTGCATTTGTCTTTTTCTTGTCATGATGGTCTTCCTCAAACGCCCAAAGAGGTGTTTTTGTCTCTTCTATCACTTTTCTTTCAAATTTCACTCTTCGCTCTTCAACCATTTCTAAAAATACCTTTTCTTCCTTCTTTAACTCACAGGTAAGGTTGTACCTAAATATATTATCTGATGTTAAAATCTTATCTTCTAAGAAATATTCACCAAACGTCTTTCCCTCTTTTATTTTGTTAAGCTCGGGAACTACAGAAACTTTAGCAAAAATCTTATCTATATTAGTGTAATAATATTCTAATCTACCTGTTTTATAAAATAAGCTTGCTAATACACTACATGTTATTCCATATGTCGAAGGGAGGTGATGATAAGTCGCACCCTCTGCTACAGATGCAGGCAACTGCATAAAAACATAGCAATCTCTTACATCCATCGTTTCTACATACTCATATAATAATTTTGTAAAAACATTTTTTGAAAAATCTGTTATTGATTTGTCCTTATGTAATTCTGCACTACTCTTTAAAATAATTGGCTCTTTAGTGTTAGCTCCTTTTTCTTTCTCAGTGTTATTAGACATTTCCACTACAGCTAAACTAATTGGAATAGTTATTGCTAAAACCACCCATACTGTTATTAATAAACCTGTACAAAAACAACACATCTTGCACCATCTACTTAAAAACTCACATCTACACTTTCTATCTCTAGTATTCTCCATTTTGTCCTTTAACCTTATTTATTTGTTTTCTTGAAAATTGTGTCACTACACCTCAGAAATGACTTGCTTGCCACTCTGTACTTCCAATGTTTTGTCTTTGCTTGGTACTGTCTTTTAATTCTTTCTCAGAATTCTTTCTTTGTCACATCCGGTAAATTTGTCAGTTCAGTGTTTTGTCAAATCCGGTAAACTATCTATATTTCTTCAGGTTTGTTGCTTCAGGTTTGTTGCACTTCACTTTCTCCCATCAGGTTTCTTTGTTCTGGGTTTTCGTGAGTGTTCAATTCTTCTTTGTGACTAGTCAAAGCACGATACAACCATTCAGGCGATCTATACTTTTGATTTACTTTCTTTATTCTTTTCGTTTTCTGCAAGTGTTTTCCACCTTGTTTTCCTTGCTCTTTTTGACTTATTTCATTCACTTGTTCAGCACTCTTCCCATCCAATTTTATGATTCTGTATCTTAATCTTCTTACTTCGTTGGGCCAATTGTCTCCTTTTCTTGGCCTTTTTGCTTCACTTCCTTTTTCCTCTCTTTCTGTTTTCCAATTTCTTTTTCTTGTCTCTAGTTTTTCATTTCTTTCTTCTCCACTTTCTTCAGACTCTGTTTCAATTCTTTCGTTATTTCTTCTTATTTTGAAGCTTATAATTTCACTTTCATCTACTTGTGGTTCTTTTCTTATCTTCCTTCGTTCACCTATTTCTGTCCCTCCTCGAGGTTCTTCCGATTTTGTGTCAGTTTCTCTATCTGCTTCTAAATTTCCCTGTTCTTGTGTTTGACAATCTGTCCCTACTGCTCCTCGGGGTTTTTCCGATTTTTCTAACTTTTGGTTTTAAACTCTCCCTTCTTCATCTATTAATATTATTTTCGAAGGAATTTTACCACAACTTGTACTTGGTTGTTCACTGTCACTATCTTCTGGCTCAGTTTCTTCTCTTATGCTTTCAAAATTCCACTTTCTTTTTAGAATTTCTTCACCTTCTGAATGTTCTGTATCAGATTCTGAACTGGTGTCAGATATTTCCAGATGTCGACTTACAGGTCGATCTTCAAATTCTGGAACTTCAGCTATTTCTTCTATTTCCTCTTCTTCTTCTATTGTTGCACTTGTAGTTGGGTCTTCCAGATGTCGACTTACAGGTCGATCTTCAGGTTCTGGCACCCTGTTTGTCTCCTCTTCTCTTTCTGATGCTGAACTGTTATCTGATATTTCCAGATGCCGACTCACATGTCGATCTTTAGGTTCTGGAACTCTGATGGTGTGGCTGGCATGTACCCAGTGTTTCACTCCTGCACACTTGACTGCGGCGTCACTAGGATCACTTGTCGTGGTTCGTCCCAGCGAGGAACCAAACAGTTTCTTCTCCGGTGGACTTTTATTCGAACCCAATCTCCTGGATTCAAGTCGTGAGCTGGTTTTCTTTCAAGAGTGGTCGCATCCGGTCCAACCTGATGAAACACAGAACGCACCACATCAGCCAATTCTTTGCAATAATCCAGTACTAGATCATCAGTTATAGTCAGTAGCTTGTTGACAGGTACTTGTGCTTGTCTCATTGCTCGTCCCATGATTATTTCATGTGGACTGAGACCAGTCTTCCTTTCCGGAATACTTCTGATTGTCATCAGAACTAATGGCAGAGCATCTGGCCATTTGAGTCCTGTAGCTTGACACATTTTTCCTAACCTGTTCTTGATCGTTCCATTCACTTGCTCTACTATTCCAGAAGCCTCTGGTCTGTATGCACAATGCAGTTTCTGTTTAATACTAAGTGCTTCACAAATCAGTTTAACTAATTCGTTCTGGAAATGTGTTCCTCTATCTGTTTCAATCGTGACTGGAAAACCATACCTTGAATGAATTCTCGCAGCAAAAGTTTTGCTACTGTGATACTGTCATTCCTTCTTGTTGGATATGCCTCCACCCAACGGGAAAACAAACAGACGACCACTAGAACATACCTCAATCTGCTGCAAGGTGGCATCTCAATAAAATCCATTTGCATTCTGGTGAAAGGACCCCCTTCTCGCCCTATTCTTCCTAGACTCACTACTGTCTTTCTTCCTGGATTTAACTGTTGACAAATAAGACATCTCTGACAAAGACTCTCAGCTATGGCTCTGAATTTTGGATTATACCATGTTTGTCTACAAAGTCTGATCATTGAATCTCTCCCGATATGGGCTTGCCCATGGTACATCCGTGCCATGTCAGAAATCATGCTATCAGGCATAACTGGTCTCTCATCCCTGTAAACCCATACATCAGTTTCTTCATGTTTTCTACATCCTGCTTTTAGCCAAGTATCTTTTTCTTCGTCTTCTGCAGCTTCTTGTAACTGTCTCACCTCATCCCATGTTTCAATAGAGTTAGTAAAAAGCAAAGGACAAGAAATATGCTCTCTTTCACGACATTTATTCAAAGATACCACATTCTTTGCACAGTACTGTGCCATTTCGTCAGCATATTTGTTGCCAACAGTAATGTAGTCTTCCCCATTTTTATGTGTATTGCACTTCACTACAGCGATCTGTTTAGGCAGCTGTATCGCCTCAAGCAACTTTTTCACAAAATCTCCATTTCTGATGGGCGTCCCTGCAGATGTCAAGAAACCCCTTTGTGACCAAATCTGACCAAAATCATGCACGACCCCAAAGCCGTACTGGCTGTCAGTCATAATCGTAACCCGTACATTTCTTCCCAACTTACATGCTTGAATCAGAGCTACTAATTCTGCAACTTGGGCAGACCGTACACCTTTCAGACAAGATGCTTCTAATACAGTTGCTACTGTGCAAACTGCATATGCTGCACTTAGAACTCCATCACTCGCTTCTCAAACATGAGCCATCCACAAACAGAATATAATCTGATTCTTTCAAAGGCTCATCTCGTATATCAGCTCTTGGTTTTGTACAGTATTCGAGCACATTCAGACAATCGTGATCTACTTCATCCATTTCAATCACATTCTCTTCATCTGGCAATGATGTTGAAGGATTCACATTCATACATCTGTCAATGGTCACATTATCTGCACTCAAAATTACCTTTTCATACCTAGTCAGCCGACTATGTGTCATGTATTGGGTTTTCGTTCTTGTCAAAAGAATTTCCACAGAATGGTGAACGTACACTCTCAATGGATACCCCATCACTATGCCTTCACTCTGTTCCAGACTCACACAAGTAGCAGCAATCGCTTTCAAACATCCAGGCAACGCTTTCGCTACGGGGTCTAAAACAGCTGAAAAATATGCAATTGGTCTTTTCATAGTTCCATGTCTCTGCACCAAAACTGAAAATGCACATCCATCTTTCACTGCAATACAGCTCAAAATCTTTCTCATAGTCAGGCATTCCCAATGCTGGAGCCTCACACAACTTCCTTTTCAGCTCTCTGAATGCTTTCATTTCTTCATCATTCATTTCAAAAGGATCTTTAACATCCTTTTTTGTCAGTTTCTGCAATGGTTTAGCAATTAGTGAAAAACCGCTTATCCATTGTCGACAATATCCGACCATTCCCAAAAACATTCTTACCTCTCTCTGTGTCATTGGAGCTCTCATTCCTTGAATCATTTTTATTCTTTCTGTCGTTACCTTTCGCACTCTTTTCTCAATTTTATGCCCTAAATACTGGACTTCTTGTTGACAAAACTGCAATTTTGAAGGGGACACTTTATGTCCTCTTTTGCTAAATGATTCAGCAAAGCAATTGTATCATTGACACATGCTTCTTTCGTTTTTGATGCCACCAGTAGGTCATCAATATACTGAACCATTACTGACTTTTCTGGCATTCTTAAATCTTCCAATGATTTCTTTAGGATCTGAGTAAAGATTGAGGGACTTTCTGTGTACCCTTGAGGAATTCGGCACCATGCCAAAATACGCTCTCCAAACCTAAACGCAAATATTGGCTGGCTATCTGGATGCAATCTAATAGAGAAAAATGCATGACATAAATCAATTACTGTGTACCATTCCGCTTCGCGGGGAATCTGGTATAGAATCACAGCAGGGTTCGGTACTCTTGGGCAACAAGGCACAACAATTTTGTTTACCTTTCTTAAATCCTGTACGATTCTATATGTTCCGTTTGGCTTTTTCAGTCCCATTATTGGCGAATTACATGGACTGCTCATGATTTCTTTTAGAATCCCTTGTTCAATCATTTTATTTATTACTGGCGTTATTCCTTCAATTATTTCTGGAGTCCATTTATACTGGGGCGTATTTGGGTAACTTGTTCCTTCTTTTACTGTTATTTTTACGGGATCTACTCCTTTCACTAATCCTACATCTTCTCCTGTCAAGTCCCACACTTCTTCTTTCAGTGTCTTTTTCAACTCATTTGGGATTTTCTCTGCCTCAAATACAGGAAACAAACCATTTATTTCTGGTTCTAAATTTACCATTGTCATTTTATACAGCACATCCTCATCTGGGGTCTGAAATGCAATTCCGTCTGGAGTACAATAAATTGTGCAGTTCATTTTGCACAATAAATCGCGTCCTAAAAGGTTCACGGGACTACAATCACACACCACAAATCGGTGCATTTCACTAAATGGACCAATTCTTACCTTTACTAATCTAGTAAGAGGCGTTTCAATTTGCTGATTGGAAACTCCAACCACTTGGATATGTTCACCTGAGAGAGGAAGATTTGGAATTTCCACTGACCTAACAGTAGAACGGGTAGCTCCAGTGTCAACAAGGAATGTTACATTTGCACCATTCACTTCTCCATCCACAAATGGACCTGACTGATCTACCTCTAGAGTTGCGCCAAGTACGCACTCTTCCCTCTCTCTTAGACACCGTCATGAACTTTCATCCGTCTCATCTTCATTCTGTCGTAACCAATATTGTGAAATTTCAGCTGCACGTGACAACTGTTTTACCTGTTCTCCTCCGTAGAATCCTGTTTCTGCACTGTATTTCTGTTGGTTAGCACTCTTGGGAAGTGGTGGTTGTGGCACCTGACCTTGTTGAGTAACTACCTCACTCTGCACCTGTGAATTTAATGATTGATTTTCCACATTAGGTTTTGGAGGAAATTTACACTCGTTTCTCCAATGTCCTAGCTTTCCGCAGTTGTGGCATGGCCACTTTTTCTTTGCCTCATCTATTCTCATTTGTCCTTTTCCTTTACCTATATTAGGTCGGGATTTAAACTGTCCTGTTTCATTGCTAGTATTATTCAATTCTGCTTCTTGCGTCTCTGCAACTTTTACCTGTGCCCACATGGCTTTTTCTTTTAATTTACGCTGTTTACTCTCAATTTCATCACTGCAATACTTAGCATATCTCAAAACTTCATCCACTGTGCTATTCTGCCATCCTATCAAGTGCTGCTTAATCCTTTCACTTATCTCTGGTGTTAATCCATACACAAACCTATATACAAAATGACTCATGTCCTTCTCACTTAGTGTCTCATAACCACTATACCGTTTGAAAACCAACAACAATCTCTCATAGTACGCGTGCACTGATTCTTTGCTTTCCTGTGTTGTTCTGTCTATTTTTACCCAATCTGTTTCTTTTGGTGGAATTTTATTCTTCAAAAAGGTAACTACTTGATCATACTTCCTCATCACTTCTGGACCTGGCGCTCCTGTTTTAGCATCCCTTGGATATTCTACAGTTGGCCAATCAATGGTAATCTTACATTCTGTCCACAAATCAGCAGGCACTACTATATCAAACAATCCATCTAGATCTATCCACAGCACTTTTGACACCTTAACAAATCTCTCCACTTGTCTGTACCATTCTACTGGTTTCTCTCTCAATTTTGGGAAGTCATTTGTAAATGACAGAATATCCTGTCTGGTCCACGGAACATGCACATAACTACCACCTGGTGTTTCTCTCATCGGGTATTCCCTAGCAACTGGTTCCCTATCTGTCACTGCAAAAGCCAAAGATGCTTTATCTGTTGTTTTCTCATTCCTCTTTGTCCATCTATTTCTCCATCTATCCACATCACCCCATTTTCTCAATAAGACAATCAGCTCTTTTATTTGGGTCAGTCTTCCTGATGTGTTCAAATTCTCTATGTCCTTCTCACAAAAATCTACTCTGTACGGTTTCTGCAACGTCCTCACTTTCACAAATTCTATTCCTAGTTCACCTGCAATCTCTTCCAATTTGTCATGTAAATTTCTAGCTCTCCAAGTAAGACTCTTGCACAAAAACATAATCTCGTCATCCTGATAATTTTTTAGTTTTTCCGTTCCAATTGTTCCCAAAATCAACTCTTCCATGTCTATTTTCAACCTAATTACATCTAATGGTTTTTCTTCTGGTTCTTTTGCTTTTAGTGCTTTCATCCATTCATTTAACTCTTCTGGAGTCGGACCTACAGGCGTACTATTTAATTCTATCCAATCACTGCTTCTTTCTGGTGTTCCTGATGCAGACTCTGTCACCATAGGCATTCTCCTAATCTCATTCTCATTTATCGTCAAATTTGTAGGTGGGCTTGGTCTATACGTACTAGCCAAATTGTGTGCACCTTCATTATTCAGTTCTATCCCTTCTCTTTTTCTTTGCAAATGTGAATTCATGGGAATCACCAAAGAATGTTCATTTATTTTCTGATTCTCAAAAATTGGCATTACTGGACCTATCGTTACTGGTACAGTTACAGCTTCCATATTCTTTGTCAATTCTCTTATTTTCTCAGTCAATTCTTTTGTCGTTTTTGCTAATTCCGTTGCATTGTCACTTTCTGTCTCTTCATTTTGTGAAGTTTTAAATGTTTCTTGTGACCTATTTATTTCATTTCTTCGTTCGGGTTTTTTATTCCTCCCAGTTTCCATTGGCGGTGCATTAGGTGTCACCACGGCAGAAGTCTGTTGGTATGGAGGATCTTCCAGCAATTCGTCATCTGTTTCACTACCACCATACACATACTTTTCTACCACTACATGTTTCTTTTTCTCGGTACACTTTCTCTTTGCTTCTTCCTCAACCGCAAAAGCTGGAAACAAACCTCCTGCCATGTTAGCGTATCTCCAACGCTTTACTCTGTCCTCATGATTTATTCCCCACAACCTTCCAGGCATAAACTCATGATTCTTTAATCCTCTGGATCTCTCTCGCTCATACATCTCATCTTCCCATTCAAGCTTCAAACTGTGTCGGTCTAGGTCTAGGTTCTAACATTACCATTTTTTCTCTCAAGTTCCGTAATACAGCTACATTAAATGAACCATTCTCAGGGAAAGCCAATGCTCCATCGTTCTTGGTGTATTTTGTCCAATTTTCTAACCATATGCATGTATGATAACCATATTTCAGCATCATGTGAAGCTGGTGATTTCGGCGGAGGAATTATTTGTCCCTCTCTAGTCTCTACCTTTTTGTCCTTCTTAAAGAAGTTCTTAACTTTCGACATCAAAGACGTTTTCTCTTTTCCATACTCATAGTACGACATGATTCACAACCTTTTTCTCCTTAAACAATCCGCAATTCAACACTGTTCCCTATGCGTTATTTCAACCAATACTAGCGCGACTCACACCAACCCTCCAATCACAGCGATTTCTGTCTACGGCGCACTGTCCAATCCCAGCGCGGCTTTTGTCTACGTCAGTCCTGCTCCTGTTCTCATGTGACTAGCGCACTGTCCAATCCCAGCGCGGCTTTTGTCTACGTCACTTTCCTCTTGACCCCTCCTTTACAAAATTTATCGGCAATTTTCTTTTTCAACAATTCTTGTTAGTTACAACATTTTATCCACATTTCCATTGTCTGATTCGCTAACCGAAAAGATAGCTTTGACCATTCGCACAAGAATTCTGTATTTTCCAGTAGGCAGCGCTTACCTCTACCCTACCACAGAACTTTCAGTTTCGCCGATAAAGTAGCACTTCCCTCTACCTTACCCTTCTTTCAAGCAATCAGTAAACCCGTTTCTCTGGGGATAAAACACATGTGGAGACTATACTGCTCCTGAGAATTAAGGCCAGAGTTTCACAAGAAAACCGATCACTATTTCACTTACACACCTTTTATACGCAAAATGTCCCTAATATAACACAACCTGTGTTATTTCCAAAAATGAACTCAGACAGTGTAAAATTCCATGCGACTTCTCTTGCCACACGTGTTCCACTTCCTACTTCCCGGAAGCGTGAAAACTTACATATAACATAACGCGACTCAACAAAAAGTGTTAGACATAAACTTATCAATAATCTATCATCATAAATCAATAATCACCAAACTAATCTATAGTAACCATAACTCTGCTACCAAGAAATCTGATCCAGCGCTAACAATAAAAATAATTTCTCCTATTAAGCTTTGGTCATCCAGGTGCAATTATTTCTCTAACACACACACTATATCCATATGACGGTGGGGCCCATAACACCGCATATACATTCACTTACTCATTTGTTCCCTGGATTTCCTCCGTCAATGTACCTAGGAGAAAAACGATTTGCTGGAAGGAGACGGGATACCTCTTTTATAATGACATAGTATTTCTCATTTGCTTATAAGGTATTCCGCTCATTGGTCGATGGACCAACTAGTAGGAATCAGTTGATGATGATTAAGACCAGCTCAATCACAATGAACTCTTTTACCATTTCATTATTAATCATTATGCTAAAGAAAATCACTGAGTCATTTGTTTAAAGAATAATAAAGTTTATATAAAGTTTGAATGCATGAAATTTAGATTAAGTTTATTATTCAGATCATTGCATTTATCATCATTATAAGAATGGTTTGAAATTGCATTGCACTTTTATTAGACGGAAAAACAAGGCTATCATACTAAGAACTCTATAGATCAACCTATCTATCTCTCTGGGGAAATCCTAATAATTCTAATAAAATCTATCAATAAAAGTTCTCCTAAAGCAGCATCTTTATACTCAACTGGAAAAAGAAAATAACAGCAGCAGCATCAGCAACCGCAAACTCTCCCATCTACAGCATCTAACTTCTTCAGCATCTCCCGCAGCATCCCGCAGCATTCTCACCCCTCCCACCAAGAGTAGGTCTTCTTATACCCTAATTCTAGCTTACAGCATAAAATGTTTCTTCTTACATGGCGCGATTCATTCTCATTGGTCAAAAACTCAGGTCCATATACATTTTAATCAAACTTCCTGGTCTTAACCAGTTCCGTGTGGAATGTCCATGCAAGCATCGTTTCCCACAGTTCATGCACTTGCTCATCCGTTTCGATCAGTCCAAATTGTATCTTTTTCTGCTACATTTTGTATAATACAATTCCGTCTATTGATTCAACCAGGCTTCTCACGCTTCTTGCTGATCATCTTGGCACACATCTGCTCAGAAGGGTCACAGCAGCCTTGACCATACTTTCATCTTAGCCTCTCGGCATCAGCACGTGATCATCCCTTTTCCACAGCCTCTCTCCTCTATCACATGGTCTCATCCTCTCATGCGCACTCTAGTAACTCGCGGCCATTTTATAACGCTGCTCGGCATGCCTAAGCGAACTATTTTCAAAGATAGACAAAATGTTATTAAAACAACGAAATATAAACCCTTTCGTTTCCCTCCCGTCTTTCTACGTACCCCAATTAGGTATTACCTAGCAGAAGCAACATATAAAGCTGTCCCTTACTTACCATCGCTTAATTTTGCAACCACACGTTTTATTTAAAAGCACAAATCATGCATTTATTATTAAATTAGTACGCAAATATTATGTTATGTTAAAAACGTAAACAATTATAAGTCAATTAATTTGCACACTGAATTCCGTGTTACCATTAACCCTTTACATACATTGTTGGTTATTTACTTAAACGAACATGTTTATTAATATTGTACGAAAATATTAGGAGATTAAAATTTTTACATTTACCCTGCTCCATCATAGGTGTGGGGTCCGAGAGGAAAGGGGGGAGTCTGACCCGCTGCGTCCTGCCGGAGAGGAAGGAGCGGATCCAGTCGAGGGCCTTGTCCTGGATTCCTGCGTCGTGGAGTCTGCGTATTAGGGTGCGGTGGGAGACTGTGTCGAACGCCGCTGATAGGTCGAGGAGGATGAGGGCTACTGTTTCTCCTTTGTCCAGTAGGGTGCGGATGTCGTCTGTTGCGGCGAGGAGGGCAGTTTCCATACTGTGGTTTTTTCTGAAGCCGGATTGGGAGGAGTTGAGGATGTTATGTTCTTCAATGAATGTGGCGAGTTGGCTGTTGATGGCTTTCTCGATGACTTTCGCTGGGAACGGGAGCAGGGAGATGGGTCTGTAGTTTTTGAGGTCGGTGGGGTCCGCTGAGGGTTTCTTTAGGAGGGGGTTGACCTTGGTGTGTTTCCAGTCGTCGGGGAACGAGGCGGTCGCCAGGGAGCGGTTGATGGTGTGGCGGAGCATGGGTGCGATGGTGTCGGTGGCTCTGTTGAAGATGTGGTGGGGGCAGGGGTCCTTGGGGGCCCCTGAGTGGATTGACTTCATTGTCTTCAGTGTGTCTTCGGTGGTGAGGGCTGTCCAGTCGTCAATCACTGGTTTCCGGGTGTCGGGGGTGGTTGGTGAGGGTTGAGTGTGTTGGTTGTCTTCGTCGAAGTTGTCATAGATGCTCTTGATTTTGTGGTGGAAAAAGGTGCTGAGTTTGTCGCAGAGGTCTTGTGAGGGAGGGATGTCGGTAGACTCGCTAGTGGGTTGGGCGAACTCCTTGATGATGCTGAAGAGTTCCTTGCTGTTGTGCGCGTGGGTGAAGATTCTGTCTTCAATCGCTTTTTCCTCGTTTCTCTGATGAGTTGATGGTGGGCGTTGGTGGCGGCTCTGAAGTTGTCGTGGGCTTCTGTGGATTTGGTGTTCCTCCAGGCCTTTTCGAGGCGGCGGCATGTTCTTCTGGACTCTCGAAGTTCGGTGGTAAACCATCTGGCTTTCTTGGCGCGGGTATTGTTGTTTTTCTTGAGGGGGCTATGGTGTTGGTGCTGTCCGAGATCCATCTATGCAGGGTTCGGGCTGCGGTGTTGGGGTCGTCGTTTTCCGCGATGGTTGGGGTGGAGTTGTTGAGTGAGGAGGTGAGCTGGTCGTCGGTGATTTTGGTCCAGTTTCTTCGTGGAAGCAGGTGCTGGTGTCTGTGGATGGTGGGTGTTCTGAAGGTGAAGTGGACGCAACGATGGTCGGTCCATGGGAGTTCGGTGGTGTGGCTGAAGGTGATGGAGTTTCCTGTAGTGAATAGGGGGTCGAGGGTGTGTCCTGCTGAGTGCGTGGGCTCGCTCACGATCTGGCGCAGTCCAATGTTGTGGAGGTTGTCCAGGAGGGATGTGGTGTTGGGGTCCAGTTGGTTGTCGATTTGGAAGTTGAGGTCTCCCAGCAGGGTGTAGTTGGTGGATGCGATGGCCTGCGGGGAGATAATGTCCGTGATGGAGTTGGCGAAGGGTCCGCGGGGTCCAGGGGGTCGGTAGATGAGGGTTCCTCGGAGGGTGGCGGTGGGGCTGGCCAGTATCTTGAAGTGAAGGTGTTCCATCAGTTCTGTGGGCTCGTCAGGGAGTGTGCTCAGGCGGAGGCTGGATTTGTGGACGATGGCGATTCCTCCTCCTGGGCGGGTGGGGCGGTCCTTCCTGGAGATCTTGTATCCTTGGGGGATGGCGATGGCGATGTCCGGTCCCGAGGTGGTGTTGGTCCAGGTTTCGGTGAAGAATGCTACGTCCGGGGTGGTGCTGTCGAGGAGGTCCCAGATTTCTGTGGCGTGTTTGTGGAGGGATCGGACGTTGAGGAGGATGCATTGCAGGGTCTTCGGTTCGGTTGTGGTCTTGTGGGCGGGTTGTGCTGGATCCGTGTTCCTCGCTTTTAGTAAGGCAGAGCTCCACCTGAAGAAACTAGTGCCCTGCAGGTTAGACCGAATACGAGGTGGGATACTTCTTTGTTTATTTACAGTAATGTGGGAGGACGTATCCCTCCTATACCCCTTCCATAAAGTGGTAGAACCGCTCTACCCTCCTGACTTGAGAAAGGAATCACTTATCCCTTTCCTAGGTCCTATATATATCAGTACACTCCATGATATACAAGTGTTGCACCCACCAAGCCTATGCAGTAGTGAAGCCTATAGTTAGGCTGAATTTGTGGTGTCTGGCCCTTGCAACTTTTTTTCCTGTTGTGAGGCCAGTTGATTTATTGTATTCAAGTGGTGGCAACACCCACAGTATGAAGTCATCCTGCCATGCTATTGTAAATTTGTCTCTCTTTAGTAAAATTCTGTTTTAATACTAACTCAATAGCAGCGAAGATCAAATTACTTTTCACATCATTCAGAGAGCCTTGTATAACACATTTAGGAACATACTGAAATGTATTTCCTAAAGTAAGATTTGATGAGGACAAGTAAATTCTTTCCTTTTACCACTCACTTCAGTATCAGTTGGGGCTTTATCTGGAAATCTAGATAATTGCACACGTCACTTGTTGCAAAACATTGCCTCTAGTTATTCCCTTGTTGCACTAGATGGGAAGCTGCTACTTTACTAGTGATGATGGGTGTTGGTCCATTGTTCTCTAGGTGAGAAGTCTCTGAATTGGCTTGAGCATCTCTCCTCCTGATCATACATTTCAGAGGCCTTCAAAGACGTACAAGGACGTACAAGAGACATTTAACAGGAAATCTGGATAAGACCATTTCAGATCATGCTGGAAGTATAGGATTTGGGAAGCAAATTGAAATGACATGTAAATAAGCAACACCATACTGTTCAAACATGTAGATCCTCAGTGAAGTAAAGCCACAATTTACTGGATTGAGGATTAATACCCCCCCCCAGTCTGCATACCAGTTTCTCATATGAAATATAAAGCTGTGAATCAGAATCCCCCTCATAGAGTTGGAAAGAACTACTTCAAAGCATATGACAGTGGAAGGAGTGAGGACGAAATTAAAGGTCAAGGGGGAGGATGTGGACTAACGGCTAGGGCGGTCGATCTTGAATCTGGGGAACCGGGTTTGAGTCTCGGCAATGACGCTCAACATCCTGTGATTCTGGGCAAATCACATAATCTCCCCGTGCCTAACAAAAACAAATGTGTCCTTGTGTAACCCAACTGGTGCTCATGTAAAGCGCTCTGATACCTTCGGGTCAAGTTTACGCTATATAAAACTCCGGGAAAAAAAAGGGATTGGTGATGCAAAAAGGAGCTAAAAAAATTCATTTAGATAAAAAGATGATGTGTTAATTGCATGGATGGATGGGTCTTGAGGTTTTTTTCAGAATCTCAGAATGCCGTGCTCAATTTGAAGGGCTGCTGATAGGGAGGGCTCAGTAATCATATTCTTGAAACGTTAAAAAGTTTATATAACCCTCTGTCTGTAGGCAGAATCTTGGGTCTTCAAGTGGGGTGATCTGTGAAAATTGAATTGTTTGGTGATGTGTGATTGGTTATCATGATCTTGAGGTTTGGAGGACCACTGTATCGAAGAGCTTTGTGAGAGACAAAGGTTTGGTGGTAGTACTTACTTTTAGTATCTTTTAGGTACATACACTCATGCTAAGTTGCAAAGCGAGCTCTTCAAAATGGGACCCCCCCTGACACTGTCCCCAGGAGAAATGGCACCTGTTTTGCTATTAGTAGAGACCTGGAACTACTTTGCTCTGTGGCTAGGTGCCATGAAGCTCCCCAAAAAACACGTGATGTACAGCCATTTGTGACAGGTGTCAAATTACAGATAATTGGAGAAACAACCTGAGGTCTTACAAGCACCCAATCCCACCAACTAACTGCTGGTGCAGAACTCTCAAAGGCAACATACATTTTGCCAGTAGTCGGATGAAAACCCTATGTAGATAATAAAAAGAAGAAAGAGATCAGTTCAGTCTTTGGCCTAACTGTAAATATTTTTTGGGGTCAAAACTGTCTGAGTTTCCAAGGTGACAAAATTACAGCACATCTGAGTGTAATCCCTGTCTCTTAGAATATAATTCTATTGGCAGGCTACTATCCTCAGGATTATCATTTCACAAACAGAAATAAAATACATTGTGCCGTAAGTCTGTATAACAATAGGTACACAATTGCCCCAATGCCCCTACCCCCTCACCCACAAACAATTGCATATAGGAGTGTCATTTAGTTTGTACGGGTACGGCCAGTGTGTGTGGTTTATTGCTTTTGACATTGGAATCATATCTATAGGAAAGGTGCAGTCTCACTCAGTCACCAGTAGGAGGAGCTTTCTTTGATCTGGAAAAGGTGAAGTGCCCTTGTCCGCTTTGGACAGGCAAGTAGTGGGAGTCCCCTGGAGAGAGAGATGCTACCAACAGACTTCAAATATATTCAAAGTTTTTGAAGTTATTATTGAAAATGTCTGCCATACGCTCCATTGTGAGAGCCTGCCATAGTCTGGCATGCCATTGTGTCAGAGAAGCGGCTTTCTTCCATTTTCAGGAAGACGCCACCACCATTTTTTGCAGCCCCAAGGCAAAGCCAGAGTATGGATCGATTGCCCACTGTCTGATATTTGAGGGAATAATTTCTGAGACCCAGAAGCGTAAAGCCAACAACATCATCTGGGAGTGGATATCCTAAAATGTCTTTGATCTGAGCTAGTATTTCCACCCAAAATGGGGGGACCGTGAGGCAGTCCCACTGGATGTCGGATGTCCCCCAACAAGCCGCAACCTTTCCAAGCGTAAATCCGAGATATTGGGGAAGATTTTCCGCTATTTGGTAGGCTAGAGGTACCAGTCATATACTTTATAGTGTGCCTCTCTTATTCCCATGGAATGATTGAACCTGGGTATATCTCTCGAAAGCTTACTCCATTGTGTGGCCGAGATGGGTCTGCCTAGTATTCGCTCACGGAAGCCCATGTGAGTGATAGAGGAGAAGTGGTCGTTGAAATTAGTACGGAGTAGAGAAAAGAGATACACCACTTGGAGCCAGCTCCACTTTTGACAAAACGTTCAATAGGTTGGAGATCTCTAGTGGCTGCCTCATGAACTATCAGGATGGAGAACCCAGTGTTGGAGGTGAGTGTAGTGGTAGATTTCCAACGCGGGTAGATGGAAGTCCCTATGGCAGTGCTTGAATGTTAGGATATCCCAGTTGTGGAAAAGGTTGGAGATAGTAAGGCAACCCCATCCCTTCACGCATCCAAGGATCCCGAATGCAAAGCTGTAGGGAACGCTGGATTATAATGAATCTGTGTGAATGGTGAGGGGAAGGTGGTCCAGGCCACCCTTCTATTAATCTCGTCCCAGATTCATAGGGTAGTCTTGATGGGAGTACTGAGGTACGCATTTAGCCAAAGGTCTGCTTTGGGCTTCCATAGGAGGTCCCAGATATATCTGCCTGACACCGCTCTATCCATATGGAACCAGTGCTTGTCAGACTCCATGCCGACTACTCAACAATCACTCTCAACTGAGCCGCTTTATAGTAAATTTCTAAATCCAGCAATGTTAATCCCCCTGAACTCTTCGGGAGTCGGAGTTGTTTGTAAGGAGGACGAGCCCTCCGACCTACCAGATGAACCTTATCATCCTAGATTGCAGGACTGGGATGAACCCGCTATCTAACTCAATCGGCAGCCCTTGGAAAAGATACAAGAGTCTCGGTAGAATGTTCATTTTGATTACTTGTATATGACCCAGCCATGTGATATACATGGGAGCTCATCTATGAAAGTCCTTCTTCAGTGGCTGGAGGAGCGGAGGATTGTTAGCCTTGAAGAGGTCTGAGACCCGGGGGGTAATCCTGATGCCAAGGTAAGTAATCTCTTTTTTAGCCTCACAAAAGGGGGTAGATGCCACTAGCGCGTCCATTTCCCCCTGCGGCAGGGTGAGATTGACTAGGTATGATTTGCAGAGATTGACACAAAAACCCGACACCCGCTCAAAATTCCAAATCTGTTTGCACTGCATCTAGGGTCGAGCTTGGGGAGGTTAAAGTCATCAGGACATCATCCGCAAACAGGGAATCTTATGTTCATCTGTGCTGAATGGAATGCCATGAATTGAGGTGATCTACATACTCCAGCAGTGAGGGGCTCAATACTAAGTGCAAACATTAAAGGCGAGAGGGGGCAGCCTTGTCTCGTCCCCCTCCCCAAATGGAACGATTCCGAGCCTACCCTGTTGACCAGAACCCAGGCACTAGGCTGTGCATAGTTGACTTTAATCATAGTTATAGATTTATCGCAGAACCCAAAGCGTTTTAAAGTGCTGAATAAGAAAGCCCAATCCACCCAGTCGAAAGCTTTCAATGCATCTAGTGCAACTGGTGGGACCGACTTTTTTGCTGCTTTTTCGACCAGATGGATAACCCTACGGAGATTGTCATGGGTTTGTCTGCCGCTATTGAAGTTGGATTGATCCGGATGGATCAGCTTAGGCATTAACACCTCGAGCCTAGTGGCTAAAATCTTCGCATATAATTTGGCGTCTAGATTGAGTAATGCAATCGGGCGGTAAGAACCGTATAGTTGTGGGTCCTTTCCTGGTTTGCGGATAACCAAGATAAGTGCTTCACTCATTGATAGAGTTACCACCATGGAGGTTGCCATTGAATTAAAAAGAGCCACCAGGTGCGGTATCAGCTCAGAGCCAAAGGTCTTATAAAATTGCGCTGTTAGGCCATCTGGGCCCAGGGATTTGTGGAGTTTAAGGCCTGCTATGGCTAAAGATTAGAGTAATGGTTTGGTAGTGTATTTTACCATCAGTATTATTTTGTTATGTCTTTTTAGTATTATATAACCCCTGTCCTGAAGAGGCCTAAGAAGATAAGGCTGAAACGTGGTCACGTCGACACTTTTGAAGGAGGAGTCTTTGGATTTATAGTGATTCATTGTAACTGTGTGGTGTTACACTAGAGCTAGGCCAATTAGTTTACAAGCCTAATAGTGGTTCACTTTGACTATCTCCTAGTGGTTCACCCAGAAGTATAGGGGGACACTATATGTATATTTGCTTGTGGGTTTTTGTTATATGCTTTTGTTTGTTTTTCATTTTTTGATGTATAATGAATTGTGATTTATGTCATTTGTTGTTTTTTCCTTCTTTGAATAGGCGCCTTTGTTTGTGATATTATAAAAAGCATTTGATATATTCATCGTGAATAATTATTTTAGAGAGGGTAATTAAATGTGCTCTTCTCAAAAATTATTTAGTATTGTTTCCTTGATACCATTGTTTTTTTGTAATATTCATGTCCTATACCCAGGTATCTTAGGGTTATTAGGGTATACCCCTGTTGTGTATTTCTGCTATGGCTTTACGGCCTTCCTCCTCATCTATGGGCCCTTGCAATATCTGGTTTTGAGCCTATGTTACTTTCGGGAGCTCCACTCCCTCCAGATAATCGGCCTGCTCAACTTCACTATATCCCTCAGCAGCCCTAAAGGGTCTTATAGAAGTCTCCAAATATTTGGGCCTTCTCCTGTAAATACTTTTTACCACACTTTCTCTAATTCTTACAGTAACGTTAATGGGGGAGAATATGTTATTGGACTCTTCCAAGTAGAGAATAGTTATAGCCAAGAAGGGCATAATCCCAGCCATTAATCATTTACTTTTTCGTACCCTGAAACCATTGACACAGGCAGTCTTTATTTTTATTAAAACTTATTATTTTTATACAGCAAGTCACAAAATAATTGAGAATTGAGAAATAGTCTGTATTTTAGAATCACATTGACAGCTTTGAGTGGCCTTTGATATTCATTGCCAGGACTGACAGTTGCTCTAGCTGAAACAGTAAGACCAGGTTCAAGCCCCTCATGCAAATTCAGATTGTTTGTGCTTCGAAGGGCAGACTTCACAATTCTTTGCTAAGGAGATGCTCATAATCATAACCCAATTTTTCTTCAGACAAGAATTAAACCCAACTCTGGAGTTTAGTTTATTCTTTGGTCTAGGCCAGTTTCTCAGCCGCCCTCTCATTTTTGGCAGTAATGCATCCTATGCTGCTATCTATCCGTATGAAGGACAACGGATTGTCGTCTTCTGCATTTTAGATGTCAAACATGAGAAGCACTGCAACCTGAGAGACATGGATTTTGTCTGCAATCCTAATTCAAGCTTTAAGCATTGCACAGCAATTGAATTTCTGATGCTGAATGCTTCCTACAGGAGAGGACTTTCCACAGTATCAAGGTTTTTCTCCTTCTGAAGCCACGATTAGGTATTCTGTATATTACATGGGGGCTGATCAGAGCATTGTATGCTGTGACAATAATGTTTTCATGTCAGCCTTCATACTTTGAATTTAATCAATTTTAGTTTTGTATCATGGATTTAATTAGCAAGCGATGATAACCTCTCATCCCTTATTCGTTGAAGTTTGACACTTGCCAAAACTTTTATTTGTATCACCATGATCATATATAGGTCCTTGTGTGGATCATTTTGACCTTGCTAAGCCTATACTGCTCAACCAGCTTGAGCGTAGTAGATCAGTGTATGCAAAACATTAACAACAACTTTACTCCGTGTCTTCCTGGGACGTTCTATGTCCTAGACACAGCACCTTCCAAACAGTCACTCAGTTGTGTATGTACAGATGATGGACTTCTTTCAAAAACCGTACCAGGAGTCCCTTATTGTGTAATTTTGTCCACAGCAGTCTACTATCACTTGAGTCAAACGCTGTTTGTAGATCCGTGTTTAGGTTCCTCTTCTTTCCTGCTGCTAGACGACTTAAGTTAGAAAGGGCTAATTTGTTATGTAAAGGACAGCAGCTTTTGGTGAAGTGGTTTGTGCTTTAAGGAGTATTTTATTGATACTGACCTCGTGCAAGACTTCAGCTAGTGCTTTACTGGCTGTCTGAGCATTACCATCTATTTGTAATTACCTGAATTTGCTCTGCAGCCCTATTTAATTAGACTGGGATCACATTTGAACCTTCCCATGCACGAGGAGTTCTGTATTCACCATTATTGTTTCAAAAACTGTTTTCAAAATAATTTCCCATCAAATCGAATAACACTTTAATACAATAGTGATCATGCCATCTTGTCCAATGGCCCAAGATTTGTTCACACCATACGTTTTGGAAGTGAATTATCTGTCATAACATAGTTGCCAGCACTTTGCCTCTGACTGAGATCGCTCAATCGCTAGTTATCTATTTTTGTCATATAGGGCAAAAGCCGTTACCACACATTTTGCAAGTCAGTATCATGTGTGCACTGTTGAACTTTTTTTTTTCACCTGCCCCATGTGCTGCAAGTTTCTAGAACCTTTTAATATCCTTTAACCAATTACCTTTGTCACAATGTTCCAGTTCACAGACACCTTAGTCCTGTTTTTGGGCTAATCAACATTTACAGTGCCTCTCTCTTACAGGCAGGCAGCAAACATTTCTCCTGTCCGGTCAGCATTTGATTACAATGATTGATCGAATCGTGCTCTTTGGTTTCCTCTGCATTGTTCTCAATTTGCTATTGAACCAGGGCGAAATAAATCTCTGGGATCAGGCTGCGGCCTCTCTTTTTATGCTCTCACCCATAGCCCTTTCAAGTAGGAACCTCATTAGCTCAATGTACGGCTTCATTACCTCCTCCTTGGTCAATTAATGGCTTATAGTCAGTTAACATCTGATAGCAGCTTTTTACCTCTTCTCAATTGTAATTGAACCAAATTTGAAAAGTTTATTCATGATCCATTTGCAGTAGTTGAACACACCACAGTATGAGGATATTGTGTTTTTATTTCTAGTCCCTGGGGAGAGTGGTAGCTTTCAGAGTGGTCCTGGTTGTAAAAGTATCCAGTCATCTGACTATGAACCCCCTTGACAATCCTGAAGTCCAAAACGGATTTGGACGATTTGTCCAGGAGTAATGTTCTTGAACATCACCACGTTTCAAACTATTCAGCATCCAGAAGTTCACATTTATTATGGCCCTGTTGATCAAGATTAGCTTCAAGAAATTGTTGTGCTGGGATTGCCAGGCTTTGCCATATGCATCTACCAGTTTATCAACTAACAATTGACCAGTCAGACTGGCATTACAATCACCGGGTTAAATGAAAACATGCGTAATGCTGCTCTCCATTTGAGAAAAGTGACTATGAGGCTGTAGAATATGTGTACATGATATTTACTTCCATGTTTTTATTTCTTAAAGGTTTCTGGGCCCGTGAAGTAGGAAAACTGATAGGATTAAGTCATCCTCTCATACCGGTCCACCATCAGTACATTGTCACAGCCAGTGTCCCTGAAGTGAAGGCACTAAAGAGAGAGCTCCCTGTCCTCCGGGATCTGGAGGGATCTTATTACCTAAGGCAAGAAAGAGACGGGCTGCTGTTTGGCCCATATGAGAGCCAGGAGAAAATGAAGCTGCAAGAGTCCTGGGTGACTGATGGTGTGCCACCAGGTAAGTGTGTTTTATTGTCTATTTTTATATGACATTTTGATATAGTGGTGTTCTGCTCCTAAATTGCAGATATTTAAGGCACTAGGATTTGAAGGCATGGCAAATTGTGGTAATGGCCTACCTAAAATAAAGTCCAAGCAGATGTTTTGCTAGCCTGCAAGGCAGGAATTGATTACAGGGGTATGAGAACTTACCCCATCACATCGCATGTTATGACGGACTTTGCAGTGTCAAAATATTGGTGATTCTAAAACAATGTTTACATATTAAATGTAGTTTTTCTTTGCTTCTGGAATTTTAAGTACTAGTGTAATGTAATTTGAATATATTTTTCAGGTTTTGGGAAGGAACTCTTTGAGTCAGACTTAGACAGGTTGATGACTCACGTGGAGGCAGCGATGGATATGGTTCCTGTCTTGAAAGAAGCAGATATCACCAATATAGTTTCAGGTCCCATCACTTATTCTCCAGACATTCTACCCATGGTTGGACCACACCAGGGAGTCCGGAATTACTGGGTCGCTGTTGGCTTTGGGTAAGTAGAGTTGGTGGTAAAGTAGTGGTAGTTAAGTGTTGCAGTTATTAAGGGAGATATGCGCTGGTCTTATTCAATTGTTACCTTAGAAAATGTGTGGTGTTTGATTGGCCGCTTGTGTCTCTCTCTGGCATAGTTCCTACAAATGACTCTCCAGGTAGAGTTCTTGTTTCATTTCTGGATCACCCAAAATGCCTCCTAGCAATCCCTGTGCCATCGTTGCATATCTGACTCCTCCTCCATGAGGCGTTGTTGATGCTTCTTTCCTTTCCCTTTGCTGCCAATGCAGCTAAAGCGCCTCACAGGGCCTTGCTTGGCGCTCTTAAGTTGTCCTGCTCACTGGAGCAGGTACTACGTATCCGACTCCTCCCAAAGGTGTGGCAGGCACGCCCCCTCTTACGGAGGTCAGCACTGTAGACCGTGAAGAGCCCATGAGGAGCCATTTCATGCTTAGGGAGTGGCGTTTGCATGGCCAATAATATGTAAATCCATGCCTCACACACTAAAATCGAGCACAGAAATGCAGTTGCTCATAAAGGGAAATTGTTTCGTTTATTTGTGCAAGGAAGCATTATAGCGTGTGTTCCTGCTCACACAGATCAGGTGCTGCATATGGGCACCTGATCCCCCTCACACATACAGTGAGCATATCTGATCCCCTCACACATACAGTGAGCATATGTGATCCCCCTCACACATACAGTGAGCATATCCGATCCCCCTCGCGCATACAGTGAGCATATCTGTTCCCCCTCACACATACAGTGAGCATATCTGATCCCCCTCACACACAGTGAGCATATGTGATCCCCTCACACATACAGTGAGCATATGTGATGCCCTCACACATACAGTGAGCATATCCGATCCCCCTCACACATACAGTGAGCATATCCGATCCCCCTCGCGCATACAGTGCGCATGTCTGCACAATAATGACATCACCACCCCACATCGGGTGACGGGGTCGCTTTCACTAGAAGAGAAGCTAAAAGTCTGAGGCCCTTATTTAGAGCCTAGATTGCTCATACCTTAAATCCCCCTTCTCTCTGACTGGCTCGCTTCTGTCAGAGCTGGATTCCGGTATAGGTCGTCATTACTATGCGCGCACAGCATTAACTAGTGTGTGTGTATGTTTTTCCTCACTCACTGCACTACCATCCCAGGTGAGCGAAGGACTTGCTTGGAATGTTGGCTAGAGGCAGATTTGTAATTTCTGGCCATAGTCCGCACTTTCTCCTACACACACTGTGCCAGTGTGAAGTTCCTGCAAGTGGTCCTTGCGTGGGTAGAGTTTATGCCATGCCCCGCAACCTGCTCAGACCTTTTCCAATTCTGCCGTGCTAGAAGATAAACATGTTTGACTGTAAAGGCCTTCCTATAGTACCTGTAAGTAGATAGCACCGGTACCCCTGGCTGTCCTTGATTTATTAGAGTGGGGCGAGAGGGATGGGTAGGGTCTCTGAGTACATTCAGCACACAATGACGGGAAGAGAACGAGGGGGGATTGCAACCTGCTCATTGAGGGTTGCAAATTGAGCTTTACGTAATGGTACGATATAAAAGATGTTAGTGTTTACATGGAGGAAGGAGGGTGAGATTTCATTGGCAATCTAAACTCTAAGGCTGTTTGGGAAAAGGGCATGGCAGTGTGCGCTTTTACATACAGCACAGCAACGTGGCAGTGTGTGCTTTACAAACTGGAGGGGTCAGTGTGCGCTTTTCTTACTTTGTCATCATGGCGATGCATGCAGTCTGATCATTCTGTCTGCCGCTTGTTTGATCAAGGTGATCCGTACCCTCCCCTTTCTTACCTCGCTGCCAACTGCTCTGCCCTCCTAAGTGCCGAGCACTCTTTCCCCACCTTCTGCACAGTTAGCAGAGCCCACGAAATGTGGGCAACCCTGGCCTGTTTGGGAGTCTGTCATCACTGCTGACCCGCTAGAGCATAGAGGACCATGTTGGCATATTTGAATAGCATCTCTGGGAGACTGACGGATTTAGAATCACCCTGGAATATTCAGCAGGACATGCAAATATTCTTCATAGAACCTTGGAGTATTTGAGCAACAGTTATCGGCTCTGATAGGATTTCATTTTTTGGACCCGATATTGTGATGGACCACTGCCTGGCACAGGAGCAGTGATGAGATGAGCATTGAGTCCTGGCACAATATTTGAAACAACTATTTCTTCTGCCATAGAATGTTTGATTATCCATGTAAATGGACTTATATTCATACCAGATACTGGTTTGCTGAGGGATAACAAAGATGTGTGTACATTTGATGGTTTTGTTGCACGGATCCCTTTTTAGATTATTGAATGTTTGCTTCAACTTCTGTGGCGCTATTGGATTGAAAAGTGCTGATATGAACTCCTGATGAAGAGTACTGTGATCAAAGATCGAAAC
This sequence comes from Calotriton arnoldi, assembly GCA_963921515.1. Taxonomy (NCBI): domain Eukaryota; kingdom Metazoa; phylum Chordata; class Amphibia; order Caudata; family Salamandridae; genus Calotriton; species Calotriton arnoldi. The sequence continues at coordinate 3,074,591 of CAWUFW010000015.1, forward strand.
GCATGGAGTGATAAAGTGGTGATTGTGCACTGAAACAAACTTTACGTGAAAAAATGATTGAGGAAATTAACTTATATGAACATGTGAAAGTAAATTTATGGTATCATTATTGGAAAGACTACAACGCAATAAGAAACTGGTGTTTTCAGTCATAAACGAGCTCAGTACAACCCTTTAAGATTCATGTTGGATAGATTTTGATATTTTTTTAATTGACATTCTTTAGGTGGGCACATTAGAAGTGAGGTACTGCTACTCCTGTGGAATAAATGTTTACCTTGTGTAAAAACAGTGTTTTGCATTAGAGACCCAGTTTTGCGTGGGGACATTTATGATCTGTTCAAATGGAGAAATATTACCCTCGTGTACCGTGTCAGGTTGAAGTTTTAAAATACTTCATTCATTGGTCTTTAGTATTGGCTAGTAAAGCCAAATACATTTTGCACAATATCTTTGGAAATGTACGATGACGACTGCCACATTTGGACTTAGTTTTACATAATGTTATAGGGCGTGGGGTATCAAACTGGCAAACCCACCTAAAGATGGTGGGGCTCATTCAGTGGTCATAGGGGACAATGTTGGACTGGTATGCATTCTTTTATAGGGGTTGTTTTAGGTTTGCTGTCCAGCATTGCTCATTTGTGCCATGGAAAAGAGATTTTAAGTCTGGCTTAAGAGCACTGCTTTTTGATTGACTTATTTTTAGCAATTTAAAGTAAACCTAGTGAGTTTTAGCTCTTCCTAGATAAGTATTCATCTCTCTCACCTCATGCTATTAACTATTTGGTGTACCGCCCTTTTTTGCTACTTTTTCCAAAGTATTGACAAAGCCAAAAGGGCAGGATTTAATGTAATAAACAGTAAATGTGCATTCAACGCATGTAAACAGCGCTCAAGAATGCCAGTGTGTGCATGTGTTGGAGGCTTAAAGGCAGACCTACTAGCTTAGCCAATTCTTACTTTTCAAGTCTCTCAATGTAGCTATTTTGTCTGCAGTCATTTTAGAAAATGAATATTTGGAAAAAGGGGTTTGTTTGACGTTTCATTGGGAAGAAACAAAGGCTTTTTAAGGAGTGTTTTTTAAAATATTTTATATGACGTAAGGCTGAATTTTATAGCACTAGCGCAGCTTAGAATATTACCCCCTATGACCATGCTGTGATGAGCAATGTGCAACTCATGGCCTAGATTCCATAATTTAGAACATCACCAGTGTTCTAAAACATCATGCAGGGCCCTACTGCAAATGTTAATCATGGAACCTAAACTTTTACTTCGACTGGTTGGCTCTCTGATATACAAAGGCTTTGGACCAAGCTCCAGGTATGAAGGCCACAGTATCACAAAAACTGTAATGTGCTATGTCCAAAAATAATCCTTAACTGGTTTGTAAAGTTCAGCAGCGCTAACATAAAACAAGGATATAGCCGGCACATCTTGCTTATGGGACCTTTTGGCATTGCCAATACCTTTTGGTGTTGGTCTACAACATCTGTCTTTTTCCCGACGTACTGCAGCATTGGCAAAAAAGCAACAGGTTCTAGGTCCCACATCATTTTTTTGTCCTCACGCTGAGCTTATAAGGGGCCAGTTCAAGGGCCCCCCTCACCCCCCCCCCCCCAAACGACTCGACATCTCGTTCAGCTCTCTGCAGACCCTACCCGGAATGACCCGCGATGCACTCCAGATTTGCAGCCCGACACCCACCATCTGGACTCAGCCTTCATGTTTTCCACTCTCTGCTCCACCGACCCACAACTTTGCCCTTGTCCAAAGCACTCCTACTCCCATTGTTGGGGATAGATCCAGCTTCTTCGCCCTGGAGTCCCAGAGACCCTTCTGAGAGAGTCCACAGTGACAAGGGTGACACACCTAGTGGTGGACTGGGACTGATCCCCTTACCACTGGGAACCGTCTTCTACCCTGCCGGACGTCGGACACTGCGTCCCTGCTGGGTTTCCCACCCTCTCCCCCACCTCTTCCCTCCTTCATACCTCAGAGTGTGCCTGTGACCAAAGCACTCCTCTCCCCTTGTTGGGGAGGGATCCTGCATCTTATGCCATGGAGTCTCAGCGACACCGCTGAGAGAGTCCACCGTGAATTTGGGAATCACACAACTGAGGACTGAAAAATGATCCCTGCCCCACCCAACCAGACGTTCAGACACAGTTACTCTCCTTGTTCACCACGCTGTTTCCCCTACCCCCTCCACCTCCGCTTCCCTCCTTCATCCTTTGGCTACCTCCCCTTTCCCTTCCTCTCTCCCCTGAATTCCTCTCCACCCGCTTGCTTTGTCTATCCTTTTGCCTATGCTCCGTTAAATTCTCCCTCCCCCTTTTACTTTACCCCTTACCCCTCTACATGCCATTTTTCTAAAAATGTAACTTGTAACTGTTGTACCTGATGTAACAATGTAGAAATTGTAAGCTACGCAACTCTCCTCATGTAAAGCGCTCTGATGCCTCCGGGTCTAGCCAGCGCTATATAAAACTCAAGTAAATAAAAAAAAATAATAAGTAAATAAAAATAGTGATAGACATTTCACTGGAGCTCACATTTCTGATTATGTATGCATGAACATGTGGCAGAACGCATGTGCGTGCCAGCAGAATGACCTGGGCGCCATGTGCTTCAACTTTTTATTTACCACTCCAAGGTGGCAGACACCACTTGGATCAGTAATTAAAAAATTAAGATTTTTTTAAGCACAAATTAAATTGAGAAAAAAAAGGGACCCCGACAGCGGAGGGGGTGGGTGTAATGGAGGAGAGAATTGGGGAGCGGTTGGAGGTGAGTATAGAAAAGGCAATGCATGAGGGAGAGACCAATAGAGGGGTCTAGAGGAGAAGCACACATGGGGAGAAAACTCAGAGTGCAGGGAAGAGAAGAATTCGAAGTGTGAGGTGGGTGCGGAGAAGCACTTGAGAGACGGAGAGCAAAAAGTACACATAAGTGACAGCAACACGGGGAGCTTGAGAAAAACAGTTGAGGGCAAAAACAACATGGAGTGCAAGTGGGAGAAGTATACAAGAGAAACATGGAGCTCTGGACGATAGGGGTAGGCAATTAGGAGGAGCACACCAGTAGAGAGAGCTGAAAAAAACATATACTCTCAGAAGTGCTTAACCAAAAAGAAAAAGAAATGCCCTAAAAGAGATCAGTGGATGGATAGAAGCCAGCCAGTCAGAGAGATGGTAAAAAGGCTATGCTCCGGAGGAGGGAAAAACTTAAGATGTACAAACTGGGGCAAAGAAAGCCGTCAAATAACAAGCAAATAAATGAGTGACACTAATTACAACAAATGGTAAGCAATGTGCGGGCTGTAAGCCCCTCTAATTAAGCCCACAAAAGATATTGCGCTGGCTGTTCGGCTCAAGGTAAAAGTGGGGTCCTGGTAATGTCACCTAGGCAGCTAGCTATAGTAAGGGAAATGTGTGTATATTTATATGGTTTTCATATTGTGAAAAGAGTCAGCAGATATCCATTGTTCCAGTCGTGGGCTTTTTGGAGTTGGTCTTGGTTCACTTCATTTTGAAACAATTAGACTAAAACTACTTAAAAGACTGATCTGTGGAAAGAAAGCATATGACAAAGCATGATGTGTTGCAGATGGTTGTATGACATTGCAACAAATTTCATTACCACACATGCCTTTACCACGTGTCCATTACAACACAATTCCTTTACCACACAAGTCTTTACCACGCATATGCCTTTACCACGCATGCCTTTATAACTAAATAGTAAGTATATATCGGGCAAATGAAACCCCATAATATATATATATATATATATATATATATATATATATATATATATATATATATATATATACACACACACACACTCACATATCTTGTACATATGTATAATATATCTATCGGGTAAATGAAACGCTAAAAAACACCATTACCACACAAATACCCTTACCCACCCTATACCCTAAAAAAAACTTACCACTAAAATAACCTTAACCACCCTAATTCCTAAAAAACCCTAAGCACCAAATACCCTTACCCACCCCAAAACCCTAAAAAATCCCTTACCCTAATATATATATATATATATATATTCTGCATGTATATGTATGTATGTGTATATACACTTACGAGATATATACTTACTATTTTGTTATAAAGACATATGTGTGGTAAAGGCAATGCATGGTAAAAGCTTTGTGTGGTAATGGACTTGGTGGTAAAGACCACGTTGTAAAGGATGTTTCCCGTTGCTGGCACGAAATATCATGGCAGCTATAGTTACCCTCAACCCACTCCTAGTCGGCTCGCTGTTGGAAATGTATCATATTTGACACCACACAGTTAACCTGCTCAGCGATCAGCTATTCCTATTCCGCTCTATGCTTAAATGTCCTCATTGCACACCTCCATTCCACTCCAGAATTTCTTTCCTGTCTATCTCATCCATTCATACTGTTTCTATTCCAAGTGTAAATTCCTTGTTCATGATTAACACGTGTTTCTGACTTGCCCGTCCATGTCATCACGGTGTGTGATTTTGCCACCCTCCTCATCGGTCTGTGCTCCGCAATCTCCCAAATAAACCTTTGTCTTTGACCTATTTGAAAATATTTGGTTTGTCCCTTGTTCCTCCAGTGTCCGTCCGATCCATGAGCCATAGTTTCTAGATGGATGGATTTCATCAGAAGGTTTCAGTTTGCACTTAATTTTCCGAGAATGCTCTCTGGACTCTAAAAAAACAAATACTAAAGGGTTTTTAAGGGAAATTACAGTACCAGCATTTGTAATACTAATAATGGGTTTGTAGGGTTTTCATAGTTGTTGAGATGATTTTGAATGAAATTATGCAAACGTATTTAATGTGAGAATCACTGAGAATACATGGTGTTGTGTTTTAAGGTATGGTATAATCCATGCTGGTGGCATTGGGAAATTCCTCAGTGACTGGATAATTGGTGGTGAACCCCCGTTTGATCTCATTGAGTTGGATCCTAACCGATATGGAAAGTGGACCACAGAACAATATACCGCAGAAAAAGCTAGAGAGTCCTATGGCCTCAATAATTTAGGTAAGTGGTCCCTAATTTATTTACTACTCAGTGTTACCCTGTAATATCTGTGTGTGTTGGAGTCAATGCTAGTGTGAAACACTTTAACCTCTGAGAAATATAAACCGTTGCTCTTCTGGATATGAATGGGTAGGTTTGACCAGCAGAGAGATTTTGCTGCTATAAAGTAATGCAATATATGTTTCTTAAATGATCTCTCACGTGTGATCTTCACACTCTTAATTTCTCAGCATTGAACACTTGGAGTCAAATGGCTTACCTCAGAGAGCTTGGTATTTAAAAAACAGATAGGCAAAAACATCTACTGTTCTGTGTTGTATAAAAGATGTGTTCCCTGTGTTAATCTACACAACAGAAAGCACTCCTGGAAGACCATCGGTCGAGAGATTTCCCTCTACAATCCAGACACGAGCCGGAACTGTGGGTAAACGAGGTCAATAAGGCTTAGCCACATGCAGGGAAATGCTTAAAATGTCGCAATCTAAAGGCAGTGTTACTCTAGGTGTTACTTTAACACTACAAGCCACCTTCATAGCTGTGGACCTGTGATTGTTTAACCGATTTGAGAGCTATCAATCTTCACATAAATCTGTGTAGAACTATTTTTACGTGGCACACTACGAATTCCTGTATGAGGATTTGACATGGTACCTTTATCACATAGTTCTCTAGTTTTCCCAATTCCATACTTGAGTAGCTCATCCAGTCCCGATTTCCTTACATTCCGGTACTTGTAATCCTGAAATTACATGGTATTTCGATATCACATGTGATCATGATTTCAATGTTTTCTGTAATTCTATTCAGTTTGTGGTGTTTACAATTTACATGATTAGTTTTGGTACTTTGGCTTCTTCACATAATCTGCCATGAGCACATTCACAAAGTAATTCTACCCGCAGCCCACTATAGAATCCCAGTGGTGGTATCTACCTTCGGAACCAATTTTTCTCCAGCATTTGAATCTTTCACAGATTCACATGCTTGAATTATTCTTTGTCTGGTTGGGAATGCTCAATAGTCCATTTTAGCATAGCAGGTGTACTTGTACACTCAATAACATTGAAACCAGTCATAGGCTCCATACACTCAATCACCTTCATTGCATAACCCAAACTTTGACTAATCAGATAATTGAAAATTGCTTCATTGACGGGCTTGACAGTGCCCAAATAGACAACATCTTCAATGACAAAAGCACCAATGGCACAATCAGTGCAAGCTTCCCAGTCTCTACTGATGAAAGGTCCTTTGTTGACCAGAACAATGTCATCAATCACATTCATCCTGTCATTGACAAGACCATTGTCAACGCTTTCCATCCTGTTGTCGACAAGACCTTTGTCGTCTATCGTGAATTAATTGTCAACAAGAATTACTTTACCTTCTACTCAACCTATCAGTGACTCGTCAATTACATCTTCATTGATGAGGATGGATTTTCTATTTTCTTTGTTAGAATCAACTGGGTCTGCATGTTCTATGGCAGCTGTCTTTCATATTGTCAGCTTATGCCATTTCACCGCTATTGTCTACAATTCCTTTACAATCACTGCTGTGCACTCTGGTACCTTTGCAAGTACCCAGAAGCTGTTGCAACTTGGCATCTTCAGGGCAGGAAGATGGATGACTGGTAAGGAGATCAGGACTTGGAGGATATAAAAGAAATTTTTTGTGACTATGAGGAAGATGCTCAAGGAGTCATTACTTCTGGAGATCGTCTTATCCAACACATAGACTCAAATGAGTATGAAGGAAGAAGAGCAAGAACCTGCTCACACATTGTTGTAGACTCATCTCCTATTGAAATTGCATTTGCCGTTGAATCAGCACACATATGATAAGCCAGTAGCATCACTTTTAGTTTAAGTCACTCTAGAGCTGTTAACAGCTTTATAGACCATTGTGCAAAACACTCATCACATATTACCTCCAGCAGTTCTGTTGCAAGCACAGCCAGAATCCTGAGCACTCCTTAGTCCCCAGTCCTGCATCTAGTCCTGTTAAATCACAGGATTTCATCTAGCCAGTGCCAGGTCTTCCACCTGTGCATTGACCAGCAGGGTGATTCCTTTATCCCAGAGAGGAGTGTCCACGGTTGGAGATTATCATGATGACTATAATGGTAACGGTGGAAGTGCCGACCCAAACAAAGATTGTCAGCTAACCTCTTGAGGATCAAAAAGAAATACAAGGCTACAGATTCAGCACCTCCATGCAGTGAAGATCCAGGAATCCTTCCACCCCTTGTATGACTTCACTACATAAAGCCGGCAAAAAATAGGATTCAAAGGAGAAGCATGTGAACGTCTTAGCTGCAGACTCTGTCAGGACTGTCAGTACTTCGGTGATCATGGCTAGATACCATCAGCAGATACAATTGGCAGTTGTGGAACGATATAGACCCATTTTTGGAGATGCGTGCACATAAGTATAATATCCAGGCGAGAGCTATCCTAAAAGAAGGGGAACCAGCTTCTGTATCTCTAACATAAGCAGCAGTGGACTCTTCTATTTTGATTTCAAGAGATCGTAAATGGTACTGTCATAAGGAGATACGACTGGCTTGAAAGCACATCTTTTAGATTTAAAGCCATTTTATTGGTTTTGTAGAGTAAACAATGTTACCAGATGAAGAAAAAAACAACACCACTTCTGTGACAGTATAGTATAAAGTTTAATCTAATGCGCACAGAAGGTCAGTCAGCCCCATGGAACTGGAATCTGAGCTTCAATTTACAACGTGGCAGCTAGTTTCTTTTATACACTTGTAGATGTAAATCCGTTATATTTTTGCATAATCTATCAAACCTTTACTTAAGCACATTATATCAAAAGTAATACTTTCTGCAAAAAAGGCTAATCAAGTGGTTATGAAATGTGATACATGTGCACGTATGAATGTCCTGAAAAAGGTAGCACCCATAATTGCCCCTACCATCGCGGAGGTGATCAATGCCTCACTAACCACAGGAGTAGTCCCTCCTAACTGGAAAGGGGCAATGGTTAAGACACTTCTGAAGAAACCTAATCTGGATCCAGCGGATCTAGGCAACTACCGCCCCATCTCCCTTCTCCCGGGGATTGCCAAAATCACGGAAAAAAATGTCAACCACACTCTCTCAAACTTTCTGGAATCCCTTAGTTTGCTACATCCCTCCCAGACAGGATTTCGCCCACGACAAAGTACAGAAACTGCTCTGCTAGTGGTGGTAGAAGAAAGCAGAAAGATCCTGGACTCAGGAGGGTCAGCAGCCATCATACTCCTTGACCTGAGTGCAGCATTTGATACGGTGAACCACTGCATCCTGATTCACCGTCTCAGAAACATAGGAGTAGCTGCAACAGCACTGCAATGTCTGCGCTCCTTTCTGGAAGGACGTTCCTTCCAGATCTCTGAAGGAAACATGTGCTCCAAACCCTTGCCTCTGTTGTGTGGTGTCCCTCAAGGCTCATCGCTGAGCCCAACTCTTTTTAATGTATATATGGCCCCTCTGGTGACAATCGTGGCCCCTTTCGGGATCCATATGGTGACTTACGCCGACAACACTCAATTGGTTGTGGCGCTCAACCAAGCTACACAGCAGCCTAAGGCCCTGAACGCATGCCTAACGGAAGTCTCTAAGTGGATGGGGGCGTCCCACCTGAAGCTCAATGGGGAAAAGACCGAGATCATGATCATGGGCAACCCTTCAAATGTGACACTAGGGACCATGTGGCCAGTATGCATGGGCCCAGTCCCGACCCCCAAGACCGAAATAAAGAGTCTAGGCATCTGGTTAGACCAGAACCTGACATTCAAGGCGCAAGCAAGGAAGACGGTTGCCACCTGCTTTGGCCTGCTTAGAATGGCCAGAAAAGTGCTTCCTCTTCTTCCTCCCCAAGCCAAGAAAATCCTAGTCCAATCACTGATACTCTCAAGGATAGACTATGGAAAAGCACTTTATCTGGGGGCCCCGATCGCAGTAATCACTAAACTGCAAATGGTCCAAAACTGCGCGGCAAGACTACTGTTGGGAATGTCAAGGCGCCTTTCAGCTAAACCCGCCCTTTGCTTCCTTCACTGGCTGCCAGTGAAAGAAAGAGTTAGCTTTAAGGCCCTCTGCATCGTCCACAAGTCCGTGCAGGGGAACAGGCCACCATTAAACTCGACCATGATCCGCCCCTACAAAGCGAGTAGGAAACTCCGCTCGGACGAACTTCACTTAGTTGAAACCCCAAGAATTAAGAGGGCCAGAAGCGGTGGCCGACTTTTTTCCATTAACGCAGCAAAACTTTGGAACGCACTGCCGCTACATCTCCGCAGGGAACCCAGCCACCTTGTTTTCCGAAAACAACTGAAAACTTTTCTGTTTCCCTAATCTCTCCGTCTCTGATTACTAGTCATGCCCAGCCCTGGGAGGCCTCCGGGTAGCCATGCGCTTTACAAATGTCCTTTTCATTTCATTCATTCATTTCACGTGTTTATTGGCTATGCTTCCACACTTCCTACCGGTTGTCCTTGGCTTGATTCTTTGAAGGCTAGCAATGCTCTATTCCCTACATGTCTACTGCTCTACAAGGTCTAATCTCCCACCTATCCTGTGCCTCTGTGTTACCTTATCAACATATTTTGTCAGAAATGTGTTCTCGCAGTGCAGGCCTGTAACTTTCCATTTCTGATATGTCTAATTAGATTTCTCTATTCTACTGCAGCACGTGTCGACTTCCCTCGCCCCAGGGCCTAACTCTATTCGCACTTTCTATTCTACTAGGTTGGGCCTGTATTTCGCCTTTTAAACGTACATCTGCACACAACTTTCTGCTGATGCTTGCATTGACATGAGTTGGCCTTCTTCATTTTCTACATTTATCATAATAATAATACAACCAACTTCCCACCTACATCCACTGGCCGGTGAGGTATAACAGGCAGGTGAAAGGGCAACAGGCAGAAAGGAAAATGAACAAAGGGGATGAGGGAATAAGGGTGGACAGTAAAGGTAAAGAGTGAGAAAAAGGTGTGAAATTCACTTGACAACTCCCATTGGTACAGCGGGTGAAATGTTAGATTTGAATGGCAGGATGGATTTGAGTTAGTTCTCCCTTCTAAGCCTCAGTGCAGGCGTGCTCCTTGTTGGTAAGGTGGAGGATCTGAAAATATGCTGGGCAGGTCAGCTCCCGGAACTCATGGGATAGGAACTGTATGCAAGCCTCCCAGACATTATCAAAGTGTGGTAGTTTGCAGTCAACCGTTGATGTAAATTTTTCCATGCTCTAGAGCTCCCATAGCTTATGCAGCCAGTCAAGCCACGTTGGTATGTTATCAGTTCCCCATCTAGAGAATATGACTTGTTTGGCTGTGCGCAAGGTAAGTGTGAAGGCCCGTCCTCTCGCAGGGTGTATGTCCGGGCATTTGGGAGACCTAGTAAAATGTGGCTGGAAAATATAGGAAGGTCTGTGTGGTACATCTCCAATATCATGCTGAACTTCCTTCCAGTATCGTTGTAATTTGGGACAGTTCCACAAAATGTTAGTCAGTGTGCCTATGTATCCGCATTGCCTCCATCAGTCAGGGACACCTCCCTGCTTCCATTTAGCTATTCTAGCCGGGGTGTAGTACCAATAGTGTGTGATTTTAAGTAATGTCTCTTTGCTGGATGCACTGGAGGCGGAGGTGTGAGCATGGTGCAAAATATCCGACCCTTCTTTAGGGGTAAAGAAACGCTCACATTCTGATTCCCATCTCCGCTGTGCCGGGGATTTAGTGTGGCCTATGGGGGAGGTGAGGAAAGTGAAGCGAGTGAAGAGCCACTGTTCAAATGGTGTAAGGGGTCGGCTGGCATGAGGGCGTATATGGGGTTGTGTGACCGAGTGTCGGATGGCAACGTATTGCCAGTGCACATTGGAAGTGATACCATAATTAGATTGGACCACCTCAAAGTCCATAAGACCGTTCTGGTCAAATAAGTCCCTGACTCTTTTACAGTTGGTATGTTGCCACTGCAAGAATGCGTTTCCTTGGAGGGCCGGAGAAAAGTCAGGATTTCTTATGATCGGGTCTAGGGTGAAATGCAGTAGAGTTTTCGTGGTACCTGTACCTTATCCCAGACCTCCATCGTCACCCGAACCACGGGGGAGATATAAACCCTTGGTGGCCGGTTGGATTCAGGAAGCCAAGGCACCTTCCAAATATGTATTACGGCTGCTGTCTGGTCCATGAAGCGCCAGTGCTTTCCTGTGCAAGGCATTGACCAGTCTACCAGGTATCTGAGCTGTGCTGCTTGATAGTACCGCACCAGATGAGGAATACCAAGGCTGCCTTCTGTTAAAGTGAAATACGTTTGTTTCTTGGCCATACGCGCCTTCCTCGCTGCCCAGATGTAGTCATCAATAAGATGTTGTAGCTCATTAAGTATCTGGGAGAGAGGTTGGAGCGACAATGTCTGCATAACATGAGGCATTTTAGGCAATAAGGTCATCTTAACCTCCGCAAGCCTTCCCAGTTGAGAGGGTATGGCCTCTCCAGGATTGCAGGTCGGCTAGGGCAGTAGAAAGGAGTGCTGCGTAGTTGTGTTCCGCCATATGTTCCGGTGTGGGGTGTATGTGTAGTCCTAGATACCTGACTCCTTGCGTGGCCCAAGTAAAGGGGAAAAGCCATTCAAGCTTGGTTTAGTCTGTTTTAGTGAACAGTAAGATTGGGTACTTGAGATTTTTGGAGGTTCACTTTTAAACCGGACGCTCTCCCAAATGCCTCTATCTCCCGCATCAGAGGAGGTGGGTAAGTGAACGGTTGTCTGTTGGCTATTATAACATCATCTGCATAGAAAGCAAGCTTATTCCCCCCCCCCCCCTGACCCCCATATTGATGCCTGTGATAGTAGGGAGTCTGCATATCCATTCTGCAAATGGCTCCATATAAAGGGCAAAAAGCAGTGGGGACAAGGGAGACAGCCTTGCTTAATGCCACAAGCTATAGCAGAAGGCCGTGTCTCCAGCCCGTTGACCCGAACCGTCGCCGTAAGTCCAGAGTAGTTACTCCAAATCCAGCACTGGAACAGAGCGCCAAGACCAATCTTGACCGTGACCAACTGGAGGTATGGCCAGTGCACCCGGTCAAATGCCTTTTCAACTTCGACTGCTAATGGGAGCGCTGGCACACAAGAGCGTTGGATCTCATCTAAGAAGTGGCAAAGGCGCTTGGTATTGTCGCTGCAGCATCTCTCTGGTATAAACCCAACCTGGTCGGGGGTCCACCAGACCTTGCATGTACGGAGCGAGGCAGGACGCCAAGATGCTGGTAAAGATCTTGGCGTCCGCGTTTAGCAGGGAGATGGGATGGTACGATGAGCAGCATGCAGGATCTTTGCCCAGCTTAGGCAGCACTGTAATAATGGCCGCTCTCAAACTGCCCGTAAGAGAGCCAGTGGCGCTAAAAGAATTGTATAGGTGAGCCAAAATGGGAGCAAGGGAAGGCGCAAACACTTTATAAAAATCAGAGGAATAACCATCTTGGCCAGGTGCTTTACCTGACTGCAGACGCTTTATGGCTTGAATGACTTCATTAGGAAGGATGTCCTAATCTAGTTGTGCAGCATCATCGGCAGGAATGTGCTCCATTAGCGCCTGCACCAAATAGGTGTCCGCTTCGCCGGGTTCAAGAGCCTCTGCAGTATAGAGTGCAGAATAAAAATGCTGAAATTCTTGGGCAATCTGCTCATCCTGGAATATCCCATCGCCCTGAGGTCCCTCAATCTCTGCTATTCTCTGCGTAATGGCTTGGGCGCAGAGCCGATGTGCCGGCAAGCGACCTGCCCTATTATCCCCTGCGTAGTATCTTTGCTTTGTACGAAGGAATGCATACTCTGCCTTGTCTGTCTCAGGGGCCTTAAGCTGTTTGCGGGCTGCATTAAGTTGGCGTCCTGTTTTATGAGAGCCAGTGTGCTTATGGCTTTCTCCAATTCCCTCACCTGATCCTCTAGGTGGGAGCATTTCTCCCTTCTCTCCCATTTGAAGCGGGCTACAATAGCAATAAAGTTACCACGGACAACAGCCTTCAGTGTCCCCCCAGAGTAGAGCAATGGGAGTGTCGAGTATATTGTTAGTTTCTAAGAAGGCGCTGATGGTGTCTGTGATTTCGGATACATTGGAGTCATAAGATAGCAGCTTATGATTAAGCTGCCAGATGTGGTGCTGAGGTGTATAGTCAGGGAGGCGTATGGCGATGGAGATGGGTGAGTGATCAGAAAGGGCAGCCACCCCAATCTCCACCGACTTGGTAGCTGTCGTGAGGTTGGGGGGGAAGTGAAAAAAAGTCTATTCTGGCATATGTCCGATGGGCTGCTGAAAAAAAGGTGTAGTCCCTCACAGCAGGGTGGCGTATTCGCCACACATCTATCAGTCCCACGTCCGCGAGCCACTGACGAATCGCTGGTGAGAGTGCCTCAGTCTTCCCAGTCCTCCCCACAGAGCTATCTAGGAGTGTGTCCAGGACAACGTCTAAAGTCGTCTGCTATGAGAGTGTCAACGTCAGGGGAAGTCATCTCACGACCCACAGCATCCATGAGAAAGGCCTCTTGGTGATCATTGGGAGTGTAGACATTTGCAAGTGTGAATGTGTATGTCTTTACATAGCATAGCAACAGGAGTCTGCCAGGTAGTTCTGCCTGTGTGTGGAGAACCTATCCAGGAAAATGTGTGGCCAGCAGGATTGCCACTTCCGCCCATTTGCGCAGACCTGAGGAGAAGTACTGGCGGTCAAACCAACAGGATCAAAATCATTTCCAGTCTGATGGGAGCAGGTGTGTTTCTTGAATAAGGCATATGTCACATTTGGCTTCCCGAACTGAGGAAAGCAGGGCTAAATGCTTTTCTGGTGCATTAAGGCCTCTAACATTGAAGCTAATGATATTAGTCATGTAGTAGTGTATAAGAGAGGGCTAAGGTGGCGAGGATGCATGTGCACACTTGCGGCATCCCCAACTGATCCGACTAAACAACAGTACCTCAGGTAGAGGTGCCATTATGGGAGTCGTAGAGTGAAGAGAGAAAGTGTAGAACAATAAACAACACAACTGAGGTGTTCCCCCTCCTGGGAACAAGATGATCACTATGTACGGGGGCAGAGTGTGTTCCCAGTTCAATGGAGGAACAGGTGGAGCTCCGCCGTGGATATGTGAAGCATTAATATGTAGGGGGACACAGCTGCTGGGCCCTCCCGGGCCCCAACCGGAGAGACCACCATGGTGGCAGGAAGTAGATTGGGCATCCAACAGTATGTTAATAAGTCGTTAATGCCGGACTTAGTCATTGTTTGGGTCAGAGGTGTTTTCTTGACATTGAAGATGATGGAGCAAGTCCGCTCTTTCTTTATGACTATCTCTCTCTGTTGGTTTACTGAGATGCTTTTTCGTGGATCGTGAGCAACGTCGCATCCCAGTGGAAGTACGTGGCTTGGACCATGTTGTAGGTTGACTGGTCTCTTCTTCCGGTGTCATTTCTAAGTTCAGCAAAGACCGAGCTTCTTAGAAGGTGCGGACACTGAGTCTTGTTCCAGACAAAGATTAATCTAAAGGGGTGTCCCCACTTGTATCAGGTTCCCTTTTCCCTGAGGAACTCATTAATAGGTTGGAGAGTTTGTCAGTGCTGCAGGATTGTAGGGGAGAGATCCTGATAGAGCCATACTTTAGTCCCTTCAAAGGTGATGGCGCTCTGATCTCGTACCGCAGACATAATGGCCTCTTTCTGACAGTAACAGTGAAATCAGGTCTGGATGACCTGTGGCATGCCAGGTGACTTGGCAGGTCTGTCTGCCCTATGGGTGCCTTCTAATACAATGTCTTGCTCCACAAGATCTGGCTCCACATGGCGGACTATTCGGTTGATGCAGTCTTCTAATTTCCCAGCATCTGCTTGGAGTGGGACCCCTTTGATTCTAATGTTAGAGCACCTCGATTTATTTTCAAGGTCTTCCACATGGTACTGCAGTTCAATATTTTTATTGCGTAGTTTCAACAGCTTACATCGGTGGTCACCGAGTTCTTCTTCTCCTGAGTCACCGATCTGTTCCAGGGTATTCACCCTTTGGCCCAACTCTCCCAAATATCACTTGATGTCCTTGACATCTGCGGCCATGTCTTGTTTGACGGCTCAATGTGAACTCTCAGCTTCCAAAAGGCACGTGTGACTGAAGCATTTTCCTTCTGATGGTCTGGAGCAGCTTCTGTCACTGAGTTAGATGCCGAGGGCGAGGCATCTCTATGTTGGTCAGATTTTTTGGCATGGATCTTAGTGAGCATATCCTTGAGGTTCGTGTCCCTTTTGCCTCCGCGATGTGCGGCCATGATTGTTCGAGAAAGCACTATTCAGAGGGGTGCAGAGGGTGTGGATTCTATGTACAGCCACTTTCGATGCCTGGCCAAGCTTTAGATACTGCTTGGTGATGTGGGATCCTCTCTAGCCAGGTGCACTGCCTCTGGTGGCCCCCAAGCAGGCGCCTGGGGGAGGGGTGCCAAGAGGATCAAAGACAGTGCTTCCAGGTGCTCAAGGGATCTCCAATTTCACATGTGTCCACCATTGCCGTGAGTCGTCGTAGTGATTGGGACCCCCTACGATGAACTCACCATCATGCTGACCGCGTGGGGATCTGAGGTTGACTGCTGTGTGATTGCACCGGTTTAGTGTCCATATATTGTATATGCCACTTAGCTGAGGGCCTGGTGTAGTCCGGGGGCGCTTCAGCTCACTTTCAGAGGTGAGGGAGTGTTATCCGCTGCCGCATCGCCCAACGCACTGCAGCCTGATGCAGAGGAGTCTGTCATGACCCCTGGGGCTTGCCAATGGCCCAGCTTATACGCACTGTTCCCCTCAGTGGGCAGAATCGGGCCCTTTCATTAAAGTCACTTGGAGGGATAAAAGTGCCACCAGTTAACCTCAGGGGCCCAGACCAACCATATTCCTCAGTTTACTTAGGTTATAGTCCCAGCCGCAGATAGCCCCACTTCCATGGCTGGAGGTAAGACTGCTATGTAGGCCTCTCCAATGTCCCGTCTGAGTGGGGTGGGCGCCGCTTCCGGCCAATCCAGCCTACGCTAAAGCCCCTCACCAGCGTACAGGAATGGGTCTGCCTCCGCCAAGCGTTAAATGCCCGTTGGACAGGCTGTACCTCCGCTGCAGCAGGCATAATGCGGGTGGTGCAGAGAGAGTGCTGCGGGGGGTCTAGGCGGTCAATGCAGGCTCTTTGTAGCTGGGCGCCGGAGCGGCCGCCATTTTGCCTCCGACTGCGCCTGGCCCATCAGTCTTCTTAAATTAATATTGTGGTCTGTCACAGCCCCCGCGGAGCAACGTTTACTGATTTCACCTGTCTGGTGCCACTCCCTCCCGGATCCAGCAAAACGGGGATCTGGAGCACGTCGCTCCCACCACTTTAACTGATCGGTGCTGCTGAGCTCCATGAATATTCATCTACATGGGCGCCATCTTGGACACACTGTGAGTGGTCAGATACAGTGTTCCTTCCAGCCTGGGTGCTTTCCATTTGGCTCCTGTCTTTGCAGTGGCTCCTTCCCCTGTTGTCTCCTGGGTTATTAGTGGCTGCATTCATACTGCTGATTCTGTTACTACTCATGCACTTTTATCCATGTCTTCAGCGGTTCTGTGGTTTGCTGTAGAGTCGTGCTTTTCCAACTCCTGGTCCTGCCGTCTGGCCTGTGTACCTGTCCCCGGGTTGTTGACTCCCCTACTGGCTGTTCTTCGTCTGCTGAGGATTTCCTTCTTCCCATTTCTAGCCAGCTGTTCGTGCAAGGGGACTTCTTTTCCCCTGCCCTGTTACATATGCTGACAGTGCTGGGTTTTCTGTCATATCATGGCGTCTTGGTGCTGCAAGGGCGTTGTCTCTGTGTTCCGTCGCCTGCCAGATCTTTGGTCTGCGGGCCTGTGTTTTGCTTTCCCTCCTGTTTTTCTTGCTCCAGTGGTTTCCCGTTCAGGTTCGGAGAGTCGGAGCTTCTGTTACTCTGGTGGCTCCGGCATGGCCCCCTTCGGTCTGTTTCTTCTGTTGTTGGAGATGGCAATGGGTCTGGAGTAGCGATTTCCGTTGGTTCTGTCCCCTCTGTGGTTTCTCTACCTGGGTTTCCTCTTCTGTGACGGCGTCTGGAAGGTTGCTGCCTGAAATTCTTATTCTCAGCATGCAAGTCGTTTCTGGCTTGGTGTGCTCGGTCGCATGGGGTTCAGCTTTGTATCTCTGTCTCAGGTGCAGGTTTTCCTCCTGATGGGGCTTTTTTGGCTTCTGGTCCCCTTGAGGGAGTCTGGTGGTCGTTCAGGACCTGGTTCCCAGGACCTTTTTAGTGTTTTCAAATCACCATCCTGTCCTTCTGGTGATGTGCCCATTTTGAGTTTGCATCTGTTTTTACGGACTCTCCGGTCCCCCGTGTTTGCGCCCATGGGGTCCTGTCTTTTGGCCTTGCTGGTGCTGTTTCTGGTGGCGGTACTGTCTGCTCACCGGCTGGCTGCTCTTGGCTCATTGTCTTGTCTGTCTCTTTGCTACAGGTGTTTGTGGGCAGGATTATTCTTTGGTTGGGCCTGGGCTTTGTGCTCCCTGTGCCTTCTTTTGTTTCTTTTTCTACTGGTGGTGTTTCTTCCGGTGTTTTTTTTCATCTCCTCTGTCTCCTGGACAGTGGCACTTCATTTGCTTGCTGTGCGGAGGAAGTTTCTGCTCTTCCTGGCCCCCGTGCAGATGTTTCGTGTCTCCTCCGCTTGTTTGTGTGCTTGGTCCCACTCATTGGGGGGTGGAGGTGATCAACCTTAGACTCTGGCATTGTGCTGTTTGGTCAGGTCATGCTTCTGCTTGTTTTTGAGCAGTTTGGTCTTTCTTCTCCTCTAAGGTTATTGGGGAGGTATCCTTGTGGCTTGTCAGCTTTTTGGCTGGGGTTCATGGTACTTCTTTGCTGGGACTGTGTTGGGCTGCCCTTTGGGCAGTTCTTTCTACCTTTGGGTCTCCCTATTGGGTGTTCTAGGGTCCGGCGGTTCTGGATTTGTTGGGTTCCGTGATGCTGGCTTCCGTATTTTACGTAGTTTTTGCCTGTGGCTTGAACTTGCTTGCATTTTCTGTGCTGTTGTTTTGGGCGCTTTTTGGCTTGGGTATATCTCAATGAATGAGTCATCACGGCGAGAGGGACGAAGGGGTAATGCTGCGATTACTTACTTACTGGTAACAGCATTACTCTGAGTCCTTCTATCGCCATGATGACTCGGGCCTTCCCTCCTGCCCATTTTGGCCAGTCCAACTGTGTGGTGTTTGGGCTTAGTATGGTATAGGAAGTAAGGAGGAGGTGGGATTTTTATCTGTGGGAAAGGGTCGTGATTGGAGGCACAGGTACCAAAGTGGAAGAGGTGTGGTGCAGCGGCCAGGGTGCCTGACTCCGGACCACGGGGTTCACGGTTCGATCCCCGTCAACGGCGGCAGGTTAGCCCAGCACCATGTGACTCTGGGCAATAGCTCGCTTAATCTTCCCGACGGCCCCCAGCGCCGGGACACCTCTCCGGAGGTAGCTGTGCGCTTTACAAATGCTGGTATTTCATATTTCATTTCAATGAGTGAGTCATCACGGCAAGAGAAGGACTCGGAGTAATGCTATTACCAGTAAGTAATCGCAGCATTTTAAGTGAAGATGAAGGCGCGTGCTTAGACCTTTTAATCCTCATATTAGTGGCTGTATGTGACATTCAGGTAGGATCGGCTTTGAAGGGCCTGTCTCGAAAGGTATTCATGAGCACTTTAAGAAATGTTTGTAGCAGTACAGGGGAGAGAGGAGGGTAGAGGACGACAGTTTTATTAATTGCGTTTTTAGCATTCTAGTAGTAATAAGAATGAGAATAGAAAAGAAGCAAGCTGAGTCGGTTGTGGAATTGCACCTGTGATCATGAAGGGAGTAAAGAGCTGGAATGTGAGTGGAATTCCAGTAGAAAATGGGAACCGAGCAGATTGGCTCAGAAATTATATTTTAGAATCAATTTGCAGATCAGCTGATGAAGATCTTGTATTCCTGATACAGTATTGACATTGTTCTCCCTCCTTGGCTGCATTTTAGTTGGCTATCCCAAAGAAGAAAGGTTTGCTGGAAGGCCCACGGAGAGGGTCAGTGGCCTTTATGACTTTCTGAACGGAAAATGTTCTATGGGATTCCACGCCGGATGGGAGCAGCCCCACTGGTTCTACAAACCTGGAGATGAGACTGGATACAAGTAAGCCTAAACTGATGCCTGTACTGTACGCAGTAGGTCCAATGATCTTTTCATACTTTTTCACGGACTTGATTTTCTCTCTTCCCCTCTTACCCTGTTTAGTGATCAGTGTTGGGACCCCACTACCTCTATTTTTCAAAGTCAATAAGTAGGTTCTAGTGCTATGAATTCATCTGGCCCTTCCAGGGGGACCCTATTACAGGGTTCTACTGAGAGTTTGATAAATCCACCTAATGCTCACAAAGAAGGCATGGCTGGACCAGAGTGTTGCATTGTGGATGACTGATGTTTCATTGCGTAGGAATGGATTTGGTTTTATCATAGTGGAGAAGTAGGAGACTAGTTTCCTTGGTGAACAGTCTCACCATTCATATGAGAAAGCATGAATGATTTTGGTTTGAAAATAACTCTTAGCCTTTGTAAATAGAATCTCTATGCATTACAAATTATCTAGTGCAAGTAATGTGTAGTGTAGTCACTAGAATTGCTATTTGCTGCAACTTCTCCTGCTCATTCATAGTTGTTCAGAGACAATGCCCTCTCTCCCCTTTTATGATTCTGCAAATGAGGGCTCAGGCTCGGCAGTTACCATACAGTAATGATATTGTGTCTAACGTGTACCACTTTGGAGCAAACGTCCTGTGTTATTCACTGCTAGAACTGGACTATTTGTATAGCATAAACCTAGACACAAGCAGTGGAGCACAGTACTTCAAAGATGCAATCAACAAGTCATTTGGGAGGTAGCTGGTTTGTGAAGTGTTGCTACATCATGATTGTGTTCTTTCTAGCTGCCTCTTCAACTCTTTCATGAATTTTGGCAGGGTTGGGACGGTCCTGTTGCCTTGTTTTTACACTTCTTTGTTGCCAGTCTTTTGGTGTCTCTGCTGCGGGTGTGCCAATAGCCACCAGAGATAGTGATCTTGTCTGCCAGATAGGCAGGCATGCTGGTGTGATGGCTTTGTAAATGGTGCAGCTGGTTTTGAAAATCAACAGGGGGATGGGAGTACACTTCCTCACATCACAGTTCGTCCCTAGCATTATGGTAAATGCAGTACAATGTTTGTGCTTACTTGAATATTAGATGTAGTTTTTCACCAGAGTTGGTGCAGATAGTGCTGTTCATCTCTAGACACATGTGTTTCTGGATTTTATCCTTCATCAGTAGAGATCAGAAAATCAAATTACATCAGGGGTTGCTGAGAATGCTGCCACAGTCCTCTCAGGTCTCAGTACCTCACTGGCGCACAGGTGCATCTCCAAAAGCAAGGCAGCTGAGAGGCCCAGCAATATCATGTGGCAGGGTCATCTTCATCTGTGGTAAGGAGGGTGTTGCTTACAATGTGTAAGGTAGCTGTCTTGATGCTGTAGCGTGACCTAAAGCCAAATTGGCAGGAAATGGTTGGATTGATGTGAACTTGCAGTTGGGAGTAGACTGCTTTTTTGATGGTCTTTCCAGTCAAACATGAATGCTTTCACAGCTTTTCCAAGAGATATTGGAGTAGGAAGAGATCTGATGTGTAGAGAAAAAATACCACTGTATAGGTATTTTTCAGACATCAGTGTAGATGCCTTCTCTTGTAATTGAAAGTCATTGGTTTCTAGTAAACTACATCTAGGCCTGTGTCAGGTTTGGCTGGTGGGGACCTGTAGTACAATGAAGGTGGCCATCACTAGAGTTGTAATGTAATATGGAATGTCCATGGAGATGGTGGTAGCAAGGGTGATGTTGTTGGCGAGGACTGTGCCAGATGCCCCTTGTCTGGATCACTCTTACTACTAACATTACGATCAATTTCGGGGGCGTGGCCAAGCAGGCTGCGATGGCGGACGCGACCTGCTGAGGCTCTGTGAATGGGCACGAACCTCGCCCGTTCCAGCGTGTTCAACTGGCTGGCAAACATACCCACTGGCACCGGAATGCGGGTGGCACCTGGTGCTAGACCCCAACTCCGGTTCCGGAGCCAATTTCACCATAAAACACTGCCTGGTGCGGAGCGGAGCTCCGGGAGCAAGATGGCGCCGTCTAAGATCGGCACCCGCGCTTAAGCGGCGGTGCTCCCGCCGACTCACGGGGCTCCTGTCACGGGCTCCACATTGCCCCAACTGCAGTCGGAGGTGACAACGTGACACTTAGAACCTCCCCCCCCCCGGTACAACCTGGAGACACTGTATGGACCCGAGGCTAAGCTGAGGAGCGGAGTTCCCCCGTTCCTGGAATCCCAAAACGCCCTTGCATCCACATCTGCTTTGGCCCCTTACCTGGCCAGCGGAAGACGACGTGGGACACTCAAGAGGCCCTGCAACACAGCCATCGGTTGGAAGCCCCCACCGGACTGACGCTCAGGGCTCCGATACCTGGCGACACTCCGGCCGCCGTGCTCAGCTCTTCACTCCTGGCGCCTGCGGCAGCAATTCGGGTCCCGGATTCTGACCACTGATTCCACGTGTGCCAGGGACTGATCCGATACTCCCCAATAAGGTCCGAGAGAGCGGGGTGGCTCTCCGTGGCCCCAGGCTGGCGATTCCCGCCAAAGACAGTGGCCATTACCAGCAATGCCTGACCTCAAGATGGCGCCCATCCGACATTTCAATCAGCACTGATGAGGCGCGATTTGCAGGACCTGCGTCGGCGTTTCCCAGAGAGTAGTGGAACGGCAGCGGGGATGTACGGAGGCTGCCTCCGGTGGACAACTGCGGACACAGCCTACTGAACGTCACTCGCTCCAGCCCAGCTGCTTTCCCACCCTTCGTCCGATCATACAGTCATAGCTTGCGGCAACCCTTGACCCTGGGAGGGGTCGAGATAGTGCAGACCTCAATACACGGTGCTGAACACACGGTGACCCCCTACGAGACCGGGGCTCCTGGACACGCCTGATCCCAGAGTTACGACGGGCGACGTCACGCAGTCCAATGGGGCCAGAAAGCTCATGAGGCCCGGACACCCTACCTCACGGTAACCCTCAGACAACGCACCTGTAGAAGTCACGCCGGATTCCACACCTGGAAGGTAACGGAGCTCTCACTAGTCAAGGCGGAAGGCCCCTGACCTAATCACATGGTCTTGGCCCCTGCAGGGTCCACCACTTAGCCGCCGGCAACTCGCAGTCAAAGCGCGTTGTCGGGAGGGGGGCACAGATGCAGAGAGCGCGACCGCCATTAGAGGCGGTCGCCTATAGAGTGCCCGGTAGACCTGCGGAAGCGGCCCGACTAGGTTGGGTGCGGCTTGTGGGCTGCCTGTGGCCCAGCTCCTGCCCTACCGGCCTCCCCTCCCCGCGTGCCCAACGGCAGTCCCAACATCGCCTCAACTCCCACTCCAGGCTGGCCTGCAGACGACAAAAAGTGATACTGGATAGACTGAGGTGAACCCCCCGCTATGCTCTACAGATACCCCCTTCTCGCCTTTCTCACGGAGATAACCCCCCACCATAAGTGACGGCGCTCCACATAATAGAATACCCGGCCCATCACTAGTGCGTCATACCTGCCAGAGGCACAGCAACCCGCGACAAGCGCCCACACCGCCTGTACCGCCATGTCCGGCCTACCGCGCACCACTCCAACCGACATGATGGGGAAGCCGAAAGCTGCGACGAACATGGCGGTACAGGGGTCTACACTAGAGGCTCCCACAGGTGCCAAATCAGCATCCTCAACCGAACCTACAGTAGCGTCGGAACAATCTCTTTCGGATAAGCTCGACAAGGTACTGGCGGCTATTGAGCACTCCAGAGTATCCATGGAAGAGTGGCTGGGCACCTTGAAAACGGACATTAGTCTCCTTCGAGACGACTACCGCAAACTGGCGGACAAAGTATCGGACGATGAGAAACTAATTGCCACCATGCAACCATCAGTCAAAGCGCACCAGGAGACGCTGCAGTCCCTCTTAGGTCGCATGTCTACCATGGAAGAGCGCATCGACGATCTGGAAGGCCGCTCGAGGCGATGCAACATACGCGTGCTTGGGCTTCCAGAAGGAATCGAAGGGGCTGACCTGGTGGGGTACATGGAAACATGGACTAAATACTTCACTCCCACCGTGGATCAGACGGCGTTCTTTTCCATTTAAAGGGCTCATCGGGTCCCAGCACGCCGGCCCCCGCCCGGTGCCCCGCCTCGACCAATGCTGGCAAAATTCCTTCATTTCCGCGACCGGGATGCGGTACTCGGGGCGGCCCGTCAATCTGGCCCCCTCCGCATAGAGAACAAACACATCATGCTCTTCCCAGACTACTCCCGAGCCATCCAACGGCAAAGATCATCGTTCTTGGAAGTGAAACGCCGCCTGCGGGCAGAGAACATACAATATTCCTTGCTGTTCCCGGCCCGACTCAAAATCATACATGACGGCTCCGCCGTCTTCACGACTGCGAAGGAGGCACACGACTGGGCGGATCAGCATTGCACGCAGGGCCATGTAGCGGCAGTCACCCGGGACCAACGCCCAAAGACACCAAGCCCCAGACGACGACGCTCGCAGCGACACAACAGACGAGGGGACACGATGGCCCTATCTCGCTCCCGGGGGTCTCCCGATCTAGAACAAATCGTGCAAGAGCGGCGCAGGGCTCTGAAGGCTGCGGCGGACCTCTGACCTTCCCCCCCTGCAACGGACATTGACCGTACTCCGCATCGCTTCTTATCTGACGGAGAGGAAGACAGTGAGGAGTCGCAATCCAGAGTGGACTCTGTGACCCCGCCCTTGGTCACCCCACAGACTGCCGACGACCTGATCTGACCCGACCCACGGTAGACTCTTTGGGCGATAGGAGGGGGGTTTCCGGGTCTTGTTAGTTGATCAAGGACTAAATGCCTGGTAAGTGAAGATGCACACCACCAGCACTACACCCACTTGCTTACACTACAGACCAGCTGGCGCATAATACTTGTACAAATGCCCTCACGGTATGATACCTTGCGGGCACGCGACGCCACCCCCACAGAATGTTCAGGCTCTCTTCTCACACGAGAGTTCGTTTGGACGTATCCCATTGGCGATAGGTCCCCAGCATTGGGGCCGTGCCCCCACCCCAGTTATCATCCCTTATGCTACCCTACCACACTACACGGTGTCATCACGTCCATACCGTCAGAACATCGCTACTACACTAGGACTGCGCAGGCGTGGGAGGGGACTGAAAGGAGTCGTGCCTCGCCGATGGGTCCGGCCATCCTCTCCTCCTCCACCAACCCCCATACATTTTAATGGCACATAAAGTCACTATCACCATCCTCTCACTCAATGTGCGAGGCATGCACACCGCGCGCAAGCGATACTCAGTGTACGCCTACATAAAGCGGCAGAAAGGCCAGATAGCGTTGTTGCAAGAAACCCACCTCAACATAGGGGAACTAGCCAAGCTACGCAAGCGCTGGCGAGGGACCTTTTGTGGCACTACTTACTCGGGCTATGCTCGGGGGACCCTTATATGGGTGCTCCCAGGCATACCATTCCAGGAGCAGTCTAGAACTATTGACCCAGACGGACGCTACACCCTGTTACAAGGCCTCTTGGATGGCCAACCAGTACTATTGGGTAGCGTTTATGCGCCCAACGTGGACCAGAGTAAATTCTGGGACACGCTCTCCCTACCGTTAAGCTCTTACATCCAAACCCCTTGGATTCTAGGCGGGGACTACAACTGCGTGCAAAACACGGCCCTGGACAGATCTTACCCCCCTCATCCATCGTCCCCCGTAACAACTCAGGCCAAGCGGTTCGCAGCTTGGGCAGCACACTGGTCGTTGATGGACGCCTGGCTCTCTAAGTACCCGACCACTCGGTTCCACATGATCTCAAAGTTCGGCTGGACAGTTTCCTCTGTTCCCCCTCCATTCTGCCCACTGTTCTGGACTCTGATTACTTAGGCAGGGTCCTGTCAGACCACGAAGCCCACACGCTCACTCTCAAATGGCGCCCCCCCAGACCTCTGGTTCCCACCTGGCGCCTACCCAAAGACTGCCTGGATGACCCGATCTTCAAGCAAACGCAAAAGGAACACATACAACACTACTTTAGGGAAAACACTGACACAGCCATTACCCCCGCAGCGGAATGGGACGCGTTTAAAGTCGTCATACGGGGCACATGCATCCAACACATCACTGGGGTACGCCAAGTCCTCGAGCGTCGCATCCAGGATACGGAGCAGACGCTGGCCACGCTCATGCGAGCAGCTGACCAACATAAAGCCACACCAGCCCAAATAGCGAACGCCAAAACCGCATATGCAGAGGCTCTAGCTGACCTCCGCAGATATAATTTTAGAGCATACGCGGCTCGGGTGCACAGAGAAGGGGACAGAGCAGGCGCTCTATTAGCTTGGCTGGCGAAACAGGACACAACTCTTCCGCAGATCACGGCCATCCGCACTGACCCGAACACTCCTTCACTCGCAGGTTCCCATCCTGGATGCCTTCCAGAGGCACTACGCGCAACTGTATGCGTACCCCATCCTGGTGGACACTGAACGCCTCGCCCGATTCCTGCGCCGGTACCCTCTGCCCCATATAGTACGTAGAGACCGACAGGACTTAGACGAACCCATAGATGCGACTGAGGTCAGGCGGGCACTTAAGTCGCTGGCCACCGGTAGGGCTCCTGGGCTGGACGGCCTCGCGCTGGAGTTTTATCGCACCTTTGCGACACAATTGGTCCCCCAACTGGTGAAACAGTTCCAGGCAGCTCTGGACGGAGGCGCCCTACCACAGCCCATGTGCGAGTCGGTTATAGTCTCCCTCCTCAAACCGGACAGGGATCCACACCTAATGGGCGCCTATCGGCCCATAGCCCTGTTGCCCACTGACTATAAAATCTACGGGAAGATCCTGGCGGACAGGTACGCCACGGTCCTCCCAAAATTGATTCTCCCAGACCAAAACGGGTTCGTGCCTGGTAGGAACACTTCCTACAACATACGGCGCCTGTTCCACGTTCAGGACCAGATTCGGGACCGCTTTCCCCGTGCGGGGTGTCTGGTCTTGGACCTGGAGAAAGCTTTCGATACCCTCCTATGGCCGTATCTGTTCCAGGTCCTGTGATTCATGGGAGTGGGGCCCCGACTACTGGCGTACACCAAGCTTATCTATTCCACACCCACCTCCAGAGCAAAACTGGGGCCCCTCATATCTCCTCTGTTCCTGGTGCGCCGGGGTACCCGCCAGGGCTGCCCGCTCTCCCCCTTGCTCCTCGCCATGGCGATGGAGCCTCTGGCGACCCACCTCCGCAAGGGAAGTGAGGGCTGGGGTATCCCAATTGCAGACTCAATCCACGCGGTATCCCTCTACGCGGATGACGTGCTCGTCTACGTCCGGGACATTGCGTCAGACCTCACCCTCATCTTACGCATACTAAAGGACTTCGAGGCAGTGGCGGGCCTCAAAGTAAATTGGTCCAAATCGACGGTATACCCCTTGTGCAGGATCTCCCTCCATGTCCGCTACGTCTGGACGGCATCAATCTATCCTGGAGTCCCCGGGCGGTACGATATCTGGGTGTCTGCTTATACCACACGCCGCAAGACCTCTACGACGGGAACTACCGCAGGGCGATGGCTGGCATCCGATCCTCCGTACATTTTTGGAAAGATCTCCCCTTGGCGGTCGCCGGCAAAATCGCAGTTGCCAAGATGATACTCGTCCCGCGATTACTATACTATTTTGCTAACCTTCCACTGGACACCGCTTCTCAACAAACCTCTCCAGGTGACAGTGGCGCGCGCCTGCCTGACGCGCGTGTATAGGATGCACCGAGATTCGCCCATGTACTCCCCCATCCTGCCGTTGGTGGGTTTCCCCAGAGGTCGGGCCCACTACACGGAACGGATGCTTCACACATGGACAGAGCATGCACTTACAGAAGTAGGCTCACTCTACTTAAACGGGCAACTGCAGACGTATGTGGAGTTGGCGGCTGACGTGGAACTCCCCAGTGGGCAATTCCTTTTGCACAGGCAACTGCTCGACGACTGCTGCCGCATGTGGCACACAATAGAAACTGAACCCCCTACACACCCGGTAATTCACACACTACTGCAGATGAGCCCGGGACGACACCTGGTCACCTGGATTTACAAAGCGATACTGGCCCTAAATCCACTCACCCTGGTGCCCCTTCGGGACAAATGGGAAATCTAATTTCAAAGACCCCTCCACGACAAGGAATGGGCCCGCGCCCTAGAGTTCCCTAAAAAAGTGTCCTGCAACTACCGCTTCAAAAGCATACAACTGCACCGAGCATACCTTACTCCCGAGAAGCTGCAGCAATACTACCCAGAAGGGTCCTTCACATGTCCCAGATGCACAGAACCCTGCGCCTCCTTTAAACACATGTTCTGGGACTGCCCAGTGCTATGCACTTATTGGGGCGATGGTTTATTTTTAATTCCTGCTTGCCGATATACTGAACCTCCTGCATTTTTAAATTTTGAATGGGGACAGCTTTTGTTTTTAAGGTTTCTACCGTTTTTAATTGTTCTTATTATCTTTCTGGCTGAGCACTTTACCTTTGCTATTTGCACATCCCTCTGCCCCTCCCCGGTCCGCCGCGGCACGAGCCGTTTGTAGCGGAGGGAGGGTCACAGGCATTGATTTCATTTCCGGGGCACTACTTCCGCCCGGTTAGCGCTCTAGACTTCAGCATCGCCTATTTAGGGGCGAGCTGGAGCGAACGCGCAGCGGACTTGTTCTGTTCTGTTGGGGCGATGGTTTATTTTTAATTCCTGCTTGCCGATATACTGAACCTCCTGCATTTTTAAATTTTGAATGGGGACAGCTTTTGTTTTTAAGGTTTCTACCGTTTTTAATTGTTCTTATTATCTTTCTGGCTGAGCACTTTACCTTTGCTATTTGCACATCCCTCTGCCCCTCCCCGGTCCGCCGCGGCACGAGCCGTTTGTAGCGGAGGGAGGGTCACAGGCATTGATTTCATTTCCGGGCACTACTTCCGCCCGGTTAGCGCTCTAGACTTCAGCATCGCCTATTTAGGGGCGAGCTGGAGCGAACGCGCAGCGGACTTGTTCTGTTCTGGCGATGGTTTATTTTTAATTCCTGCTTGCCGATATACTGAACCTCCTGCATTTTTAAATTTTGAATGGGGACCGCTTTTGTTTTTAAGGTTTCTACCGTTTTTAATTGTTCTTATTATCTTTCTGGCTGAGCACTTTACCTTTGCTATTTGCACATCCCTCTGCCCTTCCCCGTCTGCCGCGGCACGAGCCGTTTGTAGCGGAGGGAGGGTCACAGGCATTGATTTCATTTCCGGGGCACTACTTCCGCCCGGTTAGCGCTCTAGACTTCAGCATCGCCTATTTAGGGGCAAGCTGGAGCGAACGCGCAGCGGACGTGCGCAGTGGGCGCGCCGCTGGCGCGCCAAAGGCGCGCCTAAGGCAAGCCCGTCTGCGCCCGTCCGCGCCTTGAACGAGCCCAGAGCCAGGATTCCTGGTTCACAAAATACTTTGAAGCCTAGAACTAGTTATTCAAGGGAGAGTCTTCTCTTGCTCGGTCAGCAAAGGGGTAAGAACTGCCATCAATATACGGGTGAAGAATTACTTAGAACTGTTAACCCTTACTGTATGGAATGCTCAAATAAATTTCTTAAATGTTGCAGGGACAAACCAAAACTTGATAGAAGTCCCATCAAGGTTAAGAAAATAAAATCAGAACTAAAATTAGCACTTATCAATGCAAGGTCCCTGATTAAACACAAATATGAGATTGTGGATTTTATCTTAGATAATAAGCTGGATGTTTTGGATTCATCTGGCCCTGATTTTAATATTGCGGTGCCTGGTGGCTACACAGTATTCAGGCATGATAGACCAATCAAAAAAGGGGGTGGACTTGCACTAATTCACAGAAGTGAACTTATAGTTCATTGTTCAATTCTTCCCTATGTGGAATGTGAGGCCCTTTTATTTAAAATTAGCGCCTCTGAACAGGAAACTCTTAAAGGATTATTAATTTATCGCCCACCTGGATCTAAAACTAGCTTTCTTACTAACTTGTCATCCATGCTAGAACTGGGTATTCAATCCAGGTGTTTTACCATGCTGGGTGATTTGAATTTTCACCTAGAAATACCAGGTGATAAGGAAACACAGGAACTTCTGGATATCACTTCGGACGTAGGTCTCCAACAGCTGGTCCAAGGGTCTACACACCAAGCAGGGCATACCTTGGATGATGTGTTTACTAATAATTCAGCCATTTCTATTTCATCCATTCTCCCCCTTACATGGTCCGACCACCACCCCATTTTATTTCATTGGGACCTAATTGGTCCCATTACCACTAATATGGCTAGCTCTAAGCTCTCAAGGAGAGCTTGGCATAATATTGATTTAGGTGTACTAGAAAGCCAGCTCACACAAAGCACTCCTATTCCTGAGTTAGAAGTTGAGATAGCAGCTATACGGCCTGGTTAGAAACCAATTTTGCTAAACTAGCTCCGGTTACGGGGATAAATAGAAATAGAAAAACCCCATCTGCACCATGGTTCTCCGAGGCTCTTAGACCGGATAAACAAGCTTGCAGGAGGCAGGAGAGAACATGGCGGAGAAACTATGATATAGTGGAGAAAGAACAATATAGGCGTATGCTAGCGGATTATAAGAAAAAAATATTCACGGAAAAAAGCCAATACTATACTCTTAAAATAGTGACGGCAGGCAATTCAAGCAAAGAACTTTTTTTAGTCATGAACAAGCTAACCGCGGTTAAGAACGGCGCGAATGTGAATTGCACCCAAGATTTCTGCAACTCACTGGCTCGGGCATTTAAAACAAAGGTCGATCTAATATACGACCAATTTGCCTCACATAATGGTAACAACTTTGATACAGAACAGGAACCTAAGACCACAACATCTTTTAAATTTTACTGCTACTTCATCAGAGCAGACTGCTACCCTTCTTTTAAAGACTAAATCGGGCTCCCTGATGACCCCTCCCCTCCCAGAATACTGTATAATATCAGCCATATCATCAGTCCCCAGCTATCTGGTATATTTAATCAGATGCTGGTAGAGGGAATTTTTCCAACATTGTGGAAACAGGCCTGTATTCTTCCGTTACTAAAAAAGCCCAGCCTTGATGCTGCAGATCCGGCCAACTACAGACCGATTGCAAGACTCCCGTTGCCTGCAAAAAATTTTGAGAAAATTGTAAATAGTGAACTCTCTACTTATATTATAGATAATAATGTCCTGGATCACAGCCAATTTGGCTTTCGGCCCGGTCACAGCACCGAGACAGCCTTGATTAAGACCACTGAGGAAATTCGCACCGCATTAGATGGCGGGGGATCAGCAGCTCTTATCCTCCTTGACCTGACCGCAGCGTTTGATACTGTGGATCACACCTTACTGATAGAACGTCTGAGGTCTATTGGTTTGGGAGGAAAGGCTTTGTCGTTAACATCCTTTTTAAC
Organism: Calotriton arnoldi; assembly: GCA_963921515.1. Lineage (NCBI taxonomy): Eukaryota > Metazoa > Chordata > Amphibia > Caudata > Salamandridae > Calotriton > Calotriton arnoldi. Next base: position 3,105,294 of record CAWUFW010000015.1, read on the forward strand.
AGATAGAACGCAGACAGTGCAATTAGGCAATTTTTAAATCTACATCTTTTACTCTGCCTTGTGGGGTCCCACAGGGCTCTTCATTGAGTCCCACGCTTTTTAATATATATGTGTCCGAGTTAGCACCCTTGATCAGAAGCTTTGACCTAGTTCCAACCTCGTACGCTGATGATACCCAATTGGTCATTTCAACCATAGACAAGGATGTCGACCACTCTAACAAACTGCATGATTGCATGGTCGCCCTAAGCAATTGGATGGACAGACACTGCTTGAAGCTTAACTCGAGCAAAACCGAGGTGGTACTATTTGGAAAGCTTTCTCCTCAGTGGTCCCCTGCCTGGTGGCCAACTACATTGGGCTCCCTTCCTACACCGGTAGAAAAGGTTAAAAATCTGGGAATTATAATAGATGATAAGCTTAATTTAAAATCCCAGGTTTCAAAGGTGGTGTCTTCCGCGTCTCTGACAATTAAAACTGTGCGGAAAATTCTTCCTTTTATTCCAAAAAATACTAGGAAAATTGTTTTATCCACCTTGGTTTTATCTAAGTTGGATTACTGCAATTCTTTATATATAAACTTACAGGTGAACCAACTTAGAAGATTACAGGCAGTGCAAAATGCTGCGGCCAGATTGGTGCTTGATGTCCCCAAACATCTATCTATTAGGGATGGAATCCGAGAATTGCACTGGCTGCCAGTCGCCCAACGTGTGAAATTTAAGGCACTTTGTATAGCACACAAGGCACTTTATAGACAAGGTCCTCGATTTTTATGGCACTGTTTTAGCTGGTATTCCCCCACCAGATTTTTACGTCCGACTAATGGATTTCTGATGTCTGCATCCAGAGTTAGGACGATGAACTGGGGAGGGAGGAGTTTTAGACATAGCACTATTAGGCTGTGGAATTCACTTCCGTTCGCTCTCAGGAGGATTCCCTCCTACTTGAGTTCAGAAAAATCTTAAAACATGGCTTTTTAAATATTAGTCCCCCTTTACAGTATGCAGTCCGTAGCGCCTATACACCCAAGGGTATTAGAGCGCTATAGAAATTGTTATAACATAACATAACATTGGACCACTATCCACGCTACCCTCCTTACAGTCACGGGGCTCTCGGACATTCATACATGGGAGGCCTGCGCATTGGGTACTAACAAACTCCGCAAGAGTATGAAGGTCGAGATGCGCTTCGCGTCCCTGGCGCTCCTTCTCGCTAAGCGATGCATAGCAATGCACTGGAAGGCACCGGGGGGACCCCCATTAGCGGCGTGGGTGGGGGCGGTCAAAAAATGGGGCGTGGCAGAGGAAGAAGTACTTCGCACTGAAGAAGTCAAAGGAGCCCGCAAACATCCCATATTTATGCTGTGGGCTCTCCTACTCCACTCCTTCACACAGGAAACATCCCATGAGTCAGGGTCCCAAGCACCCCGCTCCCCCGCAACACAAGCGCGCCCCGCGGCAACTCAAGGCAGTCCCCCTGCGACACAAGCGACGGGTGGGTCAGGGCCAGAGACTACGACCGGACAATAAACACATCATCCCTCACGCGACCTTCCATTGTCCCCCCCCACCCACCTGCGCATGCACAACCCGTGACCACACCAGACTGTTATAGCTAGACGGCCCCTACCATGTGACATGACACGAGACACAGTGTATCCCAGTTATATTTCCCCAGTTTCTTCTGTTCAAATCATTAGCTGGCACGGGGCGCTAGGTGGCGCACGTGCGGAATGGCCGAACTCACGTAAGGCTCCCGCAGTCCGATGTTATTATCCTCCAAAAGATCCTAATTTAGTGGAAGTAAGATCGCGCTGATGATCGCCAGGTGCAAATAAACAACTGAAGAGGCGACAGTCCAACCTAGAGACGAATCGGTGCCGGACTTCACCTTCAATCGACATCCGGAGGGCTCAGCGTGGAAGGGCCTGAGAGGAGTGGAACTGGCAAGCGGCGCCGGAGTCAACGTGAGCGCCGAGGTCCCCCTCGTGGAATACAGGCCGCGGGAGCAGAGCGACCAGAAGCGGATGGCGCGGTGAGTGCACTGCGAAAGCGGCAAGGCTCCGAGACTAGGAAGCCTGAAATAATAGTGCAAGGGGAAGCGCTGACCTCGGATGCGGTGAATGCTCCGACAGCACGCCATAGCGAAGGAATTGGGAGGCCCGACGCGCAAGGAGGGGTGAATCGCTAACCGTGAGAGAAGAGGCACAGTGACTTATGCGAGTTAGAGGCTGCAAGCTGAAACCACCGACACGATCCGCCGCGCAGTTGGCATCCAGCCCCCCCAAAATTAAACGACCCGGAGCACTTGCAAAGCGCAAATATGAGAGAAGAGATGGCGCAGCACAAATTCTGAGCGCTGACCCGAACGACCTATGGACACAGAGAAACGGCGGTAGGTGCAGCGCACATAACATTGGGAGGTGACTGCAGGGTGGCGGAGGTGCGCAGCAAGACTGAGACTACACAAGGCTAGTGCCCTCTTCCCCTCGGGCGAGCAGTATGTTACCACACTCAGGAAGGAGGCTATAATTATATGGGGCATCACGGTGGACGACCTGCGCTGGTGAAGCTTCGCACGAGCTACTGAATTTCTGAGCAGGTAAATCATTAAGACACGGCACGAGAGGGCGCCAAGAAGGAAGGAGGAAAGGCACAGCTATAATTGGACAGGGCACAGATTCGTTTAACAGACCTACAACTAAATATAGAGCAACGTGGTGAGGAGCACACCAGCCCTGAGAGAGTGACAACAGTGACAAAGCGGACACTGGAAGCCCGAACCAAAAAAACAAAAAAAAAACACAAACAACTGAGAGACCACTGCTCCCCCACTAGAGGGCGCCCCCAGGGGATAACTGGCTTCCTATGCACACTCGCTGAGTGGTGTCCGGTGCCTTGTCACTGCAGAATCCGGCTACTGTGCGGGAACTGCAATATCACGAGCACTGCCCAAACCCTGCGCTCCATAATTGATAGCTCCACGCAGGAACGAACATACGTAATCGTAGACCGGGATGGGGAAACCGGACGCAAAACAACCGCGCCTCCATTTTGAGCCAAAGAATGCCACACGATCTCAACAGTCAGAAATGGATAATGGACCAGAATCCTTAATGGCTGGGACTAACACCTCATCGGGAGACGACATGAAAACGCTCATGCTTGAAGTGCGACAAGGATTGGCTACCTTGGCGGACAAGATGGATGCCATGAACACACGCCTGGACAATATTGTCCACAAAATGGAAAAACATGACGAACGACTGAAAGAGGCGGAACAACGCATTTCTGACAATGAGGATGCTACGACGAACCTACAGGGTAATGTGGCACAAATGGACAAACTGTTGAAAATAATAGCAGCCAAAAATTAGGACATTGAAGCCAGGAGCCGGAGGAACAACATACGAGTCCTGGGAATACCAGAGAGTGCCAATACCGGGAAAATGGAACTGTACATAGAAAAGATGCTGCTTGAGGTAATGGGTGCGGAAGCGTTATCCCCTCAATTCATAGTGGAGAGGGCGCACCGAGCCCTAGGACCGAGGCCCCCACCTGGCACTACACCGCGCCCAATCATAGCCCGGCTCCTAAATTATAGAGACCGTGACGCTGCCCTACGCATAGCCCGGGAGAAGAAACAACTGCACTATGAAGGGGTGCCCTTCGCAATTTATCCTGACTTTACAGCCATGGTGCAGGAGGATAGGCGGCGCTTCTTGCCCGTAAAACAAAAACTGAGACAAGCGCAAATAGATTACGCACTTCTCTACCCGGCGCGACTGCGGATAACACACCAAGGCAAACAAGTGATATATACAAAACCCCAACAGGTGGAAGAATTCCTAAAACAACTGAAGAAACAAAAGGACGCAGGGCCGCCTCCTGAGGACATGCGGCAAACGGACACACCAGAAATAGGCCGCCAGCAGAAGGAATAATAACTCTCTAGGCGGTAAGAAGACTTACACTGCGGGTCAGAAGTACCGCATCTGAATAGATGTGCACAACCCGCTCGAGCAACAGACGATAAGAAAGCACCGAAATGTCGGCAAAAGACAGGTACCACTGAACAAATATCATCGGACGCCTGCCGGCCCCTGCAGCGGCGAACAGACCCAGCTTGGCGCCTAGGGGCAGGAGGAATACCGATGAGCCACCTACATAAAGCCCTCAAACGAGAGATCCCCTTATTGACTCACGAAGTATTGAATTGTTAACCGAACGTAACTCACCATTTGCGGAGAGGTACAGGTTGGGAACAAGGGAGGGGGTGGGAAGGGTTTCTCTGGCATGATTGGGATGCCTCAGTGGGAGGGGGTGGGAGGGGTGTTGAATGTTAGAAATGTTGGTCAGAATGTGTTTCAACAAGCAAGACAGGCAAACGAGCAAGTAAGCAATGTACCAATGACGGGGATACACAGTTGGGTGGGTCATACTGGGATCAATGGAGACTACGGGTGACACAACACACTCACAGCAAGTGGGAATAGTAACATGGAACGTTAGAGGACTAGGAGACCCAAGGAAACGTTGGCAGATTCTAGGATACCTTGATCGACATCACATACAGGTAGCCATTCTACAAGAAACTCACATTAATCCACAACAACCCTCCACATTTGCACATACATGGGCTGAACATAGGATCTTCTCATCGTACTCTACGTATGCGAGGGGCACAGCGATCATTATAAAAAAACACACCCCATTCAATTTCATGGGCGCACAGACGGACCCCCAGGGCAGATACGTACTGGTTTGGGGTCGCCTGGGCACAGATTCGGTCACACTAGCATGTTGCTATGGCCCAAATGTAGATACGCCTGAATTTTTCGCTACCTTATGGGGGCAAATACTAGGCATTGGATCGACCCACATCATATGGGGGGGAGACTTTAATGTTGCACTGAATCCAGCCATTGACCGATCAAACACCGCGCCGCATCACTATACCAGAGCACAGAACATAATGCAGGAGATTCTGAGGGAGGGGAATCTCATAGATACCTGGAGACAGCAACACCCCACTACCCGGGAGGGAACACACTTTAACACACAGGCTGCAACATGGGCCAGAATAGACTACTGCTTAATCTCGAAAGGACTAGGGCCGGCTATACAAAATGTAATACATTTGGCAAGGACATACTCTGATCACTCACCGGTGAAACTTCAGATTCTACCACCAGGATATGACATGCCCAGGCGCAACTGGAGATTACAACCCACTGCGCTATTAGATGAAGTCTTTCATATCGAACTAGGAGAGGAGATTAGAGATTTTTTTCAACGGAATAGAGGCTCAGTAGACTCGGTAGAGACCATATGGGAGGCCTTCAAGGTAACAATCAGAGGGTTTTGTATCTCCAAAAGTTTTGGGATTCTCCGGGATATACAAAGATCACCTCAAAAACTAGAAAGAGAGATCAAGACGCTGGAGACTAAAATGGCCAATGGGGGGTACAGAGCGAACACATATAGAAATCAGAGAGAAACTGACAGACTACATGGAAACCGCAGCAAGAGAGGTAAAATTCAAAGGGAAATACTGGCAAGCCCGGAAATACGGGGAGGGTGAGAGACCCGGGAAGTCCTTAGCAGACATGATTAGGAAACCACACTGCACACAATATGTCATAGAGATAGAGGGGGCTACGGGAGAGACATATAGAGACACGACAGAGATCTTGACAGCATTCACGACACATTATTCCACGTTATACACATCGCAGCGACAGGGCGGCCTCGAAATGGATAGTTTCCTGGGAGACGTGGCGCTGGGATGGCTGGAGGACAATCAGAGAGAATTTCTCAGCGCTCCACTTGAAATCGATGAAATTCGAGTGGCCATAATGCAACAAAAATCCAGTAAGACCCCAGGCCTGGATGGCCTATCGGCCGAATTTGATAAAACATACATAGATATTATGGCCCCAGTACTGAAGGAAGTATTTGAGGAATCCCTAGAACGCGAGGTGCTCCCTCCATCCATGAGAGAGGCCCTGATCACATCCTTGCTTAAACCCGGCAAGACCCCCACTTCCTGTGACTCATATAGACCACTATCACTTTTAAATTGCGACACGAAAATACTTGCTAAGGTCATAGCCAATAGATTAATCCTACTAATAGACAAATTGGTATTGCCGGATCAATCAGGTTTTGTTCCCGGGCGCGCAACAACACATAACCTCCGAACCTTATTCTCAATATTTCAAAATATTTCACCTGAGCTCCCTATGGCAGCAGTGTTCTTGGATGCCACTAAGGCATTCGATGCAATAGAATGGGACTACCTTATAGCAATATTACAACGCATGGGTTTTCCTGTTATATTTGTGGCCTGGATTAAACTATTGTACCAACGCCCCACAGCTAGAGTGCTCATGAATGGACATACGTCGGCAACGATTCCCATCTCGAGAGGCACCATACAGGGATGCCCACTTTCACCCTTGCTGTTTTCACTCGCAATTGAACCATTGGCGTGTAAATTAAGACAGCATCACCAGGAGAAAGCATTGAGGTGTAACTTACGGCAGATCCTGATATCCCTCTATGCGGATGATATGACGCTATACGTCAGAGACCCCCAAAACAACATTAATCCAGTGCTAAGAGAAATTATAAGATTTGGACATCTTTCAGGTGTACACATTAATTGGGCAAAATCGCAAATTTTCCCACTCACGCCGGCGGTTACAAAATTTGACCTAGATTACCCATTAGAGTGGTGTGAGTCCGATCTACGATACCTAGGGGTCCGAATTGGAGGTAACAGAGAGGAGATAATCCGCCTTAATTATGGCACAGCCATTGAGCGCCTCGCTAGTAACATCACGCGGTGGATCGCTTTACCACTATCGATGGCTGGTAGGGCATCCTTAATAAAAATGGTAATACTCCCTCAATTTTTATACCTGTTTATGAACATCCCATATAACCCTGGGCGCCAATTTTTTAAGACACTACGCACAGAACTGCTGAAGTTATTCTGGGGAGGTAAACAACCCCGACTAAAATGGTCAGTACTAACCAAACCGTATAGACAAGGGGGGTTTGATATACCGGATTTTGAACTATACTTTGAATGTGCACAGGCACACTATGCCTATTTCTGGATTAACCCTCCTAAATACATGCCACAAATCGCAGTGGAACACTGGCTGGCTGACCCGTTGCCACTCGATGGGATGCTGTATATACTACCACGGGCCAGAAATGTAGAACCCACAACAATCACCAGCACGGTCGAAGCCTGGCGTAGACTAAGCAAGCGGCTGGGGAATCAAACCATATATTCGCCCATACTGCCCCTCTCCTATCATCCACAGATGCCACTACTCCAAGAAAGAGGGTTACAAAGATTATGCGAAAAAGTGAAAATCGCCGAGTGGGGGGATCTCTTTAGGAACGGCATGTTCTGCTCAGTGGATCAATTCTTTCAAGGCTCACGATATACCCCATTAGAGTTATTTTTGTACATACGGCTGAAACAAGGAATGCGCTCCATTATACCAGAGTTCCCTGGAGAACCCGCATACTTGGTGCCCCTCCACAATATGTTGCAAACCACAAGCCCAGGGCATCTAGTCTCTGCACTATACCACGGCAAACGCGCGTTACAAACTGACCCAGAACACACTGCATTAACACAATGGAACACAGATTTGGGTATCGACCTAACACCCGAACAATGGACATATTGCTGCCTACAAACTGCAAGTATATCTGCTAGCTGCAGACTTCGAATTATAAATTCATTCAAAGGTTCTACTGCACCCCGGTGAAATTGTACCGGTTTAAACTAAGGGAAACAGATAACTGTGATCGCTGTGGCAGCCCGGGAGCTGGGTTTATACACTTAGCCTGGGAATGCCCACGCGTATTGGAATACTGGACACAAGTATTTGAAGCCCTAACGCAGATGACATCTACCACAGTAGAGTGCAGTCCATTATTAGCATTATTGGGGTACACTGAGCAGATCCCGAAACCATACCGTCGATATGTCACAATTACCCTACTGCTGGCTAAGCGTAGAGTGGCATGCAGATGGGGTAGAGGACGTGCCCCTAAATTTAAGGACTGGCTAGAGGACTTAATTTACTGTCAGGAACAGGTTACTATATACGCAGAAACATTGCCGCAGAGCTCACGGCCTAAAGACATATGGAGCCCTCTTACACAATACTTACTCATGCGCGCTGCCGAGGAAACACGACCTGAGGAAAGGGAATAATCCGCTCACATCGCATCCAATATTACACATGGGTTGCAACATGTTGCATACGGTAATGCAATAAGATTGAGAATAACGAAATGATGACTTGGTGACTGTTTGTACTAATAATGATGCATAAAATGGTCTAGAAGAAGTTGGTTGGTGAAATGAGATCAAGATAACCCTGCCCCATAGTCTGAAACTTCCATGTTCCTGTAGTTTGAGAAAAAGCGGCTACAGGCCTGATGGACCCCTACCTCAAGCCAGTTATCTGATAATGTCATTAGATGAAGTAAACAAACTGCCCTGAATGAATACTGTGATGAACTGTCTGCATAGTACAATGTGACATGATGTATTAATTGCCTGTCGTACACTGAAAGCCTTGTTATGTATATGGAAAATCAATAAATAAAGTTTAAATAAATAAATAAATCATTAGCTGGCACATAGCACCAACTACAGCATAGAGCTGACAATGTGAGCGAGCGCCCGACTCCCAGTACAGCTCATAGACTACCTTGCATGGACTCGGACCCTGCCTCACTCATCTATCCAAATCAACATGGTCACTTCCACAACTGTTCAGTGAGGCACATACTAAGCTGTTATTTTACTCAATGACAAGCTGTATCACCAATGAATCTTATGCTCTACTTGCAATTGCTAATATTGTACTGTACTTCTCAGGAAAAATGCCAAAAAAATGATTTTTTTAAAAACATTACGATCAATTTCGTAACTAGTGCTTGCTTTTAGGAGGTTTATGTAATGCATGGTAATATCCACACTGTGGGCATCTATGAATCCTTGCTGCTTGTCATATTTTGATGTTGCACATTGCTTTAAAGTTGATCCTGTTTTTATGGCCGCACTCTTGGGTGCTGTGCTCACAATATTTGCTACTAGTAAATTGAATGTGTATGCCTTCATTTGTAGTTTGACATGCCTATGGTTATGATGTTGGAGACTTAAAGGGCTGTGTATGTGTGCCATGTAGGATGAACCAACATACTGGTTTTACTTGAACACTTGCAGCTTTTCACCAGACAATTTCCTATTAATACTTCATAGTCCTTTATTGTGGGTCTGCATTTTGTATCTGACACATGAGCAGATGCTAAGCATCAGGGGATGAGTAAAGTTTTCTTTACTAGCATTTCCCTAAGGGTGTTATGGACTGGGACACAGAGAAAGGTGGAGGGTTAAAAGATCGTGGTGAACATGATGAATGTTGGCTCAAACATTGCTTGTGGGGGGATTGTCAGATGAAGCAAAATGAGGATAACCGCATCATACTACTATCAATGTTGGGGGCTCACTTTATGACCCAGTACTGTGCGCTGTCATTCTCCAGGAGACGTGATGTGTGCAGGTGGACGCATCCCACTGAAACTCCAGACATACTTGTCTCGAGTATGAGGTTTTGTTTCCCATTTTCTTCTTGTGTCTCTCATGGTTGGACTCTGCTGCAGGATGCCCCCCCGCCTCAGATTCTCAATACTGTGTGTTTGTATGCTTCTATTTGCAAGGGAGTAATATATGGGCATTACGACTCTACCATACAGTAGTGCCCCATGCACAGATTTGAGATCCCCTCTTTGCTCACCTAGATAAGACTAAGGGGAGGGTAGAGCATGGATGGGAGGATCGCAAAGGAGGTGTGGAGTACAAGGTAGAGTGGAGGGTGTGGTGCAGCGGCCAGGGCAGCTGACTTCGGAGCACAGGGTTCACGGTTCGATCCCCGGCTCCGGCGGCAGCTCAGCTCAGCACCATGTGACTCTGGGCAATAGCTCACTTAATTTCCACTACGGCCCCCAGCGCCTTGAGACCCGTAAGGGTGAGTAGCTGCGCTATATAAAAACGGACTTACTTACAAGGTAAAGGAAGAGAGGTCCAAACCATGGCTGTGTGAAAGGAATGGAGGAGATATAAGCAGAAGGGTTAGGATAGGAGTTGTTTTTGAGGGGGGGGGGGGTGTTGAGTTTGTGGAGGAAGAGAATTGGGTTGCAGAAATGGGGTATGTGTTAATACACATAGAGAACAAAAATGCATAGAGGAAACAGGGAAAAAGAACAGGGCTTGAAGGGCAGATTTGCAGATAATGAGAATACAACAGAGGCAGAAACAGCATGGTGTCAGATACAGAGTGCACACAAGGAAAGGGGCTCAGAGACCAAATGGCAAAAGTAGATGCGACTAGTCCACCCACTCAAGAGGACAAATTATTTGCACTTGCTCTCAAATACTTCCATACTGAATACTTCTCTCTTTGTCTTCTTGAGTGCAGCATTATATATCATTGAATAGCAGCTGTTTTTATACTTCTGAGATGGGTAACCCGAAGGAGGAATCAAAACTAGTGTGCTACATCCATCTGGGTGCGAAGTGCCACAATTCTGACAATCTCAGCAACATCGGAATTTTCACAGGAAGACTGCAGGATGCCAGTGACTTCAGTTTGTGACAGATCTTAAGAAAAGTATGCACAAGATTGGGTCAAGGATGGACTGCATTTCATACTCCGTTGAATCATCTCAACATAAATTGACGCTACCTTTGAGAGAATTATTAGAGTCGAGCTGGGCATTGGGTTAACGAGAATTCTTTATCTCACATGAAGAAGGTCAGATTGCTGGAGGGAGACATGGGGGCAGATTTTGGCTTGGACATGGATATAGGTCACGCAGTAGTATAAACTGGAGCCACCTCAACTGCCATTATGAAGTGGTATACAGAAATGTTTCTGAGTGATACCGGAGATTGGCCAGTCATTTTATTCCTTTTCTTAAATTTGCATATGGATCTTTTGTGACTCGAGTCTGGTCAGGGCAGCTGGTCTTTTCCCATTATTGCAAAACTATGGTAAAAGAGCTCCAATACTGCATGTGTCCTGGGAGAAACAGGCTCTTCAGCAGTCGCTGCCGGCATGACTCGCGGGTGGGTGGGGGCGGGTGTGGGGGTCACGCGGGGGTGGAGATTTAATTTTTAAAAACACAAAAAAACTTACCTTCCCGGGTCCTGCGCCGTCTCAGCTCCTGGCCAGATCCCGTGGAACAGGAAGCAGGCAGCCTCCCTCCCCTTCCCTAAGCCAATCACAACCCTGCAATGGCAATGTTGTGATTGGTGGGGACTGCGCCCAGTCGGGCGCCTATGGGGAGGGCATTTTCTCCATGTAGGCTGCATGCAGCCCACATGGAGAAAAGGGAGAGTGCGCATGACTGGTTTGGTCGGCCCCAGAGGGCCGACCAAACAGTCAGGGCCCATAGCATTGGGCTAGCCACTCCTCCCCTGCCCTCCAGCAGACCCATCCACCCTCCCGCACCCAACCTAACCCTTCTGCTTTCTCGCAGTGCGAGAAGCAGAAACATAAAATGGTAGTTTTACCATTTTATGTTTCTGCTGCTCGCACTGCAAGAAAGTAGGGGGGGCGACGCTCCTCCGCCCTAATGGAGGAGCCGCCCCTGCTCTTCAGTAAGAACAGTTTTTGCAGAATGTATGATGTTACTACGCGTGCTATTACCACGCGGTAGGTTACAACGCAGTCGTTACAACGACCGCGTTGTTACCACGCGTGGCTTTACATCGCAAGTCGTTTCTACGACTTGCGCTAGATGGCGCGCTGGACTTAGGAATAGTATAAATTACTATTCCTACTCCAGTTAGCGCAACAGCAGGGAATGTGTTGGATTTAAAATCCAACACATTCTCTGGTGTTGCACGCCATCTAGCACAAGTCGTAGAAACGACTTGCGATGTAAAGCCACGCGTGGCAACAACGCGGTCGCAACAGCAGCGTTGTAAACGCTGTTTCCTGTTTTTGCACCCCTTCTATTCCAGTATTTCAGCCCAGGCATTCAAGATGGCAGGAAAGAGTACATTTAGGGAGGAAAAGCTGTGAGACTAGTATGCTTTGTTCATTTTGGCTCGACCTGAAGATCCTGGACAACCAACATCTTTCACCTGCTTAGATCTCAAAGAGGCAATGATTTGTATCAGGAAACATGCACCAATGGTTGATGTCAATTCATACTGCTGACCAGGTGCGGCCGGCACCGATCGGACGTAGTGGGCGGGGGCAGAGGGGGAGGGCGCGTGAGGTAGGGGGGATGATTCAGGAGGGGGGGAGGGTGTGGGGAAAGCGGCTAAGAAAAAATTAAATAAAAACTGACCTTTTCACCGCTTCCTCGCCCGTATCTCCTCCGTAGTCCTCCCTCGCTCGGAGTCTACCACAGGAGGCACACCCAGGCTCACAGTCAGTCAATCACAACGCTGCTAAGGCAGCGTTGTGATTGGTCTGAGCGCCGTTTTTCGGTGCTCAGACGCTGACTGGAGGCCTGGGCATGTTCTCTACGTAGGCTGCGATGCACCCTGCATGGAGAACATGCGAAGTGGGCATGACTGTTTGGGGCGGCCCGAGAGGGCCGTCCATGTAGTCATCGCGCACTTTAGGAGGGTGCAACCACTCCTCCCCTGCCCCCGCCCCCTCACTCAAAGCTGTGGCAGAAGTAGGAGAAAATAAAAAAAATAACGCAAGTTATTATCATTTTATTTTCTCTGTTTTTTACTGCAAAAAAGCAGTGAGGCGACGCTCTTCCGCCTTAGCGGAGGTGCCGCCACTGCTGCTGACTTAATGCACCAATGGTTGATGTCAATTCAGACTGCTGACAATGCACCAATGGTTGATATCAATTCAGACTGCTGACTTACTGCACCCGTGGTTGATGTCAATTCAGACTGCTGACTTAATGCACCAATGGTTGATGTCAATTCAGACTGCTGACTTAATGCACCAATGGTTGGTGTCAATTCAGACTACTGACTTAATGCACCAATGGTTGATGTCAATTCAGACTGCTGACTTAATGTCAACGAGCTGCAATCGTGATACATCAAAAGCTAAATCTGCAAACTGCCATATACATTCTCTTCTGTCAATATAAAGATACAAGTCACATTTCCTTACCTGACCACTTGCACAAGAGCTTAACGGAGTAAAAGGTTTAAATATTAGATATCTAGTGAGCACTGGCTTTAGTTAGGCTCAAACGTCTTAGGATTCTAGTATTCCTGCTTTGTAAAAAGATTTCCTGCATTTTACAGCATGCATTTGCTGTAAAGATGGGCACAATAGTACATAATAGACTACACTACAATTCTCTCTGAACAGGGATGGTGAAAGGTATACCATTGCTGCGCGTGATGCTGCCTCCTAGTACCCTTCAAACAAGTAACCACTTACCATCAAGGTAAATCCTGAAACCAACCACGGTTTCCATCTCAAAATGACCTCTTGCGCCAAAGGTTGAGCTGGCAGCTCTGCCCAGTCACCCACTAGTCAACTACTTGTTGTCGGAATAATCCTGCTCATGCTTCTTAGCATACCCCATCTGTAAGTCAGGCCAAGAGAGTACGTACCCTGGGCTCCAAAGGTTGTTCCTCTGATGGAAACCATTACTGGAGCTCCCCTTTGGTAGCGCACTGTGATGCTTCTGCTGATCAGCTTCAGTGATCCTGGCAGCTCGCCTGTTCCTACTGCCGAACCTCCGCGGACATACAGATTCAGGGCGCCAGGCAGCAATGACCTAGCCATTAGGTCAGGCAAATCAGAGAATTGGCTTTGCCAGTTTGTTTCTTAATGGCAACTTGTGCATGGCATTTATATGGCGCCTTCATTCAGTGTGAAAGCTCCGCGCAGGTCGGATGATGATTTTCCATTTCACTTTTTCAGGTATTTGCTTTAGCAGCCAATGAAGGTCATGTTAAATATCTTAAATGTGCGTAATTCTGCAGAAAATGTTAGTTATTTTCATGTAATCAAACAGCGTTATATGTAAGTTGTATGTATGTGATATTTATAAAGCGCTTACCTAGCTGAAAGCTAGAGCTGTGTTGTGCAGGATCCAAGGCTAAATTGGACCCTGTATGTTGTATGTATCATAACTCATGCTTTGAAAATTAAACTTTTCTAATGTATCCAGATTTTTTTTATTAGGTGGGATACTTGTAGCCACATATTTGCCCAATGAAAACAAGCATTAGGAAAGCCAATCAGTCGCGCCTTTGGGACCTTTTGGCTTTGCCAATGGTTTTTAGAAGTACACAATAGAGGCAGCTGAAAAACACATGCACAGTCATGGAGTTCTTAACCCAAAAGAAAAAACTAGTGCTTGCATAGCAAGCAATAGGACACAAGTAATGTATCCTTGCTCCAGTGGAAGGGCAAACACAAGAAGCGGATGGAAAGCTCACACGAGCTAATGAATAAAAAGCAAGCAAATTAGAGTGACAGCAAGGCCAACCAGTGGAAAGCAGTGGGCAGGCTGTAAGGTGACAACAGATAGCTTACACTTTCAGATAGGCAAGACCTAAAAAGTACCAATTTTATTTATGGCCTCAAAATGTACCTCGGCATAATTTTGACCTGCTGCTTGACAAGTTTAAAAACACTGCTCCCTGCACCGGTCTACATGCATTCCAGTTTGTCTGTCATCCTTTTCCAGTTTCTATTCCTCCTTCATCTAGACCCTCATTCATTTTCTTTTTTGTCGTATTTTCACTGAACTAAAGATTTCACCTAGTAGAGTATCCCCCCACTGCAGGTGTTCAGTGCACTCACTGCTTACCAGACCCCGAAAAATCAGTCTGCAGCAAGGTATGGTTTCTCCACCTGGCAGCAAATTATGTGGCCAGATAGACTACTGGAGCCAGTTTCAGATAGCCGTTTAAAAAAAAAAATATATATATATATATATATATATATATATATATATATATATATATATATATATATATGATTTTATTGGAGTTAAGTGGCAACAGGTACAGGTGTGGCAGGTTAATATCAAATATAAAGGTTGTCAGAAAAGCTGGTCAATCTTACATACGTTCAAAACCAAAATGTACTCTGAGCAGAATCCTCGCCATAGAGTCGCAGTCGTCCCTGGAATGGCTATCCCGAGCTCAATATTGAGCGTTTTTTCGTCAGTGCTCATGGTAAGCATAGGTCGTGAATGTGTTCATGGGATTTCTACGCCTAGATGCCACTGGTGAGTGGTTTTACACAGAAAACATGGGCGAAAATATAATAAAACATTTTATTTAGCAATGTGGCCGAAACAGAAGACAAAGGCCAGTTTTCTGCACCTTTTTGGACTCAAAGGCGACATGCTGCTGCTTTCGAAGTCCTTGAGGTATCTGTCGCGAGGCCAGAGTGTTCCCGTTTTCCAAATAAGCGCGCGCCAGGTCCGATAAGAGGAGGTGGTGACGTACCAGTGCCAAGTCTGACTGCAGATGTCCCTCCCTAGAGTGTTTACATGAACTTCACGATAGATAGACAGACTGCTGCCGGCAGGTGGTTACCAGCTGGCCGACCCAGAAGCTGTCTCGGTGGCCTGTCGGTTACTCGGACAGCAGCTGAAGACTTTTATTCTACCAAGAAACATTCTAGTTTAGAGCAGCTGAGACGTCGGGAGAGGAAACATTCCAAAATGGTTCCTGAGGTACACAGACGCATATTTGTTTAGCACTCTGTTCATCCTGGGCACTAAAATGCCATGTATGATGTATCCAGACTTTTTTCGCTGTTTTCCATCTCAAACAATCACTGACATTTCCATCGCTTTTCTCTAGTCCGCTTATTTCCCGCGCTTTTCAGCGCCGCAGACTATACATTGCGTATCTATTTTCTCACTTGCCCATAAGTAAGGCCCTCATTAGTGTGTTCAATGGATGTTTCAGTATTTCCCGCACCCAGTAAAATCCCGGAATTTGCTGGGTTTGGTAAATGTCACCTATTCCGAGTTTTCCCATAGTAATGGAGAATAAGGTGGATTTTGCTGCGCTCTGCACCAACATTTGTATGTCCCCGCAATTAGTAGTTTCCAAGTTTGAGTTTACTATGATCTGGAACTCCTACGGAGGTCCACAAAATTACATATTACTGATAAAACAAGAAATACATTTATTTCAATAAATAAATAAATAGTTCATCCTTTGTGCGAGGGTACCTCCATAAAAAACCTGTTATCATACATACTATACTAACTATACAAAATACAGGAGAGGATAAAACAGTCATCAAAGTGCAATATATAAAGAGCGAAATATTAAGACACATATACAACCAAATAAATAAAAATCCAAGTATTACAACATCAGAAATGACATTAGAATTTCCTAATATATATTCAGGAAAGTTGAAAAAATCGATAAATCATATGACAAACCATTTCATTTGGTGGGGACAAAACAAATAAACGAGCCTCATGGGCAAAATGAATGTTAAATTTGATATATGCAGGTCTTAGAAAAATACGACTAGCCTTTTGCAACTCCGGACACACAAATAACACATGATAAAAATCCTGCAATTAGTAGTCTTTACCCCCTATATTTTGTCAGACACCTGCTAAAACGTACCGCGGGGGAGAGGGTGCGGACTTCATTGCACCCAGTAATTACAAACCAGGGTTTGCACAGTGATTAAAAAAAACAAAAATTAAACAGGCTGCTCAGACTTAGGATTTAAGACAGTAAGTAGCCCCTTCATCCAGGGTCGGATTGGGATCACAATGTCAAAAAAAAGTGGCCCACATTCGCGGGTTATGCCCTTTCATGAAGTACCATTTGGTTACTCTCAGAGGTCTCATTTGTAGAGAAATGTTTGGTAAATTAATCGTTTTAAAGCTTATAGAGCCAGTAACATTGGCGAAGACACGGGGAGCATGGCAGTTCTGAAATCTGAGTACTTGCTTGCAGTCTTAACGCCCTGCACAATGTAGTCAGATACTCTTTCCCAACCAGCTATGTTGTTATATTCCATATAGGTACCCTATATAGGCGCAGGTAACATTGCAACCTTTCACCTACATCCTTCCCTACATTGCATACATAACGGTTCTTAGGCACTGACCTTTTACCTGGATATGACACTGCACTCAGAACGCGGGTTTTTCCCTGGTTCGATTCTCATACATTATGCATGAGGCTTCTTGGAAGCACAGCAGGACTAACAGTAGGATTACCATCTCCTGTATAATATCTCTGTATAAAGTTCAGGCCCAACGTCATCCTTTAGGCCGACACAGTAACACAGCAAGGTAGGACCCCTGGGGAGACCTATGGGTATATATACAACACTAGGTCAAAATAAAACACCCTTTGGAGTATTTCTGTAGCATACCAGTAAGTCAAACAATCACACTCCGCATTCTTACATTTATCACACTGTTGTCAGGGAGTCAGATATGGAGATGTTTATTTGGTATAAAGCAACGGCACTCCTACAATATATTACATATGCATCACAATACACATAACAAAACTTATAAAATAGTAATAAAATCCCTTTGTAGCATTCATGAATGTAATGACTAACAATTTATTCCTTTTAGTCAGTGTCCAACCTAATCATATACCACAATTGTCAATGTCAAACCTTTTTTAAAAAACCTTATATGTACATATTTAGTGATGTAAAACAAACTATAAGCCAAAAAAACATTTTTTTTTCCTCTTAATCTAATATAATTCATTCATCAGTGCAGAAAACAATGTTAAAAAAGGAAATATCAAACACAAAATACAGTTTAAAAAGAACAACCAAGCTTGGTTGTTCTCCTTTTTAAACTGTATTTATGTATGTATATAGTCATGATTTCTGCAAGATGGTAGAGCTATACCATCCTTTTACTTTCGTAGTATTGCTAATCATATATCTCTGCTACTGTCTAATGGTTGTTGCAGATCATCTATGCTACACTAGAATAACAACTGTTCAATAAATACGTATTGAAACACCCAGACTGTTTATTCTGTGTATCTCTCTGAGACAAACTAAGTGAGCACGAGTGACTGAGCGAAAGGTAGTATATTGTTTCCATGATCCTGAGGGATCAGGGTTGTCATGTTCTGAGGTTGCCAAGAACTATTCTCTCCCCGATAAGAGGAGACTCTAGTGGCAATGTGAGCTAGCTAATCTAGACAGGCTAACGTATCCGGTGGGGGTGCACGGAATCAGTCCTCCTCCAAACCCACAGTTTGTTATCCAAACGCGCAGATCCTGTATAGGTAATATAGGAACTACACAACAATGTCCTTGACTCTGATCATCACATAAATCAGAAATCTATTACAAAGTCAAGGGTAAAGAGTTAGACTGGAATCTCTGGGAATAGAACATGTAATAAAAGTAAGAGGAAGAGCAGCTCCGAACCTCTGCCTAGGAGAATAGAACCTCTAATGACAAACAGTAAAGAAATACATTTTGCAAATCAGCCATAAAAACATTTTGCAAAAGAAATTAAATCTACCTCACTCACAAATTTTGAGAGGTGAAGTAGAACTAGAAAATCAGGTAGTGATAGGTGGGATGGGGAGAGACATAAGGGAAAGACCGAAAGATCGGGTAGCCAGAAGAAAAGGTACATAGCTATAGAAAGAGGAAGCGGTAGGTAGATAATGAGTGTAAGAGACATAGATAATACTTTTTTTTTTTTTTTTTTACTTTATTTACCATTTTAGCACGTAACTGCGATACAAACATGAGTGCTCACTGTCATTGTTGCATTAACTGGATAATACAAGGATGCAGACCATATCAAAGCCATAATGTCGAGAAACAAAAGGAAAAAGAAGCAATGATTAATGTTTGCAAATACAGTCCCGGTGTCCTGGTTGCGCCATTCTGAGGCTGCCTCCATCAACCCACAACCCAGGCCTCCCGCCAAGAGAACAAATCCAAACATACGCATACAATCAAGAAAATCCACCTCGGAAGTTTGCATGAAGGCATTTGTAAACCGGTGATTGTGATACCCAAGGCGACTATCCCACTCCGACCGGGACAATGCCCTGTTCAAGTTGGGAGTCAGTGGTTCGACGGTCAGCCTCCGTATAAGCCCTGAATGGCCCCCATATGTCTTTGGGACGGGAGGATCGAGGCAAGTGGTGGAATATATTTCACTGTTGGTATTGCAGAATGCTAGGCTTTTCAGCCAACCTTGTAATGTGGGAACTGTTTTGCGGCCCCAGTGTAGTGCGATTTCCCTTTTGGCCAGCAGCAAACTAAGAGCGGCAAATCTCCGAATTTTTTGGGGGAAGTTTACCACATAGCCTAATAATGCGATCTCAGCAGTGGGAATGAGGGTCAGTTCAGTCATATCTCCTAGTTTCTTGTGCACAGCCTCCCAGTATGGCTGTAGTTTTGGACATTTCCACGTGAGATGGGCAAAGTCTGCGTATGGGGCATTGCATTTACGACAATTGTGTGGTCTGGAAGGATCAAGCCTGTGGGATCTGGCCGGAGTCATGTATGTTCGACGCAGAAATTTAAAATGGAGCAGCTTATGCCGGATATTCAAGGAGACTTCCTTCGTTACTGTGCAACATTTGACCCATTGGTCGTCTGTGATGGGGTGCCCTAGGTCGTCTTCCCAGTCTTTGCGAATCCTGTCATCATTGACTGGAATGATATCAGAGCTAGCCTTGTATAGTTTAGATATGAGATGTAGCCCTCCCTGACTCTCGATGACCATGGACAGTGGGGTGAACGAATCCGGTTCAATGGGAAAACCAGGCAGAGAGGCCCATAGTGCCGAACAGATTCACCTCAGAACGAAGCGATCCATGAAGGTGGCATCACGGAAGCGTTCCTCGTCCGCCGCAGAGAAGATATGCCCACTAGGGAACAGGTCCCCCACTTTAGTAATGGCAAATTTAGCTAAGGTGCGCTGCACCAGTCTCTCTCCCGTGATCGGTAGCCAGAGGGCATTGGGAAGGGGTAGTGCCGATGAGTAGAGCGTGGACGTGCCGGTGGCCCGCTTCAGTTTTCCCCACGGCCAGCTGGTGGTAGAGACCGTCTGTATGTCGTTGGGGTCTCTAGGCACACCTCTGGGTAATACCGTGGATAGCTTCTCAGGCAGTACAAAATCTGCCTCGGGACGGAGATATGGGATCCTAGCGTCTGGGTGGAACCAAGCAAAGGCGTAGCTGCATTGGGCCACTAAGTAGTACAACTGAAGGTCAGGCACTCCAAACCCTCCTCTTTCATACGGAAGGGTCAGTACTTGCCAGCGCACCCGGGGCTGTCGGCCTCCCCTTACCAATCTGATAAGGTGTGAGCGCAGTGTTAAAAAGAAACTGTTAGGGAGGGGTATGGGAATGTTGTTGAAGAGGTATAAAAATTTGGGGAGCACAACCATCTGGACTATCGCTACTCTACCAGCGATGGATAATGGTAATCGCAGCCATCGCTCCACCTGCGCCTCAAGGGCGTTGATTGCTTGACCATAATTTAGGCGGATGATGTGGGCCGTGTCCAAATGTACATGAATGCCCAGAAACTTAACAGAAACAGTGCACCATTCAAGGGGGAATTCACATTCCCACCGCAATGTGCTCGAGGTTAAGGGAAAGATAACGGTCTTACGCCAGTTGATGCCCAGGCCAGAATGTTGCCCAAAGTGGATTATTTCCCTTATAAGGAGTTCCAGGTTAACGCCGGGCTCCCTAACATAAAGGATAGTGTTGTCCGCATAGAGTGAGACCAAAAGAGGGCCAGTGTTGAATTGGAGGCCCCTCTGTAAGTGTTTCTCCTGGAAATGCCGGATTAAGGGGTCCATGGCGAGAATAAACAATAATGGGGACAGGGGACAGCCTTGTCGAGTACCACGGGATAGAGAAAAGGGTTGGGAGAGTGTACCGTTCAGGCGAAGTCTCGCTGTGGGGCGGCTGTACAATAATTCAGTGGTGGCAATAAATCCCTCAGGCATCCCCATGCGACGCATAATGGACACAAAAAAGGGCCACTCTAGGGAGTCGAACGCCTTTTCAGTGTCCAACAAAATGGCGGCCGCTGGAATCTCCGGGTTAATCCTATGAAGTATCGAGAAAAGCGTCCTAAGATTCAATGAGGTGGAGCGATGGGGGGACAAAGCCAGATTGGGCCGGGGAGATAATGAACTCCATCAGGAGAGACAAGCGCATAGCGAGAATCTTGGCCAGAATTTTATAGTCTAAATTTAGTAAGGACATGGGTCTGTATGACCCACATAGAGACGGGACCCTGCCAGGTTTAGGAAGGAGTATGACAGCCTCGCGGAAGGTAAGGGGTAGGATTTGCCTTTCAAGGGCTTCCGCGTATACCTCAATTAGTTGAGACGCCAGTAGGTCCTTGTATGTCTTATAAAAATCCCATGTGAAGCCATCCAGGCCTGGGGCCGAGGATCCTCGAAGGGCCACGATGGCACTAATGACCTCGTCCTCTGAGATCGGCACAGCCAAGAAGTCCTGCATATTCTTCTCTAGGTATACCAAGGCAATCTCGGATAGGTATGCTTCCTGTGCAGTGGGATTGTGCCCTACTCTAGAAGTGTATAAAGACGTGTAATAGTCGAGGAGTTCGTCACGGATCTGTGAGGTGGCTGTAAGTGTCTGGCCAGTGGAGGATTTCAACTCGGTGATGTATGCTTTGCTGTATGGGGGGCGAAGCATCTGCGCCAGTACCCGGCCTGGCCGCTCTCCTTCGCCATAACGACGTGCGGTGTGATTATTTACCTAGGAACAATATCTCGTGGTCTGCAGTTTCCCTGTATTCGGTGAGGAGGGCGAGTCTGCGTGTAGCCGCCTCTGAGTTAAGACTGTTTATTGTAGCGCTATCAATGTCCCTTAAGTCTCGTTCCAGACGGGAGAGTGTAGTTCGCAGAGCTTTTAGTACCCCGGCATGTTTGGCAATGCAGACTCCCCTGATATATGCCTTGAACCCTTCCCATAGAACTGCCCACGAATCAACTGAGCCGGTATTGATGACAAAATATTCTTCAATGGCCTCGTGCACCTCAGAGTGAAAGAGGTCGTCGTTGAGGGCTCGACCAGGAAAGCGCCATTGTTACTCGTATCCATCGGGTCTGGGCACACTAAGGAGAAGCTTAATTGGGGAGTGTCTGAATATGTTCTCGGAAGGGTGGCGATGGATTGATACCAGCAAGATATACCAGGGGAAATAAGCCAATAGTCTATCCTTGTCCAAGTGTTATGGTGGCTGGCGCAATGTGTGTATTCAGTGGTGGAAGGGTTGCACTTGCGCCATATGTCGTAGAGTGATAGTTGTTCGCAAAGATCTAGCAGAGCTCTGCGAGCGCGCGGTTTAGTGCCAGGAGATTTGGCAGTGCTGTCTAAGGCGGGGTCTAGGAGCAGATTGAGATCCCCCCCCATCAGCAGCAGTACGGAGTCTAACTTTGCAAGCTGGGCATGTAGGGAATGAAAGAATTCCGGAGAAAACGTGTTCGGGGCATAGACACACACCAGGGCGACGCTGTGACCCATTAATGAGCCCGTGACAATTGTGTATCTACCCTCGCTGTCCCCAATGGTGGAGGGAAGACTGAAGGGCACCCTTTTGTGTATAATAATTGCTGTACCACGGGAATAACTGCTGAAGTTGGAAAAATATCTGTGTGCGCCCCAGCTTGAGGCAAACCGTGCAGAGTCAGATTTGGACAGGTGTGTTTCCTGCAAAAAGCAATGTCGATGTTGTGACGTATCAAATAGTGAACAACATGCCTTTTCTTGCGGTTAGTCATTAAGGTCCCTGACATTCCAAGACAGCAGGGACAAATCAGAGGGACCACAGACATTGCCTAACTGTGCCATCTAATGTTCTTGACATTCATAACCAAAATAATCAATCGTTGATAAACATTAAATTGGACAGTGAGCATAACAGTAAATAATTCGAAGTGTCCGTACAAGAACAGTTGTCCCTCTCCCACACTCCACCCAACCTCGGCATAAAGAAAGCAAGGCAGAACCCACATCATACAGTGAAATATGATACACCAAGAGATTTCGAACTGGAATGAAAGAACCCTATCTCGGTATATCCGTGTCCCTAGAAGTAAACCAAAGGTGTACACCATGAGGGGTGGCGACGCAAAGCCAGTCGACCAGCCAATTGAAACATTGCGTGGTGATGAGTGTTAATATCCCAATCCAGCTATGGTAACAGAGTGACAAGGTGTAGTATGGGAAAGTCAGCCAGTGCCCGCACTTGAAAAAAGTTCCATGCTTGCGTTAGAGCCGCTGCCCGGAGGAGAGGATCTGGCCTCGTCTGCAATCGTCTGGTTGTTGTTGTCTTTGTACTTGTGGCAGAATTCCTGCACCTCAGTAGGGGTGTCGAAAATGCGGGCCCGGCCGTTGACATCGACTCGCAATCTGGCAGGGTAAAGCATGCCATATCTCAGACCCAGGTTCCTGAGGGTGGCCTTAACCCCATTGTATTTCCGGCGGGCTTCTTGCACCATGAGTGTAAAGTCTGGATAGAGCGCTAGTTTAGAGCCCTGCCATGTGGTGTCTCCACGCTCCCTGGCGAAGCGTAGTGCGGTATCACGGTCTCGAAAGTTCATGATGCGGGCGATGATGGGCCTTGGGGGGGCAGCCCGGATTGGGTCGGGGGCCCAGAGTGCGGTGTGCGCGCTCCACTACAAACCCAGGGGTGAAGGACTCCCTCCCAAACATGTCCGCAAGCAAGGTTTCAACAAAGAGATCAAGGCGGCCAGTAGCAGTGGTCTCCGGCACCCCCAAAATACGGACGTTGTTGCGCCTACTGCGCGCTTCGAGGTCTTCGTTCTTTATCGCCACGTCTTTGAGGATGCGCTCCACGCGCTCTAATCTTTTGAGGGACTGAGCAGTGCCATCCTCAATGCCAGATATACACGCCTCAGCCACAATTCTTCACATGCTCTCCATGTGTAGCACCAAATCTGAAGCACGGGTTCGGGGGTAGCGTGCTACTCATAACAAAGCACTTCAACTCGTCATCAGGTGTAGTAAGCGCTATATAAATGCAATTTACAATATGTTAATTAAGCATGCGTTTCTGTGGGATGAAAGGCAGCCCTCAGTCTTATTTACATTTTCACAACTGTGTTGCTGGTATCTGAAAGGCAATGTGGCTTTTAAGTTCATTTGATGCCACATAGCAACAGTACACATAAATATACAGGACATCATACCACATAATTCTAATCAGCATAATTTAATTCAGCGCCACACAGTTCCACTCCACACATTATCATTCCACACAAATCAGCAACACACCACATAAATCAACTCAACAACACATTTACACAATACACCACATACATCCAATCCACACCACACAATACTACATCATGACACAAATTGTTTTTTATTGCTAGTCAATTTTATTGATTTTTGAAAGAACATACAAAGAAAGGAAAAAGTAACGATGCAGCACAATTGACCATTAGTCATTGACATCACAGAGTATGTCCGTGAGGGAAGTGTGCATACATGCATAGTAATCTTGAACCGCTTTACATACACAGCATTATCAAGGAGAATATACAGATTTAAAGACCTCGTCAATCCAGTTGGTGCAACCATTTACCCCATATCCTTTTATGTTTGTTTGGGCATCCCCTTGCTTTAAACAAGGGTTTTTCCTGGGCGGCACACCAATCCACCCCACTGCGCCATTTAGTTACTCTTGCGGGTTCAGGTTGTGACCATGCCGCAGCGATGTCCCGTTTGGCCACCATAGTGGCCGTCTCTAGGAATAGATTATCTGCTCGGGACCCATCTAGGCCGTCCATGACTCCCAGGAGGAGGTGTATGGGGCTATGGGGCACCTGCCAACCCAGGACATATGTGAGTTCGGATTCTATTCTATCCCAGTACGCTGCGATTCGGGGACAGGACCAGACCATGTGATAAAAGTCTGCCAGCTGTTGTCCACAGCGTGCACAGTCTGGTGAGGTGCACAAGCCTGCCCTATGGAAGCGCTTGGGGGCAAGGTAGGGGGTGTGCAGAGAATATTGTTGGATTAGGCGGAGTCTGGCTGAAGTGGTAATGGTCTTGGGCCCATAAGTGCATCCCACCAATCTTCTTCTTCCAAGGGGCCCAGCCATCCCTCCCATCTGTGTCGGAGTGGGTCAAGTGTTGTAGGGCCGTTGTTAGTGAGGGTGCGGTGTTTGGGTGATACTCCTCCTTTCCCCAGGTTTCCCATCATGACTTGTGCTTCCGGTGGGCTAAACTCTGGGAGCGTGGTGCCGGTTGATATGTGGGCGCTGAAGGCGCGTCGCAGCTGCAGGTATTTGTAACATTGCGAAGCGTGGAGGGTATAACACCCATGTAGGTCTTGGAATGTCCTAATGTGATCACTCGTCCAAATGTCACCCAGTTGTGATATGCCGATGTGGTCCCATCTTTTGAATCCTTCTAGTGCTACCACCTCACCCAACCACATGCCCTGCCAGAGAGGTGTCTGCCGAGTCAATTTGTTGTCCCAACGTGTATGCGGTAGGGCCAAGCGCCGGGCTAATAATACCGCCCGAGTCACTGTCGGCAGCGCCCTAGGTATTGGACAGCCATATAGGGTGGCTTGGATGCGGGAGAAGTCCAAGTCTCTAAGTTCGGCTTTGTAGGCCGGGTCACACCAACCCCCTGTGAACCAATCGTGAAAGAAGAATGATGATGGATTCAACCCAGATCTGTGACTGGGGGTGAGTGTCTGAAAGGTTTCAGCGCTCCATCCATCATCTCTTTGTGTTTGCTTTGTTCGCCCTAGGTTGGCAGGGTATGCCCAGACGTGGGTCCCTTGCTCACTTTGCCACTGGATTCAAGCTAGCCTGGCTGATGAAGGGTGTTACCCAGAAACCGGTCCCAGGATGCTTGTTTCCGGTTCAGGGAAGACCTGGCTTGGCAGTTCGGGCTGGACTGTTCCCATGAGGCACAGGGTCAAGACTGATTTGCATATGGCTGGGTCTGAACTGAGGTGGAAAAGTGAGCTAAAGAATGATGATGGATTCAACCCAGATCTGTGACTGGGGGTGAGCGTCTGAAAGGTTTCAGCGCTCCGTCCATCATCTCCTTGTGTTTGCTTTGTTCGCCCTAGGTTGGCAGGTATGCCCAGACGTGGGTCCCTTGCTCACTTTGCCACTGGATTCAAGCTAGCCTGGCTGATGAAGGGTGTTACCCAGAAACCGGTGCCAGGATGCTTGTTTCCGGTTCAGGGAAGACCTGGCTTGGCAGTTCAGGCTGGACTGTTCCCATGAGGCACAGGGTCAAGACTGATCTGCATATGGCTGAGTCAGAACTGAGGTTGCAAAGTGAGTTAAAGAATGATGATGGATTCAACCCAGATCTGTGACTGAGGGTGAGTGTCTGAAAGGTTTCAGCGCTCCGTCCATCATCTCTTTGTGTTTGCTTTGTTCTTCCTAGGTTGGCAGGGTATGCCCAGACGTGGGTCCCTTGCTCACTTTGCCACTGGATTCAAGCTAGCCTGGCTGATGAAGGGTGTTACCCAGTAACCGGTCCCAGGATGCTTGTTTCCGGTTCAGGGAAGACCTGGCTTGGCAGTTCGGGCTGGACTGTTCCCATGAGGCACAGGGTCAAGACTGATTTGCATATGGCTGGGTCTGAACTGAGGTGGCAAAGTGAGCTAAAGAATGATGATGGATTCAACCCAGATCTGTGACTGGGGGTGAGTGTCTGAAAGGTTTCAGCGCTCCGTCCATCATCTCCTTGTGTTGGTTTTGTTCGCCCTAGGTCGGCAGGGTATGCCCAGACGTGGGTCCCTTGCTCACTTTGCCACTGGATTCAAGCTAGCCTGACTGATGTAGGATGTTACCCAGAAACCGGTCCCAGGATGCTTGTTTCCGGTTCAGGGAAGACCTGGCTTGGCAGTTCAGGCTGGACTGTTCCCATGAGGCACAGGGTCAAGACTGATCTGCATATGGCTGAGTCAGAACTGAGGTTGCAAAGTGAGTTAAAGAATGATGATGGATTCAACCCAGATCTGTGACTGAGGGTGAGTGTCTGAAAGGTTTCAGCGCTCCGTCCATCATCTCTTTGTGTTTGCTTTGTTCTTCCTAGGTTGGCAGGGTATGCCCAGACGTGGGTCCCTTGCTCACTTTGCCACTGGATTCAAGCTAGCCTGGCTGATGAAGGGTGTTACCCAGTAACCGGTCCCAGGATGCTTGTTTCCAGTTCAGGGAAGACCTGGCTTGGCAGTTCGGGCTGGACTGTTCCCATGAGGCACAGGGTCAAGACTGATTTGCATATGGCTGGGTCTGAACTGAGGTGGCAAAGCGAGCTAAAGAATGATGATGGATTCAACCCAGATCTGGTTAATAGTACCGCCCGAGTCCCTGTTGGCAGCGCCCTAGGTATTGGACAGCCATATAGGGTGGCTTGGATGCGGGAGAAGTCCAAGTCTCTAAGTTCGGCTTTGTAGGCCGGGTCAGACCAACCCCCTGTGAACCAATCGTGAAGGAAGAATGATGATGGATTCAACCCAGATCTGTGACTGGGGGTGAGTGTCTGAAAGGTTTCAGCGCTCCGTCCATCATCTCCTTGTGTTTGCTTTAATCGTGAAGGACGAGCAACCGAGTGGCTAAGTAGTATAGGTAAAGATCAGTCATGCCCATACCTCCATCGAAAGGCAGGATCCGACATCGAGCAAGGGCTATGCGCGGCCTCGCCCCACCCCACAGAAATCTAGTAGCTATGCTAGCCATCTCCTTGAACCAGCTCCATGGGAAGTGGAAAGGGGTATTTTGAATAATATATAAAAACCGAGGGAGGATCATTATCTTTAATAGTGCTACCTTCCCGAGTGGATTAAGTGGTAGGGTTTGCCAGCGCCGGAGATCCTCTTTGGCTTTCTTGACAAGTGGGGTGATGTTTAGTGTGCATTCTAGCTCGGGGAGCAAAGCGACCCATATGCCCAGATATTTAAATGACTGTCGCTTAATGGGAATGTTTGATTGCCAATCAAAACATTCCCTGGAGAGGTGGCGGGGTACCAGAGTCGATTTAGCTAGGTTAAGCTGGAGGCCTGAGACGTCTTCAAAGGCTCGAAGAGCCTGCAGACATCTGGGACCAGAGTGGGCCGGGTCCGCTAGGAAGAGCAGGACGTCATCCGCGTATAAGGAAATTTTGTCAGTATGGTGGTTCCCCCAGGTCCAGCCCTGGACCAGGTCGTCAGCCCGAATAAGACACGCCAAGGGCTCCATCGCCAACGCGAATAGGAGTGGTGAAAGGGGGCAGCCCTGTCTTGTACCTCTTTGGATCGGGAATGCCTCCGAGAGAGCTCCATTGATCAGTACTCTGGCCCTAGGGTGGGAGTACAGAACCCGAACGAAGCGACGGAAGTGTTGGCCCAGGCCCATCATTGTTAGCACATCTTCCATGTAGAGCCAATCGACCATGTCAAAGGCCTTTTCGAAGTCGACAAGGAGGAGCGCCAGATAGGGGGTAAGCAGATGGCGATTTGCAAGGGACAAGGGGAGGCGCCGCAGACAGTGTCTAGTGCTGCGTGCCGGCATGAAGCCGCTGATCCGGGTGGATCAGTTTACTTAGGAATGGACGCAGGCGTTGGGCCAGGATCATGGCGTAAATCTAAACCTCGATATTGGGTAGTCTTCACAGGCTGCCGAGGGCAGCTGAGTCTTGGGGATAACCACAATGATCGCTACATCCGTTTCAGGGGCAAATGCCCCGGCGTCTGTGACGTGCTGGAATAGTGCGGAAAGATGAGGGACCAGGAGGTCCCTGTAAGCAGCATAGTACTCCTCCGGGAGCCCGTCTGGGCCCGGTGTTTTCCCGGATGCTAGTGAGGAGATTGCATTGTTTATCTCATCTGGGGTGAAGGGGAGGTCAAGATCGCCCGCCTCGGATTGTGTTAGGCAGGGAAGATGAACCCTTTCATGATCAAGTAAGTCCGAGAGAGAGGCCTCGGGTTTGCGAGCGGAGTATAAGCAGGCATAGTAATCAGCAAATGTCTGCGAGATCACAGGCGACGTATGTTGGGTGGCCCCACAGGGGTCCCGGACTTTCGGGAACTATTCGGTTTGCGAGGGGGTATGAAGCCAACCTGTGGAGCAACTTCCCATTCTTGTCACCCCAACCATACACCCAGGCAACAGAGGAACGCCATAGCAACTTGGCCGAGTCTAGTGAAATTTGTTTAATCTCTTCGCGCACAATCGCGAGTTGCCTATCTTGTGTTTCGTCTGGGGCCCTGGCCAGGTCAGTCTCTAGACGGGTTGCTTGTGCCTCTAGAAGAGTCAGCCGGCTATTTTGAGATGGTCGTTGTGTCTGGAGCAGGCTTTTGGCCCCTCCTCAGATAGTGGCTTTACTTGCCTCCCAGAGGGTGCTTGGAGAGGGGACAGAGCCTAGGTTGGTGAGGAAGTATTGGCGCAGTTCCTTCCCAATTCCTTTTTTAATCTCTTTGCTTTGCAAGAACAAGGCGTTTAATCGCCACATCGGTCGAAGCATTCCAGGGGTTTCGCCTAGGTGTAGGAGTAGGGCTGAGTGGTCTGAGATTCCTCTGGGAAGAATAACGATGTCTGCTACTCTATGGCACTCGGGTGCGGGCACGAAGATCATGTCAGTTTGTGCCTGCGTGCGGTGTGCTTCCGAAGTGTGAGTGTAGTGGGGAGTTCGAGGGTTCCAGGTTCTCCAAACGTTGCATAGGCCCGAAGTGGCCGCCCAGTCAGTCAGTCTTTTTGCGTGTGCTATCCTAGGAGGGAAGGGTGTGCCAGTGGTGTAAAGTGTTGGTTGCATGACTGCATTAAAGTCGCCCCCTAGTATTGTCTGTCCTGAGGGCAGGGGGGAGATGACGTCGGTGAGATGTCTCAGTGATAGTGCGAGTGTGGCTGGTGTGATGTATACAGAGATCAAGTTGAGGATGTTCCCTTCCAGAGTTCCGGATATTGTTATGAACCGTCCTTGTAGGTCTCTATTGACGTGGGCGAGGACGAAGGGGAGGCTTCGTCGCAGTAGGATAGCAACTCCCCTTGAGCCTCTTTCGAAGCCCGAATGCCACACCCTGTCGAACCCATATCTTGTGAGAAAGGGACATTGAGTCCCCAGGAGATGGGTCTCCTGGAGCAGGAGAATGTCGGGACATGCCACAAAATTAAACACACCACATAATTAAACTGCACAACATACCTCTACACACGACAAAAGACCATTCCACATAATTACACTCCATGACGCACAATCCCACTCTACATAATTTCAGGACACCCCAAACCACATAATTCCACTGCACACCATGCCACATAATTCTACGCCACACAATTCCCAACTAACAATTCCAATCCAACCCACATAATTCCACTCCACACCACATACCTCCACTCCATAACACATAGGTAAAACACATTGTCATTTACAACACCAAAAAACTCTAACTCTCGCAAATGCAAGACCTAGTGGCATTGCCAATGCTTGTTTTTTTAATTGTTGTTCTTCATTTTGACAGCTTTATATTGTCTGAGCGGTTATTTGAGCGCTATTCATGAGCACCAATTACACTACACAAGATCAGATTTTTTTTATTTAAGGTCCTGGGAGAGGAAGTGATTTGCCCAAAATCACAGGATGTTGAGAGCTCGAACCTGATCCCCCCCTCTCTGCAACTCTGACCTGCAGGACACATATGTCTATGCACACGCAAGGCATGGAAGTGGGAGGATATTGTTCTTGAGAAGGACACTGGGGCCAAGGTGACAGTGGCCTACAGCCTGAGCAGGCCAGGTCCCTTCCCTTACTAAATTACTCAACCCCTCCCCAGCCCTCCATTGCCTCTGGGCAATGGCCTGGCAGGGGAGGGGATTAAGCATAAAACAGGTCAGCTGGGCCATCCATAGGGGCAGGGGCTGAGGTGGAGATGGCCCAAGTCCACAATATCACCTGTCCCCCACAGCAAGGCCCCAGCACAAACCCACCCTTCCTCGCCCACCGTGCCCTGAATGAGAAGGCCCATGTGCTGAGGTGTCAGACAAAAACACAGTTTCTGGGCTGCATTGGCCCCAGGGGGGCCGAGTTGAGAATGGCTGAATGGCCTTAGCAACACCTGGCCCCAGGGAGCCCGATTCCCGCCGTCATCTGATCCCCAGCCCACCATCAGAGCGATTGTTTGGCAGGGCAGGGGGTCAAGGAGAGGCCACAGCTGATCATCGCTCTAGGGCCATATCACACGCCCCACCGGCGATGCTGCTTTGCTCTCCCTGTCTCAGTGCCCTCTGTGGGCTGGGAAAGGAAAATAAACGGCCAACAGAGGGCACTGAGATATCGGCCAATGCCCGACTGCCCGTATTGCCAATCCGACCCTGCCTCCATCACATAAGTAGATTCGGTGTTGAGAATAGGCAGAGGTGCAACTAGACCCGAACTTCGGGGGAGGGGGAGGCTAACACTCCCAGCCAGAGCTGGCCCTAGCACTGGTCGCACACGGTGCAACAGTCTTTTTTGGCGCCCCTCCCCCATTTCCTCCTTGTCCCTGAATTCCCTCACTACCACTCACCAACAATGCACCTCATCTCTCTATAGCACCTTTCTGACAAACATTTAATTTTTTTATAGCCCTACTCGTAGTTTACTCACACTCAGTTCTCTGATCTGCATGGTACATGTTCTTTGTAGCAGGCACATTAACCCTCTGCGCTGTGTGGGTGGCATGAGTGCCCATGTGAGTGCACGGTGAGCGATGCGACAATGTGAGAGTAGGGTAAGAGGAGTGACTGCAGGGTGAGTGAGGTGACCATATGAATTTGGGTGTGGATATAAGTGCAGAGAGGGACGAATGAATACAGGGTTAGTGATGGGCTTGTTTGAGTGAGATTACAGATTGAGCAGTGAGGGGTACAGGTGAGCGAAGTGTCACATGAGTGCAAGGTGAGTAGTGAGCTTGTGTGACAACTGGGTGAGGTAGAGGGTGAACAACGCAAGTGCATTGTGAGTGCAGGGTGAGCGGGTGAATGGTGTGAGTGCATGGTGATCAGTGTGAGTACATTGTGATAGCTTGAGTGCAGGGTGAGCGTGAAAGTGAAGGGCGAGAATGAGGAGTGAGTTGTCTGAATGCAGGGTGCATTCCCAGACACTTGAAGTAACTCTGCATGTTGTTGACGGCGGTGTAGGGTTTCAGATACAAGTTAAACTATTGCTATTATGGCATTAATCAGAGATCGAGGGTGGAGGAAATAATGTGCTGATCCTGCAACAAACTTCTAGTTTTATGATTAGGGTTGCCAGCTCATTATTTTGATGTCCCAGACGGTACAAAAATAAGCAGTCACCTAAAACCGTATTTGTAGCACTTATCTGTGCATACTTGGAACAGCAAATATAAATGGAAAGCATTTTTAATTGTCAAATCCTGTACTTGGCGTTTCTAAAGTCCCTATGAGGTCGATCCCTATGTCTGTCAGTGTTCCCTGAACACATTGGCTGCAGTGTTGCTTTTGCACCTTTGTTAGGTTTCTTTTGTTGAATGATAAAACATCACCGCAAGTTAACCTGCAGATTTGCGTGCCCTGCCTCTCATCCTGTATCTCTGCCTCAGATGAGTGTTACATACCTGGACACTTTATTAGAGTGTACAACTTTTATCCCTAATCCTATGGCTGTATAGGATTAGGGATGAAAGTTGTACACTCTACTAAAGTGTCCTGGGTGCACCCAGGGCCGTCTAAACAGCATTATTGGCCCCCGGGCAAAGCAGTGCACTGGGCCCTGCCTACACAACCACTCACAGGAATAAAAATGTAAATTATTGATAAAATAAACTTATAATTATTGGGACCTCCAACAAAATCAGTGTTTTGACATTAAATGGGGCCCCAATACTCGTGTGGCCCAAGAGCAACTGCCCAGCATGCCCATGCGTGAAGACGGCACTGGGTGCACCCTCACCCAGTGGGCATCCACTCCATCTGCAGTGCTGGAGACCTGCCCTTTTTAGATTCCGCCAACATTATTTTATTCCAATCATCAATTTAACTTCAAAACATTTCAGCATCTTAGAAATTTGTTTAATTCACCTCATCATAGTAGATATATTGATCTTGTTGGTTAACAGCCTTCCCATAAAAAACCTAATAATTGAGAAGCGCAGATTTCATTCTTGATGTGTGCAAACAACTTGTCCAAAGTTTGAAAGCAGACCGATAATCTCTCAGTAAATTAATGTTTTTCAACATTTTCCCGTGTCAGTTTTATTAACTAGAATGGACATCTTGTATTGTCGAGTACACAGTCTGGGTCTACATGTGTGTTTTTTAGACCAGGAAACCATATCTTTTTTTTACTCGGTTGGGAAGACCACCATTAATGACTGATTTTTCAAATATATTATTTGGTCTACCCCTTCATTGATCTATCACCCATTCATTTTTCAGGGGTGCCACTTGCTGGGGTGTAATGTTTGCTTAGTACCTGTCAACATGTTCATAGAATTTGTTTGGTCAACTAAATATTTTTTAAAGTTTTTGTTTATTTTATTTTTATTTTTAATCCGCATTATACTGCTGTAATTGGTTTGACTGGTCGGACCATCAGGGGTCCACGGACCACAGGTTGAGAATTGCTGCTTTATAGCTTTGCAAACTTTTTCAAGTACAAGTTTGTCCGAAAAGTTGAGTCTTTTCAATTTCTTAACGTTGTTCGTTTGCTTTTAAAATGTGAGCACCATGTTGTCTCCTACTTGTATTTTTGGGCCAGAAGTCATTGTGTAGTGCATTTATATTCTCAGTAAGGCTAGTTTTGGTATTATTTTTATGATGGCATTGTCTTTCTCTCTCTCTCTCTCTCTCTCTCTCTCTCTCTCTCTCTCTCTCACTCTCTCACTCTCTCACTCTCTCTCTCTCTCTCACTCTCTCACTCTCTCACTCACTCTCACTCTTACACACACTCTCACACACACTCTCACACACACTCTCACACACACTCACACACACTCTCACACACACTCTCACACACTCTCACACACACTCACACACACTCTCACACACTCTCACACACACTCACACACACTCTCACACACTCTCACACACTCACACACACTCTCACACACTCTCACACACTCTCACACACTCTCACACACTCTCACACACTCTCACACACTCTCACACACTCTCACACACTCTCACACACTCACTCACACTCACTCACACTCACTCACACTCACTCACACTCACTCACACTCACTCACACACACTCACACACTCTCTCACACTCTCTCTCACACACACACTCCCACACACACACACTCACACGCACACGCACACACGCACGCACACGCACACGCACACGCACACGCACACGCACACTCACACGCACACGCACACACACGCACACGCACGCACACGCACACTCACTCACACACACACTCACACACACACACACTCACACACACACACACACTCACACACACACACACACTCACACACACACTCACACACACACACACACACACACACACACACACACTCACACACTCACACACTCGCACTCGCACACTCGCACTCGCACTCGCACACTCACACTCACTCACACACTCACACACTCACACACACACTCACACACTCACACACTCACTCTCTCCCGATGATTATAAGCTCAGATAACAAACTGCTGGCAAATGTAACTAGTGAAAGAATGTAAACATGGAATAAAACTAATGTCTCACCAGCTATAAGAGTAGTAAAAAGTGCTTGGCTGTAATTTGTAGTGTTGGTTAGTCGCAGCCTTACTGTGTTGCCTCTGCGTTGTCTGAAACCCCTTTAAATTTGCAATATCATTCTATTACAGACCCAGTTTTCGGCGAACAAACTGGTTTGAGCCAGTTGGCCATGAATATAAGCAAGTCATGGAAAAGGTGGGCGTGATAGACCTGACGCCCTTTGGCAAGATTAACGTCCAAGGCAAGGATTCAGTTAACCTGTTGGACCATCTGCTTGCAAACGTCATTCCAAAGGTAAGGCACTGGGTACATAACACTGTGTCCATGGCGTGATTTCAGCCCATCATCCCCAATAACGCCAGGTCATCCAGGCTGAACGGCATTGGACTTTATCACTGACTTCCGCCCTCTTCCGCCCCACTCCGGACTCTCCTCTGCCTCACAGTCACACACAGTTTTGTCTGGCAGATTTTCTAGCCTTCTGATTATACATTTTCACAGTCAACAATGATTGCGACACTGTCATATGCTCGAATATGGCTCGGAGCCTGGAACGGCCTGATGCCAAGTCCTTTGAGATGAGGGAACCAGCTGCTGCGCACTCTGTTGCTCTCCGACGAGGAACAGCACCGTGGTGCTGGATGAGCTGTGCTTAATTTGTAAAATATTAAGTGCCAGGGCTCTGACCAGGAGGCCACTGCAGCTTGCACCACCCATCGCCCATTTTGTTGCTGCCAAAACAACTACTAACTATCTCTCTCTTGTGTAAATGCGACAGTTCAGATTATTCCAGGTCCCCAAAGCTAAAGGAATGGCTGGGGAGGTAGGTATCAGCAATTTTAATGTATATTGTAGTCCTAAACTACCGTTGTTCTGCTCATTTCTAAATTAGATGAGCAGCGCCACCATGTGGTGGACTGTTCTAAGTATGGTGTTGACAATTGGGTGCCGGTGCTGAGCACCAGAAAGCACCGGCTCAAATTAAGCACTGCGGACGAGGCATGTTTGAGTGTCTATCTATTTGAGAATCTGTACTTGTGGTTCAAGTTCTTTAACTGCAGATGTTATCTCGTGTTCTAACGCTCGTTGGGCACGCGAGGTTCCGCCAAGATGTTTTATTATAAAGAAAAGCTAAATTAACATTTAAAGCTCAATTCCCTTCCGATGCACCTTAAATCAGTGAATAAAAATAAAGGTTTCATTATGAGTTTATGGCTTCTTTTGTTTACCTCAGTATATTTTACCAACAAAAGACACTATTCACCCTCATAGCCTGCCCTGGGCACTTTATCTTGATTTAAAACATACTTCCGGTTTGCATTGGGTACTGGTCTAAAAGTACTTAGTAGTCAAGAGCTTCTACAAAATACAGCTGTTCTGGCCCGCTGTGCGTGTTTGACCACCAGAAATACAGCATCAACAGAGCTATCGTGGTACACCAATACCCCATATCACAGCACCGAAACATTCACCTCACTCTTATAGTGCACATACATGCTGACTGCTGACATGAACTAGTTCATCAGTACCTATTTCAACCTGCATGATACAGGTTCACGTCCAGTATTAGCGCTGAGTAGATGAGCACCTCCTGCAGAGATCTGTATGTAGCCTCGATGTTCCAATAACAGTACGTCAGTGTGGCTGGATAGCGACCTGCAGGGCCGGACTGGGAGCCCTAAGCAGCCCTGGCAATTTTGTTAGACCAGCCCCCTGGGGGGCAAGTGTGAAGCACTGCTGCTTTTGTTACTGGGGGCCGATATTGCAGCACCTCTTCAAAACCGGCCCCCAGTAACAAAACTGGCCCCCACCACTGGAAACTGTCCCCCACCCTTCCAGCCTCCCGGGGAAATGTCTGATGCCCGCTACGGCCAGTCCGGCTCTGACGACCTGTCCCATGCACACTGTGCCACTGGAACTCAGCTGTACCTGACTGTTGAGCCCTAATAAGGGCGAAATCGGTCATGGGTTGCTTGTGTTCTGGTTCAGGGAGGACCTGGCCTGGCACGTCAGACTGGACTGTTCCCATTGGAGCAGGATCAAGACTGATTTGCATATGGGTGGATCCAATGAGGTGGAATGGTGTGCAAAATAACGATGATTACTGGAATGCGGCTATGAGTAATTACCAGTGGCTCGGATTACTTTAAGCGTTCCATCCATCTGTTTTTTGACTGCTTCAGTGTGACTGTGTCCCCTCGGCACTTTATTTATCTTGCAAGTCAAGCCGATTCAGTACTTTTTATATCTTCTAAAGCACACTTTGACATTCTCACACAAGTACACCTCTATTTAAGTGAACATTTACTTTTTATTGTATGCATAACTCTACCATGAACAGTGATCGTTTTGGATCTGACATTAACTATCATGTCATATTCGTTACATTATGGATTATTAATATTCGCAAAGGTTCACTTTAACATGTCAAACAGCTACTTAAGACTATCTGAACAGCACAGCTGTCAGCATTTTGATCTTTTTATTTCCCTGTTCTATTACAGTATTTCCGGCTCTGTCACTACTTGCAATGTTCCCATTGCATAATCATCCCATTTTGTTTAATTGTTTAATATCAATTATTGTGGCTTAGCCTGTGTTAAATAACTTGTATGTAAAGTAGGATAATTTATTTTATGGTCTTAATTAATTGCAACTAAATTTGACTTGACTTGCACTTCACGGGAATACGAGAGGTGAGTGCTTTACTGTGCTCCAGAGATGTGTCTGTCGTCTGCACTTTAGTTTTGAAACCCTTCAGGACCTGCCAAGCTTTTTCATCATTCATAGTTCAACAGAACGAGTATGTTTGATCAGGGTAATAGCAACATCTGCTACTAGAGGGATTGGATAACTCGAGTTTCAATCCTTTATTTTAAAAAAATGAATTCGTACTTTGTACCTTCTACCATCCTGGTCTTTAGGTCTGTGGGAGATGTCAGGATGAGGGATTAGTCTTCATCTGTTATGTTAAGTTATAGAAGTTTATAACGCGCACAGCTACTCAGAGTGTCCAGGCGCGAGTCCAAAGTGGAAATAGCGAAAGGGAGAAGAAACCAGCAGAGAAAGGAGAAAAGGCTTAATTAAAAAGAAAAGTTTTTGGGGATCCTGAAGACTACATAAGTCAAACGGGAGTGTGTTTCAGGCCGCTGCCATATAGGCCAGGAAGCTGCCACCTGTCCTTTTAAGGCGGAATCTGGGGGTGCACGCCCTCAGCATTGTGGAAGAGCTTAATTGCCTGGTGGGGGCATAAAACTGAAAGCGTTTCCTTAAGTACACCGGACCAAGCCCATAGAAAGCAGCGTGTGCCATTCCCATGGACTTGAATTTAACCCGTACTTTCACAGGTAGCCAGTGCAGGTTACGAAGGTGCTGCCTAACGGTGATTCACTTAGGGAGGTTGAGAAGAGTTCTGGCTGCGGCATTTTGAACAACCTGCAATTTGTGTAATAGATAGCTGGGCAAACCGGCATATAGCGCATTGGCATAGTCAATACGAGAGGTGATGAGCTCTCGAGTGACCGTTTCTCTTGCAGATAAAGGGAGTAACGGCAGGAACTTTTTTAGTGATTTCAATATGCCAAAGCACATTCCTGTCAGTTTATTGATCTGAGTACCGAAACTTAACTTTCCATCAAACCAGATCCCAAGGTTCTTGACAGGTTGATCCCGTGGGGTAGGCCTGGGAGACTCATCTGGCCAGAAAGCGTGCCAGTACTGAGGAGGAAAGTCACCGAAGAATAAAATCTCGGTTTTATCCTCCTTGCATTTTTTCTGGGCAGCGGTGAAGAGGACTTCTCATGTGTTTTTCCAGGTAAAAAGAAGCTGAGTGTCATCAGCGTATGCGATGACTTTAGCGCCCAAGCCTTCTGCCATCCAGATGAGGGGTGACATATAGATGTTAAACCGCAGGGGGCTCAGCACTGACACCTGGGGAACCCCGGTCAGTAGATTCTGAGTGTTTGACGCAAAGGGGGGGTGGGGGGGGGGGGGATCCAGACTTGCTGAGTTCTACCCTCCAGGAAAGATTTCAGCCACTTCCATGCCAAGCCTGTAATGCCGAGCTCTTGAAGACGAGCCAGGAGCAGGGCGTGAGGCACGGTATGAAAAGTGGCCCACAAGTCCAAGAGGACCAGTGCCGCCCTGCCCCCAGCATCTAATGTTTCACGTATGGACTCCGAGATTTCCACCAGTGCCGATTCCGTACTGTAGGAGGCTCTAAAACCGGATTGAGCTGGGTACAGAAGGTCATGCTGTTCCGCAAAAGTGGTCAGCTGTTTATTGACCAATTCCTCACAGACCTTAGCCACCGCAGAAAGCAGAGAAATAGGGCGATAACTGGCGGGAAAATTGGGATCCAGTAAAGCCTTTTTTAGTAAGGGGATAATCATCGCTTGCTTCTGAGACTGAAATCCTACATTGCTCACACAGGAAGAGTCTGCATCGGATGTATGACAGAACCATGCATGCCATTACCACGCATGCCATTACCACGCATGCCATTACCACGCATGGCATTACCACGCATGGCATTACCACGCAATGCCTTTACCACGCAATTCCTTTACCAACCATTGCCTTTAGCACGCAAGTCTTTACCATGCATATGCCTTACCACACATACGTTAACAACTAAAATGTAAGTGTACATCAAGTAAGTGAAACCCCTCTTGTATATATATATACACACACACACACACACACACACACCCCCCCCACACTTCACAGCCCACCCCCCCCCTACTGGCAATAGCCAGTAGGTAGTTATAGTTGGGACTAACTTTTCCCATAGACCAAGAACTTTTTGTTTTGCTAATAACGTTGGCGCCGTTTAACGAATCTCCACGAAATGTTTTAAGAAAAGTGCCCTACGTTGTCTAGTTCTGCATGGAAAGTTTCAGGATGATCTGTCAAACAGGGGCCAAGACAAAGGGTGGGTATCCCAAAATGCTCCATGCAATGTCTCTGGGGATTTAGCTTTTTTTTTTAACATGAGTATAGGCCAAACCGCTAAACCGATTTCCACCAAATTTTGTAGAAAGCTAGATCTTGGTCCAGAAAGATCTCTTTTCATAATTTGGTGTAAATCTGTTCAGTAGTTTTTGAGTTACTGAAGAAAAATGAAATGGAGACATATGGTTGGAGCCTCCACACAGATCTCATGGTGAGATATGATTGGCTGCTTTTGTTTTGCTTATAACTTTGGCGTCGTTTGACGAACCTTCACGAAAATTATAAAGCTAGTATGCCAATCACTTCAGCTGCTGTCTGGAGAGTTTCAGGATGAACAGTCACGCGGGGCCCGAGAAAAAGGGGGGGACCCAAAACGTTTTTTTCCCATGCAATGTATATGGGGATATTCCATTGTTTTTTTTTTTTTAACATGCCTACAGCCTGAACTTCTGAACAGATTAAACATAAATTTGGCAGAAAGCGAACTCCTGTCATGCACGCCAGATGGTTGTATTAATGTACGGTAATTATATTTAACTTTACGTTTAAAAAAACAAAATTCAGTGAAAAATACAAAGGTTACAGGGACATTAGTTAGGTTGACATTTTACCCGCATAAAACCATAGAAATTCAGCAGTTATAATTATACTTATCTGAAGAAACTATAAATTGTGCCTTTACGTAACTTTGGGCCACAAGTTATAGTTTCTTAACATAAGTATAACTGTAACTGCTGAATTTCGATTGTTTTGTGTGGGTAAAACGTCAACCTAACTATAACATCCCTGTAATCATTTTTTTCCAGTGAATACATGTATGTGTGTGTGTATATATAAAAATATATATAATCCCTTATCAACCCCTAACCTCAACCATCCTTCAACCCTAAATATATCCTTACCACCCAATACCCTTACCCACCCATGAATCCTAAAATGTCCATATATATATATACATACATACACTTACCTGATATATACTTAGGATTTTCGTGTGGTAAAGATATTGTGTGGTAAAGACCACGTTGTAAAGGATGTTTTCCCTCTATATCGGACTAGTTTTTTTTTCAGTTGAGGTATCTGCTGCCTGCTGTCTTCAGAGAATGATTAGTATGTAAACTTTCAAAACTACATTTACTGATGGATGTGATAATGTGCTTTTTCTTACTACCCCATTAAAATAGTAATACCTTAAAATTGTAACCTGTGCATAAAAGTGAAAATGGATGAATTACTAAGCCTGCCCCTAGTTTTTGAAGTTTACTATTTTTGTCTCAAACAGTTTATATTTATTCAAAATCAAAACCACAACATTCATTGCAAACAGCAGAAACCCTACTTGTGCATCAAACATAAATTCACAATGCATACTACTTTCTGGCACACTGTTAATAGTTTTCCATTGTACAAGAAAAGTATTATATGGTTATGCTTTTCAAAGCATACTTTCCCCCTCTGCTTTTCCAGGTTGGTTTTACAAACATAAGTCACATGCTAACACCAAGGGGGCGTGTCTATGCTGAGCTTACTGTTTCTCATTTGACTCCTGGGGAGTTTTTGCTGGTCACTGGTTCTGGATCGGAGCTTCATGATCTCAGGTTTGTGTTTTTTCATTTGTTCCCAAGTTATGTTTGATGATTTCTCGTTCATACACTTGTTCTTTCTTAGACCCTGCTCACTTACCGTTGCTCACTGCATTGCTTCACAACGAAAAACCTGTCACCAGTACCTTACTTCTTGCACAGGCCGTCTGCGTGTTCATTGATGTTGTGATGCACTGCAAAATTATTTTTTAGATAAGGGTATTCCAATAATCTTCAACTGTTGCATTCCTGGAGATTCTGTAACCTAGGCGTATGTTGAGGTCTTCCTGAATAACTGTCCCCTCTGAGTCCAGAGCATGAGGCAACCACATAAGTCCTACTGCACTGATGGTTTTACCTTGCTTATTTGGAATTGAGAAAAAAGCAACAACTGATAATTCCCTTCTGTGCTGTTTACTCAGGAACCCTGAGCACCACCTACTATAGAAGGTACTAGATTCTAAAGTTCACAAAATGAAATAGCTGTACATTTTTAGCAATAAACATATCTACAGGTGACAAGTCTAGATTCCTATGCAGTCGTGAACGGAGACTCTCCCTGAGTCCTTCATATGTCCTCCTCAAGTGTATACTAGACCTCCCACTGGTGTATTCCCTACGCTGTTAAGTCAGTATTGCAGTCTCAGTGCACTTGAATAATAGTGAGTAGTTGTGAAACTTGCCCCACAGAATGATAAAGGAAGTGCAGGCAGGGGCATATAGATGGAACAAGAGTTTCCTCTGGAGCTGCACCCGAGAAATTGGGTTGTGAAGCTCCAGGAACTTTGATGTCTGGTCTTCGCTTCAATGAATAACCAGCATTGGCATAGCCAATAGGTCTCGCCTTTGGGGCCTTATAAGTGTTTAGCCAGAGCTATTGACTTTGCCAATGTCTTCAAGCTGTGCTGTAGAGAAGTGTGGCTGCTGTGCAGCTTGCTGAAAAGTTATAATAAAAAGTGTCAGAAGCATTTTTGTTACTTTATATATGACCAAGAAGGCATTATGTAAAACTGAACGACCATATCAAAAAAAGTATTTACAATAAAAAATTTCCTCAGTTTTCTTTTGTTCTTGCAATGCTGGCAACTTGTTTCTGCCTATTGCAATGGTTGTTTGTTAAAGCTTTTCTTTTGAGGGGGCATAAACGATCGGAGGGTGAAGGTTG
Organism: Calotriton arnoldi; assembly: GCA_963921515.1. Lineage (NCBI taxonomy): Eukaryota > Metazoa > Chordata > Amphibia > Caudata > Salamandridae > Calotriton > Calotriton arnoldi. The sequence continues at coordinate 3,147,727 of CAWUFW010000015.1, forward strand.
GGAACTAGTACCTGTATTATAACACTAGCAGCGGCCAGACGCTAGGGGAGAATCAACAGATGCCAGATTCCGAGAGCAGGCTGAGATGGTGCTGAGTGATGCTGAGGTGGTAGTGGTGGTGGTGGTGACTGTTGCGGAGACGATGCTGAGGTGATGCTGAATGATACTCAGGTCTTGCTGAGTGATACTGCTGTGGTGCTGAGTGATGCTGTGGTGGTGCTGAGTGATATTGTCTTGGTGCTGAGTGATGCTGTGGTGGCCCTGAGTGATGCTGTGGTGGCCCTGAGTGATGCTGTGGTGGCCCTGAGTGATGCTGTGGTGGCCCTGAGTGATGCTGTGGTGGCCCTGAGTGATGCTGTGGTGGCCCTGAGTGATGCTGTGGTGGCGCTGAGCGATGCTGTGGCAGCGCTGAGCGATGCTGTGGCGGCGCTGAGCGATGCGGCGGCGCTGAGCGATGCTGTGGCGGCGGCGCTGAGCGATGCTGTGGTGGCGCTGAGTTTATTTTATTTTATTTATTTACGGATTTATACAGCGCATAGCTGCCCCAGCAACGGGGCGTCCCAGCGCTACCCAAAGAACAGGTGCCAATAGACCACTCTAACAAACACCAATAGTTACACCGGAAAGAGCCAGGTCTTCAAAGCCTTTCGAAAAGTCAAATGATTCTGGAGTCCTCTGATAGAGATCGGAAGGGAGTTCCAAAGGTGGGCCGCCTGGACCTTAAAAGATCGACCACCAGCTCTGGCTCTTTGAAATCGGGGGGTACACACCAATCCCGAGTTGGCAGAGCGAAGGGGGCGATTCGGGATGTACTGAACTAGCAGGTCCACTAAGATCGGAGGGCCTTGTTGTGACAGAATTTTGTGGGCAACACACAGGGACTTAAACTGGATTCTTTTGGCTATTGGCAGCCAATGCAGCTTGGGTAAAAGATTAGATACCGAGCAGAACTTAGGCAGTGCCAGCAAAGCACGTGCCGCGGCATTCTGAATTCTTTGGAGGCGTAAAATACAAGATTTATTAGCGCCTAGATAAAGGGAGTTACCATAATCCAACCTGGCTAAAATTGTAACCTGGAGAATAGTTTGGCGGATTTTTGGTTCAAAATATCCAAGCAAAGGTTTTAACCCCCTCAGGATTCCAAAACAGACCCCTGCGAGAACTTTAGATTGGGTATCAAAAGAAAGATCCCTGTCTATCCAAAAAGAGTGATGCTGTGGTGGCGCTGAGTGATGCGCTGAGTGATGCTGTGGTGGTGCTGAGTGATGCTGTGGTGGCGCTGAGTGATGCTGTGGTGGCGCTGAGTGATGCTGTGGTGGCGCTGAGTGATGCTGTGGTGGCGCTGAGTGATGCTGTGGTGGCGCTGAGTGATGCTGTGGTGGCGCTGAGTGATGCTGTGGTGGCGCTGAGTGATGCTGTGGTGGTGCTGAGTGATGCTGTGGTGGCGCTGAGCGATGCTGTGGTGGCGCTGAGCGATGCTGTGGTGGCGCTGAGCGATGCTGTGGTGGCGCTGAGCGATGCTGTGGTGGCGCTGAGCGATGCTGTGGTAGCGCTGAGCGATGCTGTGGTGGCGCTGAGCGATGCTGTGGTGGCGCTGAGCGATGCTGTGGTGGCGCTGAGCGATGCTGTGGTGGCGCTGAGCGATGCTGTGGTGGCGCTGAGCGATGCTGTGGTGGCGCTGAGCGATGCTGTGGTGGCGCTGAGCGATGCTGTGGTGGCGCTGAGCGATGCTGTGGTGGCGCTGAGTGATGCTGTGGTGGCGCTGAGTGATGCTGTGGTGGCGCTGAGTGATGCTGTGGTTGTGCTGAGTAATGCTGTGATGGCGTTGAGTGATGCTGTGATGGCGTTGAGAGGAGATGTGTTGGTGCTGATTGATGCTGTGCTGGCTCTGATTGATGCTGTGCTGGCTCTGATTGATGCTGTGGTGATGCTGTGGTGATGCTGTTGTGATGCTGTGGTGATGCCGAGTGAGAGATAGAGTGAAGATATAATGCCCAATTAGAGAGGGTGGTGAGAGAGAAAGAGAGAGAAAGGGTGTACATAGAATAAAGAGTGGAGCGGGATAGAGAGCGAGAAAGAAGGGGAGAGAGAGTGAATGAAGGAGTTTGAAAGAGAAACAGATAAAGGGGTGAGAGAGAATGAAAGGCTAAAAAAGATAGAGAGGGGAGAGTTAATTAAGTAGAGAGAGAATTAGAGAGGGGAGAGAGAGAGAAGGAGAGAGACAATAAGAGTGGGGGTGTGGAGTTTAAATAGAGTGAAGAAGTGACGCGGAAAAGTAACCTTAAATATAGCTTTGCGCGAATAAATATAAAAAAAAAAACCAGAGTGAGACAAAAATACTGGTAATTAGGCTGTGACTCCCAATATAAAACAAATAGCGATATAAGGTGAAATCAACCCACCGAAGCAATATTTCTAACTAGACAAAAAAATCTTGCATTTCAATGCTAATCGCTGTTTTTCATGTGACTGTAGTCCAGGGCCGTCAGTTGGTAATGTGAGCTGCTGCTGCGATTGAAACATCAGAGTCCAGAGAGTTAATGAGCCATGACGTGGAAATGAGGAAGAGATAGGAAACCCAGATGGCAGCTGCGCGCGTGCACGCACATCGTGAACGCAAGCTGGTCGCCAGCCGAAAGCCAGTGGGTTTGCACTTTCAAAACCCACTTACTAAAACTCTCGGCCAGACCAGCGCAAGCGCTGGTGCAGGCCGAGACCTAAAAACCAGGTACAAGTACCGGTATGTGGTTGTACATGCCGAGCCGATAAAATTCTATGTCACCGAAAGATCTCTCAGTAGGTCGTAATGTAAGAGCCAAGGTGACATGCAGGTCCAGCTTTTAGTAAATAAAAACTACTACGGCAGGAATGCGAAAAGTTATTACTGACACATGCCTATGGTTTTTAAAATAATTGTCCACATGTTTACATGCTCATTGTGTAAAAAGGTGAGTGCATGGTGCCAGAGAACTTGAGTGTGCTCAAATGAGCGTGTTATATGAAAAAAGTCACCTTGTACGCCAGTGGCTTGGAATGATATTATTGGGTTATCTAGGGGTGGAAGTTGCTTGAACAAGAGCCTGAGGAGAGACATGGTTTCTCATTATAGGTTCACACGAGTGAATGGAGGAAAAAGGAATAGAGCCTGTGGACTTACGGAGAATCAGGTGGCAAATGTATTCGTCCGCTCGGGCTGAAGTCGGACAGCTGTCAGGAAGATAAGCTTGTCGAGTGCGCCGTGTGGGGCAATCTGGTCGCACTGGGGGCGGTAGCCTACCAGCTGTGGGAGGGAGTGAACTCAGTGTTAATCAAAATTGGCATATAAATTGCCTGTTTTGGGAAATGGCCAAAGGCCTGGCAACTTACGGAGTGTGAATACTGATCACTGAGGGTGCAGGGTTGGCGGCGAAGTCATTCTTCTGCTCGGAAGTCCATTGCTTGTTGCATGTGCCAGGGGGTGACTGAAATGAGCTCTTGCAAGCGCTTTGGAGCCTACAAGCAAATGGGTATGAAAAACAATAAAGAGTTGAGGGTCTGCACCTTGAACTGTGGTTTCAGGTAGGGGATTAGCAGGCAAATGCTGACACAATCTGGGTGTGAGAGTAGCATCAAGGGAAACTATCAGCTAGGCATTATTAGGCATATGCAGGGTAACAGCTATGTGTACGCCGTGTGCGGCGGTATCAGGGAAGGAAAAACAAGCGCTGAAAAAATCGGGAGTGTGAGTGCCGGCAAGGGAATTGCCCACTAGGCACTTATGGCTGATGTGGCGTGTGCTGCTCAGAAAGAGCGGTGGAGCTTTAAAAACCTTTGTGGCGCTTGCCACGATAGAGGCGTGTGTGTCCTTATTAATGGAATTGCGTCCTGTGTCACCCATGGTGTGCCTTCAAACAAGTGCGGGCATTAGGGAATAATTGCGGTGTGTATGCTGCTGGACACGTGGAAGAGAGGCGAAGGTTTGACGAAACCAAGAGTTAGCCGTCGCTACAGAGGCGTGCGTGTCCTCGTTAAATAGAAAAACAAGACATCGTGTCCTGTAGCAAACATGGTATGCCCACAAAACAGGACAGTGCAGGCCAAAAAAAGTACTAGTTGGTGCGGCGGAGTTTTCCGTCAACTGGATTCGGGGGCTGAGTCACCGACGATGTGCAGGCTGCATCGCAAAAGTCGTGCTGCCCAACCACGTTGTTCGGTAGAGCTGGGAGCGTTGGAATGGAGGGGGCTTCTTATAAGGACAATCTGGGCAGTTCATGTGATACCACAGGAGAACTGTCTGCCATCTTAAAGTGGGCTGCTTATCTAGGGTGTAGCGGCTTTGTAAAGTGCTTCATAAACAAGCATTGGCCGCGCGGCGAGTGGTGCGCGCGCAGCAGCGTCAAAAGTGAAAGTGATCGCGCTCCAGATGGCGCCTGATCGGGCGCTGAAAGCTGGCAGCTGCGCGCGTAACCGCAAGCGCTAGGCCAGCAAAAGCTGTGGTAGCACTTTTAAAAGCCCTGTTACTAAATGTCTTGCAGCGCATGCGCTGGCTCAGGCGAGACCTAAAAAATGAACTAGATCTGTGTGTGGTGAATGGCTGTCTCAGTGGTGCGGAGACATGGACAGCAATAGTCCTGCTGAGAACAAATGAGGGACACCTGTAGACAGGCTTTTGTAAATGCGAGTTGCAAAGCAGGTTTCTGTTGTGAAATAAACCATCCTGGGATGTGGGGAAAAATGGTATTACAAAGGCTATAGATACATTTGCAGATGCATTTTCTGGACAAAAATCCAAATTATGGTGCTTTTCTTAGTTCCTTCAATGGGTATAGTGATGCTATGGCAGTTGTAATGGGAGGCATATAATTTATGTTGGGCACAGCCTCTCATGTCAATGCATTGTCTTGAAAATGACCAGGGAATACATAGAATAAAGTACCCCCTACTGTAGTTATAAGGATATTGCAAGTCACCTAGGAGATCCATAACTATATTGACCATGTAGAGTAACAAGGCTGAAGGCAGTGTTCCTTTATAAGATCATGGAACTCCAAGATTACTTGCAATAGCCTTATAATGCACAGAGAGGAGGTACTTTATTCCTTATAATAAATGGTCGCACTATAACCAGTCTCACAAACCACTTACTTGCTTGATGCTTTGCTGTTTCATATGAAAGAGGCAATGTCTAGCATTGGATCTTTGTAATCTCGAATAATAAAATTAGAATCTCTAGTGAAACATTAAACATACCAAAAAATAGTTAAATATTTATTGCAAAAAGATGTTAGAATCCGTTTAGTAAAAGTAAATTTAAAAAAACACTTTAGCTCTGAATATGTAGAAACATGCAGAGGTTCTGTCTCTTCTGTAGTTATCTAATGTGTGGAAAAAATAGACATGTTGCTATAAATGTCTCCTTTCTGTTTATCACAGTTTATCTGGAAAACAGAGCAGAAGCAGAAAACTGTTTCGTGTTTTTTAAAGTACAGCTCAAATTATGTTTTGTGAACTGGAGGGCTGCACAGATATGGGTCGTACATATCTTACTGCTGATGACTCTTCCAACACTGATAAGTTCTGGAAACATTGCATGGAATAGTTCATTGGTTATGAGGCCTGACATTAAAATAAGCATTATATAGATTTATTGGTGTGGTGGGAAGCCTCGTGACTGCTATGTGAGGAACCTGCTGGTTATGAGTTTCTCTAGCCAAGGGTTAAACTGGTTACTGCCTTCACACTAGTGCTCCTTCTTAGTAAACTTCAATTCGTGGTACCGCATCTCATAGTCACTCTGTTGCTGATCTCTTTGAGATAGTGGTAGGGAACCAAGGACCACAAGGAAATGGATTCTAGATGAAAAGCTAGTCAAATACTCCTATGCAAACGTTAGCAGGCCTGCCAGTGGTGCAAGTCATAAAACGAATGTGGAAAATAGGGAGAATGCGGTAGCTGGGCCAATGACTGGTAAACGGGGTGCAACAATACGCTTTACATAGGTCTGTAGTTAGAATCTCAAAAAGATTCATGCAGGGGTGTGGCCAACAGCCGGAGAAGATGGCCGCTTGCTAGCGCGGCTCCGGCACCGTCGGCTCTCATCCCTCATTAATGCTGTTCTCTATCCGGCCACAGGAGCTATATTCCTGTGTATGTGTTCCCGGAGGTGTAACGCCCTTCCCGGTCAAAATCGGCGGCGGAGAGAGTAACCAGCGCTGCTGCGGCCTGGAGCTGCGAGTCTTCCGCGGGCTCGCGTAGATCTGGCGCCCGGCTTTGAAGAGGTGGGTCCGTGAGAGTGTAAACGGGGGGGGCCTGCCTGCAACGCAATGTGTGCCTCATCCTGTGGACCCTGGGGAGCGGTCGGCTGGTTTGCTGGGACCGGTGTGGCTGCGGAGGCCTACTTACCTGCTGGTTGCATGGGCGCCTCGGAGCGGGACAGACCCCTCGCATAAGACACAGACACATTGGTTAATGCACCGGGGGATGTCACCTTGCCATATGGTGCGGGTTGAAACCCTGCTTAGCATGCGCACCTCGGGGCGGGATAGGCCCCTCACATAAGGCTCATTCACAACAATTGCTACACCGGGGGCTGCCACCTGGCCATATCATGTGGATTGATACCCCGCCTTGGGATTTTCCTGATGTGCCTGCTACGCTTGGTTTGCTGATTGTCTCGAGGTGGCCTGGAGGAGTGAACAGGCGCCGGACTTCGTCACAGTAATTAAGTGAGCCCTGCGTTTCGCTGTCGGAGTGCGAGGACGACACTGGGCCTTAACCTCAACATATGCCACTGGACCTAAAACGGGCCTACAGGACACTAATGCTGTCCAGGGGGCCGGAGTCTGCATCTGTGAGGTCTGATAACTGGCGCTGGTGTCCCTGCCCTTTCGCTGCTGTTTTGAAGAGGCGCATTGATAATCCGGTCCTGCGCCTCAACCTTCAGATAGTTCACCCTGTGAGAGGCTGTGGTTCTTCGACGGGGGGAACCCGACAGGCCACGTGGTAGTTACCGCGGTAGGCGGCGGCGAGTACCCCCAGTCGTGGTCTCTACGGCCACAATCCGAAAATGGCGACAAACAAGGGCAACCAAACTGTGCACCAGCAAAAAATTGACAAGTTTGCCCTACAGAAGGTACATGAGGGGGGGCAGCCAGCTCTAGGCTTGGAGCGCGATGCCCAACAGAAGGTGAATGAACAAGAACCACCCACGCTTCAAGACGTATTGGCAGCTATCAATGGAGTCCGCACATCACTTGAAGGTCGTATTGACTCAGTTTCTACTGACATTTCCCTCCTTAGAGCGGACCTCCGTAAAATGGACTCTCGGATGAAAGAGGTGGAGGATGTCACACAAGAAGTTGTCGTTGACGTGTCCACATTGAAAAATCAAGTCTCTTTACTCCAACAAAAGACTGAATCATTGCTGATCCAACTTGACGATTACGAAGGAAGGTCGCGACGCAACAACGTTCGCATCCTAGGGGTGCCAGAGAGGGCCGAAGGGCCAGCAGTCGACCTCTTTGTGGAAGACCTTGTGACCAAACATCTGCAGCCTAAGCACCTTTTCAACTACTTCTCCATTGAGAGAGCCCATCGTATCCCAGGGGGTAGGCCCAAACCAGGGGCGCCCCCGCGGCCTATCTTGGCGAGAGTGTTCAACTTTCGTGACCGAGACCATATCCTCCAGACGGCTCGAGGTGCCCCTCCTCTTAAATTTGAAAACAGCACCATCACTTTTTTCCCTGACTTCACTGCTAAAGTCCAGAAAGAAAGACGTTCCTTTTTGGAAGTTAAAAAAGCTCTCAGGGAGAGAGAAATCAAATATGCCATGCTGTTCCCCGCATAGCTACGAGTCGAAGCAGAGGGTAAAAGTTGGTTCTTCACAGACCCCGCCGAGGCAATGGAGTGGCTTGACTGCTGGCAAGAGGGTAGGAGAGAGAGGACGTCTGGAGCGGAAAGAACGATGAGCATTGATGGCGCACTATTAACAGCCCAGAAACGTATGTGATGGCCTGTGGGGGGAGGAGAACCCGGAATATACCCAGGAAGTGTGCACCCAGTTTCGCCTCATTGACAATCGTCTGGAGACTCACACAGGGCCGTATCACTGGTGGTGGGGTTGCCGGAGTGTGAATTTGACATGGACCATTTGATATATCGATGCCCAGTATGGCCCCGCTGCAAGTTGAGATGGAACAGAACCGATCTATGGACCGGAGGATTCGTTTTCTGGGACTGCGATGATTATATTTCACTGTACAAAAAGGATTCCTGTGGCTTATAACTTTACATATGTTTAGTAGAGATGGGAGGGACGGGTTGAGTCCACGGTTCCTTTATTGCAGGGGTGGGAGGGCGACGGGCACTCTGCACTGTTGGGGACGTGGGTCACCAGATTCCGTCATGCAGGGAGGGGGTTGGGGGGTGGGGGAGGAGTTCTGGGTGGGAGGGGTTGTAGATTAGTTGGTTGATTTAGTTTAGCACAGCAAGGCATTATTCAGATAACGTTGCGATGGCTGCTTGAATCAGATACACTGATGTTTGATGTTCACACAATGAAGTCTTGGGATTGTTTCTCCTTTCCGATATCGGTTAACACTCGGATGTTGACCCATTGGCTAACGTGCTGCATGAACACTCACAATTTACATCACTATTATAGTTTCTGTGAGATGGGTACCCCGCTACTGATATACATGGTTTGCTCTCTTGCCTCTATCAATGGGACCAAAATCAGAACTTAGGTTCCTGACGTGGAACGTAAATGGGTTGGGGGATAAACTGAAACGAGGCATAGTCCTCCAATACCTAAAGAGACAGGCTCCTGATCTAGCCCTCTTGCAGGAAACCAACCTGTTTGGTAATACGTGTAAGGCCCTCAGCAGGTGGGGGTATCAACTGATTGTGCATTCGGGGTTCACCTCGGGTTCCCGTGGGGTAGGAGTGCTTCTACGTAGAAACTGCCCCTACATGGTGAAGAAAACCTGGGTTGATGACCATGACAGGTTTGTGTTTGTGTCCGGCTCTTGGGAGGGTAAGATACTCAATGTACTCTCGGTCTATGTCCCCCCTGCTTTTCAGCAGTCCACTCTGCGAGACCTAAGTAAACTTATTCTTGATCTCCCAATTGGCACGCTAGTGATTGGGGGAGACTTCAATCTTACAGTAGGTGGTTTGCTGGACCGTTTGCCCCCGCGTAGAGATCCTGTTTCTTGGTCTAAATTAGCCAAATTTTTATCGGCCCTTGGCCTAGTTGACGTCTGGCGACATCTTAACCCCGCAACTTCACAATTCACCTTTTATTCCGGGGCCCACAATAGTCAGTCGCGGATAGACTATATGCTTACACATGCGTAGGACCTTCCCGAATTTAGCGAGGCGTGCTGCCTGGCTCGGGGAATTTCGGATCATTCCCCTATTCTCACGAAGATAACTGTAGGTCCACAGACTAGATGTACGACCTTGACTATAAATCCATGGGCGCTCAAGATACCACATGTCAAGGCGGCATGGATTAAAGATACCGAATTGTATTTTAAAGAAAATGTTGGTTCGGTCGCCTCGGCCCAGATCCTGTGGGGTGCTTTCGGGGCTGTCATAAAGGGGAGAGCCCTTGCCCTGATGGTAGGTCACAAGAGGGAATTGACGAAGCGTATAGACCAACTGGAGATAGACATCCTTCAGGGTGAAACGGCGCCGGCACAGTCCCACGATATAGCTGCACAGCAGTTGTTGGCGGTCAAAAAACTGGACTATAAACAGCTCCTCACTGAAGCAGTGAAGGCGAAACAAAAATCAATTTGTCATAAGATCTATGAGCATGGGGAGAGGACGGGTAAGCTTCTGGCCTGGTTAGAAAAAAGAGAGCAATTATCGGGATGGGTACATCAAATACATGGGCCCAAGGGTGAAGAAATCACCAATCCCCAACAGATAGCAGAAACATTTGCTACTCATTTCGACTCGGTTTATACGTCAACTGCGACAGTTTCGTCACCTGAGGCTCTGGAGTTTCTCTCGACCATCAATGTCCCTTCTTTGTCGGCGGAAGACAGGGATTCTCTTGAAGGAGATCCCACTGAAGAAGAAATCCAATTGGCCGTTCGGGACAACCGCTCGGGCAAGGCTATGGGACCCAATGGACCCCCAATCGAGTTTTTTAAATCAACGGCTTCCAAAGTATCTCCCCATCTCTGCCAAATGTATTTGGAAAGTTATGAGAAAGGGGCTCTGCCAGAGGAGATCCGATTGGCAACAATAGTGGTTATCCACAAACCAGGTAAACCGCTTACTGATTGCAAGGCATACAGGCCTATTTCTCTACTCACCACGGAAGCGAAGATACTTGCAAAATTACTTGCCAATAGACTTATCCCCCTACTCGCCGGGCTGATCCATCCGGACCAATCAGGCTTTATGCCAGACCGAAATACTGCCCTGAACTTACGTCGCCTACACGGAGTGTTGGGCAGACAACAGACGATCAGAGAAGATGTGGCCCTGCTGTCCCTGGATGCCCAAATGGCCTTTGATACCATTGAATGGAATGACCTGTTTGCGGTCCTAGAAAGAATGGGATTTGGGCCCAATTTCATAAATTGGATCAAGCTGTTGTATGCCAGCCCTACCGCTCAAGTGGTGGTGAACCAGCACACCTTCAGAAAGTTTCAACTGGGTAGGGGAACCCGGCAGGGATGCCCCCTATCGCCCTTAATATTCGCTTTAGTCCCTGGCGGTCTGGGTGAGGGGTGACCCTCTGATTCGTGGACTCAAATGGACCAATAGTCACGAGGATAGAATCTCATATGCGGACGATATACTGTTATACATGTCTTCTCCGACGTCCACCCTACATCGTGTCCTCCACATCTTCTGCATATTTGGCAACCACTCGGGCTACATAATAAACTGGTCCAAATCACAACTATATCCACTATATGGCCCGTCGCCACGCATACCGAGGGATTATCAGATCCCTGTAGCACAGGAGGGCTTTCGTTACTTGGGCATTTACATTACGACTGATTCCTCCCTTTTTTATGGCCTAAATCTGCAAGGCCCCTTGACGCGCTTCCGTGATGATGTTAAACACTGGCGCTCCCTTCCTCTTACTCTTTTGGGACGCGCTGCCCTTTTAAAAATGTTATTTACAAAAACACAAGGGAACCCAAAAGGTAGATAAGGACCTTGGGTAACAGTTTAGTATTAGAACAGTGGTCCTTAAAAAGAACAGTATGGTAATCAGGATAAATATAGACTCCAATCAGTGCTATATTACGATTGTCCAGCCGGACAGTCAATTTAATAATTCAAAAATGTCAAAAACCAAAAATATAAACACATCAATACAGTGGGACACAATCCTGCATCCTACATGGAAACATAACAAATACATTTAGGACAGGAACATATCAGGCAAGACAGGGTAGCTTGTGGACACACAATTCTAACAAGCTTGAGGAAACAGTAATTACACTTTTTTATCAGATTTGATTAATGTGCAAACTGTTTAAATTGGTCGACGACGTTTCGATCCTCTTAAAAAATGGTAGGATCATCATCAGGACAGTTATAAGTACAAGCCTGATTAATTAGAGATTGCCTCAATTGGGCTTGCGGAAGGTAAAGCCACAAATGCACTCAGTGGTGGAGGCCGATTAATTATGTTGTTCTAAGAGTGAATAACCAGGCGTTTAGACTGTATAGTTATCAGTTCAAGCCTTGGATCATACAGCATAACGTGCATCGACACTTGCTGTCTTGGAACTGATAACTATACAGTCTAAACGCCAGGTTATTCACTCTTAGAACAACATAATTAATCGGCCTACACCACTGAGTGCATTTGTGGCTTTACCTTCTGCAAGCCCAATTGAGGTAATCTCTAATTAATCAGGCTTGTACTTATAACTGTCCTGATGATGATCCTACCATTTTTTAAGAGGATCGAAACGTCGTCGACCAATTTAAACAGTTTGCACATTAATCAAATCTGATTAAAAAAGTGTAATTACTGTTTCCTCAAGCTTGTTAGAAATTGTGTTCAATATTCCACAAGCTACCCTGTCTTGCCTGATATGTTCCTGTCCTAAATGTATTTGTTATGTTTCCATGTAGGATGCAGGATTGTGTCCCACTGTATTGATGTGTTTATATTTTTGGTTTTTGACATTTTTGAATTATTAAATTGAATGTCCGGCTGGACACTCGTAATATAGCACTGATTGGAGTCTATATTTATCCTGATTACCATACTGTTCTTTTTAAGGACCACTGTTCTAATACTAAACTTATAAAAATGTTGGCATTGCCCCGTTTCCTCTATGTGCTGCAAAACACCCCTGATAGGATCCCCGACTCCTATTTTTCCAGTATCGACAGCGCCGTGCGCACCCTGTTGTGGGATGGACGGGCTCCACGAATAGCGATGCACAAGCTGTCTGCGGGATGGTATGACGGGGGAATCGCGCTACCCGACCTGTGGTTACATTATCAGGCGTCTCAACTGGTGGCGATTAATCGCTGGGCGCATGGGGATAGGGGGGACCCGAGTTTCCGCACCGACTGGTGTTCATGGGACAGGGCGGATTTAATAGAGCACTCTACACGAATCCCAATAAATTGTGCCTTACCGGACCAACAGCACGCACTATTGAAATCTGGCATAAAGTTAACAAAAAATTGGGCTGGCACAATAAAATCACACGTGCAACTCCTCTCTGGGAACCCGAACAATTGGGACACTTAAGTACTTGCCCGGGGTTCGACAAGTGGGATCTCATAGGTATCTCACGGGTGGGAGACATGTGGAACTCTAAGGGATTGACCACTTTTTCCACCCTGCAGAAAGAATACGACCTTGCACAGTCCGAAACATTTAGATATCTACAGATCAGTCATGCACTCAAAGCAGCAATACCGGGGGGCGACCCACCTCCCGAGGCCTCCCCACTAGAAGATAGGTTAATACTATGGACAGGAAGGCCATCTCCCTCACATACAAAAAATTGATTAATAACCGTCCTGACCCCTTAACGCGCTTGCGGCAGCACTGGGAGGCGGATCTGGGGGAGCTGGATGAGGATGATTGGCGAGACGCCCTGGCTTCACCCAGAGAGGTGGCCATTCCCATGAGACTGCGGTTTGTCCAACTTAAAATCCTGCACCGAGCCTATCTTGCCACGAGGGGGTTGGTCAAGATGGGAAGGAGGACCGATCCTTCTTGCCTCAGACACTGTCACCAGGAGGTGACCTTCTTTCATACAATCTGGGAATGTCCAATCGCCCAAATATACTGGAAAGCTGTTACCACATAATACAGAACGCTGGGGGTAAAAACTTGACGGCATCCCCGAAGCTCTGTCTGTTGAATATTTGGGATGCTACTGACCTCACCCAGACTGAGAAATCATGGGTTTTGCTGGAATGGGCCATTGAAAAACGAAACATTGCACTAAGATGGGGTTTGGGGGAGGTGCCGTGTGTTAGACATTGGGCTGCCAATATGGACAGAGCCATGATTGCAGAGAAAGATGTTTTTAAACATAGAGGATGCCCCCAGAAGTGGGACCGTAAGTGGGCTGTGTGGAATACACACGGGGGGACATTTGTTTATCTCCAACGGTGGAATTACGCTGTGGCGAATCTAGATTGCATGACTTATTTAATGCTGTCGAAGAAACACCAGACTGATGTGTCAAAGTGGTGGTGATGTATGCACAATAGCATATGTACGCTTTGTATCTGATTGTGTCTTTTCGGATGAACCGCATTGCTGTGCTTTTTGTTATGATCAATAAAAAGAGTTAAAAAAAAAAAAAAGATTCATGCTGAGATTTCGAAAGGACAGAATTTCATTGTTCATTCTCAGTGGAGAACCAGTGTGCATAAAAAGTAGTTTGATTACCAATTTGATCACATATACTGGCTTCTCCAAATTTCCATCATTTATACTAATTGACATTTGCCATAATGTATGTCCTTCCTACACTTTATTAAGCATATTAGCAACACAGAGTACAAAAATAGCACTTTGGATAAATTTGAAGGCAACGATGCACAACGCAAGTAATCAAGCCTGCAAACCTGTTGGGTTAAGACAGATTTCTTAACTGAGCCCCATTTAAACACACTGTCTTACGTCCCATATAGAATACGCTGAAACCCTGACCTGTTGACAGCCTGGAGGGTGGAATTGGGGCCTACTAACATGCCACATGCGGTAGATGTTTTGCATATTTGTTGAAGATAACTTGTGTTTCAGGTACTCAACATTTTTGACACACCAGTACATTCCTTTGAGATCCATTTGCTACCAGAGCAGTCAATGATGTTTGGAACGTGTTGTTTACATAAACTAAATATTGTGGTGGTGTAGTAGTTAATCAATCTGGATTATGACTGATCAAAAAAGACAAATTCTTAAACCCAGTTTGTGACGTTGTAACTTCTTACTCCTCCGGCAGGATGATAGAGGAGGAGGCCGTAAAGAGAGGATATGATGTGCAGATTAAAAATGTGACTGACGAGGTTGGCGTCCTTGGCGTAGCTGGACCATTGTCACGAAGTGTCCTCCAGAAGCTGACATCCGAAGATCTCTCCAATTCTAGTTTCAAATTTCTTCAGTCTAAAAACATGAACGTTTCCAACATCCCACTCACTGCTATTAGGATATCATATACAGGTAGGATTTATTTTATTTTCAAGAAAATGAAATTATGTGAAAAAGTATAAAACTTAGCAGCAAGACATGTTTGTTGCGGAAGGTACAATAGAGTCCAGGTATTCACCAAGGGAGTCTCTTGATCCGTTTTGAGAAGCATACGTTTCTTGTCACATCAGTATTGTATCAACTGTCTGCTCCATACTTTAGAGTGGGTTCTCATGCTGTGAGAAAATATTCACCTGTAAAGTAGGATTGTCTGTTGGAGCCTGGAGCAAAATATGAGGATTTTGCTGGTTATTTCAGTTTATTCTCTTTATGGTTCGTGTTCTGCCCTTCTAAAAAGAGTACTCACCAAAACATTTCAATTAGAGAAAAATAGCCATTCTTTAGAACTCCTTTTGTCTAGCTCCCGATTAATCGCAACTGTTGAGGTAGGGCCACCCGTGACGAGAATCAGATAGTGCCTTAGCACTATCAGAGAATCTCCTCAGTTCTAAAGTTCTGCTGCATCCCAATACAGCATCACCTTTGGTTCCATTTTTTGGAAATTTGAACTAGAACTTTAATGCAATTTCAGTTCAGAACCATGTCTCAAAGTTTCTTGAGAAACAGACGAGCGTACTTGCTGCCGGTCATCGAGCCGAAACTTTGGAGATGCACATCTTATAAAAATTGCATCAGTCTTGGAACTCATGGTACTCTCTTAAACCATTCATCTTATCCAAATGTGCTTATCATGACATAAATAAGCCCTGAAGAAGTCTCAAGTTGAGACAAAACGCGTCGGCTATGGTCTTGTGAATTCTTTTTAAAAAATCAATAAAGAAGAACTCTGCAAAGAAATCAACTTCTGGAATTTGAACATCTTTGTGTGCTTTGTACTTTGGACATTGTCTTATTATTCTATTGGAAAGTGCTGAACCTTTTTGTTCTTAATGTTCTCAAAGTTTCTTATTACTTATTATTTCTTTCATGTCCTTGAGTAATAAGTTTACTCTTTTTCGGGTTCAAGGCAGACAGTTAATAGATGGCTGCTCCCCCAGCGGTTTCATGCAGGAACTGTATGTCATACTTGTTGATATTGCATCAGGCCTCTTCCTGTGGGCTCTACATGGTGATAGCTAGACATCTCCTTTGGAATATGTTGTGGCAAATGAGCAAGACAGGTCTGTTTCATGAGTCAGTGATGTTTTTACATGTGCTGTGGACCACCCACCCACAGGAAAGAGACTTCCTTCCAAGGATGGTGTATGGTAACTACTTCCAAGAAGGATGCCACGGATGCTTGAAGCTATTCAGAATGGAATGCACATCCTAAGGAGTTACTGTGGAGAGAAACTCCCAGGATAACGATTATGCTCATTTATACTTGCTACCTTAATCAGATTAAATGCTCTTCTTCATTTGCCATTATTGAGGATGGAAGATGGTGACTCAAACGTGCACATGCTCTAAAGTCTTATTAAACTTCAACTAGATGCCAAACGATGGTCAATCGTGCTCTGTCCGAATTAGTTAGCCATAGTACGTTAATCAGACCCGGTTAAATTACTTGTGCTAGAGCACAATATTTTGGTACAGGTTAATCCAGCAATTGATGTGCAACTATTTAGCTTTCAGTCTTTTTATTGAGCTTAGATCATGAATATAATAAAACAAGACTCCAAGAGCACAAAAGGCTCTAATAACCCATTAATAAACAGTTAAACCCAATCTCTATCCTAGTTGTAACCTACTATCTTTAAACCTGCATTTAACCAGAGTTTTAAACAGGGAAAATGAGGACAGACAGACATTATAATATCCATTGAAAAAGGTGTCCCACAAGACCCGCCTATTGTCCAAAAACAGAAGAACTCTGTTTACCTGCAGAGTCCACAAGGGAGTCCAACGATAGTCCAGTGGGCCCTATGTTTTTCAGAAATCCTCAAACGGATAAACATGGTCCTTTGTCATCACCTTCATGAATTCTTTGACTGCCTCTACCTCAGAAAAAACGTATTGCTTTTTTTCGTGCTAGATCTTCAACCTAACTGGGTGCTACAGAGAGGTTTTGATTCCTGAGTTAAATAACTCCTTTTTGATAACCTTAAGTTTTTGATGTAGCGCTGCGTAGACTGGCTATAGTCTGGGAAATGTAGAACATGTTTGCTTTCAATAGTGGTTGCTCCATTATTAGATCCCCCTCTTAAGACCATTTCTCTCTCATGACTATTTCTCTCTCAGATGCATTGTTCAGCTATGCAGTTACAGTGCATCCAACTTCCTCACTGAGGACTTGGTAGGGAGGCAATACTCCTTACCAACCACCTCTCTTAAAGAAACATCTGCAGGGAGGATCTCAGCATTAAAAAACCATGGATCGTAGTAGCTAGATTTTCCTCACCTGGTTAATGCATCGGCACGCCTAACAGGCGAATGTTAGCCGTTTTCTAGTTGTTCAGTCGGTAGGTCCATACGCACTGGTATAACACAGACTTTGATGGTTTTAGTTGGTCTTAACTGTCTCCGGCATCACTCCACTATCGTTGTGCCACAATGACTGTTGTGAAGAGAAAGACTTCCTCTTCTCTCTGGTGCTTTTGCCAAAGAAACTAATAATTGAAAACAAAAACTGATAAAAGTAAGTAGGAAATAAAAGAAATAGGTAACTTTTTCAGCTCAAATTATTTGCCCCAATGGCTGTCCTACAAAAGTAATATACAGTTATGCCTGTCAGAATCTTCCAACCACAGTGATATGTATTGTTTGGTGGTTGTTCATAAACCTGATACACAGAGCAATCAACCGAGCTACAGCTTGCAAGGATTTTTTTTATTATGTACCATCCAGGCCTCAATTCATAAAGCAAAATCTAATGAGTGTATAATAGGTACGAAGGAAGTTTATACATTTTTTTAAATGCTTCCAAGAGTTTGGGAATAGTGGTTGTTTGTATGACTCTGAATTTGGGGTTACTTATAATATCATGTGACTGGGGGCATTTAAAAAAAATTCCTTGGTATTTCTGTCTTTCTTGAGATGCGGTTAGCTGTGATATTTAGGCCAAGGAAGGATCAACAGGTGCCAAGGGAATCCTACGAACCCCAGTCATTTTTTTAAAGAACTACATCCCCTGTCCAGGGTGGTGTGGCACATGTTGTTAATTTTACCACTTGTTCTTATCCACAATGTATTGCAAACATCAAACTTTAAAATTAAAGATTTTCCTCACATTTTTTAGATGGAATTTGCCAGGATCTAGAAAACTTGTTCCATCCAGTATTCCCACACATCTCGAGTGAATCAAAAGGGAATCCTTTTGGTCGGCGCACCAGAGGGAAATCTCCTCTCAGCGCTGGGACGTGATGTCAATATTATTCTCACTACAGAAGTATTGTGGATGAAGTGAACATTACGTCCATGGCACTTTAGTGGTTTATTGTTCTGGTACAGTTAATGGGAAACATGAACTACACAATTAACCTTTTATCCGTGTCATGTAACTGGTTTGCAGCTCTCAACTCCTGCAATCCAGTTCCACAATTAATGTTGCCTGTGACAAGCCAGAGGTCCAGGAGGTTCAGAGGGGAAAGCTGTGACCCATTTCTTTCCCCACCCGCTACCAGTGTGAGAGCCAGTACCATATCATTCACTAAAAAAAATATCTGATTACCTTTCGCTAGCATCTTTTGTTGTGAGCCACGTCTTACTGGAGTTATCTCATTAACCTGCAGTTATAGTAGCACCGTTAGTTTTCCATTTGAAACCAGCACCAGCACCTACTGCAACATAAGGGGATGTTGCACATTTTCCTGCATCTCTCCTTACCACTACTTATCTGTAGAGCTTTCTCTTTCCACTTGCATTGGGTATCTGCATGCTTGCAGAGGCACCACCTCAGCATGGCCTCCTTGGACAGATAGTTGAGAGACTGGGTGAGGATGTAGTCCATGATGCTGGACCACTGGAGCTAGCTGAGCCAAGTCCATTGTTGTGTACTTAAATACCACAACCATACATCATTTCCCAAATGTATAATTTGCGTCCTTGTCAGTCTTTTCAAAAGGTGACTCAGATGACCTCTCGTGAGCTCTGTTCGTCTCAGGATGATTTTTACTCATTACCACCTTACTCTTGAGGATGGTGTTTGCTGGCAAACTCAGCATATCTCACCACTCGATTGCACCTATGCAAACCAATGGAAAGGTATTTGGGCAAGTGAGCCTTTTGCGTGCCAACTTGAATGTCTGGGCAAGGCTCCCAAATGCAGAAAATGCCATGTGGCATGAATGGACCATTGTATTGAATTTGACCGCATTTAATATTTTAGAATTAATCGCCCACCCCATTGTATATAAATGTCATATTTGCAGATGAAAATATCTCCTCTTTCCTGCACTTGTAGAGACCACGTATTATCTACCTTAAAACACTGGCACGTACAGCCTGCGTGGTTCTGCAAATGGCATTCCTTGATCACATTTGAACAGGCTCGACAACCTAGAAACATAAATATGCTCCATTTTACTTTTAAATAGAGATGTTACACATTTAATGAAAACACATTCACATAACGTCCTTTGTATTGAGATTTTGAAGCCATGTTTCAGGGTGCAGTACAATAACTTTTTGTGCTCCAAATTAAGTTAAAACAGTTCTTTGTTTTATTTGCAAGTTGCAAAAGTATTTCACATCACCTGGAAGCTTATTTTCAGGGTGTAGTCACTCATTTTTACTGCGTTTTCATATTAAAAACAAATATTTGAGATTTTCACAATGTACGGAGGCCACGAAGAGTGCCCAGCACAGAGTTGGCATACCTTAACGAAATATCATTTTTTCGACCCTTTTGACTCTCTGAACGGCGGTTTCTCCAGCACTGGGTCATTCCTACTTTCAAATGCATACATTATTCCCTGTCATCAAGCTGGGAGTTCTTAGCAGGGAACTTGAACAGCAGTGAAAGTTAACATTTATTTTAAAGACATTTGTATTGGGATTTTAGTTAATTGCCCAATAACACAGAAGTAAAGAAGTAGCTGTGCTGTCATTTGTTAGGCTGCAACATCTGTGAAGACCATTAGAGGATCGATCAGCCTGCGCCGCTGTGCTCCTAGCCATGCACACAAGTCCCTCCTCCTCTCGACAGACCCTGGCATTGGTCTCTTCCCCTCCCATATTTTACGATTCTTTTTGGGGCACGCTCTGGCAGTGTAGATAGACCACTACAGTCCCTACAGCAGTCTATACCCACTTTACATTTGGTAATGCCTGGGGAGTCCGGTTTCCTTTGGTTTTGTGCAATATCCCATTTTGTAAGAACCTGCCCCAGTCCTAGCCCCAAGGATGCTTCAAGGCTTAATTCCTCCAGAAAATTCAACAGTTCTATCTGAGGGGTAAACATAGCGTGCCTGCCAAAGCACAGTGTTTAAGATGTGTTTTATGTCCCCAGTAGGACTTAGGGGTGCAACAGCTGCACTCCACACTGTATGGTAGAAATCCCTGACCTCCGTTAGACACCGGAAGCAGAATCTGTATTCATCGGCCATAGCCTTTGCCTGGTATAGTATACTCTGTGTAAGAATTTGAACTGTATAAAGCAGAATCGTCCCAAGATGACTATGGTCCTGGGTGCGTCTTGCCAATCTGTGCCCGCTAATGGGCCTTCATGATTCCCATGCTTGCATGAGGGCATAGAAGGTGCCTGGCATGTGTGGATAATCAATGATCTGCAGACCCTAGAGATCTTTTTCTGCCTCCCGATGGTGCAGACTTAGTCAACTTTACCCCTGGTGGATTGAAGTTTGGAAGCTTCTATCGTTGTTAGCAAGGTAAGAAATTGTGGCATGTATGAGCTGTAGATGCATATGAAAATGGTTCTGAATGAGCCCAAATTCCTCAAAGAGTTTAGTAAAGGATTTAAAGGAATTGTAGGTGGACAGTGCCCCAAATGTCGACATCCCAAGCCTAAATCATCCCTCTAACCTTGACATTGTGGATATCTGAGAGACGTGCACCCAGCCCCTGGGGTGAATGGGAGTGAAGGTGGCTCTCTTTAACTATTGTAATATTCCAGTTTAAATGTTTTAGTGTACCCTTCCACATCTGTAACACTACTGCAATTGTGGAAGAGGTCCCTCTGGGGAGAGGCCCACCTTATAGGAAATGCAGTGGAGATTGGTTCCGAGCACCCATAACTTCATTCTATAGGCTGTGCCTGTGCTAGGTCAGAGTATCCAGTTGTTAATTACTGTGAGGTGTGTTTCTGTTTAGTATAAGGTGTAGTCAGCCATTCCTAAGCTTCCATCATCGGGCGATATGCAGCACTCGACCACTGATAACACAGGCAATTAATTTTGCCAGAGAAAGACCTCAATAATTTGAGATGATGCGCTCGAAGAAAGATGCTGTGGTCTGAAACTGTTAGTTTTGCAGGACATATAAGTCTTTAGCCAATTATATCATTTTAATGATTGCCACTCTGCCCATCAGAGATAAGGGACGCTGGTTCCAGTGAAGCAAGTCTCTTCAAGTATTGTAGCCTAGGGGTGAGGTTTGCTGTTGAAATTCTCTCTTCTCGCAGTGGATATGTGCACCCCAGAAACTTGAAACTATGGGTTGCTAATATAATATTGGACCAAGCTGCCCAATCTCTGACTTCCTCCGCTCTCCGTATTGGGAAGATGCTTGATCTGACTTTAAGCCCGAGATACAACTAAAGTTGTTTAGGATCTGCTCTGACTGTGTACCAGATTGCTTAGGATAGCTGAGATAAATAAGAAGGTCATCGGCATAGAGGCATACTTTATCTTCAAGATTCGGGGGACCAGCAAAATCCCTTTACTTTCTCATCAGAGCGCCATCATTCTACCAGTGGCTCAATCGCCAGGGCAAAAAACAGTGGTGCTAATGGGCAACCCTATCAGGTGCCATACATAATGGGCAACAGGTCTGTTAGCAAAGGAATAGTCTTTTAAAGTCTGAGAAGGATTGGAAGAGGGCTTCAGAGCTGCTGCGCCAGATTAGAACATTAGACATCACTAAATATGACATGTCCTGCAATGCGACATAAAGCCAATTCAGTCCAGGTAGACTAATTTGTGCATTACTGCAGTGAGACAATTTGTGAGAGCCTTTGCCAGGATTTCAACAGATGTGTCAATTAATGAAATGGTTCCGTACGAGGTGCGGCTGGGTGAGGTGTGACCTGGCTTCAAGAGCATTGTGAGGACCACTTCACTCATATGTAGGGAGAGGTCTCCCATTTTATGCAAGGCCATTAGCATTGCACGCAGGGTTTGGGTGAGGGTTCACTGATAGAATATTGATGACAAAAACATTGTTGTTAAAAATATTGAGAAAAAAAAATATAGAATACAAAAATGTCGACTCCCATACCTACACAGGTAAGTACAAAAATATCGAATCAAAAATATCGATGTAAAAAATATAGATGTAAAAATATTGATTTAAATATATATATATATATATATATATATATATATATATATATATATATATATATATATAAATATATATATAAAATATATTAAATATTAATTTTAACAAAATAAATTAAATGTAATATACATTTTAACAAAATATAACAAATACATTTAATTAAAAAAATAAACACAAACATAATAATTTATACATATATATATTTACTTTAAAATAATTAATAAACTTATCTTTAATTTATTTTAAAACTTTATAATTATGTAAAAATAAAATATATATATCAATAATTTAAAATATATAAAAAATCTATAATAATTTAAAACATTAAACTATTAAAAAATATTTAATCTTACATTTCCCAATGCAATCAGTGCAACAGTAGGGAAAGTGTTGGATAGCAAAATAATTACATTTACAATTCCAACTCCAGTGAGTGCAACAGTAGGGAAAGTGTTGGATAGCGTACGGGACAATATTACTATTCCTACTTCACTGAATGCAACAGTAGAATAACTGTTGGATAGCAGAGGGGTAAACATTTTTATTCCCACTCCATTGAATGCAACAGTAGGGAAAGTGTTGGATAGCGGAGAGGTAAAAACTACTATTCCCACTCCCAAAAATGCAACAGTAGGGAAAGTGTTGGATAGCGGAGAGGTAAAAACTACTATTCCCACACCAAAAAATGCAACAGTAGGGTAAGTGTTGGAAAGCGGAGGAGTAAAAATTTCTATTCCCACTCCTAAGAGTGCAACAAAAGGGAAAGTGTTGGATAGTGCAGATGTAAAAATTACTATTCCAACTCCAGTGAGTGCAACAGTAGGGAAAGTGTTGGATAGCGGAGGGGTAAAAACTACTACGCCCACTCCAATGAGTGCAACAGTAGAGAAAGTGTTGGATAGCGGAGGTGTAAAAATTACTATTCCAACTCCAGTGAGTGCAACAGTAGGGAAAGTGTTGGATTGCGGAGTGGTAAAAATTACTATTCCCACTCCAATAAGTGCAACAGTAGGGAAAGTGTTGGATAGCGGAGGGGTAAAAATTACTATTCCCACTCCACTGAATACAACAGTAGAATAACTGTTGGATAGCGGGTGGGTGACATTTTTTATTCCCACTCCAGTGAATGCAACAGTAGGCAAAGTGTTGGATAGTGGAGGGGTAAAAATGTACTACTCCCACTCCAGTGAATGCAACTGTAGGGAAAGTGTTGGATAGCGGAGGGGTAAAAATTACTACTCCCACTCCAGTGAGTGCAACAGTAGGGAAAGTGTTGGATAGCAGAGGTGTAAAAATTACTTTTCCAACTCCAGTGAGTGCAACAATAGGGAAAATGTTGGTAGCGGAGGGGTAAAAACTACTATTCCCACTCCAGTGAGTGCAACAGTAGGGAAAGTGTTGGATAGCGAAGAGACAAAAATGACTATTCACACTCAAACAGTTAAAACTAAAATAAAAAACATTACAAATTATAAAAAATCATAAAAATAAACCAACAATATTTAGAAATGAAAAATTAAATATATAAAAATTAAAAATATTATAATATTAATTACATATAAAAACCTACAAATAATATATAATATAAAATAATAAATACATTTATAAAATAAAATTCTTTTAAACTAGAAAATATTTACAAACAAATAAATTAATTAGTACATGTTAGAAGGTGGTTCTGACACTCTGAGCCGCCCGGATTTGTCGCTTTTTGAGCACCTATTTGTTGAGCTTTTACTGTGGGAGAGCCTCATAAGTTGGGACTCACCCACAGTGAACTCATGATGAAAGAGACTGCGTGAGGATTTTACTGGTGTGCCCCTAGCTTGACTAGGCCGCTGCGCAGCAGCTGGAGTAAGGGGCACCGGGCTGGTTACATGCAGACACGTGTACATGCGTGTGCACACGTGTGTGGGCTGCGCAGGGGAGATTCCTGCCATGCGCAGTCCAGGAGTAGCTACAAAGGGAATGGTGTGGCAGGACTTATGCAAAATTGGGTGGTGACATGGAATAGGCTTTATACAGTGGGAAGAAACATGCCAGGGAAAGTCAGTGTGCTTTACAGTGTTTATTCCATTATTCTCTTATGGGGATAGGGAGCACATGGGCTAGTTTTACTTTCCTAGGGCCTACAAATTCCAGACACGCACCAAAGTCCACTGTAACCTATGTGAGAAGAAGTATTCTGCAGTCCAAAGTCATATTTGTACTGCTTTTGGGTCATCCAGAAATGTTATATTTCTCTGAGTCAGCTCATAACCAGGGCCTGGCTGGGGGCTGACCCCAGCAGCCTGGATTGATGACCTTCCCTCCAAGGAGAGAAGATGGGTGGAGCTACAGGCTAATCCATCAGCAGCTGTCACTGGGTGCCAGGCACCCAGCTGCACAAGGGAGAAGGCAGCTCTGGGGGGAAGGGGCTCTCAGAGACCATGTGGCAGGAGACCCTGGATTACGCCATTTTGAACAAACCCAGAGGCCTGGGCAGGAAGGAGGGAGCAGGGGCAGAGAAGTGAGGTGTTGCTGTGTGATAGGGCAAACAGAGACTTCCTGCCAGCCCCCTCCCCAAATCTTTAAAAGAACTTGCATAGGAAGAGGAGCTCTCTCTGGGGTCTGGTCTGCTGAGGCAGAGGGTGCTGGAGCCTGGCGCAATGGGCAGTTGGAAGGAGGAACCCCCTGACTGTCCCAGGATCCTGAACAGCGCCAGGACCAGTGCGCAGAAGCAGGGGCCTCTGCGCAGGGAGAAGAGAGGCCCAGGAGGAGAGCCAGGCGAAAGGCTGGCGCAGGGAGCCAGTGAAGACAGCTCCCTGCTGAATCCCCCCTCTGAGAGGCCCAGAGGGCGAAGGAGAGTGCTCCCAGTGGATGGGGAGCGCCACCAGGAGCAAGAGGAGGCGAAAATGGTGCAGATCGGTACCCTGGGGGCTGAGATGTGCCCCCCAGAAGGTAGGCGACCTTTGACCTCCAAGAAGACCGACGACGAAGCGCGTGGGGCTCCGCCGCCAGTCTTGGATGTGCCCCTGGGGTGGGTCAGGTCCCGGGGGCTGCCCCCACAAGAAGAAAAGTCAGGGAGCGCTGTTGCGCTCCCCGTGAAAAATGCCCTCGCGGGGTGCCAGGAGCCCACCCTGGCCCCCGCCAAAACTGGAGGCAGGGGAGTGCCGTCGCGCCCCCCCTGGGAATGGGGAGAGGGGCCCGGGATCCCAACTCCGGGCCCTGCTGAAGTGGGGGAGCGCCGTTGCGCTCCCCGTGAAAATGCCCGTGTGAGGAGGAGGAGGAAGCGGGGAGCGCCGTCACGCCCCCCGTGAAGAGGTCTCTAGGGGCCCGGGACCCCATCCCCAGGCCCCGAAGCCAAGCCGGGGAGCGCCGTCACGCTCCCCGTGAAGGTGTGTGCGCGGGGTGCCAGAAGCCCACCC
Source organism: Calotriton arnoldi (assembly GCA_963921515.1). Taxonomy (NCBI): domain Eukaryota; kingdom Metazoa; phylum Chordata; class Amphibia; order Caudata; family Salamandridae; genus Calotriton; species Calotriton arnoldi. The sequence continues at coordinate 3,173,221 of CAWUFW010000015.1, forward strand.
TGGCCCCCGAGGAAGAGCAGAGGTCAGGAAGTGCCGTCGCGCTCCCCGGGAAGAAGTGCCTGGGGGCCCGGGACCCCATCTCCGGGCCCCGAATCGATGGCGGAGGCTGGGGGAGTGCAGCCGCACTCCCCCGCAGCAGCGTGAAGACACCGAGGGAGGGGAGCGCCGTCGCGCCCCCCTCGAAGATGTCTGGGGCCCCGTGGAGAAGGAGGAGGCCGGGGGAGTGCAGCCGCACTCCCCCGAGGACAGGCGGGCCGGCGGGAGTCGACGCGTCTGCCCGCCAGAGGCGGGCAGACCAGAACTGATGTGCCGGCTCCCGCGGCAGCACGCGAGGGTGCTGGCCGGGCAGGGAGCCGGTGGGGGCAGCCGGGGGTGGGCTCCCCAGGCTGCCCTCCATCGTGAAGGCATGCGGGGGTCCCGGGTGGTACCGGGCCCCCGAAAGGACCCCGAGGAGGTGCGAGGGGCCCAAGTGGGACCGGGCCCCCGAAAAACAAAAAGAGCGGCCGGGGGTGGGCTCCCCGAGCCTAAGCACTCACCTGGGGGTCCGGGTGGGACCGGACCCTCCAACGAGGGAAGCAGCGGCCGGAGGCCCACATGGCGGCTCTCCCCGACGCAGCGGGAGAGCCGCTGTTATAATATTCACGAGGCAGGAGAGCCTCGCCCCATAATGCCTTGCAGGCCCGGATCGGCCTGCAAGAGAAAACCGCTGTTTTTCTGCATGTGGTGGCCCCAGGAGGACGGGGTCACCACGAGGTGTGTGCCAAGGTGCAGGGGGAGCTGCAGGAGCAACGCAGTCTCCCCCAGCACGAAAATGGATGTCCCCCCCCCTAAGTCTTATGGGGACTTGAAAAGGATAACCCCTCAAGGGCTCAGCCAGCATTTTAACACCTCCTGGGCTGGAACATTTGTTCTACAGCTGGGGGTGTTTTGAGAAATGCACCAAAGGATGAAGGACTGAGCTGGGGATGTCTGGAGAAGGGCATCCCCTGGAGGTGAAGAGGTGTAATTGCACCCGTAGTGCATTTACTAAGGTTATTCTTTCAGAGGGACTGGAAGTCGCATGTGTAATGTGAAGTACCTGTGTAAGGTGATGTCATAAGCCAAATGGGGTTATGTTGGTCAGACATTCCTGCTAGGGTGTCTGGCTGTATATGCTTAATCCTGTGATTTCATCTGTGATGCCTTTAGGGGCTATAATTGCAATGCATTCTAATGATCCATAAATGTGATGAGTACTGTCCTTCTAAAGTGATGCTTAAACGTGTATTCTTGCTGCTGCGCTTAGGTGAAGAACCCAGACTGCTAGCCCTTAAGATGTAGAGGTGTATACTTCATGGTCAGTAGGAAATGCTCAGTCAGGGTTGTGTGTCACCAGGGCAGGTGTGCCTATTTTAAATGTTTGTTGAGATAATTGGGTGGGTCGCCACTGGGATGATGCCAGTGCGCAGGGCCCTCGCTCCAGGTTATGTTCAACTAACTGCATTTGGGGGCAAGATGATGTGCATACATGGGAGTGGTGGTACTAGACCCCACCCCCCCTGCGGGAGGGGTGAGATGTTATGCAATGTCACAAAGTAATTCCAACAGCTTATGTATATTTGTAAATTGGTGCATAGTATTGAGTAGTGTGTGTGTTTAATAAATGTACTCTTACTTTTATAAAGCAAAGTACAGACTGGACAATCAATTATTGAGTGTTATTTCTGCGCACCTGTAATGGCGATTACTAGCCCACACCACCTCCCTTGAGTAAGCCTCCGACTGCTCTGCAACGCTACCCTCTGAGAGTCAGACGCTACAATTGGGTGTTTGGTTCCCAGTGAAGGACAAATGTAGTCATGTTATTTGTGCAGGCCTCACAGATACTGCCTTGTTTTCCAACAGAACATAAATGTATTTATTGTATTTCCTAACCTATAACACCACACCAATAACAAAACACTTCAACATTTTTAATTAATTTCCCCCAAAATTAACATAATAATCAATTAAAGAAATATTATTAATAAAAAACATTAATTGACTACACACACTTTAACACTGATATCCACAACACACACCTAAATTAAACTCTAAAATAATAAAACACAATTGAAACCTACGTATAAATTAAAAACTATTACTATTAACAAATAACGTAATTAAAATGTATTTAATACCCTCCCTTTAAAAGTAAAAACAGACAAAAAAATTAAACAAATACCCAAAATACATATCAAATAATTTTCATTAATTAACAACTATATTTTAATTAAATACAAATTACTTCGCTCCCTTTACTCCTATAAACACCAAAACACACACCTAAAATTAATTACACAATTACCATAATTAATTACCAATTATTTAATTAAAATTAACCAATTATTAATTCATCAATTAAAAATAAATTACTTCCCACCCTTAACACCTATAAACACCACAACACACCTACAATTAATTACACAATTACCATAATTAATTACCAGTTAATTAAAATTAATTAACAGCAAATTATTAATCAATTAAAAATAAATTTCTTCCCACCCTTAACATCTATAAACACCACAACACACACCTAAAATTAATTGCACTATTACCATAATTAATTACCAGTTAATTAATTTAAATTAACAACTAATTATTAATTAATTAATAATAAATTACTTTACACATTTAACACTATAACATCTCAATTAAACAAATATTAATAAACAAAAATATTCAATAAATCTAATATAATCAAATTACTTCCCACCCTATTCCCCTAGAAACCCTCAACCAGCTACGGAACTAAAAACGCAAAATTCAAATAAAAAAAAAATGAATAACTACTAAACATTTAACACATATATTAAAAATATATATATTAAAGCCAAAATGGCTTTAGGTCCCGTCACAGCACCGAGACTGCGCTGATGGCTGTGACCGAAGAGATCCGCGGCAGTCTTGACGAAGGTAGTTCAGCGGCTCTGATTCTCCTTGACCTAAGCGCCGCGTTTGATACGGTGTCTCATGTGATACTTTTGCACAGGCTGGAAGAAATTGGGATTGGGGGTTTGGCTCTGACCTGGTTCCGCTCCTTTTTGGAGGATAGAACTTTCCAGGTCACGGTGCCACCTTTTCAATCCCAGGTGCATGTCATCAAACACGGGGTACCGCAAGGCTCGATCCTGAGCCCCCTGCTGTTTAACATTTACGTCCAACCTCTGGCAGTGGTGGCCAGGAGCAGAGGGCTGTCTTTGGTGTCTTACGCAGATGATACCCAACTAGTGATTGCCTTCTCTAAGAAGTGCAATCTCAATCTTGTAAAATTTAAGGACGATATGCAGGCAGTTGCTAACTGGATGACAGTCAACTGCCTGCAGCTTAATGCCAGCAAGTCCGAAATTCTTCTGTTGGGTAAAGATAGGGATCTGTGGTCCGAGCAGTGGTGGCCGGAGGAACTCAAACCAGCCCCGATACCAAAGGAGGTGGTCAAGAATTTGGGTTTTTTGTTTGACAGTAGCCTGTCCTTTGACCCACAAGCTAAGTCCGTGGCAGGGACCTGCTTTGGGCTTTTGAGAGGCCTTAAACCCTTGCTGGGTTTTTTTAACCCCTCTGTCCGCCAGACCATCATGCAGGCCACGATCCTGTCAAGATTGGACTATGGAAATGCCCTGTATTTGGGGGCCAATAAATCCTGTATCCGGCGGCTTCAAAGAGTACAAAATACAGCCGCTCGTACCTTGCTGGCACTTCCGAGATCCTGCTCAGTGTCTAGCTCTCTGTCCAGGCTTCACTGGTTGCCAGTGGATAGAAGGATTCAGTTTAAGACCTTATGTGTGGCCCATAAAATTTTGAACCATCGAGCCCCGAAGGTCCTTGCGAATCTGCTAGTGCCTTATATTCCAACCCGATCTCTCTGCTCCACAGATAAAAGGCTAGTTTGTATTCCCCGAGTTTTTAGAGCCAGAGCCGGGGGCCGTTCATTTAAGGTGTTAGCAGCTAGGCTTTGGAACTCCCTTCCCTTCGGGATTAGAGAACTGCAGAACTATTTAGTTCAGGAAAGCCACAAAGACCTGGCTTTTCCCGGGCTAGCTCTCTCTTTGACATCTTCCTTCCGTCCCCTGTCTGTGTTCCTGGGTAGCGCTGGGACGCCCCGTCGCTGGGGCAGCTATGCGCTGTACAAAATTAGTAAATAAATAAATACAAAAAACATACAACACATACATATAAAATATGTTCTAAAATACATAACATTAATAAACAAACGATATTTTTAACTATATTTTTGCAAACTATATTAAACACTTCGATATTTTTCACATCGATATTACTTACCTAAAATCGATATTCTTGCCCACGAGAATCTGTATGTCCATATTTCTAACCCACGATATTTGCAACTCGATATTTGTGCAACTCAATATTTTTGAATCGATATTCTGTCTCTGCACCTTGGGTGAGTGAACCTGAGTAGTGTTGACATTTTTTTCATGGGAATCCCTTGGGACCCAGAGTTTTCCCCGTTGCCAGTTAACAAGTAGCGTCGGAAACTTCCTACACCGTGAGATCCCTCTCCATCAAATCCTTTTTCTGCCTGCATGAGCCTGGGCATGTGCACAGAGGCTAACGAGCATTGCCAAAGGCAATAGTTCTGGCGTCTGTTGTGAGCCTTTTGGCTTTGCCAATGCTTGTTGTATCACGGTTTTTGTAACACACATGTTTTTGAAGCAATTTATTTTTGAGAGCTGCCGGACCCTCGCCAATTAAAAAAATTTACATTGGCTAAAAGCAAAAATATTTTTGTTTGTCCTCACAATGCACACTTTGGCATTGCAATCCCTAGTAGTGAAGGGACCTTATTTGTTGCAGCTGTGCTCTTTGTGAAAGAGCAGAATGCCACCACTCATAGTGAAGCTAGCCAATGGCTGAAGTGGGCTGACCTACTGCCCCATGCTGTCTGCTGTAGGTGGCGGAAAAAAATATGAGTGGCACAACCACAGACCAATGTATGAATAGGGCAGGCTGAAAGTATAAGTTATAAGTATATTGAATGTATATGTTTAGTAGAATCAAAAGGTCTTGCGTAATGCCAGACCTAAAAATGCATTTAGACCGTTCGGGGGTCGACATGGTGGAGCTGTATAATTTTCAGTAGAACTCGGAAAACTCTGCTATTGCCACTTGTTCAGTTACCAGGAGCCCATCAACACCCATCATGCTCCCTATATGTCTATGCTCTTTCTCCCATAGGCTTAGCCAGTGCAGGAATTTACCCATCTTATTGCCATGTTACCAGGTGAAGCAGTCCATGTGTCCCTGGCCTCATCTAAAAGGTGATGTTGATATTAAGGTTTTGTAACTTTAAATTCATGAAGGGTTTCTTCCGACCGATCCCAGTGTCGGCTTTTTAAGTCTAGCACTACTTCCTCTGGACAGTTGATTGTCAATATGGTTTTGTGCTTAAAATGTGAGACATATCTCAGTGCCCTGCCCCATACCACTGGGTTTATGATATCCCATAATATCACTGGAAAACTGACCGAACCGGTATTCTCAGTAAATACTGTTTTATCTCTTCTCACTGCACATCCCTTTCCTCCTTTTTAGCTAGTGACCAGGTATTAAACCTCCACATACTGTGATTTCTCGCTGGCATTTAACTAAAAGTACTTTCTATTAGTTGTCTGAGAGTTTGCAAGCATGGACATGGGTTCTAACTATTGCTCCCAAATCTGACTTGGAGTCAAAAAAACAATATGGGAAAAAGACTTGTATGCTCCTGTGAAAAAGATATATTGCTGTTGTAGTGGGTGGTGCATCACCATAGGTCACTTAAACTATATGATGCAGCAGAAGCTGCTACAGGTGACATACGGTATTGGGCTGCTCAGTAGGACCTTATTTTGCTTCCTATCTATCCATCATCCAATTGAAATCACCTCGTGTTACCCTCAGACCCAGAGGAGCCTCCAGAAGAATACATCTGGACAGCTAGGGAAAGGATTCTGACACAGGAGTCAGGGTGTATCCGTTCTGTATTGTGACAACCTTCCCATAATGTAGTTGTGAATCATGAAATATCTATACAGGCGATTGAGCCCCGAATGAAATGAGAACTGGTGCTCGATCAGCACTAGTACTCCACTTCAGACTCGGGTGAAGCCTGCATGTTAGATCGAGTTATACCGATACTGACATAAGAACCCACAGTTGTACCGAGGCATCTGTGTCTCTTGGAGTGGCAATAAACATGAGCCATATTGTTTGACTGCTTTCATCACTGTCCTCTATTCCCCCTTATCTAGAAGACCATTGACAATCCAGGAGATGCCGGGAGTGTAGATTTTCTGCCTCCTGCGTCGCCCCTGCCCTGTCATGTGAGCAGTGTATTGTAGAGAATGTACAGCTCAATGTATGATAACTCAAACAACCTTTGAACAACTTAACACAACCATTTCACCTCTCCTGCACCAAATACCTATATAGTGAAGTATCTGACATACATGGCAACCCCCTAGCTAGCTCCTGCTCCTCTCCTATTCCCCACACAGTCCCTTTCATACAATTCAGTAGAAGTCACAGTGAATCCAATGTTGGCCCTGTCCTCCAACCATTCTCAAGCCGCTTCTGGCATATCAAAGAAAAGGGTTTCGGCCTGGTGGATGACTTTGGGTGCAGTAACATATAGTGTAAATTCAGCACCTGCAGCTTCTGTTTGACCCCTTCAACTAACTTTCGCTGTTGCTGCTTTAGCCTTGTGTTATCTGGAAATATCAGGATGCTGTTGAATCATATTGAATCATGTCATCTCTATCTTGATACTTCAGAATGCACACTATCATGGGCCAAGGGGTAGCTCTAAGTGGTGGACTCTGGGACAGGGCCAGATGTACTCGTTCCACTACAAAACTCTGAATGACTGTCGGCTGCAATATCCTTCAGGATATCTTCCTAGCCAGAAATGCTGTTCTCCATCTCCAGGCGCTGTAGACTGTGTGTCTGTGGTCTTGCTGCAACTGTGAGACATCCAGACCCACTTTTCTTATTTGTGTTACACCAGGGATGTTTTGGAGGAATGAATGGCTTATATAATTATTTCTGTAGAGCTGCTGGTGTCTCCTTTTTTAGGCAGGTAGTTCACTGAGTCAAATGCAGCTCTGTTGGTTCCCATCGATGGAATTGTGTTCTATGAATATTTGTTGAATTTTCAATGGAAGAAGTCCTGACTTGTCCTTCACCTGGTAAAGAACATTTTGGGCATCGAGCTCTGCATTCATTAATTCAAACCTGCCCGGATACTGGTCCTACATCCACCAAGCCCACCCAGGGGAGGATATTTGAAGTTCCAATTCAGCAGAGAGAGTCGGTTGGGGGCACAGTTCAGATGTGACAACCATCTTGTCTGCTCCGATCACTGCTCCCCATTAACATTCATTGTGAAACTCCTAGGGTAGCACCTAGAGTAACCTGTCAAACTCATTATGTGAGTCCAACTATAGCCAATAAGGTGGAGAGGCTCTTGGCTCCACTTTCACATGCAAGAGGCAGTCTTATGGCACTAGTGGTGCCAGTTCATACGAGAATTTTTGTCCCTACAGAGAATGTGGTGGATTTGGTTCCTCACAATCCTACAACACCAGCAACAAACTTGGAGTATACAGTTTACCTAGAAGAGAAGACCAGAGGAGGTGATCAGTCAATCGAGAACACGATTCTTTGAGTACCCATAAGCATGAGTAATGAGTCCTCATTTTACTGATATGGTGACAAATAATTTTGCATAAATACAGTTTTCAAAATAATACAATCTGGGCACCTGCTAATGTTTTACACAGATACCATGTCCAAAGCTGCCAAAAGGGATAATAACTAGCCTGTTTTACTGCAACAGGAACTCTGAAAAGATTTCTAAAATAGATGAGTCTGAAAGGACCCCAGGCTTAAAGGGTGGAAGGATTTTATTCACAATTCTTTTGTGTCAGCCCCACGCTCTTCAACATCTACATGGCCCCCTTTGCTACCATCGGCAGAAAGCACGGACTCAGCAATATAGTATCCTACGGCGACGACACCCAGCCCATCCTCTCCCTCACCAAGGAACCCGACATCACGAGACACAGCTTCCAGGAAGGAATGAAGGACGTCGCATCCTGGATGAACAGTAGCTGCCTGAAGCTCAACTCAGAGAAAACGGAAGACCTCATCCTCTGATCCACCCCCTCCGCATGGGACAACACCTGGTGGCCCACCGCCCTCGGCAACCCTCCCACACCCACGGACCACGCTCACAACCTCGGCATCATACTCGACTCCTCCCTCACCATGAACCGACAGATCAACGCCGTTTCTTCCACATGCTTCAATACCCTCCGCAAGACCTTTAAATTGATCCCCCCAAATCCAGAAAGGCCGTCACCCACGCACTCATAACCAGCAGACTGGACTATGGGAATGCCCTCAATGCCAGGATCAACAAATCGCTACTCCTCAAGCTCCAGACCATCCAGAATACTGCAGCCAGACTCGTCCTCTGCATCCCACGACGAGACCATATTACCCAGCACCTGCGAGACCTCCACTGGCTCCCCATCGAAAAGAGAGTGACCTTCAAGTTGCTCACTCACGCCTACAGATCCCTCCACGACACCGGACCCCAATACCTCAACAAAAGAATCTTTCTGCGCACCCAAGAGAGACCTCCAATCCGCCGACCTTGCCCTGGCCGAAATCCCACGCATCCACAGATCCAGAACGGGAGGAAGAGCCTTCTCCTACATCGCGGCCAAGACCTGAAACGAACTCCCCCTCAGTATCAGATGGATCCCCACTCTGCAAGCATTCAGGAAGAGCCTCAAGACCTGGCTCTTCGGATGAGACGGAGCTGCACGAACACCCTCCCCCCAGCGCCTTGAGACCCTCATGGGTGAGTAGTGCGCTTCACAAATTCCAGATTGATTGACTGAAAGTAGTCAGGAGAATGGAGTCCAATTTTAGACCTCAAATACTGAACATGTACTTATGTACTGAAAGCTTCAGAATGTTCATGATGCAAGACATCCTCTAGGTCCTGTCCAATAGATATTATTTGGTATCCGTTGAACTCCACAACCCTAATTTCCATATTCTTATCCACCCCAAGCACACAATGTGAAAGGTTTATATTTTTGTTCATCATTGACAACTTGCAGACTGTTTTTCTAACTTGATTACACATGTGTACACCAATATAATACTTTTGCTTTTGAAACAAATTCTATATGATGTGTAGAAATGTGGTTTTCTAATATGTGTAAACTAGGCCTTAATATTGGTATTAACGCCATCTTTTCCAAAATGGAAGTCATTCTGTTATTCATGCTCCTTCCCATTGCCCAGGTCTTTCCTCGCACATTTTTCAGTACACAGTCAAGCTGAGATGTACTGGTTCCACTGTCCTTGTTTATTCTGCTCTCGATTAACTTTTCCCCAGCTGAATCACAACCTGCAGCTTTCGTTCCAAAGTCCTTCCGCTTTACTGTGCCTTATTCATTCAAATAACACGTTAATGCAGAGGTCTTCAAACTTTTGGATGCCGAGACCCCCTTGTCAACATTTTCAGGTGTAAGGACCCCCTCCTGACAAACATTTCTAAACCTGTAGGCAGGGCTACTGGAATTATGAGGCAGGTGAGGACCAAATTACGCGACAGGCTTGACTAAATTGTGTGGGAAGAAAATGTAAAGAATGTTATGCCGCATATTTTGGGATAGCATTGCTTCATTAGTTTGACATTTTTTGCACACAGTAACACTGAGGAAAGATTTCACCCCATCAGAACCAGTTTATAACCAAAATACAGCAATTATCAGAAAGATGTCTAGTCAACCTTTGTGAAGGGCATTCCACTCTGCAGGAATACGTGCGGCCACATTAGAAGCTCACCTGGCCCTGGCCATGAGCAGCAGGGGTCCCTTAAAACCCTGGCGGTCTTGTGCAGAGTTAAGCAGTTTAGCCATGCTGCTTTCCTCTCACCCCTCCATTCCATCCCTCTCTTCTCTCGTCTCCCAACCCTGGATCCTCTCTCTCTTTGCAGGCCATTTTCTTTCACCCCTTTTACAACTTCTGAACTCTCCCCATGCAACCTCTCACTTCACCTTAAATCACCTCTTGCCATTCTGTCTTTTCACTACCCTCATCTCTAACAGACTCTCACATTTATCTCATGGCCTCTCTGGCCCCGTCATCTCCCGTGCCCCTCAGTACTTCTCATTCACCTCAAGTCTCTCCATTCAAATTTGTGTCTATCTTACACCTCTCCAGTCCCCCATTCATCTTTAACATCTCCCCTTTGTTCTTCCACACCTTCTTGAACCAACGTCCCTCTCCCCATGTTACCTCAGCACCAGTGCCTAATTTGAGCAGGTGGATTCCGGTGCTCCGCACTGGCACCTAACTGTGCGCACTGGCACTATGACAGACTTCCACATGGTGGCTCTGTTTGTGTAATTTTGAGATGAGCAGAACAGCTGTTGAATAATTCAATATACATTAAAAACGATAAACTCCTGACACCCATGCCATTCTTATAGCTTTGGGGGCTTGAAATAGTCTGAATAGTCACACTTGTACAAGTGTTATGGTTGGTAGTTGCATAGGTATTGTCATTGGCCGCGCAGGCCAGGCAATGGGTGGGTGGTTAAAGTTGCAGTGGCCTACTGGTGAGGGCCCTGGCACATGTTTTATTACAAATGAATCACTGCTCAGCACCCACTCCAATACTCCCTCTCTTCCCCTATCGCTGCTGTCTCTCACCCATGTTGCATCAAATTATCTTTTTAGGTCAAAGATCATCTCTCAGCTATCTTCTCTCACAGTTTAACAGTAGCCCTCACCTTTCGCTCACACTCACATCTTGCGTGTCCGCACTTCCCTTCGGCACTTCACATTTCTCCTCATCCCTGACCTCTTCAATCGAATTCCCCCACTCCCTTGCTGTCCTCTCTCATCTCTCCTCATGAAGCATACGGGTCGGACCCGTATGCTCCTCTCGGCCTGTGCTACTCTGCTTATTGTTCCCTAATTCAGGAAGGCATGAATTGTCTGTCTCGCTGTTTTGGTGAAGGCCGCGCAGTTATGGAACTTGCACCCTCCTTTACTTTGCTCCACCAATAATCTATTATCCTTTAGGAAGATATATAAACCTGGCTCTATGCTCTGTAGGTTACCCCATTTGGCTGGTTCTCCTTACCCTTCTGTGTGTTTCTCATTTGCCTTCAGGCAGCAGATGGTTATTAGCCCCAGCACACCTTTTGGTAACCGTAGCGCACTACAAATGTAAATAATAATAATAATAGGCAGAAGCAGGGGAGCCACTAGACCCGAACTTCGCGGGGGAGGGCGGGGCTAACACACTCAGCCATGGCTGGCCCTAGCACTGGTCGTGCACGGTGCAACAGTCTTTTTTTGTGCCTCCCCGTTTCCTCCTTCTCCATGAATTCCCTCACTACCACTCACCAACAATGAGCCTCATCTCTCCATACACCTTTCTGACAAACATTTCATTTTTTCATAGCGCTACTCATAGTTTATTCACAATCAGTTCTGTGATCTGCATGATACTTGTTCTTTGTAGGAGGCACATTAACAATCTGCACTGTGTGGGTGACGAGTGCTCATGTGAGTGCACGGTGAGCGATGCAACAGTGTGAGAGTAGGGTAAGAGGAGTGACTGCAGGGTGAGTGAAGTGACCATATGAATTTGGGTGCGGATGTAAGTGCAGAGTGGGATGAATTAATGCATGGTTAGTGATGGGCTTGTTTGAGTGAGTTGCAGATTGAGCAGTGAGGGGGACATGTGAGTGAAGTGTCACATGAGTGCAGGGTGAGTAGTGTGCTCGTGTGACTTCAGGGTGAGGTACAGGGTGAACAGCGCAAGTGCATTGGGAGTGCAGAGTGATCACTGTGAGTGCAGGGTGAGCGGGTGAATGGTGTGAGTGCATTGTGATTGCTGTGAGTGCAGGGTGAGCGTGAAAGTGAAGGGCAAGAATGAGGAGTGAGTTGCCTGAACACATGGTGCATTCTCAGACACTTGAAGTAACTCAGCATGTTATTCACGGCGGCGTAGGTTTTCAGATACAAGTTAAACTATTGCTATTATGGCATTAATCAGGGATCGAGGGTGGAGGAAATAAATAATATGCTGATCCTGCAACAAACTTTCAGTCCTATGGTTAGGGTGGCCAGCTCATTATTTTGATGGCCCAGACGGTACAAAAATAAGCTGTCACCTAAAACCGTATTTTCAGCATTTTTCTGTGCATACTTAGAACAGCAAATATAAATATAAATCACTTTTAATTGTGTTCTAGGGCTGCCTCGATCCATGACTGATAATTAAAGAGAACAAAGACAGAAAAGTCACATAACGAATGAATACATACTTTTTTATTAATAACTCTATTTAGTGTCAAGAGGAGGTCTTTGCAGGCTCTTTAAACACATGGCTGGCATTTTTCTTTTGGCAACCTTACTTTATATTCCTTTTCATGAAATGAATTCTCACACTACAGCAGTAAATGTAAAATACAAGTGTAAGGAAGTGGACTTCTTTGACACAGAGAGTGCAACTAACCTCCAGAAGAACAAGGCTTTTGTGGTCAGCCATCTATCCCAACGGGAAGAAATGGTGAAAGTGTTTGGGAGAGCTTACTGAACTTTGCAAACGCCTTGGTAAAGTCTTCAATGTCCACTACTTCAATACAGCAACCATCAAAAGAATTGCAGAAAGCCTTTCTGCTGAACCTGAGGTTTTGCTTCAGATTGATGGTGTTACCGAAGACAAACTGGAAAAATATGGAGCAGAGCTGATTGACGTCCTTCAAAAGTACTCGGAAATACACACTACCAGCAGAAGATGACACTCAGAAATCATCTGGCACTGCCGGCAGCGCTTCGAGACAAAATGCAAGTGAAGATGAAAGCAGAACCCCGTCTACTTCAGGGCTGGAGCCAACAAGGGCACCAAGAGGAAGAACAACCAGTTCTACAGGAAGTCATAAAAGAGGAAAACAAGTGCAACAAATCAGCAAGCCCAATCCAAAGGCGCATACAGTTCCAATTATTCCAGGACTTCATCTACATCTAAATCTGCATATTCATCAAACTCCAGCTCTGGTCCAGGCAGCACAACAAGTTTTGATTCCAGAGCAGGAGTGGGCAAAAAAGCCTGTATTCATGGCTCTGCCAATGCCGCAGGTTAACAAATGGTTCGCTAAGCCTACATACTCAGTGCTTTAAAATTTTTACAACTCCAGCACATCCACAGGACCAAATTCTCATGACTTGGAGTGCCAAGATTAACCCTGGACGTAGTACTACGCTCCGCTCACGGAGCATGTGTAGTTTGTGCTACTACGCAAATTGCACATAGCACAGTGCAAAAACTGTGCTAAAACACGTAGCATAGCAGCAAAATCAACAACACCTACAAATGCTTTGATAAAGCAATTTTACATGCTACAAAGCATATAACCAATTCACAAAAGTGAACTTTGACAATGAAAATATTAGGCAATGAGAGAGGTGATGATTTTGGGGTCCCCCCTAACCTAGGGGAGGACCAAGCAGATGCCTTGAACACAAAGAGCATATCATGCTGAACGATTCAGTGGTGGTCCCTTCCTCCTAGGACCACCCCAAGCACAGTTATGGGCAAAAATACAATCCCAACCAAAGGCCCTGCAAAGCATTATGGGACGAGATTAGCAGTGGGCAGTGAATATTATAGTGTCCAATATCAAAATAATTCTACAAAGAGCTGCAGTTCAACTAGTCAGTTACTAGATGTCCCTCACGAGTCAAATGCAAAAGCTTCATGAAAGGGTTTCAATGCTTTTGTATTTGACTCGTGAGGGACATCTAGTAACGACTAGTGGAACTGCAGCTTGATGTAGTAATAATTTCAATGCTTTTGCATTTGACTCGTGAGGGACATCTAGTAACGACTAGTTGAACTGCAGCTCTTTGTAGAATTATTTTGATATTGGATACTATAATATTCACTGCCCACTGCTAATCTCGTCCCATAATGCTTTGCAGGGCCTTTGGTTGGGATTGTATTTTTGCCAATAACTGTGCTTAGGGTGGTCCTAAGAGGATGGGACCACCACCGAATCGTTCAACAAGATGTGCTTTTTGTTTTCAAGGCATCTGCTTGGTTCTCTCCCTAGGTTAGGGAGGATCCCAAAATCATCACCTCTCTCACTGCTTGTTAATTTATCGTTTTCACTTTTGTGAAATGACTATATGCATTTTAGCATATAAAGACAGAGATACTTATTTTATCATAACTTGCACTGTGCAAGATGCCGTTTGCAATTATTGCACACACTACGCAATTAGCGTAGCTGAGCGTAGTTCAAAGTGTACTTTGCGTAGCTACGCGTAGTGCTACTACGCAAACTACGCCCAGGATTAGCCGAGATGCAATGGGACTTGTATATAATGTTTTTATAAGATAAATTATTCTTATAATAGAAATTGGCAAAAGTGAAAAACACTTTGTGTACAGAAAAAAACCTTTTAAGATGTATGAATGTTTTTTTCTTTCTTGGTTAATTTCATTTGTGGTTGAACTGTGACATTCTTAACTTCCTGGAGTTTTATTCACAGCTGCGTTTGATAGAACTGTTTAAATGTAAGGAATAGGCAGAGTGAGGGCCCAGGGGTACTGGAACCAGAAAAAAACAAAGCCTTGGTAACCAGTTTACAAAGGCATGTAAATATGCAAATGGTCTTTAACACCTGTGAAAAACTCGGGCGTGCCGGAGATAAGACTCCAGACACTGCCCAGCAGAGCCCACAGCAGCTCGAGCTGCACTGCAGCAGCCCGGGCTGAGACACAGACGGGGAGGAGGGGGGCTGAAGCCCTTGTAGTGCTATGGGCCTCTGCAGAAGTGTGACTGGGAATGCGCGACCCCCTTTGTATCACTCCACGCCCCCCCTGGGGGTCGTACCCCACAGTTTGAAGACCCCTGCGTTAATGTATCTAGTTTGCTGTAATCTCTGAATGACATTAGCATAGAGGGTGCTGAATAATTATTCATGTAATGGGATAGGGCTTAGGTGGAAGACGATAGGATATTTACTTTTCATGTGCTCTGATTTGCTGATGAAATGACACTCACATCACAGTGATCCTGCAGTTTCTGTAATTTCATAGCCAAAATAATGTATAAAAACACATGATTTTGAGGGTGAGCCAGTAGACTTCCTGTTCTACTAGGGACGCTGCACGTTATTCTCCTGATTGAACCCTTTAATTTTTTTATTGATCTTGTAATCAGTTATTCAGTGTGCACATTTGCCTAATAAATCATATTTTTAGATTTTTGACGGATTGGGAGGTGCCTTAGCGGAGGACACATTGCTTCATAAAATTGAGGTTTAACACCTTCTCCGATCCAGTGAATGTGGGCATTCTGATTGAGGTCAAAAGTTTGAGTGTCTAAATTTTGGGGGTGATCCTGCGCACACAAAACATTTGGGGTGTCTAAACCTTCGGGGTATGCCATGAACCCGTGGTCAACAATCAACACTACCAATTTATGGTGCCTCCATTAGGCCTAAGGTTTATGCCACAGATTTTCACAAAAAGTTTGGTCCCTTATCTGTGATAGCCAGGGGTCCGCATATATTTCTTCCTTGACAGTTGGCTGTTAGAGCACCAAAGGAGCCTAGCAGTCACATCAGTACCTATTCAAGGTCTCCCGTTGAACACTCCCAAATAATTATCACCAAAAATGTCCATGGTTTTTCTCAGACCCCTGCACCTTCTGTTGATAGACTAAGAATGCTTATCTCCCTAACGCAGGATGTACAATCAATCTAGATCTCCACAGTAATAAAGATCTGCTTTGGTGGCACAGTGAAGAAAATCTGTGGAGAGGCAAGACTCTTCTTCTACAATAACCCTATTTGTTCCTGACAGTGGATGCCTCCTTGGAAAACTTGGGCACTCACTTGCAAAAGTTTGTTGTAGATGCTCCGTAGATTTGAGAAATCACAGCTCCACTTAAACATTTTGGAACTTGGAGCAGTCGGGCTGCTGTTCAAGGCATTCCTGCCAAAGATAAAAGAAAAAGAAATCAAAACCAAAATACAGCATAACTTACCTATTTTCTATTTGGAAGAAGAGTGGTACCAACTCACTTCTTCTGTCTGAGGGATTGCAACAACTGTGACCCTGGACGAACAAACACAGTCAAAGTGGAGCATATTCCTGGGCCACTGAATGATCTAGCTTATACACTTATCAGATAAAAAGCAGCGTGTCACGAATTGTAACTGGACAACCGGTAGCTGGAATTAATGTTTTATCTTTGGAGTTACTCCCCTGGTATTTCTTTATAACCCTACAGAATCCAAAATGCCTTTTATTTGCCAGCTGAGTGTGACACTTGAGCAGTCAAGAGGACGCAAGATGAAATTGTATCCATGTATCAGCATGGTTCACTGACCTGTTGAGTTTCTGAAACTCCTGTTGCCTTCAAAGAGAACCAATAACTTCTCATTAGGTGCCACAAACAAATACTGCATCACATCCTAGTACAATTACTGCTGACAGCTTGGGTTCTGAAGACCTGAAATTTGGAGACTTGGATATTACTTAAGACCTTAGAGCATTCTTGAAGGCAACAAAGACACCTTCAGCTTTGAGATTGTATCCCTTTAAATTGAATAGGGCTTGTTTCTGGTCTGCAACACAAGATCTGGATCCACTATACTCTGCTGTTTCTGTTCCATTTGGCATGCTTTTGTCTACAATAATCTTCGAACAAAAACAATGGAATAGCAGTTTTGAGGTCAAATTAAAAAAACTCATACACAGTGCCTATTTTCTCATAGACTTGTTAAAGAGGTCATAATGAACCTTTCCAAACTTATCCTGTTATCTCAAAAACAGACACTAATGGTCTGCTCTATATAGTTCTGAGCTCTTTAATGACAGACCCTTTCAAACCCATTGACAGGGCATCCATCATTGTACACGCTTCATGTACAGTGTGACCTTTAGGCTGCCTAAGTGAGTACATGATTCCTTATGAAGAAACTAAGCGATCGAATTGTATCCATGTAATCTATTGGATGTTGCCAATTATGGACATTAATCTGCACAGGAGATACTTTCCTATTAAAATGTTTTAAACCATGAGTACACCTTTACTCCGTTCAGCACCTCTCATGGAAAGCTCCCTCTTGGTCGCGATTATGGCTGCAACGAGAACTGCCAGCCTTTATGATAAAGGAACCATGACATAAATTCCCTAAAGATAATGTGGTGCTGTATACTAATCTGCACTTCATGATAAAAGTTCCGTCCTCTTTCCACTTAAGCCAGCAAATAGGTCTAACTACCCTTCTTCGTAATCGCTACGGTTATGTGGCCCACGTTTAGTCTCCATTTTAGAGTCTCATTTTTAACTTAACATTAGTTTCTAGTGGTGGTTTGCATATCCTTTTCCCAATTGCGAAATTGTCATTTGCACGTATTCATTTTCAATAGACAATGTCGCCTTGTAGTCTGCACATTTAGTTCCAAGGTCGTACAATTCAGAACACAAGGAATTATATTATTTTTGGTGCTCGTAGGAGTCGACTTCTCTGCTGCAGTCTAGTTAAATCTTTGTTCTGCACCTCTGGCACAGTGCGATAAGCTGCCATTTTATTATAAAAACAGCGTCCGTGCTGAAGTCGATGAGAGGTTCACTTCATGGCAGACTCATCATGGAATGCTGCTGTGAAGGAGGATAGCTGTGCAGAAGAAGTGTGCAGGCTTGCACACTCAAGACCGAGTGTATTCCTTAATGCACGAAGTCCGGCTTCCTGACATACAATACCAAGGTATGGGGTTGGGTCATTCCAGTAGGCTTCCTGGCAGAAGGGTGCTCCCGTTATGCTCTCTTTAGCATAGAGATATTAGGAATAGATAGGAGCAATGTTAGTAACATTATGAACAATAAACTTGGTTGAATTGTTTGTGTTTTTCAAGATTAAAATAATGCTTATTGAAATGTCTCATCTTTTTCATAATCGCAGTTTGTTATATTTACGAAGATTAGATCTTTTCAATATACATTTGAAAATGCAATACTGTGTCTTTACTTTGTGACACTCTGGGAATGCATGAGTGACAAACAAAAGGGTAGATCTGTTTCCCAGATTTCCCTGGAAAAATGAGAGTCCTGTTCTAGGTTACCGCCACCATCTGTAACTCTGTAGGTTTAGGAGTTTAGATGCAGTACTGTGTAGGTTTTGGAGTTTAGATGCAGTACTGTGACCTAGCCAAACAGACCAACAATTACTGATTATATGGTAAGACCAGGTCCCTGTATTATGAAGTGTTGTTGTTCTACATACACAGTCCTACTAGATGTGTAGGACTGTATAACACTACTAAACATCAGCGAAAACAATCCACTCCTTGCCTTGGAAACGTTGGCTCAAATTCTACTTGGGCCAGATAAGACATTGGCAAACATGACCAGCATTATTATATTATATGCAGAGTTTTCTAAAGGTCGGATATGTGTGGGACTGTCTCTGCAAAATCTAACCTGTATTAGGTGGAAGTGTCCGCTTGCAAGACTCTCTCGGGCTCCTCAGTCTCTTTCCATGGATTGTCGTCCACAATGTTTGTATCTGCCTCCCATTGCTCACATAGTTTCTGAGTTTATCTTTTCTGTGACCATCTTTCTGTACACCCATAAAATCTGTGTGGTCTCTGTTCTTTCAATCAACAATTTGTTCTTCTACGAGTCAGACTCTGGGATGTTCACCCATCCAGTAAGATCCTTTGCGAAAGCAAGTCTCAACTGCAAGTACTATAGAATGAGTACTTGTTTAGGTCAAACTATTGTAGCTTGGAAATGACTTCATATTTCCTTGTTACCATGTCTTTTCACTTAGAAATACCAATAGTGTCCCCTCATTGAAAGTTCTTCTAATGCAACATTGCAGCTTGTTGGTTGCATAGCCCCAATGTTTTTTCCATCACATTCCACTTGAGTAGTCTGTTAGGTGTGTCCCAAATTTGTAACGTCCCTTTCATTCTGCTGGGTAGCTGGTTCATGAATTCTCCCATGTATTCCTGGATCCATCCCGAGATCATCTCCTGTACAGCAAGTCATTAATTTCACCACAACTCACAGCCAAGTACAGTAATAATACTGCATGTTCTGGGATGGCTATCTCTCCTCCTTGCTGTTAGCAATGCAGGGTCCTGAGAGCTATCCATGGATTTTTGGTATCCCAGAGTAATTTCCACAATGCTCCTTTATTTCGAGAACGAAATTTTTGGTACTTAAACCAGTGAGTTCCACAGGGCATATAGTATTTTACTCTGCGCCACCATCGTAGATATATTTCCTGTCTGACTATAAATGTTAGTTTTGGGTTGTATGGGGGGAGTAATTTCAATAAAAGATGTTCTCTTTAAATGTTCCAATAATTGGCTGTATATTCATTGTATTCTGTTGTTGCAGGTCTTTTGAAATATAGAACCTCAATTATTTAGAGTTCGGTCTCTAGTCTCTTTCTCTACTGTCCTATAGGTCACTGACTATTCCCTTTCATGTGAAATACCATTAATTTATCCACATTTATTCCAGAACTGGCATACCTCCTAAGGATCTCTATAAGCTACCAATACTCCCGTTCTGATCTCATGAACTGGTGCTCCAAAGGTGTAAGGGTATGTGTGATGTTTTTAACCCTGTTACTACTCTTATGGGCCGTTGTGTGCATTACAGTTGCATCCTGTGTTTACGTTGGATTCTGGAGCCCATATATTAAACAGTAAAGAAAGATGTATAGATTGGGGTGCTCATGCTTTAGGTTCCCTTGTCCAGGAGGAGATTTCTTGTGCTTTGATCAATGCACGCTCTATGGTTAAACATAATACGGAAATAGAGAAGCTGGTCCTAATCCATGACTTAGATTGTTTGTTGCTGAGACCTGGGCGAAGGAAGATTCAGGATCTGATTTAGTAGGGGGTCACCCCTCCAGACTACACTATTGCTCGGCTTGATCGTCCCCTGCATTGAGGGGGAGGTCTGGCTATTATCTCTAAGAATTCGATTAATTGCACTTTAGAGCCTACTAGCTTGATTTCACCGGACACCCAGGAGATGGTGCGGTTTAGAATCAAATCTAATAAAAATACCCTCTCGGGGCTTTTGGTCTATCGCCCCCCTGGCTCCCACAGTCAGTTTATCGAGACATGAAGCCTAGCACTGGAACCCTACATTACAAACCCTAATTTCATTATTTTGGGTGACTTTAACTTCATTTTGGAAGATACAGGGTGCAATGATTCTGCGTTCCTAGAATTCATGAAGGTTTTCAGATTCTCTCAATTGGTTAACTCCTCTACCCATATAGCAGACCATACATTAGATGGTGTTTTTGTCGATCACTCTGCTCTGGTGAAGGGAGATCTTCTCCTGTTAAGTTGGACAGACCACCTAGCGGTAATCTTTAAAATCACTCTGCAGAAAGATATAGAACAGGTGCAGCGCATGCTCACTTCGTATAGAAGGTGGAGTAAAATCTCCTCCCAAGACATGGAATCTGCACTGAGGAAGTCATTAGGAAGAAATTCTAGTTCTCTGGAACCAACAGAGCAGATGTTTTTAATGTTTGGGTGACGACTGCTATCGCTCAGATCGCCCCTGTTATAAATAAGACTGGTACCAGAACAAAAGCATCTACCCCCTGGTTCTCAGAGGAATTAAAAGACCTCAGAGGTCCATGTCGGAGGCAAGAACGGAGATGGAGGGCAAGCCTTACTTCTGAAGAGAGGTATGTGCACAAACAGTTTATTCTCAGGTACAAGCGTGCCATCATGGCTGCCGAGTCTTTTGTAACTAAAATAAGATCTGCAACCAACACTCCCAATGAACTTTCTAAAGTGGTGAAAAATCTCTCCACTCTGCCAGTGCAGCAAGCTGTGGAAAACTTACAAGGTTTTTGCAACAGCGTCACAGTTTTTATTTAGGGATAAGATCCTGAAGACATTTTCTGATTTTATTGTGAATGAGGATAGCCTCCCTCCCCCGTCAGAGGTAAAGATGATGATTTGATAGACCCAGTAACTACTGCTACATCGTCTACCTTCCCCCTATATCTCTCAAAAGTAAAAAATCTTCTAATGCATATGACATCTGGTTTGCTTGATTACCATTGTCCTCCCAAAATCTTACAACTGGTACCGGATCAGATTGCTATCTTTCTTGAAAAGATCTAACATCAGATACTCATAACTGGAGTATTTACCCACCTATGGAAGGTGGCAATATTTATCCCCCTTAAAAAGATACCCAATGGGGATCCTGAGGACTTAAAAAATCTTCTTCATATTTCCCTCTTACCTGCACTAGCTAAGATTTTTGAAAAATACAGGAATTGGCCAAGTTCACCCAGGACCTTCTGGACCCCTCTTGGAATGGTTTTCAGAGTAGTCATAGTACTGAATCGGCTTTGCTTGCTGCTGCAGTTTGGCCAAACTGGTGCAGTCATTTGGTTTTCATGCATTGTCCTATTCGCACAACATCTAAATCATTGTTTCCATAGCAGATGACATGCTGCTGGTTGCAGAAAATTTAAAATTTTGTATGACTGAAATCAGCATCTGGATGAAGGAGAATTGGCTGAAACCTAATGCCGAAAAAAATGAGATTTTGATCTTTGGGAACGGACATCTATGTGGTCAGAACTCTGGTGCTGGAGACATGCGGCCCCCTACCTCTCCTGGGGTTCTCGGCGAACAACCTAGGGGTAATCTTTGACAATATGCTTACTTGTGACACTCCTGTTAAGAGAACCGTGAGTTCTTGCTGCTTCATTATTAAAACTCTGAAAAAGGTTTTTCCCTTCATACCAGTTGAACTTAAAGTTGCAGTGGTCATTGTGCTTATTACATTGCACCTTGACTAATACAATGCCCTGTATTTAAACATTAACAAGTCCACACTGACCAGACTTCAGGTCATTGAAAATGCGGCAGCTGGACTTGCTTTTGGATTTACCCAAATGTATGTCACTCAGGGAGAGTATCTGTTCCCTTCACTGGCTGCCAGTCAAGAAACAAGTGATCTTTAAAGCCCTTTGTTTCCACCTTCTGCTGAGAACTGTTTTTCACTGGTACGTCCCTAAGAGATAGCTGAGGTCATCTTCTCTTAGAAAGGTGATACCTAGAGTTGGGAAGACCAGGTGGGGTGGTCACTCTCTCTGTGCAGCTGGTAAGCTGTGGGATACTTTGCCCACCCATATTGCGAGCTCAACCTCTCATGTAGCCTTTCGTATGCAACTGAAAACATGGCTTTTCTTCCTCCTGTGATGGTAGTGTTTTGGTTTATTTTCCTTTTAATAGTCTGCTCATCAGTTCTAGCGCTTTGACACCTTTGGGTGTAATGCGCTATATAAATACTAAAACAAATATAAATATTACTCAAAATTTTGCCTTAGTATGCAGTTGCAGGATCTCTCATGTATACAAGCAAATTCTTTCCATACAGTAATACACATTACTCCCTCCCTGAGGCCATCTGAATCAGACCACGAGTGTGTTGCACCTAATCCACTCTGCAAGAGATTACAGAGTTAGAGCAAACCGTGGTGGTGATTGGACACAGCCTGTGCTTAATTTGAGTCGATGGTGTCAGATAGGGCCCACCTGCACTCATTTTTGGGGACTAATACTTATTTTGCCACATCAGAACAAGAGAGAGAAAAACACACAAGGAAATAGAAGAACAAAGAGAAAGATAGAAAAACAGTCATAAAAGGAGAAAGCAAGAATGAAAAAGAACCAGCAAGAGTTCGACAAAGGGGCTGGGAGTGTTGGTGTTGGGTTAAAGTGGCATGAGGTTCAATCAAGACTAAGCTGCTTAATTGGGCGGCCCACATGCATCCTCTCAATGACTGGCTTTACATGGACTGAGATGACCCCGCGATCCGACTAGAGCTCAGTGAAGTCGAGAAATACAGGGTGTTAGTACTCCTATATGGAGTTAAAACACCACTGGACCTCCCCACTGCTACAAAGCTGACAATTGAGTGCCTGTGCCAGTGAAATGCCCTGAAACATATTAAATGGATAAAGTGCCCCACACAGGCAACCCCCTTATGGGCGGGTGATTGGTGATACTCAGTCACGTGCCTCGTGGTGCTCAGGGCCTGGGACAAAATAGGGATAGCTACATTAGGGGATGTCTGGGCTACATCACACATGAAATCATATGCAGTCCTCGGAACTGAATTCGACCTGCACATATCACAATTCCTCCAATTAAGGCATACTTTGGAGACACATAAGCAGGCCCTCGACCCATCCCAGATGACAACCCGCTCGAGGCTCACCTTACATTTAAAGTATTCAAGAGCAAAGGGGTCACCAGGCTTTACAGAACACTGGTAGTTAACTCCCCAGACCTTCTGATAACACTGCGGGAATGATGTGGGGGACTTAGGCATTGCACAGACTCGGGCCTCTGAGCTTCCAGAAATCTTTTGTCTGGTATGTCCCTGAACGTGATTTGAGATCTTCTAACGCTCGGCTGGTCGTTATTCCCAGGGTGAGGAAGGCCAAGTGGGGTGGCAGAAGCCTCTCCCACTTGGCGGGCAAACTTTGGAATACACTGCCTTCCTCTCTCAGGTCGCAACCGAACAGGCTCTTTTTTAGGAAATCGCTCAAAACCTGGTTCTTTACCCCTAAGTCTATGTAACTCTTTTTCCTGATTAGTGGCAGCATTGCTTTTAGTGCTAAGATGTCTCGGCATATGTGCGCTTTAGAAAATATTTTACTTACTATGATGACTGGCGAGATGCCAAATGGCAGCCAGAACACAGGTCATCTCCTCCTGGCTGCGTCGAGTACAATTCAAATACTTCCACCATATAGAGTATACACCAGAAAAATTTCACAAAATTAATAGATCCCCGACCGCCAAAAGCACCTACTGCCACAGAGCGATGGGAACCCTGTTACATATGATCCACACACACTGAACTAGAATCCACAATACCCTTCGCAGCATCCTAGGTTACCCTGTGCACCATGAACCTTTGCAATACTGGGCATACACAGAGGGTGGGATGGCCCAAACGGTGACAAGATACTGTATGATATTGGTGGTTTGGTAGCAAAAAGGGACATAGCCAAATGCTGTCGCTCACCAGAAGCTCCTACGCTGGCAGAATGGCTACACTGCATGGACCCATGTGCACTAGCCGAGGCCACGGTATATAAAGGCCCCAGTTGTCCTGGGAAACACAGAAAGGTATGGGGCAAATGGATGGAACATTTTCATGATGTTCAACCACGAGTCATCGTTGATGTTTTCCAGGAGCCTGGGGTATCGCCTGCCTGGGCACCGCAACTTCTATTTATATGGCTTGGTTGTAACAATGTGTCACAAAGCGGCAACCCCAGATGTACTGGGACCTGTGTGTTTCTGTTGTTGTTTCTTAACCATGAAAACCGCAATAAAGAGAGTTTAAAAACAAAATGACTCGATTTGAACTACATTCGATCAAGATGTTTTCCCAAAGTTCATTTGCTGAAGGGATTAACGATCTCTTCGAGAGTGAAGGCCACTTCTGAGGCTTCACTTTATGCTGGTCCCAGTCATTGAGTTTAGAACTGATAGCATATTCTTTTTCTTTGGAAGCCAGTGTCCATTCTAGACACCCTACACACAGTTGCCTGACACTTATCTTGTATTTCAGAAAGCTTATCGTTCTGTTTAGAAGGATGGCTTATATGTGTTGAAGTCACTGATGCCTAATTAATCACAGAGTAAGTCCTTGTTTAGATTTTTGATGATTCACTACCTCCATGTCAATTAAGTACTGTGTGTGTGTCTACATTCTATACCCCCTTTGCTTTTCTCCTGCCCAATGAAGATCAGCTAGTGTCCTCTCATACCTTTTGATAATATTCCTGTAACACTA
The DNA here is from genome assembly GCA_963921515.1 of Calotriton arnoldi. Lineage (NCBI taxonomy): Eukaryota > Metazoa > Chordata > Amphibia > Caudata > Salamandridae > Calotriton > Calotriton arnoldi. The sequence goes on from CAWUFW010000015.1 coordinate 3,198,178, forward strand.
GCTCTGTGAGCCCTGGAAACTACTATCAGGAAATAATCCAACTGGGACCACAATTTGTGATCATATGGGTGTAGGCTGTAGTCTGCAAAGATTTCTTCCTCCTAGGGTCTGTCAACCCAACTAAAGCAATACCCTTAGTCACTGTCGTGCTTGCCATTACGCCCGCTTTAATTCCTCATGGTCTATATTTATTCTTTCTGTGATCATAGTGAAGTCTCTTCCCATAGAGTACTGTACTACTAGAGGCCTCAAGGAACAGTTTTGTTTCATTGAATTCCTTTTTATGGGGAAGGGATGTAAACATGTTGCTTGCTAAAGCGCTCCTGAGATCATGTGATACCGTTCCTGATCATCCCTATATATATTTGTGTTAATACCAACAGAGCATCCTTCTGAAGCAGAATTTCTACCTCTAGGATCCAGTTTCGAGCCTTGTGTGTACCACTTTCATGTGTAATACTCTTCCCTCTTATCCAGCAAATGTCTCTTACTGTGACAGTAAATCTAGTCTCGCACATTAGACTTCATTAAACACAGCTTCCTTTTATTTCTCTTATTGTGTAGTGTATTCACATTACATCAACGCTAATAGTGTCACGTTTTATTTGTTATTGTTTCCGACCATAAGTCAAATTATATCCATGTTTCTACACATGTAGTTTTTGCATCACTAAACATGAAAAGTCTTTCTAACCTTCTAATCTCCCCCACCCTACACCACCCTCCCCAACACGGACCTTCACTCCTGCCTCTTTTTTTCCCCAGAAAATTGCTAATAGTGCCTGATGTATTTCTCTATCCCCTACTTCCTCTAACATGTACCTTACCTGAATGTTCCTGTTAGATTCTAGATTAAACACCCAATGATTTACATTCAACAATATCTTTTTAGGCTTGCTACTCACTTTTACTTCTGTTTTGACTTCTCCAAATTAGTTCTCTTTATTCCTCTCCCTTTTTCTAAGTTCCTCCACAGTGTTTGTTCTGGGGTTCTACATTGCGCATCATTTCCACTTGCGTGCGCTGCACATACCCTTTCCTCCACCCAATTCAACACTTCCCTTGGAGTCTCCTATCGTTTTCCCTTTCCACATCCATTTAAGCTTTGTAAGAACAGCAACATGTATATTATGGCCATGGCCTGCAGTTTTGTTTTTACGTCTTCTAACGTTCTTCTGAGTTTCTGGATCTTCCTCATATGATCTTGGAACGCTGGAATTTTCTTTGAGTCCAAGAGCACCTGCTATATCTTGCTTCTTCATAGTATGGATCTCACTGTAATGACTGTTGGTGACCCAGGTACCGGTCTACAGCGCAGCACCTTGCTTGCTCTCCTCTCTACAAAGCTTGTTGTAATTGGTTGGTATTTAACTTTCTTTTAGCCAGGCTTGCATTAAGGCTTCTACAGTGCCTTCAGCCCCTTTCAGCATACCAGTTACCTTTGGCGGATTCCTTAAGGTTTTACCATTTACATTTTCTGTGCATAATTTTTTTCCTGTGTCCTGCACTCTAACCTTCAGGTACACAAGATGCCCTTCTGCTTATCTTGCTCTACAGTGTTACGTAGGCCTTGGTCTATTAGTGTTGTAGCGTAAAATTCATTTTCGTTTGTTGGGGTGCATCATAATCACATGTGTAGAACGCATCCACATATAATCCTTTTTCGTGTTCACCTAAGTGATAGGACAATGTAATAACAAAACGTGATGTATTTAGGCCACTATATAGAATTCATGAAGAATTAATGTGGAATAATCAAATGTAACCAGCAGAAAATACTAAAAGAAGCACTAGTGTTGTGCAACTGGCAACCATTTATTATTGAATGTGTTTATTAATACATTTTATATGTAGGTAGGAATATTAACCAAATGTGCCTTATTTTCTATGCAGTTTCGTAAAGTTTATGTTCCATTTCTCTTATGTTAGCTGAATCTTGTAGGCCTGAAACACATTTCCCTGTAAGCTCTCACATTAGAATTAACAGTTTGAATTTTTTTTTAGTAAAACGGAGGTGAGGTCGTGTAGACCCTCCCCGAGCCTTATTAGGCCTCGGGTACCCCATACCTGAGTAATTAATTTCGTTTGATTTCGTTTGAGATGGCCGCCAGGTAGAGCTCTGCCTCAGAAGCTCCCGGGTTGGGGATCACCGAATTTGGAACTTATCCCCGGATAACCCTGCCATCCACCTCTCGCTGCAGCACACCACATAAGTTCCTTTACTCAGGACTTACCTGCGCCGAAAAACTTTCCAAGAGAAGGTCGCCGCACACCCTCCGACACCCACCGTCCTGGCCGCCTCTCGAGGAGACGCCGCGGTGCCTTGCTGTGAAGCGGTTCCTCGATTCGCCCCTCCAAGGATCGTCTGGCGGGGCATCAAGCGGGCATCAAGCGGGCTCGAGCAGCCCTGGTGAGCAATTACCCTCGGAGAAGATGCCGAGGCTGAGCCTTCTCCTATGCCGAGGCTGAGCCCGCCTCTCTGCCTGCAGCCGTTGCCGAGATTGAGGCCGGTGCGGATGCCGCTGTTTTGCTCTCCTCACACCCGCATCTGATGAGCCCGCCCTCTACCCGCTTCTCATGCAGGTGCGGGAACCTGCCGTTCCGCCTGCCATCGATCCCGACGTTGAGCCTGCCATCCGCACGCCGCTGATGCCGAACCGAGTCCCGCCTGCGACGCCGTCTGACACCGGAGTTAGATGCCGTGGTCGAGCTCCCTCCGCCCACCTTTGATTTTGTGTCCTCGCGGTGCCCAGTAGAAAGCCGGCTGGTTTGCGGACCGGCCGTTGAGCTTGTAAATTAGCTCACTAGGCAGACGGACCTGCCCTTACTGCCTGGTAGAAGCAGGGAGCGCCCCGCCGGGCATCTTGCCTGTATCCCTTCGCACTGTGATCCCGGCTCGCCTTGCCTATGAGACACATATCAGCTGACTGCCTGCCTGCCTGCCTCAACTATCAAACGGTGAGCGCCTCGCCATCCTAACTCAATTTTAACGGGGCAGACTTCCTATGTGCCTACTCATCCATCTCATACACTCCCTAGCCTGAAACTGTATGAGACGGCCATTTTAACCTTCCATGTGCTGGCGCTCCCATTAACCATTTACGTACAGGGGCATCCATTCTGAGTGTGCTTGCATTACACAATTAGAAGCTATCCTCACTTGCCCTAATCATAGCAAGTAAAAGTGGACTGATCCTCACCTGCCTTGCATAGTAAGGGAAAGTGGACTGTTCCTTGACTCCACAACAATAGAAAGAGGACTAAGCCAGAAGCCACCCACAAAAACAAAAAGAGGTCTGCATCAGTGGCCATCTTGGCACGGACCTCTGTTTTACAACTCTTTCAACTTGAAAACCCACTTGCCCTATTCATAGTAACTGAAAGAGGACTGATCCTCACCTCTCCTAGTTTTAGTAAATGAAAGCGGACTGATCCACGCCTTCACATCAATAGAAAGAGCTCTTAGCCAGTGGCTACCTACAATATCCGAAAGAAGACCCCCTACAGTGGCCATCTTGGCATGGGCTCTTAGACTACAGCCCTTTCTACCTACTTTGCCTTCGCTGCTCATCTGACCATCTTGACACGGAAGCACTTTCCATAAGCAATCCTTGATAGTAGGACGGACCTGCGGATACATCTCTCCTCGCAATCCGACCACTGGGGCGGTGGCATCATCACTCTCCCCAGCATGGCAGAGCCCTGCTTGACCTCCACGGGAGACAACTACTACACAGTTATATATCCTCCTAATCTCTCCAAATCCGCCTCCAAAGCCCTCAAACACTCCATCCTGAAAAGCCATCCTGAGACGTTGATATCTGATCATCGTCTCTGCGTAAACTCAGGGCACTGTCATCAACGACCTCATCTTCCATTCCAGAAAAATATCTCGCTGGCGTAATGCCTTCTCAAGCCTCCTCAAAGTACAAGAAGCAAGGAACATCCCTCACGGAAAAAAACTCACAATCACTCCATCTGCAAACCTGCGTGCTGACCTTACCATCACCTTATACAACAGCGGCACTATCCTAATTCAAGCATCTCCCAAAAACCTCATCAAATTTGCTGACCTCTTCACCTTCCTTAAAAAACATGTTCAAAACCCGTCTCAGTTCACGCTCCCGCCGCTCCACCGCTCACCGCCCCACCCCTCGCCCACTCGGCCAAATGCACCTTGCCTCTCACCAACCTCTCCTGCCAGTAACCTCGTCAGGGGACGACCCAGCCCTGTCACAATGTCTCCGACACATGCCATCCACTGCGCACCCACTCCACTTAACCCAGACCTCCCTGCGATCCCCGCTCCAGCGACCTCCGATACTCCCCCAGGGCCCACCTAACATGTCAACCCGGCCTCACCATCACGCTTCCAGCACATAACACTAGACGTGTCCCTAAACCCCTAACCTCCTGCCCGCGTAATCTTCCTGTACTCCGGGCTACCGAAACTCCCACAAGGGCCCCCAACTATGTCACTGAAACACCTAATAGGGCCCAGTACTCAGGTCTAATTAGCCCCACCACTAGACTACAAAAGCAGTCAGACGAAATTGCCCCCACCCCTTTGGCCCCCTGCCCGCAAGACCTCCCCTCCCATAGGGACGCGGATCGACCTAGCCCCCCTCACTCCTCCCGAACAACTCGCATGCAACCAACTCTCGGCCCGCCTGAACCCACCCCCAGACTACTAGCACACAATATCAGAACCGCTCCCTTGCAACGGGCCCCCGGCCTGCCAGAACCCACTTCCAGGCTACCAGCACATACTATCAAAACTGCTCCCTTGCAACGGGCCCCCGGCCTGCCAGAACCTACCCCCAGGCTACCAGCACATACTATCAGAACCGCTCCCTTGCAACGGGCCCCCAGCCTGCCAGAACCCACCCCCAGGCTACCAGCACATACTATCAGAACCGCTCCCTTGCAACTGGCCCCCGGCCTGCCAGAACATACCTCTCTTAGAGATATTGATATTCTCCACCGCAGATCCTCCGAACTAATACTGAGCATCCACAAATCGATTCTGGACCTAAAGCACCTCCTTCACATCACCGAACTCTCCTTCTCGAGCCTCTTGCTCTCACAGAATGCGACCCACATCCCCCTCACGAAGCCCCTCATTCACCCACTACCACTATCCCTGAGACACTTGCGCCCACGCAAGCAACCCTGCCACCTCTCGGAGAAGGAAATTCTTGCTCTCCTCCACACCTACAAACCCACCCCTGGCATGATCAATCCCTCAGAACTCACGGAGGAAGAGGGGGCTGACCTCCTCAGTAGCGACGACTCAGCCCTGACAACCTCATGCCCCTTAGACCTAAGGGGAGAACACCCTATCTGCACGGTTGCTACCAACCCTAACAGATCTGCTACCCTCCGCAGCAGAGGGGTGGTCAATAGCAACCTAGCTAAAGTTCCCACCTCTGCTTCTACCCGCGACACCCTTTCATACCCCTCCCTAGCCGGCCTCCTAATAAACTGCAGGTCAGCTGTTAAGCATGCATCTGATGTCGCTGACCTCATCCTGAGTCATAAATCGGATCTAGCGATCCTGACTGAATCGTGGCTCAAGGAATCCTCATCCCCCTACCTAGACCTCTTAGTCCCGCCCAACTATAACATCGTAAGGATGGACAGGCACTCAAAGAAAAAGGGGGTGGCATTGCCTGTATCTACCGTTCCAATCTCTGTATTAAGGAACTGCCGGTGGACCCTACAGATTCCTGCGAATACCTCGCACTCGCCATTTCCAATAACACCTCACAGCTGTGCAAACTTCACATCTTTTACCACCCCCAGGCAAGAACGACGCCTTTACGGACCTCCTCATGGAAATCATCACAGCCAAGGTTTCTCCAAACTCTACTGACATTTTCCTTGGCGACTTTAACTTGCATTGGAATGATCCTAAGGACCCTCAGGTCAATGCCATCAGAGACTTCTTGGCTGATCAAGACCTTATCCAAGCTTGCTCACTCCCTACTCATTCGAAAGGCGCCACACTAGACTGGATCATTGCCAAAGAATCAGCGGTCAAAATTATCTCTATTGACCCTTGTGATTGGTCCGACCACCACGCCATCACCTTCCTCCTGCCCAGCACCCACAAAACATGGACCCCTCAACCCGTGATTCCTAAACAATGGGTTAGAGACACCAAGAACCTCGACCACGAGAAACTGGCAGCGCGTTGTGAGTCCGACCTCCCCCCCCACCTCAGTGCACCTCGGTCGACAACCTAGCGGAACATTACTCCTCAACCATATCCAACATTCTCGATGACCTGGCACCACTAAAATTAAAAAGAACCCAGATTAAAGACAGAAATCCCTGGTTCAGCGGATCCCTCAACAAGGAGAGGAGATCCCTTCGACAAACTGAACGAATCTGGAAACAACACCCATCAGCAGCACATCTAAAACTTCTCCGCCAGGCCAGAAACGCCTACAATAAGAAAATCCTCAACACAAAAAAGAATTCTTCAGAACTGAACTGGAGAATACCAAAAATCGACCTCGCAAGCTGTTCGACTTGGTCAAACACCAATCCAACAAACTAGCGAAAACCTCCAAAGTCTCACCTAAACCCCTCATATCAAGCGAGGAATTCTCGTCCTTCTTCTGCAACAAAATCTCTGCCCTAGGAAATGAACTTAAATCCGCAACTCACCACCAAAAACAAATTCTGCCTGCCCCACCTCCTCTCTCTGCGTTGTCCTCCCGAACTTCACCCAAGAACCTTGCGCACTGGTCCAACTTTAGAATCTACGACGAATACTCTATCTCGAAAATTCTTGCCTCCTTAAAACCGAACAATCACTTTAATGATCCTCTCCCCTCTAACTGCCTAGCTGCCGCCTCTCAGGCTATCATCCCTTCCTGGACCTCAATAATCAACGCCTCCCTCCTACAGGGCTCAATTCCTGACTCGCTCAAGGCTGGCCAAGTTGTCCCCATCCTAAAAAACCCACGCTGGACCCTGCCTCCGCTGAGAACTACAGACCCATATCCAACATCCCACTCCTTGCCAAAGTTCTAGAAAAATGTGTGCAACAGCAGCTAAGCCTACACATCAACAACTTTCACCTACTAGATGACTTCCAATCAGGGTTCAGACCTGGACACAGCACGGAAACCACCCTCCTCCACATTGTGGATGACGCCCTCCAAGCCCTCGACCTAGGCGACACCTGTCTCCTAATCCTTCTAGACCTGTCCTCCGCCTTTGATACGGTTAACCACGAAATTCTCCTAGAACGCCTCAAACTCAGAATGGGGTTGGATGGCACCGTCCTTGAATGGTTTAGATCTTTCCTCCAAAACCGCTCACAGAGAGTCCTCATCAATGGTAATCTTTCCGCCGCCTCTCCGGTTTCGGTCGGAGTCCCTCAAGGATCAACCCTCTCCCCTACCCTCTTCAATCTTTACCTTGAACCTCTCACCGAGGTGCTTCGTGCCGCCAACATGTCCTACCTCATGTACGCCGACGATACACAGATCTACATAAAAATCTCTTCCCCTGAGGACATTTTCTCCCTGAACGAGGCCTTGAAGCTGACAGTCCATTGGCTCACCGCCAATCAGCTTAAACTCAACGCAAATAAAACTGAATTTCTTCTGATCTCCCCACCCAAAACCAATCCTGACATCCAGGAATGGATCAAGACAATCACAGCACTAAACTGCCCTCCTACCATTGTTGACTCGGCGAAATCCCTTGGAATAACCCTTGACAGCAGCCTGAATATGCGTGGCCATATAAACTCGATGGCCAAAACGGCTAGATTCCACCTGAGTTACCTAAGAAACCTTAAACCTTTCCTCGAAGTTTCCGACCTTAAAACGGCAATCCAGGCACTAGTCATTTCCAGACTAGAATATGGATGCTCTACTCTGGCAGGGCTACCCAAGAGCTCTCTGGCCCCATTGAAAGCCTGCCTCAACACCGCCGCCAGACTCCTAACGGGCACAAAGAAATTCGACCACATCTCTCCTCACCTCAAAGCTCTGAACTGGCTTCCCCTTCAGGCCAGAATCCAATTTAAAGTGGCCTGCATTACTCACAAAGCTCTTTACTCCAATTCCCCTACTTTTCTCGCACAAAAACTCGTGGTATCTGGAGGGACCAGAAACTCCCGATCTGCCAAAGACCTGCTGTTGCAACCAGCACGCTTTCGGAAGAAAAAAACCTACAATCGGGCCTTCTCTGGGGCCGCACCAAGAATTTGGAACTCTCTCCCACCCGCCATCAGAAGACTTCCGTCCTTGGCACAATTTAAGAAAGAAACCAAAACATTCTTAATGGGAAAATACCTCGTCTAAGGAACACTTTACAATCACCTCATCGACATGTTCCACCCTCCACCGCGGCATTCATGGCTTCTATGGATGATACATCTTGCTGCACTCTGGGCATCCCCCCAAGAGCTGAGACTGCGAGCCTTCTTATATGCTATATCCACTTTGTTTTTTTCTCCCCACATGTAGCTTGGTCTCTAGACTGCGTGCTTGTATATTCTATCCACGTGCTTTAAGTCTCTGTTTTTCTTCCCCACATGTAACCTGGACTTTAAACTGCCTGCTCCTCCTGTATAATGTATTCCCTATCTATCCCAATTTGACACCTCCCATCCTTAAGCGTTGTATCCCCCCCTTAATCATGTAAAGCGCTCTGATACCCTCACGGGTCTGGTTCGCGCTCTATAAAACTATAAAATAAAATAAAATAAAATAAATGTGGATGGTGGATTTTGTTCTTTTTCACGTTTGTGTTGCAGGTGGAAGAAGCACCCTTGTTAGTTAGAATAATGTCTGTTTTAAGAGTTAGGCAAGGAGAGAAGAGGATACATTGCAGTTACTGCCGATACGGAGAACTGTTGTATTTTCTCACTGGAGAAGGCCTGGGAATAAAGGTCATCTTGTTGCTGTTCAGGAACATCGCCGTCCTGTGGTAAACCACCTATGAGAACGTGGTCTGATCCGATGGTGTGACCCAAAAGGAATCCTGGGAAGATACCTGTAATATTGGAGCATTGCAAGTAGGGAAAGAGCCCCACTTCTTCTTTGCCTTTGGAAGGAGAGCATCTTAGAACGAGCTCTGTCTCTATAGCTTCACGCTACCTGACCCATTGTAGTGGAGAGACTTCTAAGGAAGACTCCACATGCTGAAACCTTTACCTATCCTGCCCCGAAGAATGCTTAAGTAGGGAAGTCACGTTAGTGTAGGGATAGATTAATGCTTTATTTCCATCAACCCTCGATGCAGGGGAACTTGGACTCGTGCTTTAAGATTCTCTGCGTCCTATTTCTTGAATTAATTGTCTTTTGCATGCTGCAACGCCTCAACTTTATTCGCAGATTTGGCTCTATGTTGGTTCCAATGTATTTCTACACCCTCGTTTTGAAGTGTCTGTATGTCCAGTTATTTTTGGCTTTGTAATAAATCAACTAACCTTACTTGGTAGTCTGTGGTTACTATGGGTCTAGAGAAACTGCGGTTGAATTGATTGACATTGTTAACGACTTCTCTCCCCACCACGCTTTCATGCTGAGAAAAAGTACCATCGACTTGCGGTTCTAGAACAGATCTAGAACATACAGGCCCAGTCCCTTCAATATCATGTCTACCATTATCTCTACTATTTTCATTACCAATGATACTCTAGAGTGATCACTTTCAGTATCATATCTGTAGACGCTCTATGCTTATTCTCTGCCTCCAGGTCTGTGGGACATGTACTCTCACCTCCTTTTCTCCCGTCCCCATTTAGTAGCTGTACAGGTGTTGGTTTCCCAGAGGTGGTGTCCTTATTGATACTTCCCACCTGTGGGTAAACTGGGCCCATTTGCTTCTGTAGTCATTCATCGATAATCACTGAGAACATCCACCATCTCCATGGGGGCTTTACACCCACCCCCTCACTCACTTCCGACCATATGCTTCTTCTGTTCCACTGGTCAGGAGTGTAAAGGCTGCTCCTAGCAGAGCCTTCTCATACAGGAGCCTGGCATCCTTCCCAAGTTATACCGGATAGCTGCTGTACTGCCATTCTCCTAAAAGCTGACCTTTTTCAGTGCTTGCTGTCACTCACTGTAGCCTCCCTGGAAATACTGAATACAACCGTAGCTATCAGGCTATTATGTATGGATGCATAAGAGGCACTTAAGACTGCTTTCCAAACAAATCTTTTTAAATTTTCAAATAACTGGAGACTACAAGACATTGGCCCCGGTCACACCTTGTTGAATAGCGATATTGAAGGGAGACAGGCTTAATTTTAAATCTGCAGAGATTTGGTTGAATGGACCTTGTTATAGTAGACAGTGGGTTTACGTTTTGCTGTGCAACATTCTCTGACATCAGTCTCATAACCTTTGCAACATAATAGTAGACCTGGGACGGACATATAGGATTATGTGTAGTGTAATATCAAACATGGGGCTGGAGACCGCTTTGAAACAAACAAGAATATTAAGAGCACCTGTACTAACATTGTAAATCAACCAACCATCTGTCTCGAAATCTAGGAGAGTAGGATCAATTCTTTAATGTCCAAATTTTAAAAGGTCCTAAGCATTATTTTGAGTGACATTGGTTTATTCAGTCTGTGGGGATGCAGTTCTGTCTGTTTGGTATCATGCAAAATGATCACAGATTAGGGCTAATTCGGAAAAAGTCTGAAAACATTTGCATTTCAATATACACACTTTGCAACCTACGTGACGTTTGTCAACTTTGCACAAACTTTACAGGCAAACTTTTAATTTCCTCCAGTCTTACTGAACAGTTTGCCTGAATATTAAATAGCATGTTTAAACTCAGATGAGATTTGTTTGTTGTACATGTCAAAGACCTATAGTAAGCAGAATTATATCAGAAATAGAAGTTCATTAAATATCATTGTGTATTATTAGCAACAAAGTATGAACAATTGTTATTTAAATTTGAAAAGTGTTTTTACTGATTCAAATAAACAAAAGCTAAATTGAGCCTGCCAGATATTAAGGTGTAGTATGTGGAGTTCCTAGTACGAAGAGTAGATGTTAATAATAATGTTTCAGAAGAAAATAATCTAACTTTTTGTAGATTTTCAAACTGATATTTCTGATGATCTCATTTGATTTGATACTAGGTGAGTTGGGATGGGAGCTCTACCACAGGCGCCAAGATAGTGCAGCTCTATACACTGCGATCATGGAAGCCGGTAAGGAAGAAGGAATTGACAACTTTGGCACCTATGCTATGAATGCATTGAGGCTCGAAAAGGCTTTTCGGGGCTGGGGAGCAGAGGTAAGAAATCCTTCAGTATTCTTTAACACAGCTTGACCAATAGTGATCCAACCAACATGGATAGCAGGAAAGTAACCTGTGTATCCATTGCAGAGAGCTAGACAGGAATGTAGGCAGGAGCCAGAAATGTGGCATGATCAGTGTCTGTGCATGTGTGGGGTTGGTTGAGTGTTTGTGTGTGCGTGTGTATTTGTTCGAGTGGAAAGGTTGAGCTATGTGTAGATGCGGATTGTGAGGGACAGAAATGTCACTATGGTGCTGTGACGGGCTAAAAGTAAGAGGATTTACATCCAAAAACATAATAGATCCATTTTGGAGTCATCCATTGCAAGGTACCAAACCTGGATGAAATAAACAGACTTTGTCGTCAGAGGTTTATGTCCCAACGGCTACATTAAGTGATTTGTAACAGGCAAATGTTAAGAACTTATTGGGAGGCAAGATGATACTGGATATTTCTTATTTGGTCATTGAGAAGGGCAGGCGGTTGGTCAGCCTTGATGAATGTTTGACTACAGGAGTCCGCCCCTTCCGGGATCTTTTACAGCTACCGCAAACACGTAGCTAGTGTTTTAACCAGACGGTGGGTCCGTAAGTACAGTTACACCACTGCATGCACAGCACACCTTAGCGTGTGTGCTGAAACAAATACAGGTGGCTTATTTTTGCCACAGCACATTTTTCACACTGTATGGTCCTGAAGAAAGCCTCACAATTGGTTCGGAGGCTGAAACATGTCGACCAGTACCTGAAGGATAACGAAGACCAATTGTCCGTCTTCACTTTACCCCCTCCTTTTGTTAAATATGTCCTGGGCCGCTGGGAATAAAAAATGTTGTCAGCAAGGAGTCCCACAGGCATTTTTAACCTCACCACTTTTTTGAGCACACTTTACACTGAAACAAAACACACTCCGCTGTAACTCAGGCGTCGAAGCACAGCTGGGTTGCATTTGGCTGCCCAGCTGGGAACCCGATGATGAAGCATGCCACCAACTAGGTTGGTGGGTGAGGGTTCTTCTTCAAAACCTATGTGGTTCCTGGCACTCCGATACTTACAGTAGAGTCTTCCTTGTCTAAGGATTCACCAGTGGGTCCGTCCACGTTGTTTTTGAGTATTAATCAGGGGATAGGGACGTACCCCGTTCACCTTCCTCGCTCTCTCTTTTGTTTTTCGCTTATTTCTTATTTGGACCAGAAGTGAGACCACATTTTTGCTCTTTGTACGATCTATGTGGAGCCTCTCAGTTTGATTCTGTTTGAGTTAGTGATTTCAATTTTAGAACAGAGAATTTGACAAAGGCTATGTCTTCATAATTTCCTAAGAAGGCAAAACGGATGGTTCTATTCCATGTGTAGGGCAATCTGGGTGATGCAGAGGGCCTTTATTTAAACTATTCTGGCTTCTGGAAGACAGTGGAAAGCTGGCTTAATATGGTCCTTCAGCTGAAGATGCAGAAGATGTCAGTATTCTGGATCTGTTGGAGTCTGTCTAAAAGATATTAAAGTACACTGAGATGGAGAAGACTGGCATAATCCAAACATGAACACCAGAGCAAAAATGACCTGAGCCCTGAGAGAGAGAGACGGGAAAGGGAAATTTCTTCTGAGGAGTCTCACTCAATGGAAGTAGGTCATCACCACATGTGCGATCTGAATCCAAGGTGACACTTAGACTTTTCAAAGATGGGGGGAGGGAAGAGTGGCTTACAAAATTCTCTAGGCTACCAGAAAGAGCACACCGCTTGTGTCAAAAATCCATGTTTTCGGTTTTGTTTGCATTAGCTTAAAATGTGTTTATCCAAACTATGGCAAGTTAACATTGATCTCATTGGTTTTGGTTTGGGCAGAACGTGTATGTTAGCATAGTTTTATCAGGGTAGTCGAACAGATTCGATCACAAAGGGTAGTTGTTTGAGGAAGTTGTTTAATAGGATTGTTTTTTAGAGAAACTTATTGATCGTAGATGTGACCTCAATAAGGTGTATGAGGTATACCGGACATATAAATGGAACATCAAAATCACCAGTGTTCGTGTGCTCATGGGAAAGCCATGCTTAGGGGTGAGGATGTAGCCTTACGGCTAGAGCGGTCGATCTCAAAGCTGGGGAACCGGGTTTGAATCTCAGCAGGGACGCTCAACATCCTGTGATTCTGGGCAAATCACTTAATCTCCCCGAGCCTAACAAAAATGAATGTGTCCATCTGTAACTAAACTGGTGCTCATGTAAAGCGCGCTGATGCCTGATATCTTCAGGTCGAGTTCGCGCTATATAAAACTCTTTAAAAAAAAAAAAAAAAAAAAAAAGTCATTAGAAATGGATGGGATAAAAAATGGAAGATTTTTCTGTGCTTTAGCTATCAAAAATGTAAATGATCTGCGCCGACCAGGAATCTTTGATGCAGGGAAACACCATAAGGTTACCAGAAGATGAGTATAGAGTTTGTGGGGGAGTTTACGTCCTAATGCTAGATGTGATAAAAGTCGAAGCATTCCTGGTTAAGTTTACTACAATGGACCACATTACAGCCAGCAAGCTATTTTGTTCCAACTAAAGAGCCGCTACTGTAAATTATGAATATGTGTCATGGTTCAGCAATCCCTGGTCATTGAGGAGTTACGACTACCTTGGATTTGGCTTTCAATCATTTTGGTGGCATGCATTTCATTCTGATGTTCAATAATAAATTCTAGTTTGTCCAGTTTGTACTCAAAATAAAGCCCTACATTTGTACGGCTTTTGAATATTTACCACCATTACCTGTGGCTCGTAAACCATGGCATACAATTTCTGTAGATTTCATAAAACCTTCCATCTGCATTCCATGTGATGTGGGTACCTTTTCAAAGGCTGCTTTTTTTCTCAATTCACCAAAAGTACCTGCAGCAGAAAAAGTGATTTAGTGTCTTGATTGCTATTTTTCAACTTGATGGATTACCTCGTACAGTATTTCAGACAGATACTCAGTATCTTTTAAGGTTTTAGATGTACAAGGCATTGGGAATTGAACAAGCCATTTCTCCTGGTTATCATCTCCAATTAAATGGGGAAAGATAATGACATAATCAAAGCTTGGAGCAATATCCATGGTGTAACTGTGATGCTACTTAAGATATTTGGACCTCTTTTTTTGCCAGCTACAGAATTCTCTTATAATAATGCTTCTCCTAATATAATCAAGGTTTCACCTTTTTGTGTATACAGGGATTTCATCCAAGAGTTTTGCAGTCTAACACCTTGTCTTAATAAATCTGTACTGTTGCCAGTACAAGATTTACTAGGATGTGCACCCAGAGGGCACCTAAGAGGTGCCCCCTGAAAAACCTACCACTATCTAGTGTGCTGACTGACTGGTACCGACCAGCCTGCCATCACAGACATGTTTCTGTCCCCCTGCAGGTGAGAGCCCACGCTCTGAGGCCAGAAACAATACCTACTCCGGAGGAAGGTATTTACACCTCCAGCAGGATGGCTAGTGATTTATCATATCAGGGCCAGGGGCTTCAGAGCCCAGGCTGCCTTTGATATGCAACCCCAGCTTCCCCGAGACCTGGGAGATGCCACCCCCTGCCTTGAGGCCCATTTGGCACAGGAACAGGTGGGAAATTGGCTATGAAAGTAGGCGTGTTGCACTGCTGGGCCAATCACACCCCTAAAGTGGGCTACCTGATGTGCTCCACGAAAGAAGGGTTCCACCATCTTGTCTTTGGTGGAATTAGGAATTCTGGGACAGGGTTATGCCCACTTCCCAGAGGAAGTGGTCATATAGGGGGTGTAGTGAACCCAAGGGTAATTAGCCCATTAGCTACTACCCTTCACTCCTCTTAGTGCCCCTAAATTCAGTATTTAGGTGTCCCCTTGACACCAGGAACTCGGATTCAAATGATTACAAAAAGAAGGACATAGGAAAGCCGAAGAACACAAGAACTGTGGACTGGCTGAGGACTTGGTGCCTGCTCTTGTCCCGACAATTACAAATACCTGACTCGTTCTGCAGCTGTGCATCCTCCCAAAGCCGTGGAGGACTGCCGGAACTTCGCCAACCAGCCAATATCTCCCTTGACGTGGAGGAGTCACTTGCCTGCAGTCACCGGCCGCAATGTCTGGTACACCGACCTTCTGACCACCGGGTCCACCAACGCAGCAGCCACCAAGGAGAAGGTCAACATGCTCCAGGAGGTCATATCCATCTCTCAACGAAGTTTGGAGGCACCAGGACCCCACAGAGCAGCCCTGACCAATTCACGGAGTACCGGAGACCTTGCAGCAGACCAGGCTTGTTCATTGTCCAGCCCAGACACCAACACACCAAAGCCCAACCTACTGACATAGAACATCCGCATCAGAGAGGCTATCGTCGAGAGTGGCCCTATTGCCCTGTTTTGTCCCCATTTCCTGGTCGACCTAAAAAGTGAGAGCCTCCAACGCAAGTGACCTGCTGGATAAAACTCCTCTGCACCCGAGCCCCACAGCCAGAGTCTGAGCCTACTGACGGTGCACCCGAGCCACAGAGAACCTCAAGAACTGAGCCCCCCCTTTGGATTCCGGTGGACTTGTCCTCAAGTCCCCTTGCAGCATTTTTCTGGCTACAAGTTTCTCCATAGACTTATTTTTTTTAAAGAATATTTTTTATTGATATTGTGCGCAACAGCATATTTGACAACGAAGAGGTTTCTCCATAGACTTCAGCTGTAGCGTTTGAGGCATCAGCCGAGAACCAAGAAGGGGGCCCCGATCTCCGGGCCCCTGCAACTAAAGAGGGCATCCAACTCCTGCTGGCAGAGTTCGGCAAGGACATCACATCGCTCCGGTAAAGCTTCACCAGAGCCATATCTGACCTAGATCAATCCTTATGCCAAATGGACTCCCGTCTGACCAATGTGGAATCTACAGTAGCTGACCACGCACTGTACAACATCAATCGTAAGGCGCGAATTGAAAAACTGGAACGCAACCAAGAACTGCTCCAGGACAAGTTAGATGATCTCGAGAATCGCTCACGGCACAACAACGTGTGCATCAGGGGCATTGCCATGTCAGTCTCGCAGGCTGATGTTAGCTCTTTTCGCGCACCTCTTGCATCTCTCAGCCGACCAGCCCGATGCTTCTGGGCAGAGATTTTTGGAGAAGTACGATCAGCAGCTACGCTCCTGGGTTATCTCTGAGTCTTCTGTTTAGTCATCTCTTTCTTCCATATTTTACCCAGTTTTGGAAAAAACTAAATCTTGCTATAATGTTTTTTGTTCTTTTTAGGAGACATTGCGGCTAGGAGAAAATTTCCGGGAACGTCTGGGTACATGTGATCGCCACTGGTTGACCCCAGGTGTTCACATGACTAAGACAAAGCCTCCCTCCATTCTCCCCAAGGCAAGGACTGCATTCATGCATGCCCTTATTTGATTACAGATTGGTCAGGTCCTGGCAGCCTTCACATAGCAAGTGCTCTCAGGTACATGAGGAATGTGCAGCCGGATCCTGTTCTCCATTGAGCATGTTCATGCCCCACTGCACCTCCTAGCCCAGGGAGTAGCCAGAAAATGTAAATACCCCTCACTTGACCCACACCTCTACTCACACCAAGCACATGAGGCAAGCAAAACCTGACCCTCCTTAGGAGAGTTACCTTCACTTTGTAATCATATATCCATCCACTAATATACACATACATCCTTTCACACATCCACCCATCATTATGGCCACATATCTATCTAGCCATACTTTCACCCATCAATCCTTTCACTTTTCTCCATCTGTCTATTCCTCGTCCTGCCACTCATTCATCCTGTAACCTATCAATCAATCAATCCTTCTGCTCTTTCATCCATCCTCTCACCCTTCCATCTATCAATCTTATTACCCTTCCATCCTACCATTCACCTTTTCTCCCTTATTTTCTTACCTTTCCTTCCATTCTTCCTTTCTTCTTCCATTCTTTCTTTCCTCCTTATAGTTACCAGTTTTGTCTTTCATCAGTACTTTTTCTTTATTACCCTTCTCTCATGCTTACTTTTTCTACTTGTCCCTCTCTTGTCCCCTTTTTTTAGTGATTTCATCCTTTTTAGGTTTCGCCTGCACAGCGCCTGTGCTGTGCTTGAGAAATCTATTGTTTTTAATATAAAAACCTTTCCTCCATTTCTATTGGCTGGAGCATATTTTCCTGCATTTACCAATGCTTGTTCCTAATGTGCTTCTCTTATCAGTTTCCCCGCCGAAATACTTTTAGAATCCGCTCTGGATTTTCATAAAGTTGTGTCTTTTATTCTTGCATCATATTTATATAACAATTTATCATTTGGAGAGATGAAGTGATTTGCATTGAATCACAGCATGTTGTGCAGCGCCGCAGAGACTCGAATCGGGATCCCCAGCTCTCGAGTCAGCAGCTCTGGCCACTGCGCCCCATCCTCTCCACTCCTGTGTTATCTGTCAGGGAGCTCTTTACTTCTCCCGGACGATGATTGATGAAAACAGCTCTTTATTTATTACATAGGCGAAACCAATCCATTACCAATGCTTGTTCTTTCTGTCTTTCCTTTGCTGCGCATTTATGCCTATCTCCCACACCCCTGTCATTTATTGCCTGGCAGTATTATTTATGAGAAAGATCTGCAGACAGAGGAGGCCCATAAACTACTAGTTAATGCAATGATTAGTGAGACCCATTTTGCCATCCAGTGGCACCCAGTAGCCGCCCCTGCTTAAGCTGCTTAAGTTGGGTTTCCCAACGCCCCTGCTCTCAGTCCTATAGTCAATGTGCTAGATCCTACACTGGCCCTAACCGGCTGCAGCTCTGTTTTCACCTCTCTTGCTCTACCGGGCCTTTTTCAACCAGCCAGAGACACGTGTTCCAAGGCAGTCACTAGGGACTACGCCTGTACCTCAGGCTTTCAATATCCCGCCACCATTTCCTGCCTGCTGCTAGAGCGTTATCATAATTTTGGAGGATATAAACCGGTGAAACCCCCTATTTTATTTTAAATGAAGGACGCGCCCTCCCTTGTGAGCTTGGAGGTTGAAACTGCTGCCAGACTCTTCTCAGGTTGTTTTGGAAAGAACATTCCCTTCCTCCCACCACTGCTTGTTTCCATAGAATGCAGCCAAGTGAACCTCTGGCTGTTGCTCAGTTTTCCCTGAATCGTGGAGCAATTCTCAGTACTGCTGCCGGAGGAATTAAAAAATAGAATGTCTCCCAGCAGAACTCGTCCAAGGATGGTTTTAACATGGTCATTTGCACACAGCAAGTCAGTGCAAATTTCTTCAGCAGGGAGGCGGGCTCATGGAAGTCATTTCTGTGAATAGTTAAAGGTCTTTCGCTCTGGCATGCTGAGGAAGCGAGAGTTTGGGAATGTGTCTGAGCTCTTTGTGAGACCCCCTCTCTTGTCGCCCTGCCCTTTGGAGCCTTCTCAGTTACCATCCTTGCTATTCAGATTCTGCCTTTTTATCCTTCAGCCTCCTCGTCTGTCTGCTATAAACAGCAGTTCTAGCCAGGACAAGATCACAAGAAAGCGCCTGGTCTTGGATTCCAGGCGCACACCTGCTGAGGAACTTTATAAGGAATCAACGCTTCCGGGCCTAACTTTCTTGACCTTGCAGTCGAAAATACCAAATCGGTATGGATGAACACTCATTCTTTCTAGCTCCGCAAACTTTCTCAAGGAGCGGCCTGGCCTGTTCTGTAGCGGAGTTCGCAGAGTGCAAGGAACGGGGGTAGACCTCTTACTGTTAGTAAATGTGTTTATTTAGCATTTTAATGTCATCGCAATGTGCTTGGTTGTGCTGCCTGGCTATTGTGCAGTTAGGTCGGCAGTCACAGTAGGCCATGCAGCACAAAATGTATGGTAATGCACAAAACAAATGCATGCATGATTTAGAAACTGAACTGTGGAGCTTTAAAATGTAAGCTGAAAACCAGGAGAACTCTGCTCTTTCCCCGGGAGCGTTACCAAATTATTTACGGGGTAGGCCCGGTGTATGTTGCAGCACTGCCCGGTTTCATCCCATTCCATTAGGACTGCAGCTTAGCATTGGCCCACATTTCAAACATGCCTTGCTGTGGTCCAATGACAGCTTGATGTTCAAGAGCAGGTTTCAGAGCCCATATGGAAGGATGATGTAGCCTTGTATTTCAGAGTGTGTGTTTGAGTGATTCCTGTGTTTGTTGACTTTTCCCAAGTGATACTTTGATTTTGTGCTCTCTGGTTCAGGTATGGGTCTTGATTGACTGTTAGAAGTAAAGGTTGTGCGTGGCAGGGGCGCAAGAAGACCTGATAAGGGGGGAAGGGCCAACCTAAGTCACCCAGAGGAGGTGGGGCTAAGACCGCAAACAATGGGGTGGAGCTATCCCTTAAGCCAATACATGAAAATAGAGTGATACGTTGTGCATTTTAAACAGGTTAAACCCAGTGTGATTACAAAAACATGTTTTAGTTTTGACAATGTTTATAGGATACTGACAGATCTTTTAAAAGGGGAATGAATGATTTGGTAAGTAAAAATCAGCTTCTACAGATTTCAATACAAAGCACTTTAGAACCAGTATTCTCAGTTATTTCAAGACCACCTTTTTGCCACTTCTCGCAGCAGAGCAATTCTGGCCAGGTAGATGGGGATCTCTAAATAGAGTAGACAGTCCTCTGCCTGAGCGGCGGAGGCCTTTGGCTTACCACCCCCAGGTAGATCTGCGGACCGTGCACCAGGCTCTAATCATCCCCTTAGCATGGTCTTCAGGGTTATAGCAGGCAGGCCATTTGGCATATCAGGCGAGTCTGGTGGTCTTTGTGTATTCTCAATATCTATGAATGACCATTATCTATTTGGTTATCATCTAAGATGTTATTATGGTGCAAGAGCTAAAACCGAGCTGGTGACTGCAAGAAAATGGACAGAACAGATCAATCCACCACTCTCCACACACATCCACAACCACAAGACAGAGGCGGACATTGATTAGAAGCTGCGAAGTTGCATCAGGTAGAAAAATGGATGAACTAGATGCACTTGGTGATCGAAAAATGAGACTAATATATTGTAAGATACATACCTGTTTGGGTATCATCGTGATAGAAGCACAAAGACAGATTTGAGACCAAGAGCATGGTTCCAAGATATGTAGAGTTTGGGTGATAATTAGTGCACATGGTAATCGCTACCATTCTGGAATGGGATAATTTAAGGGTAACATAATTAACTTCTTGGGAGTTTCCCACCTCAAAATGAAGCGTAACGTGGAATCGGTGTTAACCACACCAATTACTGCATGTTTTGCATTTACATCTTACTGTTTATCCTTATAGATATCCTCAGGCTTTTTCTGGTGAAAATTGCAGGCCGGATCTGGTGGCTTAGTTGACTAATGCGTCCTCATGGTCATAGGTTCAAATCAGTAGTCAGTAACTTTTCAATGGTCCCAAAACATTGATGCCTACCATAAGGATACGCTATTTAGAAGGAACACCCTAAATGCACCCCTTCAAAATAGCAAATCATTATGCCTTTCTAAACAGTTACCAAATTATAATATACGTTTAATAAATTTGAAAAAATCAATTTTGCAGTCACAAACCCTGTGTTTTTGCGAATCTCAGGTTTTGTGACCGCAAACTGCTTTTCTATATTACACCCAAAATCTCTTTGTGCATTTTGAGGCAGCCTATCTTCTACTGTGTGTAATACAGTTTTAAAATAATGACTTGCATATCCACAGTGCTTTCAGTCGTAGGCTGAAACCTTGTAGCACTATAAATACATGTCACTACCCCTGTTGCACCAACCAGGATCTAGTTCTGAGACTCTCTGGCTACACAGAGACATCTGTAGTGATATCATTACCCAACTGAGCTTTCATAATATAGAACAATGCAGTTTCCACCAATATATATATTTACCTGAAGGTTTCAGAATATTTTGTTCTTTAAAAAAAAAAAATTGTAAATACCTCTGTATATATTTACCTGAAGGTGAAAGCCTAACAAAATAGTTGCAGAATATTTTGTTCATTTAAAAAAAACAAAAAAATTTATAAATGCCTCTGGCCTATCTCCACATCACAGTGCCTATTACAAGGATAGAATGTGGACCTTTGCAGTCAACAGAAGCCCATGTGTGTGATTACATACGAACAAAGTAGTCTTTTTTTGTTTAATACAGCCCATTTTCATTAAAGAAAAAAGGGCTGCATTTATAAAGAAAAGTTTATTTTTTAAGTTTGTGAGTTGGCAGAGGTCCTTGGATCACTGCCTACCACCCCAACAAACTGTGTTTTGCATTTACATTTGCGAATGTGTTACCACTCCAAATCAGGAGCCAGTAACTTCTCAATGCATGGCAACTGGATTTTGGCCCCAAAACATTAATACAATGAAACACTATTTAGAAGGGACACCCTAAACACGCCCCTTCCAACTAATTAACCATTAAGCTTTCTAAACCCACTCTTTGATTCAGTAACCACTTACCAAATTGCAAAAAAGAGTTTACCGAGGGGCGTGGCCAAGATTTGTGTCTCTATAGGACGCAGTTGCTCAGCTCTCCGCTCTCGCCAGGCCCGTTTCCGCACTTCCAGCGGTGGAAAGGGCACTGGAGTCTGCCTGGGCGGTTGAGGGAGAGCAGCGGCACATTCTGCGAGGAGTCAGGTCCCCGGGAGAGAGGCGGTATCAGGTCCACGACGGAGCGGCTTGAGACGCGCCGGAAACCTGGGAGAGGTCCCGGCGGTGTGCCTTGAAGAAAGGGCGCTTGGGCAAGCTTCCTGGCGGTCCCCCGGAGCTGTGCAAAGGGGCATCCACCGTTAAGCAACGTCTTCTGGGCGGCAACATCGGCCGCGAGTGCAACCATCCGCATCGGCGGCCACGGAGTCGAGCCTGGGCTGCGTGAACTATGCGAGGCCCCGGCTCGGTAGGCCTAGTCGAGCCTTCGCCTCAGCAACATTCTACCAATGAAGCCGATGCCCGTGCCAAGTGCGCAAAGAGCCCGCCCTACTGCCTAGCCTACAAAGACCTTCCCCCAAGGCTACAGGAACGACGATCCTCTCGGGGGAACAGTTAACAGTCTCCTGGGACCTTGGGAGGCATTTGCAAAGACCACAGGCCCCACCAGAGGAGATCTAGCAGGGGACCCCGGCCTCGCAGGCTCTGACGGGCCTTCAAGTCAGCCACTCACCGGACGCCTCTGTTGCCCACACCGGCTGCATGCATAGTCTGCGCAGCCCCCCACCTCCCATTAAACTATCCCCCCAAGATCATGGAGAGACAGAAAGACTCTACAGGAGGACATCTCACAGCCTTTTTAAGGCCTTTGGAGGGAGCATATACCGTCCACGGACCCCTGCTGGTGGAGAGGCTTGCTAAGAGGCTTCATCAACCAAGATGGTACTGGGGCATTGGGGGCATCAACGCACTTGGTGGCACGAGCGTTCTCAACAAGGTAAGTGTATAGGAGCACTCCTGCCCTCAGCTTCAAGTCTGCCTTCCGCATCACCACGTCGAATTGGTGAGCTTGCAGCCTGATCACGGACCCAAATAAGAGGTGAGAGTGGCGGCGGGTCAGGGGCAAGATAACGGTGTGACAGAGAGGTCTTGACGCAGAGCCCCTGGTGGAATACTGAACACCCCCCCCCCTCACTGGCGACCGAAGAGGGGCGAGTGGGGCGAGTCCATCGCGATAGAGGCGCATGGCCAGGGGAGATAACATTGAAATAGCGATAGCCAACAGCACCTCACCGCTACTGGGGCCTACCTGCATTGACCCACCGGCCGGGCCTCTCGCTTTAGGCCAGCACCCACACAGAGAGGCACCACAGCGACGGTGAAATGGCGACATCAAAAGGCAAGAAAGATCCGTGAAAGACTTGTTGCTTAAGCCGCTGGCGCAGCAAGCGGAGGGTCCGCCAGCAGTGAAGCACTCGGACGAGGCTGAGGGCGGTGAGGGCCCGGAGGGGCCGGTCAGCCGATCTTTCATGGAGTCGTTGTTCTCTTCGCTCCGTGAGGATCTGTCCACCTTGAAACGCGAGTTATCAGCGGACATGAGGGAAATCTGACGGGATGTGGACTCGCTGAGGGAACGGATCAACACCTTAGAGGAACATAAAACAGGTCGAGAGGAAGAACTCGAGCACCTCCAGCAGGAATTCCTCAAGCTGCAAGAACAGAACCTGGACCTTCAGGCCCACATGGAGGATCTGGAGAACAGGTCCCAGCGGAATAATATTCGCATCCGCGGCATGGCCCAGGGGGACGGCGACATCGAGGCATTAGTGGTAGGCCTCTTCCGCTCCATTCTGGGAGAATCCTCCGAGTTCACCATCAAATTAGACCGCACCCACAGAGTGGGCCCTAGGAGAGCGGCCCTGGCTCCCCCAGCGGATATCCTGACGTGTGTGCAGGATTTTCAGTTAAAGGAGCGGATCCTCCGAGAGGCTCGGCGTTGCACGGACTTCACCTATGAAGGCTCAAAGCCTACGTTATTCCAAGACTTGGCAGCCTCCACCCTACTCAAGCGCAAAACTTTCCGCCCGATCACGTCTTATCTCAGAGATGCTGGTATTAAATACTCCTGGGGACACCCCTTTAGACTGATTTTCCATTTCAAGGGGAAACTGAGACAAATCTGATCCCGCTCCGCAGCTTATAAACTCCTGGACATTGAGGATCCTACAGCAGACAAGCCGATCCAGAACAACCATACGCGCAGACGCCGCAGTGTTCATGGGTGGACCACTATCAAGCCTCCTAGCCCGTCAATACACCCTGACCCGGACACTATGGCCAGAGAACATCAGGCAGTCCTGGCGTTCCTCACAGGGGCGTCGTCGGAGTAAAATGGATCCGTCCAGGCAGAGCTCTGACACTTGCTGTTATTACTCTTGCTTACCGCTGGATATATTTCGGCCATTTGTATAGCCTTTACCTGGGGGGAGCGGGGAGCCGCAGGCCACAGGTACCCTTAATCACTTCTCCAGGGAGCAGTACGCTCCGGACATTGACTGTTTGCCACTCTTCATTATTAATGTTTTTGCTAAGTTGGGGTGTTCCCTTTTAATGTAATGGGTTCCCTCCCCTCTTCCCCGCGCATGTCTCGGCCTCCTTGCATGCCTGCAACCTTCGCCTAACTAGGCCCCTAGCTTTGCTATCTCACATGGCCCCACTTAGGGGATGCACAATCTGTTCCGCCACAACTACTCCGCATTTTGTCCTCACCATCCTCTTGGATGAGTATTAAAATTTTGACCCTCAATGTGAAAGGGCTTAACAACCCTATTAAACGCAGAGCCATCCTGTCTTATTTGGAGAATTCTAAAGCTCACATCTGCTTGTTACAGGAGACTTTCCCTTCATGCGCAGCGACAAACATAGACTACGCTCAAAGGCCTTCCCACAGCAATACTTTTCTTCACTCCCCTCTTAGAGAGCAGGGGTCGCTATCCTTATATCCCGCACTTTCCCGGCGATTTAATTTATTATTTTTTTTTTTTACAGAGTTTTATATAGCGCGAACTTGACCCGAATCGGGTATCAGAGCGCTTTACATAGCACCAGTTGCATTACATGAGGACACAATGGTATGGAGGGCGATGGTAGGGGCAAAGGTGTTGGAGATTAGGGGAAGGCTCTTGGCGCTTTCTTTGACTCTAGGGCTGCACACACACACACACTAGCCACTATCTACGTTCCCAATGAGGGTCCGGAGGTGTTTCTACGCGAAGCAGTGGCGGACTTGACGTCCTCCTCAGACAGGCAAATACTGATGGGGGCCGACCTGAATATTGTGTTTGACGGCCAACGGGATCGTTTGGCTCAGAGGCAGGGACAGACAGGTGCTCTTTCTGACAGTGCTCGGCAGTGGTTTCATGACCTGGGGTTAACTGATGTGTGGCGCCATCTCCACCCCCATTCAACAGACTACACTTTCTATTCTCACTCCCACGGAACCTATGCCCGCTTAGATTATTTCATGGGGTCTCAATCCCTCCTTCCTTTCCTACAGGACTCGGTTATTGAGCCACAGGCGCTATCTGATCACGCAGCACTGACCACAACTCTAATACTTCCACCCACTTCTCGCCCATCATATTCTTGGAGGCTTAGAGATACACTCCTTCACCGCCCTGAAGTTATTGTTCGCCTCACTAAGACACTAGAGGACTACCTAATTGAGAACGACACCCAAGAAACCTCAATAGTATCCCTGTGGGAAACACTCAAATTAGTGGCTAGGGGCGACTTAATATCTACATCCTTAGCAGACAATAGGATACGTAGAGAGAAAAGGGAGGAGCTCTCCAAGCAGATCTCAGAATTAGAAGGGATCCACAAAAGAACAGGTGCTCCTAGGGTATGGAGGCAACTAAAGATAGCACGAGCTCAATTAGCCAGCCTGGACCTGGATCGAGCTGAATATGCGGCTCTCCGTCTAAAACAGATGTTTTACACAGGAGGAGACAGGTGTGGCCGCTTGTTAGCGCACAAACTGCGTGCGCAGCGCCAGGCAGCGGCGGTCCCAATAATTCTCAACGCTGGGGGCTCTAAACTTTCTCGAGAGGCGGATATATCTCGCACCTTCAGGAATTTCTATGCAGACCTCTATTCGGCACAGCAAATACCGGAACAGAACTCCTCTGCGTACTTCCAGGGCATAACACATTCCCGTTTGACACTAGATCAGGCCACCTCTTTGGCTAGCCCGATTCGAGTCGAAGAGGTAATTTCAGCTATTGCCAGGCTTAAGCTACTTAAATCCCCCGGCCCAGATGGGTTTACAGCCATTTTTTATAAAACTTTCTGCTTGATTTTGGCCCCAATACTGACCCAACTCTTCAATGCGATCGGAGACGCCTCAGACATGCCTCCTACGATGCTCATGGCATCGGTGGTAGTCTTGCCTAAGCCCGTTAAGGATGGCAGGCATCGTGCCTCATATAGGCCTATCTCCCTGTTGAATATTGATCTTAAGATCTTTACCGGGATACTGGCGGCCTGGTTGGGCCCGTTAGTGCCAGGACTGATAGAGCCAGATTAGGCCGGATTTGTGGCGACGAGACAGTGCAGCGATAACACTAGGAGGCTGCTCCACCTCCTGGACAAGGCACATCGCCAACCAGTGGAACGGGTTGTGCTATCTGTTGACGCCGAAAAAGCATTCGACCGGGTACACTGGCCCTTTTTAGAGACTACTCTGGAGCAGGTGGGGGAGTCGATTTCGCAGGTGGGTGCTCAGCGGATATAGCCACCCCTCGGCCACTGTCCGAGTGAATGGCTTTATGTCTGATCCCTTTCCGATTGCCAGAGGCACGCAACAGGGCTGCCCGCTATCCCCACTCTTGTTTGCGCTCTATATGGAGCCGCTGGCCCAGAGGGTCCGGGAGAACCAGTGGATTAGGGGGGTTCTTTTAGGAGGGGAGCGGCACACCATTAGCCTGTATGCGGATGACATCATCGCCACTCTGGAGTCCCCCGAGTCGTCTGTCCCGGCTTTTTTCGCTGAACTGGAGGAGTTCTCCGCTGCTTCTGGCTTTTGAGTAAACGTGGCCAAGTTGCAGGCCCTGGGTTTCTCTTTGCTGCCGTCAACTATAACCGCCCTTGTCCAGGCATGCCCTATCAGCTGGGACCAAAAAACTATCCCTTACCTAGGTATAACGCTGGCAGTTTCAACTACAGAGACAGTCTCCCTAAATTACGCTCGTTTATTAGCGCAGACACGGCGGGACCTACGGAGATGGCGTCCGTTTGGCCTCTCGTGGCTGGGCCGAGTGGCAGCCCTTAAAATGAATATACTCTCTAAAATTCTATACCTCTTTCAGACCTTACCTGTAGAGCCGCCCCCCGGCATGCTGAAGCAGCTCCAGGCGGAATTATTTTCTTTTGTTTGGGCGGACAAGAAACCGGGGATGAGCAGGGACATGAGCTTTAGATCTCCAGGAGAGGGGGGTTTGGGAATACCCAACTTAGATCACTACTACAAGGCTACACAGACCCGCTGCCTGTTGGAGTGGGCTCAACCGGAGTCTGAGAAGCACTGGCTTTTTATGGAGCGAGCACTAGCCGGGCCAGCCTCTGTGGAAGATTCCCTTTCTTTGCAGAGCCTCTAGACCCTCTGGACTTAATGGCTCCCCGATAGCACGAGCCACCCTAAACGCATGGGATGCCACGGCCACGCGTAACGGCCTCACTACATTCCCATCACCTCTTACCCCTATCACTAACAACCCTGACTTCATCACGGGCCTCGACCAGGCAGCTTTTGGTCATTGGGACAAGGAAGGCCGCAGATCTATAGGGCACTTTTTTAATGAAAAGGGCCCCATGTCCTTTGAAGATTTTTGATCTGACTTTGCCATGCCCAAAACTGAGCGGTACCACTATCAGCAGATATGGCATTGGGTGATGCAACCCCAGGTACGCCAGGGAGCTGAGAGACGGCTTACCCCCTACGAGCGATGGTTGCTCTCTAAGCAATCCACCAAATGACTTATCACAGAACTTTCACATTTTACGCCCCCCGGAACAAGCGACCAAATCTGCAGGCCAGAAAAGGTGGGAGGCAGAGCTGGGGAGGACACTGACCCAGAAAGAATGGAGTGATATTCATTACAGGGCCCGGCACTAAGTGCGCAATATCTCCAGTGTAGAGTCTGCTACCAAGATAGTGACGTACTGGTCCCCCCCCACCCCTCCCCTCCGGCTGCATAAGAGTGATCCCAGTCGTTCCCCGGGCTGTTGGAGGGGATGTGGAGCCGTAGGCATCCTGTTGCACTTATTATAGGAATGCCCCATTCTCCAGGCCTACTGGACACAGGTTTTAGATGAGATAGACCAACACTTTTATACTACTATCTTACGTTTCCCGGAATATATCATTTTAGGCGTCTCCAACAGACTTACATTTCCCCTCAAATCCCGCGCCTTCGATACAGGGGTGGCTACACAGGTTATGGTATGTGCTGGGTATGGAGCATATCTCTTCCTCTCTCCAGGGTGAGGGGGCCTCTTTCGCAGAATTGTGGCGCCCCTTTACCCCCCTGCTATGCTCTGAATTTCGCGAGCTTACCTGCCCTAGGTATTTGCGCCTGCTGCGCCTCCCTACACTATCACAGGATCCCACCCAGCCTCAGGGCCACTGATGTGCTCTTTGTCATGCTTAGCTACCTCCTTGGTGGCAATAAGGGCGGAGAAGAGGAAGGGGGGAGGGGGAAGGGTGGGACAAGGGGGAGGGGGGGTTGAGATGTTTTTTCTTGACTGTTCTTGATGCACTGTGTAGCGTTATGACTGCTTATGGCCCACGAATTGGGCATTATTGCTTGATGCATCTTGTTTAGTCTTTCTTGTCTTTCAAACTAATAAAAAGATTTAAACTTAAAAAAGAGTTTACCATGTAACAAAAAAAAGAAATGTTGCTATCACAAACCCTGTGATTTTGTGAATAGCAGGCTTGACATCTGCAAAATAACCTTTACATTACACCCAAAATCGCTTTGCACATTTTGTGGTAGCCTGTCTTATAATGAGTGTAATACAATTTTAAAATAATGACATGCATTGTCGCAGTTCTTTTATTTGCAGGCTGCGACTTCATAGCACTATAATTAGCCATCACTACTCCCTGTTGCATAAACCAGGATTCAATTGTGTGACTGTCTGGTTACACACACAAACATCTGCAGTGTTCGCCCAGACATCTGCGGTGATTCTATTAACCAATTGAGCTTACATAACATAAAACAATGCATTATCCACTGATTACTTCAACCCGCATTTATTTTTCATTTAAAGTGTGTGCAGTTGTATTTTGTATATATTTCCCTGAAAGTGAAAAGGCAACACAATTTTTTTTTTTAAATCATGCCTCTGGTCCCATCCACATTGAACTACACATCGCAGCTCTACATTTTGTGCACTTCAACAGTATTTTGTACAAGGCTGTCATTGATGCCCCATCCATGACGCAATCCAGCAAGCCTCCGCTAAATAATTGTGTGTGCCCTGGAAGCTGCAGCAGCCCAGGCTAAGACACGAGGGGTGGGGGACTAACGCCCTTTTCACGTCGCAGCCTACCAGACAGCAAAGCTGTCTGGTTTGCTAAAGACACCTTGGAGACATTCAGAAAGTTGACCTACAATTGCATTCTGCCCGTTACTTACCATTGGCTTTCCGGTTTGTAACTCGCATTTTCTGGCTTTCTATTTGCTGGGTTTATTTGCTTTAAGCTGTCCAGCTCGAGTTCTTCCCTCCCATTGCCCAAACCCTATTTACTGTATTCTTCAACGAACTCGCTTTCTGTAAACAGGCCTTTAAATCTTGTTCTTATCTTGTCACATTTGCTGTGCATTCAAAAACAGATGTCAAATGTTAGGCTGTGTCTTCCAGGGAGCTTGGTGTTTATTTTTCTTTCTCGGGCTTCAAAGTTAGGAGATATATGTAACAATCATGCTTGCAAGTTGGGACCTACTTGAGGAAGGCTTTTTTTCTAGCACATAGCAAAATTAAATGTCTGTAAATGAACTGTGCTGACTATCATTTGTGCGCTGTATACTTTTATCAGTAAAACTGTATGTGAGTGCAAATGTAATTGTCATTTCAATTGAAGATGTGTTGTCTGTAATGGCAGTACACTACCATACCATGCATACTCCATGTTACCCCACTCTACTCTGCACCACTCCACGCCACTGCACTCTACTCTGCACTACTCCACTCTGCACCACTCCACTCTGCTTCACTGTACTGTCCTCTGCACCACTCCGCTCTACTTCACTCTACACCACTCCGCTCTACTCCACTCTACACCACTCCACTATACACCAATGCACTCTACCCCAGACTACTATGCACCACTGCACTCTACACCACTCTGTGCCACTCCACTCTATGCCACCCTGCTCTGCAACACTGCACTCCATGCCACTGCTCTCTACACCACTTTACTCAAAACCAGTGCACTCTACGTCAATCTACTCTGCACCAAATCACTCTACACCACTACACTCTACGCCACTCTATTCTACTCTGTGTCACTGCACTCTACTCCTTTCTGTTCTACTCTGCACCACTGTAAACCACTCTACTCTGTGCCACTGCACTCGACACCACTCTACTCCGTGCCACCACACTGTACACCAATGCACCTACACCACTCTCCTATACACCACTGCACTCTATGACAGTATAATCTGCAACACTTCACTCTCTGCTACTCTACTTTATGCCACTCTACGCCACTGAACTCTACGCCATGGATTTCTGCGCCAATCCACTCTACGCCAATCCACTCTGTTACTCTAATCTACTCTGCACCACTGCAGTCTACTCTATATCACTGCACCCTACGCCACTTCACAATTTACTCTGCCACTGAAGTCTATGCCACTCTATTTCACTTTGCGCAACTCCACACCACTGCACTCTACACCACTGCACTCTATGCCAATGCACTCTACACCACTGTACTTAAAATCAATACACTATACGCCACTGCTCACTATGCTAATCTACTCTGCACCACTGTACTGGACTCCACTATACTTTACTCTTTGCCATTGCAGTCTACGTCACTTTACTCTGCACCACAGTACGCCACTGCACTCCACACCAATACACTCTATGCCACTCTGCTCTACACCACTGAACTCTACGATACTCTACTCTGCAGTAGTGCACTCTCTGCCACTGAACTCTATGCCTCTCTCTACTCTATACCACTCTACGCCAATGCACTCTACGGCACTCTAATCTACTGTGCACCACTGCACTCTGACACTGCACTCTACGCCACTTCACTACACCGCTCTTCTCTACACCACTGTACTCTATGCCAGTGCACTCTACCCCACTCTGTCCCACTCTACTATGCACCACTGAACTCGACACCAGTCCACTCCACAACAATGCACTCTATGCCAATGCACTCTACGCCACTACTCTATACCACTCAACCCTGCACTACTTCACTCTACTCTGAAACAATCCACTCTATGCCACTGCACTTTATGACACTCTACTCTGTGCCACTTCAGTCTACACCACTTCACTCTACTCTGAAACAATCCACTCTATGCCACTGCACTTTGACACTCCACTCTGCGCCACTCCACAGTACTGCAATCAATGCTGCCCACTCTACTCTACGCCATTACGCTCTACATCACTACTCTGCTACTGCACTCTACCCTGCACCACTATACTCTACCCTGCACCACTTCACTCTGCAACAATCTACTCTAAGTCACTGCACTCTATGCCACTCTGCGCCACTCGACTCAATGCCGCTGCACTACTCTACGCCACTGCACTCAATGCCACTCTAAACCGTGCACTCTACGCCAATTCACTCTACGCCTCTTTACTCAAAACCAGTGCACCCTCTGCCACTATACCTGTGCCAACTACTTTGCACCACTGCACTTCACGCCACTATACTCTACAACATTCTACTCTGCCACTGCACTCTAATCCACTACACCACTGTGCTCTACGTCTCTGCACTCTATGCCGCACTAGTCTACTCTGCACCACTGTACTCTACGTCGCTGCTCTCTGCACCACTCTATGCCACTGCACTCTGCACCACTCTATGCCACTGCACTCTGACACTGCACTCCACGACCCTCTACTCTGCATGACTTCACTCTACACCACTGCACTCTATGCCTTTCTACTGCACTCTACGCCACTTTACTGCACACTACGTCACTGCACTCTATGCCACTGCACCACTCTACTCTATGCCAATGCACTCTACACCACTCTATACTACATCACCCAACTCGGTACACCTCACCTGACCACGCACTGTTATGGTTATCATGTCGGAAGACTCCACACTTTAAGTGATGAATGGACAAGAATGCCTTTACAAACATAAACTTATTATTATAATCTTGTCACTTAAAGTATTAATATTTTTATTCGCTATCTGTGCAAATGCTCAGACACATATGTCTCTGTAGAAATGGATATTAATTATCTCATAAATAGGAATGTTTAATCTGTACTCTCAATGGTCCCGATGAAGCGACCTGTGTCGTGAACATGTGTTGGCCAGTGTTGCTTTATGTTCTAAAAATAAATGAATCTTTGATTTCTAACATAGACTCCTAACTGAACCTTTTGTCTTATTCTCTAGACCTCAAAACCCAGTCCACTTTTGGCACCACTCTACTCTGCACCACTCTTTGCCACTTCACTCTGCAACACTGCTCTCTCCAACACTGAACTTTACTCCACTCTACTCTGCCTTCCTCTACTCTAGGCCAATCCACTTTAATCTACTCTGCACCACTGAACTCTGACGCTCTTCTCTATACCACTGCACTGTGACTTCAATCTAGTCTAAAACAATCTACTTTATGCCACTGCAGTCTATGCCACTCTATTCCACTCTGTGTCATCCACTCTACGCCACTCCGCACTATGCCAATCTATTTTATATTGTTGCACTCTGTGCCACTGCACTCTACACCAATGCTCTCTACACCACTTTACTCAAAACCAAATACACTCGACAGCACTGAACTCTATACCAATCTACCCTGCACTGTACGCCACTATACTACACTCTACGACACTGCACTCTACACCACTCTTCACCGTTTCACTCTGTCACTTTACTCTGCACCACTCTAGGCCTCTGCACTGTACACCAATGCACTCTACTCTACACTACTGCACTCCTCGACACTCTACTCTGAGCACTGCACTCTTTGCCACTGAATTCTATACCACTGTACTCTGTGCCACTTTACTCTGACACTGCACTCTACTCTGCACCACTCTACTGCACTCTGCGCCAATGCACTCCACACCACTCTAATCTACTGATCACCACTGCACTCTGACACTGCACTCTACACCACTCTAGTCTAGGCCACTCCACTCTGAACTACTCCACACCGCTCCACTCTGCAACACTGGACTCTACCACAATGCACTCTACGCTACTACTCTATACCACTCCACTCTACCCTGCCCCATTTCACTCTACCCTGCTCCACACCACTTCACTCTACTCTGAAACAATCTACTCTATGCCACTGCAGTCTACGCCACTCTGCGCCACTCCACGCCACTGTAATCAATGCTTTGCCACTCTATTCTATACCACTCTACTTTATGCCACTGCGCTCTACCTTGCACCATTATACTCTACTCTGCACTATTCCACAGTGAAACAATCTACTCTATGCCACTGCACTCTGTGCCACTCCACCCCACTGCAATCTACGCTATGCCACTGTACCCTAAACCACTAGACTCTATCTCAATGCTCTCTACACCACTTTACTCAAAACCAATGCCCCCAACACCACTGCACCTACACCAACTACTTTGCACCACTACACTTTATGCTGGTATACTCTACAACAATCTACTCTATGCCACTGCACTCTACATCACTGCATTCTACATTACTGCATTCTACTCCACTCTATTCTACTCTTCACCGCTGTACTCTACGTCCCTGCACTCTGACACTCTACTCTGCATGACTGCGCTCTATGCCACTGCACTCTACTCTGCACCATTCAACTCTACGCCACTCTACTGCACTCTATGCCACTCTACTCTCAGTGGAGAGGTGTGGTGCAGCGGCCAGGGCAGCTGACTTCGGAGCACAGGGCTCACGGTTCGATCCCCGGCTCCGTCGGCAGCTCAGCTCAGCACCATGTGACTCTGGGCAATAGCTCACTTAATTTCCACGACGGCCCCCAGCGCCTTGAGACCCGTAAGGGTGAGTAGTTCGCGCTTTACAAATACAGATTTAGACTGTACACCTCTGCATTCTACCCTGCACAACTCCACTGTGTGCCACTCCACGCTGCGCCACTTCACTCTATTCCATTGCACTCTACGCCTCTGCAGTCTACTCTGCATCACTCTACTCTATGCCACTGCACTCTACGTCACTGCAATCTGCGCCAATCTACTCTGTAGATTGTCGCCACTTCCCTATAGACTACTCTACTCAATTTCACTCCATGACACTCCACTCTACAGCACTCTACGACACTACGCAGCTCCCTCTATGCTAGTCCATGGCACATTACTCCTCTCTATTCTGTAACATTCTGCTCCACTCTGACATTCTACTCTGCTGTACGGCACTCTACTTTACAACACTCTGCTCCACGCAACCCCCTCTATGCCACTCCACTCTACACCACTCTGACACTCCACTCTACGACACTCTACTCAACTCTGGCACTGTGCTCCACTCAACTCTATGCCCTTCCATTCTACGACACTCTGCTCCCTCCGCGGCACTCCACAACACTGTATGCTACTCCATGACACTCTACTGTATGCCACTTCATAACACTCTTCTCTATACCACTTTACGACACTCCACGCCACTCTCCTTCACCCTACTAACTTTTAGCCATGCTGAACAACAGCCACTCTGGTGTGCAACATTGCATAAACACATTAGCAAAGCTAGTAGCTCTTGCATTTTCAAGACCTATTGGCTTTGCCAATGCTTGTAGTCAAAAGGTTTTGCGCGCCTGTCCCGCGGTGCACTAGGTTCGACTATACTTTCTTGAGAAGTGCAACAGGTGGTGAAAACGGAGCTCGCGCCGCTGCCTTGACCTTTCACCTTATTGAGGGAGAGTAGGAGCCACATGCTACACAGCTGTTGTTCGCTCTGTTTTGTCATAAGCATAACGTTATGATAAAACGATTTTGTGCGCCATCGGCATGTTAAATGACTGCTTTTGATTTTAATATTATTATTAGTTTTTTTTTTGTTTACAGATGAATTGTGATACCAACCCTTTGGAAGCTGGACTAGGATATTTTATTAAATTAAACAAGGTAAGTGTAAACTGTTTCCTAAATGTTTTCCAGCATGAAAGCTTTTCAGATTCCAAAATTACACAAGTTTGCGTTCTTGCATTTCTGTCGCATGCCCTCTTAGGTATTTACTATCTACATATTATGTGTTCTAGATTTGTGATATGTTAGGCTTTATATTTTTACATTTACAATTTGGTTTTAGGAAACAATTTGTAGCAAACCACCTCATTATTAATAAACTTGCCAGTAAAAAGGAACTCGGCGTGTGAACTGTCCTGCTACCAATACTGTAAATTGGAAATATTTTTCACTTTTTGTGGGTGGGGATAGAGAGGCAGGTCAAGGGGTTGGAGTCCTGGAGTTCTAGTGACTGGCAGATGTTTTTTTTGCCTGCTAGGTTAATTGTATTTAAGGTCCCTTCATGGTGCCACGTTGGCACCTCAGGTCTCAGGACACTGGCAGAGGGATGTAAGAGCCTCCCTTTGCCAAGGTCATGCTGCCTGAAAGTGACAATGCAGACTTTTGTGTCCACGTGTGGTCTGACAAAGGGGGAAACAATATGGCAATGCAGATCAGGGAAAGGAAGTGAAGATATTCACACACAAACATATTGAAAGAGTGGAACAAAACCATAAGGAGTAAATGAAGACACGGAACAGGAAACTGATGAGGGTGATGAAGTTAAACCACAGAAGACTGTGGAGAGGTGCTCGCAGGGGGCAGCAGACACTGGCTCCAGCCAAGTTTTGTTTAATGGAACAATTTTATTGACATTTGGTGAGTGCAATAGGTGTGTACATTATCAACACACGGTTACATCATGGACGAGCAAGAAGACATTCAGTAATCATAATTTCAAAAACCAACAAAAAGTCCATCAAGGTGTTCTTTTTGTGGTTTTGTCTGGAAGGAGGGAGTAAATCATAGGAAGACGCCAGCTGCCATTTCGGCTGTCATACCAGATTTAGAGAAAAAATATTGTGCTCCAGATATCTCCCTAGCTTGTCTCATCACCCACCCGTGCCCGGATTGGGTCATTACTACTGCTGCCCTGTGAAGCTCTCAGAACTCAATCATGTCTGACTGCCCCTCTCTAGATGGGGAGGGCAAACCTATCTATTCCTTGGGCAAAAGTGTTCGCTCCATGGCTGCAGTATCTATGCTCTTGACATCTTGATTTGCTATTGCTTAAAGATATGAAGTGACATCCCCCGCTGCTCCCAGATCTCCTTCCAGAAGACAAACTGGACACAGCAAAAGCAATTATAAGAGAAGGTGCGAAAGCTTCAGTCTCCCATGGATAGCTCCAATATAAGCTTCTACCACCTACCAGGAGCATCGATTCTGCTTCGGCAAGGATGACTGTAGAGTACTTAGCTTTGCCTGGACTACAGGGGAAAGTGCTTGATCTGCACTTTAATAGCCAGATACTTTTCAGCAAACATGTACATGAGTCACTTCAGGGCATCAAAACGGATACTGTCACAATGTGCTTCTTTCGGGCACTGCAGTTTTATAAAGCTTTTGAATTTTGAAGCACCATGAGAAAACAGTCTTACAGAGGAGGGCATGCAGAAATTGGATTTCCAAACAGACAAAATGGTCAATACATAGCCCTTCAATGATCAAGGACATTACACAAATGCATGATGAACATTGCCGACTGGATGAGAGACAACTGTCTCAAACTCAAATACGTAAATCCTCATCTTTGGGAACAACACCTCTCCATGGAGCGACGCATTGTGAGCTACTGAGCTCAGTCCATCCCTCGCCCGACATACCTCGCCCGCAACCTTGGCATCTTGGACAGCAAGCTATCTATCTATGAAAAAACAGGTTAACACAGTCTCAGCTGCCCACTTTCAAACCCTAAGAATGCTCTGCAAGATCTTCAGGTGGCTCCCAGCCAACACAAGGAGGACCGTCACACAGGCCCTCACCACCAGCAGGCTGGACTACGGGAACACACACTACGTAGGAATCACCACATGCCTCCTAAAGAGACTGCAGACAATACAGAACTCAGCGGCTAGACTCATCCTCAACCTTCCAAGACGTACCCACATTAAACCCCACCTCAAGAAGCAACACTGGCTCTCGATCCAGAAGGGATGCCAGTTCAAGACTTTGACCCACTCATACAACGCCCTGCACAATGGAGGACCAACATTCATCAACAAACGCATGACCTTCCCGCAACTGACCAGACACCTACAAACCGCCTCTCTCATCCTCGCAGACACCCTGAGGAACTGCCGAGCCAACAAGGGAGGACGCTCCTTCTCACACCTGGCTGCCAAAGCTTGGAACAACCTTCCCCTATAACTCAGGACTGCCTCATCGCTCCAGCAGTTCAGGAAAGAACTCAAAACCTGGCTGCTTGAATAAACAGAACACTGCGTAGCAGCTTGCAATTCCAGTACCTTGAGACCCTCAAGGGTGATTTACCTCACTTCACAAATCCTTGATTGATTGACATAGATCACGGAGGCAAAACTACAACAAGCCATTGCAAAAGGAGAAAGCAGGTCGTATTCTTGAGGTCAAGAC
This sequence comes from Calotriton arnoldi, assembly GCA_963921515.1. Taxonomy (NCBI): domain Eukaryota; kingdom Metazoa; phylum Chordata; class Amphibia; order Caudata; family Salamandridae; genus Calotriton; species Calotriton arnoldi. The sequence continues at coordinate 3,235,804 of CAWUFW010000015.1, forward strand.
TCAAAGACTTGCTCTACTGGCCACACCCCCTTTCCATCCAATTGGAGGATAAATGGCAGATTTTGCTGTGGAATGGGAGAAGATGACTTCAAACTGATGTGTTGTGGACACACCGTAGAGTTCTTGCAGAAACTGCCATATCGACCGCCAGCCCTGGAGAATCATCATTTGCAGCAGTTCTAACAGGTAATTCTCTAGCTTCTCAAGGCAGTGATAGAAAAGGTGCCCAAAAATGAATGCTGTCTAGGCTTCTTCACCAGGATTTTGCTGGTGAAAAAGGGAGAGGTGGCTGGAGACCCATCATAGACCACTGAGAGTTATAAAAGGTCCTACGCTGAGTCTCCTGCAGGAAGGTCACCCTACAGCAAGTATATCTAACGTTCCTAGAATTCCATGATGCTTACTTTCACAACCCTATTCATCAGTACCACAGGCAATATCTAAGATCAGCCCTATTCAATCTTAAGTCTGCTCTAAATGTCCTAACAAAATGCCTAGTGCCAGTTGCGGCACACCTGCACAACATGGCCTCTCAGGTTTTCCCACATTAAGGCTGCCTTACAAAATGGTCGACAGCAAAAGTGGCAGAAGGGTCACTGAACACTTGTCAGCCACTGCTTCATTCCTGGAGCTCAGCTGAAGCCAAATCATCCCAATCACCAGCAGCTATCCTAACTTACCTTGGAGCAGGCCTAGACACTTCACAAGAGACAGTGTGATTGGATGTGGCCATGCATGATAAATGACCTGTCTGACCCAACTGCAAGTGACTCTGGTATCCCGACTTTATTTTGGCCTCAACACACAAGTAATCCTGCGTGCGCATTGTAGGCTTTGACCCAAAATTCACATTGAGGTCCAGAGCCTAGCTCGGATGTCATGGAGAGGCGCAAAAAGTGTACATTAGACTGGGCAAAAGACTAACGTTTGTGCTCTGGACATGCACAATGAATTGTAATGGCAGTATATAATTTTTTTTTTTTTGGGTGATCAGTAGCTAATTTGGCCTTTTTACCTGTTCATGGATATGAGTGTGATGCCTACAGGGCCACTCAAATAAAGTTCCATGACCAAACCCTGCATTGAAATGCCTGTGTGAATGTCAAGTGCGGGTATATGTATTATAATATCAGGACTCTATATAGTGTGCAACCAATTCAGCAAGGGATTGCTAATAAGCACATCTGAGCAGTGTCATTTGGTTAATGATGGTTAGATGGTAGTCAGTCAGCAGAGTTTCTGGGGAGAGCCTGGGCCTTTGTTTTCCATTGAATGGCTCATCCTGAATGGCTGATGAGAGCCAGGTATAAAGCTTCACATTTATTGTGCTCATGCTGTTGGTGCTCCTGCTTGGAGCCAACATTGTCACTACCTAATGTGAGTGGCCATCCCCTTGCAAAAAAACTGTCTGTGCTGCAGAGGAAACACTATTTAAAAAAACAAGGCCAAACCGGTTTCCAAGCTCAGTGGACCCATATCCTGTGTATAAATGTAGGTCCCATACTTGCTCACTTTGTTCCAGTTCGAACTGCTTCACTGCCTTAGGAGAAGAGTTCCTGTTTTAAAGGACTGGTATCGTGGATAGCCTGTCTTCCCTAGATGATGTTACCTGGTTTTTGCAAACCTTGTTGGAAGAAGCTGTGGGTCTGCCAGTGACCCCGGGAGCTGTCTGCCTTCTGAGAGGGAACAGGCGACAGCCTTGTACTGCAGGAGTCTGCTTGTCTGAGGAGCAGAACCCAGCTGCCGACCCTCGAGTGAGGAGCAGAACCCAGCTGCCGAGCCTGGAGTGAGTAGCTATCCAGAGGGAACAGAGGAAATGTGGGAGAGTGCCACAAAGAACTTTAAGGTGCCCAGCGTCCCTGCTCTCCTGACTACTGAGTCAAGTCTGAATGAGATGTTGTGCCCAACTTTCCAGTGTGAACTCCAAAGGAAAGACTGCTTGATGTGGAGAAGTCTGCAGAGAAAGACACAGATATCAGGTGCTGACTCTAGCTGTTGGACTTGGGCAATAGCCAACATCACCAAACTGAAAGTGAAACACTTAGCTGGTCTGAAGAGCAACCAAGCAGATGCTCTCGCCTAAACTCGAAGTGTCACGATTAGGAGCTATACTGTGACCAGTTACAGCAACTGTTCAAATGCTGGGATCATCTTCAGATTTCTTCACTGCCTGGGACAACACACCAGCAACACGGCGACAATTTTTGAAGCTTTACATACGCTTTTCCAGAATTGCTTCTGTTCCTGAGGGCAGTGGCAGCTGGTAGGGAACGGTGGGGGGAAGGGGAGAGGGGTAGCGTTTAGAAAAAGACTTATCTTGTCGTCGCAGACAGCCTCTTCCGCGTCCTTGCTGTTCTGGCTCCCGGCAGCACCCAGGCTCCCCTAAGCAAATCTCAACACTGCTGTCACCATGACAGCAGTGTTGTGATAAGTCTGAGCGCTGTGGTTCAGCGCTCAGACGGGGGCTGTACAATACAACCGGTGGAGAACATGCAAAGTGCGCATGACGGTTTGGCCGGCCTGACACAGCTGGCCAAACCGTCATGTGCACTTATGGTGCAGCAGCCGCCAGCCGACCTCCCTCAGTCCCTCTCCCCGTGACGAGCCCAGACCCAACCTGGCTCGCTCGCTCATCACAGAAGAAGAAAATGATAATAATATAACGTTATTAATGTTGCGTTATTATCCTTTTCTTTTTGCGCCTAGTGGAGTCATCCCTGTGGCTGAGATTGTATTAGTACCCCACATTTTTTCATCTCGAGCGCACCGCCTGTAAAGTTGAAGGCTCCGCAGGAGCTCCCATACAAGCCATTGGGCCAATTTTGCCACCACAATCTGAAATCTTTGAACCTCGCTGTGCCTGGTTCTTGATGACCTAGTGTTTGGTCACCTAAAATGCAACAAGCCTTCAGGGATGTTTTGACGCAAGCTTGTGCACCATCCACTTCCAGGACATACAGTGATAAGTGGAAAAGACTCTGTTTGGTGTACTGAACAAACTCTAAATCTGATGACTGGGCAAACTCATCTGATTGCCATATTTATCGCATCTCCCCAAACCCGGCCTCAAGCACACTTCCACATATCTCCATCTGGCTGCAATTTCCTGATACAGACATTTTTCTGGGCCTTCTTTCTTCTCTCAAAGGATTTTATGAAAGGGCTATTTTGAGTTTTCGCTCCACTTACATGGCCGCCAGTTTCTTGGGAAGTCAGCATTGTTTTCTGACACCTCATGACAACACTATTTAAACCTATACATAAGCCAGAATTAAAGTTCCTCTCTTGGAAAATGTCTCTGCGTCTAGCCTTGACCTCTTCAGAAAGAGTGAGTGAGCTGCATGCAGTACCTGTCAAGCAACCCTTCTTTCACTTCTCAAAGGACAAGGTGGTACTGCGTCCAAATCCAGAGCTCATGTCCAAAATACTGTCAGACCAGGTTCCACTTCAATGAACCAGCGGTTCTCCCTTCCTTCTTTCCAAACCATACATCTAATGCTGAAAGTCTCTGTGCTCTTTTGATGTATGCTGATGACTTAAATTCTACCTTGACAAAGCTAAAAGGCGTAGGACACACTGACCAAATTTCTGCATCCTTCGGTCAGCACGGACCCCCTCTCCAAATGAGGACTGTTGAAATGGCTTTCATCCTGTATCATGCTCTTCCACAAGCAGGCAGAGAGTCTGCTGCTCAGTGGCAGCCTTGTCTTCCAGAGTGCCCTGCATGACATCTATTGGGCTGCAACCTGGAGGAACATTTACCAACCACTGTTGCCTGGATACGAATGCAGTAGCAGATTCGTCAATGGGAGAAGCAGTTCTGTGCAAACTTTTTTGATAAGGTGAGCCTGCTTCCCACTTTTGAAATTTTCATGGACTACTTATTACTACCTATTCTAATTCAAGCATGTGAATCTATGAAAGGTCCAATGCTGTGCAGGCAGTAAGCTACTTACCTGTAACTACATTTCTCCAGCTGGATTTCCTAGGTTCAATGCTACCCACCCTCCTCTTCTGAACAGAGTCTTACTGCTTGATCCCTTTCACTCCTGTACTTTACTGTGAAAATCTGAGCTATGTTGGCTTCAAGGCACTACCTCATTGGCTAAAGTTGGCCTTTATTGGGTATTCCACCAGTCCTAGGAACAATGAACCCTCCCTATTTGGTATTTTCGAGTATTGAGGTGCGCTTGTACAGTTTTTCTTATGCGTATCATGCATACTTACCGTCAACACTGGGCCTGGAGTAGCACCAAGTGTACAATCATTTCCCAGTGCCTCATACTGGGAGACTAAGCACACAATTTTCACCACAGTTGCCATTTAGTGTTGTGAAAATAGGTGTTTTAAAAAGCATTTATATTCTTTGTGCTCGAGTCAAACACAGCACTTGAAACACACGTATTTCAATGTGGGCATAATGAAAATAAATCAGCGGCCAGTGGGTATTGTTTTCATGGCGAAATATGGCATAAGTTAAATTAGACATAGCTAATTAATCACATTGGGTATAACTTGAGATTTTCATGGCTCCGGTTCACTCAGGTCTGCAGAATCAGTCAATCTTTCTTCGGCAAAAAGCAATGCCATAAAAGATGCATATAAGATGAAAATATATATAAAATGGAACAATACAAATTGCATAAAAACAACCTGTCATAAAAACATGAAAAACAATGTCCCATAGACCAGAATTTACGTACATGCATGTTTTGTCATCCTAGATGTGTATCATCGCCTCTCTGATTCTAAAACATTGTTGAATATACCTGGCCAATGAGACGCATACAAGATTAGTGCCACGTTCTTTTAGAAATGACAGATTTCTGTGATCTGAAATCACCAACACAAAATAGTGGAAAGCATATCGAGACCTAGATTATTTATAAAAATGGCAAAATAAAACAAAGTGCATGGTGCATTGAACTGCGTGATTGTGACAAGAACCGGGGGTAGCGGCTTGTGCTACAAACCTGTCTCCAGAAAAGTCAACATGACATGCACTATGTTAAGAGTGAATCTGGTGAGAAGAAATATGTAATGAACATTTGATGCTTTGGCTAAGTATGGCTCTATTGTACTGGTGGTCAAGAATGCAATATAAGTACACATAGATGATTGTGTTAAATCCTTATGCCATTTGGCCTCATTGCATTTGTCCAGAAACAAAGTTTTCAACATATTTTTGATGCGGAGGTTCCCCTGATTCAGTTTACAAAAAATATCAGATTTTCCAATCTGTTCAAAACCTTCTTTTATGAATTTGAGCCAAGGTATATTCTGGGGATTCTCCAGGGCCAAACAATCCGCGATTATGTTGCGACTGAGTTTAGTTTCCCCTTTAGACAATATTGTGAGCCAGAGGACAGATGGCTGTAACTTAAAATGATCCTCCAGGTAACGAATACCTAGTTCATAATGACAGATGAGATTAGGGGTACTTTTGGTATGGAGAGAAGCCTCAATAAAAATTAAAGACCTGATTATGAGTTTGGCAGATTGAGTTTTCTCCTGGTCTTTTGGCGGTCCCATGGCAGTGCATATTAGAAAGCCATTGCAATATGAGCGCCAAAGTTAGTTCCTGCACGGCATGGACTGTGAAGTCCATGCTGTGTAGAAACACGAAGTGCATGCACACAGGGGGGAACACCATGTGCCCCCCTACCTGCATCCCCATGCCTCGAGGCAACAGGGGGCCCTGTAGGGCCCCCTTTGTTTCCTCACTGCCACCCTTTTCATAGCCTTGGCTTACCTCCATGAAAGGGTGTATGTGAGGAAAGCAGCGGCACCACCAGCATATTGCGGTCTCACACTGCTGCAACACCGCCTAGGGATCATGGATCCCCGGTGGTTGCAGCGGTCCTTTGGCGGTGCAACCGCCAAACTCGTATTAGGGCGGTCGGACCACCGGTGCCTGCAACACCACCATGGCTACAGCTGTCCATCGGACCGCCGTAGTCATAATCTGGCCCTAATTCTCAATCTGTTGTAGGACATTCTGCTCTGTCTCCATAGCTCTGCTCCATAGGCAGCACGGGGAATACGTTTGCTTATATAAACAGGTAAAATCTCATTTAGAAGTGTCGAGCCCAGCTTGCTGGAGAACTTCAATTGCGCATCCTAAGTGCTGGGGGCCAAATTTTCCATAGGTCATCCATTTTCAAACCTGAGCCAGAAGGGACCCCAAGGTACTGAAAAGATTTAAACTTCTGTAAAGGAATACCAAGCAAAAAATGTGTCCTTGTTTTTCCGATATGTATCTGCAGGTTTAAATCCTCCATTAGCTGAACAAAAGAGTCAATTAATAGTTGAAGACTGTTTGCGGTGTGGACCATTTACACTGCATCATCTGCATAGGAGTACAGGCAAAGAGCATGACCCTACCTGTGGCATATCCTAACCCCTTACCCTTAAATAACCTTCCAATTCATTGATCTACAAAGTGAATATGATGGGGACCAATACGTAACCCTGACAAACTCCCCTGCTGATCTTGATAGTTTCTGTACGTTCATCTGTGCAACCATAACATATAGAAGCGCTATGGTCTGTATGTATCATAAAGTTAACAATAGAATGATCAGCGCCTAGGGCCATCATTTTACCTCATAGTTTCATTTGATTCACCCGATCAAATGCACTTCGCTTGAGGGGTCCTTGAAGGCCAAATCCAATGGACCACCCTTAACAACTGAATATTTTGCTTCCACCAGATGTCAATTAAGGCACTGTTCAATGGTTGCTATGCCCTGGTGAAACCAATTTTGGACATTCACCAGTATACTATTTTTATGGGTCCATATTTTCAATTTCCCTATCGGAACGCAGAATCAATAGAGAACTGTTTCCAAAATATTTTACAATTGCAAATTGTATATGCAATTTAGAAGATTTTGATTTATGGTTATAATTCCAAAATGTGATTCTCACAATCAGGATGTGAAGAATTTTCCAGTCCTCAATTCTTTTATTGCACATGCAGTAGGTATGCGTTTTGTGAAGAACAGTGCCCCCACCCCCGACCCCCTGTAATTTTTCTTGGAAAAAATGTAAGCATGTCAAACCTGATGAAATGTACTGGAGTCAAATGCCTGGTAATTACCCAAAATCAGATTTTGGTGTTGTAAGTGTAGCGTCTTCCCCAGCCCTGGAGCATGCAAATAAAGCACACCACATGGGAGATGTGGTTAAACACTTATTTCTTCCTCAGCATACACTAGCGCACTGTGCTTTATCTCATACTCAACATTAACCTCACCCTAACACCTCCCCATGTATGAAGTAATTCCTGTGCAGAGTCCTCCCCAGAACCACGAGGGTCCTAGTGCGTATAACATCAATATGCTACATCTCCCCTTTTTTAAATAAAAAAGTGGAGAACATTACAAAAATCACATTTCTTCAATCAATTGGTGAGGTGATTGCATTTGATGGCAGGACCAGATGATCCGAGATAATCGAGGTCCACCCTGATCGGACACTGCTGGCATAGGCTCAGATGCTGGTGCTGGACTTGCTGGCAGGGCAGCTACATACATGGTTTCAGGACTCAAGAGTTGCGGTAGGTGTTTGAAATGTGACATGTCCTGAGTGATGGATTGTCTGGTACGATGTGCTGTTATCATCTGTCCCTTGTGTGCCACAACCTGTAGAGGATCAGCGACAAAAGGAGTGTCCATTTTCCGTCTTCTTTTCTGCTTAACCAGTACCCAGTCTTCTTTGTCGAAGACTGTCTCTTGGGCATGACGACGCCTAATGGCACATGTTTTTATTTTCCTTTTCCGAGTCGCGTCAGTGTCTCAAACCTGATCAGTATTCACTGATCGATCCGAGGTCCATTGAGGAAGTTTTGTTCTGATGGCTCTCTCAAATAGCAAGGTGGTAGGGCTCTCACCAGTTGTGGAGTGAGGAGTCAATTGATAGGCCCGAATGGCCTGGAACATGGCTTGAATAAGATCAATTCCTCCCATGAGCGCTCGCTGGATGACTCTTTTGAGGGGGCCCATGAATTGTTCAACTACACCATTGGCTTTGGGCCAGAGAAGTGTTCGCTTTTGGTGTTTGATATTGAGTTGGACAAGAAAGTATTTCAACTCTTTGCAGTTGAAGGGTGGGCTATTATCAGATTTGAGAATTTCAGGAATGCCCCACATTGCAAAGATGTCATCAAGCCGTTCTATGACCTTGTCATTGGTTGTCAAAGATAGGTCTTCCACCAAAGGAAAACGTGAATATTAATCAATGACAACCATGAAATGGTGTCCATTTCCTAATGGTCCAAAAAAGTAAACTGCAACTCGCTCCCAGGCATGAGCAGGAAGGTCAGACATTGCCACTGGGTGTTATGTTAACTTAGGAGAAAAGCAATTGCAAATGTAGCACCTTCTCAACTCGCTCATCTAGTCGAGGGAACCACACTCGATTTCGTAGGGCTCCTTTGGTGGGTACGATACCACAGTGTCTTTCATGGGCCAGCTCCATGAACCGCTGTCTTAAGCTTTCAGGTATGACGATTTTCAAGCCTCTCAGTATTACGCCTTCTTTGGTAACTGCTAACTCATACTGCACATTTTTTAACTTTTGGAATTCAGCAATATCAGCAAGAGGCAGGGTACTTTTCCTCCATGATTACGTAGCAGTAAGTTCTTTAACAATAATTATGTATTTATCAGCATTGGTGGCTGCAATGATTTGTTCCCATGATAGAACCGCTAGTGTGCTGGATCTCACGATAAAGTTGAGATATGATTCAGCGGTCTTGGATGTTGAACTGTGACAATGTAGTGGCACTCGTGAAAAATAATCTGCTGGGTTTTGATCCTTCCCCACATTATGCACAATCTCATAGTCGTACTCTCAAAGTCTTAACCCCCACCACCCAATGGAAGGGGGAATCTTTGTCCTTCGGGTTCCCAAAAATTGTGTGTAACGCCTGGTGATCTGTGATGACAGTGAATCGTTTTCCGTAGAGGAATAAATGAAAAAGTTTGCAGGCCCACAACACAGCCAGACCTTCTTTCTCCGGCTGGTAGTAGGCATGTTCCATCTCAGACAGGCTACGACTGGCATAGGCCACAATGTGTCTCTGAGCATTCGGATGGCCTTTGTGTGAAACAAGTATTGCCCCAAGACTATCAGGCTTGCATCAACTGTTATTTCAGTATGTAACTTAGGGTTGAAGTAGGCCATTTCAAATGCATGCTTAATGTCTTTGAAGCTCGTGTCTCATTCTGGAGACCATTGAAATGGTACATTTTGCTTTGCAAGTCTCTTAATGGAGCGCTCACTATACCAAATTTGCAAATGTATCTTGAGCAATAACTAGCCCTGCCTAGAATGGACCGTAGCATAGTAACATCTTAGGGGGCAAGTGGATGATAGTGCTGGTACCTTGTCTGGGTCTGAGTCTGGAGCCTGTTCCCCATCAGGGAATATGTGCCCAAAAAAACTTGAGTTTAGTCTTGTGAAACTTGCATTGTGCAGCATTCAGAATGAGGCGGGCATCAACAAGTAACTGGGACACTTGGTTAAAGGCTTTATTGTGTTCTTGTGTTCTCTCAAAAGCCAGTATGTCATCACTATAGTTAAAAGCATGTGAAATTGGATGGATTACTCAGCAAATGACGTCCTGAAATTTCTCTGCAGCCTAAGATACTCCAAAACCCAGTCTCTTATATGTGAACAAACCAACATGAGTTGAAAAGGCAATAATGTACCTGCAATTTTCTTCCAGTTCAAGTTGGTGGTATCCTTTATTCAGGTCGAACCGGGAAAACACTATGGCGCCGTTCAATTGCATGATCATGTCCACTATGTGTGGACCAGGGTGTCTTTCTCTCTCAATGGCTTTGTTTGCCTGGCACATATCAATGCAGATGCGCACTGCTCCGTTATTGCCCTTTTTTGGTACTACTACTATGGGTGAAACACATGGCATGGGAACTGTAGAGCGTTCAATGATGTCATGTTTTAAGAGTGCGTCCAACTATCTCTCTACAGCTTCTTGTAGATAAAAGGCAACTCTACGGTGTAACTGAGCAACAGGGCAAATGTCTTCATTGATATGAAGCTCTACTTTCATTTTCTTGAGTTTTCCCTGGCCATGGAACGGTGGGAATCCGCTCGTAATCTCAGACTGAGCACAGAGGTTGTATCCGAGGGATATCAACGCCATGACAGTGACTAAACTGAGCAAGCAGGCATTCTACGAAGTCCCTTGTGGAACATGAATGGTGGTTCGCACCAATGTCTTTTTGTGTCGCATTTTCACTGTGAACGACCCTTGGCTTTGTAGTGGCTCAGAAGCGGCCCAGGTATACACCTTTGTGCCTGATGGAGTGAGGCGAGGCACAGGGGATAAACCTTTTCCGCTGGCATGATGTCAATCGACGCACCACTGTCTATGATGAAAGCTACTGGGTGATCATTCACTTTCAATGTGATTTTAGGAAAGAGTCCAAATGAATTTTATTGCTTTACTTGGTATACTGCCTTTGACTTGTGACTTTTCTTACAGATAGCTAACCCCAAATGTGCACGCAGTCCTTTGGCAGACATCATCAGCGCACACCCATCTTCTTCACTGGCATTCGATAATGACATTGAGGAGCCTTTGTACAATCAGCTTGATGACAATTGATTTTACCTGGTCTCTACCTGTCGAAGTTGATGTTGCTTTTTGACTTTGTGGGCTTGGTGGGAATGCTTCTGGAATGTTCTTGCATCCATCTTTTCTTTCCGTCGCGATGCATTTGATTTTTCTCTAGCTTGACACACAGTCATGAAATGATTCCTTTTTCCACAACCTTTGCAGACCTCCCCAATGGCTGGACACTCACCTTCATGGGGAAATGAAAATCCCCATTGGAAACATAATTTTGTTTTCTTTGAAGATGTTGACTTAGTGCATCTTGTTTATGCTTGTGCTTGCTTTTCACAATCAGCGCTGATTCACTGTGTGCTGTCCCTGCTTCCATGTCAGCAGCTTGTTGATCTGCTCATTCTTCTCCTCCTGCAGCCATCAGCATTTTCTCCAAGCTGTGTGTTTCTCTCAACAAGCGCCTTCTAAATGAATCTGAAAAGTAGTCATCAGTGACTCTGAGGCGCATAGCTCTTCGTGGGTGAAGTCACAGAATTTGCAATGTTTAATGAGTGTATGAAGTCTTTCAACAAACTAGTCCATTGTATCACCAACCTGTTGTCATTCTTGGTTGAAGATATACCTTTCATAGTCGACATTCGGCATTGGGTTGAACTTGGCCTCCAACGTTTCTTTTACCTTTTGGTATGATTCTGCATCAGTCTGAAACTTTCTTCAGCACTTCTTTCACTCCATCACCTGCAAGGTTTTTCAAATATTTGATAATCTTCTTCATCTTCTTCTAGTGCATCTGTGAAGTCATCAAATGTGTTGATCCCCGCAGCCCACTAGGCACCAATGTTCTGCTTCTTAGAAGTGTCAAAGTGCGGTGGTGGCTTCAGGACCATGGCTGGATTGTATTTCATGCTCTTTTTTTTCGGCCAATGAGAGCATGTGCTTCTCAGACAGCTTTTGCTGTACCCAGGTTCCTAAAACTACAGCAAGCACAACTCATGTGCTTGCACTTGGTTCACCATGTTAGATCTGAGGTTGTAGAATGCTTCACTTGTCTTTGACTATGAGTAAATTCTCGGTTTCTCGTACCTGGTTGTCGCTGACATTATCTTTCTGCTTTATTCGAGTAATTACTCTGTATTTGTGGCGTAGCACAGCATCTCAGTCGACTGCTTCACTGGCGGTTTTGGCGAGCTTTTTGATTTGCACCTCTGCAGGGCCTTCACTGTCTTCTTTGACTGTGTATGCTCTGGAGCAGGGCCTTGACTTCACATGTACAAGTTGCAGACTGCTTTGCATCGATTTGAGACACATGTGGCATGCACGAGCAGTTTGCTGTACTGTTGCAAACTCTCAGGGAGCGCAGTCTCGTTTTCTTCAGGGCACGTATCCCCTACTCATTGCCAGATGTAGAGACTTCCTCAGCCCTGGAGCATGCTGATAAAGAAAACGACATGGGCGCTGTAGTTAAGCACTTCTTTATTGCAAATCATACACTCACGCACTCACTGTGCATGATCTCATACTCAACATTAACCACACCTAACTCCTCCCCACAAATGATGTAGTTCCTGTGCAGCGTCCCAGTGCGTATAACATCAATATGCTACAGTAAGGACCAAAATCTGCACGTTATTGCCACTTCCCTGTCCCACACCTCCAATAAAAACATAATAAATGATAATTAGCGCACTTGATAAATTCTAACCACCTCAGTGTTGGATTTTATTATGTGCAATAACTAATACATCCGATAATGGGACACTTGTAATGAGGGCTCTTGAGTTTGGTGAGATGGGAGAACTCATGTATCTTATGCCACAACCGTATCTGCCTTAAGGTATACTACCCCAGGCTTCAAAAATACTCCTTCCCTTACACCTTCACGAATTATGGAGCTTTTCATGTCCACTACTCCTGCCCTCAACACAATTAACATTTAATCATCATTAAATATCTGAATTTTTTTTCCAGAAGTGGAATTGGTAAGAAAAACTTTGCGTCTGCCTGCCAACAAACGACTTTGTTTGTGAGTATACACCAACGTTCAGGCCCTTCCTGCTCCTGAAGGTTCCTGCCCCACCCCAATGAGTAGGTTTACTCAAAAGAAGAACTTTGCGTGAGTAAATCTTTTTACGATTGTGAAACCACCTTTGATGAATGCGGTTTTACACTTGTAAAAAGGCTACTTGCTGGTGTAAGCTAAACATACTTCCTTAAATAGCTGAGAAGCTGGACCCATTGGATTTTAACTCATAAATGTGTCATGATAAATTGAAAACTATATCTTTCATGTTCAGTAAGAGCAAGATAATGTCTGCAAGAAGCAAAATTGATTTATCCCGTGCTTCTTTAATGTTTTCAAACAAATGGCGTTTTGCTCATGAGTTTTTGTACAACATGTTCATACGTTCGCAGGATGCGAAACTAGAAGTGTCACTGTTGCCAGAAAATTTGTGGCTGTAAATCGGAAGATAACGCCAGGCGGGTACTGAACACCTGAACTTCTTTCTCAGCGAGGGTGCAGGCCTTTTAACTGGTTTAACTTTAATAGTATAGGCCAGGGGTCTCCAACCTTTTCTGTAATAAGATCTACTTATGTTCAATAAAAATTCTCCCAAGCTACTAATATTATTAGAGATGTAATAGTAACCACATAAGACTAGGTTACTTTAGTGGCCACCACATGCAAGGTTACCAGCAGTGATCACCTCAGCGCATCAGGCATAGTTGCCAGCAGTAATGCAAAAAAGGCTTTGTCAATGTGGAATGCTTCTGCCGGGGGTAACACATAACCGCCATAGCTGCAGTGCCCATACCACTAAGGTAATAATAGTAATAAGTCTCCCAAACAAAGTTTGATTTCTATCATTCAAATATACACTTTAAATATATATTTGAAGTTCAACCATCTTTCCCCAAACATCAGCCTATGAGTTCTGAAAGTACCCACATTTTCATTTCGAATACACACATTTCCATTTTGGTATACATACATTATTTCAACCAAGCAAACTCTTCTAATTAATTTCACTGGGCTGTAGAGGAAAGCTACTTAAAGTCTAGTAGTGTAGGAGCTACTCGTTGGATAAGCCTTGTATAGGCTCTTATTATTAGGAGTAAACAGCAACTGAGCGATTTTGTTTTGGGATTCTTGTCATTAGTGCCCTCTAGTGGTAAATTAATGTAATGCAGTTCGTTGACAGAGCCGAGACTTGCCGTTTGGGTATTCGCGTGGAAAACCAAAGTCGGAAATTTGGTGCTGTCGACTTACTTGTTCTTGCTACTGTGAGAAAACATCCGAAATGTTATTAATTCACAAAGTAGCTAATTAATATGCACCTATTAACGCAACGTGTAGGAACATTTTCAACATTTCTTTGATATATTTCTATTCAGGAGAGCACTCGGTAGACTGTGCAGCTTATCAGTGTATCTACACCCCAAGCGCTAGCCACCGACAGAGCGCTAACCTGCGTACCTTAGTCTGGAAATACTAAATGAAGTCACAAATGAAGTCACTTTAATTTTATTTCATGATTACTTCTTATGCATGCTTCCTTAGTCAACGTCTGCCATTCCCAAACGCCACAAATAATAGTTGTTACTATTTTAATCATTTAAATGCAAGCATCCGTGCTGAACTGTCCTCAGAAGGGTAGCGAGGCTCTGTTATCCTTGCTGGGATTCAGACTTGCGACCCCCAAATCACTGTAGGTCAGCGTTGAGCATTTAACTCGCTGAGTCATCCTGCCAGCAGTCCGTGCCATTTAGGATGAAATACACACGTCTTCTTTTAAACTTGGACCATAGTTCAGATGCATCAGATACTTTTCTTTCCCCCTCCAGTAAAGCTGGGAATGCGAGAGCCAATAAATCTTTAAAATGCGCTGTAAATGTGTTTGAAAAAGTTTCTATCCTAATTGGTATTGTCATGTTACATACTTTAATTCCTATTTCTTCTATTCAAGTGTGCTTTTGGATTGTTGGAAGATGTTCATGTTGAAGGTGAACACTGAAGCTTAGTGGTCAGTAGAATTGAATTTTTTTAAATGACACATTTCAGTTGATGAGGTAAAGGAAGTGCAAATACTATTTGCTCAGGATCACAGTTCAGTGAGGAGAACTAGGAATAGAACCCAGATCTGACCACAGTCATCACCTTTAACCACAACTCCTCCCTTGAAGAGGCTTTTGGGGTATAGGGAAACAGGAGATTTCCTGCGGTTTAGTGCCATTGAAAGGCGTATAAGCATCGGGCCGAGTCAATGACATAATCTTGCCTGACAAGTGCTTTAATTGGCCTTGGAACATAATTTAGTCAACCGCTGTTTGAAAAGAGTGTCTCTTGAAATCTTATCAATACATTTCTTATTTGGGGGTTTAACCTGTTACCTGGGTTCTAATGTGGCATTCTGCAGCATCAGGCTGTTTGGCATGGATACATCAGAGACGAGCGTTTGCAAGCCAAAAGGGCTGGTGTTGGCTGACAGCCTTTTGGCATTTTGTTATGTTATGTTAATATAACTTATTAAGCGCAACGAATACCCGGAGGTGTCTTGGCGCTATGGAAACTACAGTAAGCCCTAGAGGTTCTTGCATTAGTTCAAGAATAGTCATGTGTTCAGACTCTTTCTAAATAAGGCTAGGGAGCTTATAGACCTGATATGCATAGGAAGCGTATTCCATAACTTTGCCGTGCCATAGCCAATGCTTCGTCCTCCCCAGCTGGAGGTGTGAAACCTGGGAACCGTCATAAGTTTGATGCCAGTAGATCGAAGCTGATTTGTTTCGTGGAGGCTTTTGCAAAACGGTATTGTTGCGGGAGCTGCGGGCCCTCACAATTATAAATAAAATTGGCTCAAAGCAAAAATGTGTTTTTTTGACACAAAAAGCAGACATTGCGATAGTAGTCGCTGGCACTGAAGGAAACTACTTTGTGTGTAAAGGAATTCACACAACAACGGCGGACCTTTCAATCGCACCTGACACACAGTTCCAAGTAATTATGGCTGGGTGCACTTCACCTCCAATATCAGCCGTTGTATGATATTACTGCAGAGCAGAGTAAAGTTCAAAGCAAAATGGAATGGTGCACCCAAAAAAAGTCGACAAATCTTCGAGTCTGTAGAAAAAATTCTGCCTTTATTTAATTCTACTTTAAAACATAAAGTCCAGCAACCAAAACATCCAGTCAACGCGTTTCATACTGTGTGTGGATGTGCTGAATGCAGTCACTCAGTGAACTTGGCCATTGACTGGAGGAGACGGACCCTTTTGCCCCAAGTGGGTGAAAGAAAAATGTGAATGGCACAAACAGACCTATGAAAATGAGTTAAAACTGAAAGCTACTATAAGTATCAATGATATAATTTTATTAAAATCAAAAGGTCTCTGCTAATGCCATACCTTAAAATGGGTAATTCAATAGAATGTCATTGTAGATATGAGTGCTGGTTGTTGTTAACTGCTTATAGCCGACAGTCACAGGGGTGAATCCAAGCAGATTAAGCCCAGCTTTTTATCCTCCCATAGTACATAATAGACGTATTGAGTTGGGTAGTTGTAACAACTAGTACCTCCAGTACTCAGTCTTTGTCTGCAAAACAGTAATAGCAAACACTATACAAACGGTTATAGATTTAACACATTCATACACCAAACGTCTGCTGAAATACAACAAATGAAACTGTTTTGATTCTAACAGGAAGTAGCAATAGTAGTCTTCCAGTTGTTTTTCTTAATTACTTTTACATTTTTTGGTTTTCTATAAGAAGAGTTCAGATACTTGTGTTTAAGTATGGTTAAAATCAAGTTTGAATGATCCTCAGTTAAAAGGGCTAGTAAAATCAAAACTGTAGAGGTAACGCAACAAAGGATTTTCACTTCTTTCTGTTTGCCCACTATTCATTTTTTTCTTTTCTCCATCTCTCCCTTTGCCTTCTCCCTTTTTTATCATAATCATACCTTAATTTTTTTTTTCTTCTTAAATCTTTGTATTTGGTTTTTAAACGTATTCACCAGTAGCGGTAGGACATATCAGCTCATGGCATTACAGTAAGTGACACTTCACAAATAGAGGCATAAGCATAGTATGGCACCGAACATTTCATGAAGGGTAGCATGGGTGTAATGCAGAGTGCTGTTGTGAGGGCCAAATGGGTCTGTCCATTGCCGTCCCACTGTGCCAGTAATTGGGGGGAGGCTATTAAACTGGGGAGGGAACCGGGCTTGGTACCGTGGTTCTGGTAGTCCGTGTAGCCCCTTTTAAGAGTGGTATGGGTTGTCGCGTAGATAAAGGTGCTGGCATAACGTAATATGGGTGCCAGCTGTGGGAGCACTAAGGGGGCAGGGGCAGGCGGGCACAAGCGGGGGGAGCGTAGGCAGGGGCGATGGATATTGGACGTTGCCAAGAACGCTGGCAATGAGGAGGTGGCGGGAAGTAAGATGGATGAGAGTTCTCGTGGGGGCAGATCATCTTTCTCACTCTCTGCCGGAAATCCATGAGCAGGGTGACCCACTGGGGAGAAATGGGACGTTTACGAAGGTGGTGGATCTCTTAATAGCGGAGAGCTTCTTCCTCCACATTACCCGTTTGTGCATCGCCCAAACTGGTGGGGGCGCTGGGGAGTGCCACGCTGGGGAGTGCCACTGGAGTGTGACTGTACTCTTGGCGAGGGCTGCAAAGCGGGTACACACTTTGTGTTTCTTCCTATGCCTGAAGATGATGATCATACCTTATATGGCATTTTAAAAACTAGCCACCACTGCAAAGACGGGAGGTGTCCTGATTTGGTGCATACCCTCAATATAATGTCACGTCTGTACTCTGAGTACCTGTCGGGTTAAAGTCTTTAGTGCTGTTCCAGAGGTTTCACATGGCACTACTGTCGTCTCCCGTCCCTACTGACCCCATAACACATAGAACAGGTACAGTGGGCAGAGAGGAGCTGGAAACCCATGCGGAA
Source organism: Calotriton arnoldi (assembly GCA_963921515.1). NCBI lineage: Eukaryota > Metazoa > Chordata > Amphibia > Caudata > Salamandridae > Calotriton > Calotriton arnoldi. The sequence goes on from CAWUFW010000015.1 coordinate 3,253,366, forward strand.
TAATACACTTGTTGAATATTCCTTCCTGCAAGTCTTTAGTGAGAGTCCCTGAAAGGCGTGCGGGGTCTGTCTCACCAGGGACCTACCGGATCCAGAGCCCTCCATGGTGGACATCCTCGCTGCTGCTAAGCACCCTAGGGAGGCTGTCCAAATCCGGATACACGTCATCAATGTGGAGGTTAATTTACTCCCAGCAGACTTTAGGAAAATCTCTTATAAGGTCAGCTCAGCAGAGAAAAAACTTCAGTCACTGAGGAAGTAAAGCAGCTGAAGGACACAGCCAGCGTCTCATAAACGAGGGTGAGGGCTGCGCGAGATGGAGAGGGCAGGTCCAGTGCAGCAGCGACCATTTCTGGGAAAAATCTGAAGGACCAAGTATGGCAGCCTTAATGAAGGAACGGGCAACCAATGTTCTGAAAACTAAGGAGCCTTCTGCTCGCCTTTGGTTGGAGCAGAGACACAGGCCCGGGCCTTTCCCAGGGCGATTATCACCAAGATACTGATTTACAGAACTAGAAATGCCTTCTTCAGCAAGACAGGTGTTCTGGCGCTATCACCTACAAAAATACAAAGATACCCCTGTTTTTTGTCATTACTCAGACTGTCCAGAGGCATAAGAAAAGCAAGCTTCTATGCCACAAAAAAATACACATTGAAAAATCCCGCATTGTCTGGCTTTGTAATTTCAATCCTACAATAGATCTAAAAAGGTACAGGGTATAATTATTCCACACACATGAATTTGTAGAGTGGAAAATGACCCATGCAGAGTATAATCATCAGCAAATGCTGTGTTCCTGTCATGTTTTCTTTAGTGCAGGGAACAGCCTGTCTCTCGCTAGATACTAAAAGCTATGTGACCCAGGTATGAAATATATGATCTGGTTTCCCAGCGTGGCACACTGAGGTAAGTCATGGCACTTTCTGTCCTCAGAAGAAATATGGGAGTAGATGGATGGCTAGAATGTGGCCTGGCCATGGAGACATCCTGGGAGCCTAGGTGCTGGAAATAGGGGTCTTGCAGCTCCCCCAAAATAACCATGCTTGAGTTCCGAAGGTGAATGAGCAAAGATGCCTGTCATTTTTTCTCACACTTACTGTGCGTTCAGAGACAGAGGTCAGACTCTGTCTTCTGAGAATTGCTGCTTATTATTCTAACCTGGAAATTGCTATTTTCTTTCTCTGATTGCAAAGTGAGAGGATTTTATAAAATGAACTGTGACAGACTTGCTGGTGTGACAGGAAAGTCTGCAGGATGTCATTTTTTTGTTACACAACAAATTTTAAATACCTTTAAATGAACTGTACAAATATTTTAAAATATATCGGTGGTTACGAAAGCACAAATGAGGTGCTTTTTTCAATTCTGTGGTGTGATGGAAACAAAGATTTCAATACGATCAAAACAAATCAAGACACTTTACTTGGTGATGCACAAATAACAAATATTCGCTGAAACACAATTTCCACACATCGTTTGTGCACAACATAGTTTTACATCCTTGCTGAATGGGGATGTCTCATTTGCTGCACTTTGGGACTCGTTCATAAGGTGAGAAATCTGTGGGAAGATGTAAGAAGAAAAAATACTTTCAGTAACTATATTTCTGGTGTGTACATAATCTTCCTGAAGATTCCTCCCACTTCTCCATCCTTCCCGATGAGCTAGTGCTCCGATCAATAATATCCCAGAGTATGCTAATATGTGCTGTATTTCTTGCTCTCATGATTCTCTGTTCCTCTCTTCACACCTCATTATGGCACAGAATGAAAATTAGGATGCCAGCATTCTGGTTGGCACTTAATATACACTGGTGATGTCTTATCTGGAGGTGGGATCCCGGCTGAAGCGGTGTGGCACCACCTGACAGTATTGGGAAGAGCATTGATGTTGAAAAAGTTTCTGGACCAATCTGAAGCCTGGGAAGAGTTATCATAAGGCGACGAAAGATTAGATATCCACTAGAAATATTATTACCGAATGTGAGTAACTTTCTCTTCTGTTTGAATCCTGTGCAGTGAAAGAAGCCTACCGATAGGCAATCTACTCTTCTTCCTTCAAGACAGAACTTGGAAGATACGCGATCTTTTCTTCTTTCTTCAAGACAGAACTTGCAAGATACGCAATCTACTCTTCTTCCTTCAAAACCGAACTTGCAAGATACGCGATCTTCTCTTCTTTCTTCAAGACAGAACTTGCAAGATACGCGATCTTCTCTTCTTTCTTCAAGACAGAACTTGCAAGATACGCAATCTTCTCTTCTTTCTTCAAGACAGAACTTGCAAGATACGCAACATACTCTTCTTCCTTCAAAACCGAACTTGCAAGATACGCAATCTTCTCTTCTTTCTTCAAGACAGAACTTGCAAGATACGCGATCTTCTCTTCTTTCTTCAAGACAGAACTTGCAAGATACGCAATCTTCTCTTCTTTCTTCAAGACAGAACTTGCAAGATACGCAATCTTCTCTTCTTTCTTCAAGACAGAACTTGCAAGATACGCAACATACTCTTCTTCCTTCAAAACCGAACTTGCAAGATACGCAATCTTCTCTTCTTTCTTCAAGACAGAACTTGCAAGATACGCGATCTTCTCTTCTTTCTTCAAGACAGAACTTGCAAGATACGCAATCTTCTCTTCTTTCTTCAAGACAGAACTTGCAAGATACGCAATCTTCTCTTCTTTCTTCAAGACAGAACTTGCAAGATACGCGATCTACTCTTCTTTCTTCAAGACAGAACTTGCAAGATACATGATCTTCTCTTCTTTCTTCAAGACAGAACTTGCAAGATACGCGGCCTACTCTTCTTCCTTCAAGACAGAACTTGCAAGATATGCAATCTTCTCTTCTTTCTTCAAGACAGAACTTGCAAGATATGCAATCTTCTCTTCTTTCTTCAAGACAGAACTTGCAAGATACGCAATCTTCTCTTCTTCCTTCAAGACAGAACTTGCAAGATACGCGATCTTCTCTTCTTTCTTCAAGACAGAACTTGCAAGATACGCAATCTTCTCTTCTTTCTTCAAGACAGAACTTGCAAGATATGCAATCTTCTCTTCTTTCTTCAAGACAGAACTTGCAAGATATGCAATCTTCTCTTCTTTCTTCAAGACAGAACTTGCAAGATACGCAATCTTCTCTTCTTCCTTCAAGACAGAACTTGCAAGATACGCAATCTTCTCTTCTTTCTTCAAGACAGAACTTGCAAGATACGCGATCTTCTCTTCTTTCTTCAAGACAGAACTTGCAAGATCATTTTTCGTTGTAGCCACATTACAGTTACTGTGTTTATTAAGGAGCTTCAGAGAATTGACCAGTGTGTTGTAAGTACTAAGTACATTTTTTAAAGATATTTTATTGATTTCGGTCATGGTAAATGATACATTACAGCAGTAGAAATTTCCATGGACAGACATATGTCATGATGTGCACAGTGCAAATATCGACAAAAACATGACGGTATCCATTCGTGACATAACAGTCACAGGTGTGGGAGACACACAGGCACATGATCACTACTAACAGCAGGGAAGTAAATGGAAAATCCCCTGTTTCATGGAACACTATGCGTCCCCAAAGTCCTATATGTTGTAGGTTATCTGTCTGTGATCCAGGTGATCTGATTTCAGTCCCTTTCAGGGTAGCCTAGTCATTCCAGATCTTGCGAGCCCACACCTGGTAAATCAGCAGCTCTAATGCCATGCAATTGTCTAAGACAGTGGCCCATGTCTCCACACCCAGGGAGTCCCCGTGCTTCCATTCCTGACTGTCCTGCTTAGCCATGAGACGCAGCATAGTGTTCTTGTATCTGTTAGTCAGTGTTGATAGATGTAGCAGTACCAGTTCGGCATCTCTGGGCAGTCTCCAGCCCAACACTCCACTTAGTGTCTGCAGCACCAGAAAGGTGCAATGCCCGGGCAGCACGGTATAGTGTGCAAATAATCATAACAGTAGTGTTACATCTCAGGCAGATGGGTGCTGGAGTGTGACCCTTTAAGAGGTGTAGATATTCAATTGGGAGGAGGTGAAACTGAGTAGCAATGGACGCCTAGTTAAGTGGATGGATGCATAAACACGGGTGTCTAGACAGTCTGCTTGAAAATTCTGAATAATTATTCGTGCATTTGAACATCCTGAGCTCATTTAATATAAGAACTTGAAATAAATACATTTGCTGAACCAAAAACCAAAAAGTTTCCAATTCAATAAGCTGGGAGTACCTTTTTGCGCCCCTTGAAAAGGTAACCATTAGGCCTGTTTCTGAGAACCAGACATCTCCTCTAGACAGATTTAATTCAGCATGTAAGGGTCTTGTCTTTCCTATTTCCTGCTCAGCGGGGTACTAGACCGGGCTGTCCCCTTTCGCCACTACTGTTTGCAATAACGATTGAACCCTTGGCCAATTGGTTGAGAGTGGATGCTCTGGTAACAGGGTTCAAACGGGCAGAAGGACTATCGGAGAGAGTATCGCTGCATGCAGATCTTACTTATCGTAGTGACCTCCGTGAATCAGGTCCTCGTGCAGTGAGAGCTCTGGGAAGATTTGGGTGTTACATCGGTCTTAAAATTACTATAATTAAGTCTGTGGTGCATCTGCTCTGGGGTACAGAACGGGACATGCAGTAGGCTGATGGCCTAATCGTTGCAACAGAAGGATTTAGTACCTTGGCGTCTTAATAACCAGAGACCAGAGCCTTACGTGGGAGAAAAATCTCCTTCCCCAAGTAAACAAATTGCAGAGTGACCTGGCCTTTTGGCGCGCTCTCCCTCGATCTTTGTATGGCATATTTTCTGCTGTTACATGCTGCACACTTGGCAGTTGTTAGCAACTGGCTCCAGGAGCCGTAAACAGATTTGGCATATGCCACAGAAATAGGTTATGGAAGCAGCACATTACCTAGATTTCTTATATGTTAGCAGGGTGAATCCCACATTACCTCCTATCACCAAAACGGTGCTAGGTATCTGGTACAGTACCCTGCGCTATCTCAAAAGGTATGGGAGATTAACGAGTGACACCCTCCCCGCCACCCCCCTTGTAAGTGAGCAGAATATTGCTTGAGGTAAATGCACTGCAGGGCTTTCTGGAGAGGGTTGCAGCTGCCATATCTAAACTTGTCAACCTCTTGGAGAGTACACATGTAGTGTTATTTGCCACACTTCAGACTAACGTTTGACGTATACAAACACCAGATGTTCAGGAACGTACAGATGCTTTACATCCCAGTAATAGTGGGGTGTCTGATACACCAGATTTCAGTCCTCTGGAGGCAAAACATCTTATGGTGAGCTTGTCAGGGGGAGATAGCCACGATTTATGGCAGCCTAGTGATGACTCACTGGACCCTTTTATGATTCTTAAAATGACGAGAAGCTGGGATGTCCCCGTTGGCGTCCTATTTGTTACTATGGGAAGCAGTGGTACCCCAAATATTGTCAAAGTAGTCCGACAGGGCAGTGTCCACTGTTTCCATTGCAATTGGGTCAGAGAGTAAGTGAATGTTGGACTGTTCCCCATCATTTTCCTAGAGATGTGTCCCGGCTGTTATGCCTATCCGACTTCCATGGCAAACACAAGGAGATGATGGACGGAGCGCTGAAACTTTCAGACACTCACCCCCAGTCACAGATCTGGGTTGAATCCATCATTGTTCTTTAGCTCACTTTGCCCCCCCAGTTCAGACCCAGCCATATGCAAATCAGTCATGACCTTGTTCCTCATGGGAACAGTCCAGCCCGAACTGCCAAGCCATGTCTTCCCTGGACCGGAAACAAGCATCCTGGGACCAGTTTCGGGGTTTCAATGACTGCATATGGCTTGGTCTGAACTGGGGTGGCGAAGTGAGCTAAAGAACGATGATGGATTAAACCTAGATCTGTGGCTGGGGGTGAGTGTCTGAAAAGTTTCAGCGCTCCGACCATCATCTCCTTGTGTTTCCTTTTTCCGACTTCCATGCCCCGGAGCTTGGAAGTCGGGTAGGCATAACAGCTGGGACACGTCTCTGAGAAAGTGACCTGTGAACAGTCCAACATCTGCGTACCATATGTAGCCTTCTAAATGAGGAATTTAGGGTCACTAATATAATTATCTTTACAACCGCCTCAGCTCATGGGATGCAAGTCATTTGGACAAATGCTATCCATTCACTAGAGGTGGGGATTCACTTTTTCCTGATTAGTATAGGAACTCAACCACAAGAGAAGTTTAGGTTCTTACAAGCTGTTCCTGAATAACTGCTGCAGATCCATGTTGGTACTATAAAGGCATGAAACATGTAGATCTATTTGTTGACAAAAAAATTCCAATGACTATCTAAATTTTATTTGTTGAGAATCAAGAAACATTCTTTTGCTTTGTTTCTCCGAACCTTTTTTAATCTTAACATAGACTAGTTCAAAAAATAAAAATAACTAATAGGGCTCTATAGTTAATTTTAGTGATCCTATTCCAGTTGTTGTCCATCAACACCGGGAGCAATTGAGTTGCACTTTGACAACTAGATTGGCGAGAAAAAGATCTCTAGCAAAGAGCACCTTCGCGAGGCTCATTGGGCATTGCAGCGCCGGCCAGACTAGGAACATGGCCTAATGATGAAGCATGCCACCTTAGGGTGGGTGAGAGCTTTTTGCTCCACTAAGCAAATTATTCTATTGACCTTTATGATCTGGGCATTAACTACTTGATCTAGGACCAAAAACGGAATGGTATACTTTATTTCTATTTCTCCTTCCTACATATCCTGTTTGAGCAAGGCCAGACAGACTCTGCTTCATCTCCTCGCCCAAATCAACCTAATCAGGAGACTATCTAACATTTTAAACATAGACAGGCACAGGGGGCAAATAGAGTTCTGTAGGGTATAAAGGCATTGTGGCAGAACCACCATCTTCGCCACCGCTACCCGTCGCATGACTGAGAGTGGCAGTGACATCCAGAAGTCAATTGATGCCTGGAGTCCCCGGATCACTCTTCCCATATTTTATTCATATTGTTTTTCCGGAGTGTGGGCTATCACTATCCCCAAATAGCAAACATTTTCAGTTTCACATATTAGCCTTAAGTCCAGGAGCTCAGAGAGTGGCCAGTGTGCCAGACTCCCCTGGGGGAAGAGGAGGCTTTTCTAAGTGTTTGTGCAGAGACCCGACACTTCTCCAAATCTTTCCAAAAAGATCTATAGGAACCGTCAATCATTTGGGCCGCAGGTAAAACAGCGCATCATCAGTATACAGGGACACCAGATGGGTAACCTCCCCCACCCTGAGTCTCTGATGCGCCAGTTCTATACGAATTCGCAGCGCCAGTAGCTCCATGGTTAACGCGAATAACAATGGGCACAAAGGACATACATGGCATGTTCCCTCATGTCTTCAACTATTCTTCCTGTTCTCACTCTGGCTGTGACTTGTTCATAAAGTAATGGAACCCATTCACAAAACCCCAGGCCTATTCCCATGTGTTGTAACACCTCCCACTGGTAGCCTCAATTGAGTGTATCTAAGGCCTTTTTTAAGTCTATTGCTACGAGGGCCATTTCCTTATTTCGGTCATGCACCAAGTGCAATACTTGTGTCAAATCTTGTATGTTCATGGCCCTGTTCAGCTTATGAATAAACCTGCTTTGGTCTTCATGCACTAATCCTCCTTCCACTTGGCTTAGCCTGGTGGCTAGGGCCTTACATAATATTTTTGCATGGGAATTAATCATGGTAATGGGTAGATATGATGAAGGGTTCAGTCCCCTCTCCCCCACAACCACTGTACGGTTTTTGGGTCATACAGATATCCCTTTCCTCATTGTGGGAGGTAGGACCCCAACCATCCGTGCCTTCTGGAGATTCTTCAGTAGGAGTTCTTTTGTCATAAGGTTTCTGCACATACACAGAGCTATGCACAGGAAAATGGGACCCCGGAATACAGTGGTTTGCCACCATATACCGTAGCACCCAAAAACCCCAACCCAACTAGCTTAGCATCCCATTAGCACCCAAGTACTAATGTTTGGACAACCCAGAACACGGTATCTTTATCTCAGGACTCACAGAAGCAAGAACACTCTTTCGTCACTCACTCGTACTTGTCCACCACAAGGTGCGTAGTAAGAGACACTGGATAGGTTAAAATGTTTATTCCAACTTACGTGCTCTAATGTACAGTACACGTGTCAGTACTAATAGCATAATGCATATGACTAATATAAGCAGCATGGTTACAATTCCATAGAATACAAACGGGGAAAGCATCTCAGAGCTCAGTGGATAAACGTATAAATAACATTACCACCCTCCCCTTGCAGTAAGATAGTTTATTATAGTAATAGAAGACCTCTGGGCTTTGACTAGCGAACCCCCATACCTCAGTCTCTAAATGCAGAATTACATCAGCAGGACATCATAGCTCTTCTCACCGAAAGGGATTTCTCCAAGTGTCTTAAGCGCTAGTAAACCACAGTATTAAAAGCATATCAAATTCTTCATGGCAATTGCACATAATGTTATGTCTGGGTGCGCGAGACTGGCCATATCAGGAAGAACCAAAATACATTGTTATGTGACCTTGTACATGTTTGTGCAGACTGAGCCCAAAAAGGTGAACAACAGAAAATGCAGACAGTGCAAAAGAACTTGGCACGAGCAAAGAGCGAGGGAGGCCGGGCTCAGTGTAACGTGCGCAAAGAAAAGCATCATGGCAGCCAGGCCTAGGCCAACATAACAAGGCAGGTAACAATCCACAAGACACCCTCCCCTGGTCAGTCCAGCGGCCAGGACAGAGGCCTATCAGAGGAGAAAAATAGCCGTCGGAGCGCAGGGAGCGCCCAAACGGCGAAGGGCAGGTCAATCCATGAAGGTGAAAGTGCAGAAAAAGCCATACCCTCCAAGAGTTCATCATTGGAATCGTCAAAAAACATAGATGCCATCCAATCCATGAGTTCAAAGAGCAGGAATGCTCCTCAGCAAAGGGAGCATCCAGAAGCAATGCGGGACAGCTTGCGTGATAATTGAAACAGCTTCGTTGTAGGAGATCCTGGGCAGCCGCCCAGATATCCCATTGCGCCAAAATCCCCAGTGCAGCCGCACGCGCCATACAGCCAGCAACGGAACAGTCCTGCTCATGGGCCTCTAAGGGACCCATCAACTGAACAAAATCCGGAACAGACAATGACGAATTGGAGAGGCAATAATCCAGAGTCCAGGTGAAAGGACAGCGGACACAAGTCATCACAGGTTGCACGCAAGTGAAATACGCAAAGCGAAATGAAAGAGTATACGACACACTCAGTGTCGCCAATGGCAAGACACCAAAACCGGCCAAAAGGCGCTCACGGAGCAGCTGGAGGCGTTCTGGATCGAGCAGGTCCCATCGGGGAGCAGCCATTGCGCAGAAAGCAAATTAAGAGCAAGACACCAGCCGCTAAAGCGAGGATCAATGGGAAACCGCCAAAGACACTGGAAAATATAGAATGTATGAAAGCCGGGATGACACCAAAAATAGTTTGGAAGGAGGACACCAAGCCCGACCCAACGACCTTAAAAAAGTGTACTAGGCCTTCAGTGTTAGATGCGTTAAAAATACGATGTATTAACTCCCCAAAATGTTGGGGGAGATTAGTGTTCAAAAGGGCCTGTATTTCACTGTGGGTACTCGCCACCTGGAGAATGAATGTCTCCCGGGCGGACGTGAGCATAACTTCCTCGTTTAATAATAGTGCCTTTATTCTGCTCAGTCTATTGAAATCTGCTTCCATGGTAGGGATGGAAGGCCAAATAGAGATATCAACCTTGCCATGAGGGGGAGGAAAAAGCACATTTTTGCAGCAGACAACCCTGTGCGAAACTGTTACAATGTAAGGAATGCCAGCCTGCAGGCCACAACAGTTTTCGTTATTTAAAAGTAAATAACTACCATCGGAAAGGAGAGTGAAAGTAGGAGAAATAACAGGAGCAGGAATACCTTTCAGTACACAAGCAAGATTAGGAGAGGAAACGCTACATGAGCCATGCAATTTAATGTGTTTACAAATAAGCGAATGACCTATAGTCGAGTCGCAGTACTCCCCCGTGAGAAAGACTTCCTTGCCGTCCCGAAGGCATTTATACATGAAAGGCAAGGACCAGAGTTCATGCAGGAAAGCACTGCCCAATGGCCGGTAACGGCCCACAGGATAATGTTTCATGCACGAGTCAAATTCAAACAAGGAAAATGGTAAAGCTATAACCCCATGGACTAGCCATACAGCAGAATCGAGTTCTGCAACAGAGAACGGCAATGGATCCACCTTTTCGATATGTAATAGATTGTAAGTTGCATCCTTCATGGACATAAATTGCTGTTTATCAGTTAAGTTAAAAGGTAGAAATAAGGCAGAGGTGTTCAAGAAATGCCAAGGCACTTTACCTAACTTAAGTGTTTGTAAAGTCCATGCAAACTGCATAACTGAGCGCAATTGATTCTGACCATGATATAACACAGAAACATCATCTTGTACAATATCAACAACAGAGGACACAATATTCTCTAAAGTGTAAATGCGAGAAGACAGGGTATTAATACTATTGTCAACAACAGCAAGCACCTTTTCCATATTTGCTTGATCTATTTCCCGAAGACGGGAAGCAGCTTCCATTTGTGATAGCTTCCAGAGTTCATTATATGTTTCATAAATGAATCTTTTAGGTCGGGGACCACGAGGTCCCAAAACAAAGTCGGACAGATCAATATTGCCTGTAAGGAGGGACAAATGTTGTTTAACAGAATCAAGGGACGAATGTTGCAGCCATTGTTTGCATAATTTACCAACAGAGTATGTAGTGACAGTACGGGCATCAGTAAACCTCGGATCAGGCCTATTCTGTGTGTAGCTAGCACCAGTATCATGAAAACGCATTTGACATGCATTAGATGATATAGGCCATACTAACCAGGGTGACTGAACCAGCTCAGAAACATTAAACGAATTGTTTTGTAACATTGCCTGCAGGGACACGAGGGACATATTGAATCGTGAGCTTTCATTTGGAAAACTCGACAGGGATGGTATTGATGGCGTATTCAATTGTTTAGTGGTTGCTAAGCCCCAACATGTAGTCTGATAGATGGAAGCATTTAGGAACATAATTTGGGTAGGGATGAGGCAAGCACGATGCAACGCCTCGGTTCCCTGTACCTGCCATGGCTTGGAGCCCCAAATAGATTTTAAATCCACTGTATTATCCCAGTACTCATAACCACCCACAGCTAGGGCACTCAGAAAGGAACCTGAATATAGCAATTTGGTGTGTGTCAACATAATTTTCTGAGTTGATGTGTTATTAAGTCTAAAATAATAGGATGCAGGGTTTGACCGATTAAAATCAGTAAAATAATTAAACTTATTTCGAAGAGTTTGAGAGCTACCTGGCAAGGGGTTTGGACAATGTTCCCATTGGGTGTAGTTAACAGAACTACGCAGGGCACTTGGCTTATGGAGAAAATGATTACCCCAATGTTGGTAACAATACAAATCGGCATAATTAGCAGAATTCATATATAGATCTTCAGCATTAAAAGATGCATAATATTTTAAATCAGCAAACCAAGCTTCAACGGCATGCACATCCCAATCATCAGAATGAATATTATTTTGTACTACATCACCCATTGAAACACGAAGGACATTAGGTACATTAATAATTTCCGTCGGACCATGGATTTGATAGTTCACTGCATCCCATACGATGCCATCAGCAACTGGGAAGGCTGAAATGTTCACAAATGTGTGGTCACGCTTCATGATGTGAGACGAGGAATGAGGAGCCAAAGTTCCAGAAACATAGTCTACAGCAGAGCGTTCAGGTAAATAGTGACCATTAATTAGTAGAAAAAACACTGTGACAAAGCCAATGGACATGAACAAAAATATCAAGAAAAGTACCAACCAGATGTATGTCCAGGGGGAATCAAAAAATTGTCTCTAAACCAGGATATAAAAATACTGAACTTGGATGGAACTTTTGAAGATGTGGAATCCGAATCAAAGGAATAACGAGTCGGGCTTAGTGGCGTTGTTGGTTGATGTGCCACCGATTCTGATGCAGGATAAGTATACTCGTCCTCGTTGATATTGGTGGAGAGTTGGGGATCAATCGTAGTTTCAGGCAAATCAACCATCTCAATTACAGCATCAGCGATCGTTCGTGCAGATGGACTATGAACATATGTCCGATAAATGGCAGGACAAGAGACCGCTGGTGTGACACTATTCAGGATCGGCCAGGCGCTGTAGCTTGACATTTTCAACTGAGATGTATCTGTTCTCTTTGCGACCAGGAAGCGGTGGTAAAATGACTGTACGTGTTCCCTTCAGGCCAAGAACTGGAACCGGTGCACGAAAAGAGGGGCCAAATTCTTTTTGTTTTCAACCTTCTCTCGAACCAGTTCTCCAATTTTCGGAAGCCAGCCGGCTACCGGAATCTGCAACGCAGGATCTGTGGCTGAAGGTAAATGTGTAGTTGCAAGTTTGTCTCGGGCTTCTTGTAAGTCCTGTAACATAGCAGAATGGTTATCTACATCAAACTTGGCGGATTGCGCCGCGATGTCTGGACCCTCAAGGTCAGGCACAAACATTCTTATGCCAAAGAGCATTTCGTATGGGGTCCGCCCACCCAGAGGTCTTCTAGGGAGATTATTAAGTGCACGCTGAACGGTATACAAATGGGCCAGCCAGTTCCTGCCAGTACCTAAAACCCTAGCTGTTAAGGATTGCTTTAAGTCACGGTTCATTCGTTCAACGATAGAGTTGCCCTCAGGCCTATACGGAGACGAAAATTTCACCCGCACCCCAAGCGAAGCCATTGCATCCTTGTAAGCCCTAGAGGCAAACGCTGGACCTTGGTCCGAATGGAAGGTGCCGCATGCGAAAATTCCCACAAAGACACGCAAATCCCTGATCACATTTCGGGCGTCAGCACTCCGTTGTGGCCAGACCCAGAGAAACCGTGTGCACGAGTCCACTGCCACTAAGATGTATTTATAAGCAGTGTCTGATGAGAATGGACCGCAGTGATCCAAGTAAACACACCCAAAGGGTCTGTTAGCAATGCAGAGCGGTGTTTGTGGTGGACGTGTTACCGTGGAAGGCTTAATCTGTTGACAAACGTCGCAAGAAAGCACAAAAGCACGGGTGTCTTTATATAACCCACGCCACCAATAACGCTGCTGCAAGATGGAAACCGTAGCTGAAACACCTGCATGTGCCGAAGCCATGCCTTCGTGTGCAGCTGATATCAAGGCACTCCTGCGGTCCGCGTTGGGGATCAGCCGATCTCCAACGTCAGGTATAGTTACATAAGGAACCTGATCGGGACTTAATTTGTAAGAATACTTGGAAGGGAAACCTGTAGGGTAATTATCACCTTCCTTGGTTGCAGCAATAGCTGCTAATATAACAGGGTCTATTTTAGACATGGACCTGGTAACCGCTGCTACTGAACACGTGACTACTGCTGAACGGGCAGCTTCATCTGCCAGATCGTTACCAATAGCGTGTGCGCCCACCCGCTGATGGCCTAAGGTGTGAACCACCTGTGTGAGGGGCAGACGTTGTTGCAATTCTGCCACTCGAACCCAAAGCATTTTATGCTTAATTGTGCTCCCTTTTGCGTCCTTGTAGTCGTTTTTCGACCAGAAAAACAGATTGTCATTGTAAGATTGTACACAGTAAAAAGAATCACATACAATAAGAGTGGTCTCATCCTGTGAAGCGAACTCAAGTGCAAGTAGCAATGCATGCAGCTCGGCCAATTGTGCGGTACTATCTCCAAGTGTGCGAGTGTGCACTACAGAGGATTTGAACGTTCCATTCACAAAGGAACCCGCAACAATAGCACATGCAGCTGAATAAGCGTGCTTGGACCCAGTGGCCGGTTGCGCCGAACCATCGGTGTAGATCACACATTTGTAATCCTCAAGCGGTAGTAAAAACAAAGGAGGAGGATGAACGAATTCATACTGCAAAAACTCCTGAGTCTGAAGAGAAGAATCAAAAACAAAAGTGACGTCCGAAGACGTCAAAGATGTAGCCCATTGTATCCAACGGGGATGCATTGCTTTTGAGTTCGGTACACTTGCCTTTGTTACTGCCTCCAGGGCAGGACAGGGTGTTACCACCAGAATCCGCTTACCCTGTGCCAGTGCGCGTTCTTTTAGAATCGCCATTTGCACTGCAGTCAGTACTTTTTCAACAGATGTAAAGCGCAATTCAGCGGAAGTGTACAGATGTGACTTGTATGCGATAGGTACTGTATCACCTTCATTAAAGGTTAAATAGGTGAATCCCACCGCCCCCGGAATTATTCTAATCACCAGGTTTGTGTGGTTATCACGAGTCAAAAGATATTTAGACTCTAAAAGGTCTGTCTGCAAAGACTGCAGAATTGAGGTATGCTCAGGCAGCCAGCAAGACCTTGAATAAGTAGGTTGTATCAAAGCATACAAAGGCTTGATACGCTGGGCATATTCGGGAATGTAAGTACGCCCGAAGTTCAAGAAACCCAGCAAAGACTGAAGCTTCTTCAGAGTATTTGGGGGGCACAAATGTGCACATTTTTCCAAGAAATGGGGGGCTAAGCCCTTACCTTCGTTATTGAGCTCATAGCCCAAGAACAGAACGGTAAATTCAGCAATGTGTGACTTAGCAAAGTTAAATTTGTAACCCTGCTCCGCAAATTCAAGAATAATGCGGTCCACACGGGACAGATGCTGATATAACTCGTCGTCTGTCAGATAGATGTCATCAACGTACGAACATGCGTCTTGATCAATGTCATTTAGCAAAGAAACAACACGGGCGGCGAATATACCCGGACTATTTTTATAGCCCATGGGTAATCGCCGGAACTGGAATAATTTACCACCGGATGTGAATGCGGTCCATTGACCACTCTCCGGGGCTAGGTTGTGCGTGTAGAAACCGTTTGAAAGGTCAAGTGTCGTTTTGTATTTTTTACGAACAAGACTGTCTACAAGCGCAGAACTGTGTGTATTTTGCACCGCAAAGTTCCGACAATGAGTATTTAAATGCCGGTAATCCAAAACTAAGCGGTACGATCCATCGGGTTTAGAAACCACGAAAAGGGGATTGTTCATAGGTGATACGCATGGTTCAATTACTCCCTGATATTCCAACTGTGTCAGAATTTCGGAGACGGGGCCTTTTGCCTGCCGTTTGATGGGATATTGGGGTTGTGGCTGCGGTAGTGACCGCAAAGGTATTGCATGAGGAGGTGATTCTTCATCCCATCCCACATGGTTGCGGTATAACGCTGGTGCCAGGTACACAGCCCACTCAGCTGCAAGTGCTTCAGCTTTGTCTTTTGGGACATGCCGTGAAAAGCTTGGAAGGATTACCTCCTCTCCTTTATGTGCAGCTAAAACGAATGGGGGTGGCCAATCCACCTCTGCTAACAAAATGTCATATGAAGAGGTTAGATTTTCCCAAAAAATCCCTTTTATTTCACGCGGTATGTCACCTTCAATTTGTATGACTATATTATATAGTCTGTCAGGGGGTGCCACTCTCGTGTCAGCTGTCTCTACAGTAACGAATGTTTCAGTTGCTGTCGCCTCCATATGAGGACGTAGCGCCTCCCGCACTATGGTAACTTCCGCGGCGCTGTCTAGGAGGGTCACTGCCCACGTCCAATTCTGGAGTCTCGTTCTCACGGTCTGAGGCATATTTCGCTGTGACAGCGGCAACCTTTTTCTTCTGAAATTGCGGTCGAGGAAGATGAAAATCTTCTGCTTTCCCTCTGACTTGTTGTCGAGGTTGGTCTCGCTCCTGGGGAGCCTCTCGGCCCCTTCCTCTATCTTGCCGTCCTCCTCCACCAGCCTGTGACGACGTCTGGGCCTGTGAAGAACGAGGAGAACGCGTATCAGAGCTCTGAAACCTTTCTGGTGATTTAATCCTTGACCTATCACGTAAATCATAAGTACGTTCAGAAGAAACCGAAACTGGGGAAGCGCCTCTCGACCCCGGCTTCTTTTGTTGCTTACCCTGTTTTTTCTGTCTCCAACTTTTTTTAGTGAAGACCGGTTTATCATCTTTCTCAGATGCACTTTTTGTTTGTATAACTTGTGTTTGCGATTGAGTTTGCATTTTTACAAAAGGCTTGTTGCCTAGGCTATTTCTTCCAATTGTTTTATAAGCCCGGGCTATTATTTTCGGTAATTCGCGAGGCCTGTCCAACTCTGGGACCAAAGCCAAAGCATTCGCTACTTGAAAGTTCATAGCATCGCCCTTGACATTTCCAAGGATCAGCTCAGCTACTACATCAAACACTCCCACTAGTCTCATCCCTAATTCCACAGCCGCTTCAGGGCCATGTTCATCCTGTACTTTTTTAATTACAGAGGGTAGAACCGTCATGGAAGGAGTTCCAAAACATTTTGAATAAACTGCTGCGAATACCTTACCCCAGTTTTCACATGATGTCAAATCGGGGATTATGTCTTTTGGCAAACTTATCGTAAGGATGCGATGTTTATCCACTGGGGACGTATGTGGAAACACCGCTTCTATCTGATCGAACTTTTCGGCAAGCCAATAAGGATAGTCGTCCTTATTTTGTGGACGTTTGCCCATCACAGAATTTACCATGACAGGACTTATAGTCACTCCAGCTGCAATAGCTGGTTGGCCTGCGACTACAGGAGCAGCTCCATGGAGGCTACCTGTAACGTATGTCACTAGGGCTCGATGCACTCGTACCAATCCGGTATGCATAGTGCGCAGTTCCGCAAGCGGTAATGCCAGATAATTCGGATGTGGGGTATACCCGGCCAATACAGGCCAAGTGGCCCCCTGAATTGACAAGGGGCCTAAACGAACTGCGGTAGTTGGTTGTGGTAGGGCGCCATTAAACCAAACACGGTGCTGCCAAGCCGTGAGAGGCACTTCAAGAGCAGTATAGGGTCGATAGGCAGCAGGAATAGCGGTGGGTTTATATTCATGAAACAGCTTATCACCTGCATCCACCGCTTCAAAAGTGATCCAAGTGTAAAACACTTCAAAGTGATAAGCCGGATCGGCTTGAACCACAAAGACCAACTCGACCCCTATATCGGGCACTCCATACACAGCTAAGTGGTCTCGGAGTGCTCCTCGACTATGTGCAGCTATCGCCACACCAGCCATGACTAAACAATTATATCCGACAACCTAACAGGGAGCACAAAAATGGGTCTGCTTACTAACCTTTTTTAATAACTTCAAGCTTGAAAGAACCTATAAAACATTCAATATAGGAGGTATCACCATCACATACGCCTCCGGAAGCGTACGCGAGGGGTTTGTGGACAAGCACAAGTACTACTCAAGCGTCTCGCAGATAAGCTGCCCCACGGTGGTCGCGCCATGTCATAAGGTTTCTGCACATACACAGAGCTATGCACAGGAAAATGGGACCCCGGAATACAGTGGTTTGCCACCATATACCGTAGCACCCAAAAACCCCAACCCAACTAGCTTAGCATCCCATTAGCACCCAAGTACTAATGTTTGGACAACCCAGAACACGGTATCTTTATCTCAGGACTCACAGAAGCAAGAACACTCTTTCGTCACTCACTCGTACTTGTCCACAAGGTGCGTAGTAAGAGACACTGGATAGGTTAAAATGTTTATTCCAACTTACGTGCTCTAATGTACAGTACACGTGTCAGTACTAATAGCATAATGCATATGACTAATATAAGCAGCATGGTTACAATTCCATAGAATACAAACGGGGAAAGCATCTCAGAGCTCAGTGGATAAACGTATAAATAACATTACCACCCTCCCCTTGCAGTAAGATAGTTTATTATAGTAATAGAAGACCTCTGGGCTTTGACTAGCGAACCCCCATACCTCAGTCTCTAAATGCAGAATTACATCAGCAGGACATCATAGCTCTTCTCACCGAAAGGGATTTCTCCAAGTGTCTTAAGCGCTAGTAAACCACAGTATTAAAAGCATATCAAATTCTTCATGGCAATTGCACATAATGTTATGTCTGGGTGCGCGAGACTGGCCATATCAGGAAGAACCAAAATACATTGTTATGTGACCTTGTACATGTTTGTGCAGACTGAGCCCAAAAAGGTGAACAACAGAAAATGCAGACAGTGCAAAAGAACTTGGCACGAGCAAAGAGCGAGGGAGGCCGGGCTCAGTGTAACGTGCGCAAAGAAAAGCATCATGGCAGCCAGGCCTAGGCCAACATAACAAGGCAGGTAACAATCCACAAGACACTTTCATCTGGCCAGAAAATGTCTAATACAGTTTAGCCGGCAAGGCATTGCCCCCCACCCCCCTCTTGCGGCATCTGTTTTTTGGCAATTATCATAGGGCTTCACACAGCTCCTCAAGTGTGAGTTGTCCCTCAAGTTCTTCCCTCAGGGGGAGCTCCAGAACAGGAAGGGGAAGGGTATCCAGGTACTGAGCGATTAAGTCAGGTGCTACTGGTGGCCCCTTGGTGTTTATTTGTTGTAGGTGTCGAGCAAGTGCCCTATTAACAGCACGTTGCATGGCAGCCATTGTATTTTCCAGAATGCGCAATGCCAATATCGGAGTGTGTTGTTTCTCCTTGGTTATTATCCAGGCCAGGAGCCTACTTGGTTTGTCTTCCTCCCTGTGAAGCATCTGCCGACGCTCCTTAATAGTATATTTGTCTAGTCTATCCCATGTTTCCCCCAGTGGCCTCTCCTGTTCCAATAGGGTCTGCTTGTATGTGGGTAGGGTAGGCTCGCTGCATGTCTGCCTTTTCTATGCCCCCTGAACCTCCTTGTGTAATTCCCCTCTGACCTCACAGACCAAGCCAATACACTTCCCCAAACCACTGCCTTCATGGCATCCCATTCGTTACTACAGGAAGCAATGGTACCCCAATTATTGTCAGTCATCTGTCAGAGCAGTGCCCACTGTTTCCATCATAATCGGGTCAGAGAATAAGTCTCTACTGAGCCGCCTTACATGTGGCCCTCTGGGAGCATCTCCCAGAGCATTTCATCAGCAAGGGAGCGGGATCTGATCGGAATCTGCTTGGGTATCGGGTAGAAGATACTGCTGAGGCCACGTGGGCAGTATCCAATATTCGGTCCAGCCTAATAAAAAGGTTTGTGGGTCAAGGAGCAGCAGGAGTACCCTTTGGTGAGGAAGTGCAGTTCTCTCCATATATCGACACATGCTAAATTGCACATGGTGTTGCGTAGTGTTCTTGTCATAGCTTGTTTTATATCTGGTCTCGGGGGGTGGGGGGGGGTTACCTGTCCACTGTGCTGTCCAGACTACAGTTAAAGTTACCTGCCCATATAAGTGGAGTGTCCACACAGCCAGTGAGGAGGGTCTGTATTTTAGTAGAGATTAATTGATCGTCTGTGTTAGGGCATAAATGTTTAGGAAAGTAATGTTCCTCCCAATTAATTTGCCATTTAACAAGAGGCATCACCCCTCTACATCAGCTTCCATATAAGTTCATTTAAAGGGAACTCCAGGTAAGATCCATATGGATACCCCTCTAGCGTAACTTCAATAAGTGGAGGAATAATGTTGTCCCTGCCATTTTTTGACTACTTTAGGTGCCGTTGAGTCAGTAAGGTGAGTTTCTTGGAGACATGCCACATCTATTTTATGTCGCCAGAGGAAGGAGAGTACCCTTTTTGTGAGAGTTCCCAGACCCTGATGTTTCATGTCAATATATCATCCATCATGGCGGACCATGTATTGTGCTAGTCCACTTCCCCCTGTCAGGCCAGGCCCCCAAATGTCCCCAGGGAAAACCAGTAGGGTGCCTGAAGGCCCGTTCTGTCCATAAGCCACTGTTGTAAATGCCATGCCAATGTAAGAACTTCAGATGAAACAAACATTGTCTAACAATTCCCCACTCCCTGGGCAAACACCCCAAAACATCAAACTGAAACGGAGTGTCTGCCAAATTCTTATGATCAGCTATGCTGATCTCGGGACGGCAAATTCGAAGGTCTCTCCCAACTTGTAAACTACAACGGGTAGTGTTGTGCTAAGTATATCTGTGGAAACATATGCAGGAGCGACGATGTAATTCCTCCAAACCCCAGAGAAACCTGAAGTCAAAGGAATAGAGGCACTCTCTAAAGAGAACTAGAATCGCTGCTTGTGGTCTTTTTGTGTCCATGGGCAGGAGGGCCACCCAAGGAACCGGGGAGCATGACCCAGTGTGTCTGCCAGTAACATGTCATACTAATTCCATAGCACCACTCCCCCACATATCAAGCTTAAATGTCAATTATCAGAACATGCTTAGGAGGTCAAGTTCTCCATTGTATCTTGTGACCAGTCTACCTCCAGTCTGATGGTCCAGCTGATGAACCGCACGGGGCGCAACCCTCGAGTCACTGGGCTCCATCTTCTCCTACCTCAAGCCTTCCTGAATTCAATCTGCTCAGTTACCGGTGGCTTGATCCAGATTTTCTGGGGTGAGGCCCGGATCCCGCCCGCCCCTGGGCAAGGCCCCACTTGGCTCTGGGTCTCAGTTTGATTTCCCATTTCTAGCCAATCCCAGACCTGGGCCGGTGATGTGAAAAAGGGCATCTTGCCTGCATGAGTAACACAAAGTTTTGTGGGGAACTAGAGCATATATTGCGGACCCATTGCTCTGAGTTTTTGCTTTAACGGTTCCATGTACGCCTCTGGCCCTGCACCTGCTGGATATAATCGGGGAAGATTCAGATAGTCGCTCTCTCATGCCGAACATCAGAGAGTTCTCTAGCTCTTCTTATCATGGTGTCCCTGTCCCTATAGCTGAGTATTTTTGCAATACGGGCCTTCGGTGGCGCACCAGGGGGTAGGGGAGGTGCAAGCACTCTATGTGCTCTCTCAGTGATGAAGCAGGAGGAAATATCCTTGGGAGTGAGGGCGTCTCTAATCCATTTCTCCAGAAAGGATTGCGGATGGCGGACCTCTACTCCTTCCGGTAGACCAACAAAGTGTAAATGACTTCTCGGTGCCCTGCCCTTTGGCATCCTCCACCTGGGAATCAAGTTGATGTGCCAGTGTCGATAATGTGCGAATCATAGTTTGCAGTTCCAGACCTACCGCTGAATCTCTTGGACTGTCCCTTCAATTTTGGTGGCTCTGTCACCAACTTTCCTTAAGTTAGTGCGAAGGAGCTTTACCTCCAGGAAGGTGGCATCCATTTTCACCTCAAGTGTTTGACTGGACTTTTCAATGGGCACTAATATTTGCTCACCTGTGGTAGGCTCCATAGTCTCCGATGGCATAGTTTTTGTTTCGGTTGCGATGAATTGGTCCATTTTTGCCTGTTGTGCCACTAGTATTTCCTTGTCTTTCCCCATGCCTCCCCTCAGTGTGGCAGACCGCTGAAGGCAGTAGGAGAAGCCGGATCAGACGCCACACGGGGTGGACCCTTTCAAGTTCACAGTGTTGCGCTAAGCGGGCTCGGTGTACAGGAAACCCCACAGACCCTCCTGGGGGAGAAGGTTCCCAGGTCGACACAGGGGGAGGGTCTCATACCGTTAGGGCTCCCTGTGCATCCCACAGCCCCCACAATGCTGACTGAGCCTTATAGTTCAGGGCTTCAATATGGTCTCCCCAATCTCCTCACTGGGACGTGCCAGTTTCAGCACCGGTGGGGACAGGGCACATCTCCTTCCTGCTGCCCCCAACTAGATAGTGCTGATACCTCTAAGGAGCGAGCATGCCCTGGGTTCAGTCTTAGAAGCACAGGCCAGACCCATTCAGGCATGCAGGGCCCCACCAGGAAGCAACTGGCAGTCAGGCTGTGGGGTGAAAGTGCCTCTGCAAGGCACCCCATCGGATTGCCAACTCATGGGCCCCTCTCTCCTTGGCTGCAGGAGGCGCCACCTGGAGATCCCCTGGGCTGCAGTCCCATGCTCCTCGGCACAACACCAAGGCAACTACGGCCAGAGCAGAAGCTCTTCCACGCCGCTCAGACACCAGCAGGCCCACCAAGTTCCCATCTGCGCCCCCATCCATGTGGTGAGTGCACTCTCTGGTCTACCCCCACACACCCTCCGCAGGGCCTGCTGCTGTTTGGGTCCAGGCTCTGCACCGGCCATCCACGGGTCATCATCGCCATAACGTGGTGTAGTCTGAAGCCGGGGTGCATGGTGTCTTTGTAGAAGAATGATGTTCCTGGGCGGTGTGAGGCCCCAATCCGCTTGGGGAGCTGTGTCCCTAGCAGCTAATCGGGAGGGGTGTCGGATGAGTGGGGTGGCCCCTGCGCCAATCAGGATGTTGGCGGATTCATGGAAGATCCACGGAGCTCAAGGCGATTACGTCTCATCTGCCATGTTGCTTGGCCACGCCGGAACTGAAAGCATTTACAAAATCCACCATCTCCAGAATCCTACCTGACAAAGAAAGAGTATTATACCACCAGCAAATATTGTATTTGGTGGATTTCAGTGACATGAACCTAAATTGGTCTTAACAGAACGGATGATTCAACCTAAAGTGGATCTCAGTACATTGGCAATAATTTCTGGCTCCAAATTGATATAGATTAGTCAGTAGCTCTCGGGCATCACCAGGTTTGTATATCATCACTATGCATGCTAGGCTTCCGCCCAGGGGAAAAATCAAAGTCTCCACTGCCTCAGCAAGCACCCCCCCGATATGTTGGAGAGATTTATTAGTAAGCTATTTAACATATTCCATTGGGAAATCATTAGACCCAGGTGCTCTCTCATTTTGCATTTGGCCAAGAGCCCCTCTCCCCAGCTCGTCCTCACCGATTACCTCTTCTAGGAAATCTAACTCTTCATCTGAAAGTTTGCAGTCCGGTCCCTCTGTTTTGGCATTAAGGGAGCTAAAGAATCCTGTAAATGTTTCAGCAATGTGTCGTGATTTGGGACAAGGCACCTGTCAGGGCACTGTACTTGAGAAATGTGAGAGTTATCCTGCTTACACCTACACAACCTATACAGAAGCAGTGTGTTCGCTTTATTCCCACTCTGCTCTGTGTTGCCTTTCAGGCAATTTTAGCCTCCTCCACATGACCTGTGTCAGCTGGGTGTGCCGGAGATCCAACGTTCACAGTGCATCCAGGGATAGAGTTGTCATATATTGGTTCTCCAGCTGGAGTAAGTCTACCTTCAATTGTGACACCTCCATTAGCTGACGTCTTTTCTCCACAGTAGTGAAGCTTATGGCCCTGCCTGAATAAAAATCTTACAGGATTCCCATAGGGTGATGTCTTTAACAACAAAGAGCTAGCGTTTATATTAAAGAAACCACCTGTTTCATTTTTAATGCAAGTTTTGGATTCACCCCCCAGTCAGCTACCACATGCCTAATCGACATGCAGCTCTGTCTCTAGTTTGCACTTGATCAAACGTATTGAGCACCGGCTCCAATAGACACAATGCAAGTATTTGTATCAAGTTAAGCTGGGGTAACTCTCAGTCTCTGGCAGCAGGAACATGCCTAATCTTGAGATTAACTTATGTGCAGCCTCCACACATGCTTGGTATTTTTGATCGCTTGGAGGATGGCTGGTGTATCCGAGATAGTTATCAGGGGTCATCACTTCATTCTCTGCCGTCTCGTGTGATGGTTAACAAGTGACTTCGCCTCCTTCTCTGCCGTCTCGTGTGATGGTTAACAAGGGACTTCGCCTCCTTCTCGGGTGTTTCGTTGGCAGGAGGATAGTGGTGAGGACCCCTACCCCCACCGATCTAAATTCATCTATCTTGACCTGCGCTGGTACCTTGCCCCTTTTTCCTTTACCATGTTTGATGTTGGGCAATATAGGTATGCTGCGCAACTCCCCAGATTAGTTTCACTCCACACCCTTTCTCACAGGAACACCTAGCAATCTCTGGAACGTCATGGGCAGGTCTCTGCTCTGTCAGGATCTATGAGATCAACACGGGGCCTCCTGCTAACCCCGCAGCATCGACTAGGCCCCAGCAGGTCATCGTCTCCTGCTTCTGCGCTCCAGAAGGGGGAACCTTCCCCACTGGCTGCCCATGGTCTTAGTCTCCTTCTTGGGCTGGTGCGATCTGCTCGGCTGTAGCAGATGACAGCACTCTCTCCACTCACGCCGGCCATCACCTGCTGCGGGGCTCCTGCTGACTTCTGCATACACGAGCACAGCAGATCACGCCAGACAGTCGTGGTCTGCGGAATACGGAGTTTGAGGGGAACGGTCACTGATCCACGTCTTCACATGCTGCACCTCCCGGAGAGGCCTGGATCCAGAAGTCCAAGAATCCTGCCAGCAGCAGCCACGGGGCTGGGGCATCCACACCAGCCCCTAACATTGCACTAAATCGCTCACCACGACACTCCTCCATCCAATTGCTGTCTCTTGCAGACTCTTCACCCCCTTCTCCCAGACGCCTGTGCATCTACCTCAGGGGGGCGGGGCCTCCCAGCACCTGATGCACACCACCGTTTCCATTGTCGTGGGCCTGGGCAATCAGGGGCAGCTCATAGAGCCTCCGCCGTGGCTTGCAGACTCGCCAATGACCCACATCAGGGTGGCACCAAGAGAGAGTCCATACTAGGTGCAGAGATCATCAGGCTTGGCAGGATCGTAACCGGGCCAAGCTGGAGTTCTGAGTTTGTGCAGCTGCCATGATGGTCAGATAACCGCAACACCCCAACTAGTGTTAAGGGTCCAAGCGGCCTATTTAGAGTTTGGCAGAGAGGGTATCTGCCACAGATAATGTTATACTAAAGGTCTCTAAATATGGTGGGCTGTAGTGTGCCTCTGCTGCCCTGGCGAAATTTAATACAGCCTCCTATCCTAATGGCTAGATAAGCCCCTAACTGTCTAAGGATATGGCTCAATGTGCTTGCAGAATATATAATGCCTTACGCGTTGTTTCATACTGTTACATTTTTCTTCGTGGTATCCCACGGTGAGTCATCAAGTGCCAAATTGGATTCTTGGTGCTCCTTTCAGGAACCTCAGTTCTCAGTAAAGACGCTTCAGTCCATGATGGCATTTTCATGTTGGATTTCAGTACCAGAAATAAGTTCAACTCATGCACATTGTGGGTCAATGTTGACACCCATTTCCATCATTTCTTCAGTTCATGTTAAATCACCCCTTTTGGTCCACTGAGTGCAATAACTGCTTTTCTTCTTATTTCTTCATCAGCAGTTTTAGGATTAATATTCCTCTGCCCACTTAGCTGAATCCTTCCATTAAAGAGCAGCATAATTTCGCAAATATATTTGATATGAACCATTTTGCAAGTGCATTTGTCGTCTATATGTGCTGAATTGTATTCAGTTTAATGCGATTTGTTTTCATAATAAAGAAGCGCCTAGTGAGCCAGTGCACTCTGTGGTGCTCAAAATAAAATAGAGAATAAGGAGCTTTCTAAGAATAATATATTGCACTATTCCCCAAACTGTTGCACCATCCTCTTTCTTTTCATATTGAACAACTCTCAGATCATACAACTTATATCAGTATTGCAATTAACCCATTAATCATGCTTTTTTATGGATTGAGTGGAGATAGTTCAAAATCATGTACAGTGACCAAACTTACCATACCCAGGATCCGCTGTAGTGGTCCTGCAACTCCTTTGGCAAGTCTTTGGTGATGCTCATTTAACTATTTTATTTTTACATTTTTTTATTGGGTTTTAAATTGGTAATTCGAAAAGATAAGAGAAATTAAAGAAACAAACAAGCAGTATTGACATTCTCTCAGTACATGGTTCACATCCAGTTTACTGCAGTTACAGTAGCTACACCTTAGCAATCTTGACCAGCGTTTGATAGAGTACATCTTCCGTCCACTCTCCTCCTCCTCCCTGTGTATCATCCTACTTCTCTTTATCCATTTCCCTTTTTCAGCATTCTAATACTTCCACATCTACCCGGAGTATTCTTAGTCATTCTCTCGAGACTCCCTCCACTGGCCCCGTATATTGACACATTTCTGTGGGCACCCTTGTACCTGGAATATGGATTCTTCTGCTTGCATACACTACTCCATGTTATGAATCCATTGATCCAGTCGTGGAGCAGTACCGCTTCCCCAAAGTCTAACAATGTCTTTGCTTGCAGCCATCAGTGCAGGTAACATCTGGTCTCTTCAGATACCCATAAATCACAACTTGTGGGTTATATTTTCCCCTGTAACCTTTGCGACCCGCCGGCCCACTTTTGCACGGTATTGCTATATCTGTGGACAGATTCATGATGTGTGAGCTAGTGTGCCAACTTGGTTATATCCTCTCAGGCATCTGTCATTGTCTACCCTTTCCAACTTGAATAGTCTTGTTCTGGTGTAATAGGCTCAATGTAGCGTGCTTGAGTAGTGGTGCTTCCAACACTCTACATTCTGAAGGTGATTCGTCTGCAATGTCCCAAAGTTGTTGACTGTATTTAGGCAGTGCATGTTTAACCTGCAGGTATCTGAAATAGTAGCTATTTGCCAGTTCTTGATTGTTGTTGGAGCTCCTCAGATGCTAACAGCCCTGTGTTACCCTTATTATCCCCTATTTTGGAGATGCCCAGGATGTCCCATTTCTTAAACCCTTAAAGCTTAATTACCTTGGCTGTTGGGATGGGTTTCCAGCTCTGAAAGACCCATTGTACGGTTCCCTCAAGTATTCCTTTAGTGTCATGGTCCTTCTATCTGTCTGTAATTAAGGTTCCTTTTGTTTGGCAAAAACCCAATCATTTTTTTCCAGTACGTGGGCTGCACAGCAATAAAGTTTCAGATCCGGCAGGGTAATGCCCCATTCCTCTAGGCTCCTCGTCAGCGATATCCTGGGAGGCCCCCTATCCCAAAGCAGGGACCTTGTCACATTGTGTACTCTTAAGAATAATCTGTCCTGGGTGTTTTCCCAGCATGTATAAGAAATTAGGTATGGTGATCATTTTATATAAAGCAGTCATGCCCATTACATAAATCAGGAGTTTTCTCCTGTGTTCGACATCTGCTTTGCATTTTTCCAAGATCCTCCCCAAGTTATTCCACATGAATTTGCTAGTGTCTTTGTAATGTATATTCCCAGGTACATGAATCCTTCTTGTGTCTATTGCAGTGGGCACCCCCAGTCTTCTGATGGTTGCCAGGAGGTTAGGGTAAACACCACTGACTTATGCCAGTTTATGCACATGCTTGAGCGCTCCACAAATGTGCTTAATATCTCAAGTATTGGAGGAATAGAACGTTCGGGTCTGCCAGCTAAAGGAGGAGGTTATCCACTCTTAAGGAGTTTCCTCCCTGTCTTGGTCCCACCTGACACCCTAGTTCAGGACTTTATTCCTTGCCCAGTTCGCCAGGGGCTCCACCGCAAGTGCGAAAAGCACGGGGAGAGTGGGTAGACCTGTCTCGTCCCCCACCCTAGCTGAAATTCCTGTGAGGGTGTGCCTTTAACCCAGACATTTGCTATCAGGTTGTTCTACAACAGCTTAATACAACATAAATTGGGGCAAAAACTCATTTTCCATAAGAATGACATTAGATCCGCCCACTTGAGTGAATTGAACACCTTTTCGGAGGCAGTACCCCCAGCTCTTGGTTCAACGTTGCCAGGGTGCCAATACAGGCGCCTAGAGTAATAATGGGTAGACCTGTGGGGCATGAATCTTGACTGATATACTGCTGTTTTTCAGTTTCTTGGTAAAGGCAGTTAGACAAAACCTTTGGCAGTATTTTGACTTCAAAGGTAAGCAGGGAGATGGGTCTATACAAAGCATACTCCTCTAGTGTTTTACCTTTTTATGAATGAGTGCTACGGTAGCCTTTCTCTGGTCCTATGGTAGGCTCCTCTCCCTCCGGCCCTCATGTAGCATGTAGGTAAGTCGCTCACCCAGCTTCCCACATAGGAATTTGAAGAACTCGGGCAGTAGACTTTTAGGCTTTGGGGTTATCCTGTTTTTGAATTGCTTGATGACCTCTGTAACTTCTTCTGACTCTAGGATTTGTTTTAGTAGTACACTACCTTCTCTAGGTAAAGCAAGAGTGGGAATGTCGCCTACAAATTTTTCCCCCATGCAAAATCTGAATCTGGGCTGATATAATTGTTCAAGATGTATGGCGAAAGCCTGCATTATCTTGTTTGCTGATTCCACTACACCTTCCCCGTCTGATGAATATGACTGGTATGCTGGCAAAAAAGTGTAGCATTCATGGCAAAATCACCATTTTCAAAATGCCCTATCTCCATATTGTGGACAACAAGAGTTTGGTCCACTGATGCCCTTTTAGAGGCCAATGCCCTGTTTAAATTGTCGGCTACAGTGTTTGCAGATTGCCAATATATTCTAATGCCTAGGTATTTTGAAGGTTTGAGAAATTGGGTTGTTATTTGAAGGGAGTCCATATGGATGTTCTCATCCCCCAGTCTGGCTCTGAGGTCCTTAAACGCTGTCGGTCTGCTGGAGTGCTAGATACTACAGTCTGTGTAGTTTGCACCAAAGGCAACAGTGTGGTGAATAGGCATAACGCCTGTATGTATGCCACAGGCTTTTCTGGGGCATGCAGGTGTCCCTTATGGACATGCCATTTCATAGTTCCAGGCTTTTTGGGGGAAAAGTTGATTCTTCGTTGAAGCACTTCAAAAACAGCCAGCCTGCTCCTTGACTTGCTATCCCCAGCTCGTGAATTCCACCAACAGTACTGAAAATTCAGTGGATGCTCTCTAAATCTCTCCTTTCACCAAAGGCAATTCATGCAGTTCATGCAACAACCAATACAGCTTTTTAACGGCTCCACCGGACATGGTTACAGAGGCTGTGATCACCAGCAATGACAGCAGTCTTCTTCCTCTTTGCCTCCTACCGTGAAGCCAGTGAAGTCGCTGTGATACCCCCTCCCATGGTCATGCACAGAAGGTAGGGGCAGAATTTGTTTTTGCCTTCCAAGCTGGCTGTCAATTACCTCTGCTCCTTGGGTACTGCAGGTTGTTCAACACAGTTACACTCTCTCTTTTACATCGACGACTCCTCTTGTTACGCTTGTTCTGTGTTCAGACTTTTGCAGATCATGCTTCATACTTCCCCAGGAAGTTCTGTCATTGCTGGCCAAAGAGTTCCTGAGGCGGAGAAAGGTAAGGAGTGTTACTCTATGCATCTTTTGGTGCCAAAAAATGAGGGCTCAACTCAATATTCGACATCTGATTCTGAACACCTTGCTTCAGAAGGACAAGCTCAAGATGCTGACTCTGACCCAGGTTTTCTTCACCCCGGGTCCAGGGAACAGGATGGTATCCTTGGAACCTGCATGACACATACCTTTATGTGCCCATCCTGCAGACCCACAGATGTTAACGTCGGTTTGTGGTGGGGAGTCTGAACATTTCCAATTCGCTGTCCTATACTTTGACATCACCGCTGCCTCTTGGATGGTTACAAAAGTCATGGCAGTGGTTGCAGCCCAACTTCTCAGCTCGGGTTTACATGTATTCACCACCTCTGGATGACAAGGTCTCTTCTTTCATCTTCGAGTTATTCTATCAGCAAACCAAAGTCCAATCTTATGCCTGAACGGAGAACTCCATTCATAAGCGATCATCCTAGACACAGTGGCATTCAGGGATTTTCCACCCCATAACATGTCTGGGACATTCAGGATAAGGATATTTCAGCCTCAATCCTGTGTTCCTGGTAGATAGTTTTTGGGCATCTTGGACTCCTGGCCTCATGCATCCTCCTGGTCCCTGGTCCATTTTTGCACATTCTGGCTTTTCAATGGAACTTTTGTTTTCAGTGGGCTCAACTCCAGGGCTGGCTGTAGGACATCTGTATCTTCTAGAAAAAAGCACCCCTTGATCTTCAGTGGTGGGAGGCGCACACCAACCTGTCATGTGGAAGCTGTTCTTCCTACCCCAACCAGAGCTCACACTTGTGACATGAATCAACTCTTGGTTGTTGCGGTCATGTGGGAGAAGTGGAGATCAGGGGCCACTGCTCTCAGATGGACTGAAAGTGCCACATCAGTTTTCTGGGGCTTTGTGCCATTCGGTTGACCCTGAAAGTCTTTCTCTCATTCGTCAAGGAGATGCCTGCGTGGATCCTAATGGATAATACATCCGTCATGTGGTACTGCCACATACAGAGCACTGTGGGTTCTAGGACGTTGTGCCAAGAAGCACTGTGCCTTCGGACATGGTTGGACCGTCATGGGATGTCCCTTGTAGCTCTCTGTGCCAGGTGGAATAGCTCAGCAGGCGGCAGCTAGTAGAGCAAAAATGGCATCATCACCAAGAGGTGTTCAGGACATCTTCACTCAGTGAGGGCATATTTTGGTTGGATCTGTTTGCCACCGCCGAGAATTCTCAGTGTCCTGAATACTGCGCACCGGAGTTTTCACCAAGAGGCTCCCTGTGGAAATGTGTTCCGTCTGCAGTAGGGTGCAGGACTCCTGTACGCCCCTCAGCTGCTGCTACTTCTGTCCCAAGTTCTTAGGAAGATCAGGACAGACCGGGCTTGAGTCATATTGATAGCTCCGGGGTGGGCCAGGAGAATGTGTGTTTCCGATCTGGTCAGGGTCGGACTTGGACAGAAAATAGGCACGGCACCAAAATTAAAGTGGCCCCCATTAGCGACTCAGACAGTTAAAAAGGTGGCCAATATTTGCAAACAGGGCAGTTTTGAACTTTAAAGACACATTGTATGGGTATTTTGCAAGGTAAGGGAGACTGCATGCATTTGTGCTTGCTACTGGCAATGTTTGTGGAAATATGAAACACACAAAAGGTGATGGGAGACTTCCTGCAGTAAGTCTAACCACTGACAATAGTCTGAGTAGCACTCCAACTCAAATTTTTTTGCTCACCATGTACCTCAGTTTGGGTCCAACCATATGAAAATCCTCATGGGAACAGTCCAGCCCGAACTGCCAAGCCATGTCCTCCCTGAACTGGAACACAAACAACCCAGAACCTGTTTCGCCCTAGTTGCAAGCATTCCTCCCATCACCTTTTTTGTGTTTCATGTACCGCCCTAAGTGGCATGGGTATGTCCAGACGTGGGTCCCATGCTCACTGTGTTACTGGAACCAAGCTATACCTGGCTAATGAGCCCATAACTAGGGTGAAACCGGTCCTGGGTTGCTTGTATTCCGGTTCAGGGAGGACCTGGCCTGGCAGTTGGGGCTGGGATGCTTTGGTTGGGGGTGCTCCCCGAGTGATTGCCAATGGTTAGACAAATTGCAAGCATTCCTCCCATCAGCTTTTGTGTGTTTAATGTTTGTGGAAGTATCAGGGAAATCAACAGTAAGAACCGGCCCACCAGGCCATAGGTCCATAAACCTCCAAAAATCGCCCTCACATTGACCTATCTGACCTTCCTGTTGCCCTAATGGCCAGTCCGACCCTGGATCTGGTGAGCCTCAGAATTTGCCCCCAATCCACCTACCTTTTCTGGAGGTCATTCTGCCTCAGTGAGGGCATCAACAAGAGCCTTTGTTTTTAGTGTAAACGAATATTTGATGAAGTAAAGAGCGTAGGCCTGCTGAGGAGAGGAACATAAGAAATTGTCAAGGTTGGAACTCGGCCTCCAGCAAAGCCCCTGACATGGCAACCACAGAAGAAGGGGTTAAGAATACCGCACAAGCGGAAGGAAGGGCGCAGGTAGGAGTGCACGCGGCCAATCGGAAATTAAATATGCAGTGGCATCGTGTCTCTTATTCAAGATGGGAGAATAGATTGACCCTTTAAATGTATGTTTGTTAAAGCAACTTAATTAACAGTGACTGGTTGAAGCTGTCGCCCAGGACAGAAAACTGATTGTATCCAAGTTTTCTATGCACCCGTTTGTCCGTTTGGTGTGATTTCCGATGCCTGGAACCGGATAGGTTTATAACCATGCCGCCGAA
Organism: Calotriton arnoldi; assembly: GCA_963921515.1. Classification (NCBI taxonomy): domain Eukaryota; kingdom Metazoa; phylum Chordata; class Amphibia; order Caudata; family Salamandridae; genus Calotriton; species Calotriton arnoldi. The sequence continues at coordinate 3,285,198 of CAWUFW010000015.1, forward strand.
CTGTAAGATACGCTGATTTAAAGTTGTATTTTTGTGTTGTGGGTTTATTTTTGTTTGATTGCCAATGAAACGGATTTTCTAACAATGTTCCGGTGGCATATGCTGTGCACGGCTCAAGGTCGAAGCGACCTTTCCAGCCAGCAGAGTGATCATTGCGCTTTTTCCTGAGTGCACGTGGACTTGTATACGTCATACGCCCACGTGCCTTTTTATAGATGCCTGTAACATGAGCATTGCGAAAAGCCTCGGTTAGGCTCATCATGGACGTGAACATTCAAACCATCTAGAAGACCTTGACAGAAAAAGATGTGTATTAGGATATCAGCTTCTGATTCTTTTTTTAAAACACTTTCCAGCACGGAAGTCTGTTTTTTGTTTTTGGATTAGGAGCAGCGTGGAATGGTGTGAGGCCTTAACCCTATCCAATGGGGGCACCCAGAGTAAAGGACAATTTCAGCCCACCATGGGATAGTTTTACTGACACCTTACGTTATTTTGCACTCGGCCCCTCACTCAAGAATATTATCTTTGCACCTCTTGAATTAAAACATCTCCGCTCCTCCATTCTTGATGCTTGGGAGTTGTAGCCCACACTAGGTACCTTGCGGTCCTTGTGTGAGGAGGGAGCCCAATGATGAAGCATGTCACCTTCGGGTGAGTGAGGGTTCTCATCCTAACAGCATAATGCTCTCTTTTTGTTTGATTACCACATAAGGTTTTTGCTTTCTACACTCGTGCCAAAAGACGTAGTATAGGAGCAGTACGTTGTTAGTAGGGTTAATGCTCCCTCCAGACCCTTCGTGTGTTATTAGGCCTTTTCTCCGTGTCGGGGGCACTAAAGGCTACCTGGAGATGTCCGTAACAGGTGGTCTCATTTAACAGTAGTGTTTAGGATCACGGCTGAATTTCGCAAAGTACTACTTTTGTACTCCTGACAATGACCTCTAACAATACCTTGTTTGAGCAGTCAAGGCTTATCCCGAAGACTTCCAAGAGGCGCTAGGAAGTACGAAACTTAGACCCAAAAGGATACAATATTGGCACACAATAAAATGGATGTCCAGTTGCAGCTATATCTTGCAAAAAGAATGTCTTTGCATACAGCAGGAAATGTATGACAGTTAAAATTGGACACAGGGGAAGGAAAACCAAATATCCTTCCACCTTCTGGCAATGAGTTTCAATCCCAATTCTGTACCAGCACCCTTGTAAACATAAGTGTTTGTGCATTGTTGTACTATCTGGAGGGATCAGAAAGACTGTTCGGCTTAGAATCCCCTCTGGCTCATCAGGTTGCTACTAGTTTCAGTTCTCATGCTCTCACGTGTTGTGGTGGATGGAGAGAAGAATATGACCCCTCTTCATCTAGCCAGATGAGGCCTCGCTCATGAGCTTCCTCTGGGTATCTGTGATCCGCACCTTCAGTCACTGGCTTTAAAAACATGTACTCCAAACAAAAACTCAGTCTGGTCCGCAAACTTAATGGCACAAATGACTTTGCTAATAGAGTATTTTTAAATTTTTTGATTGACTACAAAATAACCCTGAACTGGGTGACACCAAACCACTAAAAGGGTCTATTCTGATGGAACCTCTATTTTTCACGCCAAGATTCATGTAAATCTGCCCAGCAGTTGTTACTGCTTCGGAGAACGTGAATTTTGAATGCACACCTCCAAAAATAATCTTTATAAGTAGTGACCTCTGTTGACCAATAGTCATCATATTTTATACAAGCAACTAGAGCTTATCTACTACTTTTACCTTAGATTAACCAAACTGATGAAAAGTGAAGAGTTATTAACTGGTGAAACGGTATTAACGAAAACAAAAACAGAACCTGTGGTGACAACCATAACTACAGAAGCCCTATTGTGTGTATAATTTATTGCATTTAGTCAGAAGTACAAACAGTGACTAAAACAAGACTGACCGTACCCCGACATGCCATATCCCTCAGCTTACCTTAACTACATAGTATACACCAACAATGAGGAGCCTTAGCCTTGGGTGGCGGTGGAGGTAGTCTGGCATTAGGTCGCCCATCTAATTAGTTGGTCCCAGCAGCAGTAGCAGCTGGCATGTACCGAGGGTGGTGGGCACAGAAAAAAAAGAAAATACACTTACCTTCATGCACGACGTCCTCCTTGATCGGTCTTTCTCCTCGTGGCAGGCTCTCAACTCCCAAGCCAATCCTGGTGCTGCTCTCATGCTGTTAACTAGCATAAGAGAAGTGCTAGCATTGGAGGGAGCGGCCTGTCAGTGCTCTTACAAGCGCTGGAGGCCTTTGATTTCTCTAACCCAGCTGTCTAAGACAGCTAGGTTAGAGAAGTTTAAAATGCGCATGTCTGGCTGGCCATCGCAAGACGGCCAGCCAAAGGGGCATGCACACTTTAAACATAAGTGCACAGCTCCCATCTGCCACTCAGCAGCAATGGCCTAGCCCATCCTGACGCTCAGTTCGGGACGGACTGGTTGCTGAGAAATAAAATGGTAATTAACTTCATTACCATTTTATTTTTCAGCTCTGGTCTGAGGCTTTTCTTTGTGGGGCGATGCTCCTCCGCTGAAATGGAGAAGCCAGTCCTGCCTGCAGGGCTGTTGTGTGTATCATGTGCATGCTTTTTCTATCAAGTTTGTAGTGCTGAAGCAGGGTTTGTACACAGGACAGAACTTCACTCCGTATCACTTTTCATGTTCTGTGCTCTGAAAACAGTTGCCTGCTGTCACTGGCAGATCAGACATGCTCCAGTAACTTGTGTTAGAGTGTGGCATGTAATCAGGGTCTGTGGAATTATGCGGCAGGAGAGGTCCAAATTTTGCGGCAGGGTTGACCAAATTATGCAGCAAGAAAAAGTGAATTGTGGCTTAATGTGGCACATGTTGTGTTGGTATTAGTTCATTATTTTGTCATTTTTACCCATGTTAACTCTGCCTTAGCAAAGATTTCATCTCATTAGTACCACTTTAAAGCCCAAATACAGCAAAAAGCTAAAGCAATATGATCAGTCAACTGTTGTGAAGTGCCTTCCACTGAGTGGTAACACGTGTTGGTGCTTTTTCAGTAACTTTTGATGCATTTGACCTAGAAACATTCTTGGTTGCAATCTGCAAATTATGCAGCAGGTGATGGATTTTGTGGCAAATGCGGCAAAGTCACAATTATGCTAAAAACGCTGCAGCCGTAGAATCGCATAATTTCAGTAGCCCTCTATATAATGTTCACATATTATGCAATTATATCGAGAATGTAGGAAGACATTGCTTATTTGCTCGGACAGAATGTAAGGTGAATTTGTGATATTATGTAATACAAACTTTTTATACAGCCAAAATAATCTGTCATTCAATATTCTTGACACTTCCAGGAAGCAGATTTCATAGGCAAGCAAGCGCTGAAGCAGATTAAAGAGGAGGGGCTTAAAAGGCGGCTAGTGTACCTCACCTTGGAAACCGATAATATTGATCCAGAGGGGAATGAAAGCGTCTGGCATCATGGCAAGGTAAAGGAGATCTATTTCATTATTGTCCAATAGCATTTCTCAGATAATAAGTTAAAATGTAGGCTTTTCATGTCTTCCAAAACACTAAATTCTGAGTCTGGTTGGTAGAAAGACGAGGCAGCACATCTTGTGTCATACTGCGGAGCGCACCGGGTCTCGGAGTATTCTAACTTTCCTGGTGTAAACACAGTTTAAGACACATGAACCGTAGGGCATATATTGCCATTGTTTGCTATTTTCAACATTGTTCATACATCTAAATATTAAATGGGTTCACTTGTAGGAAAAGTCCTGTGGTAACCTTGAGACATCTTAGTTGTTTTGCCAGTCTCATATATTAAAAATAACAAAAAGAAATAAAAAAATACTTAAATATATACATAGAGATGCTTTGGTTCAGCCCTCATCCATTGACCTGTTAAGCTGTCTTTGCCAGTTTGCTTCCGAACCACATCCTATAGCATAGGCAGTGGTTCAGCTCACTTGAACCAGTGGCTCTCTTGCACTGAGAATGGTGGCATTTCTCCTGATCGCATCAGCACTTCTGCCTGAAGAGAAGCACACTTCAGCGCCAGGATTAGTAAGCCAATACTTTACTCTGCCAATGCTTTTTTTCTTTTCATTCTTTAACATTATTTTTGTAGCTATCCTTCTGTGTTTAAACTGTCTTCTGGTTACAATATGTAAAATCCAATAATACTCTTTCTTTGCATCAATGAAGAATCATATGTGCATTTTATGTTAGACAAATAAAAAGGTTTCTATACCTGTTCTAAATAGCGGTATTTGTTGGCAAGTACCTGTACTGTTCCATTACAATTATATGCAATTGTCAATTCATTTTTAAATTTCAAGCTTTTGTCTGCCACATTTAGGCAGCATGTTTTTTTTTTTTTTTAGAAATGTCATATGCTTGCAATAAAAAAAAAACAACAACAATCACACCACTTGACCAGGCCAGACCCATTGTCTTTGCCAATGCTTGTTCTGTACTGCCTTTGCCGACTTCACCTGCCTGGGATATTTGATAACATTTGTTTTTGATCCCGTGATGAGAAGCAGTTAGCAGTGATCCACTTGGGACTGATTCCATAATGGTCTTCAGTTGCAGCCAATGTGTTGTGGATGTCCCGAAGAAGATATACACGTGATAGTGTGTGTCCTTTTTCACATTGTGAGGTGAGTGGTGATGTCATATGTAATCTGGAGAGGGAGCCACCTGAACACTTGAGTCCCAGCAGCCTGTGGAACTACCAAACATAGGTCTGTTGGCAGAACCTTAAGTACAGAAGAGAATACTGAATACCACTGCTGTATCCAGGTTAGTGAAAGCCTCTCCCTGCCCTTTGTCCAGAGGTACCCCTGTGAAAGTTGAGACCAACAGCCTAAGCTTAACAGCAATAAGGTCCTCAAGTGCAGGAGCGGTGACATGCAGGGATGATGCCCCTACCAGCAATTCAAACTGTGTGCGCCCTGGCAGCTGAGGGCAGCAGCAACCAGCATTGCCATGGTCAATTCCCTGGTTTCAAGTTGAGACCAGACAGTACTGCTCTACGCTGAAATTTCCTGCCTCTTGCCACTGATCCGGCACACTTTCTTTTACCTCAATATTCTAGTGTAGTCGTAGTCATCTATCAGATTGCACCACTGGTCATATGGACCTTTAATTGTCAATTGGAAATGTATGAAAGGAGCTAGTATCAGCACAAAAGCCCATTACCGTTAATCCAATTGGACTCCGCAAAAACAACAGTGAGGATGGTGTCGAAACCATGAAGGTCTATTAACAATTTAGTCGAAGTTACAAGTTAATAAATCAGTAAATCAATTTATCAAATAAGCACATATATCAATTCCATCATGCAATTTAAATTTGTATATTATGAAAGAGAAGATTGCAAAATATAACAAGGTACAAAGCACAAAATAGAAATAGATTGGTTCCATAAGGGAACTTCCCTAATCTAAATAATGCATGAAAAATGGCAAGGGAAAATTAAAATGAAGGTGTCAGCATCTGTTGAACCAAGTTAAGGTTCAGGAGATATAAGGCACAGGTGTTCAAGCATGAAGCTCAATGCCACAAGAAGGGGAAATTAGAATTCAGGACATGTCTTTCCTCAGCGAAGTCAGGTCATGGTCTGCTAAACTATACTAAGAGTCACACAATACACAGTAGATTGTTCTGGAAGCTTCGACCCACCAACTCTGGTTGTACAAATCTGGGTGCAGCGTCTCCTGGGAGCAGGTAAACTCCCCATGTTCTCATCACCAAACAAAGAAGCACACAGCTCCACGGCCATGAATGTAGCAATGATCTGGTCTGCCACATGCAGGAGGCTCTCTCCCATCCCCACGCTCTGCATGTCCACAGCCAAGTTCCAATTACTATTGCCTAATCTATCAGTTCTCAGAGTAAACAAAAGCCTATTGTAACTAACACAGCACATAGGACACCTGAAATTGAAAGAAAACATGGGAGCAACTCAAGAAGAACATTTTGTTCTGAATACGAGGAAAGCCTGGAAAAAGAAATCTGGTCAGGCTTAAGGCCTAGCCACCGTCATGCTAACGTTTAGAGATAAAATGGCAGTCAAGTGAATATAGTTTTCATAATCAATACCTTAATTATAATTCGGTATATAAAAGAGGTTTCTGCTATGAATAAATATAGCCACTTGCTAACACTGTTTAATACGTCTGCACACTGATTAATATTTTATTATACTGATTAATATTTTGATGCGTAAAAGTATGGAGTACTAAATTACACTGCTCCACCACAAACACAAACATTTCTTGTAATTGCAACAGATTCTACTGTGTAAATAGGTGTCCTTTTGATCAAGAGAACACAGCCATTCTCCTATCCGTAGGGCATCACAAGGATCCCTGCAAAGGTGGCCATCTTGGACAGCTCCATAAGCAATTGAGATTGAAAAGGAAAAAAGAAGCAGAAGACCTGCATTTCAAGAGGCTTTGGTATTTTTCCTTACTACAAATATGATCAGTAAAGAGCCTGTACTTTATTGTCTGAGGAGGGAACTAAACTGATGGCCCTCTCATGTTCAGCTTCTGAGCTTCCAATAACAGTTTCTTCGAAACTCTGTAGAAGAACACATAAGGATAGGGGAGTGGCAAGCCTCTGTTTTGTGACAAAGGCTATGTGTTTGGAACAATGTGGAGCTTGTGATGGTGCATGGTAAAAGACTCTCTTTTTCTGACAACGCAAATAACCCATTGGTCCAGAGGAATGCTCTCCTACACTGGCAAGAACCCCAATACTCTCAATGCAACTGGAGAGAAATGTTCCTTGATCAGAGACTTACTCTAGAGGTGACGAAACTGTTACAGGACCTAGGAGTCCTCTTCCTGGACCTACTGGTGGGTTTTTAGTACATAGTACACAAGGGGATAGCTGTTCCTAAGGAGACAGCTAAATACAGGTAGGAGAATACAAAAAGGATGCTAGGGGGAAAAGGGGAAGCTTCCTTATTGGGAAGTGTTGCCCTCACACACCTGCAAAGGTGTTATGCTTCATCATTAGGCGTTTTTGCTCCTTGTGGGGTCGGTGCTGCAATTCCCCACTGGCCCCGCGAGAGGGTTCTTTGGCGGAGATCTTTTAAAGTAAAAAACGCTGTGATGGTGAGCGCAAGTGTGTGGAGTGGGTGAAACGGTGGATTAAAAATACGACAGAGTTAGCCTAAGGGTGACATTTATTCCTAGCCCCCCCCGGTAAGGTTAAAAACAAAAGCTAACAGCTACCTCCTTGTGTACTATATACTTGTTCTTGGGAGCTAGGGTACTGGACCTTTTTAGGCTCCCCGTCCCCAACTCTAGTGATTTGGGTTTTTAGTACAAATATTGGGACATCCTCATGCTATCATGTCGTACAACACCACTGATTGACTATAGGCTGGTTCTGGTGGGATTTGACCTTTATAACTCCTACCTTGTTCTGGGTGAATACTTGGATAGACGGAGGTGGGTGCCTCTTCCCGCTGAAGGGTGGGTAGCCTGGCCTGGCTGTCCGCGGACATGTTCAGAGTCTTACCTCACTGCCCTATTACTGCGGCCACAAGTTTGAACATGTCAGTTTAAAGCTATAACCCCAGCATCAGCCAGCTTGCCATCAGACTACTTGAGGAGATACAAGAAGAATCAAGACATCTTATTTATGTACACCCGTCCCGTAGATGTTTGCAGCATGTGCGATGTGTTGTGGAATAGGACACCTAAAAACCCTTTGCCGGGGCCTTGGTATTTAAGGTCCAGCTATTTTAGAAGCTATTAAAGTGGAGCCGGCCTCCTCAGTGATCAGAAATTAATGTTAAGGTTATGAATGACCTGCAAGCATCTTCAATGAGGTTCCTGCAAGTGTGGCTCATGAGGGCATGGAATAATGCGAATAGGAATCCTCTGACTCTCTCCAGGGACTACAAAGGACCATTACTGGAGAGTTTGAGGAGTTCAGGACCGGGAGAGTCTGTGGAGCTGAAACTAGGAGTGCAGAACATGATGCTGTACTTTCACATAACCATAAGAGGGGATCAGAAGAATAGCTATTTTGTAGCTCCCTCAAGTGTGTTTGGAGTGCTCAAGTAGTCCAAAGGTAGTCCTTTTTAGGTCTCGCCTGAGCCAGCGCATGCGCTGCTCTGCGAGACATTTAGTTAGTGGCTTTTCAAAGTGCTACCACAAGCTTTGGCTGGCCTAGCGCTTGCGGTTATGTGCGCGCGCAGCTGCCAGCTTTCAGCGCTCGATCAGGTGCCATCTGGCTTTCCTCTCACTTGATTGCTTTCTCAACGCTCCTCCGCCCCTCCCCCGCCGCGTCTCGCGTTAATTGCAAACATATGTGCAAACGCGCTGCTTTCACTTGCGCTCGCGCGCGCACCACTTTTGAAGCCGGGCTTGTCTTGTTCCATTATGGGCCCAATATTCCACGGATTTGAAACTTGACCGGGTAATTAATAGTTCAATTTTAGGTCATCGTATGTGACGTGTATTTGTTTATATCTAACCTTTTCGTTTTGTTTCTGGTTTGGTTCTTGAACCTGGATATCTCCTGGAAATAAACCCGGTTACTCTGAAAGCGAGTTCTGTTGTAGGACTGAATACTCGTCATTAATAACAGATGCATAAGAGCTCATAAATATATGCATGTTGAAATGCACGTTTCCAAGATCCGAAAACCTGTGACGCACTGATGCGCATCTAGTAAATACACCAGAATGGCTGCTTACATCATCCGCCATTTTATTCCCGAGTGCTCGCTGTCTGAGTGCAGTTATTCATTTGAGACCTGAACATTTAGCTGCGGTAATGACCTGCCTGTCCTAATGATGCTGCCGGTGTTACTCATGGAACACGGGTTTGCTGCTTTTGAGCAAACTATTCAGGTTCTTTCCCAGCACACCTGGTGATGTAGTCAGAGTTTTTTCCACACAGTGTCTGCTATAAGAGACCTCTGGGTGATTATCAGACCGTCAGGTCTTCTGTCCCAACACAGTATCGTGGAAACTCTCCAAAACCACCAGACGAGAAACCTAAAGCAACAAGCATTTCTTTTTCAGTGGTGTCTGTGTGAGCTGGGTTTCTCATTGTGGCTGGTGCTAGGTTTGTAGCCAGTATGCACCACTGAACATAGTATTGCAAATGCGGACATCGGGGGCTTTATATGAGTCTGTTGTTGCCCACTGATAACTTTATTTTATGTTAACAGAGATCTGTATAGTGCTGCATTGCCGTTAGTATGGCCATGTAGCACTTTCAGGCTCGGGTAACTTCTCCCTCAGGTTTTGAGAATTCATCACACACTATAGTCTGTTTCCTGTGTCAGCACGAACACTGGCAGTTTAGCATGCTTTATACTAAGTGTTTATATTTGATTATAGCGTGGGTAGCCAGAGATCTTACTCAGTTTCAGGTATGTGCCACCTAAGGATTGAGACGTGTATTGCTGAGCATGAGGTATGTACAGGAGGAAACTGAGACTAAGTTGTCTTGTTAGGGTCCACAGTATCCCTTTTAGTCTGGTTAGCTATCAGGTGTTGGTGTAGGCCTGTAGGGTGTTATTCATTGTTTTCAAACAGTGTTGGATATATGTGCATTGTTCAGACTAATGTGTTCCATTGCCCAACTATTGGGAATATCTGAGTGTGTGGTACATATACTTGGTGTTCCATCCAGTGTGTTCTGTTGCATTTTCCAAGTTATCTAATGCAGCTTCTAAGTACTATTTGAATCCACACAGCTCTGTACATCCAAGTGCATCTCTCTGTAGCATGCAAGCATGGCTACTTGTGTTATTTATTATAATGTGTGATGTTACTAGTGCATTGATCCCAAACTATATGGAATATGGAATGACACAGTCCCGGTTTTCCACCAGCTGACCCGGCAGATTTAGGCAATTTTGGCTCAGATCCCGGTTTTCAGTGAGGGTCGACTGAAAACATTGGAGGCACGTTTTCATGTGTTGCAGAGCAGTACTCAGTAGCAGCTCTTATTAAAAACCAAGTTAAATAACTTACGATACTGGGTTTAAAAACGGACCTGTTAGTTATTTCCTTAGTGCTTGGCCTGTGTTTCTATATTGATGAGCGCTATCATTCTGTGTCCCTCAGATACTGTTGAATCGAGTCCTTCTTCTATTTTTGCGAAATGTCGCTGGTTTTGGCTTTTAAAATCCAGTCACTCTAGCCTAGAACCATTCATGTGTGCATGCATTTGGCATACCGCCAACTTGAACAACAAGCATTGGCATAGCCAATAGGTCTCGCCTTGGGGACCTTATAAGTGTTTAGCCATGCAACAGTTAATGTTGTTGCACCAAGGATATTGTGCTGCATAACTAAAGACTTATAAGGTCCCAGAAGCGAGACCTATTGGCTATGCCAATGCTTGTTTTAAGTTTAGAATGCATTATTGAAATAATATACAAAGTAAAACATCAGTATAAATTATACAGACAAGGATCAAGCAGTAACATTATCAAATTGGAAAAGGAATAAGCGTAAAGGAAAAATAACTTGAACCGCAAAAGGGTGAAAACCATATAAGGAAGTATATAGTTAAAACCATTTTGAACCTTCTAAAACCTATACTAAGACAAATGCAATTTTGAATTTTGAAAGAGGGGGAGGAAAGGGAAGGAAGGGAGGAGGGAAAGGGGAGATAGTACAAGGCAGCTAAACAGTAAAGTAGAAATAGTAATAAGAATTAAATGAAAATAATATTATTAAGAAGGTACATGACAATATACATACAGCATAGATCAAACGGCCATCCTGGAAAGAAATGTGGTGAGTGGTAACCAAAGTAAATCTTTTTTTAATCAATAAAGGCATAGAGGTAGCATGTGCACGATCTAGTCTATGATGATGGCATAACGGGTTCCACCAAGCTTGGTCCGAGATTCTAGTAGCATCCTTCCAGTTGGTAGTGATGATCTGAAAGGTAATAGCTATCAACAAGTCTATAAATTTACCCACGCTTCCCTGGGTACCCCAAACAGGAGAGGTGCCACCCAAAAAGAAGTGAACAACATTAAAAGGAACGTTGGTAGATAAGATTTCATTCAATTTCTTCCAGATAAGTGACCAAAAATTCTTATCCAGAGGGCAGAGAAAGAACATATGAAGTAAATCACTGTTTACATGAGTGCAAGACCAGCATTTCATAGAATCCAACAAGTTAAATTTGTGAAGCACTGTAGGAGTGAGAAAAAGCCTATTATAAAAGTAATATAGAGTCTGCGTTGTACTTGCTGAGCGTGAGGAGGTATGGATTTTTGCCCAAATGGAACCCCAAGTTTGAAACCAAAATTCCTGTGCCACATCTTTTTCCCAAAGAAGTTCTATACTGGATTTGGTTCTAGGATCAGTGGGGTGAGATAATGTCTTGTATATATCGGATGCCTTGAACTGAGTAGAGAAATCTAGCAAAAGAGTGGATGTCTGATTGTGTGAGGCTAAGCAAGAGTTCTGGGAGTGGAGTTGAATTATAGATAAACTGAGGTGAGAGTGGTGAGGAGCATGTAAAAGAGATACGCCATACTTTTCTTGGATCTCCGTGAAGTCCATAGGAGACCCATTAATCAAGTGCTTAAATGTGATTATGCCTTTATCAATCCATTCTTTCCAAAAGAGAGCTCTGTTTTTAATATTTAAATGTTTGTTGTACCAAACAGGAGTTTGTGCAAAGTTTTCTGAGTGGGAAAAATGAGTTTTAAGCAAAGAAGTTACGACTGCAGTAGAGTGCGTGAAAGTGGGTGATAAGAAACGTTTGGGGGGCTGAGATAACCGAGTGGCAGCAGAAAAAGAGAACGGTGCATATTGGGATTGTTCTAATGAGTTCCAGGCTGTTAAAGGTGTATGTGAGGAGTCGGCTAGAAAGGTCCAAACTTGTTTCAGGGTGAATGCAGAATGATAACGTCTAAGATTAGGAAAATTAACCCCACCTAATTCTTTGGGCTGTTGAAGTCGAATAAGTGAAATCCTAGCCTTACGGTTATTCCATAGGAATTTGGTCAAGGAGCGGTTTATAATATTAAAGAAAGAGAGCGGGAGAGTGATTGAGAGCATGGAGAGATAAAAATTGATAATCGGGAGTAGCATAATTTTAATTGTAGCTAGTCTACCCCACCAAGACAAATAAAGTGGGGACCAACTGTCAATGAGTACCGAAAGTTTTTTAAGTATATCAGCAAGGTTTATTTTAATGGTTTCCTTGATACTATTACTATAGAGGATACCTAAGCATTTAATACTCCTGGAGTTCCATTTAAAGCCTGTATCTTGAAACATATGAGAAAAGCAATGTTTTTTTTAATGGCATCACTTCGGATTTATCAATATTAAGTTTGTAACCAGAGGCTAGAGAATATTCTTTTAGCAAAGAGAGAAATGCCGGCAAAGAGGTAGTGGGGTTAGAGATGTATAATAGAATGTCATCTGCATACGCAGTAAACTTAATATCAATATGTTTAGATTGGAATCCTGTATATTGTGGAGAGCGTCGAAGTTTTTCCAAAAGGGTTCTAGGGCAAGAATAAATAAAAGTGGAGATAAAGGACACCCTTGTCTAGTTCCTCTGTGGAGTGGAAAGTATTTGGATTGACGTCTGTTCACCCAAATGGAGGTTAGAAGGTGCAGAATATAACAATTGGATGTACCTAAGAATAAGGGGACTGAAGCCATGCCATTTCAATGCTCCGAAGAAAAATTCCCAATTTACTCTGTCAAAGGCTTTTTCAGCATCTAACTTGCAGCAACCGGTGAATCTACCTTGGAGGCTAAATGAATAATATTAAGGAAAGTCCTGGAGTTATCTGTAATAGAAAGTCCCTTTACAAACCCTGATTGATAAATGTTAATAAAGTCCGGAATTACCTGATTGATACGAGGGCTAGTAATTTGGCGAAGCTCTTACAGTCCGTATTAATTAAGGAAATGGGTCTGTAATTTTTACAAAAAGAGGGGTCTTTGTCTTTTTTAGGGATTAAACACCGCATCGCTTGAGTGAAAGCGCCCCGAGATTCACCGGAGGCTAGGAAATGATTTATGAGGACTAACAACTGCGGGACCAGAAATTGTTTAAAATGGAGGAAAAAACGTACAGTAAAACCATCCGGACTAGGTGTTTTATCCTTGGGAAGTTGATTGATAGCGTTTGTGATTTCTTGTTCTAATATTGGATTATCGAGGGATGTGAGATCAGTGTGGTTATCAGAGGGTTTGGGAATGGTCTGAAAGAATGAATCAATTTGATCAGCAGTAGGGGTCGATTCGGGGGTGTAGAGGGAAGTATAATAATCAGTGAAGCATTCGAGAATCTTAGTATCTGGAATGTGTTTAATTCCTGCAATATCTGTGATGGCAGCAATCTTGGATTTTTGTTTTTTAATTTTAAGATAATTGGCTAGGGATTTGCCAGCTTTATTCCAGCCACCATACATCTTGGCATTAAATTTAAGGAGATTGTTGCAGGCGTTATCCCAGGATTGTTTATTGTAGTGCATTTTAGCTTTAATGAGTTTGGACGAAGTATCAGAACATTTTGTGGTAAAGTATTCGTGCTCTAAGACCTTGATGTGTTTTAGAATTAATGTTGCGTCTGCAAGTGCTTTTTTCTTTTTCCGAGAAACAAAATCTATTATAAATCCTCTAGCGGTAGCTTTGAAAGCGTCCCAAACAAAATGAAATTGTGAAACAGAGGAAAGATTATTATTGAAAAATTCCTGCATAAATTGTGTAAATTGTTCAACAAATTGAGGGTCCAAAAGAAGGGCATTGTTAAAACGCCATCGGCGTGAGGTAGGAGTAGAAGTGGGATAGTCCATATCTAAAATGACTGGGGCGTGATCAGAAATGAGGATAGAGCCAATCTCCGCATTTGTCATAAATTGAAGAGATGAGTGTGTGAGAAATATATAATCTATTCGGGAATGAGACCTATGAACAGGGGAGAAGAAGGAAAATTCCAAGACATCGGGATGGAAGATTCTCCATGTATCCAACAACCCTCTAGATGAAATAGCCTTGTGGAAAGTCTTTTGCATTTTATTGGGGATGAATTTGGTTTGGGATTTCCGATGTAAAAAGGGATCAATATGTTGATTGCAGTCACCTCCCAAAATCAAGTTATCGGAAGCATGAGAAGAAAGTAGAGTAGAGAAATCATTTCAAAAAACTAAATCAATACCATTAGGGCCGTATACATTACAAATAGAGAATTGAGTATTGTTAACTTTAGCATTCAATAAAAGCCATTTACCATTATTGTCTTTAACTTCATTTTGCGAAAGAACATTTAGAGATTTATGCAACAAAATTACTACACCATTTTTGTTATTAACAGCTAGGGAACAAAAAACATCTCCAACCCAAAGTTTGCGTAAAGAAGACAAGTCTTGCTCTTTAAGGTGTGTTTCTTGGAATAACGCTACATGACATTTCAATTTAGCAAGGTGAGATAATACACGTTGTTTTTTAACTGGGTTACGGATACCTTTAACATTCCATGAAATAATACGTAGTCCACTCATCGGAAGAACTTATTCAAAATTAAGCACGAAAATACATGAAACTTAAAAATAGTATAATAGATGAGTTGAAAAAGGTAGAGTGACATTAAGCGGTACCAGTCTAGAAAGGAAGTAACTCCAGAAAGGAGAAAAACAGGTAAAGGCTGGGGAAAAAAAGATAGGACAAGAGTTAAGAGATAGAAGGGAAAGTAGAACAGTAAGCCAAATGTACCCAATTATATATGCAAGATAAAAAATGAAAAAAGACCATAAAAACGAAAACATAGAGACAAAGAGAAGCTGCAATAAAATGGAGGAAATAGAGGAAGGAAAAAAGTGGAAGAAAAGGAACGGATAGAGGGAATAGGAAGGAGAAGAAAGAGAAGAACACAGTCTCCCTTGAAATGTAGCCGAAGAGAGGATGACAAAAAGCCAAAAGACTTTAGTCATAGTATGTAAAAACAAAAAGAACATTAAAATTGGAGGGGGGGCGAAAAGGACAGAGGCCACCCCGGAGAAGAACACCGAGAAAGAACAAGTTTACTGACAACAACAAAAAAGAATCAAAAAAATGTAATCTAGAAACGTAAACATAGGCAACAAAATGGAAGGGAACTTACCGAACATTGGGGGAGACAACGCAACGGAGTGAAACATGCACAACAAAACAGAAGGGCAACGCAGGGAAGGACATCAGCTTCGAACAAGTTACGTAGGGGAAACCTGTGGAACAAAAGAGAGAATATATTAAAAAAAAAGAAATTACGTGTTGCTCAGTTCCATAGCTTCTCCTTTGTTAACATGAATAAATTTCCTAAGCTCTACAGGATCCTCAAAAGTGAAAGTTCTGTCCTTGTAGGTTACTTTGAAGAAACATGGATGAATAAGGCCGTAGCGGGCATTCATGGATCTCAGTGATGGTCTGAGGTCTAGAAACTCTTTTCTGCGATTAGCAGTAGGCTTAGAAATATCTTCACTGAAGATTTTTTGGCCGGACCAAAGCATCTGTTTATGTTGCTTAGCTGTGTTGAGGATTGCCATGAGATCGGAGTATAATAAGAAATATGCAATGATTCCCCTCGGCTTGTTTGAGGATGATGCATTCTGAGGGCCGATCCTGTGCGCCCTTTGAATATTGAGATCAGTAGATTTCTGAGGAACGTGAGTCTTCAAAAAGGAGATCATGTCCGAGCCTTCGGAGCCTTCCGGAATCCATAAACTCGAAGGTTGTTGCGCCTGTTTCGATTTTCTAAATCTTCCGTAGTTTTCTTCAGTTGAGCTACCTCAAAAGACTGAAGTCAGAGGCATTACCGCCGCATTGTCTACCATGGAAAGTGCGAGAAACAAGCGCACAAAATGGCCGCCACAATGCAAGACATCAGTGAGGCAGAAGAAAAAGAATTTTAAAAGTATCCAAATAGACCATTTTAAGGTCTAAAAAACTTGCCCCAGTGCTCCACACCACTTCCGACGACGAAATCCATAATTATCCCGCACCAATTGCGGAAAAAAGCCCTTCAACTCCGGCTGTTCCTCGGCGTCACGGAGCTGTTCTATGGGGCGGCCATCTTGAATCACCGCCGCCGCTCGCCTTGCCCAAAGGCAGTCTTAATTAAGCAAAGTTCCGACATTTTAGTCGTTGATAAGGTAAATGTGTTCACATTTGTTTCGCTGTATTTTGTAGCTCGACCTTTAATGACCATCTCGCTGGAGACAGAAAATAGTGAAGGGACACACATGCTCGCTTTGACTCTAGGGTTGAAGCTCATAAAAAATACAGGACTGCAGGTTATTCCATGGTTTAATTTTAATGTGTGTGATGTACTCAAGATTGATTGAACTCCCTGTATTTTAATATTGCTCTTTATAATTATCTCCTTTTGAGGTCAAAATTGAAAGAATCCCAGACCCACAAATCAGAGTATTGTTGGACATTACAGGACTTTCAGTTGTTCTCTGCAAGAAGGAGGGCATTTTTGCTTCACGGACTAGAGTTTTTTGGGGCCCCTACATCTGAGTGACGATTTTGTTTTGAACCAATCTATTGACCACACACCAGACTTTGGGCCCAATTTATCTTTTGGCGAACTGTCCGGCCTCCTCCATGGCTACAGAATAAATTACTCCGCTGCCCTGACGGAGGCGCCTCCCATCAAGGTGGTTCCTGGCAATGTGTTGTAGCCTTGCTGGACTGCTCCGTCAAACATGACGGAGCTATATGTCAAAGTTAAACATTTATTTTTGGGGATTTTCTTTTTGCTCCCACGGTGGGGGCGGCATTGAGCACACTTCCATGCCCCATACCACCATGTTTTTCCTGGCAGTGACGGGCACTGAAAAACAGCTATATGTCCGCCCATCTAAATTAGGTGGGTGGACATATAGCCAAACCTCCGCCGGCCTGCCGGAGTAGTTTCGGCCGTCAACAAACTAAGTTCCGCCCACATTTAAATTGCCTCGGCTCTCTGCCAAGATATAAATCTGACCCTAGGTTTTGATTTCGACCTAGGTGTGTAAGAGCAGGAGATGTCCAGCCCTCTCTTTATGTGTGCACACTTGGAATATTGGTATGGGTTTAGTTTGTGTTACTTTCGTCGGTCCTTTGTAGGAGGAAGAATCCAGTTAATGCATGCAGGGTGGTGTAGCACCCAGCTGTGCCCTGGTGGGCTCAGTTTACTGAAGGCCTGCCTGTCGGTGCTGTTCAGGTAACAGAAACAGTAACACAAAGAATGGAAAGAAGTTTAAAGCACAATTGAGAGATATTGGTTTTAATTTTCATTTATGCTCACTCATATGGATCGAGGAAATAATGTTACTGCACCTGCAGGCCTGGAAACATTTACAAGGCTTGCATTAGAAACTTTTAATGGCATACAATCTCAGTTTTCTCCACTCCTTTAATATCACACTTTTAACTTTAAGAGTTTCAGCATTTGAACTTCTTTTCAGTCTATCGTATGTTAAGCTATGTAATGCTGTATTCAGTTATGCCATGTTATACTATTTTGTTCTAGCAATTTGTTTTCTGTGATATTGGCGTTCTCCTCAGATCAAGGTTTTGTGGGCTCTGCAGACCAAGTACCCAGGCTCATTGAATAACGCTGGCACTCAAATACTGGTTACATCCTACTCTTCCTCTCATTAATTCACTGGCCAACTGAGTGAATAACTATATTTATATAGCACACAGTGCAGAAAATCGTATTTGTACTCGGTTTAGGAGTTTTGATTAGCATATCTAAAATATAGTGTTTAGACCTGTCACAGTCTGAGGAGTTGGAAAAAAAAAGTATACCAATTAGTACCTATATTGAAAATATTTGGTTAGGAAAAATTAGAAGCACGGCCAATGGAACATGGCCACACATTAACAATTTTATTATAAATAGATAAAAAGTAGATAGCATAAGCTCAAAAGCAGGTATCTCACTCTGAATTACACTAATAAAATAATATGCCTTTTATCACAGCTAACTTAAATGTTAGTTTGTGGGTTGAATGGGGGAAATCCTTGCGCTGGAAGGAGATAGGCTGTGTTAAGCATTTTCCTCCTTCACAAGGTGACCTCCCATTGCTTTGTAGACTACTTCTGGCAGTTTGACCTTTACTAAATCTGGCAAGGTGGTCGTCTAGTAAGGGCTGTACTTTGGTATAGGATGCAAACCTGTACCTGCTAACATGCTGTTTCAGGAAACAACCTCAAAAAACTTTATATCAGACCACCATAAATTGTGCAAGCTATAAAGAACTGGCTCTTCCCAAAGCAAAGATCTGAGGGGGCAGTCCAGAGGTGATTTATTATCAGAACCAAATCACCATTTCAAAAGGAGATTAGTGTCTTCATAAAGAACCATACACTACTATACCACATTTCGCACTTAGGGGCTCATTAGGATGGCGGGCGGACCTGAGTCTGCCCGCCATCCCCGCAGTGCTGGGACTGGCCGCCAGACATGCGGCGGTTCCGCACCGCGAATTAGGATGCGGCTGCCACCATGGCGGTCGCATTCTGCAATTTAACATTGCGGCGGGTGCTGCGGACAGCAGCACCGCCGCGATGTTAAAATCGCATGCCTGGCATTTCACTGCACCACATGGCAGGCACCACACGGTGCCTGCCACTTGGTGCAGCGAAATGTAGGGGGGGTACCATGGGTACCCCCCAAGTGCACCCCACCTCCCCCAGACACAAGGGGGGCCCGCAACGGGCCCTTGGACGCAATCCCCGCCAGCCTTTCCAAACTCGACATCCTAATATGGCGGACGGTGCCTGCTGGGCACTGCCACCATATTAGTGCACCTGCTCCGCCCGGCAGGCAATCGTGACGATTGCCACCGGCGGAAAAGTGGCAGACGGACTTTCCGTCCGCCGCAATACCCACCGCCATCATAATGTGGCCGGGGGTAAATCTCATGTCGATGGCGGAACGATCGCCGGCCCAGCAGTGGCGATCGTTCCGCCATCGTAATGGGCCCCTTAATGTGGAAAATATTAAAATGCACGGTCAGTGAAAAATTGGCTCCTCTGGCTGTATCTTGCCCATTAGCAGCATAGATAAGTCCTCTATGGCCGAGCTCTTTATGAAAGTATGGAATATGTGTAGAAGCCCCCAGAGCAGATGGCAGTACACAGCATAGGAGGTGGATACCACCTCCTGCTCCCCACCAAGTGATTGATATGAACATGCCAGCATGAAAAATGGAGAGTCTGAAGGCCCATGCCTTCTTGGCCAGACTTGCTCGTTGACTAAATGGACTCCTGTAACGCCCCTGAGGTCTGATGTTCTTGTCAGAGCATGTCACAGGCAATGTCCATTAAACAGGGCTGCTCTAAAAAAGGACGGTGGGAGCCGTATTTTAATTCTCCTTAGGGCCTCGCTTCTGAAACTTGTAATCCCAAGGGAGAAACCGATCCAAGATCTGTTCCACTGAGTCTGCTGGGGTAACTTCACGGGGGTCAGTAGAGCAAATTCCATGGGACTGGCTCCCAGAAATGCTAATAGGATGAGCTTCGTGTGCCTCAACTCATCCCTGACTTAATCATCCATTGTGCTAGAGCACATCTTATGCATAACGCTAAAATCTCATGGGACTTCTCGAATATCTGCCATAAGGACCAGGAAGCCTGCTCCTTAGCAGCTCTGTGATTGCAAAGAGAGCCCCTCAGCCTACTGGTCATAAAAGAAGACTGCACCTTTTGGGACCTGAACACTTAATCAGTATCTCGAATAAGCTTCTGTGGAAGACAGGTGAAGCAGTGCCTTGGGACAAGCTCTGATATAAGCCCTGTTAGGGTTACAGTGTTTGTTAGGCTTGAGTAGTTGTTACCGGTAAGTTATGCTTACACTGTAAGACTGGTTGCTCAGTACATCTGGGCAAACTGCGGTCTAAGTCTGATACTTGGTATCTCATCGTGCAATCCTGTCTGAACTCCTTTCAGAAGGTCATGGGACACGCAGGGGCTACTGGGCCCAACCTTGGTGGTTGGTGCATTTTACTCCTGATGTCGCAGACCTGATCTACTATGGATTCTGAGCAATTGGGCCAATTACCTCTTCTGTATTTGACTCTCAGGGCATCTATGGACGAGCAGTCAGAGGCTCCCTGGGGATGGAAGGGCATTGTAGATACAGGTAAGTGAGCACAACTCATAACACAAAGTGCACGCAGTACGAACAATAAATCAGTGTCCAGTCCAATACTTACTTTTATAGGAAAGAGAAGTAATTTGTTTCTAATTACACATTCAAAGGAATAACGATATTTACAAGCAATAATACAATCCCCTTGAGGTTTCAGATCTAGTAGTTGTAAGTCAAATCCTTGTCCCACCCTCTTTATTATGACATGGTTATTCCCCATTCACTGGTGGCCACATCCAGGGAATGCTTACCAGTAGGCTGTATTCAAGAGTTCCACTTTGACTCCTTTGTAATGATTCAAAAGCGTCCATGGTGCCGCAGCACCGTTAACTGTGAGACTCTCGGGGCCCCACAAGCCCAGTTATGGCTTTGCCCGCTCCTGCTGCAAGGAGGCTGCCAGCGTTGTAGCGGGTGCCCTCAACGCGAACACCAGTGAGTTATGATCCTACCTGGAGAAGTTGGGCTGCTCACGGCCCATGCGGCAGAATCCGGCAGTGCAGGCTCTCTTTCCTGAGCCGCGCTGCCAGAGTTCTTTAGTTATCGGAGCAGTTCCCAGTTAGTGAAGATGTGGTAAGTAGACCTTCCCCAGTGGCGCGGGATGGAAAGGGGGGAATCCTTTATTCAGCTCCCAACTGGAGCTTGGCGAGGGTGCAACATCTACGGCGTCCTCGGGGTCCGTCAGGGGCAGTTCTCTCGCTGTACAGGCTCGACCAGCTGAATACAGCCTCAGTCTTTCCTTGGACGACAGCCTGCAACTTCTTGCCAACTTTGGTATTGGCAGCATCTCCTGGGGTACAAGGTTGCCGTGGTACTTTACAGTACAGGTGCAACTCCTCTGGCAACTTTACTGGTGGCCCCTCCTGGCATATTGGGTCACCGCAGCGTGGCAGTATGGCAGTATGGCGCTTTCTCACGGCTCAGTCCACAACAGGCCCTTTCCTTGTGATCTATCACTGAAGCAGAGCATCCTTTTGAAGTGTACACTGAGGGTCCCTTCCTGCTGTGTGTCCCACCCAGCTCACTGCAGCAATACACAAATCTGAATGGGAGGGATTCCTCTCCTCCCCATGTCTTCACCAGGCAGGCCTGGGCTTCCCAAAATGGAATCCAAGGCCCTTCATGTAATATACTATTGCACACTTGTATTCAGTGTGCTTTCACAGCACACATGTTCTCCAGTCCTGTTACCTCCATACATTGAGCCACTACAGGCACACATACATTCAGCACACACATTCAGTCTGTGCGCACTGCTCAGTACTCTAGCTTTTCTGTATTTTACCAGGGTGTGCTATTTACAAACACACACACTGTTGCCACACACACATTCACCTTGTGCACGCTGCCCAACACTTCACCCTTTGTGTATTGTACTTCATGCTCGTATACATACCCCCAGCACATGCTTTCATTGCACACGCACTGCACAGCACTACATCTTTCAGGTCATGTATTCCTCGCAGCATTCATGCACTCAACATATGCACTAATCCCACTTGTACTGCATGCCCTAATCCCACATGTACTACACAGTACTGCTTTATCCCTGTACTGTAACCTTCCCAGGCACACATGCATCCAGCGTAGAGTCACTACTCCTGCTATGCACAGCACTCCACATCTACCTTATGTAGGCCAAGGGTGAGTTAAGCACATTGCAGTGGAACTGTAAAAAAAAAAAAAAAAGCCTGTAGGCCTCACTCCAATGACGCAAAGTAAAAAGGAACTGCTTACTACCACTGATCACTACACGTTATGTTGCCATCATCACGCTTGTGCTGCGTAACTCCTGGTGAAGGCGGTACCCTACCACCACTATGAGGGTAGAGCTTTGGGTGCCCCTCCCGGTCTGACAAGACCGCAATATGTGTGATCGGCCTATGTCATGGCACACATGCATGATCCATGTTTACCTGTGACACAAAAAAATCAGCATTAGGGCTCCAGACAATAGTACAGTTTTGCACTCCGGGCAGGGGGTACACTGCTCCAACTATGCAGAGGACTTTGTCCGTCCCTGTGTAAGGCTTTATGGCATCTTGGTCAAAGCCATGGTAGAAGACCCGACTGATGGGAACTTGATGAGGGTCATTTCAATGCCTTGGAGAATATATATATATATATATATATATATATATATATATATATATATATATATATATATATATATGTATATGGTGCTTCCACACGGCTGTCGTGGGTGGGCGAACCACCTCCATGTAGAGGGGCTGTGGAAGGGATTTCCCTCAACCATGCAGCGCGAGATGTCAGAAGTAAAGTGTGGCCCCTAAGCACCACGGATCCTACTAAGGAATGAAAAATAATGGTTACAAAAACGAGGGCAAAAACCTACAAAGGTATGACACTAATTGGCTCCTCAGAGACTACAAATCCCATAAGACATAGCCAAAGTATTGACATGAGCCACACCCACTGTGGGGAGGAACTATTCAAATCATGAAGATAAAAATGAGCTTGTTCTGCCACTCGTTTCCAGTCAAGCCTGTGAGAAAGATGTTGCATCGAAACGTGTCAGGCAAGCGCACTTGTCCGTGATGTGGAGGAGTTTTGAAAATGAAGGTCCTGTGTGACAACAACCCGCCGAGTTCCCCGCCAATGCTTTCGGGCATTTTGTTTTGCACAATAATTTTCCACAAGGCTGCCCTGCAGTGGGTGGGCAAACCACCTCCATGAAGAGGGGCTGTGGAAGGGATTTCCCTCAACCATGCAGCGCGAGATGTCAGAAGTAAAGTGTGGCCCCTAAGCACCACGGATCCTACTAAGGAATGAAAAATAATGGTTACAAAAACGAGGGCAGAAACCTACAAAGGTATGACACTAATTGGCTCCTGGGAGACTACAAATCCCATAAGACATAGCCAAAGTATTGACATGAGCCACACCCACTGTGGGGAGGTACTATTCAAATCATGAAAATAAAAACGAGCCTGTTCTGCCACTCGTTTCCAGTCAAGCCTGTGAGAAAGATGTTACATCGAAACGCGTCAGGCAAGCGCACTTGTCCGTGATGTGGAGGAGTTTTGAAAAAGAACGTCCTGTGTGATGACAACCCGCCGAGTTCCCCGCCAATGCATTCGGGCGTTTTGTTTTGCACAATATATATATATATATATATATATATATATATCTACATCTACCCCCCCCCCCCCGGTTGGCAATCAAATTCCTCTCCGCCAGACGCAGACCACGGACTAGGTGCTATGTTTTTTGTATTATTTACATGCCGCCATTACGCGTTTCTGCTCCTCAAGAGCCTTGATCACATGAGATATATATGTGTATATATATGTGTGTGTGTGTGTATCTATATATCCAAACCACAAAGTTGCCCACAAACGGAAGAGCCCACACAGGAGGGATTCGCTTCAAACTTTTTCATGAAGACTGCCGCATGGATGAAAACAGAATGCCTTCAGCAAATATTAAATAGTCCAGACGACACGTTTCGTGCGGATTGCACTTCTTCAAAGGCTCAGTTTTTGCAAGTGTGGCATGACAATTTCAGGCACCTTTATTTCATCATGGTACCCGCCCCGATGGGCGTGGCCATTCGCAAGGCCTCCTGGTACCCGTAGTGCCATAATCCTCTTCTCGTGAGTTGTCATGCACACAACATATCACTTTATCAAATTACCCAAGTGGGTTGCTGTATAGTCTTTTCTCACTCAGCGGATACATTGTAGTCTTCATTGTCAGCGCCTGTCCCACAAACGGTTACGCCAGTTGGCGTTTACCTTGGGTCTGTCTTTGCAGCGGGGCTTCTTCCACGGCTCAGGCTAGCCGTTAAAATCCAAACCACAAAGTTGCCCACAAACGGAAGAGCCCACACAGGAGGGGTTTGCTTCAAACTTTTTAATGAAGACTGCTGCATGGGTGAAAACAGAATGCCTTCAGCAAATATTAAATAGTCCAGCCGACGCGTTTCGTGCGGATTGCACTTCTTCAAAGGCTCAGTTTTTGCAAGTGTGACATGACAATTTCGGGCACCTTTATTTCATCATGGTACCCGCCCCGATGGGCGTGGCCATTCACAAGGCCTCCTGGTACCCGTAGTGCCATAATCCTCCTCTCGTGAGTTGTCAGGCACACAACATATCACTTTATCAAATTACCCAGATTGTGTGGGTCCCTCCGTTGTGGGTAACTTTGTGGTGTGAGATTGAACGGCTAGCCCGAGCCATGGAAGGTGCCCCGCTGCACGTCGAGCAGACCCGCGGTGCCGCCAACCGGCGTAACCAATATGCAGGACAAGAGCTGGTAATGGAGGCAGCAAGGTGTTGCGGAGCGTCAAGAGGTTGCCCATCGACCCACTGGGGTTTTATTGGATTTATATTTTTTGTTGCGGGGAGCACGGCAACTCACTGTAGTAATACTGATGCACTACAGATACCAGCAGGCCGTGTGAACGGCCGAGCCCACTGGGGCAGGTATCAAGATGTTAATCAGGTGCATTTAAATTGCCGGTACATGCCCGGAATATTAAGCCCATGAAGAAGTGCAGGAGTACAAAACGCGTCGGCTGGACATTATATTCTGTGTTGTGGCATTCTGTTTGGGACTCGAGCGGCAGCTTCCATTAAAATTTGAAAGCGATATTGACTTGTGTGGGTCCTTCCGTTGTGGGTAACTTTGTGGTGTGAGATATATATATATATATATATATATATATATATATATATATATATATATATATATAATATAATTTTTTTTTCTTTTCTCTCTAGAACCCCTCAGATCAGGGCCAGGTTAAGATGTGTGGTACTCAAACAGGCGATTCTAAATTATCCTCACTGAAAAAGTCGCACACAATGCATGAGGGCTTAGGTTGCTGAACCCCAGAAGTTTGGAAATGGTTCATGCGGATGTTGTTTTTGTGAAATGTAATCAGACGCCCCACATTGCTTGAAGCCCCTGACCTCCAGCATGAAGGAAAATCGTATGCGAGAAAACTGAGAGCTAGAGTGAAGTTTCGCCTCCCCCAGTTAAAACAAGGTGACTCAGAAGAGAAGGAAAACGTATTCATGTGGGCATCCTGCAGAGGCGTCTTAGCTCTCTTGCAGCAGAGAATGATTACAGCTTAGAGCCGGTGGCCGCAGCCTGGCTTTAAAAAGCTATTTAAAGAAAGAATCCAATGCTGTGCAGGGTTGCTTCTGTCCCCGTCCCATTGAGGGGAGTATCTCATATGGTTTTGGAAACCTTGGCACTTGCCGAGAATTGTGCTTACCAACCAATGTGTGACTTTGATGTTGATATTGGTGTGTTCTTCGCTACAAGCCTATGGACATAAATGCTCATAAATGCACTTGCGTCTATTAAAAATGCCATTACTTCTGCAGAGTTTTTCATTTTTACAGGTACTTGAGGCACATGACGTACGCTGGCCAACAAGCTAGTACCATCAATGCAGGATGTGATTTCAAGGTTTGGGGTAATGGTCTTTACCCCCAGTACAGCTGGTGATGAAACGATTGCTGCGAATGTTTAACGCTTTTAACCCAACACGAAATGAGCATTGAACAGCAGAAAACTCGGCCTTGGTCTAGTCTGGTTATTTCAGATGAAAATAGAAACACCTTGATCAACGAGTCAAGTATTTTTTAAATACCTTCTCAGGGCAGGTCTGCAGTTCCAGTTTGATAGCTAGTCACAAATACTCGCTGAGGTGCAATTAATTTAAACTCTGCTCAAATGTACTTCATTGAATTGAAATCTGGCTAAAACATAGCAAGACTTGCCATATCTGGCGTGCGAGGTTAGCAGTGCTGCAAAATATGCTGCTGAGGTATAAGACCCTGTAGGCACATGCATACAGGCTTAAAAGGTTTGGCACAGTACACGCACAATATAGTCTCGCCAGACCTATATTTATTTTTAATCTGTGGTTAACCCAAAACAGGGCAAGTAACTCCTTACTAATCTATAGCTAGTTCTTTTTCTTTTATTTATCCTTTCCATACAATATAATGATACAGTGCGTACATATCATGCATAAACACGTATATACAGAAATGGTGTGGACTCATTAGTCATACTTTATAGTCATTAATAAGATAACATTGCATTTATGATAAAGAACCATCACTTCAATGTATAACATAAAAATATACTCGTGTGATGCTTTGCTTTACATCAGAGTTACAAAATAAGCTACATCATCGCCCCCCTACCACCCATGCATACTCAGTCATACCTCATTCATACATATACATATTCATTTCTGTTAAAGGACCCAGGCTGCTAAAAGCCATCAACACTCAAGCATATTGCTATAAATTGACTTTTTTCCTTCTATATTTAAGATCCAGCCCTAACTGAAGTGCAACAATCTCGTAAGATCCAGGACATGGTGTTTTATCCTCTGACATTGGCAGCAACAACAAAAGGGTTTGGTCTAAACTGTTTGAACGTGGGCTGATGAATCTTATGGCCATTTGTGGCCGGTGTTCCAGCAAAGGCCACACACATGGCTGGCAGTGCGTCAAAGGGCGTAGACTGTACACTTGTTACTCCTCTACTCCTTGATATGACTGCTGTTTTTCCAAATAGTACTTTCTACGAAAAGTGAACATTATCCACAGGAATTTAGTATCAATCTGGGTGTCCAGTTCAACGACCAGCTGAAGACTATTTCATTGGTAGAAAAGATCAACTTGCGTAGACTAAATTGGAGTCTTCCTGCGCAAAAAGTATACAAACACTGAAAAATCAATCTGAGAAACGAACTACTGACTGAAGTGATGGATTTAATCCGAGATAAAACAATCACCAACGCCTGGGAGAATATTGTCATCTCATTCGTTGACCATTATCAACTGTAGAACACTCAAAGGCGAACATGTCATCTTCCTAAGTCCAATCACTCTAACTGCTGAAAGGAGCTCTCCTGGTATACGGAGGAACTACGAACATTGAAGAAATATCAAAATTACAAAAATGGAATAACAAACACAGATACGAAGGCTGTAAAGAAACCATTGATGAGCTGAAACTAGCATATAGAGTGAAATGCTGGAAAGCAAAATCAACCTTTGAAATTCAGAGATCTCATAACATCTGTAAATGGGCAGGCACAGGGGACAATACTTCTTTTATTGAGGCTTTTCCATCAATTAGATGGCCTTCCATCTGGAACAAATTGTATTGATGCAGAATCATGGGCAAAAAATATTTGCTGCAACTTTACTACGTCCAGGAAACTACCTGCCGATCAGTGGGCAGGGGGACTGCAATACACACACACTTAGACAGCCCTTGAAGGATATCCCCACAATGAGGGGCAACGAGACATGTGCAGCAAATATGGACCCATTGAGGACTATGGCACCCCTGGAATGGGAAGAATCAGATCTACTCAAATTCTGGGCAGATAGTTAAAGTAATGTGGCACCACGACCTAATGGAGTCCTGCTGGCAGTGTTCAAACAAGATGCGAAATTATGGGGTAAAGCCTTGATAACACTCTACAATTCTAAGCACTGAAACTATCCCAGGGAATTGGTGGGGGAAATTCTGTATCCAGTACATATAAAGGGGCCCATCAACAAGTCTGAAAACTATAGAAC
Organism: Calotriton arnoldi; assembly: GCA_963921515.1. Taxonomy (NCBI): domain Eukaryota; kingdom Metazoa; phylum Chordata; class Amphibia; order Caudata; family Salamandridae; genus Calotriton; species Calotriton arnoldi. The sequence continues at coordinate 3,312,949 of CAWUFW010000015.1, forward strand.
TTTAGCCCTGCTCGACTCTGAAGCAAAGGTGTTTGCTAAATTATTGCTGGCTGACTTAGAAGTTTGGATAAACTCATTAAAACATGCTTCCCTTCTGTCAGACTGGGTTCAGGAAAGGCTGGGAAACCCAGGATAACTTTGCCAGCATTATACTTTTAGCCAACAGAGCGATCACCCAGAAATCTTCATCATTTTTGAGCTTCCTAGACCACAGTGGGGCCTTTGATAAGGTAAATCGGGGAACCCTGTGGAGAAATTTGGAGGCCTCGAAGATTCCTGATAGTTTGTTTACTGCCTTCCGACTTGTAACGGGACCACATTATCTAAGAAAAGGATTTACCAACTGGGGCATGAAACAAGGTTGTGTCCTGGTGGCCGTTCTTTTGAAATTATACACGGCTGACTTTCTCAAAGCGCTGTCAAACCCAAAAATATTTCCACCAAAATTAGGCGTACAACATCTACCACTGCTTCAGTATGCAGATGATACTGCACTTTTAGATGTTACTGAAATTCGTCTCCAAAGGGCTTTAAATGGTCTCCAAAAATGGAATAAAATAAATAATCTCAAATTAAACATGGCAAAGACCATTATTTTTCTAAATCAAAGTTTGTGTGGTGCCTTGGAGATCAAAGGATACTGATGACTCAAGCCTGTCAATATCTCGGCATATGAACTGACTCTGTTTACTAATCAACTTAAAACACTGGAAAGTCGTGCACAAAATCTGCAGCACCAATTAAGGAGAATAAATATTATGCTACTTAGCCTCAGTGGCATGAGTGTGCTCCAGAAATTTGGAGCTAAGTTGCCCAAGCCATTATTTATGGCTCCCCATCTGGGTCAGATATTGCTTGTCGAACTGACAAAAATAGTTTTTGGTCTACCTAAGAGCACTCCGATCAGCCAACTCCAACTGCAATTTGGAATGGTGAACTTAACAAAAGTCTGCAGATGCCCAATTTATCAAGTATTGTTTTCAACTGAGGAGTGCTCCTACTGAGTGCTTGAAAGTTTGCATTTGGAAAGATCAACAAGTCAATTTTAAAATACACACAAACATTGGCATTTTATACTTGAATATCCTCTTAGGAGAATTGCAGTTAAAAGAACAATGGGACACTAAGATCGAACACGGTCATGCAGCAAGACCTTATTCGTATGCAAAAGATTTTAAAACTTTTAAAAAACTGGCTAGAGTATAGCTGCTTTTACCTTTCTATCTGGTGCCACTTCCCCAACCCGATTTACATTTGCACACAAAGCGATCTTTGATTAAAAAAGATATCCTCCTCAGGTTCCTTCTGTTCCTGTTAAAATCAATTGAATCCTTGCAATCTTGTTATTCATATAGGTGCTGTCGAGGATGTGGTTATCATTCCGACTCTGTCACCTATAATCTGCATATGTCCATTCTTAAGGACCCTTTGAAGAAAGTTTTTATGTCCTTGTACTAACTGTGGCGTCCCTGTACCGTGGTACACAGGTGAAAGACTAGCTACGTGCAATGCGGGATTATGGTGAAACCAATAATAGGAGACACACACAGTTCACTTGTCTCGGGAAATAACCCAGGTGAGGGTCCTCCCCTTTTATTACACCCCTCAGGCCACGCCTGGCCTGCGGCTGACGTGCACACAGTATCCGGTTTACATGCCGGAGCACAGGACCGCTGACCATTACATACCTCCCCACCTCGGATCTTTGAACTCTGCTCCAGAAAGTCCGGCAAACACATGAAGTACCCTGGCATCAGTCTTTGATATTTTAACACACAAAGTCTTGAAGGTTCCGGTTGGGTCGGGGATTGGGTCGTAGGCTGTATCGATGTTGTTGACTTCGTATGGATGGTTTACCTGGCGACAGCAGGTTTGCCGGCGAATCGGGAGGCAGAGTCTCTGATGAAACAGGGTCCGGGGTGTTGATCTCTTCTTCCGCTCGGCACTGGATATCTCTGCCCTGGTTCGGTAGGTTCCAAAGGTCCGATTCTAAGGACACTGACGGGACCTCTTTAAACCATGAGATGTTTCGAGATATTTCCTCGCTCCCTTTTCGGGCTGTCACCATGGTGCCATTGCTGGTAACGACTGTCCAGGTGCCTGGTTCATGGGCGGTGCGGAACTTTCCTCCGGGCCGGCGATCTTTGAGCAGGACTGTGGCTCCTGGCCGGAGTGACCAGTGCACGGCATCGCGTCTGATGCTTGCTGGGTGATTTTGCTGTTCTCGCCTCGCCTGGGTTTCCTGGAAGTCCTGTGATGGGGGTGTCCATCCTGGACACGTAGGGATCATCTCTCTCCCTGGCCCTCTGAACATAAGGGCCCAGGGGCTCCGCAGCGTTGTGCAGTGTGGGGTGCTCCTGTATTCCCTGAGGAACTCGTGGAGGCGCCGCTCGGGGTCCGCTTGTTCCACACTGGCAATGCGTAGCATTTTGTTTAAAGTCCTCATGAACCGCTCCACGTCTCCGTTGGCTTGGGGCCATTGGGGAGTGACGCGGCGGTGACGGATCCCTCGCTGATTGAGGAAGGTGGCAAAATCAGCTCCTTGGAACGGTGTCCCATTGTCGCTTTGGATCTCGGTGGGGAACCCAAATGTGGCAAACACTTCCTCCAGGACGGGTGCCACATGAGCGAAGGCGGTCGACATGACCGGTTCCACTATGGGATACTTGGAGTATGCGTCTATAAGGACGAGCGTGTGTTTCCCTCCAGGGAAGCTTCCAAAGTCTATGCTTACTTTCGACCACGGGATGATGCCGGCCTCTTCTGTGATTATCGGGGTTGGCCGCTTGGGTGCGCTTGTCATCTGGCAAGCTGGGAAGCGGCGTACTAGGTCCTCAACCATTGTTTCGAGTTCTGGAAACCAGACCTTTTCTCTCATTCTTGCTTTCATTTTGGTCACTCCTTGGTGACCCCCATGGGCCAGTTGAGTTGCTCGTTGCCTCAGAGCTTGCGGTATTACCAGCCTCGGGCCTCGCAGGAGTATTCTGTGTGACATGGCACTCAGTTCGCTCCGCACCCTCCATATTTTCGTCTGCTCTCCGCGGTCCTCCGGTGCCCACATGTTGGTTTGCGGGAGGTATGTCTTCCATGACCCTTTTTGGACCGCTTGAAGAGTCCGGGCATATATGGGGTCTTGCTCAGCGGCTTTCTTGATGTCTTCCAGCGTCATTGCCTGGGGGCATGCCGCAACAGAGATCATTTTTATGTACTGTTCTGACCCCTCGAGGTCATCCGTCTCCTCCCTGGGGGGCGGGTGTCGGGATAAGAAGTCAGCAGGGTTCTTCGCCCCGGGTCGGTAGACTACTTCCATCTGGTAGGGCTGGAGTTGTACGGCCCATCGCTCTATTCGGGGAGGTGGATGAGGGGCCGACCCTTTGAAGAGGGGAACCAGAGGCTGGTGGTCTGTTACCACAGTGAATGGCTGGCCTGTCCGGTACAGATGGAAATGGTTCCAGGCCCATTTTATCGCGAGCGCCTCTCGCTCAATTTGGGCATGTCTTGCTTCAGTGGGGGTCAGCGACTTGCTGGCAAACGACAGAGCCGCCCACCGGCCTGGCTCATGTTCCTGGGCGAGCACTGCTCGCAGCCTCATCGGACTGGCATCTACCAGTAGTTCTGTTCGCTTCGCCGGATCGAAATAGGCGAGGGTGGCTTCTCCCAGTAGTGCGTCCTTGATGCTTTGGAATGCTTCTGCTTCCCGCGGTCCCCAGTTCCATTTGACATCCACTTTTGTGAGAGCCCTCAGCGGCTCGGCGTGGGTTGCGAGTTCGGGGATGAACCTACCGCAATAGGTGGCCATGCCAAAGAAACTCCTCACTTCGGTGGGCGTGGTTGGAGCTGAGGCGCTTCGGACGGCCTGCGACTTCTTTGGATCCACCTGGATGCCCTCCTGGTTGAACACGTATCCAAAGAACTCTAAAGATGGTTGAAAGAACAGACACTTTTCCCGGTGAAGTGTCGCACCATGTTCACTGAGGCAACGCAGGGTGCTCCTCAGATGTCTGTGATGGTCAGCGGCAGTGGCAGAGTGGATCAGGATGTCGTCGCTGACGTTTATCACCCTAGGCAAACCAGATAACATCTCACGAATAGTGTTCTGGAACACCTCTGCGGCTGAGGATATTCCAAAGTTCAGTCGTTTGTAACAACGTAACCCCAGGTGGGACTGAAAGTTGTAATGTAGCAGCTTTCTTCCGCCAAGGGCAGTTGGTGATATCCAGCGTTCAGGTCTATTTTTGAAAACCACCTTGATCCGTTGACATCAGCAATTATATCATCCATGGTTGGCGTTATGTGGCGCTCCCTCTTGATTGCCCGGTTGGGTAGCCTCATATCGATGCAGAGACGTATGGCTCCCGGCTGTTTGGGCTTCTCCGCGATGACCATCGGGGACACCCATAGCATCGGTCCCGAGACTTTTTCGATCACCCCTTGCTTTTCAAGCTTTTAAAGTTCTTTTTCCACCAGGGGCCTCAGGTGAAAGGGGACTCGCAGATGTCGGAGTGCCACAGAGGTGATAGTCTTGTCAGTGTGTAGTTTGATAGGGTCGCACTTAATGTGTCCGAGTCCTTGGAAGAGTTCCGGGAATTGGTCCAGTATCTCGACGACTTGATGCACTTGCACACTCCTCGCGAATGATACCAAACCAAGATCTTCTGCAGTATGACTGCTGATCAGGGTGTCCGCTTCCCGGTCTATGACATGGATGACGGTTGTGACTTCCTGGTCTTCTGACCTGACCGGGACGGATATCTTTCCTCTCAGTGGCAGTGGGGTTTGGCTCCCATAGGCAAATATCTTGGTTCGGGACGGGGTAATCAGTGGTCGAGGTTGGAGGCGCCGGTACTGCTGGAAGCCCATCACATTTACGGACGCCCCCGTATCAATGATCGCACTCACCTCCGATCTTGCAATCCTGACTACACGTGAGTTGCGGCCTTCTGCGGCGCTTGAGTTCTCGTGTGAACGAGATTAGGTATGTTTCCACTTCATCTTCCTCCGTAGATGAATCTTCCGGCCCTTGGTACTTTCGGCTGGTTCCTTGTGGTTCCTCCTTCTGCGCGGAGTCTGCTATGGACAGCTGTCGCACCGTTCGTGAGGGTGACCTTTGTCCTCGTGTGTCTCGGCCTCGATTCCGTCTTCTGCACACTGCTGCAAAGTGGTTGGGAATCCCACAATTCGCGCAGGTTTTGCCTTGTGCGGGGCAGTCCTTTGCTGCATGTGGCTCATGCCCACAGTATCCACACCGCGTCTTAGACATTTCGGGCCTTGTCTTCTTGGGTGTATCACTCCGTGTCCTTGCTCGGAGAGCGTCAGCATGCTCCGTTTTGATGGTCTCTGGTCTTTCCTGAGTCTTCGTGAGGGCCTGGTCCATTTTGTTTGCTCTTGCCGCGGATAGGTCGTGGGTCCTTGCTAATATGAGGATGTCTTCCAGGGCGATTTTTGGTTGGCGCAAGATGAGGCCTCTTAGCGTCTTGTCTCGGCACCCTTGGATGATCTGGGCCCGTATTTCCTTTGGCTGATCATCCTCTGTGCACGTGCTGGCCAGTTCGCGCAGACGAGCGTAGAACGTGTCGATCGACTCCCCTTCCCGTTGGCGTGCCTGGCGCAGCTTGAATCGTTCAAAATCAGGATTAAGTTGGGGGTCGAAATGCGCATTTAACGCTGCAGCGTCGTAGTCCGTGGCGATACTTGTATTTGGCAAGTGTTTGAATAACTTGAATATTTCATCTCCAGCATAGTGGAGAAGTAACGACCTTTTCACTGCCCCGTCGGTCTCCCTTGTAGCTACAAAGTAGTTATTCAGGCGTTCTATCCAAATCTTCCACCTCGGGGACGCTGTCGCCGGGTCTTCCAGTTCACTGAAGGGTGGCAGCACCCCGGTAAGTGCGTGTTGTACTGGGGCTCTTTGTTGGGCCTGTGCCTAGTTCTCGCCAGCCATGTTTCCGGTGGACGGTGTCCTTCCCTATTCCTTCTTTGTCTTTCTCTCCCCTTGGATTTTGTGTTCTTTCCCCCCTCTTTTTTTGTTTCCTTTTCCTGACTGGATGCTCTCTTGTCCTTCCTCAATGGTATGCTGTGTGTCCACTTCTTTCCTCTCCACTGTGCAGTGTTTTATTTTTATTTTCCTGTTCTCACTCTTCAGGCTTTTGCCCTGCCGGTAGCACCGCTCACCCCCTGGGGCCCAAGTGCTCTGTATGCGCACTTCCTTGTCACCCTCCTTCACCTCGCACGCTCGTGATGGGCTTGGGCGCGTGTGATGGGCTTGGGCACGTGTCATCACTCCTCCAGGCGGGGGCCTCTGTCGCGCTGAGCTGCTCCACCACCGCGGTGACAGGACTCGTCCGGCAGGTGGCGCAGCAGCCCACGCGTGCAGAGCTAGACATCTGGCAAACGGGGAAGAGCGCAGGGCGTCGCCGGGCATCTCTGCGTAGTAGCCGAGTGCTTGGGGCGCTTCTTTGGGGCAGCACTCACCCTTGACGGCTGTCCCTGACACCGCTCCTCCAATGCTGCTGGTTGTGCGGCGGGCCTCCTGCCGAACAGCGCGGCGGCTGCTGGGCACACTGGTCGGGGATCAAAGGCAGGGGCAGTGGTGCGAAACGAGGGTTCCGGCCCCCCTCGTCGCCAGTGTGGCGTCCCTGTACCGTGGTACATAGGTGAGGCCTAGCTACGGCCAATGCAGGATTATGGTGAAACCAATAATAGGAGACACACACAGTTCACTTGTCTCGGGAGATAACCCACGTGCGGGTCCTCTTTTATTACACCCCGCAGGCCACGCCTGGCCTGCAGATGACATGCACACAGTATCCGGTTTACATGCCGGAGCACAGGACCGCTGACCATTACACTAACCAGCTGGAAAGTAAGGACACTCGAGGTAGCAAAGGCAGCATGTCTGCAGGGCACTGACTTATAACTATTGTCTCTCCTATTAAAATGTTTGGACGCTGCAATCATCGAACCTCAGAAATCAGACTGTAATAACCACGCATTCTGCTGCCCTTTGGAACACAGATCTAAGTTGGCCACTATCTCTGCTTAGCACATGATTAGGATTGAGGATTGCCACTATTATGATTAACATTACATTACAGCTTTCTTTTATATGGTTTTGGGTCCTGGCTTTAGATAGTATACTTATTGTGTAATTCAGGTATTAACTTACCCCACTCTTGTACATGGCACTTTACTTGTTTCATCGAAGGCTCAGAGATGGCGTATACAAGTGTATTATATTTTTGCATATGGTCATTACTCGTTTTACTCAAGGATCGGCTTTTATTATGTGAATTTGTGGCGAATATGCATTATTCATTGTAATTTACGAATTATTGTACTTTTTCTCCACATATGGCACTTTTTCTGTCCTCCTCAGGGCTGAGTCAGTATCTTGTTCACCACTGGTGAACCTTAGTGCCCTTTTCTCGTGGATCTGGCCTCTGCTTACCATAGTTTAGGAATATTTACTATTATGTGAGTCCATGGTGAGTTGTCATTGTTTTAGCTGCAAATTATTAATTCATGCATTTTACCCTACACTTGGCTGCTAGTTACTGATATTATTTTAACCTATGGTGAATTCTAATGCATCTTTTATCTTTATGAACGATCCAGATCAGGATTGGTTTTTACTATGCATCTTTAAGATGAATATCAGTTTACTTCATTTGTGTGCATATTCAGGTTTTGATAAGTTGTTTGATCTAAACCGACATTAACAGAATGTCCTTAAATTATGAGGTAACAAATTGAGTTGTTCGTATTCTTGATTCATCATCAAATTGTTTTTATGTTTTGTCTTTTAAATGTATTGTGAATTTATTATTGTAATTGTTTTTGGTAACCAAATAATAAGATTTCCTTTTAAAATACTGGTTATTTATTTTGGAAAGGGCCAGTATTTACTGGATTGTGATGCAAGTGCATATTAAGGTAAATGTAGTCCCATTGCTTTGTGTGTGATATCCGTATTTGCCAGAAATAATTTCGGTCTAGACAGCGTAAAAATATACGCCTAACGAAAGCACGGTTAGATGTTGTGATGGACTAGAGTAGGGAATATGCCCAAAATGAAGGCAGTCCTATAGAGATTTACCAGATGAGATTCTCGCTATAATAAGCGTACGAATGTTTAGAGAAACATGTTCCTATGGTAAGCATATGAAAGTGTAGAGGAACTGGTTTGCCAATATCTGGTCCTTGACAAGCCAAAATTGGAGTAAGTGAAGCTACACTGGTATGTGAGAAATTTACTCTAGGCAAACCCCAGCACCCTCTATGATCGCTTCCACATGCTCTTTCCCTAGCAGAACCTAACTCTGCACTTGCTTACTCCATCCATAAGGAATATTTGTAATGAGGTACTAGAAACAAAGGCATTAATTATTTGTGGCTACTTATTTATTTTTCTTTCAAGGATATCTTCACATGGGTTCACTCCTTTCCCCCTCTGTCTAATTCGTCATAGCCAGCTTGACATCTCTCTCTAGTTCTCAGTCACCGGCATGTCTGTCACCTTAAATAGTAATATTGCAAATTAAGGCTCCCTTTTTGCTTCTCATTACATGTAGCTTCTCTTGTTTTGTTACCATTTCACATAATTTACCCAATATTATGATTGACTTTATAGTACGTTCGAACTTAACTATTCCTCTCCCCAACAGCAACTGTCCATCTTCTTATTGCTGCAGTCCGCCCCCCAATCCCTCCAGTATTCAGTCTTTCAATCACTGCTTTTATTACCAGTTGATTAACACTTCCACCAAGAGCAATGGGTATTGACCTGAAGAAGAGTTTTGCTGGGATGATTAATCAGCAGCATTTACCACCGCTGCTGAATTGACTACTCTTACACTACTTCCACCTCAGCATCCACCTTACCATAAGAACTACGTAGGAGGCACTAATTTCTCAATACAAGCCTCCAAGCTCTGGAACACACTTCCAGCCAGTGTTAGAAGCAGCCAGTACCATACAGTGGCGGCTCCCCCGCTAAGGTGGAGGAGCATCGCCCCACTGCTCAAAAGGGAAAATAAAATGATAACATTGTTATTATCATTTTATTTTCCCTATTGCAGTCAGTGGCGGGGCGGGGCTGGCCAGAGCAGGGGAGGAGTGGTGTGCACTCCCAAAGTGCCCATAAACTGTTAGGCTGGCCGACTTGGGTCGCAGGGGTGGGTCCTCCGCTATGGCGGAGGAGCGACGCCCCACTGCTTTCTCGCAGTGCGAGAAGCAAAAAGATAAAATGGTAATAACTTTTAGTTATTACCATTTAATGTTTTTTTTTGCGGGTGGGGCTGGTCTGCTTATGGAGCAGCAGGGCAGGGGAGGAGTGGTTTGCCCACTCCTGAGTGCGCAGTAACTGTTTGATCAGCCCTCTCGGGCCACCCAAACCAGTCATGCGCACTCCCCTGTTCTCCATGCAGGCTGCTGTGCAGCCTGCATGGAGAACATGCCCACCCCTACAGCCCCTGGCTGAGCGCCGTGTCACGGCACTCAGACCAATCATAACGCTCCATTGGAGTGTTGTGATTGGCTTAGGGGTGGGAGCCTGGCTGCCTGCTTCCTGTTCCGACCTGGAGTCGGACACAGGCGAGCAGGAAAGAAGACGCGGGACCCGGCGGCGAGGTAAGTTTTTGCACCGCCCTCCCCCACCCCACCCTGCAAGAGTGAGCCATGCCGGTCGCCCCTGTTGGGCCAACTAAACAGTTCATGCGCACTTTGCCTGTTCCTACCAGGCTGCATTACACAGCCTGGTCAGGAACATGCACAGGCTCCCTGTTCCAGTCTGAGCGCCGATCCACGGCTCTCAGACCAGTCACAATGCTGCATTGCATTTCAGCGTTGCGATTGCATTGCAGCGTTGTGATTGGCTCAGGGGAGCCTGTCTGCCCGGGTTCTTCCTGCTGCCGCTGGCCGGGGCAGGAAGATTAGAAGACGAGGACTGAGGAGAGGCGGCCGGCTGTTAAAGGTAAGTCCTTTTTTAAATTGTATTCCTCCCTCCTATCCCCCCCCCACCGGCCCACCACCCCGTCCGGCAGCAGCCACTACTGGTATCATATACACTTATGACAACAGTTGAAAACTTGGCTATTTCCTAGATAACTGCACCACCTGCATCAAAGCCAAGAAAACAGTCTCACCGTTAAAGGTAATCCTCAGCTTACAACCCACAAATTACAAACAACTTACCTGGCAAAATGCTTTCATTATGCAGGTAAGCAAAAAAAGGGCTGACATATGGTTCACTGTGGCATTATATATGTAGTGATATACTTCCATATATGAGAGTTATGGCCCACAATAATACTACAACCATACTAAGCAGCTGCCCGCAACAATTTCTAACTTAGACCTATTAAATTCACATAAGACATGCATGCTATAAGGGTTTTCCATCGCTAGTACTGTACAGCCAAACATCACCAAATGAACAGGCATGCAATATCTGAAGAGATCTGTCACACATTGCTGGGCAATTTTGGAGCACTTTAATATATTCAATTCACTACAGATCCCAAATATCTATACAATATGACTGCTTCTATACATCTCACATAGACACTCTGGTATGGGATGATAATAAAAAATGTCCATCCCAACAGATCTCTCTCCCTCCAACCATGCCAGCTCAGGACCACAACAATACACAAAATCTCAGATTGGCCAACTCGGTGCCGTAACTAGATGAACACACTGTATCATATGAAATAACGTAAAGGGACCTGGAGATCTGTTCAAAACTACCAGCTTACTGAAAACCATAAAACTGGACATCTGTCTCTTACACTTCATCTTCCAACACACTGCTACACGTCCCATAACACGATAACTGCACCTTGGTGCTCATCACGCACAACATGGAAACACTTCCCACATAGGATCAAAACAAAAACATCCTTCCAACCACATACGCTCCATGGTGTAGTGTGCTATTCACGTAGCCAAGTACTTCAGTGCCCCGCATAGGGGTAGTAAGCACTATATAAATGCTGCAATGCAATTTAACCTCTTACGTAACAAACATTGAGTCGGTCACTACTGCTTCAATACGAGCGATGTGGCAGCACAATGTCAGACTAAAGCTGATGCTTTTTTCAGGAACCAAATGGATGAGAGCAGAGTATATTTGTTAGCACATTAATAATTAATAAGGCTTACATAGCGCTTTCTAAATCCCTGTTGCTGCTCCTGAGAAGGGTTTTGGTTAACCTTAAATGTAGTGGACCTCTGGTCTGAGAAAGGAGATGCTCTTTAATTCTTTAAAACCACCCAACAGGATTTTACATTTTCTACCTGCCTTGTGGTGTTGTAGTATTTAGCCTTATAGTTAACGCGAGCTATGTTGATTCGAATTCTGAAAGAAGCATTTGACGATATATATTCTATTGCAGTGAGGTGATATGATTGTATCTGCTAACTCATCACTAGGGGACATTCGGCATGTAATAATGAAATTAGATGTTTAATAGCTGTGAAATATCCCATGCCCCGTCTTTCAAGGAGGTAAATTTTGTAACACAACTCTCAGGTTGACTTGAGCAAAGATGGTGGCTTCCTCGAATGCGGAGCGGCTTGGAGTGCTGGGACAGTTTCAGAGTAAGCACACTTTAATATGTGATACTCCACAAAGCGTCAGCACTGTAAAAGCTTCCTCTCCATAACAGCTTTGACAGTCTACTGTCAGGTTTCTTTAAACACTGTTTAAGGTACTGGATGTCTTTAACTGAGGAAACCATCAGATACATAGGTATTCACCAGCATCTTCATAGGACTCTGTACACACCCGTCCCCCGACATTTTTAGTAGAAATTCTAAACTGCAGAAGCACCTGTCATTACAAACACAATACTCCCCACAGACCCCTAATTTACCATGAAGCACTGAACAGTCAAGCTTCCTAGGGAGTACCTCATATCTTACCACCTCCTGAAGAAATAAAGTGAATTCCTTTATTTAGCAGCTGTGTTTTTCTGGAAGTCATTTGGCTTTCCCTAAAATGGAAATCCCCATTCACATAAACAGGAATTACAAGATTATGTTCATTTAAGTCGAAGTCTTACTTACTTTCGGTGTGCTGGACTCACACATGCAAGTTTTTCGGAACTCTGTCAAAGCCGGATTTTGGGATTCCGTAGATTTCAACGCTGCAAGTAGTTTTAAATGCACATCAGCAAATAGTTGGTATATGTGTTGGCAGAATGGGAAATGGGAAATGGGAAATCTCCCCAACATTTCATGAGAGTTTCTGAAAAGAGGAAGTTGTTCTTCAGTGAGAATTATTTTCCCTATGGAGAAAAAAAACAGGAAATAAATATGGGGCAAAGCCGGTGTTCTGCCTATTTTTAAACAGGCAGATTTTCCATAGTGGGAATCGCCAGTTATAGGGTTACGTTTCCAGCCACACTATTGAAATCTTTTAAAAGATGTATATTTTCAGGACATACTGCTCAAAAATCGGTTTTGTGAATCACAACAGGCTCGTACATAGGAGACAAGGGCTTTGCGAATTTATAAGGTAATAAACTTGAAATTATGTTTTTGTATTTTTAGATGGTTCTTACTCCTAAATCGTTATGATACAAGGAAACTCGAGAATTCGGGAAAGCTTGTTATTGTGGCTTATACTGCCAGAATATTTTTGGTCCACTTACAATTTGTAAATAAAACGAATTTCTCTGCTTAAATTTTAGGTTGTTGGAAACACGACATCCGGAACCTACAGCTATGGTACCCAGCAGAGCCTTGCGTTTGCCTACGTGCCCATAGAACTTAGTAAAGTAGGACAGACACTAGAAATTGAACTTCTGGGCCACCACTATCCAGCGACTGTAGTCCCAGAGCCCCTGTTGTTCACTGAGCCCACAAGAAACCGCCTCCAGAAAAAAGGTGGGAGCGCCAAGGCTTGAGAACAGACCAGAAGACCTGAAAATGCATTAAAAGATCCGGTGCTACACACGTTTGCATTGCCCGCAGCAAAAACTGCCCTCCTTCAGGGCTAGTGCCATATTTCCTTAATATTTGGAGAAGAACACAGCCTCTTATATTTTTCCTGATTTCCCCATATGTAATACAGAAAGTGGATTTTGAAGCATCTCCGCAACTGTGACCTACAAAGCAATGCAACCCAGCGGATGAATGTCTCTGGCTGTACAACTCACTTGTCAGATGGTTATTTATTTCACCTCACAAAGGCTCATGAAGACACTGGTGTTACCTTCTTTAGGGACTTGGAAGATTTTAATATCCTCTTTACCTCCTGGTCTTTGGATAAGAAAAAGTTGAACATGCCACTATGTCATGTCTTTATAAAGCACTAAATCTTTGGGGAAACTGGCGTGTTACTAGTGTGATTTCTATGAAGCTAAAAATCATGCATAACTTCACTTCTGCATACACTTAAAATGCATCAGTTTTTCATAGTAAGGATTCCTAATGTTACCAAAAATGTTACGTACTCCACCAAGAATCAAGTTGAATGTCCACTGTCCGTCTTGTTGGCACTGGACCACTATCGATTAAATTCACTCATGTAGACTCTACAATATGCCGAAAGCCTTGTGCAAGAGTACTGCACATTTATCCAGCTGCACAGGATCTTTTATCGTTGAATCAATTATGCTGTACCTTACGGTAGATAACATTACACCGCTATATTGCTAAATTATCCAGTCAGAGACAACCCTGTGCCATTGTGTTGAAAAATGTTGTACCATTAACTTTTTGCCAAGCTGGGATATATTTAATCATGAAAGAATTTTAAAGTATTACTTACATTTTCCAAATTATATGTGTGAAATTGATATAGCTAATCCAGGATACATATGTTAATATATGAGCCTTCGCTTTCCTATTTGTTGAACTCCTAACTATAGGGATAAGAGGTAAAGTAATTCTGATTCTGCACAGCCTTCTGAGGTATATCATGCGTGTGTGTGTGTGTGTGTGTGTGTGTGTGTGTGTGTGTGTATATATATATATATATACACACAAATGTGTTCACTTTTAAAAGGATTTTGCAAACGATGCATGCCTGTTAAAATGTGTTCTTGTGGTTGGTCTCTGATATGGTCAAGGGCAAAAAGCTGTTCTCTGATCCAGTGTAAATCTCTGCAAAATGATTTCTATTTTCATAGATGTCTTCTGACCTATACCAATGCACCAAAACATGATGTGCTATCTGCTGCATATTAGCAGTGTAATTGAATCAAATATGTGTACAAGCTGACCTGCCTGTAATATTGATATCTCGAGGCTGGTGGTGGTGTTTTAATTCAGCAGCGTATGCCTTCACTTGCAAGGAGGTAAAACAACTTGTTCTGGGGGCCAATGAAAATTATCTGTTGATTGTCATATGTGAAGGTCACAGTGTACATTTCCCAAGAGAGCTTTAAGCCTCCAGAAAATAAGTAAAAGCTTAAATAGAATATGTCATTGAAAAGCTCATTTGAATAAAAAGCGCCTTTCAATGGTGAATAATTAATGCATGCTGACACCACCTTGTTTAAATCTGAATATCATTTTGTAATGCAGGGCAAAATTAACGTAAGTGGTTATTGCATAGAGGTTGTGCTGCCCGGCGTAAAATTTCAATTTAAAAGAGTATTTTCTTTGTCATGTTTGTCTAATTTGCTGAGCCAATTACATATAAAGATGACAAATGGTAAACGTGAACCGTTCAAGCTCTTTTTATATATCCTGCAGAGCGCTGTGATATTTTAACGTTTTATCGGGCAAGATGGCGCAAATTAGGACAGACGGACCCATGTTTGAAGGGAAAAAGGCCAATTTGATAGGAAAGGTCTGCATGAACAACGACTATAACAATAAGCAGATAACAACCCCGTCCTCACTAATACAGAGAACATAATCCTAACAGTACTGCCTTGAAACCCCCAAAGTCCTAACCGCAATCAGATACATCCCAACATCACCTTTTAAGACCTTAAACCATCATCATCAAATCCTCACAAGCATGCTTCCTCCTGACCGCCCTTAGGCACCTTGACTCTGCTCCGCCTACATTCAGACCACGCCCAGTCCCTGTTTATTACAACCCAAGCTGGATTTGCCCACAAAGTAACGATTCAACCCTGACGACAGCAGCATCACCTGCTCTCTTCCCGCCAACCAGAAGAAACCTGTTAAGATGTTTTCCTGCCCCCTCCCCATGCTATCTTAGCAAATACCCGAAATACAGACAGGAAATCTACCGTTGATTTAACTTTCTATCCACCCAAAGTGACACCCCTTGTCCTGGAAATAACTTTATGCAGTTCTCTCCAAATAGTACTCCTTTCCTACAATAGATAAGTGATTGATTCCCCATGGAAACTGTGTGTGATCTTCCCTGTCAGTGGCACTATGCATAATCCTTCTGAAACTATTCAAAGTACAAAACCGCTGTATCTCTCTTCCTACTTTCTTCATTGCCTTCTCGATTGTGTTGTTTCCGGGCACCAAATTCCCCTTTCAATCAATGAAGTCCACAATATGTGTATCTGCCCATAAAGAATTCAGGTTGAGTAAACCAGCCTTCCTAGCTTTTAGCAACAGGGTATCTGACAGTTGCACCATGCTGTTTATACCCATGAAATACTGCTTCCATCAAATCCTAATAGTCCACGATCCATACTGTCATTCTAAAAGACATAGGACCAGAAAAACAGCCTGCAAAACAAAGAAAACACAAGCACATTAGTCGACTAACCAAGAAAACTCTTCCAGCCTAATATAACAAGTTGAGCAATCTGACTTCCACCGGCCAATGTCTTCTTAACTGTTTCTCTAAAATTCCCAACGTGTCTGCTTCTGTAGCAGCCCCTATCCTGAATGAATAAGTACCAAACTATAGTGGACAAAACCTCAACATTTCCAAAGCTTTTCTAAAAACTGCTGAAACTTCAAAAGCTGAAATCCAACCTCATGATAAAAAAAACTGCACTAGGAAAGCAACCTCGGGCCCTCCAAAATTTAGTGCACACCTTTGAGGCACAAAACCTCTTCTCCTATTGCCTTAAATCTTACCCAACATCCCTTATGTATGTGATCATTTGTTAGCTGTTTCACAGATGTACAAACCGCTGTCAGCCTCTCTGACCTCATTTCTCAACAAACCCTTCCTTCAGCCTAAACACAATAGCTTCAATATTGAAAAAGTCCAAAGAACCACACCATGCACAATCTAAAAAGAACCACTTCAGATCCTCAAATCTAGAATAACAAATTTCACCCAACATATTCTTTAGCATGTCACTTGTTTTCAGGCAGCACAACCCTGTCCGCTGGCCCAACCCATCAAAATTCTCTTCCCCAATTCACCCGCTGAAGGCTCATAACACCAAAACTATTCGCCATAAATTACAGCCCTTCCTGGCTTTCCCGCAATTGTCACTGCAGATAAATTGTTTTTAATTAATCCCATTATAATTGGACTTCATCATCCCACCTCTTCTGTAATTATAATAACGAAATGCCTCTGCGTTAAGCCTGTACAGCTCAGAAAGCCAAGAACTGCTGCCATGCTTGCAATAACTTCTCCTGTTAGACCACACTAAAGATGTCTCCACTAACTGAAAGGTCCTCAGATAGTCCGGTCCCGAAGATCAGGAGCGTCCTGGTTTTCACTCAGCCCACTCCAGGCACCAGTCCATGGAATCTCTGCCACTGTAAATTAGACTGCATCCGCAATGTCATTGTCCACACCTGACACATGTCTGGCTCTGACAAAATATTAAAATGCGAACAACCCAACATGAAAACTCTTAGCAGATGCAACGCATTCAGATCCCTTGCTTGTTGACGGTTGTCTTAAGCAATTACTGACTTGTTGTTAACATTGAAAGTTACCTTCTTATCAGCCAAACCCTTGCTGCCCTTAACCAAAGCCACTAACAATGGAAAAAAATCCAAAAAGGCAATACTCCTTTCTTTTGTATCCAGCGAACCAGCCACTGCTCGGCACACCATATGCCATCTCAAAAAATAACCTAAACCACCTGCACCAGCCGCATCTGAAAATATTTACACCTGCCACATCAACACGTCACCCAAAGACCACATTGTCAATCAGTTGACATCAGTCAAAAAAGATGTACACATAATCAAATCCTCTCGCAAACTAGCATAAAAACATACTCTGTGATGAGGAAGCACAGCTCCAGACACCTGTAGAGAAGGTGCAATTAGAAAGAGAAGGACTAACAATCAAGGAGAGAGATAGAAAGAAAAGACTTAGAATATGCGGAAGGGAGGAAGGCTGAGAAGGAAGACAGGATATTCCCAGTTTTACTTCTAGCTGTAAAGTAGACCCCCCCATTGTAACCATGGACAGCAGTGCTTTGAATTCAGAGAATGGGGGCACATTTTTTTCATAAGAACTAAGTATAATGAGCCCATAGGAATTGGATAGGTACAAAAATCATTGAATTGTAGGACACTTCCTCTGGTCTATACCATTGCCCTGTAAAGATGAACAAGCGAGTGGTGTAAAAGCCTTGGTTAACTCTCGCTGTGAACAATCCCTTTTTCAACACCACATAGTAGATTCTCATCAAATAGACCCTCCTAAACGAGTGATGATTAATTGTGCTCATGGGACTCTAAGGGTACCCTCTGGCTCAGGTACAGGTTGAGAGACACCCCAGTTTGTCTTTTCAAGCCAAAGTGGTGGTAGTGCCTGAGTTACTGAAGAGTTAATCCTTGGACTTGATAAGGAACTTTTTTAGGACTGTTTGAGGGCAAATTTGCCAAAATTCGGTGCTTGGGCTAAAGGAGATCCCCTTTGTTAATGAGCCTGCCCTACCCACCAAGGCCCCACAACTACACAAGAATAGGAGTCCCGTATACTAGAGAAGCAGAGCGCTCTCAACAGCAGCCAGCTTTGCTAACTCTAGAAAGGAGACAGACTTTTGAGCAGCCTACCTGGTGGATCGAACCACCAACCTCCCCCCCTCCCCCAAGCAGTCCTGGGAACAAGGTAGTACTTAAGAGGTAGGCCAAAGGGCTTCTCTATCAGAAACCTAATTAGAACCAAAAAGCTCAGTTTATGGTGCCACCATAATCCAGGGATCGAATATTGTGTCTAGCACACACACCTGATAGGTCATTTTTCACTTGAGAAAACAGAGCAGTTCTATTGGTCCAGGATATTCTTGCAAAGAACACTCTTGTAAAGAATGTCCTACTTGCCAACTTACTAGTACTCATCCTCAAAAGCACCAATGCAGAATATGCCTGTCATAGGGTTTCTGTTTCAGCGTATTGGCATAGGTCTGGTAGGACCGCTTTTGCCTTGATGAAGGTGTTGTCCTGTATAGGGTTTCCGAAGGGAATCCCAGCTAACCCGGGTGGCTTCTTTGTCTCCCAGATGAAGTCTTTGAATAGTTAAGGGCTAAGCTAATTCGCACTTCGGATGGTCTGGTTGGACTTTATAATGCCACCATAAAAAGAACTCTGAAGACTGTAGAAGATCTCGAAGCAATGAACTGGGCTCACATGCTCCCTCTAGCTCTTTTTGCCATCAGATGCTAGGTTCAGTCAAGCCTAGGATTCACTTCCTTAGAGTTGCTGTTTGGGTGGAACTCCAGAACACTGTTAAAGATGACATGGGGAATCTGGGAAGCTTGAATCCATGAGGTAAAACCAATAGTGGAATATGTAAACCAGTTGAGGCAGAGGATGAGGAAATTACGAGAGACTGGTACAAGAAAGTCTAGAAAGAGTTCAAGGGAGACAACAAAATTATTATGGATGAGGAAGTCAGATTTGTGTGTGCCAATGTGGAGATTGAGTGTCGCTTTTCTTAGCTAGCAGTGAACATAACATTTTAGCCAAATGACAGGGGCCATATAAGATTCTAGAGATTAAATAATTTACGTACAAGCTACTATTGTTAGAGAAGAAAAAATGATTTTTCATTCAGCTAGGAGATAGTACACTGAAAATACTTGATAAGGTAGAAGTATGGCCCCAGTTAACTTCAACCCAGAGACAGAAATTGCAGCAAGTACTCTTCCATTCAGTTTTCTTTTTTTCTGAATACCCATGGTGTACTCATTTGGTACAGCATAACATAAGGTCAAGGAAGGCAGAACATAAACAGAAAGGATGGACTACACCATTCTTTTAGCAGGCAGAGTTGGCAACATAGAGGCAGGCAAGAGGCATAGTAAGGCTGGGCCCACATCGAAGGAGCTCCGATGATGATGCAGCAGGAACCGAGGGATTTTCCTTTTCCAGCACCCCGCAACTTGGCTGGAGAGGAATACGAAGGAGGACTGCAGTGGGACAACTGAGGGTACGAGGATGCAAATCAGATGCCAGTGGTTTTTCCCAATACTGAACCCGCTGGCAGGTAGGATTGACAGGAGAGAGTACAGCTGTAATGCTCATGGGTGTTTAACACGTTTTTCTCTCTTTTCCTGTACTTATGTTTGGATTTCTTTAGTTTCAGGTAGAGTGGAGAACAAAGAGAAGAGATGCCACCAGGGACCTTGAGGATGTAAAGACAACGTCAGGCACAAATCCTCTAAGGAGACAAGACCTGAAAAAAGGAAAATAGACTAAATGTATTTAGCGAGACAATGAGTTAAGAAGGAAAGCCTCTGGGCAAACTGCAAGACTGTAGAAATGGAGCCTCTGTAAATAAACCCCTATGTTAATTATCATTGGAGAGTAATGTACAATTTGTTGTACCCAGTGGCAACCCTGCAACAGGTGAAATTCAAATGACCTAACAGCATTTGTATATTTTTTTCAATTTCTTGCTACCACTAGTTTTCCAGAATTTGCAATATTTCTCAAATTTTGATGGTTGTTAATCTTGCTTCTATTTTAACCATGTCTAATTCAATACCTAAAAAGATGAAGACCATGCTTGGGCTCCCCATCTTTTTCTGGGCTAGGGGCACACCCCGCTCTCCCATCAGCGTCTGAATTTGAGCCAACGCCAAGCCACAATTTCCTGTGCCCTCCTGCCCCACAAAAGGAAACCATCAAGGTAGTGAGTCCCCTTTTTCCACATTAACTGCTTAACAAAACAAAAACATTGAAAGAAAGTGCAGAATATTTCAACATAGATCGCATTGCCCGGATGAAGTGGATATAACCAGACCGCTGACTTTATATCACATTTGGCTAATTCTGCTCTTGAACCATATTCACTGAACCATCTAACTGTAACATCTACAGTAGTATAGTGCGCTGAATCATTCTCCTGCACTATAAAATAATTAATTGATTCTCTCCTGGTAACTTTTTTTGGCACTACACCTATGGGAGAAACTATTCAGTTAAGCAATGGGTTTTCATAGAAGAGGCTTTTTCCAATGACCCTGACAACCAAAACTAAACCCTTCTCTAAATCCCCATTCTGTTAGAGACTTGTAACTGCAGATTCCTCACCTTGTGAATTCCCCCAGGTGCCAGACTGGATCCAGAGAGTGTTTTTTAGTAATTTCCTCATGCGTTGGTAGGAGGTATCAAGATGCTCCGTGTCTGATCCCTTCTTGCCTGAATGTGACATTGGGGCCCATATATCTGCACCACCTCCGTGCACCTACGTCAGTTCCTTTGTTTCCATGCCTTCAGGCCTGGATCTGAAGCTCTTTAGAATCCTGCCAGTCTAAAATAATTTCTTTCCCTCAAATTGTATTCAATGTGCAAGGGCCAGGTTGCCTCCAAAAACCAGAGGGTTTAAGCCTTGCAATGAATGCAAATGGCAGATGTCGGTAACAGACACCCATGATGTCTGTTTCTGGTGTCTCAGTTTCAGTTACGACTTGGCGTCGTGTGGCTGCTGCGCAAAGATTAACAAGAAAGACACCCACGACCTCAAAGCCAAACTTGCCATTGGAAAACTTCGGAGGAAGTTGAAGGCCCGGCTGAAGGTGTGGATGCACTCTTTCCCAGGACTGATCTTGCGACTGTTCATCATTGAATTCCAGTAATTCTAGGAGGTCCAATGGAATAAAAAAAAGCACAAGAAGTCAAAGCATAAGTCGCTGTAGACCTGCCTCTGCCTTTGGTGACATAGGAGTCTGCCTCCTTTGCAGCAGGGATCAACAGGGCAGCAGAAGTGTTCGACCTCATCCTGCCCACTGCAGAGGTAAAGACAAATATTTTAACTGAGGTTCTCAACCCAGACCAAATGAGCCAAGAACCTCTACTCCCCTTCAATGAAACCCTCACTGATGTTCTAGTGGGTACAGAGGCAAATGTATAAACAGAAATTTCTCTTGGATTACAACTCAGAGGGTCAATTCACCACATTCGACCATATACAGGACATACAAGTATACTGAATCCACTATTGTTTCAGAACCCATAAACCAATTATAAACACCAAAAGAATCTTACGTAAGTATTGCAAAAATTCATTTATTAAAACCACAATCAATAATATAAAACACGGTAATGTAGCCAATTATATTTAAACAAGTTAAAACAATTATATATTTTGACAAATTTGTACATGTAACAGATAGATTTCAATATACATGAGAGACAAAAACAAGTGACACATTAAAAATCATCTTAAATGCGTTAATTCGATTGAATCTGTTGCATTGGAGTCTATCAATCCTTTTATAATTAGGCTCAAACGTTCCTCGAATTTAACAATAGCAAAGAGTGTCGACACGTTTCGGTGAGCTATGTATTTTTACGCCACCTTCTTCAGGACTCTTAAAATTAACGTCTCTCTTAGAGTAAGCACAGTGTCATATGTGCCTCGTAATGGCACTGTTCCGTCAAGGAGAGATAAATGCTCATTCGTAGAGTATTTTTAACATATGGTATCTTCTTGTTTGGGATTGTAGGTTCTGGAACTTTGATGTTCTCGTATTTCACAAAATGTCAACCGCTAATCGATTAGGCAGTTCTATACCAATATTTCAAAAAGGCTGACCAATGTAAACGGAATTCGGCAGCCCTCCAATGGCAACAATCTTTTAACCAGAGGCAAATCAGTCCTCCGTCCGATATGAAGGGGTTTCAAATCTCCCTTAATGAATAAGTTGTATCCCGGAATGTTCTCATAATGCGTTCTCACGGGATTCTCTAAGAAAATTAGTCCGCCGCGTGAAGGAACATCCAGTACCACTCCGCAATAGGAAGCAAACCCTGGATATTGCCACTCAGTTAATACACAAGCCAGCATAAACCTGACCCTGGGGACATAGATTTTCTCCTGCAACACCCCACCCCAGACAGTTTGGTGGTGCAGGCAGCCATGAGTCACCTCGACCCTGATGTTCAACAATCCTTGATGGGCATGCCCTTTGAAGCCTCCAGGCTGTTTGGAGCGAAAGCGGACTCAGCCTTACAAAGATTTAAAGAGAGCAACACCACTGCTCACTTTTTGGACCTAGCGCTGCCTGTTTGGCAGTTACCACAGCAATTTCACCCCTTTTAAGGCTTTGTCAGGGGATATCAGCAGAGGCAACACCAGAACAGGCCCTTAACAACAACAGTCCTCAGTCCTTCTGAGGTAGAGGCTGGGGGATCAGGCCGACAGCATCCAGGCCCCCAGGGGCAGCGATCTGCCCAAGCCCTCCTCCCGTAGCTGATGCTTGCTGATAATTCATCCTCTGTGGCACGTGATCAACTGGTTGGAGGTCGCATCACCTTTTCCCTCCACAGGTGGATGAGCATCACATCCAGCCAATGGGTGCTCTAGATTGTGGAACACGATTACTCCCTACCCTTCCTGTCACATCCCCTGGATAAGATACCCACACTAGAACACCTCCCGGAGGACCACTTTTCCATACTCTGTGGAAAATTTCAATTTTCTTGGCCAGGAGAACAATAGAGAGGGGGCCAGCATCAGAGATCGGGACTAGCTGTTAATCGTATTTTCTGGTGCGGAAGAAGGACGGAGGCCTCAAGCCCATCTAAATGTTTGCCTTCTGAACTTCTTCCTCTGGAAGGACAAATCTAAATGACGGTCGACCTGTTGACATAGTTGGGTTTCTCCATCAATGTGCAGAAGTCGCACCTGACTCCTTCATAAGTTTCCCTTCGTTTGAGTCACCCTGTGTACAATGCTCTTCCGAGCCTTGCATCTGCCTCAACAAGTCCAGGACATTCTGCACATGATCCTAATGTTTCAACCCTTGACCTGGGTCTTAGTGAGAGCAGCTGTGAGGCTTCTGGGCATCTTGGCCTCCTGCATCTTTCTACTGGACCACGCCATGTGGCACATGCAGGCGCTGCAGTGCGATCTGAAGTCTGAGGGCTCAGCACAAAGGAAACCTTTTGGATTCCATCCAGGTGTCGAAGGAGACTGTAAAAGGTCTGCAGTGGTGGCTGCTCAACCGCAATTGGACCATTGGCATACTCCTCTCCCTATCCCGCCCAGAAATAACCATCTTGATGGATGCATTGTTGCTTGGTTGGGGCAGTCATATGGAAGAGGTGGATATCAGAGGTCGACGACTGAGAGCCATCTCTAGATCAGCTTGTTGGAGTTACGGGCAAATTACCTGGCACTGAAGGCTTTCCTTCCATCAATGGGGAATGGGTACAAGTGCTCTCAAACAAAACAATTGCAATGTGGTACTGCAACAAGCAGGGTGGTGTAGGGCTTTGGGTCTTGTGCTAGGAGTCTCTGGAAATGGCTGAACTCTCAGGGCATTTCCCGGTTCACCCAGCACCTGGCGGGAACTTTAAACACCAGGGAGGACAAGCTCAGCTGATGTTGACGGATAGCGAATGGCCATTATGCTCGGAGGTGGCACAGGGTATCTTCCAGCAATGGGGAGAACTCTGGCTCGATCTATTCACCACCATAGAGCGTGCCCAGCGTCCAAGCTTTTGCATGTTGTTGTACTCAAGGCGATTCTCTTTCGGAGATGCATTTCACCTGGATTGGGGCTTGGGATTACTAGAAGTCTTTCCTCCTCTACCACTCCTGCCCAGAGTAATGTAAAAGATCAGGCCCAAGCCATCATAGTGACTCTGACTGGGCGAGGAGAGCGTGGTACTCAGAACTACTAACCATGGACATGTGTTCTCTGAATCAACTGCCCCCTCAGGAGGACCTCCTATCGCAGCAGCAGGGCTGAGTCCTGCACCTGAGCCTTTTTTCTTTTTTTTTAAACACAATTTTATTGGGTTTACAATCAGCTTAATAAATGCAAAACATCTTCCAAGTAATTGGACGGTAATACTGAAAAGGTATCAAGCATGAATGCACCTATTAGTTCCAAAATGTAAATGACAATGTGGACATACATCTCCAAGATCATAGATCAAGACAAAGTCACGTTATTCAAGGAGCAAAAAATACGGGACAGGGATGTCAGTGATATAGCGAGATATCCGAGTATTATCGGACCCAGAAATATCTAATAAACGCTACTTTATACACAAATACAAAAACTTAGAACTATCCCCCTACCCCCCCAGTTCCTGGTCCACTAACTTATAGCATGAGTTGAATAAAGATTGTATCCATACAATAAATAACAAATTGTTACATAGCATACCTATATATAAGTCTCTAGGTCCTCCGAGGGATAAGGGGGAACGGCAGTATCGGGTAGCAGCCAGTTCAGGTCTTGGGGATGTGGAATGTGGGGTTGGGCCGGGCCCGCTCTGCGATGATGGAGGGGTTAGCATATCAATGGCTTTAAATGTTTCAAGCATATAGTCCCAATCTAGAGAGATAGGGATCTTACGTAGTCCTCTGAGTTCCTCTTGTCTAATAATCGTGCTCTCAGCGGTACCCCAGTGGGTCATTTCTGTCTGCCATGAGAGAAGTGTAGGGGGGGAAGCAGATTTCCACCGCATTGTGATGGCACGTTTCGCTATAAGAACAGCCAAGTCAGCAAATCTATATTGTACCTTCTGCCCCTTGGGTCGTTTATGTAGACCCAGCAGACAGCTTTCCGCCGATGTCCAAACAGTCGTACCAGTGACCTCCTGCACTTTATATCCAACAGCCTGCCAAAATATGCGTAAACGCGGGCACCCCCACAGCATGTGGAGTAGGTCTGCATCTTCCTCCTGACACCTAGGGGAAGCGAGTGGTGTGAGGTATGCCCTATGTAAGATCATGTGCTGTATGTATTTAAATTTAGCATTGCGTGACACTTTCTTAAGAAATTCTAACACAGAAGACCATTCCTTGTCTGTCATTTCTCTTCCCAGCTCTAGCGACCATTTAACACAGAGTGGCAGTAACGATATCCCTGAGTGTGCTCGAATACCTCTGTATATCCAGCGAGTGAGATGGCGTCCCCTTCCCATGAGATGTATTGCGTATATTAGTTCATGCTTCGGGGGTTCAATCCCGTCAGGGGACCACCTGCGTTTGATGTAGTGAGAGAGCGCTGCGTG
Source organism: Calotriton arnoldi (assembly GCA_963921515.1). Lineage (NCBI taxonomy): Eukaryota > Metazoa > Chordata > Amphibia > Caudata > Salamandridae > Calotriton > Calotriton arnoldi. Next base: position 3,338,293 of record CAWUFW010000015.1, read on the forward strand.
TAAAAGAAAGTGTCGGGGGGGGGACCCCTTGTGTACGGACGAAGTTATCATGATCTGCAAGTGTGCCCTCAGTGAATAAAGCTCCAATGATTGATGCACCTTCCTGTTCCCATAAGGATAAAGCCCTTTTCGAGATTAACCCAGTAGTAGTAAGTATCCCAAGCAAGGGAATGTTGGGGGAATATGGGGGGGCCCTTTTGGTGTAGTGGAGTGCCTTCTTCCAATAGAATAATGCAGTTTTGAGCAAAGGGGGGGGGGGGCTGTAGGTGGGATCCTAGTTTGTGGCAGGAGTAAATTATGAAGGAGACTCCGGTCAATAAGTTGAGACGTGTAGCCAATTTCCAGAATGTGCCATCCCGCTAGCCAATAAGATAACCACTGCAATTGGCTGGCCATACAGTAAGCTCGGAAAATCCGGGGCTCCAAGTCCTCCCTCCTCAGGTCGTAGCTGTAACTTGGCAAGGCTGACCCTCCTACGCCCCTTGCCCCATATAAGTTCTAACAGGAGTGTGTCTAGTGTACAGAAAATTTGGTTCGGGATAGCGATCGGCAGGTTAGTGAAAAAATATAGGAGACGAGGAAGCATCACCATTTTAGAAATGGATACTCTACCCATCACCGACAGGGGCAACGAGGTCCAAAAGGAGACCTGGCTTCGGAGGGATGTAATAGCCTTCAGCAGATTGCCATCTATAAGGTCCTGGGAGGATCTATATATTTGTATACCTAGATACTTAAAGGTGTCTGGGGCGGTAGTTAATAATAAGTCGCCAAAGCGCACAGCCTCCGGGGTAGCCTGATATCGCATGTAAAAGGCATAGGATTTAGTTTCATTAATAGCCAGCCCTGATATCTGTTCAAAGTGTTTAAATATGGCCGGGACAGGTTCCAGGTTGGTAGTAAGATTGTATAGATATAAAATAATGTCATCTGCATATGCGGACACTAAGTGTGTGGTGTTGTTGAGCACAATCCACCGGTCCATGGCCTCTCTACGAAGTTTAATCAGGAGAGGTTCTAATGCTAACACAAACAGCAACGGCGACAAGGGACAGCCTTGTCGTGTACCCCTGGTTATAGGATACGCCGAGGAGATATGAGAGCCAGTCCTGGCCCTTGCTGTAGGAGCGGAATATAACAGTTCAACCCACTGCAGGTAACCTTTGGGGATACCAAACTTTTCCATGGAGGACAACATATAGTTCCAATCAAGGGTATCAAACGCCTGGCGCATATCCAGAGAAATGCACCCGATCGTATGAGAAAGGTCTGCCGTAGCTTCCATTATATAATGGAGTCGTCTGATATTTAAGGACGTATTGTGGCCTGGTATAAAACCACATTGGTCAGTGTGGACAAGCTTTGGGAGGTAGGGAAGGAGGCACCTGGCCAGGATTTTGCTGAGTATTTTGTACTCGGTGGATAGCAATGAGAGGGGGCGGTACCCTGATATATCGCGTGGGTCTCTATTTGGCTTGGGGAGAGAGGTAACCAGCGCTTGCATGGTCGTCAAGGGAAGAGTATGTTTTTCTAGTGCCGTTTTGTAGAGGCATTCTAGACGCGGGGTAAGTTGTGCTACATATGTCGCGTAGAACTCTGCAGGTAACCCATCCAGGCCGGGAGTTTTGTTCTTGGGAAGGTCTTTGATGGCTGCCTTAATGCCAAGTTGAGTGATAGGGGCTTCCAATTCCGATTGCTCATCTGCGGATAATGTGGGGAATGGGAGGTCCTCCAAGAAGGCCGCCAAGTGAACGGGGGAAGCAGCCGCTGGGGCGCAGTACAGGTTGTTGTAATACATACAGAACGCCATGTTAATGTCTGCTTGAGTAGAGACAGCAGTACCATCCGGAAGGGAGATTTCAGTTATCGGGACCGGGGAGGGAACGTCCTGTATTAGACGAGCCAATAGGGTCCCTGATTTATCTGCATCTTTATGACTATGCTGCGTGTAAGCGTTGTAGTCGATTAGGCGAAGTCGCTCAAGTAGTTCTGCGTGTTTAATTCTGGCTTCTTGTAGCTGCGCCTGCTGCGAGGGATTAGTAATAGCTGCGGTCTCTAAAGTATGGAGAGAGTCCTCCACGGCGGATAGGCTCTTATGCGTTTCCTGCCGGGCCCCCACGGTAGCCCCTAGTGCCGTACCTCTAATCACTGATTTAAATGCATCCCATTCAACTAAGCGGGAGGAGGTAGAATTATCATGGTCTGTGAAGTAATTAGTAATGGCCGTGCCTAATGTGTCGCTAAAAACCTGGTCCTCAAGAGATTGCGGCCAGAGACGCCAAGTTGGGACCGGGGTGGGAACTCTCCCCCATCCCAGGAGAATTTCAAGTGGGTTATGATCAGACAGAGTCTTCCCAAGGTAGGTAGACTCAACAATCTGGGACAGCAGGGGCAAAGAGCAAAAGATTCTGTCTATCCTGGTGTGTAATTGGTGTGGGGGGGGGGAGTAGAATGAATATTCCCTGCTATTGGGATGTAGTGTACGCCAAACATCCTGTATTGTCCAACCCACCGCACAAGCTTGTAGGAAGTCCGCGTTTTTGGTAGTTATAGCCCCTCTGAGCGGGGGTGAGAGCGATCCAAACTGACATCCAGTACAGAGTTAAAGTCTCCGCCAATAACCCAGGGGCATCCCACCCAGTCCATTAAAGATGTGTTTAAGTTACTGAGAAAAGTATTCTGCTCATAATTGGGAGCATACACGCTACAAATAACTATTGGGACCCCATCTAGCCTACCCAACAAGAGTACATAACGCCCTGCTGTGTCTATCCGTTGTTCCGTCAGCACAAAGGGAACCCCATTCCGAAACCAAACAAGTGAGCCCCTTGCAAAGGCGGAATAAGAAGTATTAAAAATCTGTCCCTTCCATTTCTTGCGCAGTTTACTGACTTCTGAATCCGTTAAGTGTGTTTCCTGAATAAGAGCTATTTGGACTTTCCGCCTATTTAGCTGGGCAAAAATTCTATGTCGTTTGTGGACTGACCCCATGCCCCGCACATTCCATGTTAGTATTTTATATTTTCCTAACCCCGCCATATCGGATCAAGACAATATAAAGAAGTGCCCAGGATACATAGGTAGAATACAACATGATAGGTAAGACCAGCTGGACCAGGAACCAATTAACTTCCCATGAACTATACCACCCAATACTAGGGCCAACAGACAAACTACGTTGGTCCAAACCTATATTACTACATACTAATTCCAAATGGTTATTCTTTGCAGTATCTGCAGGGGGGGTGGTACCTATTCAGATCTTGTAAGAACCCGCACCTACGGAGCTACATACGTGCCAGGACCCTATAGCAAGATATATTGATCGGACACCTGGGGGGAAAAAAAGGGAGGTTAGATTATGCATACAGTGATGTTATCGTACTGCCCTCCATGAGGTCCGGATAAGGCCCTGGGTATGAGAAAGTCATATGGTCGAACCGCAGCGGGGTAATCGTCGGGAACAGGGGATCATTGCTCTCAGAGTCCAACGGCAAAGTGTTATCATCTGATTGTTCCGGCGACGCGACCCGCACAGGGTCCAGCAGAGATGCAGCCGCCATCAGTGTCGATTCCTGCCCCAGCAGGGCCTGTCCGGGCGTTGGCTTGGTAGAGGAGAGGGTTCGCGGTACCCTGCTGCGACGGGAGCCAGGTCTGTTCGTCTGTGATTGAGCATGTCTCAATTGTAGATCAATATTGGTCAGAGACGGTGCAGGTAGAGTAGCCTCAATCCAGTCATTTGCTGTCTCAGGGTCCTCAAAAAAGTAGGATTTCTGATTGTGGATAATTTTTAGTCGTGCAGGAAATAACAGGGCATACTGTAGGCCAAGGGCTTGAAGTTTCCGTTTGAGTGGCTGGTAGGAGGCTCTATGACGTTGCACCTGTGCCGTATAGTCTGGATAAAGAGAAATCTGGGCGTTTTCATATTGTATGGGAGCATTCTCACGGGCTCTCTGTAACAGATGGTCACGGTCCCTATAGTTGAGAATACGAGGTCTGGGCGGTCTACCAGACGTTGGTTTACCAGTAGGGATTCGATGAGCCCGTTCCACACAGAAAAAGAAAGAAAGGCCCTCTGGGGCTACGTTGTCCCTCAGCCACTGTTCGACAAACTGTGTTGCATTCGGGCCCTCTGAGCGCTCCGGCAAACCAATAACGCGGATGTTGTTGCGTCTGGCCCGCCCCTCCGCATCCTCGACCCTGTCCTGGAGAGTATTCAACTGTTTTTGCATCTGAGACAGCTGGACAGCGTGATCCTTATGCTGCGGTACGATGTCTAACAATGTCTTAGCGTGGTCCCTGACCGTGTCATTGAGTTTACCGTGGTCAGCTCGCAGGAGAGTGAGGCCGGTGGAAAGCGTGCCCAGCCGTTACTCAAGCGACTGACGCGTCTCCCTGATCTCTAGGAGGATTTGGTCCAGCTTATCAGAGGGGGGCGACAAAGCCGTCGGCGGAACACTGCTAATGGAGGATGTTTGGGAGTCCGTGTCAACGTCCCTCTGGGTGGACATGTCCGTGGCAGGCACGTCTGGCTGCTTTCCCTTTGGGCGCCCTATTGTATCGATCGAGGTGCGGCAATGGATTTACGAGGTAGACGCCCTGCGGGATCCCCAGTGGAGAAGAGAGCAAAACAGCAGTTTGATCCGGTTGCAAGGGGATCGCAGCAGCAGGAGAAGAGGGGGATCAGCTACGCCAATCGACAGCGCGCCAGACCGAAGGAGTCACACCCGCCCTGAGCAATGGAGGAACGGCCAGGGCACAGCAGGAGGGCAGGACCAGTAAGAAGTAGTCAGCCAGTGACCAATGATATAATCCACAATGTCTAAGAGTTCACAGGTCGCCACATGTTGTCGCCTCGCAGCCTGCCACGCACCCAGACACTGACAAAAGCAAAAGGGAAGGAGCCACAGCCAGACAACAAGCCCACCGGGCTCTCCCAAAGAGATGGCTGGGGAGGCCCGATTGTGCACCAGTGCAGGTCACCTCACCTTGTGATCGAAGGGTAAACAAACTTACAATCAGTCAGTGCTCGTTGGTGGAGAAGGCATCACCGATGGTATGTTTGGCAAGGCCCCAGAAGACAGTCCACACCGTCGCCAGTCGCCGGTACATAAATAGCAGGCCAACGAAGGTGGTACAGGAATCAGGCCCCACCACCGAGTGTCTAACAAGATCCGTGTCTCCCCGGCACGGGAAAGGGGGGCCACACAATGATGCAGCGGTGGAGAGCAAGCACCAAATTCCCACTCCGGCGCTAGTAGGTGTGCGTCAGCGGACCGCACCGCAGGTCCACAAAGGGGAAAACGGGCCGATAGGAATCAGGCCCACCCCGCTAGGGAGACTTACTAGTTGGGGCCAGGCAAGGTCTCAATCGCCGTCGGGGAGCAGCGGCCCGCCGCCACCCCCAGGGCCCAGCGTCGCAGTAGATTTTATCTGGGAGGTCGGCGCTCACCTCGGCTGTATGCAGGCTCCACCGGGGGGTCTGCAGGCCACGAGAAGGCGGTCGCCGCTCCCCGCGCCCCCCACAAGGCCTCGTGTAGGTGCAACGGCCTCCGGGGCACTCCCAGCCACAGTAGGGAAAGTACCTCAGCTCCCACACGGGAGGCGCCGGAGTCCGCAGGCCCAGGGCCGCAGTGTTCGGCGCAGGCTCCGGACAGACATCCCTCCAGGGTCAGGCCAATGATCGGTGGGGGGCAGGACACGCCGTCCTGCAGAGCCGCCCGCAGTTCGTTCAGTAATCGGCCTCTGTGCGTCGGCTCACAGCATGCCGCGTCCCTCTGTGTCAATAGGCCAGGAAGCCCAGCGACGGAGAGTCACGGCTTTCCCCCTTCAAATTTGGCACCTCCGCAACCAGCGCCACGGCCAGGAAGTACCCCCCGCCTCACCGTCCCACGGAGGGGGAAAGCACAGCAGAGTAGTCCCCAGGGACCACGATATGGGCAGGATAAGTGGGTCTCAGCAAGGAGCTCCGTCACGGTGTGGCCGACATGCTTGGCCGTTAGCCACGCCCCCCCCCTGCACCTGAGCCTTCACAATCTACATCTCCCTGCATAGAGATTGTGCGACGATAGTTCATGGCTTTCAATCTTCCCCCCAAAGTGGTGTCATCCTAACAGCCAGACATCCCTCCACCAGAACTGTATATGCAGGACACTGGGAAAAGTTTGTGGTTTGGTGTTCCTCACATAACATTCAATAACATTCAGCCCCTACGGGCAAAGTTCTCTATTTTATCGTTCTCTCTCTAGTTCAGCAAGGTTTTGCTGAGACAACATGTAAGAGTTATCTTTCGGCCCTCTCAGCCTTTTTTATGGTTCCTGGATAAACTGGTCCTCCGAATAAAAGCAGCATTCATGCCGAAGGTAGTCACGCCCTTTCATATAGGGCAATCCATCACTTTGCTGGCTTTCTACACTCAAACCTCACCCCTACAAGAAGGAAGAACTGCTTCACTGCCTGTACCCTAAGAGGGCCCTTTGCTTCAATGTTGATTGGGTCCAAGATCGACTAGACAACCAACTTTTTGTCAGGCTCTTTGGGGCAAAGAAGGGCAAAGCGGTGCAAAAGAGGACCACTTCTCAATGGATTGTGTTATTCATTGTCTGCTACAGGTTAGCCAAGAAGGAGCCCCCAGAAGGCTTGTGCGCACATTCCACCAGGGCAAAGGTGGGTGCCACTGCACTGGTGCATGATGTGCCAGGTTCGGAAATATGCAAGGCTGCTACCTGGGCCCCATCCACACTTTCACAAGGCACTATTGACTGGCCAGCCATGTTCAGTGGGACAGGCACTTTTCCCGATTTGTCCTGCTGCATTTCTTGGTCTGAGCCATTCTCAGAACCACCACCAGGTAAGGCACTTCTTTGGTATCTATTCACAAGGTGTGGAATCTGCGGTTAGACGTCTATCAGAAGAACAAGTTACTTATCTTCGGGAATGCCTTTTCTGGGAGAGTTACTTACCTTCAGGAAGGGGAAACGGCCTTAACAATGCGGCCTTAAGCACGTGTGTCATTTCCCCTCAAGCTGAACAATGCTTGCCTTAACCTGCATTCTAACTGTCTCAGGGGAGGGGGGAGGAACCAGAAGGCAGGCGTTAGGAAGGACGGACCGGGACATAGCTGGGTAAGTTGGGCTGGGGCTTGGGGGGAGGTTTTGGGGTTGGGGCTGGTTTTAGGGCTCAGGGAGGGGGGCTGGGGTTAGAGTAGTTTTTAGGGGACTGAGGTTTAGGGTTCAGGGCAGGAAAGGGGCAGTTTTCTGGGCTAGTGGGCACTTTTAGGGCTCAGGGCAGGTGGGAAAGGGGCAGTTTTTAGGGCTAGGGGAAGTTGTAAGGGCTCAGGGTAGGGGAACTGGGGTCAGTCGTTTTTAGGGGGCTGAGTTTTAGGGTTCAGGGCAGGAAAGGGGCGGTTTTCTGGGCTAGCGGGCACTTTTTAGGGCTCAGGGCAGGGGGTGGGAAAGGGGCAGTTTACAGGGCTATGGGGCACTTTTTAGGGCTTTGGGTGGGAAAGGGCAGTTTTCAGGGCTCATACAGTTCAATAATAAGATACCAATCTAGAGACCTGCAGTTTGGCATATCCCGATTTCTAAGGTCTCTGCGTCTCACAGTATGAACAGAGATTAAAGAGAAGCTGACGTCAGTGCACAGATGTGACGCAGATATAGGGGCCCAGATGTCACATCCAGGGTGGGATGGACACAACGCAGAGCCACACAACACCACCTACCGACGAGGGAGGGAATTGCTGTAAAATTCTCTGGATCCAGTCTGGCACCTGGGGGGAGTTCACAAGGTGAGGAATCTGCAGTGAAATAAGAGTCTCTACCAGAAAAGGCTTTACCAAAGCTAAGTAACTTTTTCTTCAAGAATGTTCGCTGCCTCTGTGTTTAGATAAAATGCCATTCATTGTTTCAATACCTCAGTCCTAACTGATGTAGTAGCCCTTCCCTCCAGATGGTTGTTGACCCCTACTCTACCCTTTTTGGCACTGCCTATCTATGCCACATTGACAAAATATTGGGTGACTGGGTGTTTTCCACAACATGTGGTACACCCGCACTTGAATATACAAAGAGTGCTTGTGCAGAAATACCAATTGATAACTCCAGCACACTCATCCCAAGCCCTGTCCTCCTCCCATGTTTCCCAACCCATACTAGGTAGGGACCCCTCTGAAAGGGCTGTTATCGCAACTTATGGGTGCGATATCAGCCCTTTCTGAGGGGTAATGGCCTTTTAGCGACCATGCACTGAACCCAGTTAGTCTTCCCCACCACTCTAAATTGCTCATTCAGATGAATGCTCTAGCTCGCACTAAAATCTTCATCATACCCGAGTCATGCTAATTCCCCTGAATCCATTTTCACCTTCTTAATGGCATCAATGTTCTTAAAAAGCATCACAAGACACTCCAGATAGCGCTAACAGTAAATACTCCACAAAATGCAGAAGTCCATGTTTCCTGTAACCTGTATCCTTGGTTGCTTTGACAATTCCCACTCTTCTTCTTTAGAACTTGCCTTTGCTTGAATATCCTTATGAAAGAACTTATAAACAACAGCAAACTCTCCTTTCAAAATTTTTCTTTTCTTGTTCTTGGCTAGTGAGCACCCAGACAAATTAAGGTACCCACATAAGAATTTATTTTCCGAGTACATTACCCACAATCCGGACCATCTCTCTTTTCATTTTCCTTCCCGTCATCTTTCTTTGCCACATTTTTACTGCACTATCCTTCTTGACCCCATCTGTAACCCCTACATTTCCTACATCCATTGGGGCCCCAGATCGTACAATTTCTAAAACCTGATCCATGTGCTTAATACCAGAGCCCTCCTCTATCCCTCCTCCCTTATCTGAAAACCTTTCCTCCCTCTTCCCATCAATACAACCCTTCCACACTTCATCTTTATTAACCCCAAATACAGTGGCGGCTCGCACAGGTAACACTGTGGGGCGGCGGGGCGGGGCTGGGTGGGGGGGGGGGTAGTGGAGTGTGACATACGACGGGAATGTGGAGAGTAAGGAAATAAATAAATAAAAGCACTTACTTTGCGCTCACAGCATCGCCGAGTCAGCGATGCTGCAAGCGCAAAGTAATCCATCTTTGTTGCATCACCATCTTGCCCACGACCCAAAACACTTCCACTAGTAATCAGTATCTTCCTATCCACTAATAGTGCAAGAGATCAGGATGGTGTTTGCACCAGGCAAACTAGATTCTCCGCTATGTCCACTGGGATGGACCTTTATCTCGAACCAAGACTTAAATCATAAACTCCGCAATATATCAATGACAGTGAAGCCGAATTTGACCCGCAGGAGCAACAGAGAAGGGGCATTTTTGAACACCTTGAAGGTTTACTAACAAATTAGGAAAATTACAATCTCAAATTGAATCAATCCGTTTAAGTATGAATCAGTAGTCACCGGAATACAGCATGTATGACTACAATACAGGCAATTCAATTAGGCAAATGCAAGTACACGTTATTAAAGACAGCATATGCAAAGTGAGATAAAATGCTGTTTCCATAAAGGGAAACCCTCTAATGCTAAGCTAAGGTTGTGGGTAAGTCGGAAAAGTTTAAAGCAGCTGGTGTCAGCAAAAATAGCACCTAAAGTAGGACCAAATGAAGATTCCAAACAAGAAAAGGGGACATGTGCTTGCCCTGGAAAGTAAGGCTATTAGCAGAAATAGAAGGACAGTTGTGTATCGGGGGAGAGAAAGAGGACATCCACCTGGAAAGGTGGACAGCGCAGGTCTCACTAACTAAAGCCAAAGCATACAACCAAATCATCAAATTCAAGAGAAGATGCATCTCCCACAGTTCCCACCATAGTAAGAACCAATACAAAAATCAGCGTTCCCGATTTACTTGGTGCCAGCCTCCTCATGGATAATACATTGGCAGATTCTTCCATCATCGCGGCCTTTACGATATCTCGCAAAGGAGTATCCACCACCTCTGCCTCCCATCTCATGCAGGTGCTGAGAATCATTGCCCAACCAATTAATTGCATCAAACATGATATTCACACAACAAACTAAAAAAAAAAATGTTTTAATGAGAACACTGCGACTCTGATGCCCGAAACAAAAGGAAAGTTATGCACACCAAGCATTTTTTTTTTAAATACGATGATTACTTTAAAATGGAGTTGGACAGCTAGGCCCACTCATGCCAATGTTAAGATGCATATATCCCACTTATAGCTAAATCAAGCACATATAAATCATTTGTTTCATCAAATCTAAATGAAAAATAACATGTGCAACCATTTATGTAATGATTAACTATTTTTCAAGTTAACTTATTATTATGTGCAAATAAATGATGCTGACTTTGTGCATCCCTACCCCTTCATCACGTCATGTCTGATCTGTCCTCCCTAGATGTTGAGGGTGCTGCACTGGGCCACCCTCTGCCTTCAGGCAGGCGTTCTGGGGCCACTCAGGACTCAGTTGGTGGCTGCATGTCCATTCTGGTTATGCCCACCAATCTCATGCATTGTCCCAGGTCTGCGATTGGGACTGGCCTGTAACCCACAGGACTCTCCAGGCGTTCCTACCACCTGCTCTGTCCTGCTCATCAGACACCCTTAACCAATGCCTCTGAATCATCTCCCATCTTTAGCCTCCCACCACCTTAGACTTGTTTCTTGCATGCATTTGCTCATACAGCACTATTTAGCACCACCCCATAACCACACTGTGATAGGCCTGCTCTGATACAGCCTTTTGGGACAGGAATATCCCCTACATGTTATGCAGTCCGATACCCTGCCCTCGCTGTCCCAACTGTATGTGAATCTGGTATTATGATTTTTTACCAGACAAGTTATCGCGCTAATCTAGCATATGCACTAAGATCTTGGCCTTGTAACAACAAGGTGTCTAGGAGAGGAACTGTGACTTGGAGGGGCGCACCAAGCATACCCTTTTTTAACGACATGTGTCTACTGTCCATGCCCTGGGTTGTTGACGTGAAGCAGTGGCAGTGTAATAGGCCTGACCACACCTATTTCCTGTGTCATAAAATAGTCTGGTCTACTGCTTCAGTGTAGAATCAAGATTCTTGCACTGAAATCCTGTGTGTGTGTGTGTGTGCGTGTGTGTGTGCGTGTGCGTGTGTGTGTGTGTGTGTGTGTGTGTGTGTGTTTTGAGTTCATATGTACAGTTTTTACGTGTGGCACATATGACAGTGAGACTGTGTGCAATATGGATATGTTTGCTGGGAACAGTGGAATTCGTTATTGATGACCCCAGGTTTAGCAGAGGTGGAGGATGTAGGAAGGTGGAATCTGACTGCATGGTTGCCCCCACTTTTTTCCTGGTGTTTTGCTGGTTTTCAACTTAGTTTGGCTGGGATCCTGCTATTCAGGACCCCAGCCTATCTGCTTTCCCCTTAAATTGACTGCATGTACTTTAGGTACACTCCAGATTGGATTCTGGGGTACCCTTATAAGTCCCTAGTATGTGGTATACTATGTACCCAGGGCATAGGTACACCAGAGGCCTCCCAGGGGCTGCAGCATGTATTATGCCACCCCTGAGAGGCCATCCAAAATGACACAACAGGTCTGCTACAGCAGCCTGTGTAAGGTGGTGTATGCACCCCTGACTGAGATATAGGTTCCCTATATCTCTCCATATCACTGCACATGTAAACCTATCAGTCACCCCTATGGCAGGCCTTAACAATCCTGAAGGCAGGGTGCTGGGTTTCATGTGAGAGGGTGCTCATGCATGAGCAGAGCCCCTCTGCAGCTTTCGGAATCTTCATTCCGGGGTTGTTTGTGATGCAGCCAGACCATATACTCTTAAGTGCATTATGACCTCGCAGTAAATGCTAACTTGAGAATGGCTGCATGGAAACATGTCGTGTTTGGTGTCAAACACCTTGGAATCATACCTTCACCCCAGTAACTGGGGTGGGAGGTATGATCCCACCCTACTAGAGGGAGAAACATGGCACCACCGGTACACCCGGTACCATCTTAACAGAACCCTGGCATCCCAAAAGTGATGCTGCAGCCACAGACACAAGTCTGCCCTCCTGCTGCTGGACGAAACTCCGGCAGGGGAGGCCTGGACAATAGGTTTCCTGTCACAGGGAGGTGTGACCACCTACCAGACAGGCTTTAGTGTATTGGGGCTGGGTGGGTGCACTCCAAGAGTGCTTTGAAGTCTGCGCTGGGGGCACATTTGGTGTCCCTGTGCATAGTCCAGCTCAAACCGGTTGCAGGGGCTACCAGCCCCTGCTCTGGCGCGAAACTGGACAAAGGAAATGGGTGTAGCCACCCCTCTTTCCTGACCCTCCCATAGGTGGGTCCCCAGAGTTTGTCCCACCCCTTCTTTGGGTATAAAGTAGGAACCCCTGACTACAGGACTTTAGATTACACCTGGACTAAACTCTGACACAGAAACCAAGTACTTCGACGATCTACACTACGCTGGATGACTGAAGAATCTCCCTTGGAGTAAAGGAGTTACTCCCCTGCAAGGCAGGCACCTTTAACGCAACTGACCAGTTGGCATCTCCGCAGCTCCTGAGGACTCCGAAGAATATTGCCACACAGGAGGTGGGTTCCCGAGGTCTCTGAGGTCGATCTGTGCCCACAGCAAGTCTGAGGCCCGTATCCCTTGTGGTGACCGTGCAACCCGAACCCCTGGACACCGCGTCCATTTGCAGAAGCATCAGCTTTCCGGCAACCCCTGAGGCTGAGCTTTGGGTTACTTGTAGCCCTAACCCTGAGCAGTAATTACACCGAAGATTGCTGGCCTACACTTGATGAGTGTTCCATGGGCCGCCATTTTGTGATTCCTCTCGAGGTCCCTTCGCGATCCCTGGTCCGTTGACCTGTGGGTCCCCAAGAAGGCAACTCTAACTTTAATTGGGCTTCTCTGGTTGCTCCAGACGTGCCCTGACTCTCCATTGCTTGGGGAGTCCCTAGGACCTTGCTGGTCCTCACAAAGCATCTTTTCTCTTCCTGCGTGGATTGCTGTTGCCAAGGCTTGTTGTGTTCAATCCGAGCACCGACACCCCAGCACTCAACATCCTTTGTGGGACAGCTCGAATCCGGCTCCTGGTCGTCCTCGACGTCTCCTGGACCCCGTGGCTGCAGAGTCAAGCTTCACCTCTTCGCACCTGAAGCACCCGACATCGGTGGGCATTCGATTGCTCCGCTCCTGGTCACTGGCTAGTGACCCAGACTCTGTCCCCTCTGCTTTCAGGTTCTTCACATCTTCGCTCCAGGCTTGGATCATCCCCGACACTTTTCTTCTTCACGGCAGCAGCACTTTGCAGCAGATCGCCATTGAAACCAACGACGATTCCCGACACCCTTTGACACCTATGCACCCGGCTTCCCCGGGTGAGGTAACTCGAGTACTCCGGTGCTCCTGTGGGTGTTGGCCCTAGAACCCCTTAAGTCTAAAGGGGTTTGCTCAAAGTCCTCTCCTAAGTGTCCTTTATCTTTAAAATTCCAACCGCGACTTTCCTCATAGAATCCTACGGCGCTCGCGGCTGTGTTCTCACACTGCACACGTCCCCCGTGGGTCTCCTGTGTCACTACCTTGGGTTGTTCCTTGGGGTCCCAGCGATTTTACGGGCTCTAGGCACTGTGTCTAGTCAAGTCGTGGTTCTTATACCACTTTCTTAATATATGGTTTGGTCCCCCCCCTGGGGCCCATTGTATATTGTGCTATTTACTGTCGTTTTAATACTGTGATATTGTGTATCTTGGACTCTAATCTCATAAAGAGATTAGTAGTGAGTGTTTAGAAATAAATACATATATTTTATATATATATATATATATATATATATATATATACCTGGTGTGGTTCTCCTTTCATTTGGTCATTCAAGAGGTTATAATCTGGTAAACCAAGCTGCTTTACACTCCTTCAAGACTTAGCCTGAAGGCTGCTCACCATAGCTACCACTAGGATAGCTTTCAATAAAGGTTGTCTTTAAACCTATCATCAATAAGGGTCGTTTGGACTGGTGCAAGGTGCCCACTATAACTAGTGGACAGCATATGCCAGGCCAACTTCTCACAGAGGATAGGTACAGTGTTCCTCAGACAATGGAAGTGTATTGTTTGCATTCCTGAAGCAAGAGGGTGGAGACTCAGATACTGAAATGAGGGAAGATGGAGAAGGGCTACTCTTAGAAATTGTATGAGTTTTAGCACGAGATTGCAGATTAGATTTTCCTGAGCACTACTATTTGATCGACGTTGTGGGCGCTGGGAAGAGTCAGCAGACTGATTACATTCAGGTGCAGAGGCTTCACGCATCATGTGGGCCAGGAACAATTTCAATTTGTTGTGCATCTCTTCAGCCTCACTTTTGCCCCTTGGGTATTCACGAAAGTGATGGCGGTGGTTGCTTTCTATTTTCAGAGGTTGGGAGTTTCCGTATTCCTGTACTTGACCACTGAATGCGGGCTCACTGCAGTCAGTTATAGATGACCTATCGATGATGGCAGAACTCCGAGCATCATAATAAATAGGCCGAAGTTCTACCTGCTTCCCTAATAGAGGATTCCATTCATTTAGCCAATTCTGGACACAGTGGCTTTCACAGCCTTTTCCAACCCTACACTGAGTCAGGGACATCTGGGCTATGATCCTATCATTTCGGGTTCAATCCTGCTTCCCAGTGAGGGTGGCTCCGAGGCTCCTTGGCCTCTGTGCCTCATGCATCCGCCTTTTCAGCTATGCCAATTGGCACATGTGACCCCTGCAATTAAACCTGAAATCCTGCTGTAGCCAGCATCAGGGCCACCTTTCCAACCTCATCCAGGTTTGAGGGCGACGGCCCAAGATATGCAGTAGTGGCTGGCCAATCACAATTTGTCCTGCAGAAGGCTACTATCCCATCCCCACCCAGAGCTGACAGTGGTGATGGATGCATTGCTTCTGGGTTGAGGGGGTAATCTTGGGGATGTGGAAATCAAAGGCCTCTGGTCTTTAGCAGAAGGTCTGCTCCACATCGACCTACTGGAGCTATAGGCCATCCCCCATTAAGGGGAGGCTGGTGCAGGTCATCACGGACAACACTACAGTCAAAAAGTGGGGCAGAGTGGGATATTGGGCCTATACCAGGAGGCTCTACGCCTCTCGAGGCTGCTATAACTTCATTCTGGTCATCGACCACCTGCCAGTGTCCCTGAATTCCAGAGTGGACGAGCTGAGCAGATACCATGTGGCAGATCACGAGTGGCATCTGTATCCTGAGGTGGTGCAGGGCATATTCGACCAGTAGGGAGAGGTATAGCTAGATCTATTTCCCACCGTCAAGTAAGTACAGTGTCAACAATTTTGCACATTAGTTTCCTCAGTACCATTTGCTCTGAAGCATGTTCTGGCTGGAATGGACAGAGGGACACCTGTACGCCTTCCTGTCGCAAAATCTCCTGCCCTGAGTTCTGCAGGAAATAAAGAAAGACCAGGCCCAAGTCATCCTAATTGTCCCAGATTGGGCCATTAGAGTGTGATACCAGGAGCTCCTCTGCATAGGATTCTGTCCTCCGATCAGGCTACTACTTCAGTAGCACCTCCTGTCTCAGCAACAGGGCAGGGTCCTCCATCTAAACATCCGCAACTTACACCTACAGGTGCGGAGACTGAGCAGTGGCAATTAACTCTGTTTGAATTGAATCTGAAGTGGTGGATGTTATCCTTGCAGCCAGATACCCTTCCACGAAATCCATCTATGCTGAGTTCTGGGACAAGTTTTTAACCTCCTGTGGTGTCCAGAACACTGACCATTTACAAGCAAAGCTGTCAGACATTCTTTTGTTTGTCCTGTTTTTAGCCCAGCAAGATCCTGCAATGGGCACTGTGAAAGGTTATTAGTCTGGCCTTTCTGCATTTGTCAGACCATTGTTGATCAAATCACCTGTTGTGATGCAGTTTATTAAGGTTTGACAAACTTTCACTCCCAAACCTTTTGTAATGCCCCAGTAGGACCTTAGCAAGGTCTTCTCATTCCTCATGTGTTCACCCTTCAAGCCAATGCATAGTTGCTTTCTGCGTCTCTTAACTCTGAAAACTGTCTTCCTCATTACAATTGTTAGCTTGTCGCATGAGTGAATTTAGACCCTTAGTGCAATCACCCTATACAACCTTTTTGCTGGACATATTGATGCTAAGGACTCAGGCGACCTTTTTGCTTAAGGTTGTGACTCCCTTTCATGTAAGGCAGTCAGTCACTCTGCTAGTGTTCTTTGCTCCTCCTCACTCATTGAAAGAGAAGGAAAAGCTCCATCAGTTGAACCACAAAAGTACTTTGAGTTTTTTACATTGAACATTGTTTGTAACAAGGCCCATCAAGTAGACAATCAGTTTTTTGTGCGGTTTTCTGGAGCTAAGAAAGCGAAGGCTGTGCAGAAGAGGAACCTGTTGAGGTGAATAGTCCTCTTCATCAAGATCTGCTATGCATTGGCCATGAAATAGCCCTCGGAGGGTCTGACAGCAGCTACAACTGCACTGGCATTAGGGGGGCCTGTCCTTGATATCTGCCAGGCTGCAGAGTGGACATCAGTGCGTACTTTCACAAAGCACTATTGCCTTGACAGCCAGGCCCAACAGGCAGGACACTTCGCCCTCCCGGTTCTGCAAGACATTCTGATTTAAGTCTACTCAATAGACTCTCTACCTTGGGAGTTCCGGCTTTGGTATCCGTTCTAAGGTGAGGAATCTGTAGTTAGAAGAAGTTACTAACCTTCAGTAACACTCTTTCTGGTGGATACTATATATAACGATATCTAACCACAGATTTCTCACTGCCCTCCATCCTCCCCATTCTATGGAATGGCCTTTCTTTAACATTTGAAAAGGTCACAAGTTAGAGAGCAGCATACTGTCACCAACAATTGTTTTATGCTGAGCCTGAGGACACCAAAGAGTAAAGACTGGAAACTGACAGCCCTTATGAGTGCCGCGCTGTCACTTCTGGGTTGTATGGATCCAGTGTGGAGCCATAAGATGCCACTTCTGGCACACAGGAGCGTGGCTGGAAAATTCTCCGGATCCAGTCTGATGCCTGGGGGATATTCTAAGGGGGTAAATCTGCAGTTCGAGTAGTCACAAGAAAGAGCATTTCCAAAGGTAATTAAGTTGTTCCTCAATGACAATGTAAATCACACAATCAGTGGAATATGATCTAATTTGTAAATTCTGAGTGACTAGCAAGGCTCCCAAATGTAAAATGTCCTTGTTATTTGAAAGGCAGCCAGAATATCATCAGGACTGTCTACCATAAGTGAAGGATGAATTGCCAGAATGCCACCATCAATATCTACTATATGTAAAAGTGTGTATTGTTTAATCTTGGAGTGTTTTTTCCCATTTGGCCTATATTACTGTACATGCAAAAAAATGTTTATGTGAAACCCATGAAAGTATCAATAGTGCACTGATTTATTTTCTTCTCTGAGTTCCCTTTTAAACTCCTATTATTCCCTTTGCCTACCTCCCCTTTGTTCGCCTATCACCTGTTAATTTCTTATAGCAAGTGCTGGCCTGCATTGCAGTTTAATCACCCGCCCACTGAAACCCACATAGAGACCTTTATCTACCATAGTTTCTCAGGCCTTAGGTGACCAGGGAACACATGACCTCGTCCAACTTTCCTATCCTCACTGGATTAGATAACCTCTAGACCGGCTGGCTATCGTAGTTTGGTGATCCCCATGGCAAGCAACATGGAGCATGATAAGAGAAATTTGTTTCTGAGCAACACCGCCCACATCATTTCTTGCAATTTGGCGATTGTATGTTCTTGCCCTATTCTTTTTACAAATAAAGCACAGACTGCATTTACTGAACGTGCTGGTGGATGCCCATTAATGGGCCATCAGTGTACTACTACATCTGTTTTGCTCTGTGCCATGTTAACTTCCATTTGTGCCCCTTGCTTAACTTTCTTTTGCTCATTTATCACCTCTTTATTTTTACAGCCTAAGCCAGCGTACGTTGTTGGGCCTCACACCTACCCACCAAAAACTACATAGAAGCTATTCCCTACTATAGTATGTGAGGTCTTATAGCCTCCGTACACTTCTTCAGCTGCCAAACAGTTAATTGAAAAAGTGAATATTCTTGGATTCCAATTTAACTGATGATCCTGCTCTGTTGCTACCAACACACACACCTACTTGCATCATCCCACAAATTAGTCCCTGCTTTGTAAGCATTCTGTTCATGAATGCAATTACTAATGTATTCAAGGCATATCTTTTAGCCAATTAAGGCAAGAACTATCAGCTCTCCATCTGACCCATGCCTCTCAAAAAATCTTTTTAAAAATCCGCCTTGCGTCCTCTGTTGCCATTCGACTAAAATGCTCATTCTCCCTTCCTCTGGGGATTTCTTGACTATTTAAAAACATCTAACCTCAAACCCGCACTAAAGAAAAGAGGGCTTGACCAGAGTATCTGCCTAACTATAGACCAATATTCAGATTGACAGTTCCTGGATAAGCTTATTGAAGAAGCAGTCTTTTGATTTAGTGGAATAAAACCTTCTCTCTGATAGGCTAATAGAATTTCAATCTAGTCAACACCATAGTTAATCTGCCTTTATTGCCATCTCTGATAAATGTAGGAATGCTGTTGATTTTAATGGTGCTGGCCTTCTTCTCAGCCTTGACACAAAGGACCATCAAATATTTCAGAGGCTAAATAACATCAGAAGTCAAGGTGCTGTCCTAGATTGAATAACTTCTTATTTCTGCAACAGAGCCCAAAGTAGGAACTTGCGCCGCAGTGTTCAGTTGCTTTCTCTTGGTGTAATGCTATCCCTTTTCAAAACTTCTCAGACTCTCAAAATCCTCATAACTTCATTCAACAGGACCAGTTATAACTAAGCCAATGAAAAGCAGATCATTCTGAAGCTGGGAAAACCTTCTGATCTGGACAGCTGTGCCATTGGCCAATGACTAAGCAACTGATCGCTGGAGGTGCTGCGGAATCATCTGTAGCTCAACTCTCTTCTGGAGCCTCATCTAATTACAGTTCTATCTTAGCATGGTCCCAGGACCTGTGGGCACCTCAAATCAAATCAGCCAAATTTAGGAATTAACTTCGGAGTGATTATGGGCTTTCACGTCTTCCTCCAACTGTAGGTTAACAAAGTGCCATCTACAACTTAACTTGAGGATTTTACACCATATATTTTTTCACCTGGCCTTCTATCAAAGGGTGCAAGCCACCAGCACTTTCCTTTATGGACAACACCAATGGTATCTACAGCACTCACTGTACGCTATTCCACTTTACCCCACTCCATGCTATTCCACTGTACACCACTCTACCCTATTCTACACCCCTAGCTGTACACCACTACACTATATGACACTGTACTCTGCCATTACACTGTAGGTAACTCCACTCTATCCCACTCCACTCTACTGTATGTCACTCCACTCTATGGCACTCCTCTGTACGCTACGCCATTCTACGCCACTCCACTCAACTCCATTCCACACCACTCTGCTCAACAACACTCCACTCAACAACAGTCTACACCCATCCACTATATCACACTATACTCCATTGTATAGCACTAGACTGTACTCCTCTCAATGCCACTGTACAGCACTCTACTTTACTCTATAGCACTCTGACATTCTACTAAACTTTACAACAATCTACACAACTCCCTCTGCCATTCCACCCCAGTTATTATACACTATTCTATGAGACACTACTCCACTGTATTCCACTACTGAACTTTACGCCACTCCACTGTATGCTACTCAACTCTACAATAATCTATCACACTCCAATCTACCATATTGTACCACACTCTACTCCATTGTACGCTACCCTATGCCACTCACCTCTACAACAGTCTATTCCACTCCACCACACTGTACCACACTTTGCTCTATTCCATGCCATTCCACTGTACAACACTTTAATCCACTCTGAGACACCCTACTCTGATACTTCCCAACACTCTACAACCCACCAGCCTGCTCCACTGTACCACACATCTTTCTACTCTACAACCTTTACTCCATGTAATACTACGCCACTCCACTCTACTTGACTCCTCGCCGCTGTACTCTAGAACACACTACTACACTCTATGCTATGTCACTACACTGGACTCCACTACATTGTACTCCATTGCATGACATGTTACCCCACTCTATGGCACTGTACAAAACCCCACACCACACTCTACTCCATTCTGTGCAACTCCACTCTATTACACTCTATGCCACTATACAACACTGTACTTCACACTATGCCCCTAGACTACACAGTACAACCCTCTACTGTATGCCCTTACACCCCAGTGTACACCACTCTACGCCATCTTGTTTTTGGTGAAATATATTTGGTTAAAACAAATGCACATGAAAATTGGCATAAACCATACATGCAGATGCTCCAAGTATAGTATGTTGATTATTATTATTGTTTTCAACACTCCACTATACTGTACAAAATGCCACTCAAATTTATAACAATTTACTCGACTCCACACTACGCTTGTCTACTCTAGTGCACTCCATATCACTGTACTATACAACATGCCACTACACTATACAACACATTATTCCACTGTATGCTACACCACTCCACTCCTACTCCACTGTACCCCACTCCACTGTACAGCACTCCACTCCACTGTACAGCACTCCACTCCATGCTATTCCAATGTACGCACTCCACTATACCACATTCCACTCTACTGTAGGACACTATACTTTGCGACAGTACAATGTACAACACTCTCTTCCACTCTACTCTACCACACTCCACTTAAGGACACTTCAGTTGATGACAGTAAACTCTACGATTTGAAACAAATGTTTGTTAAAAATAAACCACTAAAATTAAATGAAAAAAACAAATGTTAAACCTTTGCTATGGTTAGGAAAACTTTATTTATACTTTCTATACAATCCACACTTATCATACATAAATATTACAAATTCTTAAGTTATAGTTATACCTTACATTTATACACTATGCACCACCTTTAAATTAATATAGTTTTATTTATTCTTTAACTACAAACCAAACTTAAACTATATATATATATATATATATATATATATATAAATCCTTATACCTTTAATTTATAATATAAGCCACACCCTCAAATTATTAGAACCTGCGCACCTCCATACTCAGTGTATTTATCTCGGTAGCAACGCTGCATTAACTATAACTCACCATACTACCATGCACTGTGTTCTCCAGCAAGATGTGATTTGTGATGTCATAACTATTATCATAAATACTATTATTTTAAATGGTATAAGTGATATAATATAAAATGTTATAAGCAGTGCATGGAGAAGTTGTGAGTTATCAACGCTAGGGCCAGCCACACAAATTGAGTTATGTTTTTATGTGAAGACATGTGGGAATGCTGGGTGGTTGGAAATGTGTGCATCATGACAGATTCCAGAACATTTCCACACAAAATGTAAAGAAAATGCATGATCTTAGCCACTTAGTCAAAGTTTGAAGTTTGTGGGAAAGTGAGTGGGATTAATGCAAGTTACACTAAACTTGACACCTCAGGGTGTTAAGTTCTCAAAAATAATACATCCACTACTGAAGTAGACACTTATACCAGATAGGCTTGGCACCTCCAGAAGTGCTAGCTTCAAAGAGAAAATACTAATAAAAGTATCAGAATGTTGAACCCATGACTACTGGAGGTGAGCCGTAAAGCCAAGTCAAGGCACCAACCACTTTACGGGCCAATCACATGCTTTTCATGCACCACACACATTGACTTTCATACGGCTGGTCAAGGGCTCAATCCAACACAGCAATATACTCAACATCAACATACTGCCGCCATTCAAAGCCCCATCACATTCATATGCCACAGGACGGAGTCACCCATCACACCATATTTCACCCAGTCATCAACCATTTGCCTACAAAAACATCACAAGCAAACCTCTGAACACATATGGGCAGACATATTGTCCATTGGTGCCTCAAAAAGCTTCACAACATCCCAAACCAAAAGAAGCCTAGACTAAGTTTTTACTACTTGTGAACTATCTGCCTCCCTTCTGACGAGCAATACCAAATGCGTACCAGCTGAGAGCTACATGAGGCTCAAGAACTTCTTCCAGTTAGTGGATGTGAGTTGGGGGGTGTCCCGGGATGCCTTGAAGCCTATATTCCTCAAACTGAGTGAGCATATCTACCTTTAAAACTAAAGTAAACATGCTGGGTAAGATTGTCTTAAGTTCCCTAAAGAGCACTTCAAAAACTGCTAAAGGCTGATATCAGGTAGGAGGGTGGCATACAAAAAAAAGCCACAGTAGAAGCTAAAAAGGATTGAGAACAAGGGATGTGGCAAGGTCTATTAGCTGCTTCTAAGACAGGTGATCAACAAACTTTTTGGAATCTGGTAGCCACTAAGATTAAGGAGGGCTACTGTCCCCATTAAAATAATATTGCCACTGCTGACTGAATACAGCACTTCTCTGCCCTTTACTCCTCTGCTGATGGTGAAAGCGCCCTTGTAATAATTGAGACCGATTCCTCTGGTATCTGGTATAGGGGTGCAAGAGATGAGTGTATGTGCTGAATATCCTGTCATTTCCCATCAGGAAGTGTGTCTTGCAATCAAAAAGATTGTCCCTAATTAATCGCCTGGGATTGATAAGATTCCAGATGATTTATATCTTACTGGGATCGGTGTTTGGGGCCCCTATTTTACAGTTTTCTTTAACGCTATCTTGCGGGGCTCTCCACTTCTTTCAACTTGGGCGGGAGCCAAACTTATACTTATTTTTAAGAAGGGCTCCCCACTCCTACCAGTCAACTATAGGCTGATTAGCCTCATTGATAGTGCACTAAAGTTATTTTCTAAAATCCTTTTAAACAGGCTCTAAGGGTGAATGGAGGCTAAGGATATTCTGACTCCGCTACAAGCAGAATTCCGACAGTACTTCGACCATTGACCAGGTGTTCAGGCTACAAATATTTTTCTGGAAGAAGGTGGCCCTCGAGGGTGGACGGTTATACGTGGTGTTCGTGGATCTTTGATTGGCCTTCAACCTGGTGCCAAGGAACATGTTTGGCAAGTGCTAGCCAATATGGGGATTCCAGATTACCTTCTTGCTATAATTATCAGGCTACACGAGCATAACTTTGCCCAGGTCAGATGTGGTAGGTTGGGTGAAGTTATAGAGCCTTTCCCTGTCTAGAAGGGTGTGAAACAGAGCTGTGTTCTTGCACCTACCTTTTTTTACCTTATACATGAATGATTTAATAGCCCATCTAAATGCTGGCGAGAGCGACGCCCCTAAGATTAGCTAATATGACGGTACCTGCCCTAATGTTTGCAGACAACACGCTTCTGCTACCTAAATCTCTTATGGGTTTAAAGCACATCTTCAATAGGTTCAGTCACTTCTGCAGGCAGAGGGGCTTGGACATCAATGTAGCAAAGATGAAATATATGGTGCTGAATCCTTGCCCAACCTCTAGACCCAATCCTATTCTGAAGGGGATTCCTCTTGCATGGGTTTAGATCATAGAATATCTTGGGATCACCCTGACCGAGCAGTTGGAGTGGGCCGCACATATCTCCAAGCATAGACTAAAACTGGACCACTATATTAGGGGGCTGACTAAAATGCAGTGGGTTTCTTACTTAAGGCCCATATCCCTGGTGATCTAAGTTTATAAGCACCAAGCTGGGGAGGCTGCTCTCTATGGTGCAGAGTTATGAGGGCACAAGAACGGTAATGTTCTTGTGATAGCAGAGAATTATCGTCCCTCCTGGTTAGCACGCCTTTGCTCCCGCTTAGGTTGGATGTGGGGTTCAGGCCAATCTCCGATGGGAAAGGAATTAGACCAATTCTCTAATGGAGAAGGACCTGGGCAACCCCTGAATTGCATTCCTATCGGCAAGGGTTAGAAGACATACTCAGTAGAACAAGGTCTAGGAAACTCCCCTGGATCGAGTATGTCAGAGATATGCTAAGGAAAATGGGTAATGAAAGCTTGTGGACGGTATCTGCCCTGATTTCTAAAGCAGCTTTAAAGAAAAACTATGCTCAGTTCAGACTAAGTATTATCCAAACGGCGAACATGTCGGATGATTATATAGCAGAACAGTTTCTAGATGAGATACAACCCTCCCTGGCAAGGAAGCTGTACATACAGTTTAGGTTTGGAACCTTGCCGTTGCACTCCTTTACCGCCAATTAGGCTGGCACCATTAGAACCACAGAGCAGGCTTGCCTGCCTGCGGTGTGGATTTGGAATCAGTGACGCATACTCTGTTTTTCCTGCCCTGCTTATAAGAAGGCCAGCTTAAAATGGTTGGCGCCAGTATGCCGCAACTTAGGTGTCAGGCGGCACTTGTACGCCTATAGGATTTTGCATTTTGGCACAAGTCCATCTATAGTTTTTGCAGTTTCCAGATTCCTATATTGCAAGTGGCGAAATAGGTACAAATACAGCCTAGGGTCAACCTATCCAAGCAAGACAGAGGGAGTCTTGGAGGCAGTAAATTTCTAACACAAGAACCATATTGTACCGTATTGATATTGTTGTTCATTTCTTCTTATTTTTTTTCAATCCTGTGTAAATTGCAATATTAACCCTGTGGGGACAAATGATGCACTTTATGTAATGGGGGCAAAATCGACTCTATGACGGGCGGGGTTACCTTAGTGTTACACCAAAGTCTGTGCAATCCATAATGTGTTGTTTTTTTAGTTGTATCTGCTTTTTATCTTACTTTACCTCAATTGATTATTCCAAGCATTTTTAACAATGTTTTAACATTTTTAATGCAGTGTTTTTATTGTATCCTCACTGTTTAATTGTATCTATCTGCTCTTTTATGGCTGTTTGCCGAAATAAGGATTTAAGACAGACTGACTGGCCAAAGGCTTTAGGTTTTGCTGCACAGTGTACTCTGTGGCAATGTGGTCTATATTCCTTCCACTGTTATATGAAGTGACTGTAGTGCACTTATCATTCAGCGAACAGAACATCTACCACCTTCTGGCAGTGAATAAAGTTGGCAAGTAGGTCATAAGCAAGTCCACGATTTTCTCAACTAGAGGAAATAATTTGAAAGGCTGCTTGCCTAGTGAAGTAGTGGCCCATGGAAGATATATACACATGCACAGCTATTGAAAAGTATATACTAGGGCAGTTCTCCCTCAGTCAATTCCCCAATACTTCACATTTGTATGGTACAGCATAATTATGCATTGGAAAACATTGGCCTGGTGAGCTGGGCACTGGGGACAGTAATACCAACTCTTCTGCCTCTTTCCTTGCTTAAAGCAGACTCTGTAATGACAACATGGTTGAGTCTTTCTCTCTTTTGCTGGAATGAGGTCAGTAAAGTGCTGGTCCTGCATCCTTGCAATGTCATCCACAGCAGATTAAGTAAAGACTACTGCTTCTGCAACAGTAAGACTTGATGACAATCAACTGAAAGTCATTGCCCTTCCTACAGTAGTCCAAGAGTAAACAACATATGCATAGTATGTTGCCAGCTGAATCAGATAGCTAAACAGCTTCTTATACCATGTGCTAGTTTTTTGATATGCGTTATGTGGCTGTCCATTCTTATTCACTTTGCCCATGTACTTGTAATCCAATATACAGCCAATTGACCGCAAAAATACTGACTGGGGAAGTTCTCTCATCAAGGATTGTAGTGGGCACGTACACATCCCGCCTGTCAGAGAATCTGACTGCAAGCCGTTCATTTGAATGCAATACAATGCTCTGGGATTTTTGGAGCTTCTTATAAACAAGCTTCTGTTGGACTCCTTTGCGGCAAAATGGAACTGTACCCTATGCCACAGTGCCAGCTTTGTTTAACAATGTTCAACTGAACAGTTTTACACCTGCATAGAAGTTGTCCAAATAAAGGTTCTAACCTTTATGAAGGAGTGATTGCATAGCTGCCAAGTTTTCAGTATGCATATGTGTGACATTTCTCTGTTCGGGTGTGCCTATGAATAACATCTGCACCCTCATGTGTGGCACTTTGAGTGCCACTTTATCACGTGTAGTTATAATAGAAATGTGTGGAGCACAAATAGCTGACAGACAAATTTGTGTGTTTACTTAGCAGTTCAGCAAAGGAGCACTTTTCTACTGATCCATTCCCACTATAATAAATCAACAATTTATTTAAATAAAGCCTTGTTCTTTTTTTAAAATATTGCTCTTTTAATGTATAGTATATTTGGAGCTACATGTATCATTATGTTATGCCTAAGTAGCTGTTCCAATCCACAAATTTTCTTTGCCTTTTGAGATTTTTATAAAGTTAGGACTACAAGTCCCCGAATGCAAAGAAAATCCTGAAGTGTATGAGTTAGTCAGTTGTGGAAGTGGGAAACATAAGAAGTGCGTGCTTTGTTCACTAAAAGTTTGATACAGAAGTCATGAAATTATGTGCATTGCTTAATGATAAAGGAGCAACCCTGCCCACCACTTAAGGCGGGGTGTTCAATACAGACTGTGCAATTTACATCGTGTTTAGTGAAGCATTCTAATTTATTAAAGAATTGCTTTGAATTTCTGCCTCTAGTAGAAAGGCTAAGAAGTGTTGTGAGTGGCCATCAGGAGCAGGGTGCTTTATCACCACCACAATATTTGTAGTTTTAGATTTTTGCAGTTTCATATAGTGCAAACTCGCCCCAAAGACATTAGAACGCTTTATGTGAGCACCAGTTGCATTAAACATGGTCAGGTTAATTTAGGTTTCTTTGTTACATGGAGATGAAGTGATTTGCACAGAATCACATGATGTTGACCGGACACTGGGACTCCACCCTAGTTCCCCACTTTCAAAGTCGTCATCTTTGACCATAAGGCCACATCTTCTCCCTAATTGAATCCCAGATGGCCTCCACAACTCCCTGATGTGTCCTCTATTAAAATATTGCCTCCAACTTAATGAGTTGACCATGAAGATACGCTGCAGAGCTAGCGCTTATCCAAAATGCACACAGACAGATGCTGTTTTCAACTTTTAGAGTAGTTCTAAACGAAAGATAAAAAAAGCCTATTAGAAAACTAAGGATCAGTGACAATAATAAAGAGAGTATTAACAGCTGCTGCATAATTGCCTAAGCTTTTGCAGAAAGAGGGGACCTTACAGCTCCCATCCTGTCATACCTGTGAGTTTCTGTGCAGTGTGTGCCCTTCTTGGCCCGAGCAGCCCCCCACTTCATCAGTGAAACAAGCATTTGCAATGCAATAGGACTCGCATTTACGCGAGACCTATTGCTTTGCAAATGGTAGTGATCACGGACAAGGGGGGGGAGGGCAGCACGGACAACGTGAGTGCGAAAGCGCGGTAGGCATGACCACAACGGGAGGGACGGGGGGTATTATTTGAAGGCACGGACAATGGGAGGGGGGGAGAAGGCACGAACAACTGGAGGGGGGGGAGTAAAGAAGGCACCAAAGCACGTCGTGCCTGCAGTAGGACAGCTGCCATTGTCAATAAAGTAAATAGTGCTCACCCACTAGATAAAGCATGCTGTGTTCGGAGCGAAGTAAAAGGTCCAGTCCTTATGGGCGGCAACAAATGGAGACAGGGCGGTACCGAGGCGGGACTCACAAGCCTCATAATGAATCGGAAGCCAGCGTTTACCAAGGACATTGACACCAGCCAATTACAAAATGGGCATAGAGTGGGCAAGGCTTCCACAGCACTTCCACAACATACCCTACTACAGCATGCCTCGCAGTGCGATCAGCGCATGTGCGCTGCAACGCTAGGCTTGACCTAAAAAGAGACTGTAAACGGAAGGGCCCAGTGTCTGAATTGCCTGGAACCTCAAAGGTGAGAACATGTGTTAACACACATGCAGCAGTCACCAGTCGTGCACCCACCCGATTAGGGACTCACATGATTGAACTTTCGCAGCAGCCAGACTTTGTGAGTCGATGAATGATTCAGGGCAGACAAGGAGCGTGTCTCTCTCCTGCGGATTTCTCCTTGGTAGTGTTTGCCGCGCTGCTGCTGATCCACATATCCTGGAGAAGCTGGGCATTGGCACAGTAGTTTTTTTTACCTTAAAAACCATGCGTTGCTGCGGAAAGACAAGCAATATTGTATCAGAGTGACACACTTCAAACTAATGTCACCACAGCAACATATCCAGGCCTGCAGGGCTGAGTGAATTGCCTGGAGCAGGGAGCGGAAAACACCAAATCCAAGCACAACCAAGTTGATGTTAATTATTCCTACAGCGCCTCATCCAACATTCATGAGGTTGGTAGAGCTATAATGAGTGACTAATGAATTTTAGGGTGGTAATGCGGACGCCAGCACTAAAATGCTTTAGTCTAACCCCTGATGTGTGGCACTTGGCAGGGCTGTAATTGGACACACTCCCACACAATCTTTGCCATGGCTCCTAGTGTGGAAGGGCAATCTACAGGATTTAGAGCAGTCTTTTACTGTATACACTCTAAGGCTGTGTACATATACAGTAGAGCTCTCACACAGCATGTACATTTTGATGCCATAATGAGCTCTTTTGCTCAGTATGTACTGCCTGAACAGCAGCCACCCTTTGTATAGGATCACAGACGCATCAATGACTATATTCTTTCCAGTAGTATAAATCTCTGTACACCTGGCAGACAAATGTTCCATGACAGGCCAAATTTAGAACAACCTGTCATGGTCTGGATGGGCCCACAACAATGCAGCAGAATTATCAATGAATTGCAGCATATGCATCAATAGCAAAAAACAATATCTACTCATGACCGGTGCGAAGGTGAGTGTTACCCAAACTGCAGAAGTAGACCAGGAGACTGTTCGCTTGGTTTGTGTACTATCCCCATTTTGAGCCTAAGGCCTAGAAATTTCTTCAACTGCCTAACTGAAGTGAGAGTCTATTGGTGTGCCCTAAAATGAGGCCCAAGGGTGCCTCCATGTTCCCTCAAACTGTTCGGCCCACAAATTTATTTGGTGCAAAATTTCTTCAAAGAAGTCAAAATCCAGAAAGAGATGGACGTAGTTGATAGGCAAAAAACCTTGCTGCACTGACTCTACATCCAGCATCTGTAGTGAACCGGGAAATTTGTGGGTGTGCTAAATAGGGGGGCTGCCAAGAGAGAACTCTGTCTGTGCTTGCCACCGCATGTGCCCGCACTCTGGGCTGGTCTACCGTGCTGCTGTCTCTCTACTGCACAGATTGTGTTTGCTAAGGGAGACCACGACTGTCATGACCATGTCCCACAGAATCAGTGGAAGACTATTCATCAGATAGAACTCTGCTGACTGAAAACTCGCTCCCAGATTGTGCTCCATTTTCCTCTCATCTGGCTGCTATCTCAATATCTGATCCTGAGAGAGAGAGAGAGATATTTCAATGTGGAAAAGCAAAAAAGCATTGAGTTTATAGATGTTGCAATCCAAATGTTTCCTCCAAAGTATTTCTCCAAAGGCACTAAAAGAGACAAAAAAGAACAAAGTATTACTTCAACTTGCCACATACCCAATCCCACAGCATATTTCAAGGTACGAGGAGTAAGCTCACTCCAGACACTGTAAACTCACATGCGGTGGAATCATTGTTAGGTGGGGGACAACTAAAACAGAGTCAGACAGGGCCAAACACTAGACCTAGGCACCCTCATTAGCAAATCAGATAGCTAAACAACGATTGGCAAAGTCAATAAGTCTGCCATTCACTGCCAGCCTTATAGCTTTGTCAATGTTTGTGTTGTCATAGCTTTTGCAAAACTTTGTTGGGTGCTGCCAGGCCACTGCCAGTATAGACATAATTGCTTGAAGGCATAGATCTAGCTTTGATCTCAAGAAGCACACATTCACATAGTAGCTCCTGGAGTCCAACTTTGTGTGCGGAAAGGCTCCTTCTGAAAATTTAGAATGCCATTACTCACTGTGAAGTTAGTGACTCATTGCCCCATGCTGAAGTGGGCAGACGAATAATGTTGTGAATGACACAAAAGACCAATGGATGAAGGAGGGCTGTCTACCAATCCCTGTCAGATGTCATTTGGGGTAAATCCGTAAAGTAGTAAGGCTCAAAAACATTGTATATTTCACACTGCAGAGAATCCACAAAGCCAACAGATCTCAAGATGAAATCTGATTGGCTGCCACCACATCAACAATGTTGTGGTGGCAACCATCTTAGGACTCTGTGCTCAGTCGAGTCTTTGAAAAAAGGTAGAAAATAAAAAATGACCAGTACATTTGAGTTTTTGTTTTTTTACTATACCTAACTATAACTGTCACCTTTATTTTGTTCATTGAATATATAATTTCAGTAAAATTAAAAGGTAATTTCAACACTGGCACAGTTTTGATCTTGTTCAAATATGCTGCATTGGTAGCTGTTTTGCACTGTATGGAAGTCAGCATGTATGTGTGCTTGCTGCAGGCAGTGTTTATGGTAATATCAGGGAAATCAACACTAAAACATGCCCATAACATGGGTCTTTCTACTCCCTTGTGGCCCAGTGGATTTGGGCCACTTTGTTATCGCGCTCCCCAGGGGAAAAACAAGCATTCCAAGAAAACTATACAGCCCCCAAGGGGGTGGACCCATATGTCAGATGGGCCGATCCCCAGAAACCATGTGCACCATTTTGTGTTCTCCTTGGGAGTGCAATTGTGCCCCCCAGAGAAAAAAACATATCCCCAAAAATTATATGGGCCCCAAAGGAGGTCAGCCCATGTGTCGGAAGGGGTGACCCCTGGAAAACATGTGTGCCATCAGTTTTCCCCTGGAAGATGCGATTGAGCCCTCCTTGGGGACACGATTGCGTACCCCAGGGGGAAAAACACATTTCCAAAAATATATGTGCCCCAAGGTAGTCAGCCCGTACATCACATGGGCCAAGGCCCCCTAAAAGTTTGCATGATATAGGCCTAAAATCCCCACCGGACGTGGGTGAGAGCACTCACCTGCTTCTTCCTCTCTGCATTTATGAAGTCAGCATGCCTTATGGTGAGCTGACAGCACAGATGGACGTGCAGAAGGGTGAGGACAGAAAAAAGGAATTCTTTGGTGCAAGAACTGAAGTTTCCTTTGAAACCCTTCGCAACGTCAGCCAACGGCGTCGACTGTTAGCTAAGACCTGCACAGAAGGAGTTAATATCTTTTCCAGATGCCCCTCTTCAACTGTCTATTTTAGGTGTATGAAACCTTCTTGTAAAACCACAGAAATTTGCCAGTTATGGTATCAATGCACACAACACTTGCCATAGCTTGTGCTATCAACCATGTTGTTCTATTGATCTCTTTTTTGTTTTTGTGTCTGTGCTATTATCAAATCAATTCTGAGCATGGTGTTTGGTGCAAAGTATGGCATATGTTGTGTGCATTGATAACCCTAACTAGTGAATTTCATTGGTTTGCGTGTTTAAACTAGAACACTTTTTCACAGTTTTTTTTATTATTTACTTAATTTTCAACCCCGCTGCGCAGGCGGCCAGGCTTGCACTCAATCATAACCCATCAGCCATCCTCTGCTGCCCACAGTCTTCGGCCTGCAGCCAGGCCCTGGTTCCAATCTCATGCCATCATCTTCAGACACTCAGTATAGTGTCTGGCTTTGCTTGTGCGTACTTTTTACACTGTCTGAAATTTATGACTCGTATGTGATTTGCGAGTCACTCACAAAATGTTGGTAATTTCAGCACCTAAAATAGCTGGTCGCGAGCTTGCAAATTCTGATTGATTGCTGCGGCGTGCAGTTTTTTTCTGTTGTGTGCCTTGAGTTTTCTGTGTCTTCCTGCAACCAGGAGCACTCCCATGGGGTTGGTCACTTCTGTGGGTCGACCCTGAAACAGATGCTTAGGAGAAACTAAATTTCTGGGGGGGACAAGGACAACCTTTTGGACTTTCCAGTGACCCTATACAAATCCCCCATTGTCTGAGATCTGTACGCTCCGTTAAACGAATACAATTGCATAGTTTTGTAGTGAAACATTGATAAAGGCAGGCATGTAGTCACAGTTTGCAAGTATGCTTTAATTGTTATTTTCATTCACAAAGTAATTAGACCAAATGTAAAAAAAACATGTTTTTGAATCATATATCTTCATGCACCAAGCAAACAAAGGTGGGACGAAAAAAAGGTAGAATAAACTGAATGCTCTTCGCGACATTCCTAAACCTCAAAATGCAACAGGACTAATATTGGAGTGTATTGGAGACTGGCTACAGGCACACAGAGTTGTAAGAGCAGAGAAATGCCCACTTTCTAAAAGTGGCATATCTAAAATAGTAATGTGAAATCCAACCTTACCAGTAAAGAGGATTTATCATTGCATTCCAAAGATATAAAACATGACACAGCTTCTCCTTTCTAACCAGGAATTACAGCTTAAAAGGGTGTATTAAGGAATTCCCAATGTTAATCAATGAGAGGAGTAGGTCTCACTGTAGTGAAAATTGAATGTAGGTGTTTTTTCACTACAAGGACATGCAAAACTTAAACGTACATGTCCTACCTTTTAGTAACATAGCACCCTGCCCATGGGCTACCTAGGGCCTGCCTTAGGGGTGACATGTGTAAGAAAGGGGAAGTTTAAGGCTTGGCAAGGAGGTTTTAATACCAAGTCGACATGGCAGTAAAACTGCACACACAGGCTCTGCTGTGGCAGGTCTGAGACATGTTTAAAGGGCTACTTGTGTGGGTGGCATATTTAGTGCTGCAAACCAAGTAGTAGCATTTGATTTACAAGCCCTGGGTATGTGGTATACCACTGTACAAGTACTTACAAGTAAATTAAATATGCCAAATTGGGTCTACACCAACGTTATCATGTTTAGGGGAGAAGCACATTCCCTTTAGCACTGGTCAGCAGTGGTAAAGTGCTCAGAGTCCTAAGGCCAACAAAAAGAGGAGGTAAGCAGGCAAAAGGTTTGGGGAAGACCACCCTAAGACAGACAGGTCTAATGGTATGGTATAGGTGTCTTTGTGTCTGTTTGAGTATTGAAGTCAGTCGGATCCTTTTTTGGAAACCCCTGATTTAGCAGGGCACAAGAAGGAGAGCAAGAATAGGTTCTCAAACACTGGAAGTTTATCGACTGCATTCCTGTGGCTGGAGAAACCCTTAATGCATCGCAAAGTATACAACACAATACAGAAATGTTTGTTGTCTAATCTATGAGAAGTATTATTGCAGTGGATGATATGAGTGTAGGGTGCACTCAAACCACATTATCTTGCACAAAAATGTAAGAAGCCCTGTGAGATAAATTTGCAATAAGAATTAGCCTTGTGTAGGATGCTCACAAAAATGAGATGCACAGTGTTTGTGTGGAAGAGAGATGCTTAAGAAAATTTTAAAATCTTGCTGTGAAAGACACATATGAGATGCTCACAGAAGATGGGTATAGTGAGATATGTAGAATGAGGTGTGTGGGCAAAGCTCAGATATGAGGTATTAGTGATGAACACCAGAAACATAGTGTTTGTGTGTGAAGCTTACAAATGAATACAGTGGATGGAAGGTCACAAATGAGTAGTGCGTGGTATGCACTAATGCACAAACACTTTGTTATATAGGAAGTTCACAAAAACTATAAAATGCTCAAAACTAACAAATATGCCTCTTGCTAGGATTATTTGAGCCGAAATATTGAGCGTTTAACTGAAATAATGATTGAATGCTTGGAGGCCTTGCTCAAGACTATGATGATTTATTTACAAGTGACATTTGGAGAGTTGCATATTAACAGTGAAGTAATCTTTGGGGAATAGTTATTGCTACCAAGAAAAGGAATGATCTGGTTTGGTAGCCCTGAAACAGACATCATTTTCTCGGAGCGTATGTATGGTTGGTGTGTTTGCTTTTTTTATGTTAAGAAGCTCAGAGGAAAAACATACCCTTTGTGTGATAACATTGATAATATTGGGATGTGAGGGGGAGGATTATTGGTGCCTGGCCTCCGTGAGGACAATATTTTCCCAAAGGTTACAAAATTTAGAGATGCATGTTTTGATTGCCTGGAGAAGCTTGAGGGAAGATACCCATGATCTGGTAGAATGGAAAACATTGAGCCATGGAGGGGTTACTGATTCACTATGCCATTGTGAAACACTATTTCCCATATTTTATGGAATAGTGCATCATAGATACAACCAAATAACTTCTAATTTGTGGCTGCTGTACTTGATGGCCTTGTGTATTTAACCCCCTCTTTGTAGAACTGAGTGTGCTGCACTTAGGCTGATGATTTGTGTCTTGTGCGACAAATAAAGTACATCACGTTTACTATGAGTAAATACCATATATATATATATATATATATATATATATATATATATATATATATATGGCGACGAGTGAGGAATAAAAACTAACCTGCACTGAATTTGGGTCTGTGTCCGTTTTTGGATCAACATCGTATCCGTGTCAGCGGAGACTTTTGAAATATATATATATATATATATATATATATATATATATATATATACACACACACACTCACACTCACACTCACACACTCACACTCACACCCCCCCCAACGTGTGTGAAGAGGGTGATCCAGCAGCAGGAAGAGAAAGAATTGTGTTTGCCTTTTGACCAGGAAAATTGTTTGTAGGGGAAGCTGGGATAAGAAGACATTGAGAAACAGTACTTTGGGCCATGCTTCAGGGAAGAAAACAAAAACATGGAGACAAAGTGAAGCCGGCATGCGTAGAGATGTGCTCATCAATGAAAAGGAAGAAAAAAAAGGATGACAATGAAGCCAACCAACAGACACTCTATATCTGTCTCTTAGTAGCCACTTTCTAAAAGTTTAACAGTGCCCGAATCTAAGTTAGATTGAACGACGTGTCCAGGATCACACTACATTGAGTGGAAGGGGAGGTGGAGGGGGAGCCAGAATTAGAACAAAAAGTTTCATCCTCACACCTGCTGTAGTGAAGACCTTGTCTTTTCCTCTCATGAAACACAGCATTATTCAGACAGAAACGAGTAAGGGAAACTCTCAGAAATATCAAGGGAAACAACTTCCGTTGTCTTGGAAGTGAGCAATTAAAATATGAGTTTGTCTGAGGAGGAGCTGTCGCACAACACAACGTATTGTTTTTAAACAAACATATCACTTCTTCTAAACTGTGCAGATAACTGAATGCTGATGAAAACGGGTAGTTTCACCCACACAAAGAAAAAGCAATGAAGAACACCACAAATGGTTAACCGACATTGGCAAATGTGAACTTTACAGTATCACTGTGGAAAATGAGAATATATGTGCCTTACAGCGTCACTGTCAACACTGGGCAAAAAAGTGCCATACTACCCGCCTTTGGATAGTGTAAACCTAGGCAGACGATCATTCATATAGGATTCTAGAAACATAGCACATACATGCTATGGGGACGGGGGTACTCTATTCAGACTGTGTTCAGAATGTAAAATTATGTTTTAATAATGGAGCTTGTATTTATTATGGTTTAGTGCTAACTTGAGCCATCATGAACACTAATAGCAAAGACAATGTGATGTGCGGGCAGTGACATCTATTATATCTAATCTTAAGTAAAGGTATGTCACTGCTGTCACTTCCTCTGACAGACAGACTTGTGTGGAAAATTCAGAGGAATGTTAAAGAGTAGCAAGATTCAATGAGGATTTGGGACCGCCAACGGTGTAGTAGGGTCTCCTTTTATGTGTTTGAATTAGGGCCTATGGTCACCAAGTTATGTAACTGGTGGAAAGAGATGTCTCCACCCAACAATACCTAGATGACACCCAAATCTACCTTAACACATCTTCACCACTGGACATGCTCGTTCTGTACTTGTAAACATTTACAACATTTAAATAACTTCTTTATTCTAAATCCCCCAAAAAATTATTGATCCTGTTTTTCTCCATGGACAAAAAGTCTTTCAACCCTAACCTGCTGAAGCAATTGCACATTATTATTATCATTTAAAGATTTGTAAAGCGCAACAGCTACTCAATAGAGTGTCCCGGCGCTAAGTAGAAAGTCTGATCCCTAAATAACAGAGGTACTAAAAGGCAGAACTAAAGAGCCAGGTCTTAAGAAGTCTCTTAAAGGTCAGAATGACCCTGGAAGCAGGGCACTAAATTGGGAGGGCATTTCACTTCCTGGCGGCCAGATAAGAGAAGAAGCTACCGCTCCACTTTTTTTTAGACTGAAATGAGGAATTACTACCAGCAAGGAGTTGGATGACCGAAGAGACCTAGCTGGTTGATAAGGTGTGAATCTGTTGACAAATACCAAGGTCTTTTGTGGTAAAAAAGCTGTGTGTTCCAGAACCAAACCTTTGAACCGCACACATTCTTTTATAGGCAACAAGTGCAGTTCCTTTTGGCCTGGCTGAATGTGGGCTCTCTTGCGAAGGCATAGTAGAAGCCTGGCAGCAGCATTCTGCACCAGATGTAATCTCTTCAGGAGATAGGCAGGTAGGGCCCAGTACAGAGAGTTAACATAATACAGTCTTGAGGTGATCATGGCCTGGATCACTGTTTTCTGCTGCGGAAGGAGAAGTTAGAGGGACTTTAAAGTTTTTAGCAGGCCAAAGCAGGTGCCTACTACCCCCTCACCTGGGGGGGCGAAAGAAGCAGTAGTGTCGAATTTTACCCAAAGATTGCATGCTACCATGGCCGGGGACATCCTTGGGCCAATGGTCATTGTCCCAGCTGGGCGGGGGGACCCCAAAGAGCAGAATTTCTGTCTTGTCAGTATTACATTGGAGGCCACTATCGTGCATCCACTGAAACGCAGACGTCAAGCAACTCTGGAAGTTATGCAGTGCTTTAGGTGAATCTCTGTCAAGGGTGAGGAGCAGTTGTGTATCATCCGCATAAGATATTGTCTGTACTCAAAAGGATTCAATTATGGGTGCCAATGGGGTCATATCCACTTTGAAAACAATGTGGGACTTAATGAAGATCCTTGAGGAACCCCATAACCCAATGGTTTAGGATCAGAGGCAAATGGGACCATCCAGACTGACTGGGACCTGTCTGTCAAAAAGGAAGGGACCCATGCCGAAGCAGAGCCGCAGACACGGATGGCTTCGAGGTGCTGCAGGAGTGTTGGATGTGAGACCGAGTCAAAAGCAGCGGATACATCAAGGAGGATCAGTGCCACCTGCTTCCCTTGATCTACTGCTAGCCTAATTGTATCTGAGACCTCTAATAGTGTGGACTCGGCGCTGAAACCCAGGCAGAAGCCCGACTGGGTAGGGTGAAGAAGCGCATTTTGTTCTCAAAACGCAGAGAGCTGCTTGTTTATGAGCTTCTCTAAAATCTTGGTAAAGGATGGCAGCAGAGAAATGGGATGGAAATTGGCAAGATTGGTCTTGTCTGTCGAGGGTTTGTTTAAAAGAGGAATCAACTTGGCCTGCTTCCAACCACTGAGCACTGTGGAAAAACTAACTGACTGATTTAGAAGCTGGTTTAGAACAGAGTTGATGGCCGTACAATTGGCGGCAAGAATGTGAGGAGGACTGGGGTAATCTGGTGACCCTGAATTGCAGGCACTCAAGGCCTGAGCGGACTCCTCGAATAAAATCAAGGCAAATTCCTGTAGCAATTGGCCACGAGCGGGCACTATTTTTACCTGGAGTGCCGTGTGGTCACTGATCCTCATCGAGGCAGCATCCATGAGGTGAAAAGCATCCACGATGGTTTGGATTTTAGTGTCAAAGAAGTTGGACAATTGGGTAAATAAATTAAGAGAAGGTTTTCAAGGCTGAAGCAAGGCTTCTGGGTGCATAAACTTTTTGACGATTTTAAATATCTCCCCAGACCTGTTTTGAGACATGTCAATCTGATCTGTAAAAAAGTCAGACTGAGCTTTCTTAATTGCACGATGGTAGATATTTAGAGCCTTCTTGTAGAGCGCTTTGTCTTTACAAAGGTAATGACGCCTCCAATCAGTTTCCATTTTCTTACTGTGCTTACAAAGCACTTTAAGCTCCTCACTAACCCAAGGGGTTAACTGTCTTTTTCCTGAGGAATTAACATCTCTGTGTTTAATAGGTAGGATGTGGTTAGCCACCTGTGTAAGCCAGGAGTCTACCAACTGACATCGACCTACATGTCCTCCATCATAGGTGGAGGGTGCTTGCTCAAGGCAAGACTAAACTCCGTAAAAAAGACAGTGGCCCAATCATGATGCAGTAGAGAACAGCAAAACCCGCAGCCGTGAGGGCCAAGGTCCAGTGACCAATGGAAGTGAATGAGAGCATGGTCGGACCAAGTCTGGGGACTAATGTCAGGTACTGAAACTTAACTGTTAGAAAAAATGGTATCTAAGGTGTGACCCGTGATGTGAGTGGGCTGAGTCACAAACTGTAACATATCCCAAGATGACATAAGTTTCAAAAGAAGTTGACCATGTGGGTCAGAAGATGCATCCACATGTATATTAAGGTCCCCTAGAACCATAAAATTCAAGTATTTCAACATATACTTCGAAAGGAACTCGTCAAGGGAAGACAGAAACCCCACTGCATGCCCAGGGGGGAGGGGCAATAGATCAGCATGCCAGCCAGGATTTTATTAGCGGACAATGAAATGCAAAAGCCCAGAGACTAATAGACATTGCTGACTTCCCATCAATCTCACCCGCTGTTTCATCGCTCATTATCACGTTTGACTCCTCCGTATAAACAAAATCTTTGAAGTGGCAAACTATTACCTCTGGGTCCTGAAAAGATTAAGCCATTCTTGTCTCTTTTCTACTAAAAATACTGTCATGACTGAATTTCGGCCACGCTGTCTTTGTGGGCGTCTCACAAGCCTGCCTCTTGCCACTGAAAACTGTCCTACATGCCAAACTAGATGTATGTCTTTATCTCTGAAATTCAATCACATTACTTTAATTCCCATCAAGTAACATTGGCCTCTTAATAAGGCAAGGATAACATTTAAATTTGATGCCTAGCCCACAAAACCATTGTAGGGAAGTAGGATCTGCTTTCATGGTACCCCCACTTTTTGCTTGGTGTCAGTGTGTTTTGACTGTAGTCTGCTGGGATCCTGCTAATCAGGACCTCAGCAACTGTGCTCTCTCCCTAAATAGGCTCTGGTAAGTATTTTGGCACATCCACAATTGGCTACTGGTATATTCTTATAAGTCCCTAGTATATGGTACTAAGGTACACATGGCATAGGTACACCAGGGGTCTCCAATGGGCTGCAGCATGTATTGTGCCTCCCATGGGAGTCCACTTAACCTCTCACTACAGGCCTGCCATTGCAGCATGTGTGAGATGGTGCTTGCACCTCTCACGACAGATATATGTTTCCTTATATCAGAGGTCACTGCACTTAAAACCTATAAATCACCCCTATGGTAGACCCTTCAGTCCACACCACGGAACTCCTCTGGACCGACCACCGCTGCATCCATTTCACCTTCCAGAAACCCACCACACACCACCGCACCCAACAGATCCCACGCCGCTGCTGGAGCAAAGTCACGAAGACCAACTACGGGCAACCCTCGCTCTCAGCCCTCCCTCCGACCCATCCAACACCGACGACGCTGCCTGCAACCTCAGAAGATGGATGGACGACTGTGCCAACACCCTCGCCCCGCTGAAAAAACCCACCTACGCTGACACCACCAAAAGAGCCAGCTGGTTTACCTCGGAACTCTTAGCTTCCAAGCGCACCTGCCGGAAACTAGAGAAGAAATGGCACAGTGATAAGACACCGGACAGCCACGCAGCCCACAAAGACGCCATCCGTAACCACCACCACCTCATCAAGTCCGCCAAGAGAACCTCCTTCAAAGACCGCCTCGACAACAACGCACACAACAGCAAGGAGCTTTTCAACATCGTGAAGGAACTCTCCAACCCCAGCTCCAACACCAACGACATCCCACCGTCGCAACCCCTGTGCGATTCCCTCGCCACCTTCTTCCACCGCAAGATCGCCGACATCCACGACAGCTTCAACACCCAGACAGCCCCAACTAAGATCGATGCACCAGACCCGCCGCACACCATCGACCATGATCCCCTGCCAGCCTGGGCCAGCGTGAACATCGAGGACACCATCAAGACCATGAGCACAATACACTCCGGCTCCCCGTCAGACCCTTTCCCGCACCACATCTTCAACAAAGCCAGCAGCTCCATCGCACCCCACCTGTGCAACATCATCAATCTCTCCTTCGAGACCGCGACCTTCCCAGAGAGCTGGAAACACGCAGAGATCAACGCCCTACTCAAAAAACCCAAGGCGGACCCGAGAGACCTCAAGAACTTCCGGCCCATCTCCCTGCTTCCGTTCCCAGCCAAGGTCATCGAGAAGATCGTCAACAAGCAGCTAACCCGATACCTCGAAGAAAACAGCATCCTGGACCCATCCCAATCGGGGTTCCGCAGCAACCACAGCACTGAGACTGCCCTCATCGCCGCCACCGACGACATCAGGATCCTGCTGGACAACGGTGAGACCGCAGCCCTCATCCTGCTGGACCTCTCCGCCGCCTTCGACACTGTCTGCCACCGCACTCTACGCGCACGCCTCCACGACGCAGGGATCCGAGACAAGGCCCTGGAATGGGCCACCTCCTTCCTCGCCGGCAGAACCCAGAGAGTCCGCCTCCCACCATTCCGATCCGAAGCCTCCGAGATCATCTGCGGCGTACCCCAGGGATCGTCCCTCAGCCCAACACTGTTCAACATCTACATGGCCCCGCTCGCACGCATCGCCAGACAGCATGACCTCAACATAATCTCCTACGCCGACGACACCCAACTGATCCTCTCCCTCACCAAGGACCCCCTCGCCGCCAAATCCAACCTCCATGAAGGGATGAAGGCCGTCGCCGAATGGATGAAGATCAGCTGACTAAAACTGAACATGGAGAAGACAGAGGTCCTCATCCTCGGCTCCAACCCCTCAGCCTGGGACGACTCCTGGTGGCCAACGACGCTGGGAGCAGCCCCGACACCCACCGACCATGCACGCAACCTGGGAGTCATCCTCGACTCAACGCTCTCCATGGCCAAGCAAGTCAACGCAGTCTCATCCTCCTGCTTCAACGCCCTCCGCATGCTTCGCAAGATCTACAGGTGGATCCCGACAGACACGAGAAGAACAGTCACCCAGGCCCTCGTCAGCAGCAGACTCGTCTATGGGAACGCCCTCTACGCGGGAGCCCCGGCCAAGCTCATCAAGCGACTGCAACGCATACAAAACGCCTCCGCACGCCTGATCCTCGATGTACCACGCCACAGCCACATCACCCCCCACCTGAGGAACCTGCACCTGCTCCCCGTCGACAGGAGAATCTCCTTCAAACTCCTCATCCACGCACACAAGGCACTCCACAAGACTGGCCCAGCCTACCTCAACAGACGACTCCTCTTCTACATCCCCAACCGCCAACTCCGCTCCACCGACCTCTCCCTCGCCACCGTCCCTCGCATTCGAAGAACCACCACCGGCGGCAGATCCTTCTCCCACCTCGCCGCCAAGACCTGGAACACCCTTCCACTAAGCCTACGACAGACCCAAGACCTGCTGACCTTCAGGAGGCTACTCAAGACCTGGTTGTTCGACCAGTAGCAGCACCCCCCCCCCTTTTCTTCTCCTCCAGCGCCTTGAGACCCTCGCGGGTAAGTAGTGCGCTTTACAAATTCTGTGATTGATTGATTGAGCGCAGGGAGCTTGGTTACAAGTGTGAGGGTGCCCCTGCATAAGCAGGACACCCCTACAAAACCCGGAGTCGATTCTTCAGGCTTTGTAAGTGCGGTCAGCCATTTTGAGGTATATAGTGGGGATCAGTCATTACGAGATGTCTAACTATATAATGGCTGCACCGAACCTGGTCATGTTTTGTATAAAAAAATTTGCAATCATACCCCAACACCGATTCCGGTGCTGGAAGTATGATTCCATGTACTGGGGGGCTTCTTAGGGGACCCCCCTGTACTCCCTGTAACTGCCTTTCAGGGTCTGCCAGCAAGCTAGTGCTGCTGCTGAGACAGACAAGATTTTGCCTTCCTGCTGCTGAGCTGAGCTCAAGCAGGGAAAGGTAGAACAATAGGTTTCCTGTCACAGGGATGTGTGCCCACCTCCCAGACAGGACTTAGTGTGTTGGGCTGGGGTGGGGTGCTTTTCAGCACCATCAGACTGCTTTGAAGGGCACATTTGGCGCCCTCCTAGCATACTCCAGTTGGAACCAGTTCTGGGAGCCATTGGCCCCTGCTCTGGCGTGAAACTGGACAAAGGACAGGGGAGTATCCTCCCCTCTGCCCAACCCCTCCTCTGAGGGGGACCCCTGAGTCATTCCAACCCTTTCCCTAGGGTACTTCAGGGCTCCCCTGGGGGTGTGTCCTCATATTCATCATGGAACAAGACTCACCTCTGAAACCAAGACACTGATCGACCATCTGGACACTTGAACTTCATTGGACTTAGACTAGAACAGAGACTGCATCAAGGAAGACTCCTGCTGCTCCTGGTCTCACTGTTCTTCAAGTCTTCTGTATTGTCTGTGTCTGTGCTTCATCCAGGTTCTCCAGAAGGCCTGTGGGCATCAAGGACATCTGAAGTAATCTCGCTTGGAGTGAAGGATTTACTCCCCTGCATCTGCAGGCACCATAACGCAGCTGACCAGTCTGCTGCTTCTGTTGTCCTACGGACTTCCCAAGGCCCAGCAACACAGGTGTGGTTCTGCAGCTGCCTAGAGGCCTGACCTGCCTACTCTGCAATCTTGAGGACAGTATCCCTCGTCAGAGCCGCTGGGGCCAAACCCCTGGGCACCACTTCAACTTGCTGTTGCCAAGGCTTCTTGGCTCTGCACTCCAGAGATCTTCGGGCTACAAGAAGCTCCAGATTCCAGCACCTTATCCCTTGAAGATCAGCATCCTCACTGCATCCTCTGCTCTGTGGGCCTCTATCTTTGGTGAGCTGCCTGAGGTCCTCTTGCAACTCCTGTGCCTTCGGACTGTCGGTCCTCTCAAGGGTCTTCCTTTGCTTCAGTGGGCTTCCCTGCTTGCTTGGGGCCTGCTCTAACTCTTCTTGGTGAGTCCTTTGGACCTTCAGACTGTAGGTCCTCTCAAGGGTCTTCCTTTGCTTCAGTGGGCTTCCCTGCTTGCTCAGGGCCTGCTCTAACTCTTCTGCACTTGGTGAGTCCCTTGGACCTTGCTGGTCCCATTTGCATCTTTTCTCTTTCCACGCCAGTTGCGGCTACCAAGGCTTGTTGGTGCTCCACCTGGACACCGACACCTGACATGGGACAGCTCCTGCATGGCTCCTGGTCTTCCTCAGCATCGCCTGGTACTCACAGCTGCAGTGACAAGGTCACCTTTTTCCCTTCTGAACCTCCCGACATCGGTGCGCATTGTGCTTCCGTGCCTTTTGGGCACTTCCGAGTGGCATAGACTCTGTCCCCTCTGTTTGCAGGTTCTCCTCTTCAAGCATCCACTCTTGGATTCCACCGGACTCCTTCACAGGCTTCTCCAGAGGCATCTTCGAAGTCTTCCATTGTCGTCTACGGCAGGTTCTGACGTCACTTTACCCCTATGCACCTGGCTTCTCTGGTGCAGGTAACCTGGTTCCTGGGGCATCCACGGGTGGGGTGGCTCTCCAACCTCCCCTTTTCCAACGGGTTTCTTCGGGGAACTCAGGGAAGGGTCCTTCTTCTTTAAAACTGCAGTCAGGACTTCTGCACTGACTTCCATTGGTCACAATGCTGTGTTTCCAGTCTGCACACAGCCTCTGTGGGGTTCTTGGGTACTTACCTTGGGTGGTTCCATGTGTCCCTGGCTCCTCTGAGTCTTCTGGTCCAAGTCCCGCTCTCCTTTGCAGTTCGCATTCCACTTTCTTAGTATATGGTTTGGTCTTCCCCTGGAGACTAGTGTATATTTGTGCTACTTACCTGATTATTTTGAAGTATTCTTGTGTGTATTGTTGATATCTCTGGGTAGGAGATATACCAATGTGTTAGTGATCGTGTTGT
This sequence comes from Calotriton arnoldi, assembly GCA_963921515.1. Taxonomy (NCBI): domain Eukaryota; kingdom Metazoa; phylum Chordata; class Amphibia; order Caudata; family Salamandridae; genus Calotriton; species Calotriton arnoldi. The sequence goes on from CAWUFW010000015.1 coordinate 3,382,262, forward strand.
GTAGTAGACTTATTTTTTATAAAACACTGTGGTTCTTTTTCATCTAATCTACACTGTCAATTAAATGTAGGAAAACAAGCTACTTTACACTACTTCAAGATAAGCCTGAAGGCTGCGCTCCACAGCTACCACTTTGAGAGCTTTCTATGGTTATCAAAGACCACTAAAATCACCATAAGGGTTGCCTGGATTAGTGCAAAAACAACAGTTGATGGACAGAATGCAGAACAATGTCATACATTCACCCCAGTACAGAGATCTGGGCCTAAATCCATCGTTTTTTTGCTCACCATGCCATTCCAGTTTGAACCCAGCCATATGCAAATCAGTCTTGACCCTGATCAGTTGACTGGGGGTGAGTGCTTGCAATGTTCAACACTCCGTCCATCATCCCCTTTGGTTTTGCTATGTTCGCCCTAAGTTGGCAGGGTATGCCCAGACGTGGGTCCCTTGCTCACTTTGCCACTGGATTCAAGATAGCCTGGCTGATGACGGCTGTAAGCCAGAAACCGGTCCCAGGATGCTTGTTTCCGGTCCAGGGAAGACATGGCTTGGCAGTTCGGGCTGGACTGTTCCCATGAGGCACAGGGTCAGACTGATTTGCATATGGCCATGTCTGAACTGGGGTGGCGGAGTGAGCTAAAGAATGATGATGGATTAAACCCAGATCAGTTGACTGGGGGTGAGTGCTTGCAATGTTCAACACTCCGTCCATCATCCCCTTTGGTTTTGCTATGTTCGCCCTAAGTTGGCAGGGTATGCCCAGACGTGGGTCCCTTGCTCACTTTGCCACTGGATTCAAGATAGCCTGGCTGATGACGGCTGTAAGCCAGAAACCGGTCCCAGGATGCTTGTTTCCGGTCCAGGGAAGACATGGCTTGGCAGTTCGGGCTGGACTGTTCCCATGAGGCACAGGGTCAGACTGATTTGCATATGGCCATGTCTGAACTGGGGTGGCGGAGTGAGCTAAAGAATGATGATGGATTAAACCCAGATCAGTTGACTGGGGGTGAGTGCTTGCAATGTTCAACACTCCGTCCATCATCCCCTTTGGTTTTGCCTGGATTAGTGCAAGGTGCATCACTCCTGAGAGTGTGCACCATATACTAAGCCAGCCTCCTACAACCATCACCCTCAGTTCTCCATTATACTTCTCCCACCAGGGCACAAGTCCTGAAAAAAGAAGTGGGGCACTAACCAAGTTAGGCAGTATGACATCACAACCCATGACCCCACAGGAAGTGATATCACAAATGACATCAGATTCTAAGACCTCACAGATGTTAAGCAGGTCTATCATGAGTACATTTGAGCGCATTGCAATATTTATCAAATTAGATTCTGCGTCAGAGTTGTGCCAAACAAAGTGATACAACCATGGTGCAAGATCTAGGCATCCACTTATACGTTTATTTATTAAAACACTACAAGAAAGAAATTGGAAAAAAGGAGAAACGTGGCAGAATATCTGTTCTGCTTAATTGGTTTCAAAGTCAGTTTTTTAAAATATCTCATTGGGGTAAAGGCACCTGCTGCATAGATTTTTATGCACCCAGTAAATCTCAGGAAATAATAATAATGGTAAGATAACTCTGGAGGTTAATGCTCTTGCTGGAGAGACAGGTGTTTTGTCTAGTCCCAGTTTTTAATCAAAGTAGTAGAGAGGGTTAATATGTCTCCTGCAAAGCACATCATGTGACACACAGATGACAGATTTTTATTTTATGTAGATGGCTAAGTGGGTTATTGCTTTTAACACAGAGATCATTTAGTTACTTGCAGTTCATAAATTGTAATCCTTCTAATATAGCACAGTGAACTATGAAGGAAAGGACACGTGACTCCAACACCTTGTAACTATCTTATGTACAGGCCTGCCAAGTGTCACGCATCAAGCGTGACACTATCGCATTTCAGTGCGGTGTTCCGCATCACCGCACTGAAATTGATTGGCACGCATTTTAATGCCATTCTGCTGTTCCAGGCTCCAGCGCTGAAACAGCTGCTAGCGCGCCTGCAGACTTCTTGCCGGCCCGGGCGCTCGCTGAACAATGTATCTAGCCCTGGCTGCAGGAAATTCCCACCCGCTGACGTCACACCCCCCGCCGAGGCACTAATTCTAGTGCGTTGCAGCGCTGCGTTCTAGTGGCTGTGGCGCCGCAGGGGAATGTCATGTGACCTCACCTCCTGGCTGGTCCTGGAAGTGAGGTCCGACCGGATTCAGGAAGCGGGGATAATTAATGGAGGCGTGTTGCGCGCCGGCGGGGAGGTGCGTGGAGAGTGCAGCCCAGCACTGCCGACCAGGCCTCATGGACAGAATCGGGTCCGAGGAGAGGTCGAGACACAGCAGAGGGAGTGAGTGCAGTTGAGTTCCTGACTTGCGGACTTGGTCTGGATGGCGTCCGGCGCTGCTGCAGGGGAACGTCATTGTGAAGGCCCATCAGTCTGAGTCATTGTGGCTATCCAGGCGCAGGAGCAGGCTTGCTGGAAGCTGCGGCAAAAGTAAGTGACTGGTTTTTAATCCTAGTTGCTTATGCTGCTATATAATGTTTTATAAAGCTTTACTTTTAGCGCTGCGGCGGGCAGGGTGATAAATGTGCTCAACAGTTATCAGCGCAGTTAGTGGCAGTGCCTTCAATAGCTCATTTTGGTCGGCTCAGCATTAACTAATGTTTTTTCGTCGAGTGAGGCTGAGCTCACATTTGCACCAGTTTTAAAGTCTTCTTAGTTTATCATTGCTCAAATGGGTGTAATTACTGATATGTATATGTTTCCACTGCTTCATTGCTTGAGTTTTGCTCGCAAAAAAGTGTCACTCATAGTCGTTGAAATGTCACTCATAATTACACTTTAATTATGAAAATGTCACACATAGCAATTTGAAACCTTGGCAGCTATGTATGTAACACATCCTGTAAATTGATTTACACACACATGATTTATTGTCAATGTATAATGCGTATGTGTGATGTAAAGCGCTCTGACACCCTGGATTGAGTAGCACTATAAACAAAAATAAGACAAAATAGTGGTATTTAAATTGTTATTTGTGTAAATATTAGGACAGACCAATACATCTGACTCAATGTACAGCGCAAGATGTGTGCTTAGACTATGTCTGATGCTATTTGTTCTCATGTTCCAGGGCGAGATTCAACTGCTCAAAATAAACATTTCAACATAACATTTGGCTTTGAGTGGCTGAATTGTGCAGTGTGAAACAGTCAAATAAGGTAGGGTCTGGGCTGAGGAGGGTCAGGATGCAGTCCGTAATCCACAAACTACCTCTTTTCCTTTGTCCTAGAAGTGCAGAGTGCTTGCAGGGGTGGTGGCGGCGAGGACGAGGTGTGAAAAAATTCCTGAAGCTTTGCAGCACAACAAAAGGGAAGGTCACAGGTCAAGTGCAGGGCCATTGGTACGTCAAAGCACTAGTCCTTTGACGTGCCAATGGTCCTGCGACTGACAGAAGAGAGAGGGGAAATTCTTTTGTCCCCTTGCTCACCCCGACCCTAGTCCCCCCGTGTCCCTCCCACTACAAAATCGGGGGGGGGGGGGGATATATCTCTCACATCCCCAACACTTCCTACGTCCATGCCCCCAACGGCTGTGGACATTTTTTTTCCACAGCCCGGAACTTGTAAGTCGTGCCGACTCACAAGTTTGAAGATGGTGGGAAAAAATATGCAGAACCCTTAATCAGCCAATCAGAGTTCTTAAAACTTTTCACAATGTGATTGACAAGATTTGTGAATCATCAGAGCTGAACAAAAGACTTAGGGGCATATGTACAACAAAATGGCGTGGCGTTAATCAAAATTTGCTAATGCCACGCTCCGCCATTCTGAAAACGCAGGGATGTACTTTATTGACAAAAATACAGTGCACCCCTGCGTTTCCCCTAGCACTTGTGCTAAATTAAGCTGCCTAGCCCAACGCAGGCACCCTTGCACCATAGTGCAAGGATGCCTGCATTGGGGGGAATGATTGCTTATGTGCAGGAAGGTGTCCCTTCCTGCACATAAACAATCACAAATGGGGATTTGTAACTCCTATTTGTGCTGCATTGTGCAGCATACATAGAAGTTGCAAATCGTCGTTTTTTTAATGATTGTTTATGTGCAGGAAGGGACACCTTCCTGCACACAAACAATAATTCATGGTGTTTTGCTGTTTCTATGTGTGCTGCACAATGCAGCACACATAGAAACAGTAAAAACAAGGAGAAATAAAGCATTTCTCCTCGTTTCGCCATGTTAAGACCAGGTTTTCCTTGGTCTTCATTTTGGCGCTGCCCCATATTTATGCCACCCTTGTAAATATGGGGCAGTGTAAAAAATCAATGGGTGTTGCGGTGGAACGCCCACCACAACACCCATTGCCCACCCCTTTCACGCTAAGTAAGGCGTGTAAGGGTGCCTTATTTACAAGGTGGCGTTAATCCATGTTAAGTGGCTTAACGCCGCCTTGTAAATAAGGCAAAGCCCCTATCGCCACAGGAACGTCGTAAAAAGTGATGCTCCTATGGCGATAGGGCCTTGTAAATATGCCCCCTTAGCCCTTTAAATGCTAACGCTAATATATCAAAAGCTCTAAACAGAATGACACCATACCTGCAACAGCACAAGTTCTAATTCCATGCCCACTTAGGTGTAAATCGATTCAGTGGTTTGTGTTGTATAGGCTTTAGCTAAATTTCCTATGAGAGCTAAAAAGGGAAATGACTTATTTTTGATAGGTCAGCCACCATTTAACTTATTTTCCCCTGCACGGATCTGTACAAAAATTGGCATGTGAAAGCTAATGATTTGCCAAATGTTGTACATATATGTCCATGGGGTCAAAAGTTATAGGGAAATCTAAACACTGGTTCAAAAGTTATAAGCAAAACTTGTAGCCAATGTATAGTATTATATTGTAGCATTTGTATGTGCTTTATATCACTACAAAAGGCCTCAAAGAGCTTTCCAGGATCATCCGGCAAGATGCTACCCAGTTGATTGTAAATGGCTGGTAGAGTGTAGGTTTGAAGTGAGTATTTTGTATTATTTTCGATGTCATGTATGAGGTTCAGAGGTCATATTGTAAAGCTCGTATGCCTTGAGGTGAGGTGAAAAATTGTGAGATATATAATCGGTGATGTGAATATGCACCATATGAATATGCACAATTATACCTTGTAATCTGAGCTTGAAATAAGATGAGTTGGACAAAATGCCAAGGGGCTTATTTACAAGCCCCTTGCGCCGCCAGCGCGTCACTTTTTGTGACGCACTGGCGACGTATTTTTCTGCCCCATATTTACAAGGACAGGAAAAGCCACCCTGCGTGGCTTTTCCTGTCCTTGTAGATACGGCCACTTTACACGCAGCATTTTGCGTGAAAGGGGCGTTCCATGGGTGTTGCTGTGGGTGTTCCCACGCAGCACCCATGGAACCTGACACATTTCCAGATTTACGAGAAATCGTAAATCTGGATATGCGTCTGAATGCTACGGGGAGGCGTAGGGAGGCGCAACTAGGAGAAATGTATTCATTTCTCCTCGTTTTTGTTCCTCTTTCTATGCGTGCTGCATTCTGCAGCACACATAGAACGAGGAAATGACCTCTAATGATTGTTTATGTGCAGGAAGGTATCCCTTCCTGCACATAAACAATCCTTAAAAACGTTTTACAACTTCTATGTGTGCTAATGCAGCACACATAGAAGTTGAAAAACACAATTTCAGATTGTTTATGTGCAGGAAGGGATACCTTCCTGCACATAAACAATCACCCCCCTTACGCAGGCACCCTTGCACTAAGGGTGCCTGTGTCAGCGCATGGCAGATAATTGTGCGCCAGCGCAGGGGAAAGCACAGAGATGCGACATATTGTTGTAATTATCAGTAGCGGCTCCTGGAGGGAGTGCTGCGGGGCGGTGGGGCGGGGCGGGGGAGGGGCAGGGTGGGGGGCAGTAAACTACGGCATACGGCCGAACAGAGCTAAGTAAATAAATAAATAAATAAAACAAATTACATTGCGCGCGCTCCATCGCCATTTGGCGATATATCCATATTCCTGGGGCAAGATGGATTCAGAAATTGAATATCTGGAAAAAAAATCCACTCCTGCCAGCGTAAACGTTTCTGAATGAAGATATAATCGAGCGTAGGAGCATTCTGGATCGTTTATGCAGATTTGTAGAGCGCGCTATCACCCGGGCAAGAAGTTCCTTCTTTATTGGTATAGTCTCAAATTAGACAGATTTTCCTTAGCCACGGATCGCATGGTGAGCAACCCAAAGGGCCTTGCAGGAAATAAGTTTTCCAATTTCATGCCCGTACACACTTTGAAGGGCAGAAGTTGGGTGGGCCCAAGTGTACGTTTTGTTTGGCCATAGGGTTTCTTACTTCAGTTGATATCGCTGGCGGTGTGCTGGGTTTCTGGAGCCAGATGGTTGTAGGCTGGTATTTCTATCATTCTTTGCAAGTTAGGATGTCTATTTTTGATTAGTTTATTTACAAGTGATTCCTAAGCATCCATTTACACATGGCGCAGAGGCAGCAGTCTAGTGTAATGCCAGTTCAGGGTTGTAAAGTGTTTCAGCTTTAAGATTATCTGAGTGTCATTTGCATAGTGGGTTAGGTTGAAGGACTTGAAGCGGTCATGCAGCAAGCTGAGATATTCGTTGAAGATGAGTGGTGAGAAAAATGAGCCTCAAGGTATTCCAAAGCTGGTGTTTAAGGAGATGATGTAAACGACAGAAATTAAATCATGCTAGATTTGTCAGAATAGTAGAAGGGAGTGTTGGTGGACTTTGCAAAAAGCAGTGGACAAGTCAACATTTAAATATAAAGCAAATCAATTTCTGTTCACCATAGATTTCATGTTGTCCTGGATGAAGATCTTTGAGGATTTGTTGCCTCTCCCAGGTCTCCTGTTTGATGTTCTGAAACTAGATTTTCTTCCAGGAAATCAGAGCAAAGTGACTTTAAATCAATTATCCTAAGTATGGGTTATTGGTGATAGGGTGAAAGCTGGCTGGGTTTGCTGGTTCAAGATTGTTCTTTATTGATGAACAGTCCGATGTACAAGATTTTGAAATTCGAGGGCTAGGTGCTTGATTTTAGAGTATTTTTGTTGAGAGCTTTTGCTGGGCTAGGCATTTATTAAGAGTGGGACATCCTTGATAGTTTGAGCAGGACAGTGAAGTGTTGTTCCAGGGTCTTTGTTGTTGAAACAAGGTGATGTGTGATGGCATTACATAACTCTTGGAGTTGAGGCATCTTCATGGTGGTGCACTTGAACCGTAGAATTCTGTGAAGAACCCAGGTAGTTGGTTGGGAGGGCATGTGATGTTGAAAGTTGTTGTGAATAGTGGCATTTTTGCATTCCTGATGGAAGATCTGTAGATCCTGTTGAGGTATTGAAGGTGTATTTTGAAATTGTCATTGCTAGATTTCTTGCATAGGCACTATAGTACAGTGATTTCTGATTTGTTCTTATGTATCTCTATGTTGAAATGTGGAGTCTTTAGGTCATTGATTAGAGTGCTTGAGCATCTTGAGGTGAATGACCCTTTCAAAGCCTTCAAAAAGCCATAGGTAGTGCTGCCTCACCACTTTTATTTGACTGGGTGAGGAGAAGGTGGAGAGAAGAGACAGAGTTTATTCCACTTCCAGTTGTTGTCATGTAAAGGTTGATAACTAAAGAGATGGGGGTGATATTCATTGCAGATGATTGGGAGATTTCCTGCTACGGTGATGAGTCTATTTGGAATTAAAATTATGTCCAAGGTGAATGTTTAGGTTTAGCAATGAGTTGGGAACAGGTTAGAGTATCTAGCTTTATCATGAGCAGTCTTGATTTGGGAAGACTCTACTGTTGAACCAGATGTTCAGGTCCCCAGGATGCAAAGGTTGTTGTGGTTAATGATGATGTCAGAGATGATATCTGGGAAGGCGCCTGTGAAAGCTCTGTTGTTTGACAGAGGAAGAGAGAGAGCATTGGGATGAATTGCAGAAATGTCATTGTACTATAAACTATAAACCCTCAAGGATTTAGAAGAGCGGAGCTAGAAGGATCAGGGCATCCGGATATGCGCCCTCCAAAGACATGCCACAAGTAACAGAACGCTGAACCTCATAGATCAATGCTATACCGAGGGGAATTTTAATCATAGAGTGGGTACAGTTTTGGAGTCCTGTGAGTATGCTCGAGGTAAAGTGAACAGATCTCAAAAATGTTAGGTAAGCCCTCGCACACCTACCCAAGTGCTATGCTTCATCCTCGAGCTTCCTCATTCGCCAAAAATGATTATAATAGCGGATGGGCTTCCTACATGTGAAGAAGCACTTTGGCACTCTTAAGAAAAAAAGGGGATCTTAAGAGTGTGATTTAAAAAAAACATGTTTCTGCTTGGTGGCCCCTATGTGCAGTCCGCAGCATTCATAAGGACCTGGATCCCAGACACTGCCCATACAAACTACATTCAGCAAAATCAAATGGTATATTTGCATAGAGTAAATAGTAATTGATTTTTGCGTTGATGTGGAACCCTGACTCGGGGGGGGGGGGGATACACTGCCTCATGGAGGTCGCGCTGGAGATCTCCTTGTAGTCACACTTTCATCAAAGGGTGATCCCCCTCATTGCACCTACTCGTCAATTCAGGGAGGGTCATCATTGGTCTGGACCTGTGCTGGAACACCTGGTTAGAGTTTAGTTGTTGTGTAAGGGTGCAGCTGATTGCAAAAATAACAGGTACGTTAGGCAATTATCTTGTCTTTCATTTGGTGTGTCTACTGAATGATGCAGCTTCTCAAAACCACTAAGTAAATACAGAATCTGTGAAGTTCACCTGGAGAATGAAGGCTCATCCAGTTGGAAGACACATGTTTCCAAAACCACCAGGTAAATTAAGACTCCATGGGGATCACCTAGACGGGTGAAGATGCCACCTGGTGGACGGAGCAGTTTCTGAAAAATAATTTATGGGGTTCAACTAAAAGTGGCAAAGACACAACTTATTCTGTGCTTCGTTGCTGAGGGTGTAGTAAGGGAAATACAATTCAAGCAGTTGAATACTGGCAGGGGCGTAGTGAACAACCCGCTGTAGCAGCTACAGCAGGTGTGGGGCTCTTTATGGGCCTCTGTTGTCTGCAAACCGACAGACAAAAGCTCCTAATTAATCAAAGAAAGGAATGCAGCGTCAATAGAAGAGCAAGCAGGAGCAAGGAAGAACAAAAGATGGGTAAAAAGGGAAAGGAAGGAATACTGAAGGGAAGAAAGGGTGAAAGGATGGATGGATGAATGAGTGGGTGGATAGATGGATGGCAGAGTAAAGGGATTGAATGGTGGGCAGATGGACAGATGAAAGGATGGCAGAGTAAAGAGTAAAGAGATGGATAGGTGAATTGACAGGTGAAAAGATGGCAGAATAGATCGATGGATGAATGAGTTAAAGAATGAATGGATGGCAGAGTTGATGATGGAATGGATGGATGGCAGGCAGAGTGGACGAATGAATGGCAGAATAGACAGTGGCTGTTGGTGACCCTCAAAAGCGGAGGGTCGTCGAGTCAGTGCCATACCCAGTGGCAGGCACAGTGATAAATCACAATGCCTTTAGACTCACATTCCAAAGCTCTCAATCTTGGCTCGTTAACAGATTAACGGTTAACAGTTAACAGAATGGACCGTGACTGAGAGCTCTGGAATTAAGGCAGAAGGCAATGCGAGTTTCTCACAGTGCCTGTCAGTAAGCCAAAAAACAAAATTTAAAAACATACACACCTACACTTCCTCTGCACCTTGAATCCTCCTGGAGCCTCAGCCAACCCTCTCCAAATCCCAATGCTCCTCTCAAGCTGCAGAAGAGCTGCATGAGAGTAGCACCAGGATTGGTTGGAGCGGGCTGCCTCGACGCTCCTGCAGGCACAGGGAGTCTGTGCCTGCTCTCCACCCAACTGTCTAAGACAGTAAGGTGGAGAGGTTTACATTTAGCATGTCAGGTTGGCCGTCGCAAGTGATGCAGCATGAAGCTTACCACATTTTTTCATTAAAACAGTCTATGAATCACCAGGCCCATTTCATCAAATCCCATGAACACACAATATTTTGAATTATCAATCAGATTAGCATAATCCATGGTCCTCCAATGGATCTTTTTGTTGAGCTAACAGGGACTACAATACTTGGAGAATGGGTAACAGTTATTCTATGAGGACCTGGAATAAAATAATTGTTATCTCAAAATCTATTTCATAGCTTTTCTCAACCACTGATACAAACAGCTTGATACAAGAAATGTGACTAAAAGAATGAGACAGAATCGATAAAGATAACTCATGAAAAAAATGTATCTAATGCCTCCTTTTGGATGGACAGATCAAGAAATTGCATTTCAAATCAGATTTAATGACAAACCATTAGTACAGGTAGCCTCACAATGCAGTACAGAACATTAATAGACAGCTGGAAATTTGTCTGTGGAGAGAAACTAAATAAGTTTTTCGAGATTCAGTTATCAATCATACAAACCAAAGCAAGGCTGGTCGTTTCGTTTCATCATCAATTAGATCTGACCAAGTCTGAACTGCAGCACCGCATGCCACAGAGGAGTCAGCTAACCCTTCAGCTGAAAGGTTATTTCCTGCTCAACTTTAACAGCCGGTAAAGTACAAGCTTCAGGGTTGCAGTTGGAATAGTTCAGTTCATTTAAGGACTTCGCCACCCAGTGTGGATGGGAAAGACATAAGAAAGTCAATAGGAATCAAAAGTCAGTCCGACAACATGCCAGGCAGGGAAAGGAAAATGATAGCCAGCCCGACTCCTCCTCCGATGGGGCAATTATACCTCCAATAGTTCCTGGTTTACACCCCTTAAAGTATCAATTCCATTAGTCTGTGGGGTTCTCAATGGTCACTCACAGTGGGCTGTCGTGGGGTGATCAGTGAATCACAAAAGTCCAGAAGAATTAAGTAATCCTTTTGCAAATTTTCATTAGATTCATTAAGTTCAATTGTATTACTCTTCCGTCACTTCCACGGAAGTAGGAGGAACTTTACTTAGCTCACAGTCCATCCGTTCCCAGGCGCCTTTCCCTGGGTTTGCAATAATGTTCTTACATTTCTATTGAATATGCTTCTTAGCAAGAAGTGAGTCCATTGTTAACCAATACAGAAATGAAACGTCACAGAAAGTTCTCACAGTGGCTAAAGTGACTGCTTCGTATGATTTTACATTTGCGCAGGAAAGGAAAAGCATTTGAGGCCTACATTTAAATTAGCCGAATTACTACAGCTTAATATTATTATAAAGCACACATTTCATAAATGCATTTCGATTTTCTGCATTATCTCAGTTATTAGTTTTCTTTAAGAACTACATATCAACATTAAGTACTGATAAAAAAATGCATTATAAGCATTATTTGCACGTTGCTATTTTCAAAACAAATCATTAACGTATCACTCTGAAATATATGTATTATTGCATAAACGTTACAGAAGCTCACGTTTGCACTATGTCAATTCTTTCTAAATAAGCAACTTGCATTACATTACCCTCATGATGCAGGTATATATTTTCATACTTGATGCACATTTAAATGTTATTATCACGAAACTCTCTATGTTAACATATATTTTATTTTCTCTCAACACGTACATGCAGTTATATGTAGTTCTCATTGTTTCTCTCTTTGTTTACATTTTCGCATCATCGTGTTAGAACACTCTACATGCTTTTACGATGCATCATGTACTTTTCATGTTTTTCGACTTAGCTGGTTAACATGTCTTCATCAAGAATAAAATGTCGTACTGATCTTTTACTAGTGAGAATTGATAAAGATAGCCATCAGATAACATCTACGCTCCATCACAAGACAGCCGGCCAAAGAGACATGTGCAGTGTAATCTGGTGGAGTTCGCACCACTCCCCTGCTGCCATTCAGCAGCAGCCCCACCCCCAAACACTGCCCGGGCTGGGAGCAGTAAAAAATAAAATGGTAATTCATTTTATTATCATTTTATTTTTCACTTTGCTGCACTGGCAGCAGGGGGCGATCCTCCTCTGCCCTAATTGGGGGAGGGGGCGCTGAGAGTAGATGTAGGGATGGCAGGATGGATGGAGGACTGGATGGATGGACGGCAGAGTGGATGGATGGATGGAGATTGAGTGATGGATGAAAGAATGAATGCATGACAGATTGTGTGATGGATGAAAGAATGAATGAATGACAGAATGCAAAGGTTAAATGCTGGATATCAGCAGGTGAATGGAAGGGTGAAAAGATGATATGAATACATAGATGCTGGGATGTTAGAGGCAAGGGAGCTCTTGAAGGGAGGGTCAGAATCACTTGCTTGGTGCCTACAGAGCTTTAGTTCAAAGTAAGGGGTATTATATTTTTCTGCCTACTCCCTTGAATATTGGTGTATGTCTGCATGTACGGGTGGAAAAAGTACACCAAAGCAACTGGCATGTGGCTGGCCAACGGGCTTCACTTTGGCACACCACCAGCGTCTCCGCACTAGGGCATCCATTTTACAGCCAGTGGTTTAACATAACCCTTATCATATGCTTAAGTTTGAAGCACTAGACTGCTACACTCCTGGTGATGTGAACTGCTGTCCAGAGGGGAGCAGAATGTACTCACGGAAGAGCAAACACTGCCACTAATAACCCCCGGAGAAGAAACATCAAATACAAAGCATATAAGTGACAAATGAAAATTAAAACATGGTAAAAACTTGGCAGGAGAAATGAATATAAAATCTCATTGGGATAGGATCGTTACTGTTATAAGGTATTAGAAACACTAAACACGTAACACCTACAGCATAAAATAATCACTTAGGCATGTTAGGCAAACCTCTTAGCAAACATAGAGCTAGAGCATACAGTTGTTAGCATCAAGAATCAAATTCTTATAGATGGATTCTGGATTCTGGTACAGAAGTTTGGATACTTTTCTAAAGCTTGTGGAGGATAAAAACGGTGAAAATGTTTTGTGAGAATTTCCACTTTGAGAATGCCTAAACATAAGAAAAGAATGAGAAAACCACCAGGGATCTGGTATGAAACCATGGGTCTGTAAGATCATATAAAATACACATCAATCTTCTAACAATCATACAACAAAAAATATGAATAGGAAGGCTATATATGGTTTAAAACAATGCAATACGCTGTCAACATTACAACTTGAAGGTCATGGTAATCCTTTTTTCTCTTTCTACCGGTACTCTAAAAAACACAAAGAGCACAGATGAACAATAACAGAAAAAAAGGAAAATATATATAAGGAAGAGGGGCAGGGAAATATGGTGGAAGGTAGGACAATACAATCAAGTTTAGTGAAAGCTGTGTCCTTTAGTTAAAAGAAGGGACTGGGTAAAGGAAGTTCGGCGAAGAGGTCACGGAATAAATAGAGGTGGGTAGATGAGCATAAGGAGTGTTTTGAAGAGATATCCAATCACCAAACAATGACAAAAAGAAGAAAAGCAAAGAAGGCAGGAAGAGTTGTAGTGAAACAGTAAGCGAACAAAGCATGCAGAGGCTTCCATGGGTTCTCTCCTTGAGGTAGTGAAGAACAAGAAAAGAGGAAACAATAGGTTGGCTGGTGAAGGAGGGATTAGAAAAAAAGGAAAAGGAGCATCTATTTGATTGCACTTAAATATATTCTACCTTTTAGTGAATGCCATTTATCCTGAAAATAGTGAGGCATTAGGTTAGGATCAGTGTTAGACCGGAGATCCTTAGGGTGGTATTTTCACAAGCTTTTTGCCTTCACTCCCTCACTTTGATTAACTAGTTTGTGTTGGCATTAGGAGTCTGTGCACTTTACCCCTGCTAACCAGTGCTAAAGTGTGCGTGTTCTCTCCATAAAACATGGTAAAATAAGCCTACATCTAATTGGCACATTTAAATTACTTGTTAGTCCCTAGTAAATGGTACTACCTGTACCCGGCACCTGTAAATTGAATGCAGCAGCACTTATTGTACCACCCACTAAAGCAGCACTGTAAACAATGCCTCCGGCCTGCCACTGCAGCCTGTAGTGCAATTTTGAACTGCCATTTCAACCTGGCAACATAAACCTTTTACCAGGCCTAAACCTTCCTTTCTAAAACATACAGGTCACCCCTAATGTAGGCCATAACCACCCCTAAGGCAGGGAGCATGGTATATAAAAAGTAGGACATGTGAGTTAAGTTCTACTTGTCCTCTCAGCGAAAACTCCTAAAGTTGTTTTTCACTGTTGTAAAGCCTATCTCTGCCATAGACGAACACTTGGTTACCTTATTACACTTAAGTGCTAATTACAATTTGCTCCTAGATAGAGACATGCTGTCTCCACTCAAATTAATTGTAATTTAAACTCCTCTTTAATGGTAAAGTTGGATTTTAATTTGCAATTTTGAGACTGCCACTTTTAAAAGTTGGCATTTTTATGCCCAAACCAACTGTGCGTTTCTGCCAGTGTCCTGGGTCACATGACTCTGAATGGCTCTGCTGTTGTGGTTTGCGCTTCCAGATAGTGAGACAAAGAAAGGCTAGGTGTGAGGGCAGAGGGTCTTCTTGACAGGATAGCTGAGGAGGAGCTGTACCCTGCACTAATTACAATTTAAAAGGCCCTGCCTGCAGCACACACAAAGGAACCTTACCCCAGTTCTGCCCTTGCCTTTGTCATCCTAGACAGTTTGGAGCCAGGACCCGGGGAAGCAGAAGAACTGACCAGAACCAGTTTTGGGGGTAGGTCAGGGAATCCCTCCACACGTAGGCTTGCACCAGGTATAAAAGTGAGACCTTCAGAACTTCTCATCAGTTCACTCCTGCACCCATGGAAGATTAAGTTTCCAGGGGCCTTCCTGCAACTGCCCAGCTGACCAGCACCAATTGGACCTGCTTAAGCCCTGCTGCTGGCCTCTGCTGGAGTGAGTGCTGATCCCCAAGAGGTGCCCCACAGGTCCTGGACCCTTGACTGGCATCACTGAGAACTCCTCCTAAAGAAAAGGTGAAGTTATAGAAATTTAGGGCTCCTAGTGACCACGAAGAGACCTCTTCTCACCAAGAATTGATTTTCCACGATAGCCGCCACCACAAAGCTCCAGTGGGGCCTGCTCTTGTCACCGACATCAATCGTCCACGTTGACTGGCCATGCCAGACCAACACTTTGGCGCCAACAGTGACGTTTGGCAACGATCAACCAATGCGAAGCCCCAGTAATGACCGCCTCTTTGCGCTACAGCAATGACTGTCTGTGAAACTCTACCTGCTCCTCACACCGACAGCCTTATCCGCATGGCACCCACCTACACGAATGGCACCCTTTGCATCGGACTTGAGAAGGTTACTCTCAGCAGGACTAACCTGTTTCCTGTATCTGACCTGCGCTCCATTGCGGTCGGCCTGAAATTGTGACTTTCTCATAGTCTAGCATGACCAGATTACTGCAAGTGGTGCTTTTTAGGTTTCACCTAGACAGAGCATGTGCTGTCTCTGCGAGACATGTTGTTTACATACAGTGGCCTTACAGCCCACCCATAGTTTACCATTTGTTAGCTTCAGCATCTTTCTTGCTTCTTTCTACCCTGTTTGTCAGCTCGTTCATGTTTCTTGCCCTGCACTGTGCCCTCAGGGCAGCAGTGGAAGTGGCGAGCACTGGTGTCATGTGGTTACATAGGCCTCAGACAGTAAACACCACCATTTTACAAATTCATGCTTAAAGTTGACATCTTTCTTAAATATTGACTCTTGACATACATTTGCATGAACGCACATAAAGGATAATATTCTCTGAAATGGATTTGCTTACGTTTACACTTCTCCATAGGCATATCATTAGGGCCTTGAACATTCTGTGCCAGGCTTGAGTTCACTGCGCAAAATGTTGATGTGTGTTGTTGTCCGCTCGGCGACAGCCATGCAAGGGTAGAATCAATAATGACAGCCTGACTAGAGCTCCGGCATGGAAATATGGGTGAAGTTTATTATATAAACTACATCAATCCTTTGTTTAGACAGAGGAGCATTTCACTGTCACTGTCAAGGTTGGCTCATGCCGGAATTCTAGCCCAGCTGAATCCTGTTTACCTTCTCAGAAGAATGAATTGCCTGCTCTGCACAAGAACGGGCTCACAGATGAAACATATCCACAGGTAACTGGGGAGTTAGATCACCCTAGGGTTTTTTGCAGATTCGCACCCCCTAAGCCCACTAGGTTAAGAAGCGCTCGGTAGGAGCATAGATATGATTATACATGTGTGCTTATAACCAATGTAACGCAAACACAAGGAGATGATAGTCGGAGCACTGAAACTTTTCAGACACTCACCCCCAGTCACAGATTTGGGTTGAATCCATCATCGTTATTTAGCTCACTTTGCCACCCCAGTGCAGACCCAGCCATATGCAAATCAGTCTTGACCTTGTTCCTCCTGGGAACAGTCTAGCTAGAACTGCCAAGCCAGGTCTTCCCTGGACCGGAAACAAGCTTCCTGGGACAGGTTTCGGGGTAACACCCCTCATCTGCTAGGCTAGCTTTAATCTAGTGGCAAAGTGAGCAAGAGACCCACGTATGGGCATACCCTGACAACTTAGGGTGAACAACACAAACACAAGGAGATGATGGATGGAGCAATGAAACTTTTCAGACATCAATGTAACAGCACAATGGTTGAATTGTTCCTCTTCTTTACCATTCTAGTAATGCTGATTACAATGTTCTGTTTCCTTCTATTAATCATTGCAGCACATGTGTTTTACACAAGAATCATAATGCTTCAATAAATAATTGAAATGCCAATTCGAGTATTTCTTATGTCTTCCTTTGGGCATGCATGAGTTACTAACAAAAGGGACTGATCTGTTTCCACAATTATCTTGGGGATTCAGAGTTGTCATATTCTGAGGTTGCACATACCCTCCGGTACCTTGTATGGCTTTGAGTCCCAAAGGGTGCATTGTGAGCTAGCCAGGACAAAGGCCAACATATCCTGATAGTGTGCGTGGAGTCAGTCTGGCACAGTTTTGATGTTTATATTGTCCAAGCGCACATTTTTACTGATATACTAGGAACAGTACAACATGACGCTGTGAGAAGTTGGCCTGGCATATGCTGTCCACTAATTATAGTGGGCACCTTGCACCAGTCCAAACAACCCCTTATTGGAGATAGGTTAAAGACAACTTTATTGAAAGCTATCCTAGTGGTAGCTATGGAGAGCAGCCTTCATGCTAAGTCTTGAAGGAATGTAAAGCAGCTTGTTTTACCAGTCTATAATCTCTTGAGTGATCAAATGAAAGAGCACCACACCAGGTATATATTCAAAATATATGTATTTATTGCTAAACACACCCCTCTAGTCTCTTTATGAGGCTAGAGTTCGAAGTACACAAGTTATAAGTTATTTAAACACAGTAATAGCACAAATACACGTTTGGGCCCTAGGGGCGTACCAAACCATATACCAATAAAGTGGTATAAGAACCACGACTGAACTAGACACTAGGCCTAGAGCCTCTAGAAGTGCTTGGACCACAAGGAACCACCCAAGGTAGTGACACAGGGGACCCACGGGGGACGCGTGCAGTGTAAATACACAACAACGATATGCTGTTAACTTCTATGGAGAAAGTCGCGATCAGGAAATTAAAGAAAAGGGACACTTAAAGGAGGACTTGGAGCAAACCCTTTGAGAACTAGGTCGTTCTAGAGTCTCTACCCACGGGAGCACCGGAGTACTCGTGTTACCTCACCCAGGGAAGTCGGGTGCATAGGTGCCTTTCGGGGTCGGGTTTCGTCGTCGATTTGAATGGCGATCTGCTGCAAAGTGCTGCTGGCGACCAAGTGGAAAGTGTCCGGGTGGATCCAAGAGTGGATCGGAGATCTGAAGAACCTGAAAGCAGAGGGGACAGAGTCTGGGTCACTAGCCAGTGACCAGGATGGCGATGAGCGGATGCCCACCGATGTCGAGTGCTTCAGGTAGGTTGACAGTCGTCTTGACTCTTCAGCCACGAGGTCCAGGAGGCGTTGTCGGCGACCAGGAGCAGGATTCGGGCTGGTACACAATGTCTGTCGAGTGCTGAGGTGTTGGCGACCGGATTGGACCCAACAAGCCTTGGCAACGGCAAGTCTCGATGAAAGTAAAGAATGACGATGATGCAGACCAGCAAGGTCTGAGGAACTCACCCAGCGAGGGTAAGTGAGGGCAAGCCTGGAGCAACCAGGGAGCCCAAGAAGAAAAGGATTGGCCTTCGTGAAGGGCTACTAGCCAACGGGCTAGCGACCGCGAAGGAGCCTCGAGACGTCGCACGTGGAGCTGGCTCACAGGACACTCGTGGAGTGGAGGCCAGTGATCTTCGGTGCAGTTGGTGCTGGAGGCTAGGGCTACTCGGAGCCCAAAGCACGACTTCGTGGGAGATTCAGAAGAGGATGCACTACAAATGCGTGCGGTGTCCAGGGGTCACAGTTCCACGTTACCCACGACAGCTACGGGCCTCAGCTTTGCTGGGGACTCAGGGCAGCCTCGGGGAAGTCTGGAAATCCACCTCTAGTGATGCAAAGACTTCGGCGTCCGACGGGAGCTTAGGCGATGCAGACCGGACAATTGCTTCTTTGGTGCCTGCCAAGCAGGGGAGTCACTCCTTGACCCCAAGGGAGATTCTTCTGTCCTCTAGTCTTGAGTAGAGCGTCGAAGGTCCAAGATTCTGTTTCAGTGTTTCGTCCAGGGATAATCTAAAGTCCTAAGGACTGGGTTCCTATACTTATACCAAGTTTAGGGGTTGGACTACTCTGTGGCCCCACCTATGGGTGGGTCAGGGCAGAGGGGTGGCTACACCCCTTTCCCTTTGTCCAGTTCGCGCCAAAGCAGGGGCTGCAAGCCCCTGATCCGGTTTGAACTGGGGTATGCACAGGGACACCAAATGTGCCCCCAGTGCAGGACTTCAAAGCACCCGAAAGTGCTCCCGCCCAGCCCCAATACACATTATCCTGTCTGGGGAGGTGGTCACACCTCCCTGGGACAGGAAACCTATTGTCCAGGCCTCCCCTGCCGGAGTTTCATCCAGCAGCAGGAGGCCAGACTCGTGTCTGTGGCAGCAGCATCCATTTTGTGATGCCAGGGCTTTAGAAAGAAGTTACCGGCCAGGCCAGGGTTAACATGTCTCTCCCTCTAGAAAGGTGGAATGCTACCCCCGCCGCCAGAATTGGCGGGGGGTAGTATTCCAAGATGTTTGACACCAAACACGACATGTTTAGGTGCAGCCATTCCAAAGTTAGCATTTAACGCGAGGTTATAATGCGCTTAAGAGTATATGGTCAGGCTGCACTACAAACAGCATCAGAGAAGGGTCTCCGAACGCTGCAGAGGGGCCCTGCTCATGCAGGGGCACCCTCTCACATAGGAACCACGCACTCTGCCTTCAGGATTGATAAGGCCTGCCATAGGAGTGACTTATAGGCTTATATGTGTGTATGTATTTAGTGATATAGGTAACCTATATCACAGTAAGGGGTGCATGCACCACCTTACCCAGGATGCAGTAGCAGACCTGTGGTGTCAGTTGGGATGGCCTTCCAGGGGTGGCATAATACATGCTGCAGCCCCTGGTAGGCCTCTGAGGTACCTATGCCCTTGGTACATAGTATACCATATACTAGGGACTTATAAGGGCACTCCAGATTCCAATCAGTGATGTGCCTAAGGCACATGGAAACCATTTTAGAGAGGAAGCAGCTAGGCTGGGGTTCTGATTAGCAGGGCCCCAGCCAGACTAATGTCGAAAAACAGTGAAGCATCAGCAAAAAGTGGGGGTACCCATGTGAAGCAGATCCTACTCTCCTACACAACCCCCCCCCAAACGTAGGGACATTAAACTAACCTTGCCCAGTTAAGTCTTCATGTTCTAAGTGGAAGTACCTAGAGAGTCCATCTGCATTGGCATGGTTACTCCCAGGTCTATGTTCCACTGTGAAGTCCATCCCCTGTAGGGAAATGGACCACCTAAGCAGTTTGGGGTTTTCACCCTTCATTTGTTTTAGCCATAAGAGGGGCTTATGGTCTGTCTGAACAAGGAAGTGGGTACCAAACAAGTATGGCCTCGACTTCTTCAGAGCCCAGACCACAGCAAAGGCCTCCCTCTCAATGGCTGACCAACGTTTCTCTCTAGGGGTCAGCCTTCTGCTAATGAAAGCTACTGGCTGATCCTGACCTTCTTCATTCAATTGTGACAGTACAGCCCCTACCCCCAATTCAGATGCATCAGTTTGAACAATGAACTTCTTGGAGTAATCAGGACTCTGTAGAATGGGAGCAGTGCACATGGCCTGCTTCAGGTCATCAAATGCCTTTTGACAGCTAACTGTCCACTGAACCTTTTTGGGCATTTTCTTAGAAGTTAAGTCATTCAGGGGTGTCACTATTGATCCATACCCCTTGACAAATCTCCTATAGTACCCAGTCAGGCCTAAGAAGGCTCTCACCTGAGTCTGGGTAGTTGGAGCAGTCCAGTCCATGATAGTCTGGATCTTGCTCTGCAAAGGTTGAACCTGGCCTCCACCCACAAGGTGGCCCAGGTACACAACCTGACTCTGCCCTATCTGGCACTTAGTGGCCTTGATAGTCAGGCCTGCCTTTTGCAGGGCCTGTAAAACATTCCTGAGGTGGACCAGGTGATCCTCCCAGGTGGAGCTAAAGACAGCAATATCATCTAGATATGTTGCACTATAGGCTTCCAGACCTGTGAGAACTGTATTCACCAACCTCTGGAAAGTGGCAGGTGCATTCTTCAGACCAAAGGGCATCACCACAAATTGATAATGCCCACTAGGGGTTGAGAATGCTGTTTTGGGCTTTGCAGTATCAGCTAGTCTGATCTGCCAGTAGCCAGCTGTCAAGTCAAATGTGCTGAGATATTTGGCTGAGGCCAAAGTATCTATGAGCTCATCTGCCCTTGGTATTGGATGGGCATCAGTCCTAGTGACTGCATTGAGACCCCTGTAGTCCACACAAAACCTCATCTCTCTTTTTCCACCACTGGTGTGAGGTTTTGGCACAAGGACCACTGGACTAGCCCAAGGGCTAACTGAGGGTTCAATAACTCCCAAATCCAACATTTTCTGGACTTCAGTCCTGATACAGTCCCTGACATGGTCAGGTTGCCTATAAATCTTATTTTTAATAGGCAGACTGTCCCCAGTGTCCACTTCATGAGTGCACCAGGTGGTCTGACTGGGTGTCAGTGAAAACATGTGTCTAAACTGATTGAGCACTTGTCTACAATCAGTTTGTTGCTTGGTAGTGAGGCTGCCTGCCAAGGCTACACCATCTACTGACCCATCGTCGGGGTTCTGTGAGAGCAGGTCAGGGAGTGGGTCACTCTCTTCCTCCTGCCCTTCATCAGTAGCCATGAGCAAGCCCATGTCTGCCCTGTCCACATACGGTTTTAACCTGTTGACATGGAGAACCCTGTGGGGACTCCTGGGTGTTCCTAGGTCTACTAAGTAGGTAACCTCACCCTTCTGCTCAACAATAGTGTGGGGTCCACTCCATTTGTCTTGGAGAGCTGCTGGGGCCACTGGCTCCAACACCCACACCTTCTGTCCTGGCTGGTAAACAGTCAGAACAGCCTTTTGGTCATGCCAGGCCTTGTGAAGTTCCTGGCTAGCCTCAAGGTTTTTGGTTGCCTTTTTCATATACTCAGCCATCCGGGAGCGGAGACCAAGTACATAGTCCACTATGTCTTGCTTTGGGGGCTTGAGAGGTAACTCCCATCCTTCTTTCACCAAGCACAGTGGACCCCTGACAGGGTGGCCAAACAGAAGTTCAAAAGGGCTGTAACCAACCCACTTCTGAGGCACCTCCCTATATGCAAATAAAAGGCAGGGCAAGAGTATGTCCCATCTTCGCCTAAGCTTTTCTGGGAGCCCTTTAATCATGCCCTTCAAGGTTTTGTTGAATCTCTCAACTAAACCATTGCATTGTGGGTGATAGGGTGTGGTGAACTTATAAGTCACTGCACACTCCTTCCACATTGCTTTTAAGTACCCAGACATGAAGTTTGCACCCCTGTCTGATACTACCTCCTTAGGAAAGCCCACTCTTGAGAAAATTCCCAGGAGGGCCCTTGCCACCACAGGTGCTGTAGTGGTCCTGAGGGGAATAGCCTCTGGGTACCTGGTGGCATGATCCACTACCACCAGGATAAACCTGTGCCCAGATGCTGTTTGGGGATCCATGGGACCAACAATGTCAATCCCTACCCTTTCAAAGGGCACCCCCACCACAGGTAGTGGTATCAGGGGGCCTTTGTAGTGCCACCTGCCTTGCCACTGGCCTGGCAGGTTACACAGGAGCGACAAAACTCCTTGGTGTCTTCAGACATGTGGGGCCAGTGAAAGTGAGGGACAATTCTGTCCCAAGTCTTGTTCTGGCCCAGGTGACCTGCCAAGGGAATATCATGGGCTAGGGTCAATAGGAAGCCCCTGAACTTTAGAGGTATAACCAACCTCCTGGTAGCACCAGGCTTGGGGTCTCTACACTCTGAGTACAGGAGTCCATCATCCCAATACACTGTATGGGGACCACTAGCTTTCCCAGCAGCCTCAGCAGCAGCTTGCTGTCTGAGGGGTTCAAGGGAGGGGCAGCTCTGCTGCTCCTGGCTCAGATCTGCCCTGGAAGGTCCCCCTGTCCCCAAGAACTCAACCTGGTCAGGTTCAAGTTCCTCTGGGACAGTTCCTTCCTCAGGACTGAGA
Organism: Calotriton arnoldi; assembly: GCA_963921515.1. Classification (NCBI taxonomy): domain Eukaryota; kingdom Metazoa; phylum Chordata; class Amphibia; order Caudata; family Salamandridae; genus Calotriton; species Calotriton arnoldi. The sequence goes on from CAWUFW010000015.1 coordinate 3,405,006, forward strand.
TCATCCCCCTCAAGGGACTGATCTTCCTTCTGAGCCAAGGGGGAAGGCACTGCCTTAACCCTACTACTCCTCCTCTTGGAAGGCACTTGGTCCATTATTCCAGAATCCAAGGCCTGTTCAGTGCTAGACATTTTGGCTTGTGACCTGGTCACAGCAAACACATCTGCAGGGATCCCCAGCATTTCTGCATGGGTCCTGAGCTCCACTTCTGCCCAAGCAGAAGTTTCTAAGTCATTGCCAAGCAAGCATTCGACTGGTAGGTTTGCACTCACCACAACCTTCTTAAGGCCAGTTACCCCTCCCCAGGAGAAGTTAACAACTGCCAGAGTATGGTCTGTTCTGACGTTGCTAGCATTGGTCACTTGGTACATCTCACCAAGTATAACTTGCCCAGGATTCACAAGGTCTTGTGTCACCATTGTGACACTTGCCCCTGTGTCCCTAAATGCCAAAGCCTCTCGTCCATTGATTAAAGGCTGTTGTCTGTACTTGCCCAGATTACTGGGACTCACAGAGGCGGTCACATCCATGCCTCCATCACAGACTAACACAGCCTGAGTTAGTTCTCTGACTAGGTCAGAGCCCAACTCAGTACCCAGGGTGAACCCTACTAAACCCTTGGCTGGAGCACTCCCACCAACTGTAACTGTACTAGGGGGAACAGGTGCCTTAGGGGCATTGGTGGGTGCTGGACTTGAGTCTTTGGACTTGGTGCAATCACTGGTCCAGTGGGTCTTTTGCTTACAGACCTTGCACCATGGTTTTCTTTGGCCTTTCCCTTTTGTAGACTGTGAATCCCCACCTGAAGAAGATTTTTGGGGGCCTGGTGAAGACTTTTGATCTTTACCCTTCTCCCCACCCTTTTCAGAGTTCTTAGCATCTTGCTTCTTAGGGTCCCCACCTTGGTTCTGTACCTTCTGCCTCACCCTGGTTCTGACCCATTTGTCTGCCTTCTTTCCCAATTCTTGGGGAGAGGTCAGATCAGAGTCCACCAGGTACTGATGCAACAGCTGATTTTGACAGTTATTAAGAATCTGCTCCCTCATTATCAGATTGTACAATCCTGAGAAGTCACACACCTTACTGCCCATCAACCAGCCTTCCAGAGCCTTAGCAGAACAATCCACATAGTCTACCCAGTCTTGAGTCTGTGCTTTTTGGGTATCTCTGAACTTCAACCTGTACTGTTCAGTTGTTAGGCCAAACCCATCAATAAGAGCACTCTTCAAGACCTTGTAATTATCAGCATCCTCCTCTCTAACAGTGAGGAGCTTGTCTCTACCTTTGTCTGCAAAGGAGAGCCACAAGATTGCTGCCCACTGCTCTTGAGGGACCTTCTGTACTTTACAGGCCCTCTCTAGAGCAGTTATCCACTTGTGGATGTCATCCCCACTCTGGTAGGGAGGGACAATCTTGCTCAGGTTCCTATGGTCATAGGACCTTTCCCTATCTCTAGGGACATGGCTGCCACCATGGGACTCTAGTCCCAACTTTCTTCTCTCTTTGTAGAGATCTAGGGACTCCCTGTCTATAGCCAGTTGCTGCTTTCTGAGTTCAAGCTGAGCTTCCTCATATTGAACCAGCCTCTTTCTTCTCTCATGAGAGGATTCCCTCCTATGAGATGAGACAGAGGTCCCTATGGAGGTGCCAGAGTGGTTAGACTCCTGAGAGGGAGACCTAGACTTTCTGGGCACACTCATATTCCTTCCTGGGGGGACAAAGTGGGTATCATTCTGATCTTCCTCTTCATCGTCCACAGGAGGGATTGGGTTATCCAGGTCAGGGTCATTGTCACCCTCCTGGCCAGTTTCAGAGGGGGGGCTGGGGGTATTGCTACCCCTGGCCCCATCCTCATCTTCTGCCCCACCCTCAGCTCCTACCCCTTCAGTCCCTAAGGGCTTACTGAGATCATAAGCTTCCAACATCTCTCTCAGATGTTGGGGGGTGGGACTTTGTCCTGTCTTCAATTTCCTCAAGTTACATAATGCTCTCAATTCCAAGAATGGGAGTGTATCATACTTGGAGGGGAGAAGCCCATGGGCTTCTGGCAAGGACTCACTGGGTCCTGGCTTTGAAGACATCACTAGTGAGGTGTGGTGTATGCACTACCTACTCTAGTGTGGCCTACTAAACTCTCTTGAGTTGTAGAAAGGGTGTGCTATCCCTTAACACACAACTCTAAGTTCAGTAGAACTTACTGTATTCTAAGCTTAAATTATATGTACCTTAGGTACCTCTAGTGGTTTTCAGTTGATCAATTCAATTGAGATTATCTGGTAAAACAATAGCAAGCTGGAATCCCACACGCTGCACACCAATGTGAGAAGTTGGCCTGGCATATGCTGTCCACTAATTATAGTGGGCACCTTGCACCAGTCCAAACAACCCCTTATTGGAGATAGGTTAAAGACAACCTTATTGAAAGCTAGCCTAGTGGTAGCTATGGAGAGCAGCCTTCAGGCTAAGTCTTGAAGGAATGTAAAGCAGCTTGTTTTACCAGTCTATAATCTCTTGAGTGATCAAATGAAAGAGCACCACACCAGGTATATATTCAAAATATATGTATTTATTGCTAAACACACCCCTCTAGTCTCTTTATGAGGCTAGAGTTCGAAGTACACAAGTTATAAGTTATTTAAACACAGTAATAGCACAAATACACGTTTGGGCCCTAGGGGCGTACCAAACCATATACCAATAAAGTGGTATAAGAACCACGACTGAACTAGACACTAGGCCTAGAGCCTCTAGAAGTGCTTGGACCACAAGGAACCACCCAAGGTAGTGACACAGGGGACCCACGGGGGACGAGTGCAGTGTAAATACACAACCGCGATACGCCGTTAACTTCTATGGAGAAAGTCGCGATCAGGAAATTAAAGAAAAGGGACACTTAAAGGAGGACTTGGAGCAAACCCTTTGAGAACTAGGTCGTTCTAGAGTCTCTACCCACGGGAGCACCGGAGTACTCGTGTTACCTCACCCAGGGAAGCCGGGTGCATAGGTGCCTTTCGGGGTCGGGTTTCGTCGTCGATTTGAATGGCGATCTGCTGCAAAGTGCTGCTGGCGACCAAGTGGAAAGTGTCCGGGTGGATCCAAGAGTGGATAGGAGATCTGAAGAACCTGAAAGCAGAGGGGACAGAGTCTGGGTCACTAGCCAGTGACCAGGATGGCGATGAGCGGATGCCCACCGATGTTGAGTGCTTCAGGTAGGTTGACGGTCGTCTTGACTCTTCAGTCACGAGGTCCAGGAGGCGTTATCGGCGACCAGGAGCAGGATTCGGGCTGGTACACGATGTCTGTCGAGTGCTGAGGTGTCGGCGACCAGATTGGACCCAACAAGCCTTGGCAACGGCAAGTCTCAATGAAAGTAAAGAATGACGATGATGCAGACCAGCAAGGTCTGAGGAACTCACCCAGCGAGGGTAAGTGAGGGCAAGCCTGGAGCAACCAGGGAGCCCAAGAAGAAAAGGATTGGCCTTCGTGAAGGGCTACTAGCTAACGGGCTAGCGACCGCGAAGGAGCCTCAAGACGTCGCACGTGGAGTTGGCTCACAGGACACTTGTGGAGTGGAGGCCAGTGATCTTCAGTGCAGTTGGTGCTGGAGGCTAGGGCTACTGGAGCCCAAAGCACGACTTCGTGGGAGACCCAGAAGAGGATGCACTAACAAATGCGTGCGGTGTCCAGGGGTCACGGTTCCACGTTACCCACGACAGCTACGGGCCTCAGCTTTGCTGGGGACTCAGGGCAGCCTCGGGGAAGTCTGGAAATCCACCTCTGGTGATGCAAAGACTTCGGCGTCCGACGGGAGCTTAGGCGATGCAGACCGGACAATTGCTTCTTTGGTGCCTGCCAAGCAGGGGAGTCACTCCTTGACCCCAAGGGAGATTCTTCTGTCCTCTAGTCTTGAGTAGAGCGTCGAAGGTCCAGGATTCTGTTTCAGAGTTTCGTCCAGGGATAATCTAAAGTCCTAAGGACTGGGTTCCTATACTTATACCAAGTTTAGGGGTTGGACTACTCTGTGGCCCCACCTATGGGTGGGTCAGGGCAGAGGGGTGGCTACACCCCTTTCCCTTTGTCCAGTTCGCGCCAAAGCAGGGGCTGCAAGCCCCTGATCCGGTTTGAACTGGGGTATGCACAGGGACACCAAATGTGCCCCCAGTGCAGGACTTCAAAGCACCCGAAAGTGCTCCCGCCCAGCCCCAATACACATTATCCTGTCTGGGGAGGTGGTCACACCTCCCTGGGACAGGAAACCTATTGTCCAGGCCTCCCCTGCCGGAGTTTCGTCCAGCAGCAGGAGGCCAGACTCGTGTCTGTGGCAGCAGCATCCATTTTGTGATGCCAGGGCTTTAGAAAGAAGTTACCGGCCAGGCCAGGGTTAACATGTCTCTCCCTCTAGAAGGGTGGAATGCTACCCCCGCCACCAGAATTGGCGGGGGGGTAGTATTCCAAGATGTTTGACACCAAACACGACATGTTTAGGTGCAGCCATTCCAAAGTTAGCATTTAACGCGAGGTTATAATGCGCTTAAGAGTATATGGTCAGGCTGCACTACAAACAGCATCAGAGAAGGGTCTCCGAACGCTGCAGAGGGGCCCTGCTCATGCAGGGGCACCCTCTCACATAGGAACCACGCACTCTGCCTTCAGGATTGATAAGGCCTGCCATAGGAGTGACTTATAGGCTTATATGTGTGTATGTATTTAGTGATATAGGTAACCTATATCACAGTAAGGGGTGCATGCACCACCTTACCCAGGCTGCAGTAGCAGACCTGTGGTGTCAGTTGGGATGGCCTTCCAGGGGTGGCATAATACATGCTGCAGCCCCTGGTAGGCCTCTGAGGTACCTATGCCCTTGGTACATAGTATACCATATACTAGGGACTTATAAGGGCACTCAGATTCCAATCAGTGATGTGCCTAAGGCACATGGAAACCATTTTAGAGAGGAAGCAGCTAGGCTGGGGTTCTGATTAGCAGGGCCCCAGCCAGACTAATGTCGAAAAACAGTGAAGCATCAGCAAAAAGTGGGGGTACCCATGTGAAGCAGATCCTACTCTCCTACAGACGCTACCAACGTTCTAGCTTGGTTACTTATTTAATGGGTCTCCCGAGCAGTTTTTCCTTTGTGTGCCCAAAGACCCTACTCACTAATTAACCAGAGATGTCCGTTGTATTAGGAAAAAATCCTCCTAAGCAAAGTGGGGAACCCCTATTTCTGGCTGTAGTTTGCGCAAGCTTGAATCTTTAAAAGGATCACCCCACAGAGGTACCCTCTCTGAATTCCAGATTTTCACATAACTAATCCAGCACAAGTGGCTTTGCCGCTAAATTGCAGACATGCACTAACACAAATTTTATAACATCATGGGCACACCCTGACGGGTGGGGACATTACCTTTGTGGTAGAAGCCCACAAAGCATATAGAACAGAGGTATTCTATTCATGGATTACATTCCCAGCAGCAAATGACAACACAGGAAGTTTTCACACATACACTGAAGCACAAGTATCAAACAACAATAGACCATATGAAATATCAGGAACACGTGAATTGGTTCCTAGGCGCCCTACGACATACAATAGAAAATGTCAGACGAGGTCCCCTCAGTAATGAGGGAGCAACATGGCCAGTTCTAGCCCGTTACACACCTTATCCAGATATAAGAAACCTTACGGCTACAGAGCTAAGTGTACTATACACAGGTATAGTTACATTATATAGATGAGTATTACAATTCATTATGCGAACCATAACGCCTAAGTCCTACCCTTAGCGCTAGGACACCTACGGGTAAATGCGCGCTTTATAAAACTATCTCATTCATTCATAACAGCAAACCCAGCAAGGGTTGTTCAAGCTGCTCAACCACAATTGGTGATGCCTAGAATTAGTCCACTAACGAATAATGGGTAAAGTTCCCATCAGGTGGGATGAGATTCCGTTCAGGATTGCACAAAAAAAAGAATCAGCTTGTAGCAGTGTTTCCCCATATAGGACCCCAAGAAAAACATAGAATTCTCACAAAGTGCCTACCATTAGGGATGGTTCCCCCGATGGAAGAGTGCGCCACCTGGTAATAGTCTTTGCTGCAGTCTATACCATGACACATAGAACATCATCACCTGACTTGCCAGAATGGCTAAAACAGATTCAAAATGAATAGGGGCCAGCCCCTGCCCTGGATTTGGGGATGAAATTAATGGGCAATTTTGCTACAGTATCCTCAGTGATTAATTGTTTGGGATAAGGTACCCGATGGACCGGCAGAAACTTTACAAGTCCCTTATGTATTTCGTATTTCACTCAATGGTGTTATCACTCCTGGCAGCATCTCTGAAGATTAGGACATTCGTTCTGTAAAGCAAATGCTTGATGGTTTAGAACATTATACTGTATTTGAAAGTGAAGATATGTATCCTGGTACATCTAATTATGATGAAATGTTTTGTTTTCACCATTATTTACACAAAGCAAGTACTCCACATGCAGTGTTTAATTACAAACAATGGGAACACTGCCTTACACCATCAGTGGGTAGTTCCAAGACATTTGTACAGAAATCTGTATATTTTTTGGGTCACAATCATGTAAACCCAGAGTCCTATTATTATAAGCTTCTCCCGTCCCCGGCAAAGAAAAATATGTTAACTGACACCATGCAATTTTATTCAGCTCCTTTCATTTGACGGTTGCTGATTCAAGGGTATGACTTTTGGAAAGATAACATTGATTTGAAATCTATCTGGAAACTAAAGATTGGAAGGTTCAGGGAAATAAGACTTTGTTCAGAGCATGCATTATACCACAAAAAATTATTTTCTTGAACAAAACAGTGCAGCAAACGTTCTGTCCCGGCCTAGCCATGATAAAGGATTTAAATACACCAAATATTCCCACATTTGCACATTTTGAGAATTGGGAACAATTCACAAACTACACTGAAGAAACATTCAACAACATGCTTAAGAATGGAACATACAATTCTTCCAGTTCCAGTTCCGAGGGATGACTTGTGTGGCTATTAGATACTAATAGACGTCACACAAGTTTTCTTAACATTACAAAAGGGTTTAAGATACCAGACCCACGTTACACGTGAACACTCAGGAGTGGTAACAACATATCGCGCTGGAAAGTTATGCTTAGATTGGCTAGACATTCAACGTTAGATAAGGTGAAACAACATTTGTCTCTCCTTTCTGATGACATGGTCCTACAGGATTTCTTGTTACACCCTCAAAAACCACGTCAAAAGTGCTTTTTGTATGCAATATACAATGAAGTATGGAAGGTTTCGCAACAGAAAACAGCTGAGCGGATATGTGAAATTGACAGGTTAATTTTAGAGAAGGCTCTAATGGTAGTAGACAATGGTATGACTACATTATCTACTAGAATGTATTCTCTGGGTAACATTGTGTCATCTGCTATTGACATGATACAGAGTAACATGTCCCTTTAACAACATGGAGAGATGCAGCTTAGGTCTATTATGCTACTAAGTTGGACTTTGCAGGCTTTGCGCAATGGTCGCTACCATGAAAGCATTTAAATGCTACAAATTTGTTTTTCCCATAGAACTTGACAAAAGAACAAAAAACCATGGCCAGGAAAGACACGACGCACACGATGTTACACATAGCAAAACAAGAAAAATTACCATTTACTGTAGCGGAGACACCATCATCTGATTGGATAATACATGGGTTTATTTCTCTGCCAATTTCAACTTTTCACTTTAAATACTGCTTACAACACTATCAAGTAGGCAGATATGAAGCGCTAGGGGAGGGACTTGTACATGAGGCAAGTGTTTACCTTTCACTATGGTGCAACTGAGGTTTTTCTTAGCAGTATAGACTGCGAGAACACTTTAGGCAATTTTCTAGTTTGCAGCTAAGTTATACTTCATGGGGCATGTAATGCGTCCAAGGCGAATTTATCCTGTTATCTGAAAGTATCCCCAGCTACTGTAATTCATACAGCATTCAGATTGCTTTCGAATGGGAGCTATCTGATGTTGAATGACCAAGGTTGCTGTGGAATGAAACCGGGAATTCCACATATGGTGATGGTTTCTAGGGTCGTGACCTGTTGTACCCAAAAGCTTTTTCCACCTGCCCGTACAGTTAGGGAGGTGACAGTTGATGGAGCAGGGTAAACGAAAAATGTTTAACCTCCTAATATTTATGTTGAATAATTAACACACAGGTTCGTCTCAGTAAATAACCAACCATGTATGTGTCATGATAAGGGTTATGGGTAACACGCCATATCCGTGCAAACTAATTTACTTACCATTGTTAACGTGGATAACGTAAACCTAATGATTTGCGTACTAATTAGAATAATAATTGCATAATTTGTGCTTGGAAATAAACTGTGTGGTGGCAAAGTAAAGCGGTTGGTAAGTAAGAAATAGCTTTATATGTCACTTTTGCTAGGTAACTCTTAATTGGGGTACGTAGAATGACGGGAGGGAAACGAAAAGGCTTATATTCTTTATTCTTAACTATGTTCTGTTTATCCTTATAATAGTTCGCTTAGGCCTGTTGTGCCGCGACGTAAAAATGGCTGCTGAGGCAAACAAGCTAGAGTACGCAGGCGCAAGATGGTTTCCGAAAGTGAGAAAAGCTGTGAACAAAGAGATCATGTGACTGTCCCAAAGCCTAGGATGGAGGCGTGGTCAAGGCTACGATGACCTTATTATACAAGCGTGTGCCAAAGAAGGAGTTAGCGAAAGGCGTGAGAAGTTGCAGTGAATACGTGAATAAACAATGAACTGTTCAATTTAAAGTATCAGAAAAAGGATACAGATGGAGACCAATGTGCGCATGGATAATGTCATGAACCCGTGAGAAATGACAAGAAGAATGAACTATTAACAAGAACTGGTTGAACAAGGATATTCATAATGAGATGTATACTGACCCCAAATGGACCAATTAGAGAGAATCTCGCCCACAAAGATGTAACATTTTCACTTAGTAAGCTAGTATTAGGGTATAAGAAGACCTACTCTTAGGTAGGGGAGAGAACTGCTGTTTTATATTTTTGTTGAGCACGGGACGCTGCTGTTGGAGAAACCTTTTTTGCTTTTAATAGATTTTCCATTTTTAATACTATTAGACCTTTTTATTCTTAAATACTAAAGGGGAAAAGAACGGCATTGTGGCGGAAACACCATATAGGTGGTCCGTCGAGAAGGCCTGTTTTACTGGACAGATAGACAGTTTTTCGGGAGTTCTATGCTGTGATCTGAATTCATTGCTGTGACGAACTTTGTTTTTCCATCTAATAGGTATGCATTGCAATTTCAATTTATTCTTATAATGATGATAAATGTAATAATCTGAATAATAAATTTGAAACTTATTCATGCTTCTAAAAATTAGATAAACTTTATTATCTTTAAAACAATGAGTCTGTGGTTCTTTAGCTCAATGATAAATGTAAATGTTTAAAAGTTTATAGTGATTGAGCTGGTCTTAATCACCATCAACTGATTCCTACTAGTTGGTCCATCGACCAATGAGCGGAATACCTTAATGTTTGAGAAGTATTATGTCATTTTAAAAGGTATCCCGTCACCTTCCAGCAAGTCATTAAATGTTTTCTCCTAAGTAAAAATGGATGAAATCCAGGGAATATATGAGAGAGTGAATGTTTATGCGGTGTTATGGGCCCCACCGTCATATGGATATAGTTGTGGAAAAAGAGATATTTGTACCTGGACGTCCAAAGCATATAGGAGAAGAAATGTTATTGATAGCGCTGGATCAGATTTCTTGGTAGCAGAGTTATGGTTACTATAGATTATTTTGGTGATTATTGATTATTGGTTATTTTTTATGTATAACACTTCATGTTGTATGGTATTACGTTATATGTAAGTCAAAGGTTTTGAAGCTTCCGGGAAGTAGGAAGTGGACACGTGTGACAAGAGAAGTCACATGGAATAGTGCATTGTATGAGTTCATATTGGTGATAACACAGGTTGTGTTATGATAGGGACATTTTCCGTATAAAAGGTGTGTGAGTGAAATAGCAACCGGTTTTCTTGTGAAACTCTGGCCTTAATTCTCAGGAGCAGTGTAGTCTCCACATGTGTTTTATCCCCAGAGAAACGGGTTTACCCCTTGCTTGAAAGAAGGGTAAGGTAGAGGGAAGTGCTACACTTATCGAACAAAACTGTATTCTTGCGAAATAGAATAAAACTGTCACTTTTGTTAGCGAAATCAGACAATGGAAATGCGTTTTTAATGTCGTAACTAACCAAGAACAGTCGAAAAATAAATTGCCGATAAATTTTGTAAAGGAGGGGTCAGGAGCAGAACTGACGTTGACAAAAGCCGCGCTGGGATTGGACAGTGCACTAGTTATACAGAAGACGCTCTGATTGGTGCGTTGGTGTGAGACGCGCTAGGAGTGGTTGGATAAGCAGTGACGTAGAAGCTTCGGATTGGAGCGTTGGTGTGAGTCGCGCTGTGATAGGTCCGAATAACGCATAGAGAACAGTGTTGAGTTGCGGACTTTGAAAAAGGAAAGAGATCGTGAATTATGGCTTATTATGAGTATGGTAGAGAGAAAACGTCGTGGATGGCGAAAATTAAGAACTTTTTTAAGAAAGACAAAAAGGTAGTGACTAGAGAGGGACAATTAATTCCTCCGCCGAAATCACCAGCTTCGCATATGATGCTGAAATACGGATATCATACCTGCATATGGTTAGAAAATTGGACTAAATATACTCAAAATGATGGAGTATTAGCATTTCCTGAGAATGGTTCATTTAGTGTAGCTGTACTTCGGAATTTGAGGGAGAAGATGACGATGCTTGAGCCTAAACCTAGACCAACACAGTTTGAAGCTTTAAGTGAATGGGAAGATGAGATGTATGAACGAGAAAGATTCAGAGGATTAAAAAATCATGAGTTTGTACCCGGAAGGTTATGGGGAGTGAATCATGAGGACAGAATAAAGCGTTGGAGATATGCTAATATGACAGGAGGTTTGTTTCCAGCTTTTACAGTTGAGGAAGAAGCAAGGAGAAAATGTACAGAGAAAAAGAAGCATTTAGTTACTGAAAGGTGCGGGTATGGTGGTAGTGAGACGGAAGATGAATTGCTGGAAGATATTTTAAACAGAAACCCACCTCCATACCAACAGAATTCTGCGGTGGTGACACCTAATGCACCGCCAATGGAAACTGGGAGGAATAAAAATCTCGAACGGAGATACGAGATAAATAGGTCACAAGATCAATTGAAAACCCCACAAAGCGAGAAAGTTGAAAGTGACAATACAACTGAATTAGCAAAAACCACGAGAGAATTGACTGAAAAGATAAGAGAATTAACAATGAATATGGAAGCTGTAACTGTACCAGTAACAATAGGTCCAGTAATACCAGTTTTTGAGAATCAAAAGATAGAAGAACATTCTTTGGTCATTCCTATGAATTCAAACTTGCAAAGAAGGAAAGAAGGGATGGAACTAGACAATGAAGGTGCAAGAAATCTGGTCAGTTCATATAGACCAAGCCCACCTACTAATTTGACGGTAAATGAGAATGAGTTTAGGAGGATTCCTATGGGAACTGAGTCTGCGTCAGAGACACCAGAAAGAAGTCAAAATTGGATAGAATTAAATAGTTCACCTGTAGGTCCGACTCCGGATGAATTGAATGAATGGATGAAAACCCTGAAAACGAAAGAGACAGAATCAAAACCATTAGATGTAATTAGGTTAAAAATAGATATGGAGGAATTGATCTTAGGGACAATTGGTACAGAAAAATTGAAAACTTATCAGGATGATGAGATAATGTTCTTATGTAAGAGCATTACATGGAGAGCTAGAAATTTACATGACAAATTAGAAGAAACAGCAAATGAACTAGGAGTAGAATTTGTAAAGGTGAGAAGTTTGCAGAAACCATATAGAGTAGATTTTTGCGAGAAAGATATAGAAAATTTGAACACATCAGGACGGTTAACCCAAATAAAAGAATTAATTGTTTTGCTGAGAAAATGGGGTGATGTGGATAGATGGAGAAGCAGGTGGACTAAAAGGAATGAGAAAACGACAGATAAAGCGTCTTTGGCTTTTGCGGTGACAGACAAGGAATCAATTGTAAGGGAGTACCCGATGAGAGAAACTCCAGGAGGTAGTTATGTGCATGTCCCCTGGTCTAGACAAGATATACTGTCATTTACAAATGACTTCCCAAAATTGAGAGAAAAACCAGTAGAATGGTACAGACAAGTAGAGAGGTTTGTTAAGGTTTCGAAGGTGTTATGGATAGATTTGGATGGATTATTTGACATAGTAGTACCAGCTGATTTGTGGACAGAATGTAAGATTACTATTGATTGGCCAACTGTAGAATATCCAAGAGATGCTAAAACAGGAGCGCCAGGACCAGAAGTGATGAGGAAATATGACCAAGTTATTACCTTTTTGAAAAATAAAATCCCACCCAAAGAAACGGATTGGGTAAAAATCGACAGAACCACACAGGAAAGTAAAGAATCTGTACACGCGTATTATGAAAGACTACTGTTAGTTTTTAAACAGTATAGTGGCTATGAGACACTAAATGAGAAGGACATGAGTCATTTCGTATATAGATTTGTTTATGGGTTGAAACCAGAAATAAGTGAAATGATTAAGCAACATATGATTTGTTGGCAAAACAGCACGGTAGATGAGGTTTTGAGATATGCAAAATACTGCAGTGATGACATTGAGTGTAGACAGCGTAAATTGAAAGAGAAAGCAATGTGGGCACAGGTGAAAGTAGCAGAAAAACAAGAAGCTCAATTGAATAATCATGTTAATGAGGCGGGACAGACTAAATCCAGACCAAATATAGGTAAAGGAAAAGGTCAAATGAGTATAGAAGAGGCAAAGAAAAAGTGGCCATGCCACAACTGCGGAAAGTTAGGACATTGGAGAAACGAGTGTAAATTCCCTCCAAAAACTAATGCGGAAAATCAATCATTAAATCCACAGGTGCAGAGTGAGGTGAGTTACCAACAGCTACAACAACCACAGGTAGTTACCCAGCAAAGTCAGGTGCCTCAACCACCACTTCCCAAGAGTGTTAATCCACAGAAATACAGTGCAGAAACAGGATTCTACGGAGGAGAGCAGGTAACACAATTGCCGCGCGCAGCTGCCATATCTCAATACTGGTTACGACAGGATGGGAATGAGTCGGATGAAAGTTTATGACGGTGCCTAGGAGAGGAAGAAGAGTGCGTGCTTGGCGCAACTCTAGAGGTAGATCAAGCAGGTCCATTTGTGGATGGAGAAGTGAATGGTGCAAATGTAACATTCCTTGTGGACACTGGAGCTACCCGTTCTACTGTTAGATCAGTGGAAATTCCAAACCTTCCTCTCTCAGGTGAACATATCCAAGTCGTGGGTGTTTCGAATCAGCAAATTAGGGCGCCTCTTACCAAATTAGTGGAGGTAAAGATTGGACCATTCAGTGAAATGCACCGATTTGTGGTGTGTGATTGCAGTCCTGTGAACCTATTAGGACGTGATCTACTTTGCAAAATGAATTGCACCATCTATTGTACTCCAGACGGGATTGCATTTCAAACCCCGGATGAAGACGTATTATATAAAATGACAATGGTAAATTTAGAGTCAGAAGTGAATGATTTATTCCCTATGTTTGATGTAGAGAAAATCCCAATTGAACTGAAAGAAACAGTGAAACAGGAAGTGTGGGATTTTACGGGTGAAGATATAGGGTTAATGATAGGAGTAGACCCTGTTAAAATTTCTGTTAAAGAAGGAACAAGTTACCCAAATACGCCACAGTATAAATTGACACCAGAAATAATTGAAGGAATAACACCTGTAATAAATAAAATGATTGAACAAGGGATTCTGAGAGAAATAATGAGCAGTCCATGCAATTCACCGATAATGGGACTGAAAAAGCCGAATGGAACATATAGAATTGTACAGGATTTGAGAAAGGTAAACAAAATTGTTGTACCTTGCTGCCCAATAGTACCAAACCCTGCTGTAATTCTATACCAGATTCCACACGAAGCAGAATGGTACACAGTTATTGATTTGTGCCATGCATTTTTCTCTATCCCATTACATCCAGATAGCCAGCCATTATTTGCGTTCAGGTTCGGAGAGCGTATTTTGGCATGGTGCCGAATTCCTCAGGGGTATACAGAAAGCCCCTCAATCTTTAATCAGATTCTAAAGAAATCATTGGAAGATTTAAGAATGCCAGAGAAATCTGTAATGGTTCAGTATATTGATGACCTATTGGTGGCATCAAAAACAAAGGAAGCATGTGTTACCGACACGATTGCTCTGCTGAATCATTTAGCAAAAGGAGGACATAAGATATCCCCATCAAAATTACAGTTTTGTCAACAAGAGGTCCAATATTTAGGACATAAGATTGAAAAGGGAGTGCGAAAGGTAACGACTGAAAGGATAAAAATAATTCAAGGAATGAGAGCTCCAATGACACAGAGAGAAGTAAGAATGTTCCTAGGAATGGTTGGATATTGTCGCCAATGGATAAGTGGATTTTCATTAATTGCAAAACCATTACAGAGGTTGACAAAGAAGGATGTTAAAGATCCTTTTGAAATGAATGATGAGGAAATGAAAGCATTCAGAGAACTAAAAACAAAACTGTGTGAAGCCCCGGCATTGGGAATGCCTGACTATGAAAAAGATTTTGAGTTGTATTGTAGTGAAAGAGATGGGTGTGCGTTTTCAGTCCTAGTGCAGAGACACGGAAACATGAAAAGACCCATTGCATATTTTTCAGCTGTCTTAGACCCAGTAGCAAAAGCGTTGCCTGGATGTTTGAAAGCAGTTGCTGCTACTTGTGTAAGTCTGGAGCAGAGTGAAGGCATATGTGATGGGATATCCACTGAGAGTATATGTCCCTCATTCTGTGGAGATTCTTTTGACAAGAACCAAGACCCAATATATGACACATAGTCGGCTGACTAGGTATGAAAAAGTAATTTTGAGTGCAGACAATGTCACCATTGACAGATGCACAAATGTGAATCCTTCAACATCGTTGCCAGATGAAGAGAGTGTGATTGAAATGGATGAAGTTGATCATGATTGTCTGAATGTACTTGAGTATTGTACAAAACCGAGACCCGATATACGGGATGAGCCTTTAAAAGAATCAGATTATATTCTGTTCGTGGATGGCTCATGTTTGAGAACGAATGATGGAGTTCTGAGTGCAGCATATGCCGTATGCACAGTAGCTGCTGTAATGGAAGCATCTTGTTTGAGAGGGATACGTTCTGCTCAAGTAGCGGAGCTGGTTGCTCTAATTCAAGCATGCAAATTGGGAAAGAATGTTCGAGTCACAGTAATCACGGATAGCCAATATGGCTTTGGAGTGGTTCATGACTTCGGGCAGATCTGGTCCCAGAGAGGTTTCTTGACGTCTGCAGGAACCCCAATAAGAAATGGTGAATTTGTGAAAAAGTTGCTTGAGGCGATACAGCTGCCTAAACAGATTGCGGTGGTAAAGTGCAATGCACATAAAAATGGGGAAGACTACATAACTGTTGGTAATAAGTTTGCTGATGAAATAGCTCAGTACTGTGCCAAAAATGTAGTCTCACTAAACAGAAACAGAGAAAGAGAGCATATTTCATGTCCTTTGCTTTTTACTAATCCTGTCGAGACGTGGGATGAGGTGAGACAATTACAGGAAGCAGCAGATGATGAGGAAAAAGATAGCTGGATAAAAGCAGGATGCAGAAAACGGGAGGAAAATGATGTTTGGGTTTACAGAGATGAAAGACCAGTTATGCCTGATAGCATGATTTCTGACATGGCACGGATGTACCATGGACAAGCACATATTGGAAGGGATGCAATGATCAGACTTTTTAGACAAACATGGTATAACCCAAAATTCAGAGCCATAGCTGAGAGTCTTTGTCAAAGATGTCTTATCTGTCAACAGCTAAATCCAGGAAGAAAGACAGTAGTGAGTCTAGGAACCATAGGACGAGAGGGAGGTCCTTTCACGAGAATGCAAATGGATTTTATAGAAATGCCCCCAAGCAATAGACTAAGGTATGTCCTTGTAGTCGTCTGTTTGTTTTCCCGTTGGGTGGAAGCATACCCGACCAGAAGGAATGATGGAATTACAGTAGCAAAACTTATGCTGCGAGAATTCATTCCAAGGTATGGTTTTCCGGTAACGATTGAAACAGATAGAGGAACACATTTTCAAAACGAATTAATTCAACTGATTTGTGAAGCGCTTAGTATTAAACAGAAACTGCATTGTGCATACAGACCAGAGGCTTCTGGAATAGTAGAGCAAGTGAATGGAACAATAAAGAATAGGTTAGGGAAAATGTGTCAAGCCACAGGACTCAAATGGCCAGATGCCTTGCCATTGGTCTTAATGACTATCAGAAGCATACCGGAAAGAAAGACAGGACTCAGTCCCCACGAAATAATTATGGGACGAGCAATGAGACAAGCACATGTACCTGTCAACAAACTACTGACTATAACTGATGATCTCGTGTTGGATTATTGCAAAGGATTGGCTGATGTGGTACGTTCTGTGTTTCATCAGGTTGGACCGGATGCGACCACTCTTGAAAGAAAACCAGCTCATGACTTGAATCCAGGAGATTGGGTCCGCATAAAAGTCCACCGAAGAAGAAACTGTTTGGTTCCTCGCTGGGACCAACCACGACAAGTGATCCTGGTGACAACAACTGCAGTCAAATGTGCAGGAATAAAACACTGGGTACATGCCAGCCATACCATCAGAGTTCCAGATCCTGAAGCTCGACCTGTAAGTCGACATCTGGAAATATTGGATACCAGTTCAGCATCTGATGCAGAGGAAGAGACGAACAGGGCTCCAGAAATTGAAGATCGACCTGTAAGTCGACATCTGGAAGACCCAAGTACAAGTGCAACGACAGGAGGAGAGGAGGAAATAGCAAAAATTCCAGAATCTGAAGATCGACATGTGAGTCGACATCTGGAAATAGACACCAGTTCAGCATCTGATACAGAGCATTCGGATTGTGATGAAAATCTGAAAAGAAATTGGAAATTTGATATCATAAAAGAAGAAACTGAGCAAAAAGACAGTAACAGTGAGCAACCAAGTACAAGTTATGGTAAAGATCCGTCAGAAATTATATTAATAGATGAAGAAGGGATAGTTTCAGATAGAAAGGTAGAAGAATCGGAAGACCCCTGAGGAGCAGTAGGGACAGATCGGCGAACAACGGAACAGGGAAATTCAGAAACAGATAGAGAGATCGAGACAAATTCGGAAGAACCTCGAGGAGGGACAGAAGTAGGTGATCAAAGAAAGACACAGGGAAGATCAAAACCAGATGAAGGAAGAGAAATCATAAAATTTAAAATAAGAGACAACAAAGAAAGGACTGAAACAGAGTCAGAAGAAAGTGGAGAAGAAAGGAATCAGAAACTAGAGTCAAGAAAGAGAACTTGGAGAACAGAAAGAGAGGAAAAAGAAAGTGAACCGAAAAGGCCAAGAAAGGGAGACAATTGGCCCCACGAAGTTAAAAGATTGAGATACAAGATCATAAGGTTAGATGGAAAGAATGCAGAACAAGTAAATGAAATAACAAGTCAAAAGGAACAAGAAAAACAAGGTGGAAAACACTTGCAGAAAACAAAAAGAGTAAAGAAAGCTAATCTGAAGTATAAATCGCCTGAATGGCTATACATTGCGTTGACTGATATCAAAGAAGAAGAGATCACTCACGAGAACCCGGAACAAAGCTACAACCTAATGGGTGAAGGTGAAGTGCAACAAATTTAAAGAAATTTGAACAAATTTCTACCGGACTGGACAAAACACTGGATTTGACAAGAAAGAGTTCTGAAAAGAACTAAAGAAAGTACCAAACAAGACAAAGTGAGAGCGTAGGGTGGCTAAGAGGTCATTTCTGAGGTGTGGTGACACATTTTCTGTACATATTATAAATATAGGTAA
The DNA here is from genome assembly GCA_963921515.1 of Calotriton arnoldi. Lineage (NCBI taxonomy): Eukaryota > Metazoa > Chordata > Amphibia > Caudata > Salamandridae > Calotriton > Calotriton arnoldi. The sequence goes on from CAWUFW010000015.1 coordinate 3,423,048, forward strand.
TAGAACAAAATGGTAGATACTAAAAATAGAACATGTAGATGTGAGTTCTTACGTAGATGGTGTAAGATGTGCTTCTTTTGTACAGGATTATTAATGACCGTATGGATTATTTTAGCAATCACCATTCCAATTAGATTAGCTGTAGAAGAAACGTCTATATTAAAGAATAACACAGAGAAGGAAAAAGGAGCTAACATGCAGGAAACAGCTATATTAAAAAGTAGTGCAGAGTTACATAAAGACAAATCAATAACAGATTTTTCAAAAAATGTTTTCACTAAATTATTGTATGAGTATGTAGAAACAATGGATGTGAGAGATTGTTATGTTTGTATGCAATTGCCTGCGTCTGTTGCAGAAGGTGTGACCTATCATCACCTTCCTTTGACGTATGGAATAACATGTAGTGTTTTAGCTAGTTTATTTTATAGAACAGGGAGATTAGAATATTATTATACTGACATAGATGAGATTTTTGCAAAGATTCCTATAGTGTCTGAACTAAACAAGGTGAAAGAGGCAAGAACGTTTGGTGAATTTTTCATAGAAAATAAAATTCTAACGTCAGATGATATAGTTAAACACAACCTTACCTGTGAATTAAGGAAGGAAGAAAAGGTGTTTTTAGAAATGGTGAAAACAGAAGAGTAAAATTTCAAAGAAAGGTGATAGAAGAGACAAAAACACCATTTTGGGCGTTTGAGGAAGAGAATCAGGACAAGAAAAAGACAAATGCAGCTATGACTCTGGATTGGCCCCAACAGGGAAGGTTGTGCATTAGAAGAAATAGGACAAGATATGATAACTATTTCGTGGGTTCCAGTGATTGCCAAGACAATTATAACATTTTAGGAGGTTGGTGATTCAAAGGGGGAAAAGATCCAATATTTCCTGGGATCTATTATACTTGCGGTAACAGAGCTTATTACAGGTTGCCGGACCATTGGTATGGATCATGCTATTTAGGCCTGGTCTTTCCAAAGATTTTTCATGTAGATCGAGAAGAAAAGGGAACACACGAAATGGTAAAGACATTTACACGTAGAAAAAGGGAAAGTTTTTCAGAAATAGTAGGTGATATTTTTGGAGCATTGAAACCAGCAGTGGGAATATCTTTGAATGCATTTAAAATTCGGAAGTTATCCACAGTAGTAGATCGTTTATCTACAGATACTGCTGGAGGGTTCTTGATGGTAAATACCGAAATGGTTGCCATGAGAGCTATGGTGATGCAAAATCGACTTACCCTTGACATTCTTTTGGCAAAAGAGGGTGGAGTCTGTGGAATGCTGAAAGTCCAACATTGTTGCACTTACATTCCAGATAAAAGTGAAAATATACAAAAGTATATAAAGAATATTACCAATTTGCACAAAGAACTTGTTCCACTGGAGGTTGAAAATGCATTGGGAAAACTTGGTAAGAGTTTTTCCTCAGTAATAAATTGGTTTACTAGAATGAGTAGATTAATAATAGGGAAAATCATAATAATAGCGACCATAATAATACTAATAGTTCTAGTATTGAAATTAATTATTGTATGTATAAAGAGAAGAAAAAGACAGAATAAAATAGAAAAAGAAAATAAGAAAAAGAAAGAAAGAGAAAGAGAGATGGGTGAAATAGAGCTAGAAGAAATAAAAGAAAACATGTATAAGAAAACAAAGAGACAAGATGAAAGGGATACAGTTGTGTAAAACTAACAAAATAAACCGGACAAGAAATATGCTATCTGATGAAATTGTGTAACATGGGTTTTTGTGGTGATATTAAAAATCACCAAAGGGGGGGGGCGTGGCTAGCAGCCGAAGCAAATGGCCGCTGCCTAAGGAGGCTCCGTTACCCAGCCAACTCCCCAACGATCCGGCCAGTAATCCGTGGGCATTAGTGACCCCGAAAGCAGTGGACTAAGGGTCGGAAGCGACAGGGAATCCGACGCGCCTGGAGCGACTCCCGCTAAGCGCACCCCGGCAGCGCAGCACCGAGGAGAAGGAGTGCGGCCTCTAATTAAAACTGAAGCCGGGGACTGAAGTTGGTTTCGACCCGACCGCACCGAGAGCGCTGACACCTGGCTGAACACAGCAGCAGATGTTGCATTGGTGCCAAAGCAGACACAACAAGACCTGCAACAGTAAGCACTCGCTCCGATAAGGAAAAAGAAAGCTTGAAGCAGGGGCCGACGTAACGCCGGTCTACAGTGACGATCGAGAAACAGCGCGATCGCTACCACGGAAGGGACCTGCCGTCTAGTTGGTGAACAGCACCAACTAACCCCCGGCAGCGAACCCGGGACACGGAGGCAGGATAAGACGGACCGCAGTTGCAGGCACCTACCGATCACTGCTCACAGCTGAGGGAAGATCAATGAGATGCCGCAGCTAGAATTAGGAGCGGCCGGGTGAAGTACGACCTTTCTTGAAACAGTGAGCACCAAGCGAGCGATAAGAGACACCCTGGATCGGCGCCGCTCCACATAGCATAACCCCTAAGCCCGGATCAACCTACTGGGCCCCCCAGGGAATCGTGGGTCACTTTAACCCCCCCGCCAGCAAGGGGAACTGCGCATCGTGTGTGGACAGCATCGAGTCACTAAGAAAGCCTTATAACCACGACCAGACCGGTCTGCTATAATTTAAAGGCCCCACAGCCGCGAAGCAGCAAAGTCATTACAGCCTAAAAGAAATACAAGACAGCATAGCCCTGCCTCACCCTTATGGACAAGATCGGTAGCTGCTAGTTATCTAAAGAAACAACAGGCAGGTCGCCCTGATTCCTATCTCAACGCAGATAAGAGACTTTGGATACTGAACCACCCCTCGGACCAACTGCCCCTCTGAGTTTGAAGGCGCCATGGGAGGAAGGGGACAGCGCTCAGTACAAAGCAACCGCCTAGACAAATACACCTTTGTTAAAGAGCAGCAGGACACATCGGGTGACGCCCGAGCTCGGCTAATGGCCAGCAAGCTGAAAAACCAAAGGAGGTCACCCTGCAGGATGTGATGGCCACCCTTCAACAAATGCAAACCTCCATAGGTGCCATATCTTGTGACATCACACTGCTAAGAGCCGATGTATCAAAAATAAACACAAGAGTGACAGAGGTTGAAACCACCACCACGGCGGCCCTATCGACGGACACGGCAGCGCTGCAACAGCAAGTACGGCATCTTGAGCAAGTGACCAAGCAGATGGCTGAGAAACTCGACGATCAGGAAGGGCGCTCTCGGCGCAACAACATCCGTTTAGTAGGGGTACCAGAAAGCGTCAAGGGACCAGCACTCGATCTCTTTGTGGAGGAACTGATCCAAACGCAACTCAAACCTCGCGGTCTCTCAAGATTCTTCTCGGTGGAAAGAGCCCACCGTGTACCGGGCGGGCGACCCAAGCCAGGGGCCCCCCCGCGACCTATCCTGGCGCGACTTTTTAACTTCCGGGACCGAGATGCGATCCTACAGTCGGCCCGAGTCGGTCCCCCTTTGAGAATAGACAACAGCGATGTGACACTGTACCCGGATTACACGGCGGCGGTCACTAGACAGCGGCGAAATTTTTGGGAAGTCAAGCGAGAGCTGCGAAACAGGGAACTGAAATATGCAATGCTTTTCCCAGCAAAGCTCAGGGTTGAAGCGGAAGGGAAGAGCTGGTTTTTCGCGACGCCGGAGGAGGCCCATGACTGGCTGGAGGGGTGGCGCCCGGCCACGGGGGGTAACCGGCAAGGAGCAAAGTATAGACAGCAACGTTCTCAAACAGGCCGACCCTCAGGAACAGAGATCATGACAGCGACCAACATCGAGACGGCGCCTGGCAGTGACATAGAATGACGTACTTGTTGAGGTGTCTGGCGCAAGGGGATCGGCCCGGGGCGCCCCCGCAGGGCTCTGCCTCATGCCAGGGGAGTGGCAATAGTGGCCGCGTGATGCTCTATCTGAACAATGTGACCTGGACCGGGAAGACATAAGGTGCAAGCTGTACGCCCTGGACAATGAGGACACACTTGGGGACAGGCGGAGGGCACGGGACGACTCCCCCCCCCCTTTACGCAAGTACACAGTTATGGGGTTAAAGCACTCTGCTAAGTTGGGGTGGCGGGTAGTTTTGAATCCGCTATGCAGGGAGGCAGGGAGGGGGTGGAGGGATGGGGTCAGTTATTTGAGTTTATTTTTGTTATGATTACAATTTTAATGTTTGGTGCTACAGGTCAGATTAAAATAGATGACAGAAGAAGAGACGAGCTCCCAGTTATCCACGGCAGACTAGCCGTTAATAATCACTATGGCAGACACGACCCTAGAAGACAGTGACACTGGCCTCCGGACACAGACTTCTCATGAGTCTGGCCCCCGCTGAAAATAATCTCGTGGAATGTCAACGGCCTGGGGGACAAAATCAAACGAGGTCTGGTCTTACACTACCTTAGACGTAAAATCCTACGGTCGCACTCCTCCAAGAATCTCACCTGCAGGGAACGACCGTAAAGGCTCTCGATAGATGGGGGTTTAACATGGTAGTTCACTCCGACTTCACCTCCGGGTCCAGAGGGGTGGGGATCCTAATAAACAGGCGATTCCCCTTGATAGTAACTGGAACACACAAGGATGATCAGGGAGGTTTGCAGCAATAACATGCCAATGGGATGGTAGACTATATAATATTGTGTCAGTATATATCCCGCCGATGCTACACCAGAATGCTTTTTCAGAGCTGGGGAAATTTCTACTCGCACTCCCAGATGGAGAACTCATTATGGGAGGCGACTTTAATGCCGTCATGGATACATCCTTAGATCGACAGCCCCCTAGGGACCCGGGAGGGACCAATCGCAAATTAAACGGATTTGTAGAGGCGCTGGGACTACTGGATGTCTGGAGAATCAGACACCCGGCGGGGCGACAATATACATTCCATTCCGGAGTACATAATAGTCTCTCCAGAATAGACTACGTCTTCACCTTAGCCACAGGAATGTTGGGAATGACTGAGATCACACACTTGCCCAGGGGAATATCGGACCACTCACCGATACTTATTGCATATGCACCCTTTGCCCCACGGAACCAGCGGGCATTCCCAATTCGCCCGGGGTATCTCAAAAATCGTACAATACGACAGGGCCTCATTAAGGCGACAAAGTGCTATTTTAAAGAAAATCAGCACTCGGTCCCCTCCCCAACGACTCTATGGGAGGCATACAAGACAGTCCTCCGTGGGCAGGCAATCCCCTTAATAGTGGGACAGAGACGGGAACGACAAGGCCACGTAGATAAATTGGAACAGAAAGTAGCGAAGGCAGAGGCTGCGCATGCGGCAGACGCCACTGAAGAAGCGACACAAAGTTACACCTTGCACAACAGGAATACACAGCTTACACAAGGGAGGAAGCCGTTGCTACGCTAACCACCACGCAACACACTGTCTACGAACAGGGTGATAAAGCAGGGCGACTGCTTGCCTGGTTGGGGAGAAAGGAAAAGGGGCGTAACTGGATAGCACAGATCAGATTAGAAGACGGACGTATAGTAACTGCACCGCAACAAATTGCAGAAGCACTGGCAACACATTATACGACAGTATATACACCAATAGCTACTGCGACTGGGGAAGATAATCTCAAATTTCTTCGTGACATACACATGCCCAAGCTAACCCTAGAGGCAGAACAAGCTTTAGAGGCGGACATTACACCAGAAGAACTCACGCAGGCAATTAGAGCATTACATGCAGGAAAAGCAATGGGACCCAACGGGATCCCGGTTGAGTTCTACAAGTATGCAGCCCCCCAGCTGGTGCCACACCTATTGGCCATGTACGTAGATAGCTTGGAAACAGGGATCCTACCAAGAGATCAACGTCTCGCAACTATAGTTGCGATACCCAAACCGGGCAAGCCGGCGCAGGAGTGCACGTCCTACAGACCGATCTCTTTGATCAACGCGGAAGCAAAAATACTCGCAAAGGCGCTAGCCACCAGACTGCAACCCCACCTAGCCGCGGTGATCCACCCGGATCAATCGGGCTTTATGCCCAACCGCAATACAGCGCAAAATCTAAGAAGATTGCATGGGGTGATGGAACGTAGGTCGACCATAGCGGAGGACGCAGTGATAATATCACTTGACGCACGAATGGCATTTGATTTAGTTGAGTGGCCTTTCCTTTTTGCAGCCATGGAACACCTAGGTTTCGGGCCAAAATTTCGTGCATGGATCCAACTATTATATACTCAACCGATAGCGCAAGTGGTGGTTAACGGCCTTATATCGAATGAATTCCCACTAGGGAGAGGGACACAGCAGGGCTGTCCATTGTCGCCACTCTTATTTGCAATGGTACTTGAGCCTCTGGCGGCATGGATCAGGTGGGACCCAGTGATACGTGGCCTACGATGGGCAATCGACTGGGAAGACCGTATATCGTTATATGCGGACGGCATTTTATTATACTTAGCATCCCCAGCACGCTCCCTTAATCGCCTTTTAGATATATGTGCGGCCTATGGACGAGTATCCGGCTATACCATTAACTGGGAAAAGTCACTCCTCTATGTTTTACACGGCCCCCTGCCGCAGCTCCCACGAGGATGCACCCTACAGGTAGCAACCACTGGCCTTAAGTACCTCGGGATATTCATAACGCATGACCACATACACTTCACTGAACAAAATTTGACGCAGCCCTTGAGGAGATTCAAAAGTGATGTCGCACATTGGCGCTCGTTGCCGTTGACCTTACTGGGGCGAGCTGCCCTTTTTAAAATGGTGGGGCTCCCCAGGTTTCTATACGCGCTACAAAACACACCATTCCCTGTCCCCCGGGAATACTTCGCAGCGATAAATGCCGAAATAACAACGCTGCTCTGGGACGGGAAAACTTCCCGTATAGCTCTGTATAAACTTACTAGAAGCTGGTATGACGGCGGCATCGCCCTCCCCGACATTAAAATTTACTATTGGGCTTCCCAGCTGGTGGCAATTAACTACTGGCTCCATGCCCCCCAGGGGGACCCAGCGTATCGAATGGATAGACACCTACTGGCCCCTTCTGGGATAATGGGAGCGCTTTACAACAAAAAGAGAAGGCATAACCTCACGGGCCCAACAGCACACACGCTACACATATGGTTCGAGGCACAAAGAGCCTTAGGCTGGGAAGGAGTAGTCACGCAAGCCATGCCTGTATGGGATACGAAGAGACTAGGTATGTTGCGCAATACCAAAGGCTTTAACAAGTGGGACTTGATAGGGATATCGACAGTAGGGGATCTAAGGAAGAAGGGACAAATAGTCACGTTCGCCCATTTACAGGCCACTTATGGATTAGCACAGACAGAGCTATTTCGCTATACTCAGGTCCGTCACGCGCTCCAATCCCTGCTGCCACCGGGAACACGACCTGAAGAGGCATCCCCACTAGAGGACAGGCTCTTGACGGCCCATCTCCACAAAAAGGCGATCTCACAAACCTACAGGAAAATAGTAAATAATCGCCCAGACCCCACAGCGGCGTTGAAGGCCAAATGGGAACTAGAATTGGGAGACATAGACGAGGCTGCCTGGCGGGAGGCACTGGCATCCCCTAAAGAGGCTTCCATACCGTCGCGACTTCGACTAGTGCAATTAAAAGTCCTGCACCGCACATACTTTGCCAGGACACTACTACACAGAATACACCGAGCAGATACGCCGCTCTGCCTTAGGAACTGCGGGGAAGTGGGTACATTCTACCATACCATATGGCTATGTCCAGAGACGACACGCTATTGGAAGGCGGTGATGCGTACACTCTCCCAGGTCACGACTGTCGCAGTTCTACCAGACCCGAGATGCTGTCTCCTTAACATCTGGGACCCTACGGATTTGGGTACCACAGCTCAGGACTGGGTCACCCTGGGAATGACCGTGGCAAAACGAAACATTGCACAAAAATGGGGTTCCAGTCTTAGCCCTACCCTTGATCAATGGTGCAGGGACATGGATTTAGCAATGATGGCGGAAAAGTCAGTTTATATTCATAGAGGGTGCCCCAAGAAATGGACAAAGATTTGGGGTAGATAAAACGCTTATCGGGGTGATATTTGTGAGCCCCCCCAATGGATGAATCCGAGACTGATAGTAGTGACTAACTACATTGTGGGAAAGGATATGTTTTGTATATGGACGGGTCGCGGGTGATAGTTAAAATGAGCTAATGAATCTATGAATGCCAACTGAGACCGTTTCTGTATAATATCGTGTTTTTAATCTATGCACCAATGAAAACTAGACTGTCAATGTAACATTAAACAAACTGTTAATAAAAAGATTTAAAAAAAAAAAAAAAAAAAAAAAATCACCAAAGGGGGGAGTTGATGGAGCAGGGTAAACGAAAAAATTTTAACCTCCTAATATTTATGTTGAATAATTAACACACAGGTTCGTCTCAGTAAATAACCAACCATGTATGTGTCATGATAAGTGTTATGGGTAACACGCCATCTCCGTGCAAACTAATTTACTTACAATTGTTAACGTGGATAACGTAAACCTAATGATTTGCGTACTAATTAGAATAATAATTGCATGATTTGTGCTTGGAAATAAACTGTGTGGTGGCAAAGTAAAGCGGTTAGTAAGTAAGAAATAGCTTTATATGTCGCTTTTGCTAGGTAACTCTTAATTGGGGTACTTAGAATGACGGGAGGGAAACGAAAAGGCTTATATTCTTTATTCTTAACTATGTTCTGTTTATCCTTATAATAGTTCGCTTAGGCCTGTTGTGCCGCGATGTAAAAATGGCTGCTGAGGCAAACAAGCTAGAGTACGCAGGCGCAAGATGGTTTCCGAGAGTGAGAAAAGCTGTGAACAAAGAGATCATGTGACTGTCCCAAAGCCTAGGATGGAAGCGTGGTCAAGGCTACGATGACCTTATTATACAAGCGTGTGCCAAAGAAGGAGTTAGCGAAAGACGTGAGAAGTTGCAGTGAATACGTGAATAAACAATGAACTGTTCAATTTAAAGTATCAGAAAAAGGATACAGATGGAGACCAATGTGCGCATGGATAATGTCATGAACCCGTGAGAAATGACAAGAAGAATGAACTATTAACAAGAACTGGTTGAACAAGGATATTCATAATGAGATGTATACTGACCCCAAATGGACCAATTAGAGAGAATCTCGCCCACAAAGATGTAACATTTTCACTTAGTAAGCTAGTATTAGGGTATAAGAAGACCTACTCTTAGGTAGGGGAGAGAACTGCTGTTTTATATTTTTGTTGAGCACGGGGCGCTGCTGTTGGAGAAACCTTTTTTGCTTTTAATAGATTTTCCATTTTTAATACTATTAGACCTTTTTATTCTTAAATACTAAAGGGGAAAAGAACGGCATTGTGGCGGAAACACCATATAGGTGGTCCGTCGAGAAGGCCTGTTTTACTGGACAGATAGACAGTTTTTCGGGAGTTCTATGCTGTGATCTGAATTCATTGCTGTGACGAACTTTGTTTTTCCATCTAATAGGTATGCATTGCAATTTCAATTTATTCTTATAATGATGATAAATGTAATAATCTGAATAATAAATTTGAAACTTATTCATGCTTCTAAAAATTAGATAAACTTTATTATCTTTAAAACAATGAGTCTGTGGTTCTTTAGCTCAATGATAAATGTAAATGTTTAAAAGTTTATAGTGATTGAGCTGGTCTTAATCACCATCAACTGATTCCTACTAGTTGGTCCATCGACCAATGAGCGGAATACCTTAATGTTTGAGAAGTATTATGTCATTTTAAAAGGTATCCCGTCACCTTCCAGCAAGTCATTAACTGTTTTCTCCTAAGTAAAAACGGATGAAATCCAGGGAATATATGAGAGAGTGAATGTTTATGCGGTGTTATGGGCCCCACCGTCATATGGATATAGTTGTGGAAAAAGAGATATTTGTACCTGGACGTCCAAAGCATATAGGAGAAGAAATTTTATTGATAGCGCTGGATCAACAGTTTGGCCTTCAATACCAATTTCAAATGTGAATTTTGATGCTTTAAGGAGATAAAAGCCTTATTGTTTCAGAAGGAAGTTGCCTTAACATCTGCACAGAAGATGTTTGATCTTCAGTTTGCAAGGTCTCCTTCTGAGATACAGTTGTTACTAGGCACTAACCTCCCACATCATTTCAGGGAGCTGTGCACCGCATTTTTAACGCATTCAATACTGCAGGTGTAGTACACTTTTTAAAAATAATTAGCTTCGGGTTGGTTAGTATCTTCCAGACTGTCTTTGGAGTGATTCCATCTTTCATGCACTCCGTGCTCTGAAGCATATTTGGAGGCTTGCTGCTTGTCCTGTTCCTCATTGTTGGGATACTGATTTATTTTATCGCTCCACAATGAATATTCAGTCACACGGCCAAATGGAGATGGTGCAGCCACATGTGCTCCTGTGTCGTGAGAGGACGACACAGTATTTTGACGCACCCTTGCTTCAGGAACTAAATGATAACTGGTTCTTGCCCATTCGGTCCATCTGGTTACACTGCATGCAGCCTGTATTCCGCTGTCTCCTGTGCACTTTTGAGTGTGCCCTGGATATATGCCTTGCAATGCAACTGGTTCAATCTACGGACATAGGATTGTTGGTGGGCCTGTTAAAAGCTCACTTGTGAAGTTGCCCTGCGCGATTGCTGGAAAATGTATACCATGAGCCTTCCTGGAATGCCTCGGCTCTTGGATTTCTTGATCCTGGCACGTCCTCAGCGGATGCACTACTGGCTGTAACACCTTCGGCGGCTGCTGAGGGTGGTGAATTTGACCATGTTTGTTCATTGGAACTTGTGAGAGGGATGCCGATGGAAACATCATCTGCGGCAGCTGGGAACAGTTTTGTTTTGTCTGCTTCTCTGAACATTTACACAGACTGGTAGTTTCGACTAATGAAGATTTTTTTTAATTTGGCAATGTTTTTACTTACAAAAATTGGTTTGTATGTAGTCTTTTTATAAATTTTTTATGTTCCCTTTTATATACGTTTTTGGCTTTCTTAATGCTTTTAATTTTAAAGAGCACATTGCTTTGAGATTTAAGTTTTCTGAAATATTTAGTCGCCTTATGTCCAAGGAGTGTCCAAGTTCACTGCGTGAAATGTTGATGTTTGTTGTTGTACTCTCTGAGACAGCCATGCCAGGGTGAATCAATAATGACCGCTTGACTAGAGCTCCAGCATGGCAACATGGGTGATGTGTGTTATATAATAAACACCAATCCTTTGTTTAGACAGAGGAGCATTTTGCTGTCATCGAGATCGGCCCATGCTTGAATTCCAGCCCAGCTGAATCCTGTTTAGCATCCTGAGAAGGACAATGGTCTGCTCTGCACAAGAACAGGCTCCCAGATGAAACATACCCACAGGTAACTGGGGAGTTAGATCACCCTAGGGTGTTCTGGTAGAATCACACCCCCTAAGCCCTCTAGGTTAGGAAGCGCAAAGTAGGATTCTAGATATGATTATACATGTATGCTTATAAACCATTCTAGTAATGCTGATTACTCTGTTCTGTTTCCTTCTATTAATCATTGCAGCACACGTATTTTACTTAAGAATCATAATGCTTCAATAAGTAATTGAAATGCCAATTTGAGTATTTCTTGTGTTTCCCTTTAGGCATGCATGAGTTATTAACGAAAGGGACTGATCTGTTTCCATGATTTTTTGGGGGGAATCAGAGTTGTCATGTTCTGAGGTTGCACATACCCATCGATACCTTGTATAATTTAGAGGCCCATAGGGTGCACTGTGAGCTTGCCAGCACTAAGGCCAACATATCCTGATGGTGTGCGCGGAATCAGTCTCGCACAGTTTTGACGTTTATGTTGTCCAAATGCACTGATAGTAGGAACCGTACAACACTGTAAGGTTAACTTTATTATTTTAACTACAGTCTTAGCATATTTGGGGAAAGAGCCTCTTTACCCCAAATATTCCAGTAGGTTTATTTGCTATTCTAACTTCGGTCCTGGAAAATTTTGGGGAAAGTTATAAATTCCCCAAGGAAGGGTTGAAAATGAATAAGTTTGAATTGGAAAAAGTGAGGGTGCAGCTCAGGGCAAAACATTTGTCACGGCATGCGGGAATTCTGTGCTCTTCTTGAGTTTTTCTGCCCTCCCCTGGAGCATGAACCAAGTACATGTGGTCATCCACAGCTCCTGTTTTTGGAGCTACTTTTTTCTTTGTGTTCAAGCACCCCATATGAGTGCTTGTGTTTTCAGTCCGTCTCCCATATACCCTTCCACGTAGATTCTACTCCCTCACACCAGTCCCCCTTCCATGTTTCTTCTTTTTCCTCCCATCCTCCTACCACTGCACTCTACTCTGAACCAATCTACTCTATACCACTGCATGCCATTGTAGTCTACACCACACTCTGCTCTATGGCACTGCACTCTGCTCTTCTTTGCACCTTTCTATGCCATTGCACTTTACGCCACCCTATACCACTCAACTCCACTGCACTCTATGATACCCTACTCTGCACCACTCTACTCTATGTCACTGCACTCTGCACCACTGCACTCTACTCTATGTCACTCTACTCTACGTCACTGCACTGTAGGCCACTCTACTCTATGCCACTGGACTCTACGCCACTCTACTCTGCACCACTCTCTGCCACTCTACTCGACTGCACTCTACCCCACTCTATTCTGCACCACTCTCCTCCACTTCACTCTACTCTACTGCACTCTATTCTGCACCAATCTACTCTGCAACGCTCTACTCCATGCCCCTGCACTTCATGCCACTGCACTCTACATCACTTTCCGCCACTTTACACAGTGCCACTCTACCCCACTCCAATGCACTTCATGCCACTGCACTCTACATCACTTTCCGCCACTTTACACAGTGCCACTCTACCCCACTCCACACAGCGCCACTCTACTCTAGCCCCTCTTCTCTACACCACTCAGCTCCACTCTACTGTATGCTAATCCACTCTACGCCACTCTACTCTATGACATCCCATTCCAAGCCACTCTACCCTATTCCAATTTACTCTACCCCATTCCAAGCCACTCTACCCCTATCTATGTAACGCTGCTGTACAACAAGGCTAAAAGACATTGGCAAATCCAATAGCTCTCGCATAGGCAAAACCTATTGGCTTTGCCAGTGCTTGTTTTCTTGGCACTATTTTCACCTAAAACCTCTCCAGATCTACTGATTGGATATTTGTCATTTTGGTATAATTTTATTTATCACAATTTACTTTATTTTCCCAAATTGGTTTGGGTGTTTTATGTTGTGGTTTCAATTTATTACTGTGTAGTGGTCTGGTTTTCATGCTTTGCTGATTGGAATGCTCACGCCATGATGTTCTGGCCGTGAAGATTCCAATTCAGAATATAGAAGTTTGTGTTTGAAAATGTTAAGGCAGTTGCTGCCTGATTGTTTCTTGAGCCGGCTGCTGCGCAGCACCTGATTACAATAAAGCCTCTCAACTAAAATCACCTTCGCCTTGCGTCCAACTTACTACATTTATGTTGGCGACGATCTTCAGGTGACTGCTGAACCCACGCCTTGGACAGTAATCTTCTTTTTGTTGTGCTGTTTTCCGTTTGTACGAAGAACATCCAAGGAAACTCCGACATTGGATAAAGTACTGTGAGGATCATCTCCGTTTTCCTATGGACTTTGAGGTACTGTTCAAATTTATTATACTTAGCGGCACTGGCATAGCAAGGGATTACGCGACGCTTTAGTGACGTCATTCCCTTATACTAATCATGGCAGTCTGCGTGCTATTTGTTTGACGCACGCAAGCGTAGGCGCCATCTTGCCTGTACTTTGTGAAGTACTTATTCCACGCAATGAAGAAAAGCAACGTAGCGGCCATTTTAATAGTGGCGCAACGCACGTCTTACGTAGGGCCATTTTAAGTGTGGCGCTAAAGATTTCTAGTCGAAACTTGTTTGCACAACGGGGAAAATAGTAAAATTTTGTATTCAATGTTTAGTAAAAAAAAAAATTGACAACGTTTGGAACGCATTGTTAAGACGGTGACACGCACACCTGGCGTGTCAAAGGAAACAACATTTGCATCTTCACGTGCATTGCTTAGACGGTGACACGCACACCTGGCGTGTCAAAGGAAACAACATTTGCATCTTCACGTGCATTGCTTAGACGGTGACACGCACACCTGGCGTGTCAAAGCAACTTCAAGATTGTTCTCTTCGTACGGTGATGCGCACACCTGGCGTATCAAAAACTGTTAAAACAGTCATTAAGACGCATTGATATTCCACAAATAAGATCAAACACTATCTTTACGGTGACATTAACCGCATCCAGTCTGCACATACTTACACGCTTTCATAGTGGTGACACGGACACCAAACGTGTAGGAGATGCAAGGATGTTACTCTTTTTGTAGTTTAAAATATGTATCTTGAACTGCGGTGACGCACACCAAGTGTGTCAACGAGTCATTTTTTTTTTTTTCTTCACGGTTCTTTTGCAACGGTGACACACACACACCATGTGTGTCAAATAGCCATTATTTTCTTGGAAAGGATTTGCCCTTATACAACAACTATATGCCTCTATTTACCTTTACTTGATTCGTAGTTGCAGGAAGTTTAATTGTTGCTCAAATACATTAAGTGCAATCTGTTGCTATCTGTTTGTTTCACCTTATCTTCTTTATGCTTCTCTCTACAGCTTGACAAATTGTTACTTTAATTTTGTTTACATATTTTGAGCATTTTAACAATGCAGTCTGTGTCTCCACCCCCACCTTTCCTCGAACTTCCAGGTAATCCGCCCATTTCATGGAAGAATTGGTATGACGCATTTGTCACGTATCTTGGTGCCATAGGTGCATCACGGTACAGGGCCGCGAGAAAGAAATGCCTCCTTCTTCACTCGTTGGGTTTCGAAGGGAGGTCTGTTTACAAAAATTTGCCTGCTTTAGCGCGTGCACAGGATGAAGAGGACATTGATGAAGATGTAGAAGCTGTCAAGAAGTTGGAGTTACGTTTTGACGTTCAACCTAGCTTAGTCGTCATCAGACACAAGTTCTTCAAATGAGAACAAAGACATGGAGAGGATGTTGATGCCTTTATTTCTGCTCTGCGGAAGCTGAGCGCAGACTGTCAATTTGAAGCCTTTACGGAGCAATTAATTAGAGACCAGTACATTTGTAAGTGTTCGGATAAGAACATTCAGCAAAAATTGCTGTCCATGGGCAATCCTTCCCTTGAGGAAACCATTCGTACTGCGAAAAGTATTGAACTGTCTAAGGTTTCTGTTAAAGAGTTAGATGAAAAAGTCACAACGAATGATACAGTGACTGTTGTTATATCAAGGGATGTTAAGAACACTGTAGTGCCACGTTTTGATAACAAATTTTTCAAACAAACTAATGTTGGTTACCGTTGTGGGAATCTTTCTCACTTCAAATCGGGAACAATGTGTCCAGCTAAAAATGTTGTTTGCAAAGTGTGTGGGAAGCTAGGGCATTTCGCGAAAGTTTGCCAAAGTTGAAAGCGTGGGAATACTTCTAATCTAGATGGAAAGCAAGTCTCTTCTTCTTCTGTCATGAATGTGTCAGTTGTGGAGTGTGCTGGTGACAACTTCAACAACATTCAGGATGACTTGAGAGACATAGTTGTGGTCGTTGGCGAGGAGAATGTTGCTGAGGGTGACATCTCTGAATGTGTGGATCCTAACGTTGATATTGACATCGGTGGAAAAAGAGTGTGTCTGTTAGTCGACTCAGGTGCAAGGATAACAATGATCACCCAAGAATTGTTTAGTGAGGTTTGGGGTTCTCGTCCTTTAGAGCCTCCTGACAGGTCCCCGGTTTCGTACGAAGGGAGGAGGATTGAACTAGCTGGGTTTTTTGAAGACATCCTTGAGTTTAGGAGTAGAAAGATTCATGGAAAAGTGTATGTGGCGATTAAAGGCTTGTCCATCCTTGGATGGTTTCACCAAGGACTGTTCAAAATGGTTCTCAGACCTGGGACCAAGGATCAGGTTTCTATCGTACGTTCTGATGATTTTAATATTAATCTCCTAGAACACTATCTCTCTGTTTTTGGTGGGGGTCTTGGTCAGATAAAGGGCTTCACTCATGTCATTAAGGTAAAGGATGATGCTATACCAATTAAGCACAGGCTTAGGAACGTTCCCTTCAGCATAAGAGACCAATTGGAACAGGAACTTAATGGTTTGTGTCAGAAAGGGATAATTGAACCGATCGAATCTTCTCTTTGGCTTTCTCCTTTGGTTGTCGCAAAGAAGAAGAATGGTGAACTTCGCGTTTGTGTCGACTTGCGCAGCATAAATAAGAACATTTGGATAGACTCACATCCACTCCCAAAAATCTGTGACATGTTGTCTTTGATCAGTGGTTCAAAGTGGTTCAGCAAGCTGGATTTAGCGTCAGCTTACCACCAGGTGGTTTTGGATCCCGCTTCTAGGCATCTCACTGCATTTGTATCGCCCATTGGTTCTTTTCAATATTGCCGAATGCCCTTTGGGTTGGCCTCTGCGGCGGCAGTGTTTCAGAGAATTATGCCATCCATGCTGAAGGGAATTAAAGGTGTTGTCGTCTTCCAAGATGATGTCTTGATTTATGGTGAGTCAAGTGAATCCCATGACGAGTCCCTGTATCGTGTCCTGGACGCATTGCAAGATAGTGGTGTTGTCTTAAAGAAGGAAAAGTGTATATTTAAGGTGCAGAAGGTGGAATACTTAGGGCATGTCCTTTCAGAGCATGGTGTAGAACCCAGGCCGGGCCTTGTCAAAGCTATTGTTGACAGTCCTTCTCCCAAGGATAAGGTTGGTCTGAAATCTTTCGTTGGGCTCTGTGAATTTTACTCACGCTTTGTGCCTGATTATGCTGCGAGAGTTCAACCTAGTGGTCTGGTTTTCATGCTTTGCTGATTGGAATGCTCACGCCATGATGTTCTGGCCGTGAAGATTCCAATTCAGAATATAGAGGTTTGTGTTTGAAAATGTTAAGGCAGTTGCTGCCTGATGGTTTCTTGAGCCGGCTGCTGCGCAGCACCTGATTACAATAAAGCCTCTCATCTAAAATCACCTTCGCCTTGCGTCCAACTTACTACATACTGTTTGAGTGCTGCATTAGTACTTTATACATTGCCTGTAAGTTAAGCCGGACTGCTTTTGTGCCAAGGTACCAGAGGGTTAAGCACGGGTTAATTTAGTAGCTTTTGAGATTCACCATGACTAGGATTGTATTTATTTGGGTAGGGATTCCACCCCTCTCAACTAATAACCCAGTTTCTTACAGTCAGGTTTTTATATATACATGGCAACTCTTTTGCCTTAAAGAGGAACAACTAGGTTCATAGATTAAGGGAAAACACAGGATAAGGATAATGGAAATACAACGCATAGAATGGACAAAAAATAGTAAATCTAACACACTGGGCAGGTCCTTTTACAGGCGAGTTTATTAACATGATAAGATGACAAGGAGAATCATCAATGTTGAATGGTTGCCATGGCATCTGCTTAGGAACTGCAAGCAGAAAATGTAACCCTAAGGTTTACTTTCACATTGGTGTAGAAGTGGGAATTAGTGGCAGCAAGAACAACAAATGTAAGAATAACAGCATGCATGAGAACTCAAGGGGGATGGAGAGGTTCTTAAATTGGAGCACATATATGCTCAGGGAAGAATGGTGCCGTCCTACAAATGAGGAACCTGGGCTCTGGGGTTAGATTAAAAGGATTCTCAAAATTGTTATCCTACAAGTTATGTTTTTCCACAGACCACGTACATCCCACCTTTAACGTTAGTGACGTTTTGTGCCTCATGGATCGTAGTACCATACTTGATGAGCCATTGCAATGATTTATTCTTATATAATCAGGAAAAAAATAAATTATTTCAAACAATGCGTTTTCCAGCTATGCACCCTTTTTTTTTAATCCCCTCTTCTGTTCCTGAATCCATGTGGTATCTCTGAGGCTTAGCTGAGGTAATCAGAATCCAGCTGTCTGTGTTCTCCGTATCCCAATTTCTGTGTAAAGAAGGCCTTTCAGATACAGTCTAACAAATATTTTCTAGGGTCTCAGACCCCCTTGTTTTAGAGGAGAAAACGGCACTCTTACAAAATACTCTTCTCTGTAGCCTTGGCGTGTTGACTGACTTGCCTGCTTTCTATTTTGCAGTAGGAAAACGAAGTAGTTTTACTACCTCTAGACACCTCCCCACCACCCACACAGGTTCTGGGCTTTTACTCTTGTTTTCTCAAATTCAAGTTGCAAGCCGTTTTTAAGTTCATTAAGTATTTAATAGAAACAGAATCAACCTTCCCTACTCCATCCCCCAGGATGAGCTCTTTCTCAGTCTCCTGTAGTGATAGAGGACAGTTCTATCTCGGTGTGAACCTTCCCTGCATCTCCCTTACTTGTCTTGAATTAATATTTCTTTGTTTGTATGTTTTCTAGATAGATAAGTAAGCACCATACGCTCCACTGCTGTATTTTCCAGGCAAGGGAACATGCCTCATGTGAGTTGGACAAAATGATAGTAATTGCCCCCAATGCTGAACTAAGGTGAGACTTTGCCCAGTCTCTCTGCCTAGGAATTCCTTTTGCACCCACAGCCCTAATTCCTGCTTGCTGTTTCAAGACTCTTTCTGAGGCTTGCCATTTATATCTTGTTCGCAAAAGAGACATTGTTTGATAAGATGTTCTTGCAAATTCTCCAAAGCATTCTGATTGTTTTTTATGTTTTTTATTATGATATTGTTTTGTCTTGTACTGCTATGTAACTAACTACCTGTTTAGTCTCTTCTTTTGCAGTGTCTGTATCTGGCTAATATACCAGTCAGTCAAGAATTAAACTCTTGCTATAATTGAAAAGTTGCATCCTCCATTCTGCAATATGGAATTTCTCAGTGATGAAAGTAATGGGTGAGACAGTACCTTAACACTGGAATTGTATTTCTTTTGTAGTTTTTTGCAACTCCCCCATAACTTTATTTGTTGGGAAATTCGAAGTTTTATACATTTCTCCATTATATAATTTAAGCCTTATTTTGTTTGAAATAAATGCAGACCTTAAAATGTTACATGTCCAGGTATAACTTGATATGTACTTACCTTTAATGAGAATACTTTTTGCAGGGGGCATTTGTTGCTTATATTTCCTTCTCACTTCAGTTTGGCAAAAGTGGAGCAATTTAGGGTCTGATTTAGGGTTTGGTGGATGGGTATTTAGTCACAAGAATGACGGACATCCCGTCTGCCTTATTATAAGTAATAAGGCAGAAGGGATATCTGTTATGCTTGTGACGGAATGCCCACTTGAGAAACTCTAAATCAGGCCCTTAGTTTATGCTTTACATACATATGCTATGTTTTTTTTCTGGATATCTTTTGGTTTTTGACCATCATGCTTGGGTGTTGCACATTAATAAGGGGCTGATTACGATCTTGCTAGGAAGGCCTCCGAATCAGATTCGGAATTGCAGAAACCGATCCGGAGCCCTTGTTCCCGACCGAATCGTCCCCCGTTCCGAACGACCAAGTATGATGCGAATATCTCAATGGGAGTCCAAGCGAACCGAGTCCATCACCATACGGGTGCATTGGAATCGGTCACTCGGACTCGCAGAGCGCGATTCGCTAGGAAAGCCCTCCGAGTCGTACGGAGGGCTTTCCTAGCGAGATCGTAATCAGCCCCTTAGTATGAAAATGTCTCACACATGTAAACTACAGCTCTAGAAATTTAACACATAACAACATGAAAACTTTCCATCCTTGTGTTGTCTTGCAATTTTTAATTAAAAAGAAATATACATATAAATGAAGTTTTGTTTTTTGATCAGCAAAGTTTGTTAGACAGACCAAAGGTATGTGGAGAGCAATTCTATCAAGCTTACTAAATGACAAGTGTTCAGTGTGTAGTTTTTTTTTTCTCCCTGAGCAAACTCCTGTGTGGTTCCTTTAAAAGTCAACACAGAATTTAATTGGTTTGAGAATATTACAATGTTTTGGTGTTTATTTTCTTTGTAGTGTGCTTTCACTTTTTGTATTTTTGTTTGATATTTTCTACTTATATATGCGATGCAGGTCTAAGCTGTGGCTTGTTTGAGGGTTTTTACTTTTATTTTTCATTTTTAACAATTTGTGAGTGTTTAGTAATTTATTAGAAATTCATGTATGCTGTCAAATAATATTTGGTACCTTGTGTCAGGGGTCACCCTCTGGGGATAGCCATAATATATACGGAATTGCTAGGAGGTTTGAGGGGGCTCCAGTACTTACCTTATTTCAGACATTCAGGTGCCGTCTACCCACAGAGGATAGCAGGGAAATGTGAATAGTGATGCAGAAGAGAGAAACACTGCAACTACTCTGATGGCAGGAGAAATGAAACCAAACTACATAGAATAGACGGTATCTTGTTTTGCTTGGAGGAAAGACAACATGAAGACAAGCAGGAAGGTGTAACCAGGATTATCATGGGAGGCAGCTATGATAAGTGAGGACTTTATTTCCCAATTGTTCCAGTTGAATTGTATAATCTGAAGGAGAGACTGCAGAAGATTTCATGTCTTCCTCCAGGAGCACAGTGTGTCTACCTTCATCTTGAGAGTTAAAACCTTCAGAACCTCATCTACCTGTTGGATTTGGAGGGTGATTTTCTGCTCCATTGGTAGTCCTGCCTTGGTTGCTACATATCCTTTAGAAAAGACAATGTGTACTTATACTTCATAACTAGGGCTCCCAGTTTTCCGTTTTTACTGATTTTTACAGATAAATACAGACAGAAAACTATTTATTTTCCTGTCTGTATTTATTTTTAAATACAGAAAAATACGGAAAAAGGTCTTCTCTGAATGTTTTTTTCTACTGTCAGTCATGAGTGCCAGGTCAAAAGGTGTACAGATTGTAAGTTAGGGGAGATGAAAAAAGACACCAGATTTCCTAATTAAGTGCAGAGCTACAGTTATTTATGCTATTCTACAATGTAAGTGTTTTCAGATAACGCTATTGCACTGTATACTGCTGGAATCTTTTGGACATTCAAATGCGAATATATATTTATCAGTCAAATAAATGTGGAAAAATACCCATAGCAGCTTCATTTATACAGAAAACTCATAATAAAAATGAATACAGAAAAAATAAGCAAAAAATAAATATGGATAAATACAGACGGAAATGTATAAAAAATAAATACCATAAAACTGGGAGCCCTATTCATAACGTTAGAAATCTCAAAGTGTGTTCAGTTTTAAGTCTTTTCTGTGAACGTCTCTGCTACAATCCATCGAAACCTTGATTATCTCCCAACTCAGTAAAGAAAATATCAATAAGATTCTTTGAACTCATTGACTATACTGTGACCAAGCATGTAAACATCTTCTCTGTCTTATGATGTAACAGGGTTTAGCTGTGTGAGTAACCTTGCAGTGAGTCTTTCTTTACTCCTGTGTAACAGGGTAGAATTTTTATTTCTTATACGTAACAAAACAATTGCAAATAAACACAAATATTTTTACAGTGCCCTCATTACTTATCTGAATCCTTCTGCACTTAGATATACTAGTAGTAGTTTTTTTATTTACAAAAATATACCAATATAGTGTTGCAGAGAATCTGTATTCCGAGACGGAGGTGAATTTCTACTCATATGAAGGCATACCAATAGGTGAAAGTTATTATGATGTTATATATTTTGTTCCCAGGTGCAGCGCTACTTGAATCAGAGGCACCAAGAACCTCTTGCATCTAACTGCTGCTCTTCACTCTTCCCCTTTTTATCCTGAAGATTAATATTCCTAGCAACCCGCTGGTTCTATCTATTGATTCTGGGTGGACGAGCATGGAGACCTCATCATATTCTATTGACCCTTGTGGAACAGACCGAGTGTGTGACTCATTCTGAATTGTGTGACAGCATTTTAAAGTTTGTTGTATCTTTTAAAATGTACATTTATATACTTTTTAAGACATAACACATAATCAATCAATCATAGGTTTCTTAAGCGCAGCTACTCACCCAAGAGGTTCTTCGTGAACTTTGAAAGTGTTGGCGTCTGTCTGAGGTGGAGTGGGAGGGTGTTCCAGGCCTTGGCCGCGAGGAAAGAGAAGGAGCGACCTCATGTTCTGGTCTTCTTGATGCGTGGCACCGTAGCAAGGGAGAGCTGGGATGAGCAGAGGGATCTTTGGGGTGTGTGGAAAGAGAGGCAGTAGTTCAGGTATGCAGGTCCGGTGTTGTGGAGGGCTTTGTGGGCATGGGTGAGAAGCTTGAAGGCGTTTCTCTTCTCGATAGGGAGCCAATGTAGTGTCTGCAGGTGTTGAGTAATGTTGCAGTGGCGCAGTAGGTTGAGGACTAGTCTGGCGGAGGCGTTCTGGAGTTTGCGGTTGAGGTTCTTGTTGATTTCGGCGTACAGAGCGTTGCCGTAGTCAAGTCTGCTGCTGATGAGGGAGTGAGTGACGGTTTTTCTGTGTTCGAGGGGGATCCATTTGAAGGTCTTTCGTAGGAGGGTGTGGAAACGGGAGGATGAGTCAGCGTTGATTTGGCAGTCCATTTTGAGTTGGGAGTCCAGGATGATTCCGAGGTTGCGTGCGTGGTCTGTGGGGGAGGGTGGGTTGCCGAGGGCGGGGGGCCACCTGGTGTGGTACCAGGCATCGTGGTGTGGGTCCATAAGGAGTACTTCGGTTTTGTCTATGTTGAGTTGTAGGCAGCTGATCTTCATCCACCTGGCGACTGTTTCCATTCCTTGTTGAAAGCTGTGTTTGGAGACGTTGGGTTCGTAGGATAGGGAGGGGATGAGTTGGGTGTCGTCTGCGTAGGATACAATGTTGAGTCCGTGGGATCTGACGATTGGGGTGAGCGGGGCCATGTAGACGTTGAACAGGGTGGGGCTGATGGAGGATCCTTGGTGAACTCCGCAGGTGGTCGGTGTGGGATCCGAGAGGAAGGGTGGGAGTCTGACCCGCTGCGTTCTGCTGGAGAGGAATGAGCGGATCCAGTCGAGGGCCTTGTTCCAGATCCCTGCGTCGTGGAGTCTGCGGGCTAGGGTGCGGTGTGAGACTGTGTCGAAGGCTGCGGAGAGGTCCAGGAGGATGAGGTTCACAGTCTCCCCTCTGTCAAGGAGGAAGCGGATGTCTTCTGTTGCGGCGAGGAGGGCGGTTTCGGTGCTCTAGCTTTTCCTGAAACCGGATTGAGAGGTGTCGAGGATGTTGTTTTCTTCAATGAAGGAGGCGAGCTGGCTGTTAACGGCTTTTTCGATGACTTTTGCCAGAAACGGGAGTAAGACGATGGGCCTGAAGTTTTTGAGGTCGGTGGGGTCCGCCGAGGGTTTTTTCAGGAGATGGTTGATCTCAGCGTGTTTCCAGTCGTCGGTGATGGAGGCAGTTTCGAAGGAGCGGTTGATGATTCGGCGAAGCTTCGGGGCGATGATGTTGGCGGCTCTGTGGTAGATGTGATGGGGGCAGGGATCCATGGGGGCCCCGGAGTGGATAGACTTCATAGTCTTCTCAGTGTCTTCGGTGGTGAGAGCGGCCCAGCTGTCAAGTGTTGGCTGCGGGGGTCGGGAGTGGGAGGTGTCGGTTCCTCGTGTTGGTTATTGTTGTCGTAGATGGTCTTGATTTTGTGGTGAAAGAAGGAGCTGACTTTGTTGCAGAGGTCCTGGGAGGGATGTCTGTAGTCTCACTGTTAGGTTGGGCGAACTCTTTGATGATGCTAAAAAGCTCCTTGCTGATGTGTGCGTGGGTGGAGATTCTGTCCTGGAGTGCTTTCTTCCTTGTGTTTCTGATGAGCTTGTGGTGGGCAGTGGTGGCTGCTTTGAAGTTGTCATGGTCTGTTGTTGTTTTGGAGTTCCTTCAGATCTTTTCGAGGTGTCTGCAGATTCGTCTGGATTCTCGGAGATCGGTGGAGAACCAGCTGGCTCTCTTGGCGTGTGTGTTGGTAGTTTTCCTGAGGGGACGATGGTGTTGGCGCATTCGGTGATCCATTTGTGCAGGGTTCGGGCTGCGGTGGTTGGGTCGTCATCAGTGGTGGTTGGAGTGGAGCTGCTGAGGGAGGCGGTGAGCTGGTCGTCGGAGATCTTGTTCCAGTTTCTGCGTGGGAGCTGGTGTGGAGTTTTGCGGGTGATGGTAGTTTTGAAGGTGAAATGGATGCAGCGATGGTCCGTCCATGGGAGTTCGGAGGTGTGGCTGAAGGTGATGGAGTTACCCGCTGTGAAGACGGGTTGAGGATGTGTCCTGCTGAGGGGTCCTTGGGTGTCAATTGGTGAAGAACGCTTGCAATTGTTGTCCTGGCCTGTGTTGAGGGAACAAAGGGCCAAGGAGCTGTAGGGCTGGTGGGTGGGGGTCCGGGGTTCCTGGCGCTGGTCATGGATGGGTTCAGACGGGCTTGCCTTTGGCGCGCACAGCGGGTGCCATTAAGTAAGAGTCGGGGGAGGGAGAGCAGCTGGGAGGCGGGCGCGGGAAGACGCGGGAGGGGCCGCAATGCAGCAGCAGCAGGAAGGAGGACAAAAAGGACAAAAAAGGAGGGGAAAAAGTGAAATTGAAAACTAATGCAAAAAGGCAAGAAAAGGAGGGAAAGTGAAACTGAAAAATAAGTCAAGAGCAAAACGAACGAAAAAGTCAACAGAGAAAAGAAGGCAATGGACCACAGTTAGAAAAAGCGCAAGGAGAAGGGAAAAAGGCAGAAGGACCTCATGGAGCGGAGCACAGCACATGGGCCTCGAACACCAGACTGGGCAGCGCTGGGGGCAGAGGCTCTAAGACAGAGCTGCGCGAAGAGGAGCAGTTTCCTGACCAGGAGTTTTGTTTCATTTTTTATTGTTGCCATGTATGGAAACTATGTTCCTATTTCATTTTGAAAACTCATACATGTATTATATTTTTATTTGAATTTGGTGATCTTTTCAAAATGTGTTAACATTAGTTAGGTATTGTTCATGAACAGTGAATAATGTCAATGATCACATGATTCTTAAGAAACAATTGGAATTTATTTTAGGGAAGGGGTTGTTTAGTGTTGTAATTTGATAGGAGTACACAGTCACATGATATGTATCAACCAATGATTTGTGTCAGATTTTAAACCTTGTTTTTTTCATTGAATACTCAAAGTACTTCCAGTCATTTGCAATCGTCTAACAAGCTGGAAAAATCTGTATTACCAGTTTTTTGGAGTGTTGAATCCTGTGGAATTTCTGCTTATACTGGGCCTAAGCGTATACTCCGAAACATAACTAAGAGAGTGATCTTAGAGTTGTTGGGGATAATGTAAAGTGATTTAGATTTTGTGGTATGAATTATAGTCATGTTCTTCAATTATAACAATAATAGAGTCAGTTCCACCCTACTGTAATGAGTTGACAGACGGAAGACATAAACTTGGATGTATTCCTAGGGTCCATCTTTATTTTAAAACAAAGTATGACCTCTCCACTTTGCATACAATGTTTCTCAACACTTGCGTTATCTTCTCTACATAGCTGAACATCAGAAGTGGATGTTCAGTTCCATGAGTGAGCATGCTTGTTTGATGTGAACCAGATTATGACAGTGAATTCTAGAAATTATAACTTTGGTAGCATTTCACATGACAGCATGAAATTTGACACACTACATTCCTTCCTAGACATGGAGTTCATCTTACAGATATAGGTACTGGTCTATCTCTGCATACTCCTCATATTTGAGCCTATGATGGAGCTCCATAATCATAGTGTTCACATCTCGGCATAACACAACCGTTTTTCCCATACTTTACTCTTGGGCCCAGTCTTTGATTGTAAATTATTGTTTTGTTTGTTGAATCAAGGAATAGCCATGGGAGTTGAGATAGGTTGTCCCTGATGTCCCGGGGTCCTTCCTACTATGGCTCTGCAAACTGGGCCAATTACAACCCTTTCCACACTTGACTCTCAAGATCTTGGATATAAAAGCTGGGACCCTGACAGCTCACGCAGCAAAACTGGAAGGCCAAACAGTGGACAAATTATTTTTCCACAGTGTATCAGAAAGGATCCAGTTGTGGCCTAGCAGTCGAAGGAGCCAAGGGAACGTAGCTCACACATGACAATTCAATTGCAGATCCAGCTACGATCCCAGTCCCAGCCTTAGAGTTAATCCCTGAGATGGCACCAGAGTTTACGGAGAAACAATTCTGCAAAGCAATAATGAGCTAAAGACATCAGAAAGCTTGAAAACTTGATATAATTTCCCCAGAGTTTTCCACAATTTACTAACCTGGGCTCCTGCTCTAAAGTCAGCTTATAAAGCTGTTTGGAAACATGAAGCCATCCCACCCTCCTGGAGAACAGCTATTATAGTACCAATTAACAAAAAAGACCCTCGCAACAAACCAGGTAAGTATCGACCGATTTCCTTGTTGAATGGAAACCAGGAAAATATACCACAAACTATTCTGAAATTGACTTCCGGATTGTGCCTAAGAAAACAAAACAAGATGCTATCCGACCTTCAAGCAGGTTTCAGGAAGGGAGTAGGGACCAGAGACCGGGCAATGAGACTGAAATTCACATGTATTAAATATACACTTTTTAAAAAATCACCTCTATATATGGTCTTCATAGACCTGAAGACAGACTTGATTTCGTAGACAGAGTGCTACTTTGAGGAGAATAAAAAGCTATTGATGTTCCAGACAAGCTCATGACTTAGAGCACGGGTACTCATAGTACGGCCCGCGGGCCGCCAGCGTCCCGGCAAGCCTTCCTTGGCGGCCCGCGGACCTTGCAGACATCGTACCTGTTTTTAAAAAAAATTTTTTTAAAGAGTGTCATCAAACACCGCCGGTTGCAGCAGCGCGGACTCCGAGAGACTCTGCTCTATGGGGCCGGGCGATTCTTTAAAAGACATTCACTTGTTAATGAGGCTTTGTTGTATTTCACCTCTTCTTAGCGCCCCTGCATCTCCACTCTGACTGAGTGGAGATGCAGGGGGCTAAGAAGAGGTGAAATGCAACAAAGCCTCATTAACAAGTGAATGGTCTTTTAAAGACCAGTGGAGTACTCGGGTGTGGCTGTGTGTGTTCCCGGGAAGCTGTCTCAGCCCGGGCTGACACACACGCAGGGTGAGGTGAGAGAGGGTGACAGAGAGAGGGAGACAGAGGGAGGGAGACAGAGAGAGACAGAGGGAGACAGAGACAGACAGAGAGAGAGGGAGACAGAGAGAGAGGGAGACAGAGAGGGAGGGAGACAGAGAGGGAGGGAGACAGAGGAAGGGAGACAGAGAGGGGGAGACCGAGAGAGAGGGAGACAGAGAGGGAGGGAGGGAGAGGGAGACAGACAGAGGGAGACAGGCAGACAGAGAGAGAGGGAGACAGAGGGAGGGAGACAGACAGACAGAGGGAGGGAGACAGAGGGAGGGAGGGAGACAGACAGACAGAGGGAGGGAGACAGACAGAGGGAGGGAGACAGACAGAGAGAGAGGGAGAGAGAGAGAGAGGGAGACAGAGGGAGGGAGACTGACAGAGGGAGGGAGACAGACAGAGAGAGAGGGAGAGAGAGAGAGAGAGAGACAGAGGTAGGGAGACAGAGGGAGGGAAACAGAGGGAGGGAAACAGAGGGAGGGAAACAGAGGGAGGGAGACAGAGGGAGGGAGACAGAGATAGAGGGAGGGAGACAGAGAGAGATAGACAGAGGGAGATAGAGGGAGGGAGACAGAGACAGAGGGAGGCAGAGGGAGGCAGAGGGAGACAGTCAGAGGGAGACAGACAGAGGGAGAGAGAGGGAGGGAGACAGACAGACAGACAGAGGGAGGGAGACAGACAGAGGGAGACAGACAGAGGGAGAGGGAGACAGACAGAGGGATGGAGACAGACAAGAGGGAGACAGAGAGAGAGAGGGAGACAGAGGGAGGGAGACAGACACAGAGGGAGACAGAGGGAGGGAGACAGAGGGAGGGAGACAGAGGGGGAGGGAGACAGAGGGGGAGGGAGACAGAGGGAGAGGCAGAGGGAGGCAGAGGGAGGGAGACAGAGAGAGACAGAGAGGGAGACAGAGGGCAACAGACAGAGGGAGACAGAGAGGGAGGGAGACAGATAGAGGGAGACAGAGGGAGACAGAGGGAGGGAGACAGATAGACTGAGACAGAGGGAGGGAGACAGACAGAGAGAGACAGAGGGAGGGAGAGGGAGGGAGGGAGACAGAGGGAGGGAGACAGAGAGAGAGAGTGAGGGAGACAGAGAGAGAGAGAGGGAGGGAGACAGAGAGAGAGACGAACAGAGTGAGTGAGACAGAGGGAGACAGAGTGGGAGGGAGGGAGAGAGAGAGGGAGGGAGACGGAGAGAGAGAGGGAGGGAGAGATAGAGAGAGGGAGGGAGAGATAGAGAGAGGGAGGGAGGGAGACAGAGCGAGCGAGCGAGAGAGAGAGAGAGAGATGTGTGTATGCCTGGTCTGGTGGCTCAGTGGACGAAGGCGTCCGCTGCAGGGGCCTGTGTTCAACCTCATGGTCATAGTTTTTTTTTGTGCTCTAGCCCCGCCCCCCTCCCCCACTGACCCCGCCCCCACCGGTGCGGCCCTCGGCCACAAACCACACTGTAAATTTGGCCCCCGAGAGAAAGTTTGTGAGTACCCATGACTTAGAGCAACACTACTGGGGAAACACTGCCAAGTTAAGATGTGGCACCAGTGTGGAATGCACACCTGAATTCAAGACTGAGTCTAGAGTAAGGCAAGGTTGCATACTCGCCCCCATGTTATTCAACTTATTCATAAACAAAATGGGTAAATGGCTCCTGGACTTGAACCTGGATATGTCAATGATGGGCAGAGAGAGAAACTATCTCTACTACTCTCTGCTGATAAGACAGTCCTTCTGGCAGGCAATGGGTTGTCAATGCACTGTCAGTTGAAAAGCTTCAGAACTTACTGCAGCTCTAAAAACCTTATTATTAATGCAAAAACCTCTAAATTAATGGTATTTAATTCAATACAAAAGTTAAAAATCAACATTCAAACTTAACGAAGCCAATCTGGATTGCGTCAAATCCTTTGCCAACTTACAAATTAGTTTCAATGACAAATTTACTGAAGTAGAAAAAAAAAACAAAAAAAGAGATGATGGAGGGGGAGACAGAAGGGATCGGGAGTAAGAGGGATTGTAAGGTCAAAGCTTATCCACAGAGAGAAATACATGGAGGACCTTCTGTGCCTTGGAGTTATTGTGATCTTTTTACATTTACAAATCCATTTCCGAGGTTGAGAGAAAGTCCTGATTAGTGGTACACTCAAATTGACAGATTTGTGAAAATGTCAAAGGTACTTCGGGAAGATCTGAATACTTTTTTGACATTGCTGTTCCCAGAGATGTGTGGGCTGAGTGTAAGATGACTGCACAATGGCCCACTGCAGAACCACTGAGGGATGTTGTAATGAATGCTCCATGGTTATGGAGAGCACCTTCAGGTGATTAACTTTTCAAAAATCTCGAACAGGGGTATCTTGGAAATTTTGTGTCCCATTTCATTCTTGGTTTGCTCCTGGAGATTTGTTCACATATCCATCAGAATGTGATTTGCTGGCCGTCCAAGCCATTAGACAAAATCCGGCGGTATGCAACGTATTTTAGTGATGATTAAGAAGCCAGGCTGAAGAGAATTAAGGAGAATTTCAAGTTGGCTCAGACGAAATTAGCCCAGAAAGAATTTCAGAATGGTTTGTACCTTACGAATTCTGGTTATGTAGCTAGTGGTGGAAATGGAATGCAGGGTTCTGGATTTCAAGGTGGTGATCAAATAATGCAGGGTGGGAATGGTGTCCCACTCAGTAGAGGATGAGGAATGCCTGTTGACCCATATTCGGGAATAGATATAGATAGCCATGTTAAAGAAGACAACGCCATGTCATTGTTGCAACAAGTTGGTTAGTTGAAAACATGAGTAGAGTTTGATGGCCATGGGCTTGATATGAATGCTATGCCAGCTCAAAATGTAGAAATGCAAAGACCCCCTAACCCTAATGTGCCACAAGTCTCCTTGATACAGCATAGCCTAAAAATCCTGAAGTTTAATGAAAATGCAAGTGCCCGATCTCCACAGAATCCTTTCCGGAGTCAAATACTTTCCAACAGTTCCTGGTCTTTGACATTTTCGAAGATCTATGGTCTGATCATTCACAATGACATTGTCTGAGAGGGGAGGAGGATTGAGTACTTGGCGCAACCCTAGAGTTAGACCACAGTGGTCCATATGTGAAAGCAGAGGTGAATGGTCACCCAGTATCCTTTCTCATTGACATTGGTGCTACCCATTATATGGTACGTGCAGTGGAAGTCCCAAACTTACCCCTCTCAAGAAAACAAATCAAAGTTGTAGGCATTGCCAATAAGCAGATAATTAATCTTGTTTCAGCTAAGGCCCCCGTGAAGATTGGTCACTTAAAGGAAGAACATCAGTTTGTAGTCAGTGATTCAAGTCCTTGAGCCTTCTATAGAGAGATCTTTCGTGCAAAATCAACTGCGTGATTTACTGTAGCCCAAATGGCGTTGAGCTTCAAACTCATGATGAAGATGCAGATTTTATCCTGAGCATTCAGCATTCCGTTGGGTTATTCCTCGCTCTGACAAGGAAACATTTGTCACCCGATTTAAGGGATTCTGTAACTGAGGTAGTCTGGGATTATTCTGGTGAAGATATTGGCCTGAATAAAGGTGTTGAACCTGTAAAAATACCTAATAAACGGGATGCTGAATTTCTGCAAACGCCTCAATTGACTTCTCGCCAGAAGCGGTGGTCAGAATTTCCCCTGCAATCAAATCCATGTTAGAATAAAGCATTTTTTTATTGGCATTTCAATAGTATACAGTGTTACAGGAGATACAACACCTATGCACAGCATAGGGTTTCCAGTGACCTCTCACAGTACAACAATAGTAGCAACCTGAAGGAGACAGTCAGAGCATCTACAGTTTTATATACCAGTATCACATGTCAGTAAAATCAACAAAGTATAAAGAAATAAGCAGGAAACGAACAAAGTTGTAGAAAATGGTATCCCCCACTGCGCTCTGATCTAGTACCATCAATCGCAGCATATCATCCTCATGCAGCAGTGTCCGGGCATTAGATAAGAGATCCCTCAACACCACTAGCAGTTCATCCGGTCCATTTTAGAGCTCAAACACTCTGGTCACTGTGTTTGTGTGCCAACAGGACCAGGATGCTCATCTTCTGGCATTTCCCCTGTAGAAGAGCAGGCATTGGTGTTATCAGCAGTCAAATCGTGAACGATGGTCCCCTCATGCAAGTATATCATCTGCCAGTCTATCATGTCTCACTTTTTTCATATGTTTTTTTCCTCCCCGGCACATTCCGTTATATCTCTCAGCCATTGAGCCGACAAGGGAGACCTAGGACTAAGCCATCTAATGGCTATGCGCCACTTAGCTAGTGTCAATCCAATTAATGCAGAGCGTCTGCTAAGTTTCTGTTTTTTCTTTGTGGGGACTAGTCCCAGTAGACAGTGTTTCAGCTCTCTCGGGATCATCCAGCCCGTAGCCCTGTGTAAATGTTGTAATATCTCATCCTAATAAAGTGTGATTTGAGGACAAACCTACACGACATGGAAAAAGTCTGCTGGCTTGTGTCCGGGTAAATAGCATGCAGGAGTTTGGGGGAGAGGTATGCAAAATGGATTATGTTGTATTAGATATGTTTAAAACTGGAATTTACTGAGACTTCCGGCACCCCTCTGTGTATATTCGATCATTCCACAGATGTGATGGGAAATTTGCACATCTGATGCCACGTGTCCTCCATCTTTTTAAGGGGCTTTGCAAACTATCTGTTCAGAGGGCACGGTATATGTGTGTGATGAGTCTCCAACCCCCCCCATCATTGTCAATAGAGTGACAAGTGTTTGTGTGGGTTACGGGGCCTCAGGAAATCCTAAGAATATTTCTTGCACTGTGGCAGCAATCTTGGCATGTTGAAGGAACTGTCCTTGCCCCAGATTAAACGTTTCAATTGCGTCATGTAATAGAATGAGTTGGCCCGCCAGGTATAAATCATCCAAAGTGACACAGCCCCCTCTTGCCAGAAGTCTATGACCATCGACTGCACTATTTGCGCAAATGGTCAGATTTTCCATACTTTTAGTTTAGGAGAATAAGGCTGTCTTATGAAGCACCCCCTGCACCGCCCGTTCCCAGAGCCTACATACCGGTTTGATCACATAGGGTAAAGTTCCGGGTTTACGATTACCACAAAGTAATAAGGCCCCCAGATAAGCGTCACCATATGTGCCCGACAGTAGGGACGTCTCCCAGTTTGTTTTTTCATCAAACGAGTGAACAGTGTGTTGCAGGTGTGACGCCAAATAGTACATGTCGAGGTCTGGTACCTCCATAGAGCAAAGCATATTAAAGGCGATCTTAGGAAGTCCTTGGGATTCCCTGATCATGGGCATACAGAAATCCAACAAGAAGTGGCAGGCTGTTCAGGACCTGCGAAAGATCAATAATATTGTTGTCCGATGTTGTCTTGTGATACCGAATCTAGCTGTAATACTGGTCCAAATCCCTTGTGATGCCAAGTGGTTCACAGTACTGTATTTGTGTCAAGCATTCTTTTCCATTCCTTTGCAAGAAGACTGCCAGTTGCTTTTTGCATTCCAGTTTGGAAACAGAGTTCTGGCATGGTGCAGAGTTCCTCACAAGTATACAGAAAGCCCCTCGATCTTTAACCAGATATTGAAAAAAACATCTGGCGACCCTAAAGTTGCTGTGTAACTCCATTCTGATCCAATATACCGATGATCTGCTGGTGGCATCGACAATGCAAGAAGAATGCAGTCAAGATACCATAGCACTGTTGAATCACCTAGCCAAAATGGGCTTTAGGTGTCCCCGGCCAAGCTACAGTACTGCCAGAAAGAAGTCCTGCATCTAGGACATCACCTTCAAAAAGAAGCAAGAAAAGTGTTTCAGAAGAGAATTTCTGCCATATTGTAGATGAACCTTCCTAAAACACAGAGAGAAGTCGGGATATTTCTGGGAATGGTGGGCTATTGTTGTCAGTTTATTCCCAACTTTTACCTACTGGCCAAGCCTCTATAGAGGCTTACACACAAGGATGTATCAGATCCGCTACATGGGACGATTGTGAAAAGGCCTTCCTCAAGCTGAGAGAAAGTCTCTGCCACAACCTGGCTCTAGGAATGCCAGAAGTGTTTTATTCTTTACTATCATAGAGGGAAGGGTGCTCCATGTCAGTACTGACTCCGATACATAGAACCTCAAAACACCCTGTCGCCGATTTTTTCAGCCACTCTTGACCCTATAGTCACAGTGTTACCGGGTTGCCTAAACGCAGTCGGAGCAGTTGGTGTCAGCATTCAACAGTGTGAAGGCATTGTAATGGGGTACCCTCTTACAGTCATGGTACCTCACTCTGTGGCGGTCTTACTTACCCGCACTCGAACCTAACACATGGCCAACAGTAGATTGCCCAAATACAAGCAAATAATCTTTGCTGCATGCAATTAAAATGCGATGAAAATGTCACGTTAAAAAGATGTTCATGTCTTAATCCTACTACACTGTTATCATTGCCTGTTGTGGATGAAAATGATGAAGGGGTAGATCATGACTGACTGGATGTTACTGAGTTATGGACCAAACCAAGACCCGACATTCAAGATGCTCCTCCGGAAGAGCCTGATTATATGCTATTTGTGGACAGCTCTTGTTTGAGAGATGACAGAGGGATTTTGAAAGCAGCCTACACCGTTTGAACCTTAGAAGGTGCAGTGGAAGCCTCTCCTTTGTGCAATGTCACCTCTGCACAGGTGGCCAAACTGATTGCTCTTACTAGATCTTGCTGTGCCTCTAACAATTTAAGTCAGCATTTACACTGATAGTCTATACGGGTTTGATGTGGTCCACGACTTTGGACAGTTGTGGTCCCAGTGGGGTTTCAGGACTTCTTCTGGCTCCCCTATCCATAATGGGTATTATGTCATGGAGCTGCTCGAGGTGTTACAGCAGCCGGCCGAAGTGGCTGTTGTGAAGTGTGCAGCACATAAGAGCGGAAATGATTTTGTGACCACAGGGAACAGGTATTCAGAGGAGATAGCCAGATATTGTGTTCTTGGATCTTGCGCCTTTAATGGGGAATTTTCAAATTAATCAGTACATGACATTTCCTTAAATGTGTTGCTTGCTATTGCTGATACGTGGGAAGAGGTAAAGAGATTGCAGGAAGAGGTGCCAGAGTGTGAACAGGAAAGGTGGGTCAGAGAAGGGTGTACTAAGAATGAGGATGAAATCTGTGTTTCTGTATATCATAGTCCTGTGTTGCCTGATTCAATGTTATCTCCAGTGGCACGTTATTTCCATGCTCTACATATAGGTCGAGATGCTATGGTTCGTCTCTTTTGCACATATTGGTTCAGCCCCAGGTTTCGTCTAGTTGCAGCTGAGTTGTGGTACTTACCCACAGTTGAATGCAGGCAGGAGAAACGCAGTCTTCCTTAGTCATATAGGACAATCAAGTGGTTCCCTTTAAATGCATTCAGCTCAATTTCGTCAAAATGCCTGCCTCTAATGGCAGGGCATGAAAAATCATAAAAATGTTACTAGACCTGCAGGTCTAGTAACTTTAATAATCTACTCGACCTAACTGTAATGTACTTGACCCGTGAACTGGTCTCAAATTGTGTGATCCTAGGGAAATATTTTGTCTTATGGAGCCGCCTTTTTATTTATTATCACATGAGAGCACTTTCAAATATGCAAGTTCACTATTTCTGCTGTACAAAAAAACTTTTTATTTACTAAACTAAATGTTTGCTCCATGTATAACAAGAATCGAGCCCATATATGGGGTACACGATCCCTGGCTTGCCTCTTAGTTAACTAATAGCATTGTCATCTGGGCAAGAGCAGTAATAATTCCCAGTTCATGTTTAAAAACTCACTTTTCATAAATATATTATCAAAGAATGATGTGGTAGTGCATTGTCATTTACAGACAGCATATTTTCCATTGAAATGGCCACAAAAATGTCCCACTAACATGTAGTTTTACTGATAATAGCGCATAAACATTTTTGGGAAATTGGGTTTCAGCAAAAATATTTAAAATTTGCATATCACCAAGTAAAGTGTTCTAAATTGTTTTGATCCTATAAAAATATTTTTTCGCCACAGAATTACAAAAATAGGTTTTCATAACTAGTGAAATTTATTTGAAATGTTTGAACAGTTCACTTAGCGATTTCAGTGTTGTGTTAGAAAAAAGCCTGATATCTTATAGCCTTCATTTAACATGTTTTGCACAGTTCAATTGTCACACAGTTCACTTTACAAAATCCTCTAAATTAAGTCACAGAAAGAAAAATAAATGTAATAAGATAAGCTGACTTTTGACCTTTGTCTCTGCAAGCCAGCAAATGT
Organism: Calotriton arnoldi; assembly: GCA_963921515.1. Taxonomy (NCBI): domain Eukaryota; kingdom Metazoa; phylum Chordata; class Amphibia; order Caudata; family Salamandridae; genus Calotriton; species Calotriton arnoldi. Next base: position 3,458,460 of record CAWUFW010000015.1, read on the forward strand.
GACAAGATAACAACATTTAATGACATTTTAATTGGTCTTTCACTTTGTGGGCAATAAAGATGCCTTTAAATCTTGTTATCTTGTCACATTTGCTCTGCTTTCAGAGACAGAGGTCAAAAGTCAGTTTGTCTTCCCTGAAGTTCGAGGATTTTCAACTTGCCAGAAAGGGCAAGTAGTCCCTAAAAATAGCTCGCCCTGAATAAATCTTGCTCGACAATGCGAGTGGATTTTTCGAGCCCTGTAATGGGCTCCATTACATCTGGGTTTGTCTTTTCTCCTGTTGGGTGGAGGAGTACCCTACTAGGAGGAATGAATGTCTTACTGTGGCCAAATTTCTCCTGAGAATTGATCCCTCGCTTGAATGAGATCATGGCAGCCACTTCAAGAATGAGGTGATGAATATTTGTGTGCGGCACTCTAGGTGGAGCAGAGGTTTCACTGTAGTTACCACTCGGAGGCTTCAGACTTCGTGGAACAAGATAATGGGACAGTGAAATCACATCTTGTTAAAGTGTGTGCATCCACTTCTCTGAAACGGCCTGATGCCTTTTCATTGGTATTGATGAGCTTGAGAAGCATTGCAGATTGGAGGACAAGGATGCCCCCCCCCCCCCCCCAAAAAAAATCCTCATGGGTAGAGCCTTGAGGCTCCCTTCTGTGCCTGCGACTGCACTTGTAAATAGTATAGATGACATGGTTCTTGTCTACTGGAAGGCTCTGGCAGATGTGGTGCATTCAGTCTCTCATCAGGTTGAATTGGCGACTCCACTCCCAAGGCAGGAACATTGCCATGACGTCAGTCTCGGTAATTGGGTCTTGGTGAAGAAGCATGTCAGGAAGTCGTGCCTGGACCCTAGATGACGTGGGCCCTATCAAGTAAGCCTGGTCATGAACACAGCTGTAAATGCTGAGGCCTACCGAACTAGATACATGCCTCGCACACACACCGAATGCGACAGGCTAGAGAAGAAGTAGTGACCACCACTACTAATGCGCAAAAGTTGAATTCAGTGCAACCTGAGAGCTCAGAGAGAGAAGACAAGGAGTGCGTTCAAGTGTCTCAAAGTCAGCTCGAGACAGGTGCAGGGCCTGTGGTGAGCGGGCCACGAGTAGCCACAGTGACCCAAACTGAAGACTATGTAAGCGCAGATTCAGAGCCTGGAGAAAGTACAACCGGTATGACCACATCGGGGTCAAGAAATAAAAGGTAGTCAAAGAGAGGTAAGAGACAGAAGGTTTCTGTGTCTGATGAAAGAATTCCAGACATTATCGACAAGGATACAGAGACCAGCAAGCAGAGTGACTGTGAACAGCCAATAGTCAGGAGATCAAAGCGAAACCGAGCACAGTCGAAAGTACTGAGCTCCTGACTGGGCATACTTTGCTGAGTGAAGCTGATTTGAGAATACATGAGGTTGATGACCAACAGACTGAATTTGAGAGCTGTCACATTTGGCTTTGACTGATTTTTGATTAAACTGAAGTCAATTGACACTTCTGAACTGAACTTTGTACTGACCTTTAGGACCAAGGCTCCAGTAGAAGAGAAGGGATATCATTTTAGAAGATTGACGTAGGGTTAGGGTCTGATTTTGAAGCAGCTGGACCTGAATTAATTGTGAAGAAGTCATCAGAGTTTCTGAATTTGCACAAGTACAAGTTATCAAAACAATTGCTTGTTTATATTATTTTGACTCATATTTCTCTTTTTCAGGACAAACCATGATAACCTTTCACTTAATCAGCATAGAGCAATAGTGGTCAAGGTATTAATAATTTCTGTTAATCTAATCATATGCTTACTAATCAGTTTGCGTTCTAATGCAGAGCAACTTGTAAGTTGAGTCAGGCTGAAAATGACTATTGATGGTTTAGAAGAGACTGAATTGAAGGCAAAGAAAGAAGTATCAAAGCAAGTTTGAGGTAAGGAAAAAAAGTTATAGAGCTACAGGGTTCAACTGAGGCGGAGTTTTGATTGGGAAAAACATGGGATTGTTTCCAGTCGCTTGAGATTGGGGTGGAGTGAAAGCTCATATAGATTCTGACTTTTTCTGAGCATACATTAGCTGCAAATGACCCTGTTATTCCTGCTGTTCATTACATCTGGGGAAAGTATACTTATTTTAAGCTTCCTTCAAATTGGTTTTGGAGCTTCTGTTAGGTTAATTATTACCCGAGGTATCATGTACAGAAACTGGGAAACCAAGAAATTGAGCTTCCTGGGAGAGTCAAGCGTAGTGCTTCGCAAATAGTAGGCAATATTTTTGGAGTTATGATTCCATCTGTAGGTGTAGTTTTGAATGATGTGAAGATTTTGAAGATGTGTACTCTAGTGCATAAACTTGCAACAGCACATTGGGTGCACTTTTGGCTATCAACACCAAACTAGTTGCTATTAGAGCAATGGCTCTTCTTTAGGCTTGCTTTAGATATTTTACTCACAAAGAATGGTGGCGTTTGCAAAATGCTATTTGCTCAACAATACAGCACTTTTGTGCAAGACAAGTGCAAAGAGATTAGCAAGTATATGAGGGATATAATGAGTCTAACAAAGGATTTGAAGGAATTGGAAGAAACAGGTGCTTGGAAAGCAATTGGGAAGGGATTTTCTGCAGTAGGCAAATGGTTTAGTGAACTTGTTAGCAAAATTCTAGGAGAAATAGTGAGACATATATTGATTATTGCAGTTTGTATCATTTGTATGTTTTTGATCATGAAGGGATTTAAGTTGATGGGGGGAAGAAAACAGCCACAATGGGATGATGGAGAGAGATCAGGTGGACCAAGGCCAATTAACAGAAAACTAGAAGAAAGGTAGTGCTATATCTATGATGGACTGAAGAAGCTAGAGGAATCTAGGCGCAAGGAGCAGCGGACTGCGAATGGTTTCTGAAACTGCCTTGAGGGAACATGATGGGTGTTTTGTACAATGCATCCCAGAGCCATCAGAGGTGGGAATTGTCATCATCACTTACTTGTGCTAAAACTATATGTTCATGTGCAACCTGCATAACTATAGCCTAATTGATTTACAGACTATGGGGTCGATTCCGATTCGGGCCGGAAATCTCTCCGACCGAGCCGGACCCGGAGAGATTTCCGACCGAATCGGACCCGTGCAGTCCGACCGAACGAGTACGATGCGTCCGTATGTTATCGGACACGAGTCGGTCGGACTCCCATTGAACTCAATGGGAGCCGGTCGTACAACGCGTACGCGGGCTCCCATTGCCTCAATGGGTGCGAGGCGGACAAGGGCGCCCCCTACAGCGAGTACGCCGCGAGCGCTCCGCGGCGTACACGCACAGGTAGGGGGACCCTTGGGTCCCCCTGTGTGCGCCTCGCACGGGTACGCGTACAGGGGGTCCGACACGGACCCCCAAAGTACGGCTCCGACAGCGAGTTCGAGTCGGACGGCGCGAGTCGGTCGGAGCGGTCGAGGTGCGCATCGTACTTACCCGGCCGGAAAACGTCTCCATTGCGCGGTGCGAATCGGGTCCGAGCGAGTCGGTCGGAGCGGTACGATCCGGGTACGAGTCGGTCGGAGCGGTCGGGTCGCCCGGACGAGTCGGTCGGCGAGTTCGCATCGTACTCGCTCGGCCGGACTCAGCGTACGGTTCGGTCGGGAAACAGGCTTTCGCATGGCTTTTTTCCCGACCGAATGGTATTGGGTGCGCCTCCGACCGAGATCGGAATCGGCCCCTATGTATTCATTATTTCTGCATATGACTTAAATATATTATTTTCCATATTGTTTTATATTTAAGTTTAGCAGGTTGAACCATATATTTTGATTAACTTTAGTTAGCTAATGCACATTTAAAGTTGACATTAGTGGGCCTAGGTGCCTCACTCCTTTTTTAAATAAAAGTAGTATTTCTGCTTGCTGTACATAACATTTTTCTGTTTCCGATACCAGAGTCATTGTGTGCTCATTTAAAAATATTATTCTTTGTTGGCTTACATTTTGAAGGTCTTAGAGTATCAATTCGCTGCTTTGGACAGTGATTTCAACACCTGCTGTGGATGAGAAACTGAGGAGCTTAATACTCCTTTGTGAGATATTGTAAAGGTCGCAATGGGAGAAGCTGGCATTATATTATTTGTGAGGAGGCTAACATCAAGTACGGAAAGAACACTAGGTTTCGATTCGTTCCTGAACCTGAAGACTATCATGTGGACGAAATGTTATGTTTTAACTGTATGAACCATGTTAGGGAACATCACTAAACTCTGTCCATATTTGCATGCGGACATCCTTTCCCTTTTCCTGAGACCAATGCTCCTTACTTTTCTGCTCATAGAGATACTCTCAAGAGCAATTATATTGTTTCTTATTATAACTGGAACCTTTATCTGATTCTTCTTTCAGGGCTATATTTGCTGACACCGGCTGCTTCTAAATTTCCCAGACCTGCCCACAGCCTCAGTTTAGAATTAGGAAGTTTCCTTTATAGAAACAAGTCTTTGCCTTGATTTACATGTTACCTTTCATCATGCAATATCTGAATTACTAATTGAACTGCTATGATTATATTCATGTATGCCGTATTCAAGTGAATTTCGATTTATGCCGTATTGATTTGGAGATTCTAACTTTACTACTCCGTTAATAAACCTTTATGGTTTTGCAATCTACTCCTCTCTGTTGTTACTGTGGGGCAAAATCTGCTTTACTGTCAATGCAATGTTAATGAATTTGTGATTTCTGCCTCCTTTCAACATAAAGTTCCCTCTGGTTGGACTTAGCGGTGCTCAGTGTTCGCACCAAGTTAACACGGTGCAAGTGCTATACTTATCTTATCCGCTATCACTCTCTCCGCCCCTGCTGGATTCCTTATGCCCTATCACCACAGCTCATAGCGGAGATGAGACATTTGGGGCTCACAGCATTTGGCAGTGTTATCTGCAAAGCATTAACCTCTTGTCTGCATTGCAAATAAGTGAGTGGAAACCTGAGAGGCAGCCATAGCCTGTCCACAGAGGTGGAAAGTCAACGCACCCACCCCCATCTTTTTCCTCTGACAAGAAGCCTGTTTAGGCTGAACAAAGGTGAGCTTGACAGACACTCTTCTTGTTCAGGTCAGGCGGCCTGAAGCTAGACATGCGCTACGCTAAGTGTGCAGGCAACTGGCTTCATGAGCTGAACTTTGCCAATGTTACTTGAACATGAAATCCGTTGAAAATACAAGAGGCGTTTGGCAAAACAGGAACAGTTTGTTTAATTAAACATAGTGGCCTAGAGAACCATTACAGGCACAGGGTCTGAGCACTGTCTCAATTTACAATCGGTCTGTGGCCTTCTTTTATACAGTTCATCGTAGGTAATGAAGGCTTCCAGGGATCCATATATGGTGAGGAATGCAAGTTGCTCTCTTTGGAGTCATAAATTAATTGTCTAATGGAAAATACAGGTGGGCCTCGACTTTACATGGGCACAATGTGGCCAGTGGGTAATGTGTCCAGATGTCTGGCCTGGGGAACACATGATCACTGAGTGTGCTGTGTACTCATCAGCTATATGTTCCTAACTCGTGGCATCTGACTTTATGGTGTTTTAAAAGCAATCGTACCCTATCTGGCCATGTGTGCTTTATTGGGGCCAATCTCCCCCGACCATTGTAATGTTTCTGCGCCTATATGTGGGATGGATCTAAGGTTTCCTATTCGTGCGTTTTGCCATCCAACCTGTGACCTATCAATCAGTGACCTCGCGCCTAGGTCTCATAGCTTGCCTGACTACGTATTTGCGAGTCGGGGTTAATGTGGAGTTCACAACGGGTGAATTTGTTCCTAAAGATGCAATTTAATTTACATAAATGAATGTATTGTTTTCCATATTAGCATCGACTTTTTCCATATTAACACCAATCAATCAATCAATCAATCACAGAATTTGTAAAGCGCACTACTTACCCGCGAGGGTCTCAAGGCGCTGGGGAAGAAGAAGGGGGGGGGGGAATGCCGCTACTGGTCGAACAGCCAGGTCTTGAGTAACCTCCTGAAGGTCAGCAGGTCTTGGGTATGTCGTAGGCTGAGTGGAAGGGTGTTCCAGGTCTTGGCGGCGAGGTGGGAGAAGGATCTGCCGCCGGTGGTAGTTCTTCGGATGCGCGGGACGGTGGCCAAGGAGAGGTCGGCGGAGCGGAGCTGGCGGTTGGGAACGTAGAAGGAGAGTCGTCTGTTGAGGTGGGCTGGGCCGGTCTTGTGGAGTGCCTTGTGTGCGTGGATGAGGAGTTTGAAGGAGATTCTCCTGTCAACGGGGAGCCAGTGCAGGTTTCTCAGGTGGGGGGTGATGTGGCTGTGGCGTGGAACGTCGAGGATCAGGCGTGCAGAGGCGTTTTTAATTCTTTGCAGTCGTTTGATGAGCTTGGTCGGGGCTCCCGCGTAGAGGGCATTTCCATAGTCGAGTCGGCTGCTAACGAGGGCCTGGGTGACTGTTCTTCTCGTGTCTGTCGGGAACCATCTGTAGATCTTGCGGCGCATGCGCAGGGTGTTGAAGCAGGAGGAGGAGACTGCGTTGACTTGCTTGGTCATGGAGAGCGTTGAGTCGAGGATGACTCCCAGGTTGCGTGCGTGGTCGGTGGGTGTCGGGGGTGCCCCCAGTGTCGTGGGCCACCAGGAGTCGTCCCAGGCTGAAGGGTTGGAGCCGAGGATGAGGACCTCCGTCTTGTCCATGTTCAGCTTTAGTCGGCTGCTCTTCATCCAGTCGGCGACGGCCTTCATTCCTTCGTGGAGGCTGGATTTGGCGGTGAGGGGGTCCTTGGTGAGGGAGAGGATCAGTTGAGTGTCGTCGGCGTAGGAGATTATGTTGAGGTCGTGCTGTCGGGCGATGCGTGCGAGTGGGGCCATGTAGATGTTGAACAGTGTCGGGCTGAGGGATGATCCCTGGTGTACGCCGCAGATGATCTCGGAGGCTTCGGATCGGAATGGCGGGAGGAGGACTCTCTGTGTTCTGCCGGAGAGGAAGGAGGTGGTCCATTCTAGGGCTTTCTCTCGGATCCCTGCGTCGTGGAGGCGTGCGCGTAGTGTGCGGTGGCAGACAGTGTCGAAGGCGGCGGAGAGGTCCAGGAGGATGAGGGCCGCGGTCTCACCGTTGTCCAGCAGGGTCCTGATGTCGTCGGTGGCTGCGATGAGGGCAGTCTCGGTGCTGTGGTTGCTGCGGAACCCTGACTGGGATGGGTCCAGGATGCTGTTTTCTTCGAGGTATCGGGTTAGCTGTCTGTTGACGATCTTCTTGATGACCTTTGCTGGGAATGGAAGCAGGGAGATGGGCCGGAAGTTCTTGAGGTCTTTCGGATCCGCCTTGGGTTTTTTGAGTAGGGCGTTGATCTCGGCGTGTTTCCAGCTCTCTGGGAAGGTCGCGGTCTTGAAGGAGAGGTTGATGACGTTGCGCAGGTGGGGTGCGATGGAGCTGCCGGCTTTGTTGAAGATGTGGTGCGGAAAAGGGTCTGACGGGGAGCCGGAGTGGATAGTGCTCATGGTCTTGATGATGTCATCGATGTTCACGTTGGCCTAGGCTGTCAAGGGGTCGTGGTCGATAGCGTGCGGCGAGTCTGGTGTGTCGGGTCTGTTGGGGCAGTTCGGGTGTCGAAGCTGTCGTGGATGTCGGTGATCTTGCGGTGGAAGAAGGTGGCGAGGGAATCGCACAGGGCTTGCGACGGCGGGATGTCGGAGTTGGAGCTGGGGTTGGAGAGTTCCTTCACGATGATTAAGAGCTCCTTGCTGTTGTGTGCGTTGTTGTCGAGGCGGTCTTTGAAGGAGGTCCTCTTGGCGCACCTGATGAGGTGATGGTGGTGGCGGATGGCGTCTTTGTGGGCTGCGTTGCTGTCCGGTGTCTTTTCACTGTGCCATTTGTTCTCTAGTTTCCGGCAGGTGCGCTTGGATGCTAGGAGTTCCGGGGTGAACCAGCTGGCTCTCTTGCTGGTGTCTCTGTAGGTGGGTTTTTTCAGCGGGGCGAGGGTGTTGGCGCAGTCGTCCATCCATCGTCTGAGGTTGCGGGCGGCGTCGTCAGGGTTGGAGGGGTCGGTTGGTGGGCTGAGGGCGAGGTTTGTCTGTAGTTGGTCTTCGTTGACTTTGCTCCAGCAGCGGCGGGGGATCTGTTGGGTGCGGTGGTGTGCGGTGGGTTTCTGGAAGGTGAAGTGGATGCAGCGGTGGTCGGTCCAGAGGAGTTCGGTGGTATGGCTGAAGGAGACGTGGGAGCTTGAGGAGAAGACGGGGTCGAGCGTGTGGCCGGCAGTGTGGGTCGGCGTAGTGACGAGCTGTCTCAGTCCGAGGTTGGCGAGGTTGTCGATCAGGGTGGTGGAGTTGCTGTCGTTGTTGTTCTCCAGGTGGAAGTTCAGGTCTCCGAGGAGGATGTAGTCGGTGGAGGTCAGGGCGTGCGTGCTGATGAAGTCGGCGATGGAGTGGCTGAATTGAGGTCGGGGTCCGGGGGGTCTGTAGACGAGGGTGCCTCTTAGGGTGGTGTTGGGGTCCGTGTGGATCTGGAAGTGCATGTGTTCGGCGGTGCTGAGAGTGTCGTCGGTGCTGGTCGAGACCTGATGGTGTTCTTGTGGACGATGGCGATTCCTCCTCCGACTCCGTTGGTGCGGTCTCTGCGGGTGATCTTGTAGCCGTTTGGGATGGCTATGGCGATGTCGGGTGCGGAGGAGTTGTTCATCCAGGTCTCTGTCAGGAAGGCGACGTCCGGAGCTGATGTGTCGAGCAGGTCCCAGAGCTCGACGGCGTGTTTGCGTGCGGAGCGGGTGTTTAGTAGGATGCACCGGAGGTGGTTGAGGTCCTTCTTGGCGGGTGCTTCGGCGGCTCTGAGGCAGGTGTAGCTGCAGTTCAGGCAGGTGAAGGGGCCATGTGTGCGTTTCGGGGCGGCCTTGAAGCAGGTGTGGGTCCGGCCGGGGTTGAGAGCGTGGAGTGTGCTGGCATCGTAACGGCGGCGGTCGTCGTGGCGGGTGCGGGGGGCGCACAGACCAGGGGTTCTGGCGCTGGGCGCGGTCCAGGCACGGACGGGCGCAGACGGGCTTGCCTTAGGTGCGCCTTTGGCGCACCAGCGGCGCGGCCGCCATATATTGGGAGGCGGGGGCAGCGAATGGGCAGAGAGGGGGCGGGGCCGCAGCGGCGGGAAACGGGAGCGGAGACAGAAGGCAAAATGGGCACGGGGTTAGGGGCCCAGCAAGGGCAAAATACAGAGTGCACAGGGGGCAGCGAGGGGCACAGAGGAAAACGGGCACAGAACAGATGGGGCAGCGAGGGGCACAGAAGGAAAAACGGGCTGACAACAGTAGGGACAGCGAGGGGCACAGAAGGAAAAACGGGCTGACAACAGTAGGGACAGCGCGGGGCACAGAAGGAAAAACGGGCTGACAACAGTAGGGACAGCGCGGGGCACAGAAGGAAAAACGGGCTGACAACAGTAGGGACAGCGCGGGGCACAGAAGGAAAAACGGGCTGACAACAGTAGGGACAGCGAGGGGCCCAGAAGGAAAAAAGGGCACAGGAACAGATGGGGCAGTGAGGGGCACAGAAGGAAAAAACGGGCTGACAACAGTAGGGACAGCGAGGGGCACAGAAGGAAAAAAGGGCACAGGAACAGATGGGGCAGCGAGGGGCACAGAAGGAAAAAACGGGCTGACAACAGTAGGGACACAGGCAACAGAAGAAAAATGGCAATACAAGGCAACGGGCACAGATACCAACAACAGAATAAACACAGACAGCAGAAAGAGAAATGGCAATACAGGAGGAGGATACAAACCTACAGCCTACTTCCTCACAGCGGCAGCTGGGCAGGGACCAACACAGGCGGTGCTGTGCGGAGGGGGAGCGACCTACCAACAGGTCAAGGGTCGCTCTCCTTACCGCGCAGCGGCCGCCATATATGGGGTGGCGGGAGGCAGGGGCAGCGAATGGGCAGAGTGGGGGCGGGGCCGCAGGGGACGCAGCGGCGGGAAACGGGAGAGGAGACAGAAGGCAGGATTTCACAGCCCTGTAGGCGTGACCTCCTCGTCACGAGCGGGGGTTTCACCGATTGCCTCTGACCTGCGTGCTTCAGTTTTAAGCCCTGAAGCGCCCAGGGCCGAGTGTCAATCAGTGACACCTCGTCACAGGTGGGGGTTGGGTCAGTCTAACTGACCCCATCCCACTCCATGACGAGATGGGGAAAGGCCAACCAATGAGAGAAGGCAGCAGTCCCAACCCTGCTGGGACCTCTAAGGTTTCCCTCTCCAGGAGCTGCAGTGAAGGTAAGTTTTATGTTTTTTGAAGTTTGGTGCATGCATGCACGCACATGCATTTGTGAGTGTTGTGTGGGCACGTGAATGCATGGATGTGAGTGTGTGTGTAGCCCTACGCCCTGCTAAAATTACCGACCGCCACTGCTTATAGGGGCTAATCCTCAACGAATTATACACAAAAAAGCCACCGAATGATATTCTAAAACATTTACTAGTCTATTGCATGTTGTAATTAATTCAACCTACTACTGAACGCACACAAAAGTGTGACGAGATGTCCTCAAGCACCACGCTGTGTTATGCTACATCATAGGACATCCCACGCTCTTCAAAAACCCAGTTTGATGAAGAGCAGACCTACACCCTGAAGTTAGGAAGACACGTCTAACTAAATACTGATTTGTGAGCAATATATACTTAAAAACCAATGTGGTAACCTCGGTCTAATTCACGATCATCAGGAGGAAGGAGCCAGTACCAGTAGGTGGCCGGCAAGAAATGCACATTGGTGTATGTGTGACTACAGGGGTCCCTGAGCCCTTCCTCCGTGGGGCCCAGATTACCCTGAATTAGGCTACCTAAGGGAATCGACCACCATCATAGTGGCATGTACACTTGGTATGTGCTACCAAAGGATCCGGTGTCCGTCCTGACGAATGACATGAACTCTGTTGAGTCAACAGGCAGAAACATGTTGACGGCTTAGTGGAGCTGGGGTACTAGTTTACCTACTCCCCACACTCAGTTATGAATACCAAGCGCCCCCCCCCACATAGTATAAAAGCCAGACTGAGGTTACCACATTGGTTTTTTAAGTATATATTTCTCACTGATCCATTTTTAGTTAGAAGTGTCTCCCTGACTTCAGGGTGAAGGCCCTCCCTTCATCAAACCGGGTTTTGGATGAGCATGGGGATGTCCTATGGTGAAGCATGATACCTGGTGGTGTGTGACGACATCCCATCACACTTTTGTGTGCGTCCAGTAGTTAATTACAACATGCAATAGACTAGTAAATGTTTTAGAAAATCACTTGGGTGGCTTTTCTGAGTATAACAGGTTCTGTTCGGAGGCCAACTCACCCTTGAGGCGCTATAGCCTCTTGTTCCTCACCATGGATACTTCCCATGGTTCTTGTGACTTGATGACTAATGCTTCAGCTGCTACTACCTTTTAACCAACTGCAATTTTACTTCAGGGACTTGTAGTAATGCTTGTATCATAATGTGTATGGGATTGAAAATCTAAGCATGCAAGATGTATTTCATTCAGTTATAGTATTGCAAATAAATATATCTCAGATGTAATTTGGATTTTTTTTTAAATATTTTGTTTAACAGTCCACCCTTGGCTTCCCATCCAGATTCAGAGCACCTCCGTCAGGGCTGGCCTGGGACCCCAAAGCAGCCCTGGGACATTTTGTCAGACCAGCCCCCGTACAGTGCATAGAAAGTGCAGCGAGCACACCTGATCACTACAAAAGGAGTCTCTCCCCAAGAAAATTTGGGAAATATGGTGCATTCTACAGCACATTTGTCATTATACATTTAGTTGTATTAGCTTTTAAAACATAGGAAATTATGGTGTTTCTGTGCACCAGGATATGACAAACTTTGTTGGTCCTCTTCAATGATTCCCGCACTATCACCCTCCAAAAGTGCCTCTCATCTCTCCCTAGCCCCTCTCTCACATGTATTTCATTTGTTTTATAGCACCACTCATCATTCAATGTAGGGTGTCAGAGCACTTTACATCACACACACACACATACAGAGACAATGAATCATATGAATGTATAGAAAATGTTACATAAGACAAAGGGGACTATAAGGCGTAGGAATGAAGTCATCCACACTGGTAGGCATTGGTCTGGAGAAGCAGAAACTCAGGATTCAGAACATAACACAGCAGTAAGGGTTGTCTTTAATAATAAGAATGGATTTCTACCCAAACAAACCTGTTTTAGCAACATCGGAAAAATGAAAGATTGGGGGAAAAAACATAACTTTCTAACCTGTACCATGCAGTTTGCATGCAGCTTTTTGATGGCAGTTCATAGCTCACTGTGCTAGATTACGATTGTAACAGTAACAAAAGAATCTCTGTGACAAAAGCAGTAACGAACTGAGCTATGCACATAAAATACTGTTCTTTGATATGCATGGTACACGTTCCTTGCAGCAGGTATATTAACCCTCTGTGCTACATTAGATGAGTCAAAACTGCCACTAGACAAAACTCCCTTCTCTAGCCAGCAGGTACATTAATCACCAGAGTTACCTTGACAAGTTTATTGTTGCCCAAAGACTACTGGGTATACAAGTAACTATGCAGTGCTTTCAAAACTGCTGCACTGCTACAACACCGCCCCTACTAAGAAAACCCACTGCCCACAACCCTTCCAGCCTCCTGGGGAAACCGGTACGACCAGTCCGGCTTGACCAACACCAGTAAAAATATTTCTCTTCCCACCACTGTTTCACCACCCACTCCTATCGTCCACCATCTTTCCTCACCTTCTACCCTTGCTCCCCAACTCCCCACCCCTCCCCTCCATCCCTCACCCTGTGCACTCCCTCCCTTATCCCGTTCCCCCAACCCGCCCCGTCCTCCCTCACTCTCTGCACTCCCTCCCGTATCCCGCTCCTCCATCCCTCCCCGTCCTCCCTCACCCTCTGCACCGCCTCCCTTAATCCGTTCCCCCACCCCTCCCCGTCCTCCCTCACCCTCTGCACTCCCTCCCTTATCCATCGAGCCACCCAACACTCCGTGCTCAGCTCTCCTCTCCCTGGAAAATAAACTTGACTCTCTCATCTATTCCATTTCCCAGCTTGTAGCGTCCATCTCACTTTTAAGCGCCAAGATGTCCCCCTTCCCTAACAACCTCCTGAGGAGTTCCTTGCTCCCGCGCCCCAATAAAGCCAACCACAGTCTGTCCTCTGCAGACATCACCAACTTACTGGCCAGCTACAAGACCACCAACGTCACTCCCCCTCCACCTTCCTCTCCTAATAATTCTACGTAGTTCCCTATTCAGACCATCTCCTCTGTCAGACCTTACCAGCCTCCCTCTTACCGTGCACCCTCATTCAAGAATCTTATCCCTATCTCCCTTAACAACCCTAACACCCACATCACCAAAACATCTGCATCAGAGCTGCACTGCTTGCTCCACAACTGCAGATCTGCAATCAAACACAAAGTGGAAATCTCTGATACTATCACCCACCAGAATCTTGACATGTTCTTCCTCACTGAGACCTGGTTTAATGACTCCTCTCATACTTTGTTTGATCTTCTGGTACCCACTGACTACTCTATCCTCAGAAATGACAGGGCAGACAAAATTGGGGGCGGTGTCGCTATCATCGTTAGGAACTCCCTTCAAATGAAAGCCTTCCCTACCACCCTTTTCCGTACATTCGAATGCCTATCCCTAGAACTTCAAATACATCACGGCTCACCCTTTAGATTCCATGCCGTCTACCACCCGCCCGGTAACTGCTCTTCCTTTGTGGAGGAACTGACTGACTTCATCAGTGACCAATTTTCTCAAAGTGACAGACAGATCTTCCTGGGTGACTTTAATCTCCACTGGGGCTCTTTGGAAGACTCGGCTGCCAACAAGCTTGCCACCTTTCTCTCAGCCAATGATCTCTTCCAACATTGCTCGGAAACCACACATTCCAAGGGCTCAATTCTGGACCTTGTCATATCCAAAGCAGACCTGCTGACTACTGCTCCCCCCCATCCATGTAGACTGGTCTGACCACTTCCTCATTCCCTTCCGTTTTCACCTATCGCACGTTGTTGGAAATGGGATCTCTAGTTGGCAAGGGCTTGCACCTTTGTCCAAGTAGGGACCCTTCTTCCTAGTCAGGGTAAGGGAGTTACACTCCTAAAATAACCCCTGCTCACCCCCTTGGTAGCTTGGCACGAGCAGTCAGGCTTATTCTAGAGGCAGTGTGTAAAGCATTTGCACATAACCAACAGTAATACAGTGTAAGCACTACAAACGGACACCACACCAGTTTAGAAAAATAACCAATATTTTTATATACTCAAGACAAGACCAATTACGACAAAAATCCACAATACTATACTTTAAAAATGAATGCTTGATAAGGTAACTTCTTCTTTGCAGGAATAGTTCAAAAACAAAGTTCGTACGAGTCGGTAGCTCCGTCCGAGTCTACCGCGATGCTGAATTACACAGAGTCCAACAGTTCCAGCCGACCGCGTCGTTACGGGCCAGCAGAGTCGTGAACAGACTCGGTCACAGTACCTTTCTCGTTGTGGGTGGTACGGAGTGTACGAGCCGGTCGGCGTTCGTCGCGGTTGCGGTGCAAGACGGAGCGATGCAAGGTGCGGTGTCCCTCGATGCGGTGCAGGCAGCGGCTCGATGAGCGTCGTGCAGACGGAGTCGGTGAGTCCAAGGCGTGCGGTGCAGGGTGAGACGATGCTCGATGCGGTGCTGACAGGTTGCGATGCAGGCGACCAAGCCGGAGTGCGGGAGCTGGCGTCGGACAGCGGTGCGAATCGGAGCGGTGCGTCGCAAACGTGCGAGCGGTGCCCCAAATGCGATGCGGTCACGACTGTTGAGCCAGTTGCAGCGTCCGCGTCGGTCGGGTCCGGCTGGTTCAGTGAAGCGATGCGATGCGAACTGCGGTGCCCACAGGTCACGGTGCAAGCAGCGGCTCGGTGTTGGCGGCGTCGGACGTCGCCCACGTTGAGACCAGGGTTGCGATGCGAAGCGGGGCGATGCGGTCTGCGGTGCAAACAGGTCACCGGTCAGGGATGGATTCGGTTGACGGAGTCGGTTGCAGTTCCCTTCCTCTGTGGCAACTGAAACAGCGTTCTAGAAGCGGTACCCAGAGGCTTGTGAAGTCTTTGTAGTCCCTGAGACTTCTTAACAGGAGGCCAGCTCGGTTCCAGGCCCTTGGAGATACTCAGCACAAGTTTGTAGAAAGTTCAGTCCTTTCACTGCCCAAGGCAGAAGCAGCAGCTGCAGGCCAACCCAACAAAGCAACAACACAGCAAAGGGGCAGTACTCCTCCTGGCAGCTCTTCCCGCTCTTCGTCTTGGCAGGTTCCTTGATTCCAGCGAGATCTAAATTCATGGGGTCAGGGCCCCAATATTTATATCCCAAATTCCTTTGTTCTCTGAAGGCAGAGAGGCCTTTGCCTAGTCCAAACCAGTTCTGGAGCACTTTGTTGACAAGTCTCCGTCCCTTCTTTCAGAGAGTAGGCCAGGGACATCAGACGCACCACAGGAGGTGGAGCCAGCATTGTGGAGGGAAGGCACTGTCCTATTCAGGGCCCAGGTGCAACTCCTCCCACCCATCTACATGTAGATCTTGCTATTCAGCCCTGTGCTGACTCACCCTGTCTCCTGGCATCCCCCAGCCCCTGTCACACACTCCAGACAAGGAATACACAACCTCGCAGAGGCAGGCTTGGATGGTTAGACAAGAAAATACCCACTTTCTAAAAGTGGTATTTTCAAACACAGAATGTTAAAACCAACTTCACTAAAAGATGCATTTTATCATTCTGAGTCCAGGCATACTAAACTCGAATTTCTACCATGTTCCCGGGGTCAGTTAGGATTATAAGCTGTAATAATCAAAACTGCCCGTTCTGGCCTATGGGGAACAGGTAGCCTTGCAATAGTGAAAAACGAACTAGGCTGTAATTCACTATCAGGACATGCCACACACACCAGGGCATGTCCTACCTTTCGCATACAACGCACCCTGCCCACAGGGGTACCTTGGGCCTACCTTAGGGGTGACTAACATGTAGAAAAGGGAAGGTTTAGGGACTTGCAAGTGTGCGCACTTGCCAAGTCGACATGGCAGCCCCAGGCTGCGCACAGGCTCTGCGATGGCAGGCCCGAGTTACACTTTACGGGCTGTTTGCGTGGGTGGCACAATCCAGTGCTGCAGCCCACCAACAGCATTTGGTCTATAGGCCCTGGCACTTGCAGTGCACTTTACAAGGGACTGACACATAAACCAAATAGGCCAATCATGGAAACACCAATCCATAACACATTTTATACAGGAGCACTTGCACTTTCCCACTGGACAGCAGTGAGGAAAGTGCGCAGAATCATTACACCAGCAAAAACAGAGTCAAAACCGGGAGGTCAGAAAGCAAAAAGTCAGGGGAAACACGCCAAAAGATGCCAAGTCTAACACATGTCCCATCCAGCTGAAAGTAGGGAGAACTACCCAACCCCATTGGAGTTCTCTTCACGAAGGCGGAAGAACCTGGACAGACCATCTGCGTTGGCGTGTTCTGTACCAGGACGGTGTTCCACCGTAAAGTCCATTCCCTGTAGGGAGATGGACCACCTCAGCAGTTTTGGATTCTCACCCCTCATTTGCATCAACCATCTGAGGGGCCTGTGGTCTGTCTGAACCCGGAAGTGAGTCCCAAACAGGTATGGTCTCAACTTCTTCAGCGCCCAGACCACAGCAAAAGCTTCCCTTTCTATGGCACTCCACCTCTGTTCCCTGGGGAGTAGTCTCCTGCTAAGGAAGACTACAGGCTGATCCAGGCCCTCTTCGTTCAGTTGTGAGAGCACCGCTCCCACACCATGCTCTGAAGCGTCAGTCTGCACGACGAATTCCTTGGAGAAGTCAGGTGCCTTGAGCACGGGCGCCGTGCACATGGCTGCCTTCAGGGCATCAAAAGCTTTCTGGCAGGACTCAGTCCAGATCACTTTCCTGGGCTGCTTCTTAGAAGTCAGCTCTGTTAAGGGGGCAACGATGGTGCCATAGCCCTTAACAAATCTCCTATAGTAGCCGGTGAGACCTAAGAAGGCTCTCACCTCTGTCTGGGTCTTGGGGGGGCTCCCAAGCCAGAATGGTGTCAATCTTGGGTTGTAGGGGCGCCACCTGGCCGCTTCCTACCTGGTGTCCCAAGTACACCACAGAACCCTGCCCGATCTGGCACTTACTGGCCTTGATAGTGAGGCCTGCCCCTTGCAGAGCCCTCAACACTTTCTCAAGGTGCTGTAAATGTTCTTCCCAGCTGGAACTGAACACAGCAATGTCATCCAGGTAGGCGGCACTGAAATCCTCCAGCCCAGCCAACACCTGATTGACCAACCTCTGAAAGGTGGCAGGGGCATTCTTCAACCCAAAAGGCATCACCCGGAATTGGTAATGACCTTCTGGGGTTGAGAATGCTGATCTCTCCTTGGCCCCATCGGTTAAGGCAATCTGCCAGTACCCAGACGTCAAATCAAACGTGCTGAGGAACCGGGCAGCTCCCAACCGATCAATGAGCTCATCAGCTCTGGGGATGGGGTGCGCGTCAGTCCTGGTGACGGCATTGAGCCCACGGTAGTCCACACAAAACCGGAGTTCTGGAGAGGCACCGGGCGCAGCAGCCTTTGGGACCAAGACCACTGGGCTGGCCCAAGGACTGTGGGAGGGCTCAATCACCCCTAACGCCAACATCTTAGAGACCTCCTCCTTGATGCTGGCTCTGACCCGGTCAGTCAACCTGTAAATCTTGTGCTTCACAGGAGGGCTGTCACCAGTGTCCACGTCATGGGTACACCAGTGAGTAACACCGGGGGTCAGAGAGAACAGTGGGGCGAACCGTCCCAACAACTGGTGACAGTCCCCCTGCTGCTCCTGAGTCAGAGTAGGGGAGAGGATCACACCTTCTACTGACCCAACATGCTCCTCGGTAGACAGGAGGTCAGGGAGAGGCTCACTCTCCTCTTCCACCCCATCATCTGTCGCCAAGAGCATACTCACTTCGGACCTCTCGAAGTGGGGCTTGAGGCGGTTCACGTGAAGGACCCTCAAAGGGTTCCTTGGAGCTTGCAAATCCACCAGGTAGGTGACGTCACTTTTGCGCTCCACCACCTCATATGGCCCAGTCCACTTGTCCTGCAAGGCACAAGGTGCCACTGGGGCCATGACCCACACTTTTTGCCCAGGTTGAAATTCGACCAGAGTGGCATTCTGGTCATACCATCTCTTCATTTCTTCCTGGCTTGCTTCTAGGTTCGCCTGAGCGAGTTTCCTGAAGCGGGCAGTTTGGTTTCTAAAGGCCAGCATGTAGCTAAACACATCCTGGGGAGTTTTTCTGGGAGCTGCCTCCCAGCCTTCCTTTACCAAACTCAGAGGTCCTCTGACAGGGTGGCCATACAGGAGCTCAAAGGGGCTGTACCCAAGAGACTTCTGAGGCACCTCCCTGTATGCAAAGAGTAGGCATGGCAAGAGGACGTCCCACTTACGCCTCATGGGTTCTGTTAGACCCTTGATCATGCCTTTCAAGGTCTGGTTGAATCTCTCCACCAGACCGTTTCCTTGTGGGTGGTAAGGAGTGGTGAACTTGTAGGTTACACCGCACTCCTTCCACAGGGATGTCATATACTTGGATATGAAATTGGTCCCCCTATCAGAAACCACCTCTCTGGGGAATCCCACACGGGAAAAGATCCCCATTGACGCCCGGCCCACCACTGGCGCCGTCGTTGTCCTGAGAGGGATTGCCTCCGGGTACCGGGTGGCATGGTCCACCAAGACCAGGATGTACCTGTTGCCCATGGCTGTCTTGGGATCCAGTGGCCCCACAATATCCATCCCTACCCTTTCAAAGGGTGTTCCAACAACAGGAAAAGGTTGGAGAGGAGCTTTGACCTTCCTCCCACTCTTACCACTTGCCTGGCAAGTTTGGCAAGACTTACAGTGTGCATCTGACTGCCTTCGCATTTGGGGCCAAAAGAAGTGGGTGACAAGCCTGTCAAAGGTCTTGTCCTGCCCCAAATGTCCTGCCAAAGGCACGTCATGAGCCAGACCCAGTAGGAAGGTCCTGAAGCGCTGGTGTACCACCAGCATACGGGCTGACCCAGGCTCAGCAATCTTAGGCTCACTGTATAGGAGACCACTCTCCCAGTAGATCAGATGTGACCCGGACTGATTACCAGCTGCCTGGTCTGCAGCCTGCCGCCGCAGACCCTCCAGAGTAGGGCACTCGTTCTGCTCCCTGCAGAACTCCTCCCGGGTGGGACCCCCTTCTTGCTGCCAATGGGTCAGCTCAGAGATGTCTCCCAGTTCGGCTACCTGCTCCCCTGTAGGCACCGGGGCGTCCCCCTCGAGGTCCGCTTCCTCCCGGTCCTTGGGAACTTCGGGGGCCGGTTTCCTGCGCCCCCTGCCCTTTCTCTTGGCAGGGACTTGGGCCACTGTTCCAGGCTCCAAGTCCTCTTGATCACCCTTTCTGGCTGCCATTGACCGAGTAGACACGCATGCCCACTCTGGCAACCCAAGCATCTCCAAGTGAGACCTGAGCTCAACCTCCTTCCATAAGGACTGCTCCAGGTCGTTACCTAGCAGACAATCTACAGGCATGGTAGGGCTCACAACCACCCTCAAGGGACCTGAGACCACCCCCCATTCAAAGGGAACCTGCGCCACCATACACTGGCGCTCAGAGTTTGGTGGCTCAGTGGACTAAAGCAGCCACTGCAGGGGCCTGTGTTCGACCTCATGGTCACAGGTTCAAATCCCGGAGGGTCCACTCAGCCTTTCATCCATCTGAGGTCGATAAAATGAGTACCATTGAGTTGGGTAACAATAAACATCTGTTATTCAGCGCCAGGACACCTACGGGTAATCGTGCACTTTACAAATACACCTGTTTGTTATGTTGTTATGTTATGTCTACAGCAACTACTTGGTGGAATGCCCCTGGGACTACCTGCTTCTCAGAGACCAGGTGACACCGGACTGAGGTCACACTGGCTCCAGTATCTCTGAGAGCCTCTACCCTGTTCCCATTGATGGTCACCCAGGTGCTATATTTCTTTGTGTTAGGGGGCACCTGGTTTCCTGGGACCATCTCACTGTCCCCTAGTGAGACAAGGGTCATTTCTGCGGGATCCCCACCCTCCTGTGGGCACCCCTCCTCCCCAAGCGCTACACTAGCCAACACTTTGGACTGTCCACCGGTGGGTGGCTGTGTCCCCTTTGGGCACTTGGGGTCCCCCTTAAAGTGACCTACCTGGTCACATGCAGAACACTTGCGGGGGCCGGTCTCAACAGGCTTCCCTGTAGAGACCCCTTTCTTCTTATCACCGGGGGCTGGGAACCTTTACCCTGGGTACTAGTTTGGGGCCCTTTAGAGAACTCCTGTGCTTTACCCTTGTCCCCCCACCTTTCTGCTGGGGACCCTGCCCACCTTTGGCTGAGTCTCCCCCAAACGCTTTCTTGTGGACCCTGGTACTCACCCAGCGGTCCGCTTCCATAGCAAGCTTCCTGGGGTCAGTTAGCTTACTATCCACTAGGTGCTGGCGCAGATCTGCAAAACATAGACTAGACAAGTGCTCCCATGCAATCAAGTTGTAGAGCCCCTGAAAATCTGTTACACTACTGCCCTTCACCCAACAATCCAGCGACCTGCAGAACACATCCACACATTCCAACCAAGTGTTGGCATCAGACTTCTTACTGGACCTGAACTGATCCCTGTACTTTTCAGGAGTAAGACCATACTTAGTGAGAAGGGCATCCTTCATGTCAGCATAGGTGAGGTGATACCCCTTACCCAAAGCTATCAGAGCATCCCTTGCTTCTTCAGGGAAAAGTGGCCACAATCCTGCTCCCCAATTCTCCTCAGGGACCCCATTCATGTGTATGGCTGCCTCATAACCCTGAAACCACCTTTGTATGTCATCCCCCTTCTTGAACTCCTTGCCTACATTCTTGGGAATGTGCACAATCCTGTCTGCCTTTCTGGACGAATTGCTGCCACCATCTGAGCCTGACTTACTCCTAAGTTCTAGCTCCTTCAGTTCTCTCTCATGCTCTAAGAGCATCTTCTTCTCCTCCATGGCCAATCTCCTCTCCTCCCTCTTCTCCTCCCGCTCACCCTCCAGCCTGAGCTTCTGCAGCTCAAACTGCCTTGCCTCCCGCCTATCCTCCAGCTCCTCTGGGGACAGACTGCTGCTGCCTGACCTGGCGGGTTCCCCCTCACCCAAAAGCACATCCACCCTGGAAATAGGCTCCTCCACCTCCTCACTGAGATTACCAGGCTGCCCACTGGCATGTCTGGCTGCTACCCAGGCCCTCAGCGCCTTCTGTAGCTCCTCCTTCCTTGTGAGGCCTTTAATTTGGACTTTCAGGTTTTTACAAATCGCTCATAGTTCCTTTACGGCGTAGGATTCCAACCTGTCCTCCTCAAAGATAACTTCCAGAGATGCAACGGATGATGCAGTTGATTCAGGCATGACAAAAGTAGTGAGTTGAAAACTGGCAAGATCAAAAATAGGCCAAAAGAAAAAGAACCAGTATGTGGTACATAATGGTCTGCGATATGGTAGTAGTGCACACCAATCACTGTAAGTCAAGTGCAAACACAAGTCCTATCCTCACCGCTGACAACCAATGTTAGAAATGGGATCTCTAGTTGGCAAGGGCTTGCACCTTTGTCCAAGTAGGGACCCTTCTTCCTAGTCAGGGTAAGGGAGTTACACTCCTAAAATAACCCCTGCTCACCCCCTTGGTAGCTTGGCACGAGCAGTCAGGCTTATTCTAGAGGCAGTGTTTAAAGCATTTGCACATAACCAACAGTAATACAGTGTAAGCACTACAAACGGACACCACACCAGTTTAGAAAAATAACCAATATTTTTATATACTCAAGACAAGACCAATTACGACAAAAATCCACAATACTATACTTTAAAAATGAATGCTTGATAAGGTAACTTCTTCTTTGCAGGAATAGTTCAAAAACAAAGTTCGTACGAGTCGGTAGTTCCGTCCGAGTCTACCGCGATGCTGAATTACACAGAGTCCAACAGTTCCAGCCGACCGCGTCGTTACGGGCCAGCAGAGTCGTGAACAGACTCGGTCACAGTACCTTTCTCGTTGTGGCTGGTACGGAGTGTACGAGCCGGTCGGCGTTCGTCGCGGTTGCGGTGCAAGACGGAGCGATGCAAGGTGCGGTGTCCCTCGATGCGGTGCAGGCAGCGGCTCGATGAGCGTCGTGCAGACGGAGTCGGTGAGTCCAAGGCGTGCGGTGCAGGGTGAGACGATGCTCGATGCGGTGCTGACAGGTTGCGATGCAGGCGACCAAGCCGGAGTGCGGGAGCTGGCGTCGGACAGCGGTGCGAGTCGGAGCGGTGCGTCGCAAACGTGCGAGCGGTGCCCCAAATGCGATGCGGTCACGACTGTTGAGCCAGTTGCAGCGTCCGCGTCGGTCGGGTCCGGCTGGTTCAGTGAAGCGATGCGAACTGCGGTGCCCACAGGTCACGGTGCAAGCAGCGGCTCGGTGTTGGCGGCGTCGGACGTCGCCACGGTGAGACCAGGGTTGCGATGAGAAGCGGGGCGATGCGGTCTGCGGTGCAAACAGGTCACCGGTCAGGGATGGATTCGGTTGACGGAGTCGGTTGCAGTTCCCTTCCTCTGTGGCAACTGAAACAGCGTTCCAGAAGCGGTACCCAGAGGCTTGTGAAGTCTTTGTAGTCCCTGAGACTTCTTAACAGGAGGCCAGCTCGGTTCCAGGCCCTTGGAGATACTCAGCACAAGTTTGTAGAAAGTTCAGTCCTTTCACTGCCCAAGGCAGAAGCAGCAGCTGCAGGCCAAGCCAACAAAGCAACAACACAGCAAAGGGGCAGTACTCCTCCTGGCAGCTCTTCCCGCTCTTCGTCTTGGCAGGTTCCTTGATTCCAGCGAGATCTAAATTCATGGGGTCAGGGCCCCAATATTTATATCCCAAATTACTTTGTTCTCTGAAGGCAGAGAGGCCTTTGCCTAGTCCAAACCAGTTCTGGAGCACTTTGTTGACAAGTCTCCGTCCCTTCTTTCAGAGAGTAGGCCAGGGACATCAGACGCACCACAGGAGGTGGAGCCAGCATTGTGGAGGGAAGGCACTGTCCTATTCAGGGCCCAGGTGCAACTCCTCCCACCCATCTACATGTAGATCTTGCTATTCAGCCCTGTGCTGACTCACCCTGTCTCCTGGCATCCCCCAGTCCCTGTCACTCACACTCCAGACAAGGAATACACAACCTCGCAGAGGCAGGCTTGGATGGTTAGACAAGAAAATACCCACTTTCTAAAAGTGGTATTTTCAAACACAGAATGTTAAAACCAACTTCACTAAAAGATGCATTTTATCATTCTGAGTCCAGGCATACTAAACTCGAATTTCTACCATGTTCCCGGGGTCAGTTAGGATTATAAGCTGTAATAATCAAAACTGCCCGTTCTGGCCTATGGGGAACAGGTAGCCTTGCAATAGTGAAAAACGAACTAGGCTGTAATTCACTATCAGGACATGCCACACACACCAGGGCATGTCCTACCTTTCGCATACAACGCACCCTGCCCACAGGTGTACCTTGGGCCTACCTTAGGGGTGACTAACATGTAGAAAAGGGAAGGTTTAGGGACTTGCAAGTATGCGCACTTGCCAAGTCGACATGGCAGCCCCAGGCTGCGCACAGGCTCTGCGATGGCAGGCCCGAGTTACACTTTACGGGCTGTTTGCGTGGGTGGCACAATCCAGTGCTGCAGCCCACCAACAGCATTTGGTCTATAGGCCCTGGCACTTGCAGTGCACTTTACAAGGGACTGACACATAAACCAAATAGGCCAATCATGGAAACACCAATCCATAACACATTTTATACAGGAGCACTTGCACTTTCCCACTGGACAGCAGTGAGGAAAGTGCGCAGAATCATTACACCAGCAAAAACAGAGTCAAAACCGGGAGGTCAGTAAGCAAAAAGTCAGGGGAAACACGCCAAAAGATGCCAAGTCTAACACACGTTATAACTCTCGGCCAACCTAAAAGAGCTACTACCTGGTTCCGCAACACTAAGATCATTGATCTTGACACTTTTTGTGATTCTGCTATGCGGGCACTTCCTAGACTAGTCCCTAACGTGGATGTCAACGTTCTCACTTCTCAGTGCCTCTCAGTACTAGCAGTCGAAATCGACAATGTTGCTCCACTCCAAAGCAAAAAGAAAAGACCCACCCCCTCAGCACCTTGGTTCAATAAAGCTCTCTACGATGAAAGGAAAAACCTTAGATTCCTGGAGAAACATTGGAGAAAATCTCCTTCCACCTCCAATCTCTCTCTTTTGCGTTCAGCAAGATCCAAATATCACAACCACATCTTCCTTGAAAAAGCATCACATTTCAGATCCCTCTTTGACTCAGCCAAAAACAGACCCAAAAAACTTTTTGACCTCATCAAAAACCCAAACTGTTCTCCCCTAACCATTAAGCCTAAGGATTCCACAAAGAAAGCAGCAGATTTCGCTATATTCTTTGATGAAAAGGTCAAAGCACTGGTGGATCAGGTCGCCCACCCCACCCCCATTGAGGAGCGGAAATCCTTAGTTACCTGGCAGAACTTTGACGTCATCTCGGAAGATGACTTCCTGAAATGCATCCTCGAAACTAAACCCTCCAACCATTCTTCTGACCCCATCCCTAGTGACATCGCCATCGATTTCTACACCTATACTCTCTCTTACTGGACCAGGCTAGTCAATCTCTTCCTCAGTCAAGGCTCCCTCCCGGTTGCCCTCAAATCAGGACAGGTCACCCCTCTTCTAAAAAAAACCTCCGCCGATGCGAACGACCTCAACAACTTCCGCCCTATCACCAACCTCCCTTTTCTTTCGAAAATCCACGAAAAATGTGTTGCGAAACAACTTTCCTTACATATTATGGACAATAACCTCCTCGACGTCTTCCAGTCTGGCTTCTTCCAAAATTGCAGCACTGAAACAGCCCTGCTGCAAGTGATTGATGATGCGCTGCATATACTCGAGTCTGGGGAATCGTGTCTTCTGATTCTTCTAGACCTCTCTGCAGCCTTTGACACTGTTAATCATAGCACCCTGCTCAACACTCTTCAACAGAGAATGGGATTGGATGGCACAGTGCTCAAATGGTTTGCCTCTTTCCTCTCGGACAGATCCCAAATGATCAAGATAGCGAACAGTCTTTCATCTCCATTGGCCGTAGGTCAAGGCGTCCCTCAAGGTTCTATCCTGGCACCCACTTTGTTTAATCTCTACCTGGAACCATTAGGGAAACTTCTAAGCAAATTTGGGATCCATTACCATCTTTATGCGGACGACACTCAAATCTACCTTAAAGTGTCTTCCGCACATGATCTCTCACTACTCAACTCTACTCTCAACTCTATTCACAACTGGATGTTAGCTCACCAACTCATTCTGAATCCCGCCAAAACTGAATTCCTCCTCCTCTCTACCTCTCTCTCTCTCACCTCCTCCTGTTCAATCTTGGATGGATCAGCTGAACCTACTCAACAACAAACCCATCATTGTCGACAGCGCTAAATCCCTAGGTGTCATTCTTGACAAAAGACTCAACCTAATCTCCCACATCAACTCTATTGCTAAAAACGCACGTTACCAGTTGCGCCTTCTATGGGGGATCCGTCGGTTCTTCCCGGAGAAGGACTTAGAAACCTTGGTACAATCTCTGGTTCTCTCAAGACTGGATTATTGCAATTCTCTTCTGACGGGCCTACCCAAATCCCACCTCTCCCCTCTCAAATCCATCCTCCACTCAGCAGCTCGCTTCATTTCAGGGTCTAAACGAAGCGACCACGTCACTCCTATCCTGTCCTCTCTTCGATGGCTTCCGATCGAGGCATCTATTTACAAAACTGCCTGCATCACGCACAAAGCCTTACACACGTCCTCCCCTCGTTACCTGGCGAATAAATTGAAATTGTCCGGTGGCTCTCGCCCTTCTCGCAATGCGGAAAAGCTTCTGCTTGAGCCCCCTGTCTTCAAAAGGGAAAGATCGATGGCGCAATCCTTCTCAGGCAATGCGGTGAGAATCTGGAACTCGCTTGCCCCATTGCTCCGTGCCACCTCCTCTACCCGGATCTTCAAAGCTGACCTCAAATCTCTCCTCTTCCAAAGACACTTTCAGAACTAATACTTTCATTCTCAGGCCCCTCTAGGAAGTTCGCTCTTCATTGTAAATGTGTACTTCTTCCTGTACATTCCTCACCCTGCGTGCTGTGTTGGATTTTATGTTTGTGTACGCTTCATTTTAAGTCTCCTGTTTAATTCACGCCCTCTCTATTCCCTCAAGGAAGTTCTTCCACTATAGGAAATTCTGTACTCCATGCCTATAGAAGTGCCTTCCCAGTGTGTTCTGAGTGACTGCCACTTATTGCAGTATTATACCTCTATTTGTATTATGTATCTCATGTATCATGCACACCTGTCACTTTTTCCTCTTGTAAGGTTTACCTCTTTTTGTATCTTGTTTGTTTTTGTTATTTGCACAATTGTCACTTTTTCCTCATGTAATGTAACGCTTGCTTTTGTATTATGCTCACTTGTAACCTTCTCCTCATGTAATGTTACTGTTCCTATTGTGAAGCGCTCTGACACCTTCGGGTAAAGTCCGCGCTATATAAAAACGCATAAAATAAATAAATAAATAAACTTTCAACATCAGCACAGAGGTAAAATGCATCACTGAAGTTAACGGCATGACCTAAATTATGCTGACATGACGATTTTTGTTGGCTCAGCCCGTGCTGTGGTTCACAGAGCCAAGCCGGTCCTGTGGGTCGGCCGGGCTCACCCCGTGAATTATCTGGCCTGCGCACCTCTACTTCCAAGTGCTCCGCTCACAGGAGTTTAAGAGCTCGCTCGCCAGCTCCACATCCTATACACGGAGGAGGGGGCGGACCCTGCTGTGAACGGTGCTCGCAGTTCCTGGTTAAATTCTGCGGCTGCAGGAGCAGTGCACACAGACAGCACTGCCCCCTCTGCTGTCATTCATCAGAACGGTGCCTAGCGCCTTCCTGCCCCTCGTAAAGATGAGAGCCGAGCGGGTCTCCCGCTGCTTCCTTCTCCTCCTCCAGGTCCTCACCTCCCGTCCGCTCACGGAGGCAGCGCGGGGACCGCAGCCTCCTCACATCGTATTCATCCTGGCCGATGACCTGGGCTGGAACGACGTGGGGTTCCACGGCTCCGAGATAAAGACCCCTCACCTGGACAAGCTCTCCGCCCAGGGAGTCCGGCTGGGCAGCTACTACGTGCAGCCGATCTGTACCCCGTCCCGCAGCCAGCTCCTGACCGGCCGATACCAGGTGAGAGAGGCAAGAGCGCCTTAAGGCGCGAGTTTCCCTTTTAGCGCCCTTTAGGTACTTTGAAAAATGATCTCACTTAGTGCTAGAACTGCCACACTGCAGTGACCAGCTCTTAAGTGCTACTACGTACAGAGCCACGTTGAAAGTTGAATTACAACTACTAGCGCCTGTTGTTGGAAGTGATGGAAAAAATCCCACGTGCCTGAGTCACTTGATCGTTCACGTGACAGCACCAGGAAGCAGCGAGCACCGTTTCAACCGTGCAGCGTTGTTAAAGTTTAACCTACCGGCCGCGGGACAACAGCTGCACCCTGTGCTGCGCCCTGTTTGAGATAGGATGCATCACGTACACAGCGGTATTGTGATCACGCGAAATAAATATCACACAAAACGCGGTAATGGTCTGTAGAAGAGGGTGAAAGGTCATAATTTTTCGACCGACATCTACAGTTTCACTTCCGACCGCCTAAGCACAATGTAGGCGGTCGAAGGTGAAACCGGCCGGTCATTCCGTGTGAATTCTGATGGCTCGAGGAGCCTGTCGGCCAGTCAGAGACCGGCACGTAATCCCTATGGACGACGTTTCCGCCGGAGGGATTACGATGTCGGTTTCCGACAGGCTTTTCATGCCTGGCTATCCGACATGGAAAGCCTGCCGTAAAGCGACTTTGGGGCCCCCTAGCAGGCCCCCCTTCTCCCTGCGGCCTCCGGTTGGGGCTGAGGGGGTACCTGTTAATCCCTGCACCGTGTGGCAGGCACCCACGCTTTGCAGGGATTAACATAATCTCCTGTTTCTCTATGGGAGCTTGTGCGTCAGCCAGTTTCCGGCCATGGTACAAGCTCCTATAGAGAAATGGGAGTAGGCGACCGCACCATGTACTGTTGCATTGTGATTGCGGTGTCGGGACTGCCGACCAGAGGTCAGTCGGTCCCGAGACCGCGACGGTGCCTCCGACCGACATCGTAATCAAGCCCTAAATTGTTTAAGGTATTTCTTCCGACGTGCATGCTGTCACAGAAATAATTCACAAAGTTAATATAGTTAATAACACTTAAAGGAGTGAGGCCGACCTTAAGTCTAATCCTGCAAAGAAGTTCTAAATTTAATAAGGATCTAATGTTTGTATGAAGAGTTTTTCTAAACATGATATCATCAAACATTTGACTATTAAAGAACCATATAACAAAACAGTAATTAACTTGGTACATGGCTTCATTATTAAACATAAGGCCTGTAAGAATAAAGAGATCGCCTGCTCCTGTGAGACCCTTTTTAAAGAAGTTAAAATCTCAGAAAACCTATTTAGGGTATCCAATAATCCACTGATCCATGAGAAGCTAAATATCATGCAATATGAATGTAACACAGTTGTAAGTAAGAGAGCACATCTCTGGGTCCATGCTATGAAAGGGAAAAACTCCTGTATCTCAATAGAGCTGGTAAATCTCTTGCTGCCTTTTTGAAGTTTAAAAGTAATAGCTTCCACATTACTAGCATTAACAATCCCTTTGGCAATCTCAAAACTAATACCAATGCTGAAAGTTTTTGGGGACTTCTACGCTAAACTGTGTATGCCCTCTCTTCGATCCACCAAACAAACTTGCCTTGAATTCCTACATTTTATTCCCCCAAATTCCATCTCAGACAGTGACAGATTAAAAATAAACAAACCTATAGAGTGGAAAGAAATTCTTGGTGCCACTAAGTCAATGCCCTTGGGCAAGGCCCCTGGACCTGATGGCTTCCCCATCACTTTTGACAAATTCCTGACCTCATTAATAACTTCGCCGTTAGAGTCGACTCTTAACCATTTTGGCTCCTCTGGTGGCGGTACTGGCACAGCGGCTGTTGCCACCATTGTAGTGATTCCAAAGGAGGACGAAGATCACTTAATTCCCAAAAACGTTCTTCCAATCTCTTATTATTATGGAAGCTAAAATGCATGCAAAGGTATTAGCTTCCCATCTGGAATGACTGTTCACAAAAATTCTACATCCTCCTCAAGCATGCTTTATTAAGGGGAGGCTGGCTAGTGACAACATGCAAGCATTCTGCAATATTATTGAAAGAACCACTTTTTCCAAGTCCCATGCAGCAGTGCTAGCCCTTGATGCAACTCTACTCTGGTACGGTCTGGGTGATGTGTTTATAAAAAATGCCCATGTTGCTGTATGCTAGCCTGAGTGTGTGCATTAAAATCAATGGCTCACTTTCAACTCCCTTTTCACTACATCAAGGCACCCGCCAAGGCTGTCCACTATCATCCAAATAAATGACATACTATCATCCTTATTGTTCCTTATCTGGATCAACCCTCTTATTTGCCTCCTTAACAACTTGCCCAAGGAAGAATAAGAACAAGGAGACTCGCTGCAGAAGAGTAGGAGGAGAAGAGGCCAAGAGGGGTGCAAGGGTAGAGAGAAAAGTGGTGAGAGGGATTAGAGCTGAAGAAGTAGCATGAGCAGAGAAGTGGGTGGTAGGTCGAGGCAGGGCAAGTGAAGAAGGAATTAGAGAGGTAGCGTGAATTGGAGAGGAGGAGACGGGAATAGAGAAGATGGATTTAGAAGGGAGGGTGGTGAGTTGCAGAGGCCAGGTGAGTGAAGAAGGGTCTTGGGGAGCAAAAAAAAGGAGCGGGGAGTGGCAGCTAAGGGGGGAGAGTGGAGAACAGAGGACAGCTCGGGTGTGGAGGAATCAAGGAACCAGGGAGAGATCAGGAGAATAAAGGAAGGAGGAAAGACGTGAAGGGGCTGTAGGGAGGTGGGAGAGAAAAACAGTCACAGGAGGAGCAGAAGGGGAGAACCTGGAAGGATGAAGACAGGAAAGAGTACTCATAGGAATGAGAGGAGAGCAGTGCAGGGCGGAGTGAAGGAGGCAAGGAGATAAGAAGGGAACAGAGGATAAGGAGAAATTGGGGGCTACAGAGAAGGAACAAGATTGGAGAAGCAAGTGGAAGTGGGGAGTAAGAATGTAATGAGTTGAGGGATAGGCCAGCTTACATGTCAAGAATAACCTTCTACGTGAAGATACAAACGTGAATGCATACAATTGCTGACACTATCTTATGTGATAATCTTAAAATAAAGTGCCTATGCAGGCTCCAGGATGGTGTTGTCCTCAAGAACATAGGAGGCAATGTTTTCCTAAAGAGATTAGACGAACCGCAAACAAATCAACATTGTCAGATTAAATATGCTTCAAGTCAAAAATGCTTAAGATCAGTAAAGTTAGAAACCATGAAGGTTCACTAAATATTTTAGCTTCAGAGCAGAAGGCAAAAATAATCATTTATCTCAAAATCAGTCAAAATGCATTGTAAATAAATATAGGGAATTAGCACACAGCTCAAGCAAATGCAGTAAAAAGTTTGAAATTTAGTAAAGTCCCAGAGTAAAAATATTCTAAGAAAGAGCAGACTGACAAGAGTCAACTCTTATAGAGTCAGAGGTCTTATATAACAAAATTCAGCATAAGGTGATCAATTTTTTTACACATTTTGACAAATCAAAATATAGAATGTAATGCAGCATCTTCCTACACCATCCTAGTACCATTCCCTAAATGAATATTAATACATCCACTCTTGATATGTAACAGTACAAATCTAGCTACACTCAAATAAATGACATACTCCTATTATGAATAGATTCTCTGACACACAGGCAGGAAGGACCTTGAACAGTTACTTTTTGTAAGCTTGTTGCCTCCCGGCTCACCAAGAACAGAAGGCCAATAGAGCATTTATTTCTGCACATTCTGGTGGGAGGAGCCAAGAAACAACACGCACATCATGGCTATGTCGAAATCAAGGATGAAGGTTAGGCCCAAGTCGGAGCTAGGTTGGTCAAAAAATACAGCTTTGTTGCCAAATGCAGCATTTTTGATTTTAGAGCAAAAATGTTTATTATGTTTTGCACACATTATTTACTAATCAAAAATATCTCTATCACAGTCAAATACTTTTGGCTTTTTGCATTAGGTAGGGTCATGAATAGGTGTGTCTTTAATTGTTGAAGGAAATAGTGCAGATTGTGTTTAGTGTTAAGATCCGCATGGAGAGAATTCCATAGAAGAGTAGCAGGCTTTTAAGTTACCGGTCATCAGAAGAAGTATGATTTTGCTTCCAAAGGCTCTTATACTTCTCAGTAGCTTGAGAAGGTTGGAGATGTAGGGTGTAGAGTTGCCTTAGACAGTGTTGTTATTCTAGTCTTAAATGGGAGCCAGTGTAACTCAAAGAGGATTGGAGTAATGTGATCAAATTTCTTTGAGGATGACAGCTGACTGGCTGGGACAAGTCTACAGGGCAGTGTTGCCAAAGTCCAGATATGTCAGTATTAAGATGTGTGCTACCTTTCTTTGAAGAGAATTATGCCTATTATGCCTAATATACCTATTAGAGTCAGTTAACTGCAGTTACAATCACTTCATACAGTTACATTGAGGCTTCTGTTTATATACCTCAATAATGAAAAATTCCTTTACATACTTAGATTTCTGCAATTTATTTAGTACAACTGTGATATAAGGGTTTGGAACTTCTACAAAGCTCAGAATGCCCCAGTAAGGCACTACGTAGATGAACAGTGAGTTCTGTTGGCGCACTTCTAAGCCTAATTGGTGCCAATGATCAGCTGTCCCTCAACAATGCTACTTCCACTCTTACAATGACTGCTGCAAAACTTAGTGTATTTGACTCTAGGCCACTAAAATCTTACAATCCTGTAATTCCGAGTTAGTGGAGAGCTTGATTTATGGGAAATGGTTGATCGTCCACTTTCATATAGCATTCTTATCTTTTTCAAGTGATCCCATTTGGCAAGACAAAGCTATGGGAGAACCCCTACAGTAAGTGTGGAGGAAGCATAGCTCGCCCGCTCTCAGCATGGATGGAAAGGTAATTTGTCAAAAGTGTATGAAGTGCAGTTGCTTGATAAGGGTTCCAATGTGTGAAGTACTCTAGGCTTTATCATCATCATATGTTAATTCTGTTCAACCCCTTTCAAGGATGAGCAGGGTCAACTTAGATAGCCACCTATATATTCATCAAGGACTGGATGGGTTTTTATGAGACACCAATTTAGGCTTGTTGTTTTATAAAATTATTTTGAGAAACCATCCTCTACCAGTGCCTTTCGCTTTGACACCTCGTCTATAGCTTTTGCTATTTCTTCATTGGAGATATCTCCTTCTTCTAGAATTGTCTACGCACGGGTGAAAGCACTGGCAGCCCTACATTTGTGATAACCGTTTCCTCCAGTTCATTAGTATCTGTGTGATCAGAGTGGTATAGAGTGCAGGAAAAGGAGCCAAATGTATCAGTTATTTCTATAGTGTTGGTTAGCAAGCACCCTTGAACATATAGAATTTCAGAAATGGTTTATTTAGATTCAGTATTTCTAAGCTGTAAGGCCAGTAGATAACCCATTTTCTCTCAGTGTTCATATTGCTTATGTTTAATGCACACAAGGGTATTTTCTGCTTTGGAGATACATAACCTATTAAGATTGTATTTCTCCTTGTTTAGGGTTTGCAGTTTGGTCTAATTTGTGATACATTAGAAGCACAAGTGAGTCTGACAATATCTTTTTCTAGTCAAATTTGTTATTCTTTTGCTTTCCTTCTAATAGTGGGAGACTCCCTCTTTCTCTCTCCCCTTACGTAGGCCTTAGCAGCCTCCCATTGTGTCTGAGCTGAAATAACAGAGCCTTTGCTTTCATTTAGGCATGTTGTAAGAAAAGAGATGAGGCAGTTTAATCTTTGGGCAGATTATTTCCTTGCACAAAGAGGTCACTGGGGCATAGAAAAAAACTGTCCAAATGTAGATTTATGAAGGAATGATCCATATGCTGATCAGAATAATTGTGGCATCAAAAACTCTACACAATAATCATCCTGATAACAAAAAAATCAATACAAGAACAAGTCCTCTGAACACAGAAGGTGAAAGTATAATCTCGCTCCACTAGATGAATCAGACTCCCCAGGTCTACAAAAGCATGATTGGTGATAATGTCCTGCAGTAAGTGTTTCTGGGGTGTCTTACGTCAGACCTCCCTGATCTGTCCAACAGAGGATCAAGAACCATATTGCAGTCCCCTTCTATCGCTACACTAGATTTCCCATTTGCAAGAAGTGTTGAGGAAGCATTGGAGAAGAAGTTACCTTTCTACCCTGTGGGGTCGTATTTTGATCCCACTACTGTTGTAAAATCCTGCATTTATAGTTTGCCAAAAACAGCTTGACACTTTAGGTTTATAAAATTCTCATAGGTCAGTGATTTCCTCACCAAGATTTACACCCATCCCTTCTTGATCGGTATCATCTTCCCAATTTAGTCCCATTTTAGTTTTTCTCATTCTTTGGAGGACAGATGTATTTCCTGAAGTAAGGCTATGTCTGGGTGTGTGGCACTGTAGTAAATCTGCCTTTTCTGCGTGATCACCCCAGATTTTTTGCCTTTCTCTGAACCTTATTTGTGCTATACCTAGAACTCTGTGCTCTGTTAACACCTGCTTTTGCTCCAATTTGAGCATGGTTCTATTGTCTTATCCCTGATTGACATATTTAACTTCCCTTTAAGTCCCTAGTATATGGTGTAGAAAATGAAACCAGGGTCTGGATGGTAAATGCCATCTGCTGACTGCAGCACCTATGGTGCCATCCACAGGCTGACTGTAGTAGCCTAAAAACCCGCTGTTAGACCTGTCAAAATAACCCTTTATCACAGGCCGGAAACTCTCCTTTTAAATATCAATAAGTCACCCCTAAGTACACTTTCTTGCTCACAAGGTAGGATGCCTGATATTTAAAAGTGGAACGCATGCTATATTAAAATAGTCATGTTCCTCCAGTGACTAGGCGCTCAAAAGTTATTTTCACTGGCAGGGCTGTAGCTGAATCCTAGAAAATGACAAAGTACAAATAATAAACTTTAATCGGTAACTTTTGACAGGAAACGGTTACAAAAGTCATTTAAAGACTATTTTTCATATTCATTAAAAGTTCAATTCATTGGTGAAGTTAGATTTTTACCAAATATTTAGGAAAAAGGAGTCTAAGTTGCATTAGCTATATAACAGCTGCGTAGTCAGTGTTTGGCCTTAATGTGGTGTGAAAACTGCTTCCAGGGCAGGAATAATGGTTATGGGGAAGCATTTTTCTTCCCTTGCTGGAAGACCAGTAGGGTGGACCCAGGTACTTCATTAACTTGTAAAGGGGCCTGCCCTTTCACAAGTAAATGCAAGGTGAGAGCTGTAGAAGACAGCCCTTTGTCCCCCAGGTCAGGCTGTTACCATATCCAGTGGAAAGGAAGCTACCCCTAGAATCTCTTTTGAGTAACCACAGAGGAGGGAAATGCAAATTTCCACCGCCACGCCTTTGGGTGAGAACAAGGGCTCTGCACAAGGGAGGAAGGTTTTCTCCAGTAAGTAGGAGTAAGGTGCACTTCTGGGTTGATTGCAGTAGGGCAAACCGGAACTGCTGCAAAAGTGGGTATCGTTGCCACTGTGAACTTTTACTCCATTGGTTAGAGAGGAGCCAGGGGTCCCCACCACCCACTAAGTGGGGCCAACCATAAATGTGGCACCCCTAGTGGAACACTTTTTGGACCTGCTGAAACACGTAAGATGACTGGAGCCTGCTTGATGTGACCTGAAAAGAGCCCTGAAGGACAGGACTGGACTGGACTGGCTCCCTGCTGACCAGTTGAATTGCCCATTTCCAACTGGACCTGTCCTAGACCCTGCAAAGCCTTGGCAGGATCAAACCCTAAAAGACCTAAGAGCTTCCTCTGAAGTCTTGAAGCCTTAGGGGAAGAGCTGAGGGAAAAAAGACTCACCTGCAGAATCCAACTTTTGGGCTTTTAGACCTCCTGAGAACCAGGACCCACCACCAGAGTCAATCAGGTGAAGGCGCAACCTCCCTGGGCTGAAGAAGCAGGTTTGTCCCTCCTTGAGCTTCTCTGCAACTGCAAATCTGTTTCAGCAGGACCTTGGTGAGAAAGTATCCAGCCTCATAGAACCCTGTTCGGATACAGCACAGCCTGCCACCTTGCCCCACTGGAGGAATATAAGCCCTAAAAAAGAGACTATTTTACAACCTAGAAATTGGAACCAGGTGAAAGCTCCAGAAGCATCTGACGAATGCGATGACTTCTCTGTGTGTGAAATTTCAAATATTCCTGCTCTGAGCTTTTCCTGCCTGAGCCAATGGCTTTTGCAGGACCTCACTCTATGCCTATTTGATTTTGATGAGATCTTTCTGCATACTTGCCCTCTTGAGAGCTTTTGGCTTGAATTTTGCATACTAAGTCAGAAGGTAACATTCTTGACCAGGCCATCCTGATTGGTATACCCGATCCAGGATCCATTTAGGTCGGTCTCAGTGTGCTCCTACGTCCAGGTCTCCCAGGACCGATCATGATCTTTGCTGCTTATTGCTTTTTGGTGCTGTTTTTAATTGAAAAATTAAAAACTTATATCACTGGTTCCCCTTATTGGATTTTTGTTGTTTTGGTGTAATTTTGTTAATTAAAATGTACTAATTTTGTTTGGGAATTTTATTGTTTGATGATAGGACTTTATTACTGTTTTGGTACTGCATATACATTTTACACACAGCCCTAAGTTAAGCTTAACTACACTGGGTCATAGCTACCAGTGGGCTTGAGATCAGGTTAATTTAGTGACTTTAAGATTTACTCTGACAAGTTAATGTTGTTATTCCTTAAGGTGGGGGACTACCCATCCTAAATAATATTAAATGTTCTTATAGGTGTCAAGAAAGGAGAGAACCGTCTTCCTTTCTATGGAGTATGTTAGGCCGTTTACATGAAGCATTAGATCTCCTGAACTATGGGTGCACCCATTTTCCAAACTGGCCAGAGTACAGTACTGCCCCACAACAGTGTAACCTGCAGATCTCCCTGCTGTGGATTTGTGAATAGTGTTCCTAGTAGATAAGTATTGGCGACCTACAGTCTCCCAAGGATGGTATGGTGGTCCCCTCGTGCACAGTCAGTTAAGTGGTAAGAATGGGGTTAACATGCCTATGTGTAAATTTAGGGTTTCTGTTTTCCAATCTGGGTCAGGATGTGGGGGAAAAACCAGTAAGTGTCTGTCACTCTTAGAAATGGAGTTCCTGAAGATATATTCAGCAAGAATTATTCTGGTTACAGCAGATTGTGAAAATGTAGGAGAATAGCTATTCAAATTGAGCCTAACTGTGGCCTGGTAGGGCCATAAGAGGAAAAGAGAAATACAAATAAGAATCCTTTGTACGGGCGAAGTGATGGACTGTTAAATGACGCATCTCCTGTTAGCCATCAAGACATGAAATTAATATTGGAACCAGTAGGGCGAGGCACCCATTAATAATGTATTGCATCTTGGCTCTAAAAGCTTACCAAATATGTAAAATGTTGCAAACACAGTACCCATTTTTTTCTGCCTATAAAACTCAAACAAAATTGGGCTTTTCTATTGATATTAGAGATCAAAATTAATCATTGTTTTGTATCTAACATTATGCAACAAATGTCAACAGCTATAAGAAACATTCAGAAAGTTAGCTAAGGGGATCCTCTTATTATGCTATACCCAGATATTGAGACCGTACATACTGCACTGAGTACTGTATAACTCTAGTCAGTAGAGCATAAAAACTGTGGTTCATCAAATTTACGTATATTACCCTCCCTCCCCCTTTCACATATATCTCTGTGGTATACAGTCTCTCAAACATGTTTTGCCTTATTATGCAAACCAATTTGTAGGGACTTAATTCTCATCAGACATGATAGCAGAAATTGGATACTCATGAGCACTCACTAGTCTTTAAGAAGCAATCTTGATTTGTCTTCTGCCTCCATTTGTCCTTCTGTACTGCCATCTGATGCTCAACGGCGTATGTCTGCTTCTAACCGTTGCCTTTGTTCTTGTTGTGATGCGTGTGTTGATAGGTCACTCTTTGACTGTGATCATTGTGGACCATTACCCTTTTGAGAAGTATCCACGGCTGATTAATCATAGGAATCTAGCAGTTTTTCTTGCTCTCCTTGGTGGTCAGATTGCTTTATTTTTTCCATTAATTGTTATCAATATAGCTGGCTGAAGCAGACCATATCGTATGTCCCACGAACTAAGCCTCAAAACCTATGATCTTTTCTGGTTTGCTTCATATGAAAAGGCTTGCGAAATGTATATCTTATGATCTCAGTACGGAAAAGGGTAATCGTGTTGGCTGACTTTATCACTTGTTATGTCTGCTGATGTGGCAAAAAGCAGGCAATGGTTTGCTGAGGTCCTGTTCTTTTGCTGTGCTTTCTCGTCCTTTTTCTGTGGGACTTCTGAAACTCCAGGGGAGGATCGAATGGCAGTTTTCTTGAGTTCCGAGATGAAATCTGTGAGGAATGTGATTGCCATTCAGCTTACAATTTCTCCAGTATCCCTGCGATTCCTACCCTCAAAGTGTCATTTTCCTAAGTAGGTTCCAATGGTCTTGTTCACAGTCAAGTGATTCTGCTAGCTTTTGTTTGACGGATGGCTAGTTTTGTGTTAAATGAAGCAATATCACTTCTAATCAATTGGCACTTTGTTCGCTGTTTCATCTTTGTTTCTTCCACTTATCCAGTGGATAATTGTATTGTGGCTAATTCTTTCTGTATGGCCTCCATGGTGGCCTTTATTGTTTTGGCTGATGCATTTTGGTTTTCTGAGGCATAATGCAGCAGCTTCCGCAAAGGAACGCTGTCTAACCTGTTTTGATTTAGGCAGTAGGCACACCGTTTGTTACTCTGCAGGAGTAAAAAGAAAAGCCCTCTTGCCAGCTTTCCAGTTTAGTGTACTATGTTCACAAGTGTCTATTCACAAATCAGATATTTAGCAAGTGGTAAACCAATGCCAAGATTGGCACCCTTGTTGTAGAGAAATTGGCTCTAGGTGTCTGGTGTGAAAAAAAAACTGGACATACATTTCAAACAAACCTTTGTACCGGTAGCAAGTGCATAGTAATAAAGAAGAGCAATGGCTATTCAGTCCTGTTCTTATGGCCATGGAGCTTCCTGGCAGTATTATGGCTGTTACTTCCAGAGTTCTGTTCCACCACCACTGCACCCTCAACCAACGTAGATAACTCCTCTGCCTCCATTTAGTTTTCTCTCCCCAAGAAGGCCGTCCTCAAGTCTGACCTTTCCCTTTTGGGTGTCTCAGAAGTAGTGAGTCCCCAGAGCGGGTTCACAATTTCTGCAGTTCCCACTTCTCCAGGCAGCCATAGCATCCATATCACTCCGAGTAGCATGTCCCTTGCAGCTATGACAGTGTGATTTCTTAGAGCAGAAGGTGCCAAATATTCCGTTCGTCTCCAGGGTGTGAAGGGCAGACCATCAATTGCTTCACATTGGGTAAGTGTGGCACCATAAAATCACCATCTGTGGGTCACGGTCAAAACTGAACAAAGTTTGTGTAGCATAGCTTTTTAGGAGGTGAAATTTGGTCTTATTGAAAGATAGTGCAGTGTCTTTCAGTAAGCCCTTGGGAATTTCTACAGGGGTTTTGCCTGAAATTAAGATGAGTGTTGAATACAGTTGTCTCAAATTGTCCAGTGATCAGATCAGACCAATTTCAATCGAGGTTAAACATATAGAATAATCTAGGGACATCGAGGTTATTAAATCAGAAGACCTATTGTGAAAGGAGTTGTGGAAAGGAGGTATGTATATTGATAATGTGATAGAAAATAGATATGGATACTGAAGCTGATCAGAATTCTTAGGCTTCCAGTTATTCATGTTTTATGAGAAACTGGAAAAAGACAACCACTTTTTTAAATACCCCCCTTCAAACCATTATTTGGAGCATTCAACAACAATATCATTTCTTTTTTCTTTAGATAAAAAGTTAGCATAAATCAGTGTCCTCCTAACAGTAACTAACAATTTGGTTTTGAGCAGAAAACTTTGGATTGCCTAATTAACTATTCGGAAATGCTCTGCAAAACAATTTATGTAAACGTAAATCTTATATACATACATACATAAGAACACTAGATCACAAAGAAATAACAGTCCACTTCCACTCTCAGAACCCAGGTACCCCTTCAATCGTCGTTGATTGTACGTTTGCCTTTGATCCGGTACAGTGTACTGCTGTCTTTGGGCTATGTTTGTGCTATACAAACACCACATACATCGAAATCTAATTTAGATCTATTATAGATCACAAGAAAAAATTGATTCATAAAGTAATTTGCCATTTTTGGAAATCGTACATTCGTTTTGCACTTGGAAATAGATTTACACAAATAATTTCTTATGACTAAATTAACACACATGGGTAGGGAGTAGGTGGGGAGTGGCTGTTACAGTGTTGAAATGCCTCGTGAATTGTGTATACTCACAAACTTCAATGTTTGTAGATATTCACTACCTTCTCTCTGCCCTTTTCCTACCCCAGAAAAGGTCAGACATTTTTGAGAATGGGTATTGCCAGGGCAGCCCTACAACCTATCTCCAATTTTCTTGAAGCAAGTCATCAGGTCCCCCTGGACCAAGCTGAGTCTCAACCTCTACATCATGCTTAACTGGTACATAGCACTGGTTGTTGTAGATGAATGCACCTGATTCACCAAAGTGGGACTGGTCCACCTCCTCCATTGAAACAGTGACTCACAAACTCAAGAAGATTTTGGTGACCCATGAAACCCCTAGTAGGACAAAACACTCCAAGGACCCTTTCCAGAGACAACAGTATCTGGACTTTCTAGGTATTCAACATGTGGACCCATAAAAAGGTGATGGGGCTTGCCACTGAATAAAACATAGATTTGGTACTATTGATCTACCGATTTCTCAAAGAGTAGTTGCCCACTACCAACTCCTCAAACAAGGGTACAATGCTTCACCTTAAGGCCAACTGGAGAAAGAACATTGAACAAATGAACCAGAGACAGGCCAGCAAAGACACAAATATCCGAGACAGTAAACTCGACCGTTACTCAGGAGGCAAATTCGGAATGATGTTTGCGACGATCATGGCTGTACTGGACATGATTGTGGTGGCAGTCCTCCCTGATGTTATTGTCATTAGAAATGTGCCAACAGTTGCGAAGTTCAGAGAGAAATAGGTACATGGTGACAAGCCATAGGCATAGTCCAAGCCATGTTGGAATTGGATAGAGTAATGAGAGAACATGAGGTAGCTTCATAGACTGGGGAGAGTCCACTTCTCACATTGGCGACATCCTGTGCGTAGCACTCCCTGCGAGTGTACCCAGGAGCAAACACCTTCCTCAGTGTGATGGCCATATGCCTCTCTGGTTAGGGAGTTCTAATACGATCTGTGTTAACTGCAGAGCTGTGTAGTGTGAAACAAACTGAACTGGAGCAGCTTATAACAGTTATTGTTTATTAGTTGTTACCATTCCAATATGGATAGGATGTTACAAAATCTTTTTAAGATGGATTGAGTGAAAACTGATGATGCATCCTGCAGGCACCTGAGGTGTGAGACATAGGTCCCACAAGCTAAATCGACCCTGCAAATGTGATTACTCCCAGACCCCCTTTATTGAGTTCCTGGTCTCTGCTTTACCAGCTCTGTCTTCATTTACCAAGGGAATGCAGCTGTTCCCTTAGAAGGACGGCCACATTCCATATAATAACCTTCTTTATTAATTGAGGTAAACAAATCCCCTTTCCAAAGAATATCCCACCAATGTTCTGTAACATCTTGCTTATTGTATTGTTCACAAGCATAATCTGAATAGACCTTTATTACCAATGCACTGAATTATTCGATTTTAGCACAAGTTATAACATTTTGGCAAACAGAACTGTGTTCTACTGTGTAGCCGTGCATTTGGTAATGGATTGATCCTCTTTCACCTAGATTCACACTGGCTTACAGCATGATATCATCTGGCCTTGCCAGCCTCACTGCGTCCCACTGGATGAGAAACTTTTGCCGGAGATGCTCAAGGAAGCAGGTTATGCTACACACATGGTGGGGAAGTGGCATCTTGGCATGTACAGAAAAGACTGTCTACCAACCCGAAGAGGATTTGACAGCTATTTTGGTAACTGGTATAAGTTTTAATGGCATTAACTTACAAGTACTTTCTCATTACATATTTAGTATTATGTGTATGCTTTCCCAACTGTTTTTAGTGCAACCTGAATTTATTAGATTCGAATCAGATATATACATGGTAATCTCACAGTAACAGTGACCACAAACTCTGTTTCTGCCCCAGTGTAACTCCTTTAGAAGACAAAAATCTATATTTCCGCAAGTTGTAGCAAATGAGGTATAGAGAAATTATAACTGCATTCTATAATGTATTTCTAAGACAACATTTAGAATAGTGTTGTAGTCATTCTTGTCTGTAGTCACTGGTGCATAGAAGGTCAATCACACCACCGTTGTCTGCTGGTTTAATTGTAACTTCAGGATTGTTTTTAAGATTCCTAATCATCGACCTTTCTTTGTTTGATAGATAGAAGAAAGGAAGTTTGTGGTTCCTAGCATTGAAAGATTTTGAGAAGGCAGCTATTTGTTCCAAGGTGTGTACCGCTGAAGGGATGTTCTGAGGTGGAGGACTGTACACTTGTTCAATCCTGTGTTTAGTGGTATCCGTCACCTCAAAAGAATCAATGTAAATCTTGAGCCGGATCTTTCTGAAGAAACCTGCTAGCTCTGTGCAGATCTCAAATTTGCCCCCATGGTTGGTGGGTTCAAAACCCAGTCCTTTGTTAAGGACGTGAAGTTTTTTTTGTGTTCGGATCCTGATACTAACGTTGACTGCTAGTTGGTCTTGTGACTGGTCATGGCTTATTGATCCCTAGTGCAGCTCTTTGTCTGTTGTGGTGAATGTGGAGGGCTCCAGTGTGCCTTCTTGGTGTTCCAACTACTTCTTCTTGTCTTTCCTCTTCCCCTTTCTAGAAAAGGAACCTAAGTAGATGGAGGTGAAAATACATTGCCTTGAGAAGAGCCAGAGGATAGGGCCAAGGGTGTGGAAGCCATCAGGGCATCTGAGGACCATATCTATGTGCTGGAGGTTGTAAAGTCTGGAACATTGGTGGTTGCTAATGGCCTGAATCTGATTTTTCACTGCTTCTTCTTCAGTCCTCCGATTTAGAGGTACCTGGTTGCCAATTGAAGAGTATAGAATGTTAATACTTTTAATTTTTTTTTTTTCTTTTCTTAATCAACAGTTTGTCCCTATATTTTACTCCTGTGGGCTATATAGGTTGCTCGGAGGTGACACTCCAACTCACCATGGGTAAGAACTTTGTATTCACCCCAATACTGTTAAACTGTGTGCTGTGGTCATTGGTCCCCTATACTGTAAGGTTCACCTTTATTGATGACACCATAAGTTTAGGTCCGATTATGTGGCTGACGGACTCCTCATTTCCTCCACCAATTCATGTTATGTGTTATAGTTATGCTTGTGTTTTCTGTTTCCTGACATGTTCGGGTTTCACAGTTCATGGACCTTAATGAAGACCTATTTGCCCCTGTTTGGGTATATTTATTTATTTTTTGGCTACTTTTCAACTCTCACTTAGCAAGTCTCACTAGCAGAGATTAGGCTGGTCCTAAGGAATGCCTCTACACCTAAAGTTTGAGGGTGCTCTTTAGGCCGAACCATGTTGACCTCCCTTATCAGGTCAAAGTAACCCCTCTTCCTGTTTACTTTTGACCCACTGGTTACAAGAATAAAACCAAGGGTCCACCAGGTGGTAGTTTTAGCAGTTCTTTCTTTCTCCTCTGCATGCGTCACTCCACTAGACACCCACACTGAGCCTCATAGAGGATGCTCTCCTGACTCGCTTACATCTCTAGAGCACTTCTCTTAAGAGGGTTGTAACCCATACCAGCCCCCAACTACAATTATTTCAGTGGTCAAATGTCAACAACATATTGTCGCCATGCCAAACAGGCTTCAGAGAAGATTGCTTAATGTGATGGCACACTCTGTTGCAAATTCCTTAATTTTTCCAAGGCGTTCAACTGTGTCCTAAGTGGTAGGCTATTGTAAGAGCTATTAAAATGGGAGCACCTTTTGCATACATTGTATCCCAACTGCCTGCCATCTCCTAGGCAGCAGTAAGGATGTCAGCAGCGACAGATGACTCCGGCAGGCAGTGACGTAACGAAACTTGAGGCCCCCCTGCAAAGTACATGCAGGGGGCCCCCCACGCTCCGGACCCAGTCCAGAGCTCTCAGGCCTGGGGCCTGCCAGTGCAAGAGGGGGCCCCCGGAGGTCGCCCCTGCACCACATGGGCGGTGGGGGCTTTT
Source organism: Calotriton arnoldi (assembly GCA_963921515.1). NCBI lineage: Eukaryota > Metazoa > Chordata > Amphibia > Caudata > Salamandridae > Calotriton > Calotriton arnoldi. Next base: position 3,502,117 of record CAWUFW010000015.1, read on the forward strand.
GTTACGCCAATATTGCCATTCAATGATGAGACAATATAGCCCACTTATCTGCTTAACATTTTTATCAGTGACTTTTTTCACACATCTGGAATTAATCACGACTCATCCTCCATGCCTCAGCTGTGCAAGAATTCAGGCACTGTTCTTTGCATATTACTTCCTACTGATGGGTCACACTGCAGTTGTTCTTCAAAAATGACCATATTAGCCAACTACGCATATGAAAATGGTCTCCAAATAAACACAGAAAAAAGTTGAGCACTCCTGTTTAGTGTATCAAGATATAAAAGCTCATAGCACATCTACAAACACAAGCTGGGAAAAAAATGAAATACAGGTAACTGCATATACCATTTCACCAGAAATTGTACTGGAGAACAACATTTAAGCAATTTTAATGTTAAAGAATTTAGCCAACAAGCTAGCACAATTTAACTTGAAGAAGGAGCTGAGAGCACACAGGGAAGTATACTGCACTCTTTGTAAAGTCGTCAAAGATTTTTCCCCATTGGTCGTATAGACCTTTTTTGGTTGACATGAAGTGCTGAAAGAGAGTAGTCTTCAGCAATATAATTTAGACTTGTGAAGCCAATGTGACTCTACAATGAGTACCAGGAATCAATAGCTGTGGTTAAAAGGATTTATTACAGAAAATGTATCCATGGGTTATACAAGCGAATTAGCATCAGGTTCAAAAGGTACAACAATACAGCTGGTTAGCTGAATTATCTTAGAAGGTTACAGCACAACAAGATAAGATACAGAATAGTTACAGCCACAGCAATACAGAAGCCAAGTACAAGGAATAAGTGTTCCATAAAGAAACTTCCGTTCTCTCTCCTAAACACGGGCAATTATTGGATAATTTAACCTGGACTTCTAGTTAGGGAGTTTGAAAGGTGTCAGTATTGTAAAGACTTCAGTAGAAGTCTTCAGAAAAGGGAATAAGTGTTTAGCATGAAGCTTCACACTTGCAAAAATAAAGGAAAAGGAGAGGTCTGTACCCCTCAAAGTCTAAAGAGAATCTACCCTAACCACTAGCTGAATGAACACCAGTTAAAGCAACAACAGTTTTAGCAACAATTTTATCTTTTCCCACACCACCAGGAACCAAATCATTACTCAAGTGTATCGGCAACATCCCTCAGGTTTCTCATCGCATCGAAACTTGGACTGTAGCTCTCAACATTGAACATCTTGCTGACCTGGTACATGATGAACAGAAGGTTTCCTTTAACAATTAAGCCTCCGCATTTGTTGCCAAGTTCTTCCCTCTTAAGCCTCTCTATCAGCGGTCTAATACAAACAATACTCCTTTCTCTAGCTAACAAGATCCATGAGAACAACCTGCAAAGAAAGAGAACATGCTGACAAAGCAAAATGCATTTCAACTGAGGCCTGTAGTTAGGCTAACTTAAGTTGGGCATTTAATATGCCCTTCAAATACATGAATATACATGCACACATTTAGCTTTCAGAATAAATATAAAACATGAATAAATGAGTAAATGTTTACATATGCTAATATAACTTGAAGTGTAAGTGTAAAACGTGAATAAAGAATACATGCCTTCAAGTTTAAACTGAACATTAATACTCGTGTATAAATCTCTAGTCTCTACATTAATTAAATTTCATTAATGCATTAAAATGTTTCTCACAAGTTAATAGGATTAAGGCACATGGTGAATATAATGTCACATATGAGTATATGATTGCATTTCTGTGGCATGGAATCTAAATTGCTCTGCTCCAGAGCCATATCACCATTAGCCAGGGCATATTCAGAGAAAGTAATGCCATTAGTGACCCCTGGATATCAAGTATGGCTCCCAGTTCCTGCAAAAGCAATAGATAAAGCGGAAGCCTTAACTTGGCGTCTATTACTGGGTTCAAACAAATGTACCTAAATAAATGCTTGTGTTAGAAAATATTTTTAAAAAAAGGCTAGAATAATCCAGTCTGCCCTGTCTTGGTACCTAGTTTTATCCTGGTCTGCGACGGAGATCATGTTAAATTAGATTTTTAAGGAATTAAGATGCACCAATTCCTCACCTTACATTAAATACAGACTGTGAAAAATTTATGGAAACAGGAATAACAAATCAGAAGATAACTTCGTCCTTAGTAACATCCAGACTCCAGCAACTTTGGGCCAGATTTCACCAATCAAACCTGAGTTATAAAGTCAACAAAGCCTCATACCTACAGTATTGTTTTCTGTTGCAAGACGAGCACTCGCTTAAAATATATAGGCATCTGCAACATGCAGGCCAAATTATATATATTTTTTAATCTTTATTCATTGAAATTTTCTTAACAATACACAGCAGTTCATTACATGTCGACAGCTTAAATACACATGAAAGAGGAGCTCCATACAGCATACAACATTTATAGATTACAGGTTTTCCTGCCATGGACATATATTCGATAACAATCCTTTTCGGTTACACCATTATTTCTGCATTCCATACCTCAAGTATAGTCTATCAAAAGAGAATCCATCATTCTCCTATATCTGCAACCCCAGTGTATGCTTTTTCCCAGTTCACTTAACCCTGGACGGGGGGCGGGGGGAGGAGGGGGAGGCACGAGGAAGCAAAGCAATGTGCAGCTCGTATGCATTCAGTCTGCTCGCGCGCGCAGGTCAATCAATCAATCAATCAATCATGTCACTTATAAAGCGCACTACATACCCGCGAGGGTCTCAAGGCGCCGGGGGAAGAGGGGGGTGGTGCTGCTACTGATCGAAGAGCCAGGTCTTGAGGAGTCTTCTGAAGGCCAGTAGGTCTTGGGTCTGTCGGAGGTTGGTGGGGAGGGTGTTCCAGGTCTTGACGGCGAGGTGGGAGAAGGATCTGCCGCCGGCGGTCGTTTTCCGGATGCGGGGGACTGTGGCGAGGCGAGGCTGGTCGAGCGGAGCTGGCGGGTGGGGGTGTAGAAGCTGAGTCGTCTGTTGAGGTAGGCTGGTCCGGAGTTGTGGAGTGCTTTGTGTGCGTGGGTGAGGAGCTTGAAGGTTATCCTCTTGTTGACAGGGAGCCAGTGCAGGTCTCTCAGGTGGGGTGTGATGTGGCTGCGTCGGGGGATGTCGAGGATAAGACGTGCAGAGGCGTTCTGGATGCGTTGCAGTCGTCTCAGGAGCTTAGCCGTCGTTCCTCCGTAGAGGGCGTTTCCGTAGTCCAGCCTGCTGGTGACGAGGGCCTGGGTGACTGTTTTTCTTGTTTCGGTGGGGATCCACTTGAAGATCCTGCGGAGCATTCGGAGGATGTTGAAGCAGGATGAGGAAACGGCGTTGACCTGCTTAGTCATGGAGAGGGTGGGGTCGAGGATGACCCCTAGGTTGCGTACGTGGTCGGTGGGTGGCGGGGCTGTTCCCAGTGATGTTGGCCACCAGGAGTCGTCCCAGGCTGAAGGGTTGGAACCAAGGATGAGGACCTCCGTCTTGTCCGAGTCCGAGGTCCGAGTCCGAGGTAGTCCAATAAGGGGTCCCAAATATCTCTAGGCCGTGACGAGGGTGGCAGTAACTCAGCATATGCGGTGAGCTGATCCTTACAAAATATCAGGGCAGTGAGCCATTCCTTAAATTTGGTGACGCGCCCTCGACCCTATCTACATGCCACCCGCCGTTTTGCTAGCAGTAAACTCAACACTGTAAATTTCATTTGCAGCGGTGGTAGGTCTTCTGTGTATACTAGTAATGTGATAATGGGTGATATTGGAATTCGAGTGCCTACCATATCAGAAACCGCTTCCAGTACCTCACTCCAGTATTTCTGTATCACTTCACACTGCCATGCCAGGTGCAAGAAGCCCGCGCCTTCGCATTGGCATCTATCGCAGTGGCTGTCTTCCCTCAGTGCTGGGGTATAGTAGGCCTGGTGAATGAACTTGAAGTGTATGATCCGTAGGCGGCTGCTCGCCTTGTTGGCCCCTGTTTGTTTGCAGCAGTATTCCCATTGCTTATCTGTGAGTGTGGTGTCTAGCTCGGCCTCCCACCCCCCTCGTGCCTCCTGTCGTGTGACTGGTCGCTCTAGGGAAGCCGCTCGGTGAAGCCTGGACACCACGTGCGTCGCCCCAGTCATCTGATAGATCGTGTGTAGTGTATTACATCCCACTGGCTCAAGCGGGAAAGTAGGAGTGTTTTGCTTTTATCTCGTGTCTAAGCCTGATGTAGAGAAAGATTTTCAACGGTGTGGTGTCTTCCTCTCCTAACAGTGCTCATCTGTCCTTGAATGTGCCCTCCTGATATAAATCACCCATTCCATGTATATTACGCACTTTAAGCATATTTCTGCAAGGGGTTTCATGAGTAACCGGCGCCCATCGTAAGTATGGGAGAGGGATCAGCGGAGAGTATGGGAAGGCGCACCCCACTCTTCTGAATAAACGCTTCCATGCGAGATTCGTGCATGCTACTGTTGAGTGGGTGGTGCCTCCCTCTGGTGTATCTGCGCCTAAATAGGCTTCTGGAGGTAGCGGCGTCATATATCCCTGCTCGATAGCTAAATGGGGGCATAAATGGCGGCAGGTGAAGCCAGTGTATTTCATGATGAGCTTGGACACATAAAAAATATAATTCAGTGTCCGGCGCTTCAAACCCTCCCTGCGAAAATGAAAGTGCCAGTGTCTGCCAATCTAATGAGTTGTGATTTGATTGCGCTAAAGAAAGGACCCCGGGATGATATGGTATAGTAATGAAGAAGTAAAGCAATTTCGGTAATATTACCATTTTCATCAATGAGATCCTTCCTGCCAGCGACAATGGCATTGATATCCAGCGAGATATTAAATTTATAATGGATTCCAATGCAACCCCATAGTTTGCCCGCAGCGTCTCCTCCCCATCTCGGGCTATCTTCACGCCCAGGTATTTTATTTCTGATGCACACCATGCTAACGGGAAGTCTATAGGGAATTCAGGGGTGGACGAGGTTAAGGGGAAGATCTGAGACTTACCCCAGTTAATGCGTATCCCAGAGATATCCCCAAACTTGATGAACTCACGCAACACAGGATTCAGACTAATGTTTGGCTCCCAGAGATAGAGTGTAATGTCATCAGCATAGAGTGACACCAGTATCTGCCGGGAGGGGAAGGGTATAGCATATTCTCTGTGGTGCTGTCGGAGTTTAGCTGCCAGCGGCTCGATAGCAAGGGCGAAGAGCAGGGGTGATAGGGGACACCCTTGCCGGGTTCCCCTGAAGATCGGGAAGGGATCAGGGTACAGGCCATTTATCTGCGCTACAGCCTTAGGCTGACTATATAACCGCGCTATCCAACCTAGGAATGGTGCCAGCAACCCCAATGCAGGCCAAAATATTGATGCGAGCCGGGTTCTACCTTTTTCCAAACTTCCAGGTGAAATGCTGATGTCTGAAAAGACCCACAGATAAAGGAAATATTGCTTTTCTACTGAAAGTATGGAAACATTAACCTTACGTTTTTCGAATACATAGATTATTGACTGACACTGATTGAGGATGCAGACTACGTGCCATGCAGACGTAGGGGGAGGAGTCGCCTGAGGAAGCCGGGGAGCAAGGAGCAAGGAGCCGAGCGAGACCCTAGCCGGTCGACTCTGCAGCTTAGAAACCCGTCCTGACCTTCCCAAAATCTGCATTTAATCTCCCGGGGTTTGCCTCTATGGGAAGCTGCGATAACAGGAGCAGCCACGGCTCAGCGTTAACAACATCCACGACCACGGTAGCAGGAGCTGCAGAGGCCTAATTTCCATTTTTGTGGCCTTGCTTGCGTCTGGCCCCGGTCTGGCTTGAAACCAAACTCAACTGCACTGCCGGCCGCCACACAATCCCCGTACGCAGCAAGGGTTACCTCTCTGCTGACAATTTGGGGGTCCCGGACTCGCAATCCACCTCAGAAGCCTTCCGAAGATTGCCTGCTCGCCATCACCCATAGCTGCTGCTTCCAGGCTGCCCTCTGCATATATTTCCTGCTCGCACTGCTCTTTGAGAGGCCTGACCCAGGAGCAGAGGGTCAGAAGACCAGTTAAAGCGCCTCACCCCATACATTCCATATCCCTCCTAGAATAAGAGGCGCGGGGATACAAGAAGGAAAGGGGTAGACGACAGTGCTTGCACTATTGGGGGGGGGGGCGAACAGGTGGTCGTACTCAAACACTGTAAGTGTGAGCCCAGGACCCCGCGGAGGAGGGCCAGCTAGGCCAGTGTGCGGCTAGTGGGCGACCTGGTGGGATCCCGCTCAATCCCCTCCAACACGCAGTGCCACACAGCGCCCGTCACACTCAATCAAAAACTGTCAGCTGTCTGGAAGACTGGACACTGAAAGAAAGATTGGATCTCAACGGAAATAAAGACTACAATAAGTAACCACCCCTCTCCATTACATCAATTACATCTCTGGACCCCTGAATATTTCTGACCTTTCCCAGCATGCCTCCGCTACAGACCTCCCACCAACTGTGCCGAAAGCAGGAGACGCAACGGGCTAACGGCATAACAGGTGAGGGGGGACGTGGGGCGGAAAAGTAGCGGGCCAAGCAAGGAAGGACTGAAACCGTGACCTGTACACTGCACTACATTCAGCTCTGCAGCTAAGTAGCCAAACAACCTAGAGAAGTACCTACTCCCCCCACAAGGGAAGTTTGAGGTTAGAAGCCCAGCTTAACTTCAAGGAAATATGCAACAGGCAAAATGCCCGAAAGGAAAACTCTGACCTGGAAAAAAGCCCAAGCAGAGGGCCCCTCCTCACCAATCACCTCTCCTCCCTCAGCAGGCTTCCTTATATCATCCATTCACGAGGCTTCCGACCTCGAGGCGAAAGGTAGACACCAAAGCGGAACATCCACGGTTAAAACACCTGCCTCAATGAGTACAAAAGGGTTGATAAGGGAATTCTTCTATAAGATCGGCGATCATGCTATGGGGCACATTACTACTACCACACGGTCCTCAGCCAACCTACACATGAATCTTCACACTGTCAGCCAAGACGTCAAAGCACCTGAAGGAAGAAAGACTTACATGTCAAACTCCTGCCCAGGGCTGAGCTGCGCTAATAAACTAAACATATGGTCTGGTGTCTCCCCTTCCATCAGCCCAACCTCCATTGGCAGCAGAAGTCTGGCAAAGGAAGCAGACAGTGGTCGCTCAATTTCACGCAAGATCCGGGTCCAAGGTCCAGCCACTGCCGCAAGAGCATGAGCCCGCTATGCCCCCCTCAGTTCTTGTACCATCTCTAATTGGAAGGGTAAAAAGAGAAAGCCTAACGGACTTGGAAATGGGTAAACTCTCGGACCGCTTTCTCTCCACAATCGAGGCCCAAATTGAAGAGCCACTAGCTCAAGCCCCTATCTTTGCTAAAGCTCAACTTGGCAGGGCCTCCCATCCAATCCAGCCCCCTGCGCCTCCCATAACTAGGCCCTCCTTGGTCACCATTAGCGCTCTGCAAGATACGATAGCTAGGGGGCTCCTACGGCAATCACAAAAAATGAAGCTGCAGATAGATTTAACACAATCATTGGCTACCCTCTTGGCAGACCTAGTGTCCAAAATAACCTTGTTGGAAAGACTACTAGGGGACCTCGGGGAGAAAAGACCATGCCCCTGCTCACCCATAATAGACAAATTAAGTAGTCTACCTGAAACATTAGCAACACTAGTGGACAGCGCAAAGAACTACGCATGAAACAACGCACATAAGGATGAAATAAATAACCAACATGTAATTCCTACAACGAACAGCCCTGTCAATTCAATCGGCTGCCACTTAACCCCAGTCACGGTTAATGAGGTACCATGAAGGATTTCAAGGGAGACAAATACCTTATTCTTTTCCTCCCTTTGTGCTGTGGAAGAAGCACCTCCCTCAAACCTGTCCAAGAACCTCACAACTCTGAATGGTGCAGCACACGAGTCTGCTGCTATCTGGGGTCCCTCTCCCCAAATAGCAAACGCCACTCTCACTAGGAGAGTGAAAAAGAGGCTGAAAAAAACAGTCCTAGAAACAGCGCATCTTAAAAAGGAGATCTCTGACTTTAGGGGCATCAAACACCCCAGCAGCGCACAGAGGGCTCGGCCCTAAGAAGCTCTTCTCCATATTTGTACCACACGCAAAGTCAAATACTGTAGTCCCACAAGATAATATCTTGAACGAGGGGCCCCAGGAAATAAAACAAAGGGACAGCCCAACTGGGATAATCACAGCCGGACTGAATACAGACACTGAGAGCGAGTGCTCACGAGCTAGTGGCTCATCCAATAGCGGCCAGAACAAACACCGGGAAGACGGCCCGCAGCTTAGCGTACTCAATCCGTGCCCCCTCCCCACTCCTCTCCCCCCCCTCCATACTTATGGCCCAACAGCTTCACTAGCCCTGGGAAAACGATTGGCAGACATGTCCACTCTGTCTGACGGCTGGCACTTTAACGCAACAAACAAGTCACACAATGATCGAGACCGGAGGGACGAGATGGATGGTATGGGACTCGAGCACCTCTAAGTCCCCTTTCGACAGCAGCTGTTACCAAAATGGACAAAGGGCCAAAAAAAACAACCTCAGAATCGCCTGCATTTCAACACAACAAGCAAGCCACAACTAGGATAAGAGACTAGAGGGACCGCATGGAACCCAGCCACCGGCAAGTCCCTTTAGATAGCAGCTGCCACCAAAAGGAACAAAGAACCAATTCCCGCCCCCACCCCAAGAATCCGTAAAATGCTGAGCCTTCCTTAGACAACATAAGACACCCCCTAGTTGGCACTAGGCCCCTAGTGCACACATACTGATTAGCCCAGAATCTCTACCTTCCACACTTGGCAGAACTGAGTGAGAAGAACTTTGAGCGGACTTTGAGCTAGTCTTTATCCCTCACTTTTGCTCAATGAGCCATTACATTACACTCAATAGAGGAAACCTCTTACGACTACGCCTTCATTTTCCCTCACTGAAAGATCTCACCTCAGATGATCTAGCCTGGGTAAAGTTTGCACATATTTCACAAAATGGAATCACGAAGGCCACCGTAACAACCTGGAAGAGGGAGAAATATAGAGATGCCATTCTTGGTGAACAAAGAACTTTTGAGAACTGTGGAATAGAGCTCTTAGAGCCGTATCCATCAAAATACTCCATGTGCTACTACCCCGTGGTCAATCCGGTTCAACCTAAAGCATATTGAGGGAGCTACTGGTGGGAACTATGATAAACCCCCAAGAGTGCCTCAAGAATGCAACCACCTTAACAGTATCATGCACACAAGATCAAAGGAAGGTGAGCTGCGATAGAACTTAGATTGAGCTTAATGACTGGGAATGGTTGGCTCACTCACTATCGGGGGACACGGACCAGTATCCCTAGCATCACTCCAGCCCACCAGCACCGAGTTTCAAAAGGAAACCGGGCGTCTCAACTCGTAATAACATCATGGAACATTGCTGGGCTCAAGACCATTGTGACAAGTAAACAAGCATTCGCTTCTCTGGATAAAAGTGACCTTCTATGTATGCAAAAGACCTGGGCTCTTTCAGCATTAATTATACAAGAGTTCTACAAAATCTTTGGCAGCTTCCTGTTCCAATCTCTTGGACCGCCCTTCAGGGGGTTTGTCTATTTTTGTCAAACACACATGCAATTTAGAGGTCACCCCAATTAAACTCAATTTTCCAGCCTACAGGCAGTCCTAATAGCAGGAACAAAAACTAAGCACAAAATAACACCCCTGTTGTTCTCAACTGCTACCTCAATGCACCAAAAAACAGGAAGGCGCTTCTGGTCGATGAACTCCCCGACTGCTTAGAAGATCTCCTTACGGATTTACCAGCCCAAGAAATCCTGTTAGCGGGGGACTTTATCATCCGGGGGCTAGGAAACTCAAATGATCCTTTTGCACATTCAAAAGAACGAGAAAGGATGAAGAACTTATTAACAACTTATAAACTGTCCTCGGCTCAACAACACTGAGTCACAGGTTCGGCAACATCAAATCCCTCCCACCTATAAGGGAATTTCAATAATCGACTATATTTTCATGTCAGAGGCCCTAGCAAGTCGACTCGCCAGCTTAGATATTGTTAATAGGCCAGTGAGCGATCATAGCCCTCTGAGCCTCACTCTGGAATTAACAGCACCACAGGCAGACCGATGTGGGCTCCTTAACAGGGGTTGAATCAGTCAACCTCGTTAGGAGAATTAAATGGAGTCCAGTAGACACTCGAAAAGTGACGGTTTTGTTAGAAAAGGAACTAATAACTGCCAAGCGAGTACACTTCATGTATGGGACTGCCTCATAGGAGATTTGAGAGCCTCCCTGCTACATTATCACAATACAAAGACTAGATTAAAGAACGATGGGCAAGGGAGTGCCCAATTCCAGTACAATAAAACAATTGTCTCCACCGAAGATCGCTACGGAGTACCCTGCGTGCGCACAAACGTAACCCCACAGCTAGGACAGCTGTGGAAGTCAAAACATTATGCAAATTACATAGAAAAAACTATTTGGGAGCAAAGGAATGTCTTAAACCAAAAAGAGTGAGTAACGATATTCCATCTGCTGAAGGAAAAAAAAAACAGGCCCTCTTCTGGGATGACATCAACATATTAAAAAACACCAAATGATCCAAGGACAACAGTGTCTCGGAAGGAGCCTGGCTAAGCTACATGGAGGAACTATACACCCATCAGCCCTCATCCCTCGACCAAGTAGTTTTATGGAGGGCTGATGACTCAAACCAGAGCTCCTCCCTGGAAGCGATTTCTGCAGCCTCAGTCCGCAGAACAATAGAGCTAATGAAAAAGATGGTGCCCCTGGCCCTAGCTGCCTTCCAGCCAACATATTTAAATGTGCTGCGTATGCGTGGTCAAGGCTGCTTACTCCTCTAACCAAGCAGACCTTGCAGGCCAAGTCCCAGGCACATGGCAGAGATCTACTCTGTGCCCCATATTTAAAAAAAAAGGGCACTGGACACATCCATCAAACTACCGCCTCTGCTTGAGCCCAATTGAAACATCTGGAGTCTTGGGCTAGTGAACATGAAGTCCTGCCTTTTTTTTCAGACAGGTTTCCGGACTGATGCGTCTACAGTCGAAAACATCACAGCACTTGCATATTTGAGCCACCGAGCAGCACAGAAAAATCAGCTGCTTTATAGATTACAGTGCAACATTTAACAGAGTTGACAGGCCTACACTATGGAGAAAACTGGAAGCATTGGCTGTGTCCTCAAAGTTACACAGAGCAATAGTCTCACTATATACTGGGACTTGGGTCAGAGTACAAACCGGTCTAACAGGGTCACCTCCAAAATTCAGACTTATCGGGGCCTAAAACAAGGATGTGCTCTTGCCACTTTCCTGTTCAGTCCATATACAGCAGGCCTGGGAACAGCTATGGAGGGCGGCAGGCTCATTTCTCCCAAATTGGGCTCAACCAAACTTCACATCATTCAATACGTTGATGATATTGTAAAATGGATCACACTAAAGCAGGTATTCAGAGGGGCCTGAATATGCTAAACTTCTGTGACGAGAAAAAACATCTTAGGGTAAATTAGGACAAGACTATGGTTGTTATCTTTGGGAGATAGAAGAACAAGAAACATCTCACCTGACCATTGATACAGCCGGGAAATACAATTATCTGGGCGTCTGGTTCTCAGAAAACTCCAAACACCGCGCCCATCTAAACTCCCTGAAGAAAAAAGGGGCCGCAATCATTTAAGGCATCAACCAACTGAACAGGACATTAAGTAGCGCTTCAGCAGTGCCCATACTCGGGGGGGTCATGAACGCAACCCTTCTTCTTGCTCTGCAGTATTGTCATCAGGCCTTCCCCGGGACCTGTGCTCAAGCCTTGGAGCTCTTTCATTGCACAAGGCTCAGGAAAATATTCCAGCAACCATGCTACATCCGTCGGTCAAGACTCAGACTGGAATTTGGCGTGGCAAATCAAGTACTAGCTTGTAAATCCGCCATACTGAAATACTACATCAGGGTCCTGAAGGCGCACGCCAACTTGCTAAAGGTCCACTTGAAAGTCATTTTCGAGACCCAGGGCAACCCCTGGTACCAGTATCTGCATGAGGCCATCATGTCCTTTCCAACTGAACAGATTGCGCGAAAGAACGGGTAACTCCCCCTATACAGCGTGGGAAAAGGTTATAAACAGGCACATGAAGACAACCTCGAGAGTCCAGAACATATTCTCACTAAAGAACTTGGTTACCCTACTCCCCATGAACAACTCTTAACCCAACATGGGCCTGCCAGGGCGGGGTGGAGTTTGTAGTCTCTGCGACTATAAACACGAATCATGGCTGCACCTCCTGTGCTGCTGTCCCAAGCTAGACTTATATAGGATAGACTGCTGAAGCCGATCTTTTTTTGCTCAAGGCTTTCGCACCTGCCAGGAAACATCTGCGCTCTGCTTTTCTCAAGCTGCTCCATGTGTTCTAGCTAGGTGTGGGAAGTCTGTAGATGAACTAGTAGCCTTGCTGCTCCTGCAAGTCAGAAATACACAAGGTCCCAAGACGGTCCAAAAACTGATAACTGACTATTATACCCATCAGGTTTGAACTGTCCCATCAGGACGGTCAAGGTTGAGGGTGCCCTGGGAAAGGCCTATGGTTAGTTATGATTGCAACTACCTACCGGTGAGGCTACTAGTGGGGATATGACAAGTAAAATCAACAGCTTCGCTATCCCACCGTGTTAATATGGCCGTTAACGGCACCCCACAATCACGCTACATGTAACCACCTCATGTATGCAACTATGTATCTTGTAACTATGCAAATTTATACAAAGAGTCTGAGATGTTAGGACATACTTTATTTTAGGGATCTTTGCGCAAAGCACTTTACTCAACAACGCCTTACGCTAGACTTCCTTAAGCTCAGAGATGTTGGGTCAAACTTTGCTTTACGAATATTTGCACAAAGCACCTTATATGATACTTTCTACCACTCTCACCTTTTAAATTACTAAGCTGTCTGCACACACGTGGGAGAACGCACTCTGACGCCCCCAGGAGTGAGAGACTTGTGCAGGGCACGAGGGGAGGCAGGAGTAGCGGGTGTTGTATTAATGCAAGGAACTTCGGCATATAGAAAACTCAGAGCAGTAGTCACTATATGATTACAGAGCATATGAGATCATATTAAATAATACCGCCCAGATAATTAATTCTTTTAAGTAATATATTTTCTTTTCACGTATCCTTTTAGCTTGTATGCTATGACTGTTTTATTCTGTATTTTATTGTATGAATATATTTATACTGTTATGTTTTTATTGACTAAACCCATAAACTACTATCACTATCATAGATGCCTTGGGCTTGAAACTATGACTTCAAAATTTGGCATCATGGGTGAAAGTAGACTGGTAATCTTTTTTATGAATCCAAACAATGTTATATTTACACATCGACCATTGAGCTTGTGAATGATTTAAATATTCTTTATATTTACATTTATTGGAAAAAATGTTGTATTAAAAATTTAAATAAAAAGAAAAAAGATAAGTTTTTCGTGTGCTTCCAGTCTGGGAAACTCCATGGGAAATTCTTGTTAATACCCTCAAAGTTAGGACTTTTTTAATTTGAGCCTGAGCAATCGCCCCCGGTGCTGCACTACGCTATTTTTTTCCCCTGAACACAGACTTCCTTGTGCAGAAAAAAAGTACACCATATGGACAGACACTGCACACAAGTAAGCAGATTAACGCTCCTAAAAATCCCACAATACCAATTCTGTTCATCGGCATTGGCATTTTGCAAACGCGAATCCAGCTTTGTGTCCATCTAAGTGAAATGTAGGGGAACAATACATTTTCTGCATCAGGCTTAAAAAGAGAATTATAGTTGGTCGTAAGCAAGAAGAGGATGATAGGGAAGGGAGTATCTCTAGAAGGACCTGTCTGTATTAGGAAAACGGGTGAGGTAATATGTGTGATCACAAGAGGTAAGGGTTAAAAATCGGTAAAAAGAAATTCAGCATCAATATTAGAAACACCTTTTAGCCACTACCTTTCTCACCATTGAGGCAGATAAGTACAGGGTTTACCCCTAGCAGAATGTGAGGTAGATGGAAATTCATCATTCTACAGAAGCGTTAGTATGAATGCGGTATTGAACCGTACTATGGGATTTGAAGAGTGTTCCTATTGCAGACCTATTCTACAGACGAGAATACAATAGGAGTCCGGTTCAGAGTTTGAGCAGCAGAAGTATCATCCTTCCTCCAGCAGATTTTGCAACTCTGCATGCCGGCAGAGGGAATGTTGCCAGACTGATTTGCATATGGCTGGGTCCAAACTGGGGTGGTGTGGTGAGCAAAAGAATGATGGATTTAACCTAGATCCTTGTGACTGGGGGTGAATGTTTGCATTGTCCATCATTCCGTCCATCAATTGTTTGATGGGGAGGCCCATTCCGATTTTGTTTGCCTGCCATCGGAGGGGAGAAGGGGGACTTGGACCACCAGCCCCAGCCTCCCGAGTGGCCGTCGCCGCAAGCGTCATCATTCTGCGCCAGGAGGCGCTTTAAAAAGCCTTGCGGGCTCCCGCAATGCGGGAAGCCCATTCCGATTTTGTTTGCCTGCTGCCTGCCATCGGAGGGGAGAAGGGGGACTTGGACCACCAGCCCCAGCCTCCCGAGCGGCCGTCGCCGCCAGCGTCATCATTCTGCACCAGGAGGCGAGTGCGCATTTGTATTGTGACAGCGCCGTGTTATATGCTGGAAAGCAACAAAGTATGTTCAATTTTTATGCAAGCTACAACTCCTGGGCGAATTTTGGTGTTATTGTAAGCTGTTTCTATGATGGCGCCTAAGCATTGGGTGCAGCAACACAGGCCTCTACGTGGATCGGTCTCAGCTCCCACCGCCCATCTCACACTCCAACCCAGCAGTCAGGAACACCGGATGCTTTCGATGGATCTATGATGACGCCCCTGGGCGGATCCCAAAACTGTTTTTACCTACCGCGGAGCCCGAGCAACCTTGGCCGATGCCCGGTGGAGCTGTCCTATACAGCTATAGAGGAGTCTGGCCCCTTGGCCGTCACCTACCCAGCCGGTCATCTGACATTGTTTTCCTCGTCTCCCCGTTTGTGTCTCCTTCCCTCCCCCTCCCCTCCTCCTCCCTCTGTGATTCTTTGATTCAAATTGATGTAACTATGTAATCCGTAACTCGCTGATTCAACTGATGTAGATAACAAAACTGTTTGTACCTACCACGGAGCCTCAGCAACCTTGGCCGATGCCCGGTGGAGCTGTCCTATGCAGCTATAGAGGAGTCTGGCCCCTTGGCCGTCACCTACCCAGCCGGTCATCTGACATTGTTTTTCCTCGTCTCCCCGTTTGTGTCTCCTTCTCTTCCCTTCGATGGAACGATGACGACGCCCCCTGGGCGGATACCAAAACTGTTTGTACCCACCGCGGAGACCGATCAACCTTGGCCGATGCCCGGTGGAGCTGTCCTATGCAGTTATAGAGGAGTCTGGCCCCTTGGCCATCACCTACCCAGCCGGTCATCTGACATTGTTTTCCTCGTCTCCCCGTTCGTGTCTCCTCCCCCTCCTCCTCCCTCTGTTATTCTTTGATTCAAACTGATGTAACTATGTAACCTGTAACTCGCTGATTCAACTGATATAACTATGTATCCTGTAACTCGCTGATCCTCATGTAAAGCGCTCTGATACCTCCGGGTCTAGCCAGCGCTATATAAAACTTTGCAAATAAATAAATAAATAAAATAAATAAATAAATAAATTGTTTCTTTTGCATTTGTCGCCCTAGTAAGGTGTTAATCACCCGGATGGATTCCTGCTAAAATGAGCAAACCTACCTGCCTGCGGAATTTCTAGCAATGGCCGAAAGTCTGTGGCAGAATTTCCACAAATGTGTGTAGTCGCTACTAATGCACCCATAATGATAAGTTACACTATTTACACCCATATTCCCAATACCATGGTCTCGCTATGAGGCTCCCATGAGACAAATGCATACGCAAACTTTATCTTCCTGTTCCTGCCAGGTATACATGGTGGATATTTTAGAAGGAGAATCCATCCACTGGAGGAGAGGATGTAGCCATACGGCTAGAGCGGTCGCCCTCGAAGCTGGGGAACCGGGTTCCAGTCTCGGCAACGACACTCAACATCCTGTAATTCTGGGTAATTCACTCAATCTCTCCGTGCCGAACAAAAATGAATGTGTCCTTCTGTAACGATACTGGTGCTCATGTAAAGCGCTCTGATACCTGATATCTTCGGGTCTAGTTAGCGCTATATAAAACTCACCAAAAAAAAATCAATATTGTAGCAGATTTTCCGCTCTTAATATGGTGAATTTGACAACACCAATTTTTGTTGATGTTACCACCGTATATTGGAAGAAAAAGCAGTGGGCTGGGTGAAGTTAGCACTGCACAATTGAAAGCATAACACATTTCTAAAGCACAATAGCGTTCCTCAGAAGCTTCCAGGCGCTGAAGTAACAATACAGCAATGAGTATGAAAAGAGAAAAGAGAAATACCGAAAGAATTGTCCCAGTACGACATATCTTTATTAGCTTGAATGAGAATGGGAAGTAGAGATAGTTTTGTGTCTAATACTAAGAAGAAGGCCATTCCAATACTTCACAGCCATACAGGAAAACGAGGCCCACTCCTTCCACCCCCCACCCTACCCCACAGCATAAACTCATATTTACTCTAGGCACAATAAGCAGGTTATGTCATGTACAGTTACAGTATAAAGTCAGAGTGGGACAATCTTGCAGGAAGCGAGAACAGGTGGAACCCGGGTCCACTCTGGAGCAGGCCTTACAGACAGTGCATAAAGCTTTAAAATATGCCATTTCTGTATCTGCACCCACTGTAAGTCACAAAGATGCTGTGAAATAGATTGTTGGGCAGGAATGTGTAACAGAAGATAAGCAGCGCTGTTTTGTATATCCTGGAGTTTGTTATGGAATTTGTTAACCAGTCCAAGATACAATGCATTGCAGTAGTCCAGGTGGGATAACACTACCACCTCTACCAATGCTTGGTGATGTTCCAAAGAGAGTACAAGTAGGGACTTTAAGTATCTGGCGTAAGTAATAGAAGAAGGTGGAACGTAATATTTTAATTGAGGGGTACCAGACAAGCAAACCAGAATCAAAGTCAATCCCTACATTTTTGCAGATGTTACTCGTGTGGGAGAAGTATCCAATTCTTGTGGCCATCAGCTTGATTACCATATGGAAGGAGGACCCCCAAAAATGAGTACATCTGTTTTGTCACCATTTAGCTCCAGGGGCTGTCAGACATGCGTCTTGAAAACTACAGATATGCAAGTTCGAAAGTTGTTCAATGTACTCTAAAGATCCTCTTAAGGAAGAATACAAATCGGAGTATCTTGAGACCAACTGAAAACAAAGACTGTGGATCATAGTAGGTGACTAGGTGACGTGTAGATTAAAGAGGGTGGTATCCAGCGTTGAGACCTGCAAACCAGGGTCGGATTGGTAACGCGGGCACTCGGGAAATGGCCGAAGGGCCGGTAGCCGAGTTCTAGCTGTGGGCTGCTTTTTTGGGCCGCCTGGGGGGCTGTCTGTGCAGTTAGGATGCCGCCAGCAGCCCAGTGGGTGCCTGAGTGGCCTTTCTAGAGGCAGATGGGCGGAGGTATGACTCCCTTTCTCTCGCTGGGCCGGCCCATTAATGTATGTTGATTGAGCGGGTGCAAGGGGCCTGAGCAGAAGTGGTCTCACTTGCATTCATGTGTGGCTCAGCAGTGTGAACTAATCTGTGCATTTTTTTTTTATCTAAGTGAAGTTAATAAAACATGCCACCCACCCCCTTTCTTTTTATAAAACTTCGCTGAAGCAGGGTTTTGCAGAAAGGCAATACGCAAATGTGGGCCACTTTTTTTGGGTGTGCCCGGACCGCTTTTTGATCCCAATCCAACCCTGCTGCAAACCCCACAATTCAATGCTCTTGGTGTACAGTGAAAAGGTATAAGATGGACGGACTGAGAGTCACCGGATAGGAATGAAGATCCTACTGTAAATCGGTTGTTCTTCGCTCCTTGCAGAGTTACCGGGTGCCTTTTAGGTCGAGCCTGCAGGCAGCACGCATGTACTGTCACTTTGGTGATGATCCATTGTGTTTAACAAAAATACTCAGAAGGGGCTTTTGGCCCGCCCACACTCACCATTGGTTAAGAGCATAATCACTCTCCTTTGTTGCCTTCTAATTCGTCAGAAGTCGCAATATGTCACTTCCTTTGGCTTGTGTGGAGCAGATGGCAGACTGCAGGCTTCGTGTTAAGCCGTAACGCGCACCGTCCAAGCCTCACTCTGCCCTCACTGAACGAGCCAACTGACCAATGGAGCAAGGCAGTTATATTACAATGGGTGACACAAAAGCTGCAATATAATGCAGTAAAAAAAGCAAACAGATGAGTGCAAACGGTAGCGAGCTGCCGACGGGCTACCAGGGGAAAACTCACGTTTCTTGCTTTAAAAGACAACATTTACACTTGTCTGCCAGTGCCAACAAACATCAGTTGTCAGCGTGGGCGAAACTTCCTTCCCCAGACCACTAAAGCAGAGAAGCACGTACCATGATAACAAACTCTCCATCTCCCACAATCACCCACCCACAAGTCTACAATATTGTACCGCCCCATCCATCTCTGACAATCTGCCTGAACACCCCCAGAAGCATTCACAACTTAACTTGTATTTTTTTTAAACACTGACAATGTGCATTACTGACCTTTTCCCTTATGACTATAGTAACGGACTTAACCAAAACCACACAGAGAAGGGGGTTGGGAGGAGAAGGAAGCTGAAAATATTTTAAGTTCGGGATTTTAGTATTTCATAGTGCAAGCTCAACAGGGGCGTGTGTGGTGCACGTAGAGGGTAACTTGTGGTATTTAGAGGGAGACCTTTTCCGTTTTATGGTTTTGTGCCAAAATAATAACTTCTTATCGGCTTCCTGCTTGAGAGCTAAGCTCTGCCCGGTCCCTGGCACTTTGTCTGACAGCTCTGCAGCAACAAGCATTTGCAATACTCGCAATACTCGCAATAAAAAACAAACAAAAAAACCCCCAGTATTTAACAACATAAAATCTGGGTATAACGTTTCCCACTACACAAACGTATGGGGACCACATCGACCTCTACCTGATTGAATGCATACATATTCCGACATGCCCTGAGTGATCCAAATCTGCCCTTTTTTACAATATGGCACACCGGGTTTGAATCCCTACTCTGCAAATCCACCCCCCCCCCCAGCCCAACCCGCTCTCAGCACTAACAGGATTTCCACTTCTTCTTTCCCATTCTCAGTCTTTGGATCTGTCCTCGTGCCTGATGGCTGAGTTTACAAGCAGACACTCTGGGTCACTTCTGTGGTCTCCTGCTTCTCAGTCCCTGTGCCCTGACAGAAATGTCTAATGTGTTTTTCCTGCTCGGAATAACCCGCTCACCCCTCCACACCCCACTTTGCAGTCTGTGGTCTGAAAACTTCTAGTTGTTAAGGTACTTGTTGCAGTCGTTGGATGTTTTGTCTGCTTTTCACTCGTCAAAGCAGCATGCAGTGCTAATGCACATGCTGCAAAGCACAACCTGCAACATGGAGATCACAAATGTGTGTTTTAGATAGCTAGCTCAATGGGTCACTGCTTTTATCACAGACATACTTTCATTAGTACAGACAATTCCAACAACTGAATACTTTTAAATCCTGTCTTTGAGGTTCTCCAGGTCAAGTACTCTTAACATATAATACCTACCAGTTCGGATGATATGCGACTCCGGCACCTTGTAACCAACACTGATGGCATGAACAGCAAGAAACTAAATTCTATTTAAGGTAGTAAGTGCTGTATAAATAGTTATTCATTTAATTACTCCTACTGATATTTCTGACATCCTTACAGTGCATGCATATCTCTTGCATACAGCGGATCAACAAAGTCAAAATGTGCCTCCAAATCATAGTTTGCATTTAAAGCACTAGTGAAGTGACAACAAGCTCTCCATGGCATTGACAGCAAAGTGTTTGGCAAATAGAACCAGCCATCATAAAGCTCAAACAAAAGGAGTGCTCTTGTCCCTTTTAGGTATAGTCAAAAGAATTGCCATTTACAATGCCAATAGCTCTAAATCCAACAAATGCGAGACCTATTGCATTGCAAATGCTTGTTTTTGTTGTAGATATTTTGTTATCATCCTTCTCTAAACTCTCCCTTAGATATCATTCCTAGGTAATAATTTGTATTCATTCATCAGCACTAACGCAGTCACCAGGTGGAATTTAAAACACATTTCTCACTGCTTGGGCTAATGCACATAGGCCTTCTATGGGTAAGATCAATGGGGTACCCACGGGTCGACTCTGGGTGGATTCAACCCTCTGCCAGTCTTCTTGGGTTATTGGACAGCACCATCTAATATGAAAGAAATCCCTTGTAGTAGAGCAGTATCTCTGACTAGTCAGCGAGCCCGTCCTTCATAACCATTTGGACTATAATACACTCTGTGTACTTATACTCTGTGTCCTCAGTTGGAGGCAAGCAGAGGTGGCCATCTCACAAAGTACAATCCTGGCCTCTCCCCACTCCTCATTGTCTAATGGACCAAAGTCAGCTTTCCTTCCAGACTGTAGATTTATAAAAGGTCTGGGGAATTAATTTCTAGGGAGTCGTATATTTGTGCAATACCTCACTTACTCAGTATATCCGAATACCTTCCTTACTCATTCTATCCAACTTTGTTTTAACTTTTGTCTTCAAGATGCCTTAACTAAGTCGAGGCTGCCAGATTTGTCTACTATTACTCCAGGACATGTCCTAGTTACTATGATTTCTGTCACTTGAAGTCCCTCAACATGCTCTGAGGAGGTATTCCACCTTAATAGCGACTGCAGAATATCATGCTATATGATGCAACCAGTGGGAGGGTCTCCTGGAGCAGTATGGCCACTTCACTTGAGCCTTTCTGAACCTGGAGTGGTATACATGGCGATGCCTATATCTTCTCAAGAAGGGATAGCTTATGCCCATCAGGTGTGTCTCTTGCAACAAAAGTGCATCTGGTCAATGGCCTATTGTGAGACTGCTCCCTGATCTTATCATTGCGGCTGTTGGCATTCCACAACATTACTCAGGACCGACAGGTCTTCATCCCTTGACTCCTAACCATTTCTGAATGGAGCAGTGGTGCTCTTGATGCACATGAGAAGGGTGTGAGGATCTTGTCATTAATGCACAGTTTTGCCAGCCTGCACCCAGCATTGTCATCACTGTGACTGTCAGAAATGCACCACCAAAACACTAATGTACAGTCCCAATAAAACTTCCAACCCCCAGCACCTCCTATCCTACACTTCCTCCCAGAAACATTTTTCGCCCCTACAGACCACCTTCCAAAAAGATAAACTTGTAACTAGAAACATTTAGGGTCAATTCTAAGAATCCACCGGTCAGATTATTCTGAGTACTAAATTAAACCAGCCAAACACAACTCATCCCAAGCACTCCCAATAGATTGGAACCCACCCAATCTGTCAGATGGGTATCTAATGAAATAATCTGCCCTCCTCCCCCGCCCACCTTCAGAGGGAGGAAAGTAAACAAAGTAGGAGCCAGCCCACCACCTCCCTTGAGTCCAAAGAAATTTCAAGGATACCAGAGACAAAATATGACAAAATGATTCAGAGTCCAACAGAGTACGTTGTACAACAGTTGTAGGTGCCCATCTTGGAATATAAATGGTTTCAGTATTGGTGGTCCATTTTAGGCCATGATGTCAACCAGTGGCCTCCCTTTAATCTCTCAGCTCCAGCCACTTATTTCCATCATCACCCCAGCTAGTCTGTGATGTGGCAGTGCTTCCATGACTCCTTCAGGGCCCTCTTACCCTAGGTGCAGCTATCTGAGGCAGGGGTCCCCGAATACTGTCCAGATTGTATTTCTTTCTGTGGATCTGTTGAATCCTACCGGTCCTCCACGTAGTCATACGCAGTCTCCGGTGTCAAAGAAGTGTGCCTTCCCTCTTCATCTTAGCCAGGTGTAGCAGTACATAGTCCAGCTGCATGGCAAATACCTTTGTTTGACCACTAGGAGGGGCCTCTTCTGCTGGACCGGGAGAGTGCAGTGTGGAGCATCCATTTGGTTGAGTGAAAAAACACTTCTCTCAGATGGCATGCCACGCAGGTTACTGCATTGTGGTTCTTAGAGTTGAGCAATCCTCCAAATAATAGGACGGGTGGAGTCCCAAGGGAGACCTTAACGACAAAACAAAATTTGCCCTTTTAATCACAGAACAAGGAGAGAAATCCTCAGGGCGCATCCATGCCCTGAGCCAAGTAGTGAGGCCGTTGACTCATGCTGATGTCTGCAGGGTACGCAGTTAGCATGCCGTGACCTACTCCTGTCATTAATAGGGTTGATGGGTCAGCAGTGCCCACTCCACTTGACCTCCAGGACAGCCAGACTTCAAGCCTGCTTAGTCAGTGTTATAACGTTGCCGAATCCTGTCGACAACCAGGATTGCCAAGGTGGGGGGGGGATCTCCAGCACAGTAGCAATTACTGGCCAAGGCTAAACTCAAGTCGACTGCCCTTGCCAGGACCTCACTGCACACGCCCAGATGAGGGGAAGTAAGTTGAGGGAGTGAGAATACCCCTTGCATCAGTGCAAACTCAAATGCAGAGTTGCTGCTCCTTCTGTGCTCCCTTCTGTGCCAGCTTCATAAAAGTGGCCTCTCCAAGGAGCCACAAGGTGGGCAGGGGCTTGGGGAACGCCACATCTCTGATCATTGTTACTGCCACCCACAGTAGCAGCCTCGGAGAAGATCGGATTCTGATAGGTGATTGTCCTTACTATCAAAGCAAGGGCTGGTGTGGCTGAAATGTGCTCTCAGTAGAGCGGATTATAGCAGATGATTGAGGTCGCGGGTGGGAGCTCCACTAGAGTGCACTAGTGTTACCTCCTCCAGGCAGGCCCCCTTGCTCTATATTTTTAACTAATTTTGATGAGGTTCCAGAGTTCCCTCATTGCAAATGAGCTCCGTCACTGCTCCCAGTTTTATCTGCTGCAGTATATATGTAACCCTGCTCTTGGGCAGTTTGTGCTGCAGCGGCTTGATCCCTTGGGGTTGTATACCTCTAGCTAACGGGCCGTCCTGTGGGTAGCAGAGATGCAGGGGACCAGTTCTTATAAGAAGGATTATTTAGGGTGACTGCTTGATCCCTGAATGTTCTCCTAAACACTGGTGTCCCCATTTCTTCTCTGAGTAAATACATCTTCCTTAGATGCCACAGACACTGCTTATTCCTAAAATGGAGAAGTGAAGGGGGCATGTTTAACAGATCTGGGTGTTTTACATTCTCATGGCTCTTTATCTCACTTAGTCAGTGGCAGATGCCCTGGGATTGGCTGACAATTAAATCTTTCCCCTTGGGATGAACAGGATGTTAACTTCAGTAGCAGAGTAAAAGATCCCAGCACTGCATATATTTAGACCCCTAATGCAGAGGTCCACAGGATAGAATGTAATGGCCTTCAGCAATAAAAATTACTGCCCTGGTAGGTGGCATTTTTACTGCCTGGGTTGTATTGGGAGGCATTGAGGGGTTGCAGTTAAAAGAAAGTCCTACGTGGTAACATTGGGCCCTATGGTTGTGTTAATGCCAAGTGTCAAGACTTCTGACCACAGGCCACTGTAGAATGCTGCTGCCAATCACGTGACGCCGTAAAAAGGAAGCAATGTAATGCTCTGTGCTGGATTTGATGAGGTCTCCCAGAAAACTCTCACCCAAGACGAAACTGAGTCAAAAGCTGGGTCTTCGGTGATTTCTGCCTTGTCTCTGCTAGCTTCAACGCAGTCAGTGGCTGGCCTTCATCTGCCTGGAGTATCCCATGGTGGTGTTAGTATGCACTGCCGTAGAGAGGCCTTCTGGATGAGAGGTGCCTGCACAAAAATGCTGCTAACAGCACATCACCCATAGTCGTTAACCATTCTGCAACAGGCGATACTCCGTACCAATGGAAATGCACAGTTTCTGCTAGTGCCACCTGTTGCGTAAGATGGGCCAGTGTTTCAAGGCACATTGAGAAACCAGTTGTTGGAGAATTAAATACCGTGCCTTCCTCGGTGATTTCTCATACGTGTCTAGTGACAAATGAACTGCACTCCCAGACATAGAACTGCTCCATGGCTTTCAGTGGAGGTACTACTATAGAAAACGTGTCAGTGTGAGAGACGTTGAAGCCTGCCAGTGGGTTTCCTTCTGCATTGGGACTACAGCACCCATAAAGCAATGGAAACCAAAGCACCTTGTTTTGCAGACCAGTCCTGCCGTCCTCACCATTCATCATCTGAACGTGCAAAGCACAAGCAAAACCCACCCAGAGACGTTGAAGGCTGGCCTATGTAAGCTGTCCTCAGCCACCCGCCCCTCCCCCCGTGTTTCCAGTTTTGGCTCCACACCACATGATGATGTGCAGAGTACATGACCAGTCATGGGAGGTTACTAACTGGGGAGCTATGACTACATGCATTTTCCACATTTCTTCTAGATTTCATTTTGCAACTGTGTCCAGTAATAGACCGATGTGGAAGTGTGGGTAAATTGCTGTACACTATATGTGAAGATATTCGGTATGTGTGGGTTTTTTTCTGCTACGGTTATAACCTATTTTTATGTGTTCTAGGGCATCTGTTATTGACTTTGGTGCAGTAGTTGCTTTTACGAACTTGTTTTTAAATTAAGCGTAGGCTCATCACAAAAATCTCCTTTGCTTACTAACCCATCGGGTGATACTATGATAAGATGGAAAATTCCAACAACACATTTCGTGACAAATAATCACACAGAAATCTACACGGTTAATTTTATTCAAACTCTGTCACATCAGCCTCTGACTGTGCCTCACCTAAAAATATATAAGGTGAAAATCCATTTCTGTTGTCGGACTTAAAACCAAACCAGATCGTTCTCAAAATATCATAGCACATTAACTATAAAACGATAATAAATAGGTTGCCTCGTATGACGCTTTTAGTGGTACAGATGCCGTATCTAGTGACCTTCTTCCCAAGCTTTAGGTGGTCTGGCTCTGATGAGGAAGTGACCGGTAACTAAGGCAGAAAGGGAAGTGGCAATATTATTATTGCCACCAACTATTTCCACTGTCTTAAGAACCTGGACTAATAAGTTGGCAATAACCCCTCGCCCAGCTGCAAAATGTACCAGCAACATCTCTTCAAGTTACTGAGTGATGGAGATGTTCAAAATGGCACGTGGTGAAAGAATGTCTGGTAACCCAGTTACTGATTCGAAGAGGAAAGTCCGTATCAAGTTTTATCTAAAAATGTCCTTAAGTGCTTAACAATAAAAAAAAAAATGACTTCGTGGTTAGTTGCAAATCCCCTGTGTGCTTTAAAGGACAAGAAAGTGGTTTTAATATGTCAGGAGGAAGGCGTGCCATTGTAAAAAGGGCCAGTGAGGGCAGTGTATTGATTGACAAAGCCATAAAGAACAATTGATCAGTTCTGAAGACTTATGTGGAGCACCTTAGATCTTTGTTATTTACATCACAAAACCAGCGTTGGTCTGGCATTGGCTGCCAGCCTTTTGGCTTTGCCAGTGCTTGTTTTGTTTTGCCTGCCTTTTGTAAAACTTTATGGCTGAGGGAGCTGCGCATGCCGCAACAATATGTAAGAAGAAACATTGGCATTAAGCTAAAATATATTTTTTGGTCTAAAAAACGCACATTGTTTTAGTAGTCCCTGGCACAGAAGGGAATTACTTTGTATGCAGATGTGCTCCCTATGAAAGAGCACAATGATGTCACTCATAGTGAAGTTATCCAGTGGCTAAAATGGGCGGTCCGTTGCCCCATGCAGTATGCTGTAGTGGGCGGAAGAAAAATGTGAATGACACCGCAACAGACCAGTGGATGAAGAAGGCTTTCAGAAAGCTCCTATATGCAGTGCTTTAAATGGGCCGGTACTCACCGGTACTGAGTACCGGCACTTTTTCATTTTCTCCCCTTGAGTACCGGCACTTTTCCTAGAACGAAGAGAGTACCGGTACTCATGGGACCTGACTTCAACCCAGGCAGCGCTCCTTTCATCCCTCAACCTTTAACGAGCACTGCAGGGAAGTAATCGGAGCTCTTGTCACCAGGACCCAGCGTGAGCTGCTTTGGAAGTCATCAGAGCGGGGGGGGGAGAGGGGGGTGGGCAGAGTGGTTATCTTATCCATTGTTCTTTCACAGTGGGGCTGAGAGGGGGCTGTAAAATCAAATGGGTGGCGGTGGGACGCACTGTTCAGGATTGAATATTCTGTGGACAGAACAAAAGAACGTTTGCTAATGCTTTCACCATCGGCACACATCTGAATTGCCTACCACACATGTGAATTGCCTACTTGCCTGCTGCTGCTTTCTGTGTTTTTCTGTTGTTGAAAATGTTAGTTATCACTGACCAGCAGCGTTTAATTTAAAAGTGGGTTTATGGCTGTGGGAGTGATGTCCACTGAGTGTTATCTAACAGCGGCACATTAAGCGCACCTGAGGACAGGCGCCAGCTGGCCTGCCGTCTCGGCCTGGACCCCTCCCGGGTACAGGCCTCGCTGGCCTGCCCTGGGTGTATGATCCACCGGAGGGCACCGTTCTTCAGCTCTTATTAAGCAAGTGCTTCACTGGCTAGCATTACAACTTGATCTATATTTCCAGAGTCCCTCTTCATTCTAAAACTCTATTGTGTTGTGAAATGTGTTCTTTCTGTAAAGTATAATAATGCCTCATACGAGTAACAGTAACTCCTTCTAGAATGAGTACACTCACGTAGAGGGACGACGAGGCACGGCTTTCGAAATTACGAAACGTGTTTCTTTATATCGGATAAGTGCCAAGTGTTTGTGTACGTGGTTGAGAAAACAAGTAGGTGCTGGAGGAAGGCACTGAACTCTGGCTGCTGTTTCAGAATGAGTCACAGGAATGAACACAGCTCACTCGGAAGAACACACTCTTCGGATACCCTTCAATACTACTAATTTTTTTTTTAAAACAAATGTTCATGAAATGCACGATTTCACTGTTGCACAAATAAAACACACACTCCACAAATAGACACGCACCGTAGGCAAACACAGTAGTGATGCACACAACACAGTAACGGATACATGCACACAAACCATAATGCACAGACACGGATGAGTACATACTGCACAGATGTACATGCACCAAAGATTCATGCCCAAGCACGCACACGCAAACACTTGCGAAAACCACAAGCACGGACACAAAGCACACACATTCCATCGGTAGACACACACACACAACATGCACACATACAATTAAACACATACCAAACGCATACGAACTCACAAAAGAAACTATGGAGCTTCTACTGGTCACCTTACAGTAACGTGCTGCGCCTTTCTTCACAGCATAACATTTGATGACGTCACATTTCCTTTATGGTTATCTTGATAAATAACTACCACGTATAGTGTGTGCTGTACAAACTGAGCAAAAGACACACAATTGATGGACGGAATGCAGAACAAATCAAAACATTACTGTTTTTGTTGCATAGAGCCTTGTGTTACCTGCAGGTCAAAAGTTAAGATCCTTGTAATATAGCTTAGTGAGTTATGACCCTGCAGCAAGGACCTGCCTGCAAACAAGAAGGCATATATTTAGAACCTAGCTGTTATTTCCTCAATCTTTTCTTATTTTAAGGATGCTAAAAAAGGCTACTTTGGATAGTAATAAACACTTATCAGTAAGTGCCATATATATAGTTATTAGTGAGATAACTAATGGACAGATACATCCGACATTCTAACAATGCATGCAGATTTCGTGCATACAACCTTGGCAAAGTCAAAAAGCTAACCCCGCCCCTTGTCCCACCTTAGCACCTCCCTAAACTCCGCCCACTGCTCCTTTTGGTGAGTACCTGCACTTATTTTTTTCCATTTAAAGCACTGCCTATATGTATGTATATTATATTATTACTTTTAGTAAAATCCTAATGTCTTGGCTAACACCAGGCTTAAAGAGGTTTGGGTCAGATGTACAAAGGGTAAGATCTCAAAAAGTAGTCCCAAATTGTGCACTGATGTTTTGCGACCTGTCTCTGATTTTGGGATGCGACCTGTGTACTGAGAGAGAGACGGCAAACTCCACAGTCACAGGGAGTCGCAGAACGATCTGCTTAATGAACATTAATTAGGCAAGTTATTATTTGAGACTGCCTGTCCTTGGTTCCAGAGCCAGAGAGGGTGGCCTGCAAGGAACAGTACTCGCCATTGCTGTGTTTGCAGTCCCAAGTGGAAAACTATTTATTTATTTTAAAGCAGGGCGTGTCCTTTAATAAGCAGTGCTGCTTGAAAAAAGAAACAATTCCTGTTTAGGAAATCTTTGAGGGAAGCGGGTAGGGTCCAAGGACAACTGCCACTTCCACTGAGATTACTCAAGACCATTCACAAAGGTGAAGGCGTCTCTCACAGACATAGGGCAAATGGGCCATCTGTCTCCTGTCCCCCACACACTATGGTCCGGCCTACTTCAAAGGACCGCAAGAATGTTTGGTGGAATACTGGAATTCACATTGCTCTCTGGTAGGCTACCTCCAACCTCCATCTTGTGTACTATCCACACAGAAGACCCAAAAATGTATTCCTGTGCCTCAGCAGCCAAACACGGCACATGCTCACCCTATAAGAGATATATAGTGTAAGCATATATGCAACAACCATTTCTCACATGGATGGAGCAAAGGACCCAGTTTCATAGGCCAGATAGACCATTTTAAACGGAGGTCAATAGGCAATTCTTCATGTACAGGTAACCGGTAAAAAAGCCTGTCCTGTAGGTATAATGGTGGGAGCAAAATGGTACCACACAATTGTTTTTGTAATTGTTGGTTTAGTGATTGGACAATTAAAGCACAAACCACAATGCAACAAGGATAAGAACAAGGTCACAGTACATAGCATCACAGCTTGCAGCCCTCTAATAACCTGGCAGTGCCCAGGAAACGCAAAGAAAGCACCTGATGCTACAAAGATGCAAGGTGGCAACAGCCCAGGGCTACTTCTAAAGTCGTGGTCGTAGCTCCCAGCAGGCAGAAATGGAGTAGTCCAAGGATCATTGTCCTGAGAATTGACCTGTCCTACATTCGATGCTCTATCCTGCTTCGCCGTCAAATAGGCAACCAGCGGAGACCAAATGTCCTTTAGTCTAAAATGCACAGGCTTCATCTCCCAGTAAATTTCCAGTTGCTTTTGGCAGAAAGCAGCATTGCACAGCCAGAGAGCTAGTTGAGGCGCGGGGCGCCTGCCACAATGAACAGGAACCTGCGCTTGGCCAATAAAAGCAAGATGCCGTTGAATTTACATGTGTCTGAGGAGAGATCCTTCACATAGCGTAGTAAAGCTACCAGCGGAGTCCGCTGGGGCTCATTATTCGTAATCAGCGCAATGGTATTGAATACCTCTGACCAAAAGTGCACAACTGTGGGGCATTCCCAGGTCAGGTGTAAAACGTAGCAACAGGTGCAGCGCACCGCAAGCAACACGTAACATTAGCCAATCCCATCCTACACTATTGCAAGTGTGTACGATATACTCTATGCAAGTATTTAAAATGAATTAATCGAAGTATATAGTTTAGAGAGAGGGCTCTAGATTGGGTACAGCAGTAGTGCCACTGTACCTCACTGACGGGGGAGTTTGTGTCCACAGAGCAAGCAGATCGTGCGGAGGGCGAACTGATCGGGCCCTTTCCTGCTTCGTGGCATAGTCGCGTGATGAGTTTGCGTGTGGATGGGTTAGTGAGCATCATTTCCAGAGCATGGAATGTCAGAGAAGCTACAAGGAAAGTAGTGTGCATAGCTCGCACGGCTGGGAGTAGCTGATAAATAAGCAGGTCCAGAGGTATAGAGGCCGGTTCATTGAGTATATGCTGTGGGAATAGAAAGTGCCCTTCCGGGTACACATCACCAAAGGATAAGAATTGTAGACTTCGCAGGCATCTGCAAGCGCCATCATCAGCAATGGCAAGAATCAAGGGGTGTCGCGCAAGTGGCACAGCCAGAGCACATGTATGGCTTAGCCCAGCATGCTGTCTCAATCTGTCACATGCTCATATTGTGCAAGCGGCAATATGACTGACTGACTGACTGATATACTTATAGAGCGCGCGATTGCCGAGGCGTCTTGGCGCTGAGGTGAGTAGATACCGATGCACAGGCTCGCCAATCTAAGAGCTTAGGGCAGTGGTTCCCAAACTTTTTTGACCCGTGGCTCCCTTGACCTAATTGGCAGTTGGCCGTGGCTCCCCACCACTTTTTTACCGGTGGGCGGGTGGGGGGGATGTAAGCCCGACCTCGGGAGGACTTCCTGTTGTCTTCCTTAAATTAATTGGGATGCAATGAAGGTATTTAATCATATTTGTAACAAAATAAAAAGATAACAGAGACAAGCTGTAGCCGCAAATGCAGCAAAGCGCGAATAATTTCTGCAAATGCTAAGAGTACACACGCATCCAAGTAGCAAATGCAGCAGAGCACATTCAAGTCATCGAAGCAAACACAAAACAGCACACACAGATACACTACCATTCACACACAAACGCATGCAAATGCTGAAAATACAGCGCTGCACACACATACACACCAGCGCAGCAAATGTAACAGCACCCACACCAATTCAGCAAATGCTGTGGAGCACACACACCACTGCAAAAGTGCAGTGGAGCACATGTAAGTCAATGAAAAGGCAGCAGATGCAACAGAGAGCACACACATGCTCCACTGATGCAAACTGTGTGCTTGGTCCCAAACCCTGGCTTATTTATACCAGCTGTGGATTGGGAGGTCTCTAGAACATTCACCAAAAAATGGCATTTTAAATTGTAAGTTTCATGCGAGTGAATATATTGCATCACTTTTCCTGTTTTGCACTAGTTTTGTAACAAACCATATGGGGCACAGAGCTCTGACCACCCACTCCCCTTGCATGCCGAAGCCCCGATTTATTTTGTGGCTAAAGGGCGCACAGATGTATTTGTAATCGGTACTAGCTTTTTTGTAAAAGGGGAAAAACAAACTTTTGTTTTATGTGCTGATACGTTTTCTTTCATCGAGAATGTAAATGCGGCGTGAACTCAGGCGTGGGAGGCTGTATTGAAGCCAGTGACCATACTGATGTTTCAGTAATATTTGAATGTATTCCCCTTTCAGGGACCATCCGAGAGTTCTACTGGGTTTGGTCTAGAATAGATTAGAAAAATGACGATGGCTCTGTCTGTAAACGTCATTTGAAGATGTTTTTAAACAAAATACACTTTTTTTATTTCATTGTAAAGGCATATTCCAGATTGAATATATGGAATATGCATTTACAATGAAATAAAAAAAAGTGTATTTTGTTTAAAAACATCTTCAAATGTGCGTTTACAGACAGGGCCATCGTCATTTTTCTAATCTATTCTAGACCAAACCCAGTAGAACTCTCGGTTAATCTGGAGTTAAATTCCACCAAGTTAAGACTGAGCCACTCGGTGTTATCATTGCATACTGGAGGAAAAATGCACCCAACAGGCAAACACGCACGCCAAAATTAATTTAATACACCCCATTAAACTCTTGCAAATGCTTGTGGTTGTGGGCTGGCCCTGAATGACTTTCACCAAAATTCTTCAAAATTGTGTACAATTGTGTCCGAGCATTGTAGCTATGAAAGTTGCCTCATCTTGTTTAGCGCCATCACGAACTGTGCAGTGGGGGCAAATATTTGAACACGAAAGCACAGCAGCTGAATTTAAAGCAGCACTAATAATTATTTCAGACTCATAAAATAAAAACGCCATGCATCTGGAACATTCAAAAGTGAATAACGTGCTCCCAATATTATTAATTTAAAGCGGCGGATTGCAACTCAGCAATTACACAGTCACAGACTAAAGCGGTCGTATGAATGCATCATCGTCGAGGACCTTAAAACTGCTCAGTAAGTGCCCTGAGCTTCGATCTTGGCCTTCTTGCTTTTATGCCGGGGCTCCCAACATTCTACTCCCGTACTGTTCTACGGACCACACAGGAATCCCTCCCATCCCAGTACCAACACTCCAGCGGCCCTAGTGTTACTTAAAACGGACTTCACTTTCTTACTTACCTATTTCCTTGCGAAGAGGGTCCCACGAGGCACGGCAGCAATAGCGCTCCTCAAACAATGGTCAGAGCTGCGTATGGCGTATGTATGCCAGTAATGCGGAGACTACGCCTCTGAAAGCACGTACGACGCGTGCGTACGTACGCATGTATGGCGGCAGTGCGCTCTTGGGCCAAACCATTTTCCACGATTATGCAGGTGCTATTTCTACATTTCTAGCGCTGCGGCTGCAATTTCCCACATCGTGCCGCGGCGCCCCTGGCAACTCATAACGGCGCACCGGGGTGCCGCGGCGCACAGTTTGGGAACCACGGGCTTAGGGGAAAAGCCAGGTCTTTACCAGTTCCCTAAAAAGAGCCCTAATTGGTTGTAGTCTGATCGTGGTCGGGAGGGAATACCACAATTTGGCTGCTCGGTGGGAGAAGCTCTTGCCACCCCATCTGGCTTTTTTAATCTTAGGGACCAGTAGCAGTCCTGTGTTGGCTGACCTGAGACTACGTCGCGGCGAGTACCAGGAAAATAAATATTGAATGTCCGAAGCTCCCCCTCCGTATAAAGCCTTGTGTACAAGACAAAGGGCTTTGAAATATCAATCTCAGTTTGAGGCCGCTTAGGAGAGAGATATAAATCAGCTCTCTGGGGGCAATTACCTATTTGATCATGTTCAGGGCCGTGTGAGGTTGAAACAGAGTGGAATGTAGCCAGTAGTGAGCAAACTGTACTTACACACGATCAAAGTAGTGGTCCATGTCCGGGGCACATAGTCCACCCTGGTCGAAGGGGAGAGTCAGTACTGCCCAGGACACCCGAGGCTGCTTGCCTGCCCATGTCAGAGTGTGTAAATGGGACCTGAGACGTTTACCAAAATGGACTGTAAGCGGAAGCGCACAATTAATGAATAAGTACAAGAATTTGGGGAGCACCACCATTTTAGCAATAACAATCTTCCCTGTAAGGGATTACAGCAGCCTTGTTCATGCCTGCACTCGGTCCTCCAGCCACATCATGTCTACCAGTTTTCACTCCGAAGTTCACCTAAGTCCCTACTGTGGTAGACCCCTAGGTATCAAACCGGTGCTTCTGCCCACTTCAAGGGGTACTCTGACTTAAAGGGTTGCGTGGTGGGTCAGCCTTTTTCTGTCTGTCTGTTTTTCTGTTGTTTCTGTCTAGTTTCTGCTTTTTCTGTGTTTGCCTTTTTTCTGCCATTTTGTCTTTATTTTTACCTCTGTTTTCCTTGCCTTTGCCTTTTTTTCCACCGCTGCTGCCCCCGCGTCCCCTCCTCCCCCAGTGTGTTCCTGCTCCCGCCTCCCAGCTGCACTCCCTCCCCCGAACCCTGCTTAATGGCGGCCGCTGCGCGACAAGGCGAGCAAGACCTCTGACCTCCCGGTCAGGGTAACTGCTCTCCCCTCGCACAGCTCTGTCGTTAAGGCACTGCCCCCAGCGCCTTCTGGTCACCCAGGTAGGTGTTCAAGGCCCTCCTCCACCCACATGCTCCTGCCTGCGCCTCATCCCTGGTGGTCCAGTGGAAGAGCCTGCTCTTCTGCTGGTCCGCTCTGTGCTTGTCAGCCTTTTTCTGTCTTAGTCTGTTTTTCTGTTGTTTCTGCTTAGTCTCTGTTTTTTCTGTGTTTGCCTTTTTCTGCATTTTTGCCTTTATTTTTTCCTCTGTTTTCCTTGACTTTGCCATTCTTCCCGCTGCTGCTGCCCCCGTGGCCCCTCCCCCCAGCGTGTTCCCGCCTCCCAGCTGCTCTCCCTCCCCCGACCCCTACATAATGGCGGCTGCTGCGGGGCCATGCCACTGGCGCGCCAAAGGCAAGCCCGTCTGGTCCCGTCCACGACCCGACCAGCGCCAGGGACCCTGGTCCCCCGACCCCCCCCCCACCGCTACGACTCCAGCACTCTCCGCGCACTCAACCCTGGATGCAACAACTGCCAGCTCTCAACGCCTTTCTTAGAACAAAGCAGCTGCCGGACGGACACGCTTTTGCCAGATCACGTAAATCATTTGACTGGCTATAACAAAAGACTCCAACCGACGGGTGGAAGTCAATTAAAGAATACTATTGAGGCTCCAACCGGCTGGTGGAGTACTGAGAGGTTGTAATCTTAAGCCCTTCTTTGAATAAGAGGCACTTGATAGTCGCAGACACACTAAAGAATCTGCATTTTGGCTGCCTACTCCCCCCATCTGTCCTGAAGAAGACCCACCTTGACGCACTTTACTTTTGCGCTACCAACTGGGTCGAAACGTCGACGTACCACATATGTCTGCACAACGCTCATGATCACAGTTTAACTTACCAATGGATCCTGTAGCATATGTGCTAAAATAATAAGGACAAACAGAAATTCTTCTCCCCTCTCTTGAATGCACGTTTATTTGTCTTGTATATAGTGCACTATCAACGTCACCAATCACCACGTCACCTTTTCACCACAGTCACTTATTCCCTATTGCAATTGAATTTGTAAATTGCGACAGCCATGAATATTTGATATCTATTTCTGAATACATTATTGAATACTAATTTTGGTGTGTGTTATGGTATTTTATTCCTTTTTCTCAAATCATTGGTATGTGTTATAAGTAAGCCGTTGCTACTTGCGTACTCTAAGCAATTGAACAAAATCCCGACAGAACCAATTGTTTTATTTAATAGCTCTCAACGCCGAGCAACTCCCAAGGCCCGCTGTCCTGCCGACACTGCTGCCGCCCCCGTCACTCACCTCCGGACACAAACCGCCTCTGCCAACCCACCGGATGCCAGTGCACTCCAACCCCTGAGCTGCATCCTCCTCAACGTACGATCCCTGCACAGACACTTAGTAGAAGTTTGGGAACTCCTCAACACCCTCTCGCCTTACGTCGCCTTCCTTACAAAGACCTGGACCAAAGCCATCTCCGCTCCCGACATCGCTACCGCCATCCCCGACGGATACAAGATCCTGAGGAAAGACCGCCCCAACCGCCCCGGAGGAGGCCTAGCCATTGTCCACAAAAACTCCCTCCGACTGACAACCTCCAACTCGAATGACTCTCCCACCCCCCCCCCCCATGGAACACATCCATGTCCAGATCCAGCCTAACCCCAGAATGATACTCTGTGGAACACTCGCCTACAGACCACCCGGACCCCGCTCCCAGTTCACAATCGCAGACTACATCGCACCCCACGCCCTCCCCTCTATTGACTACGTACTGCTCGGAGACCTTAATTTTCACCTAGATAACCTCCGCGATCCCAACACCACTGCCCTCCTATAGAATCTCGCCAACATTGGACTAAAGCAACTAGTCTCCACCCCCACTCACACGGATGGATACACTATCGACTCCCTCTTCGCCGGAGGTAACAACCTTCGCTTGAGTCACACCACGGAACCTCTCTGGATGGACCACCACTGCGTCCATTTCTCCTTCTCGAAACCCACCGCACACAAGCCGACGCCACGCCTCCCATGCAGAAACTGGAACAAGATCACATAAGAACACCTCACCTCCGCCCTCAGCCGCACTCTTCCCCCTACCATCACAGACGCCAACACTGCAGCCAACAACCTTCACCAATGGATCGCCAACAGCGCTAACACTCTTGTCCCCCTCCAGAACTCCCACAGATGACCCAACACGAAAGCC
Source organism: Calotriton arnoldi (assembly GCA_963921515.1). Classification (NCBI taxonomy): domain Eukaryota; kingdom Metazoa; phylum Chordata; class Amphibia; order Caudata; family Salamandridae; genus Calotriton; species Calotriton arnoldi. The sequence goes on from CAWUFW010000015.1 coordinate 3,537,923, forward strand.
ACATGGTTTTCCACAATCCTCCGAGAATCCAAGCGCTCATGCCGACAACTGGAGAAAGCATGAAGAAACAGCAAAAACCCAGAAGCACGCACCGCCTACAGGGCCACCACCACAGCACACCACCAACTCATCAGATCAACGAAGAGAACTTCATTCAGGACAGAATCCTGTCCAACTCCCACAACTCCAAGGAACTCTTCACCATCATACAAGAATTCACCAGACCCCGCAGCAGAACCACCGACGTCCCTCCCTCCCAGGACCTCTGTAACAAACTCGGCTCCTTCTTCCACCACAAGGTCAGGACTTCCTACGACAACTTCGACGACCAAGACCACGGCACCGACCCAACACCCTCCACTAGCGACGCCAACCAGCCGACCCTCCTCACCTGGACCCCTATCACCACAGAAGACACCCCAAAGACTATGAAAAGCATCCACTCCGGAGCACCCACTGACCCCTGCCCACCGCACATCTTCCACAGGGCCGCCTCCCCCATTGCCCCAGAACTACAACAGACAATCAACTGCGCCCTTGAAACAGGCACGTTCCCCGACGACTGGAAACGCGCCGAAGTCAAACCCCTCCTCAAAAATCCCTCCGCAGACCTGACTGACCTCAAGAACCACAGGCCCATCTCTCTCCTCCCCTACGCCGCCAAAGTCATTGAGAAAATCGTCAACACCCAGCTAACGCACTTCATAGAAACAAACAACATCCTCGACTTATCTCAATCCGGATTTCGCAACAACCACAGCACTGAGACCGCCCTCATAGCCGCCACTGACTACATCCGCACCCTCCTCGATCAAGGCCACACTGCAGCCCTCATACTACTAGACCTCTCAGCAGCCTTCGACACCGTCTCCCACCACACGCTAGCTGCCAGACTCTACGACGCCGGCATCCAGGGAACTGCCTTAGACTGGATTTGTTCTTTTCTCTCTGGCAGAACACAAAGAATAAGACTCCCGCCCTTCCTCTCCAAACCCACGGAGATCAGATGTGGGGGTACCCCAAGGATGCTCCCTCAGCCCCACGCTCTTCAACATCTACATGGCCCCCTTGCAACCATCATCAGAAAACACGGACTCAGTATAGTATCTTACGCTGACGACACCCAGCTCATCCTCATCAAGGAACCCAACATCACCAGGCACAGTTTCCAGGTAGGAATGAAGGACTTCGCATCCTGGATGAGCAGCAGCTGCCTGAAGCTCAACTCGGAGAAAACAGAAGTCCTCATCCTCGGATCCACCCCCTCTGCATGGGACGACACCTGGTGGCCCCCGCCCTCGGAAACCCACCCACCCCCGTGGACCACGCCTGCAACCTCCGGTATCATACTCGACTCCTCACTCACCATGAACTGCCAGATCAACGCCGTGTCCTCCACATGCTTCAACACCCTCCGCATACTCCGCGAGACCTTCCAATGGATCCCCCCCCGACTCCAGGAAGACCGTCACCCACGCACTCCTCACCAGCAGGCTGGCGTTCGGAAACACGCTCTATGCCGGAATCAACAAAACACTCCATGGCAAACTCCAGACCGTCCAGAACGCCGCAGCCAGACTCGTCCTCAGCATCCCACGACATGACTACATCACCCAGCACCTCCGCGACCTCCACTTGCTCCCCGTCAAAAAGAGTAACCTTCAAACTGCTCACACACGCCTACAAAGCCCTCCATATCACCGGACCCCAATACCTCCATGAAAGAATCTCCTTACACGCTCCCAAGAGAAACCTCCGCTCCGCCGACCTAGCCCTTGCCAAGGTCCCCCGCATCCACAGAGCCAGGACGGGGGCAGATCCTTCTCCTACATCGCGGCCAAGACCTGCAACGAACTCCCTTCAGCATCAGACGAAGCCCTACACTGCAAATCTTCAGAAAGGACCTCAACACCTGGCTCTTCGAATGACCTCGGAGCTGCTGGAACCCCCCCCCCCCCTCCCAGCGCCTTGAGACCCTCATGGGTGAGTAGTGCGCTCTATAAATCCCTGATTGATTGATTGACACAATATCCTTTAAATTAACTAATGTTATGTTGTTTATTTGGGAGCTTTAAGTTTGACCTTTCAGCTATGGCCAGTCCCTTTGATATTCTCCCTCTGGCTAACCTGCTGTGACCTCTTGAGATGTTGGGTGGCACTGGGAGCCTTTTCTGTGCCCCGGGGCAAGGTCCATGTTTACATGCCCAGTTTGTAGTGCTGATGGCCCCCCTGGGAAGATGGGGCGGGCTGACGGACCTTACTCACGCTTACCTCTCCTGTCTCCGACTAGCGCAGCCATGGCCTATAATACGACGCCGGCCCCTTCACAGCTGCCCACCCCTGGAACCGGTTCCTTAACACCGGTCCTTCTTATCTACATGTTTGGGCGGTTCCAATTGTGTCCCTGCTCTCGATTGTATTGCATGTTTTATGCTTTCATTGTAATTGTATTGCATTGTAATTGCATTTATATATCGCTTACTACCCCTGACGAGGCGTCGAAACGCTTTTTCGGCAAGTAGCACGCTACTCCAGAACCCATAAAGGATTAGTTGTGAATTAGTATAGTGAAAATATGAAAGTAATTTGAGTGGTGGATATGTTAGTCAGTTATTTGGATTGAGAAGGACAGTGGAGGGATAGAAGAGGTAAAAAGGTTTGCATTTATAAGCGCTTGCTACACTTGATGGGGTGTTGAAGCACTTGTTTGGCGAGTAGCACACTACTTTGGAATCCATAAAGTATTAGTGGTGAATTAGTATAGTAAAAATATGAAAGTAATTTGAGTGGTGGACGTTACTCTGTTATTTGGATTGAAAAGGATAGTGGAGGGATAGAAGAGAGAAGGATTTAGATTTTTTTTTTTTTTGTCTGTTTGTTTTGGAGCTCATAGCAGTAGGAGGAGGCTTGGGATGAATAAACGGGAGGTGGAGGGGGAAGAGTCAGAGGGAGGGTTTAGAAAGGCTTGTTTTAGGGGAATGGAATAGTAAAAAGAGGTACGAGATGATGCAAGGAGAGGTGGAGTAGGGAAGAGTCTCAAAAGGGTTATTTTGGGGATCATAGTAGTGGTATGGGGTTTGGGATGAATGAGAGAGTGGAGGTAGTGTAGATATTGATAGAGGTATAGGGTGAGAAATAGGGTAGTGCATTGGATATGCTGAATTAGAAGAAAAGTAATAAATAAGTAAAAGTAATAAATATATAGATCCAAAAGTAATAAATATATAGATCCATAAGTACATGGAAGGTATATAGATGCATAAAGGAAGGTAGTATATGTAGATTAAAGATGCATTAAATAAACTCTGGCTTTCAAGTGTTGTTGTACTTTAAATTCATTTTATTTATTTATTCATATATATATGTTTTTGTAGATCAATAGTTAAGCAATTGTAGATAAATAGTTATGATAAAAAGATTTATTCATTTGTGCAGTCACATATACATGTTAAAAACATAGAATAATGTAACTATCAGTAATATGTACATTTGTTAAGCAGAACTAATGAATATCTATAATTTTTTTTAAACATAATTATTCTACACATTTATACAAAGCAATACACATATATAGGTACATATCTATAGTACAAATAAATGCTTATATACAGAGAAATATGCTGCATATTTCTATCTGTTTGTGTATGGTGGTTATGTGGGGAGAGCCAATTCTTTAGTAATTTTCTGAAGATAAGGTGGTTATCCGTGGATCTTATGTTTGGGGGTAAAGAGTTCCATAGTTTGGCTGCTTGAACAGAGAATTATGTGCCACCCATTGTTTTTTTGCTTGTGTCTTGGGATTTTGAGGTGAGGTGCCACTCTACAGTGGAGATTCCTTTGTTGAATGTGTTTTGGTGATTTTATCCCTGATGAAAAGCGGTCCCGTTCCATGTATCGCTTTGTGGGTGATACAAAGCAGCTTGAACGTGGATCTTCTGGCAACCGGTAACCAATGCAGGGCTTTCAAGGCAGGGGACTTGTGGTCTTGTGGTTTTATATGGTTGTTCCTTTTTGGTTATGACCTGCACTTGCCTAGAATACTTTACTCAGGGTGTGGCCGGCCCTGCCCTACCGGGGTGGGCCGGCCTCTACCTATTCAAAATCTATCAAGATGGCTGTCACTAATATCATAACGTGGAATGTCTGGGGAATACATACACCCTCCCGTCTGTATTCCGTGTATTCATACTTGCGCTGCGGAAAGACACATATATCGTTCTTGCAAGAAACCCACTCAGGTAGACGCCCTGCGGTTGCAGAAGAGATGGAGAGGATAAGTATATTCTACTAATTACTCCAGTTACTTCCCTTTCACTGCCACACTCACGGTCTCAGCCCAAGAGGGTCGATATGTTTTAGTCTAGGGTAGCTTAGACGGCCATCAGGTGCTCCTTAGTGCAATATATGCACCTAATACTGAACAGGCTCTGTTCCTAAACACACTGACCGAGATACTGACACAGTGGAGCAGACTCCCCTGGCTATTAGGCGGATAATTTAATAGGTTCCGCAATGTGACTTTAGAGCGCTCTTTTAGGCCCCGACCCCTTATCACGACTATTTGGAATGCTCACACATGGCTGCAAAACTGGGACCTTTTGGACATCTGGCGCCAGTGCAACACCAGCACGCGGATATACTCCTTCTGTTCACATGCCAGTGGTCTACATGTCTGTATCGATTGGTTTGCCAGCACTTTGGACATAGACCCGCACGTCATGCACATTGATTACTTTGGCAGGAAGCACTCCAATCATAATCTATTGCATTGCAGCTAAGCTGGGAGCGCATCCCTCCTGTCCCGGTCCCAATGTGGCTAGTACAGGTATCAGCACTAGAGGACCCCCCACTTAGGACCGTCATCAGTAGTAGTATCACAAAGTATTTTGATATAAACACTGATACCGCTATCTCCTGGCTGATAGAATGGGGCGCCTTCCAGGTGGCCATCAGAGGGCACTGCCTGAGCAACATGCTGAACATGCGTCATCGGATTGATGGCGAGATCTCCCGTGTGGAACAGCAGCTGCTCAGACTTGAGGGTCAGGCCCAATCCTCAGAGGCAGGTCATACACGACTGAACAAGGCTCTGCGAGACCACGCTGTGCTACTGGACAGGTTGCGTTGCCTTAATTATGCAGCTCACACCGCTTAAACACATGCTGAAGCAGACAAACCGGGAGCGCTGTTGGCATGGTTGCTATGCCAGGAGCTACAGCGGCCGCCTATATAGTCCATTTGTTCCAACATGGGGATCCTATTACACACAAAGGGAGATACATCCCACATTTACACTCCATTCCATTATGCTACATTATATTCCTTGGCGACAGCGGCAGAGATTGGGTTCTTCCTGACTAACATCGTCCTCCCTCAGGTTCCGCCCGAGCACAAGGAGGAACTTAATGGGAACATTATGATCTTCAAGATAAAGGAGGCCATACGTGTGCTCACCGCGGGCAAAACTCCTGGGCCTGGCGGACTACCGTCCGAATTTTATAAGGCTTATACCTCCTTGCTGGCACCACCGTTAAAAGCAATGTATGATGAAGCCTTAACAGCAGACTGTCTTCCGCCCATGTTAAGTTATGCCTTGCTCATCTTGTTACCCAAGCCTGGAAGGGACGCAGTAGAGCTGTAATCATACAGGCACCTCATGCTTCTAAACACAGACTACAAAATACTAGCGAAGATCCTGCCCAACAGACATGGCCCCCCTGGTCCCACTGCTGGTCCACCCAGATCAGAATGGCATCATGCCGGCTGGGAGCACATCCCTGAACTTATGACGTTTCTTTTGTGTGCTGGAAAACGACCCACTAATGCACCTTCAGTCGGGCTGTCTAGTACTTTATCTACAGAAGGCATTTGACTCCCTAGAATGGCCTTATCTATATTCGAGTTACTCTCCCGATATCGTCTGGGGTCCAGCTTTATCTGGTTGGTCAACCTATTATACGCCAGCCTGACAGCCAGGATTAAAATAAGTAGCCACATATCGTACCTTATATTGGTCCAGAGGGGCACACGCCAGGGTTGCCCACTGTCCCCGCTTCTTTTTTCCCTGGCGATGGAGCCTTTGGCCCACCTTCTCCGTGCGCTGGGCCAGTATTGGGGAATACCCCTCGGCGATGGTACACACTCCATCTCGCTTTATGCAGACAACATGCTCCTTTACCTTCATAATGTCCATGCAATCCTGTCCACCATAGAGCATTTGCTTGTTCAGTTTGCTTCAGTATCGGGCCTCAAAGTAAAATGGGCTAAATCTTGCCTTTTCCCACTCACTGCCTCTACTCCTGACCCAGCTCCTCACATCATTGGCATCCGACTGGACTAACAGCTGAACATGTTCTGATACCTAGGTATTCGTATTTACTATACACCAGCAGACTTTATGGATGGTAACCTGGTCTGCACTGTGCAAATGACCTTCTGTCAGAACCTTCCACTGTCGGTGACGGGCCGAGTGGCCCTCACAAAGATGGATCTGCTGCCGCTCCTGCTGTCATATTTTGCCAAATTGCCCTTCTTCATCAAAATACCATTTTTTCACTCCCTGGAGTGATTAACAGTTGATTTTATATGGCATGCCACACGCCGAACGGTGGCCCTCGCTAAGCTCTAACTCCCAGTGGAATGTGGTGGACTGGGTGTGACAAATTTTGAACGTTACTACCTGGCCTCACAACTGCAATGAGCAGCGCGCTGGCTCGCTGGATGCCAGCTGGAGGATACTGCGACTGTACTCCCTCAGTGGGACCCGAAACGTGTGCTCTACACTTTTCACCCCCAATCTAGGGCACCGTTGCTGCGCTCGCTCCTACTTGGGGTTGTATGCCATGCTTTCATAGGAGCCTCTTTCTTACCCGATCGGTGATGCCTTATGCTCCTTCGCTATCACTACTTGGCATGCCGCGGGACGATGGGACGGCCTCCCTCAGGGAACTGGGTCCCTGGCACGTGGCGGGGTTCCACAGTGTTGGTGATTTATACTGTGATGTGGTCCTCATACCTACGGAGGAGCTTATCACAGAATCTGATCTCCCACCGGGGCAGTTCCTGTTATACGGTTCCTTTATATGGTCATTGGGGCTGCATGGGGGGACACGCAGCAGGAGCCAACACTACACCTCACAATTCAATACCTACTTGTAGTGGGAAGTGGTCGTCACCTGACTCGATGGATAGCTACCTCCCGGCGTGCTCGCGCAGCTATTCCCCTTACTGCGCTGCGCCAACACTGTGACACTGATTTGGGCCATCCTTGCAGAGAGTGATTGGCAATGTTAGCTTACGCTACCCTAGTGTCCCGCAATGCCTGCTTCAATACAATTTAACATATTGCACATGGCGTATTTAACTCCCCACAAACTCAATTGATATTTCCACCGCACAGATGTTGCCTGCCTTCGCTGCCTTGCACCAGATGCAGATTTTTTACACATGTTTTAGACATGTCCATTGCTGGTCAGAAACTGGCTAGATGTTACAGCACACCCAGTGTGATGTACGGGCCTTTCCGCATCATGCACCTGGGGAGGTGTGCCTTCTGGGTCTAACATACCGCACCACGAGAAATAGAGCTGCAACGTGTTTCACAGACCTGGCCCTTATCCTAGTCAAGCGTCTGATCACCTCTAAACGGAAAGCAGGGACCCCTCCTTCATCCTCTGCCTGGGTGCTCTCAATGGTAGCCCGGGCGCAGGCGGAAAGTAAAGCCTTACATAGAGAGGAAACAAGAGGTCTACACAAATACCCCATCTCTGATAGCTGGGACACTCTCCTCGAGAAACTCCGCGAGGGTCTGCAACTTGATGTACTACCCCCTTAGAGCACTTTGTGTGTTGTTCCTTATTTGCATAAAAACCTCTGCTACTGACCGGGACCCACTGTCTGACCACCATATTCCCTACAACCAGCCCCGGGTATATCCTTGTCTGACCTCAGTTGTTGCATTGTTAACTCTGTCACACATGGTGGGAGCAGGCATGTTACGTTCATCATAGTTGCAAATAGTTCTGTTTTATTGTATAACTGGCACATGTAAACGTCACCTGTGTCTGGGCGCACTCACTTATGTACCCCCAAAGAAAAAGCGCCTCACTAGCGTTGCATTTGTTTATAATCCTCAGCTGTTCTTATTGCTGTATTGTATGGTAATGCGTTATGCCACCTGTACTGTTCGTATTGAGTAATATGCTTTATAGACTGGACAACTTCAATGTCAAAATGGCAATAAAATATAATTTTTTTAAATCAAGGTAGGAAAACAGGGTGGCAGGGAGGAGGTGTGTAGGTCAGAATAGAATGTAGTCATAATGCACCGGATATCGTCGGGGCACGCATGAGCTGTCGGTTGGTCATCAACTAGCTCCAAGATGTGGTCACTAGCCCAAGATTTGTGCAGTAGCCTGATAGGTGCCTTACCCGCCCTGTCTCCCTTGCCATAGTGCCGAGCGCCTGCTTTCTTCAGAGATAGTGCGTCTTTCTAAGCGCTGCCTCATCATATTCCAGTAACTTACTCCTGAGGGACACAAATGTGGACATGGTGGCAAAGAAATGGAGTTCCAATGCGCAAATATCTGTCTCTAGTTGTGCAAGCTCTCTACGCAATGCCTGGAGCACTTCCGGCTGATTAGCGATGCATGCCCCGTGAATCACCACTTTGAATGCCTCCCAGAGCGTTGAGGGAAAATCAATGGAATGTGCATTGTGTTCAAAGTAGTCAAGTATAACTGCTCTAATCTCTGCTCTGAACACCTGGTCTCTGAGCGCATTGGGGGAAAGTCTCCAGGAGAAAGCCCTTGTGGCAAGATCTGAGGGGGAAATCTCTAATAGTACAGGAGCATCATCCAATAGCGTCCTGGGGAGGTGTGTGACATTAGTAGTCCAGGTGACTACATCTTTGGTGACCAAGCAATAATCTATTCTGGGCCAAGTGTTGTGAGTAGAGGTGATACATGTACCCTCAGTGCTGGTTTCATGCTGAAGTCGCCAAATGTCTGTGAGCTCAATATCTGACATGAGTATATGCTATTGTGCAGCCGCCTTCGGGTGCGGGTGACAAGTATCTCTGGATACGTGTGTATCAAGAATCACATTGAAGTCCCCTCCCCATAGCACTGCGGCTGGGCCCACAGACCCCACCAGATGCCAAACCTCAGCGAAAAAATGAGGGTCATGCACATTTGGGCCATAAATCAAGGTTAGGATCATAGGGTGGTCCTGTAGTGTGCTCACTAGAATATCAAACCTGCCCTGCACATTACCTGGCGCGTGCGCCATGGTAACCCCTTTCATAGAAGTATAACAATGCCTTGAGCATATTTGGAATAGTGGTAGACATGAGCCTTGGCAATCCATCCCCCACGTAGGCGGGATTGGCTCTATTCAGTCAGGTGCAGTTCCTGCAGCAGGCAAATGTCAATCTGATGTCTTTTCAGGTATGCAAATACAAGCTGAGTTTTGTGCTGGTCATTAAGCCCCCGTACATTCCAAGTCGGAGACCTAATAGTGGTCATCAAGGATCAGGGGGTCTTATATTTGCAGGCAGCATAGTCCGCCCAAAGACCAGATGTACTAGTTGCAATGGATGACTGCGTGACTAGAAAGGAAAGGGACAGTTTTGTGCAAACAGCAATAAACAACTCCCTAAATCTCCACCCCCTCCCTCTTCAACTCCGCAAACGAGCTGAATTCCCCTCTCCCTCCCCCTACTCAGCAGAACATGCCAACAAACCAGAAATGTAGAGGGTATCATCCCAGAAGAGCGGCAAGAGGTCCCAGCATACTCCCTAGCCAGATGAGGCCTGGGTGGTCATGGAAGAAAGAAAAAGTAATGTTGCTGGATAGTTCGGGTGCTGTTCCCATGGTGCTGAGGATGTCCTGTAACTTATCGTCCCTACGGGCACTCACGTCTCCGTTGGGGGGCTCCTTTGCTGCTGGTTCATTCAGATTCTTTAGTGTCCCATGGCCACTGCACAGGATGGGTATTAAAGTTTGCAGGAAGTCACTAGCTGTTGTCATGTAGGTGACCACACCTTGAACCCCAGGAGAAAGTGTGTGTTTGGCACCAGGAGGGTCCAGGTTGGAGCGAACTTAGTTGCAGCCGTGGTGTCTGTGAAATGTTAGGATTTCCAATTATGAGTGATGGGAAGCTTGGCCGGGTAGAGTAGTGAATAGGTAGTGCCAACTTTCTGCAAAGTGCATTTGACCGGTAGTAATATTTGACCTGCAGCCTGCACCGCCAGCATAAAGTCCGGGTACAGGTAGATGGTGTTTCCTTGATATTGAAGAGGCTGGCGTTCCCTGGCAAGACACAGAATACGGTGCACCCGCTCCACAACGAATACAGGAGAGAGATCATCTCCAAATAGTGCCGTCAGCAAGGTTTCCATCCTGCCCATCACTGTGGGTTCAGGGACACCAACTATGCACCGGTTATTTCATCGAGAGTGCACTTTATATCTCCATTTTTGCCTTTTGATGACGTCCAGAACCTTTTCCATACGAAGAATTTGCTTCCCAAAGGACGTGTGTACGTCTTCGATGTCGGATGTGCAACGCTCCAGCTGATCCATTTGCTCCTCGTGCCTGTCCACCTTTTCCTTTAGGCAATCAACCTATTAGGCAGGAGGTGATTCTTGGAATCAGTGGTGTTCAAGCTATGTTTGAGGTCCAAAAACATGGATTTATTGTTTTGAGTGACTGTGGCCTCATCACTGTCTGGGTGCCCTGCACCTGATCCCCGGGCTCTGAATTCGCTGTTCGCGTGAAACGCTGAGTTTCAAAAGACAATTTAGCTTGTTTGTGCTCACTTTTTTTCCCATGATGAAGGTCGGTGTGCTTGGTGTATTTCCAGTAGTGAAGGGCGTGCAGCAAGGTCACCAAGACTGGAGGGTCAGAGATCGTAATAAACTGGGTCCGGCCTCACCCCAGGAGACACTCACTGGGGGGCACAAGCAGACCCAACTCCCACAATTCCTATGTACACCACCATCTTCAGGCCCTGGTCGTCAACAATGTCCAGCCTGGAGGCTAGAAAGTCGCTGCACGTGCCCGGGGCAGGAGGGCTCTCACCTTGGGTGGTAAATCTTGGGCGCAGCCTGTAGTCACATCCAGGGCTGCGCCTCTCCCCAGAGGTCACCACTGGGATCACATGCATACCCAAAGCCACCCATGTGGTAGTGCCAGGCCGGCTACAACTTCCACTGTGCAAGGGGAGAAGAATGAGGGGGGAGGCCTCAGCACCAGGGGCCCGAACCCAGCCCCTGACACACAAGGATGCATCAGGCCTGAGGCCCTGCAAACGCCTCCCTCCACAACCACTCCTCACCTGGTGGACCCAGGTCCTACGATCCGCTGAATTGGCTGCCAGCCACAGGTGCGTCACCCCAGGAGTCGGCCATTACTCTCACATCCAGGAGGAAGAGCAGCGCGTCCCCGGCCTCCAGTTCCAGCGCTGGTCGTCCATTGTGCAGCACGCTGGCCTCAGAGGTGTAGGCATGGCTCAGTGCTCGGGAGCGCCGGCCTCCAGCATCGGGCACGACTCTACAGGCCCAGTAACCTACTCCCACATGTCACCTTGTCGAAACAGTACAACAGACAACCACACAACCTCACACATGGGGGATACTCTCTCTTAAGGGGCGCATCTGCTACCTAATAACACTATGGACAATAAGCGATAACTAACCGATGCCAGAGGACTGCCATTCTTCACTCATAGATGCATCTGACAAGACTACATACTAGCTTCTATACACTGTTCTCGCCCTACAGCCTACATACGAGGAGGTCCAACACTACTGCCCTACTGTAGTTCTTATTCTATTACTTTCCTGGAATTACTTTGTGCGACATATGCTTCTGGGGTGGTAGTGTGGGTAGGGGGAACGCGGGGGCAGACACTTATTTGTGTGTTTTTTCTTGTTTGTGTTAATAGAAACAAACTGAAACTCTGTGTGTCTGCCTTCACATGCTTGAACACTACACCCCAACGCTAAATTACTGCCACAGCCCGACCTGGCCTGTGGAGCGCCGACTCCATCTCACGGGAACTCGTTAGTACATATCCATACCCTTCTCGTGCTCCGTGTGGCTGATTTGTCAGTGATATTTGGAATGTGAATGGCCTGCTCGACTGGGTTAAACAGAAGGTAGTCTTTTGCTATGTCAAATGACGCACAGTGGTGGTTCTTGTGCTGCAAGAAACCAACCTCTTAGGCATGAAGTGCCTTTTCCTTTGCAGATTTGGCTACAGCAGAGTATCCCATGCTGGACTTGCCCAAGGCTCCCGGGGTGTAGCTATCTTTTTTTCCAATTCATTCTTCTCCCTGGTACAATGCCCATAACCTTGGACACACAGGATAGATATTTCGTCATGGAGGGGCTGCTCGAATGTCTCCAATATAACTTCCTTACTTTGTATACCCCCCCAGCACCCAAAAGTGCCTTAGAAGGCTTACCGCAGTCATACTGAAATTTCCTCAGGACACTACATTTATAGGAGGAAAATTCAATGCAACCCTCCCCCTCAGACCCAATCAAATACTTAACGGAGCTCCCAACCCCACAAGAGGTGGCAAAACAAAGATACTGACGACATGGATGTGTTTGCTATGTCTCTGCGACATGTGGAGACGTCAGCCGTACATAAAACCCAATCTCATATTGATCTCCTGCTCCTCCCCACATCAAATGCTCTACATACATCAGCTGCAACTGTCCTCCCCGAGGGCATCTCAGATCATTGCTCACTCTTGGTTTCTCTAAACACCCCCACCCCCACCCCACTCCCCTGACCAATCTGGCATCTGAATGCCTGGTGCTTGGTGGATGCAAAAATCTGAAGTACCTAGCTGGGGAACTTCAAGCCACTTTATTTTGAACCAGGTTTCAGTCTCCTCTGTAGGCACTCAGTAGGCAGCCAGCAAGGCTACTATTAGAGAGATGGCCAAGCCATAGCTCCGTAATAAAAAATAAGAGAAACAAACACTGATGGCCGAACTAATAACGCTTAGTCTTCTCACAGAACGACGGTGTTTGATAAAGCTGACCCTACTACTCCAGAGTCCGCTAAAGCTAGACCGAGCCTCCCTGCGACTAATCTCCTTAGACGAAGAGCAATGATTAGAAAAGAGTATGAACACCGAGACGATTACTGAACACTCTATTGGCAACAACCGAGATCTTACAGGGTGCAAGTACGGTCCATTCTACTAGATATCCCTCTCCCTTCCTTAATGCAGTTTCAGATCAAAGAGCTAGATGCACCTCTCACGATAGAGGAAATAGGAGATGCCCTCCAAGATATAAAATGTAGCAAAACACCTGGACCAGACTGTTACCCCCATCTAACAATCAGCCTCACGGATCCTCTACATCCTTGCATTATATATGAGGAGGTATCAGGACTCTTTACTAATCCCACTGAAAGGAGATAATGATGCTATCTCTTGGAATGTATCTATTCCCATAAAATAACTCAGTTTTCAATACCTATGCATATACAGCTCCATGGAACCGGTTCTCACCTGGAACCTTAATAGCACTCTGCTCCTGACAAGAATGAAACAGGACTTTCAACGCTGGCCTCAATTCTCACTCCACATCCTAGGTAAAGTGGCCCTTTTCAAAATTATTATCCTTCCCCGATTTTTATCCATCCTACAAAATTTTCCACTGCTGATCACAGTTACATTGTTCTGCAAAATAACTTCTCAGACCCATTCTTCCCTCTGGGCCAGCCGACCCCATCGAATAGCCCTTGATAAGTGTTGCCAGTCCACGTTTGATGGGGGCCTAGGCATGGCAGATCTCTGCCTTTATTACTAGGCATCCCAACTTCTGGTTATAAATGACTGGTTATGCGGTGGATGGAACAACCCGGCATATCGTACAGAACTGTGTCTCTTAGGAGGAGACTGAATAATGGGCTTATTATATAGTAAACCCATCCAAGAACACCTTCCAGAATCCACCAGGGTAGTGTTCTTAATCTGGCGTTCAACTCTGCGTTTGACTGGATAGGACCGAAGACTTAAATGCAAACTCTGTAATGGGAAGGAACATGGCTGAGGCACACAGTGCAACTGAAAGGTTTTCAACAATGGGATGGGATTGAGATTACTAACCTGGGAGATGTATGGCAGGGTTCTTCTATGAAATGATTTCAAGATCTCCAATCCCACTTTGGGCTCTCAAAAACCCAATTCCATAAATTGCTGCCATTACGATACGTACTACCGAGCCACCAAACAATGCTATATAACCTTCCCCAGTACAATCCTATGGAAGTAAAACTCCTCAAGTGAGGTTTCAGGGAGTGGAGTCTCCCAAATCTACTGATCCCTAATAATCCACAGCCCAGATAAATTCCCGGTCCTTCAGCTGAAATGTGGTAAATGGATGGGCCCATTAGATGATGCTCATTGGTGAGATGCCTGCATGGCACCTCGCAATATTGCTTTCTACCCCTCATGTCTCCGCCTCATCCAACTGAAATATTTGCATGTTACATATCTTGCCCCCCCCGCTCCCTCTGACATGCCCATATGCTGTCAACCCCAAACTGCTTCCAGTGCATCCATCAAGATGCAGATTTCTTCCACACAGTATGTGGGTGCCCCAAGATCACTGAATACAGGAAGGCCATCGAAAAAGTGCTCTCCCAAGTCCTGGCGACATCACTCACATTAAGCCCTAAATTAGCGCTTTTGGGGATACTGAATGAGCTATGGGGAACGAGAGCGGAACTAACCTTTGTGAGTTTACCCACAGTCATAGCTAAAAGAGACATCGCTCGATGCCGGGAATCTTTACAAGCACTCACATTGTCAGCATGGCGTAACGCAATGGACTGGTTTGCAAACATAGAAGAACCGATCTACATAGCCAGAGAGTGCCCATGAAAACGAAGGAAAATATATGGGAATATTTTTGTCTTTGTGGTCAAAATTACGACACTTGATTTGTAACTGCCAGGGGGTTGAGGGGACGAGTGGAATGAGATGTTGATGTACGATTGTGACACACAATATTAACTGTTTTGGTTTCTTTGGTTGTTTCAAAAAACAATACTATTTTTTTTTTATTTAAAAAACAAAACAAAAGGGTGCACAAATGTTCCTGTGGCCCACCCAGCCCAAATCTGGGTATCAAGCCACTTCCATGCATTTACATGGTTGTCCTGAAAGCTGAGGGAAAAATAAAAATATCCAGAGACTCGCTACATAAGTCAATAGTGTCTTCCAGGGAAATATGCTAAAAACATTATCTAACATATTGTGACTCACTGACTCTATCTGATAGATAAAGATTTGCTGCGAGTAAACCTCAGATCTCCATTTAGAGTATTCTCTGGTCAGGTGATCTGCTTTTTCGTAGGATTCCCTTGACACAAGTTTGAGTTGGGACTGGTTGAGTTGGGACTAGTGGTTTTTCTATCAAAGCCTGCTTCTGTTCTGGAAATATCTCTAGCCTCTGAATCTCATAGATGGGCCAGACTCCTGTTAACCGACCCGATGGCAGGGGAGTATGTAGAGGCGGTCAGCTCTGGGAATGGAGAGCTGGATAACTGCAGACCTGGGTAGAGTGGCCCCTATGGCCCAGATCCGGGTGACGCGTGGAATACCAACTGCAGAATGGTTTAATGATGAGTTGGCTCTCCTAAAGAAATCTTGCAACGCTTGGAGCAGCTATGGCGGAAGGAGTTGCATGCTAAATGTAGGACTGAGTACAAAGCAGCGATAAAGCACTACCATAAACAAATTTGCTTTGCACACAGGGCTTTTTATGCTCAGAAAATTGAGGCGTCTACAAATTCCACAAGAGACCTCTTTTCCATAGTTAAATCCCTGTCCTCCTTGGAGTGGGTTGCGGGCTGCAATACCCCTTCAGTTAAGAGCTGCAATGAGATTGCACTCTTCTTTGCAAATAAAGTAGCTACAATTTGTGACTTGTTCCTTCGAAGTCAGAGATTTCCATTTCTCTGAAGCTAGATTTGAGGCTGCCCCCCCTGGGGTTGATCTCCTTAGTTTTAAGGTTCCTCCCGGGGACAAACTCAGGGGACACCTGGGGAAAGTAAAATCAGGGTCCCCTCTGGATCCAGCTCCCCCTTAATTCCTAGTCCAGGGAGGGAATGGATGTCATTTTACCCTGCCTGAGAAATCTGATATCCATGTCCTTTACCCAGGGCCACCTACCTCTGAAATGGAAACAGGCAATCGTTGTGCCCCTTCTAAAAAAAAAAACCTCTTTAAACCCATTACAGCTGGACAATTTGAATCTAATCTTGCTGCTGCCTTTTTTCACAAAAGTGACGGAAAAACATGTTAACAGTCAGCTTATTCATTGAGGCCAATAGTCTGCTCCATCCGTCGCAGTGAGGTTTGCGGGCACACCACTCCAGAGTCTGCCTTATTGCTGGCTTCCGAATCACTCAAGCACTGTGCCGATGAAGGGCAGGCAGCAGCACTAATAATGCTGGATTTTGAGCGCTGCCTTTGATACCGTGTCTCATGGGCTCCTATTAGATCGGATTGGGGTTGCGGTGTCGGGGTTGTGCTCTCAGGTGGTTGGTCTCCTTTCTCCAGGACCACTATTTCCAAGTTGCACAAAGGCCATTCTCCTCGGATCTGCTGCCTCTGCCACAGGCGCTACCTCGGGGCTCCATGTTGACCCCCACGCTCTTCAATCTGTATGGGTGCCTCCTGGCAGAGATACATAAAGTGACCATTGTATCCTATGCCGATGATACTCAACTGATCGTTACCTTATCACAGGGGGCAGGAGGTGCGTCCGCCCAGTTTAAGCTGTGTATGGCAGAGGTGGCTGATTTGATGACCAGCTGCTGCCTCCTACTTAATGGCAACAAAACCAAGGTTCTTATTGTTGGTAAGTCTCCCTCCATCTGGACATCGGCCTGATGTAATGGGCCCTGCCCTAGCCCCTAAGAACCTAGGAGTGTGGTTCAATCCAAAGCTCTCATTTGAACACCAGATAGCTTGTGTTGCAGGGAATTTTTTTAATTTTCTTAAAATACTAAGAAAAATCATGGACCTCCCACCTGTTAGTGCTAGGAAAACCATTGTGTAGGCACTGGTAACTGCACAGTTAAATTATTGCAACGTCCTGTACCTGGGGGCAACTAAAGGGAGACTTCAGAGGCTGAGGAGGGTCAAAAATGAGGCCGCACACCTAGCGCTGAATTTACCTAGACCTGCGCCCGCAGGTCCAGCCCTTGCTACCTTGCACTGGCTGCCACTCAGCAAGAGAATTCTCTTTAAAGCTATGGACTTCTGCCATAGAATGTTTAATGGCAGGGGCCCACAATATTTGGCTTCATTGGTGAAGGGCCACCATTCAAGCCGTAGTCTCAGGTCTTCAGGGACCAACATGGGGGTGGTTCCTAGGGTGAGGAAGGCCAGGATGGGCGGCTGCTCCTTTGGTGTTCTGGCGACGAGGCTCTGGAATTCTTTGCCTCTTCAGTTGAGGATGGAACCCTCGGAAATAGTCTTCCGTAAGAGGCTAAAAACCTGGCTCTACCAATCCGCTCTGGAACAGGGTCATGTTGGGTAGGAAGGGAGTAGAATGTCGGCCGCTCTCATGTTTTGTTAGCATGTAGGACAGTTGGTGTGGTAGGCTTTCGGGCTGTCTGTCTCTAGCGCGGGGACACGCCTTCGGGCGTAACCATGCGCTTTATAACACTAGTTATTATTATTATTATTCCAAGACCAAGGTAAGATCAGTGACATTGATGGAGACATACCAATCCAAGATGGTGGATTGGAATATTACTTCGATTTAAGGCCAGCATTTAAGCCGCGTCTGTACATTCCTCTCCTTGCATCTTTTGTTCTTTTATTAGGTTGAGCCTGCAGGCAGCGCGCATGTGCTGCCCCTTGGTGACTTATTGTATCTTTAAAAAAAAATCTAAGGGTACTTTTAGCTCACTTATTACTTACCATTCATTGGCATCATTATCACTATTCTTTGCTGCCTTCCAATTCAGCAGTGCGTGTGACGTCTCACTTCCTCAATCAATCAATCAATCAGGGGGTTTATAAAGCACGCTACGCACCCGCGAGGGTCTCAAGGCGCTGGGGGGGGGGGGTGCAGCTCCGGTTTCAGTCGAAAAGCCAGGTCTTGATGTTCTTCCTGAAGGAGTGGAGGGTGGGGGAGCGTCTGATGTCGACGGGGAGCTCGTTCCAGGCTTTGGCCGCTACGTAGGAGAAAGCCCTTCCGCCTGCTCTAGTTCGGCGGATGCGGGGGGTCTCAGCGAGGGCATGGTCGGCGGAGCGGAGGTTCCTCTTGGTACGTGGAAGGAGACTCTCTCGTTGAGGTATCTGGGTCCGATGTTGTGGAGGGATTTGTAGGTGTGGTTGAGCAGTTTGAAGGTTATTCTCTTCTCGACGGGGAGCCAGTTGAGGTCTCGCAGGTGTTGGGTCGTGTGTTCGTGCCGTGGGGTCCCGAGGACGAGTCTGGCTGCGGCGTTCTGGATGGTTTGGAGCTTGTGGAGGAGAGTTCTGTTGATTCCGGCGTAGAGGGCGTTGACGTAGTCCAGTCTGCTGGTTATGAGAGCGTGGGTGACGGTTTTTCTGCAATCCGGGGGAATCCATTTGAAGGTCTTGCGGAGGATCCGGAGGCAGTTGAAGCTGGTGGAGGCGACGGAGTTAATCTGGCGGGTCATGGTGATGGAGGAGTCGAGGATGATGCCGAGGTTCCGGGCGTGGTCAGTCGGGGTGGGCGGGCTCCCAAGGGCGGAGGGCCACTAGGTGTTGTCCCAGGCGGAGTTGGAGGGTCCGAGGTCCTGCATCGCTTCCTTTTCTTTCTGCTGCACTAGGGGCATGTTTAGATGGATTACGCTTAATTAGTGTCCGTCTGCTGCTCACACTGTGATTGAGGAACTATTTCTCTTTTTTATTTTTGTGTTTGCATTTTGATATAGTGCCAACTTGACCCGACCCGAAGGTATTGGTGCAGTTTATGTAAGCACTAGTTACATTGCACAAGGCCAGGCAGGTACACAGTGCTTGCCAAGCGTGCAGACAGTGTTCTCTGTGTTCATCAGCAGAAGATGCAGTCTGGGCCAGGAGTGTGCACGTTGTTTACCCAGTTTGTGCAAATGGGAGACCACTCCATACCTTATGTGTAAAACTTGCACCCAGGCGTTGCAGAGGTTTACACAGTATGGCACAGCTTTTTTTTAAGCGTGACCTGCTAGTGTATCCGGTGGTTACCATGGCTGTATACTCTGTGGGCCAGGAGAGTATGCCATGTACCACTAGGTATGCATAGGTTAATTGTGGGCAGCAGCACTCCCATGGGACACACATAGCTTGCTTCGCATTAAAGTGCATGTGTTTGCGCTGAATTTGGCATTGAAATAAGTGTGATGTGGCAAGATATATTCGCATTATGTCAGATGGAGCAAGAGGGGCAGGGCACCCTCACTGAGTTCTCGGGACTGGTGTTGCAGTGGCAACTTTCTCCATACAGGCAGCAGTTGGTAAGGTTATGGTACATGAGTTTGCAGAGCTTAGTGGTGAGGCCATCTCCTCTCCAGTGCAGAGACCACTTCACTGTGATAATGAGCGTGATTAGTACATTGCCCACTATGGGGGCAGTGATTGTGGTACTATTTATTCTTTTTGTTTTTTTCATATTTTTGTAGTGCGAACCCGACCCGAAGGTATTGCCGCACTTTATATGACTACCAGCCATTCATTTTGTTTTTGGCACAGGAGATTACGTGATTTGGCCCGAATCACAGGATGTTGAGCTGACGCTTTCCCTGCATGTTTTAAATAACTGCCTGTCTCTAGATTTATGTATTTATTTTTGTGTTTTATAGAGCGCGAACTTGACCCGTAAGGGTATCAGAGCGCTTTACAGGATTAAAACTTGTATACAAAAGAACTTAGTAAGGGGTGAAACATTTGTGAGAGCGAGAGGTCCAAGAGTCTAAGGGAGGGATGCCCGAAGGTGACGGGTGGATACAATCCGGTAAATCCAAGGTGTGGCAGTAGTAGGGTATAGAACAAGTTGCTGAGGTCAGTGTAGTGCAGGACTTAGGCAAGGAATTTGCCCATTAGGAAGGTTTTGGCCTCCTTTTTAAAGCGTGCCAGATACGGAATTTTTCTGATGGCGGGAGTGAGTTCCATATTCTTGGTGCAGCCCCTGAGAAAGCCTGATTGTACGTTTTTTTCTTTCGCAAGCGCGGAGGCTGGAGCAGGAGGTCTCTGGCGGACCGGGAGTTTCTGGTTCCTCCGGATACCACAAGTTTCTGGGCGAGAAATGCAGGGGAATTAGTGTATAGAGCTTTGTGAGTGATCCAAGCGAGTTTAAGCTGGATTCTGGCCTCAAGAGGAAGCCAGTTAAGAGCTTTCAGGTGTGGTGAGATGTGGTCGAATTTCTTTGAGCCTGTTAGGAGTCTGGCGGCAGCGTTAAGGCAGGCTTTTAAGGGGGCCAGGGAGATCTTGGGGAGGCCCGAGAGAGTAGAGCAGCCATATTCGAGTCTGGAGATGACCAGTGCCTGGACTGCCATTTTGAGGTCGGGGGCGTCGAGGAAGGGTTTCAGCTTTCTTAGATAGCTCAGGTGAAATCTGGCGGTTTTGGCCATTGAGTTGATGTGTCCACGCATATTTAAACTGCAATCTAGGGTTATTCCAAGGGATTTGGCAGAGTCCACTATGGTCGGAGTGCAGTTTAAGGCAGTCATCGCTTTAGTCCATTCCTGAATGTGGGGGTTGTTTTTGGGTGGGGAGATTAGAAGAAATTCAGTTTTTTGTGCGTTGAGTTTGAGCTGGTTAGATGTGAGCCATTGGATAGTCGACTTCAAGGCCTCGTTCAGGGAGAGGATCTCTTCGGGAGAAGAGATTCTGATGTAGATCTGGGTGTCGTCGGCATACATGTGGTAGGAGATATTGGCGGTGGTAAAACTTCTGCTAGCGGTTCAAGGTAAAGATTAAAGAGGGTAGGGGACGGGGTTGATCCTTGGGGGACTCCGACCGTGATCGGAGAGGGAGCGGACAGTTTACCGTTGATTAGGAATCTTTGAGAGCGGTTCTGTAGGAAGGACCTAAACCATTCAAGAACAGGGCCATCCAGTCCCATCCTGAGTTTGAGGCGTTCGAGGAGTATTTCGTGGTTGACCGTATCGAAGGCCGAGGATAGGTCTAAGAGGATTAGGAGACAGGTTTTGCCTTGGTCAAGGGCTTGGAGGGCCTCATCCACGATGTGGAGAATGGTGGTTTCGGTGCTGTGCCCTGGCCTGAATTCAGATTGGAAGTCGTCAAGTAGGTGGAAGTTGGTGATGTGTTGGCTCAATTGCTCCTGTACACATTTCTCCAGAACTTTGGCAAGGAGTGGGATATTGGATATAGGTCTAAAGTTGTCTGGGGAGGCAGGATTCAGCGTAGATTTTTTTAAGATGGGGATGACTTGTCCGGCTTTTAGAGAGTCAGGTATTGACCCCTGACGGAGGGAGGCGTTGATTATTGCCGTCCAACTAGGAATGATAGATTGAGAGGTGGCAGCTAAGCAGTTAGAGGGGAGTGGGTCATTAAAGTGGTTGTTTGGGTTTAAGGAGGCTAGAATTTTTGAGACTGAAAGGTCGTCATAATCTTTGAAGAAGGACCAGTGTGCATGGTTTTTGGGTGGTGTCTGGGGAGGCAACGCAGAGAGATGAGGCAGTATCGGAGGGGGTTGGGAGTGGTTAGCAGATCTAAGTTCGTTTCCTAGGGCAGTAATTTTGTCGGAGAAGAAAGAGGAAAATTCCTCTCAAGTTATTAGAGATTTAGGGGTTTCTTTAGAGGTTTTGGCCAGTTTATTGGATTGGTATTTGACCATTTCAAAGAGCTTGCGAGGTCTGTTCTTGGCGTTCCCCAGCTCTGATCTGAAGAATTCTTTTTTTGACTTGAGGATGTTCTTATTATAGGTATTTCTGCTCTGGCGGAGAAGTTTTAAGTGGGCGGCTGACGGGTGCTGTCTCCAGATTCTTTCTGCCTGCCGGAGGGTTCTCCTTTCGTTGTTGAGGGATCCATTAAACCAGGGGTTTCTGTCTTTGATTTGGGTTCTTTTTAGTTTGAGCGGAGCAAGATCATCCAGGATGCTAGATATAGTTGTGGTATAGTGTTCTGTGAGGTTGTTGACCGTTGTGATATTAGAGGGGGGGGGGTGTCAGTCTCGCAGCGTGCAGCCAGTTTTCCGGGATCAAGGTTCTTGGTGTCTCTGATCCAACGTTTAGGAATCACAGGTTGCGGTGCCCATGTCTTGTGGGTGCCAGGCAAAAGGAAAGTAATAGCGTGGTGGTCAGACCAGTCGCATGGGTCTATAGAGATGATCTTGACCACAGCTTCCTTAGCAATGATCCAGTCTAGGGTGGCGCCTTTCGAGTGTGTTAGGAGTGTGCATGCTTGGGTAAGGGCTTGGTTGGCTGAGAAGTCTTTGATGGCGTTGAACTGGGGATCCTTGAGGTCGTTCCAGTGCAGATTGAAGTCGCCAAGGAAAATGTCTTTAGAATTTGAGGAGACTTTGGCTGTGATGATTTCCATCAGGTGGCCAGTGAAGGCGTCATTCATGCCTGGGGGGTGGTAAAAGATGTGCAGTCTGCACAGTTGGGTGGCGTTGCTGCATATGGAGAGTGCGAGGTATTCGCAGGAAACTGGGGGACTGCCAGAAGTTCGGTTACGAGGAGGTTAGAGCAGTAGATGCAGGCAATGCCTCCCCCTTTTTTATTTGATTGCCTGTCCAGCCTTACGATGTTATAGTTAGGAGGGACTAAGATGTCTAGGCAGGGAGATGAGGATTCATTGAGCCAGGATTCTGTCAGGATTGCTAAGTCAGATTTTTGGCTCAGGATGGGATCGGCGATATCCGCGGCATGTTTTACTGCTGAGCGACAGTTAATTAGGAGGCCGGTTAGAGGGGGGTCAGGGTGTGTGTCGTGCGTTGGGGCGGAGATGGGTACTAGCGCTAGGTTGTTGTTAATAACTCCTCTGTTGCGGAGAGTAGCTGATCTGTTAGGGTTGATTGCAACCGTATGGATAGCGTGTTCGTCATTCGAGTCCAATGGCCTAAGGGTTTCAGGGGCAGATTCGTAAGTGAGGAGGAGGGCTAGAATTTCCTCTTTCGAGAGGTCTAGTGGACTTGGGATTACAGGGGCAGAGTTGTAGGTACGGAGGAGGGCTAGAATTTCCTTCTCCGAGAGGGGGCAGGGCTGTTTGCGAGGGCGAAGGTGTCGCAGGGATAGCAGTAACGGGTAGTGGGGGGCTCGGTGAGAGGGGGGACTGGAGTTCTGCGGGGGCTTGAGGTTTGAGAAGGAGAGTTCGGTGAGGTGAAGGATGTTCTTAAGTTCCAGAATGGATTTATGGATGCTCTGAGTTAGTTTGGCTGCTCTATGGTGTAGGGTTTCGACATCCATAAATGAGGGAAGAGCTTGTGGGCAGGGGGTCAAAGGTTTGGGTGCGGTTCTGTTAGCTAGCCCTGGTAGCTTGGTGGTGAGGCTAGGTCGACCTGTATCGTGAGCCCTTAGAGGAGTGTTATGAGCATGGCTAGGTGCGCTTGGCGGATTGGTCGAGGGATCGTTGGGGCGGGTGTTTGCTGCCCTACAATTGTCTGGCATACGAGTTACTATGTAGGTGGCGGTGGGCCCTGGTTGGGTGGGGCGGCGGCGGCGAGATCTCCTTGCCTGGTGGGCTGTTAAGAGTGGGGAACGGCAAGAGTTGGGTTGGTCTGGTTCGCACCCTTGGAGGGGGTGGTGAGGGGCGAGGGGGAGTAGTTGGGTCTTTGGTGGAGCTAAGCGGGAGGCTTTTATCCTTACCCGTTGGGCTGCGTTGAACGGGGCGCGGGAGGGTGTCGGGTGGCGCAAGTTGGTGTAGGGGGAGCGTGGAAGGATGAGGGTCGTGCACATGATTTTTGAGGAGGGTGAAAAGGTCCGCGAATTTATTGAGGTCTTTGGTTGGAGCTTGGATCAGGACGATTCCATTTCTGTATAAGGTGACGGTAAGGTCAGCTCGCAAGTTTGAGGAGGGCGCGATCGTGAGCTTAGTGCCGTACAGAATGTTCCTGGTTTTGTGTACATTAAGGAGGTCCGAGAAGGTTTCTCGCCAAAGGGATGTTTTTCTAGAATAGAATATGAGATCATTAATGATTGTGCCCTTGTCAGCGCTATATCGTAAGTCAGAGATCAGGGTCTCTGGGTGTCTTTTCAGAATGTAGTGTTTGAAGGTTTTAGCAGCGGATTTGGAGATATTGGGAGGATAGACAACGGTGTAGGAGTTGTCTCCTGTTGGGGTCAGGCACGGTCCTGCCATACTGGCGAGAGAGGGGAAAACTTTAGGGCCAGTAGATGAGGCCATTAGGCAGTGAAAGCATGTTAAATAGCATACCATTACATTATTAACAAACGCAGCGTTATTTACGTTCCTTTTTTCTACAAGGCATTTGTAACAGCTTAAAACTTTCAGTGCTTTCAGCTGATAAACAAACCCCTCTCTGGTTCCCTCCACATCCTCTGCTGCACACAGACACACATACATACATGCACGCTCACATGCTAACCATGCGACTGCTGAAATTAGATAACTTGTACATTTTATGTGCCAGAGCTACATGTTGAAAGTTAATAAAATAAAGGAACTATGACATGGTCACAGCTTCTTTACTTAACTTTCAGCTGTTGGCTAAAAGATATTTTTTTGTAAAACGTTATGATGCAGCAGTGCTCCGTGTTACAGAGTTTTTTAGGTTGAGCCTAGGCAGCGCATGTGGTGTCTCTTCGAGACATGCTTTATTCACTCTGTGGGCTTACTGCCCACCTTTTGCCTTTTTATTCGTCACTGCGATTGTCCAACAAAAAGGCTTGCTTGCTAGTGGCTAATCCTTCTTCTTTGTCCCTCTCTATTGTCATTTGTATCCTCTCACGGAGTAGCACCTAACTACAGTATGTTTACATTTTTTACGTCTTCATGTGTTGCTTTTGTGGAACCCTTTTTTTTCTTTCAAATGCACTGCTCTCCATTGAGGTCTACAGCCATGCAGAACTCTGGTTACTGGCATAGCTGCCAAGTAGAGCGGCAGCGTTTCCCTGGATCAGGCGTCCGCATGCCAGCCACTTCAGGAGGCTGTGGATCTTTCTTTTGTAAATATGGCGCCCGCGCTTCATCTTTCAGCATGGCGGCTGCGCGTCTATCTTTTATCCGCAGTGAGGCTCCGCGCCTCATTGTTTGCTGCCACGGACTTCCACATCCCTTTGTCCATTTGCTGCAGATGGCCCTGCCTGTCTACAGGCGGCTGTGGCACCTTACCAAGCTTCTTTGCAGTCTACAGTGGCAGGGCTCTGGTTACTGGCATGGCGGCCAAGTAGAGCGGCAGCGTTTCCTTTGATTTGGTGTCAGCATGCTGGCCGCTCGTTTGTCGTCATCACTTTCCTGCTGCCACTGCTCCTGCTCCCCTTGCCATTACTCGCACAGAACAAGGTGAGGATTTTAATTAAGAATTGGGCAAAAGGGATCTCTGAACGTCACAAATTAGCACTGTAGTTTAACCTTAAATAAACGTGTACAACCGTCTTATTTCCATGTAATAAATATATATATTTTTAACCACTTCAAGAACTGAATGTAAATGAAGACAGCCTGGACACGTGTCAAGTTGCGCTTCCAGGCCATCTTCATTTACAAGTACTTGTTGAGCCATTTGCACCTCCACGGGAATGCAGCCATGGTCCCCCAGGGGGGCGCGCCCATCAGTTTGAAGACCGCTGGTTTGGTGAATTTTGACCAAGAAGGTGTACGCCTGATAAACAGTTGTAGAGAAGTGCGTGTCATCGTCAGCCAGAAATAAGTGAGCTCAAACAAGCCTGCATGCACTATACTGAAATAGGCAAAAAAATCTAAAAAGGTCTTCCCAAAGGCTTTTGAATTGAAGTTCCACGCACAATCCAAAACATTAAATGGAAAGAAATTGAAACCAAAGGAAACATGAATGAATGAATGAGTTTTTTGTATAGCGCAACGTTCACTCCAAGGAGTATCTTGGCGCTGTATGCGGAAAGGGAGGGCACCTACCAGGAGAAAGAGCTGACGTAGATTTAGATAATAGGGATTCAGAGAAAGGCCCAAGCAATATTATCTGGAATACCAAAAATCCATGTTTTTAAGGACTTCCTGAAGTTAAGTCCAGTTTGTGTATGTCTAAGTTGAGTTGGCAAGGAGTTCCAGGCTTTGATCCCTATGGCCGCCAGTGTCTTTCCGCCCCTAGTTTTACGTTTAAAATTGGGTGTTGTTAAAAGGTTCTCTGAGGATGACCTTAAAGTACGTTGAGTAATGTATGGCTTAGTTCTAACATTGATATATTCAGGTCCAGTATTATTAGTTGTTTTATAGATGATGGTCAGAACCTTGTAGAGAACCCTCTTATGGACAGGCAGCCAGTGAAGGGTTTTTAGTGCTATTGCTGAGAACGAATCTCTAGGCAAATTGAGTACCAGCCTCGCTGCGGCATTCTGGACCACCTGTAGTCTCTGTAGGACTTTTCTATTAGTTCCTGCATAGAGACTATTACAGTAGTCCAGGCGGGATAGAATTAAAGCTGCTACTACTGTCTTTTTAGCTGACATTGGGAGAAAATCAAAAAAAAATCTGAGTTTTTATTACTTGAAAACAGGTACCTGCCACAACAAGGGCTTGTTTGTAAAAGGATAATGTCTGATCGAATTTAATTCCCAGATTCCTTACAGTATCTACTGTAGTAGGAGGTGGAGCCGAATTGGACGGCCACCATTGGTCCGGTCTAAAAACGTTGGTCTTGCCAAACAACATTATCTCTGTTTTGGAGCTATTGCATTTCAGGTGATTAAGCTTCATCCAATCCATCACTGCCGTTAGACAGTGGTGAAATTTCTCTTCAGCCGCTGTCGAATTCTTGTCTAGGGTAAGGATCAGTTGAGTGTCATCTGCATATGCGATGCACTCCACATCATAGATGTCCATCAGATAAAGCAGTGGTGCCATATAAAGGTTAAAGAGGGTTGGACTCAGGGCCGATCCCTGAGGGACCCCTGATGCCAGCCCTCTTTCTTGCGATCTATATCCTCCCAGAGTTACAATCTGTTTCCTGTTTTCCAAAAAAGATGTAATCCAGGCCAGTGCATTGTTAGTAATTCCACTGCATGCAAGTCTGTCTCTCAGAATATCATGAGAGACGGTGTCAAACGCCGCCGACAGATCCAACAGAACCAGTACTGCATCCTTTCCCTGATCCATAGCAAGTTTTAAAGATTCAGTGGTGTGCAGTAGTACTGATTCTGTTGAGTGACCCGATCGAAAGCCAGATTGCTTGGGATGTAAGATATTGGCTTCCTGAACAAAATCATTGAGTTGGTTGTTAACAAGTTTCTCAGCAATCTTACTCAGGCATGGCAACAGTGAGATCGGCCTGAGATTGGAAAGGATTGTTGGATCTGAAAGTTTCTTTTTTGAAGCGGTTTCACAGCAGCAATTTTCCAGCTGTCGGGAATTTTAGCTAGTCTAAAAGTAGCATTAATAATCTGATTGATGATGGGATTGATAGTATCTACCAGTGCATGCAAAATGTTTGGAGGGCAAGGATCAAAGGCGAGCCGGATTTACAGGAAAGAATAGCTTGCCTAGATTGTTCTAAGTTGATCTCCTTAAAACATATCAGTTCCTTATTACTTTTTCCTGTGGTCTGACCGTTTTGTATTTGGGGAAGTGTTTTAGTAAAATCTTTTTATATCCAGAATTTTTGTCTCAAAAAGTCGGCGATACGGTCGCATAAGTCCTGTGAGGGAGGGATTTCCTGTTCTAAGTTTTTGGGCTAGTAAATGTTTTTACTATATTGAAAATAGTCTTTTGATTATCTGCTTTGTTAATTAAATTAGAGTAATACGTCTTTTTTTCTAGTTTAATGTGTCGGTGGTAGGATCTGAGGGCTGATTTAAAGATCACCAGGTCTTCTATTTTATAGTGTTTCCGCCACTGCTTCTCTAGTATTCTACATTTTCCCTGCAAGGCTTTTAAACTAGGGGTAAACCAAGGAGCTGACCTTTTGTTTCTCCTGTTTTTCTTTAAGGGGGCCAAAGTGTTAACCTATTTAATGAATGGATGCTATCAGTGGCTATTATCTATTTCAGGGTCACTCGTAAAAATGGGTTTTTCAGCTTCTGCTATATTCTGCAGATTGGGATTAGAGAGCAAATGTTTCCATTTCCGTGTGAGACCTGGTTTCACAGGGTTTTTTCCTAGTTGGACATTATTAAGATCAAGCTTAAAAGGGATTAGCTTATGATCTGACCAAGTAATCGCCACTGGAGGAGAGGCGATTAGGTTGGCTGCATTTGTACATATTCCATCCAGGGTGTGCCCCGCTTGATGGGTGGCCCCTTCTGTCATCTGTTTTAGCCCTAATATATTTATAGTATCTAGGAAAGAATTGGTGTTCGGTATGTCTGCTGTTTCCAGATGTAAATTAAAATCACCTAACAAGGTGAAGTTTGAAAATCTGGCCACTAGGGAGCTTATACTTTCGCCCAACGTATCTAAAAACCTGCAGGCAGAGCCCGGAGGCCTGTAAATCAGGGCCCCTGAAAACGTGGTACAGCTATCTAATTGAAAACTAAAACCGAAATTTTCTGCTTCCTTTAATCCCGTGATATCAAAGATGGAACACTTCAGATGGTCCTTATATAATATAGCTATGCCGCCTCCTTTCTGTCCACTTCTATCCGTCTGGAGATGGTATAACCAGAAGGGAGTGCTTGCACTATATCAGGGTTGGAGCATATCGTTAGCCATGTTTCCGTTATAAATAGGCAATCGAAGTTCCAACCACTCGGCATGTCATAGACATGCAAAGCATTTTTCGCTAGAGATCTAGCGTTTATCAGGCCGCAATGTAGCTGATTAGATTGTACAGAACAAGGAGGGAAAACAATCTCATTAGGTATGTAGTTGCTAGTATATTTACATGTAAAGCAGGAGAAAGGACCTTTAATACTTTCTGTAGATGTAGGGGGTTGGCAGGTAATAGCTATTGTATTGAGTGCTAAAAGTTCTTCTCTAGTATATGTGCAACGGTCTGGCCCTAGACTAGCAGCGTTTCTAGCCCTAGCCGCGTTCCGGACGCGGACGGGCGCAGACGGGCTTGCCTTTGGCGCGCTTTCGGCGCGCCGCCGGCGCGCCCGCTGCGCGCGTCCGCTGCGCCTCGAGCAGAACATCCGGTATTTATTCAGTAGGGGAGACGGCTACTAGACCGCTAAAGCCTCCCTTAGACCGGAAGTCGCCTAATCCTCCCTCCACTCAATCGGGACGTCACCCGTGGTGGACCGGGGAGGGGCGTCAGAGCCAGAAGACCAAGCTAAATAGAAATCTATCAGGTAAACGATCTATGCAATTTTAAAAAAGTGTTAGCAGATATTTTAAAAGTACATGTGCAAAATGAATGCTGTGCCAAGTATTAAAATCGAGCAAATGCTGCAAAGTTAAAAGTAGAATTTAACGGAATTTGTTCACGCAATTTCTAAGAATAGATTCTGTGGGCAAGCGTCTGTAAGATTAAAGCCTACAGTTTAGATTAAAACAGAGCATACAGACAGCACTTTCCCTTGTCGGCGCGCGTCCGCTCATGGAATCAAATAAAACTCAAAAGCCACAGCAAAGATTTTTTGGCACAATAATGTGGGTGGCTTTTCAGAACTACATCTTTAGTTCAAGCACCTTGTGTCTCCAAACAAAGATTACACTTTCTTGCTGGCTTATGTATACAATCACAGATGTCCCCAGCAATTCTGGGGCAAATCATAAATTAAATTAAATGTTATGGGTCTGATTTCACAAAAATAAGCTGGAAATGTGCTTTCCTGACAGAGAGCTCATCCCTCCCCCTTTTCATTCCCTTCTACCCCCTCGTTCGACCCGTACTGATATCCACTTGCAGTTTCTTCACCATCTCCCTATCCATTGGTGTCCTCTGGAAGCTCATGGCAAGAAAATAATTCAGCAAGCAACCATCTGTGCAGTGTTACAGGCTATCTTGTTCCTTAGCGACTTTTGATAATGCCACAGTTCAAATAACTCCTGGTGTTTCGAAGGAATATTGGATCCATGTTACATTGTCAGGATATCTATATGCCATAATCTCCATACCATGAATCTAAATCAAACTCCTTCCCATTGTATGTGGTTAACCTAAACATCTGCCATGGATGCGTACCACCAGAACCAAGCCTGGTGTCCCTTTCTTACTCCTCTCTTCATGCTCAATGAGACCTCAGTGGGTACCTTTTCTTCTGGTGGTATGTCTGTCCTTACACATTTTTGCATTCCTCAGGCTCTTAACATTACTGTGTCACACTTTGGGTGACTCAAATGATTTGTGTCTCAGTACTTTCTGAAACTCAACACTGTATTTCAGTTTACACCAAATGACTCGATATCTTGTAATATTGTGCACTATTATATATCATGGAGAATACATTAGGAATAAACTTTGCATGCTGGCAGGACTCTTGTCTGATTCGTTGTATACATCTCTCTGTTGCAGGCTATCTTTTAGGATCGGAAGATTACTATACCCATCAGCGCTGCCACCCCATTGCGAAACTAAATGTAACACTATGTGCTCTTGATTTTCGAGATGGAGAACAAATTGCGACCGGTTTTGAGAATATGTACTCTACGAATATATTTACAGAAAGAGCCATTGATCTAATAGCTAACCACCAGCCTGCAAAGGTACAGTACTTCCCTTACCATCTTCTCATTGTTGTGTTAAAAATGTAGAATCTGCAGTTGGATCAGTGATATTTGTTATGCTTGCTGATGATTTACATGGAAATGAAATGAACTAAGGAAGCCTATGCCCACTAGAATAAAATTGTACCTATTTCATTAGTTGACTAATTCTGTAAATAGTGCCATGCTCACTGTGCCACTAGAACCAAGCTATACCCAACTGAAGCGCCCCAATCTGGGCGATACCCTCTTGGGTTGCTTGTGTTCCGATTCTAGGAGGACATGGCTTGGAAATTCGGAATGGACTGTTCCTATTGGAGCAGGGTCCAGGCTGATTGGCATGTGGTGGGGTCTAAACTGAGGTGGCATTGTAGACAAAAGACCAATGGGTTGGAATGCTACCCCGAGCATTTGCCAGGTGTTAGACAAATTGCCAGCATTCATGTCATCACATTTTGTGTGTCTGATGTACTGCTCTGAGTGGCAATGGTATGCCCAGACGTGTGTCCCGTGTTCACTGTGCAACTGGAACCAAGCTACACCAGACTGAAGAGCCCCAATCAAGGTGAAATCGTTTTTGGGGTGCTGGTGCTCCGGTTCCGGGAGGACCTGGCAATTCCCGCTGGACTGTTCCTTTTGGAGCAGGGTTAAGACTGATTTGCAAATGGCTGGGTTCAAACTGAGGTGGCATGGTGGGCAAAAGATTGATTGGTTGGAATGCAGTCCAGAACACTTACCATAGTGACCCTGTCTCACTTCAACTTTTCATTCATGTGTGTGTTTTGTGTCGCCTTTATGCATTGAAAAGATTATATTTTGTTTATTTTTTTGCAGTCCATGGGGTGGGGGGTCATGTTGTGCCCATTCTGGCTAAAGCGTTTTTAAACCCCTTGGCTCAGATGCTTTTTAGTATGCTTTTTTGTGATGCATTTCACATTTACCATGAAAGAGAAAAGTAGAGCGTATTGTCTAGGCATTGCAATTTGTCTGCAGATTCCAGTTGCAGCTAGCCTAGTCATATGCTACTCATACCAAGATGTTATTTGTTTGAAACCTTTTTTTCAAAAGCCTTTGGGTTTTGGGAAGGCCTTTTTAGATTTTTAGGCCTTGGCGATCATAGAGTATAACCTGTCTAATTGTGAAAGACCCGTTGTGGGCTTACCAAGAGCTTACATGGAGCTTAGATCCCCACCATTACTTAACATTGGGTGGCTTTACTGTCACTTTCACTTGCTTGCTTCTTATTCAATGGCTTGCTTCTTTCTTCTTGTGTTTTTGTGCGTCCCTGGGATCATGGCCTTTTTACCATCCTTTTGTTTGGCTAACTAATTTCTTCCACTGCTTACTTTTAGGGACTACTTTTTTCTTTTTTGTTAAGCAATCCATGAGAATGTACGTGTTTTCCAGATCTCTTCTTCATGCTCTGCTCTCTATCTCTCTTTCTCGCCCTCTCATTTGCTTCTCTCCTGCCAAATTCCCCCCATGCTCAGTCTTGGTATCATGTGCTGTCCGCCACCTTTGTTTTTATTTAATTTCCTCTGCCCCTTGCAGTTGCTTAACTCTCCATTGCTCCCTCCTCCTCCTCCCCACTCTCCTTTGCTTGCCCCCTCCCACCCACTCCCCGTTGGTTGCCCCATCCACTCTCGGGTTGCAACCCCCTGCCATCCACCCCGTGGATTTCCCCTCCTGTCCATCCCAGTTGCTTCCCCCTCCCAGCCACTCCCCATGCTTTCCCCCTTCCTCGCACTCTTCATTGCTTCATCAACACCCTACCCACTCCCTGTTGATTCACCCCCTCCTGTCCACTCCCCATTACTTCAGCTCCTCCTCCCACTCTCCGTTGCTTCCTTCTCTCATCCAGACC
This sequence comes from Calotriton arnoldi, assembly GCA_963921515.1. Taxonomy (NCBI): domain Eukaryota; kingdom Metazoa; phylum Chordata; class Amphibia; order Caudata; family Salamandridae; genus Calotriton; species Calotriton arnoldi. The sequence continues at coordinate 3,570,548 of CAWUFW010000015.1, forward strand.
CTATTGCGTCCCCCACCTGCTTCCCACCACTCCCTGTGCTTCCCCATCCCTCCCAGTCCCTGTTGCATCACCCCTTTTCATTACTTCCCATTGCTTCACCCCTCCTGCCACTCGCCTGTGGCTTCCCCACCCACTTTTCTGTTTCATCCCAAACATTTTTTTTCCTATTTAATTGTTTTTTTGGGAGGTCCATTTGGCTGCCATTTGCCACTGCTCCACTCTCCAAAAATGCTTTTGTGGTAAAATATTCTCATTTTTTAATTTACTAATCCAAGTATCATCCACCGTCTTGGATTGATAAATTAAGAAAAAAAGAGAAAATGGCACTTGTCATTATGCTGACTCATGCAGGTGTGGTGACGCATGCATGCTCATACATAATCATGCATGCTTGCTCCTTTTTTAGGTCTTGCCTAGGCAGTGCTTGCGCTGTATGTTCGAGACATGCTATATTCAGGTATGGACTTTAAGCTCCCCCTTTTTTCCCGCTCATCTTTTTAATTGCCTCCTGTTACTGTCCTTTGTAAATTATGGCTTTTGATTCGTCAATAGGCTTTGTAGTCCCTCCTTAGTACCTCCTTTTCTCCTGTTGTAACCTCCCATGAGGACTGCCCCTGTTACATGTGTTGTTACTCTGGATGTTTTTAATTACAGTCTGTGAGCACTATTGTCTTAAATGACGAGCTGTCCCGCAAACCGTGTTTTTTTTTTTAACCAGTGCGGCATGCCTGTGAAATTTGAGTGCAACTGACAAACCAATTCAGTTATTTCAGTAATTGCCTGCTGTTGTAGGCAGGACACGCTCTCCCGTGACCACTTTTTTTTTTTTAACCAGCTCTGCACGCCTGTAAGATTTGAGCGCATCTGACAAAACACTTCAGTTATTTCAGTAATTACTCCAATGCACAACTTAGCCTCATTATTCAATAAATTAAAATAATGGAGTTAGACTCGACTTTGATGTTTAGTAAAAACCACTGCGGCGATATGACTATCCTTGTCGTTATGTAGTAGAGGGGGAACATTCAGGTCCTTTTCTACATACAAATCTCACCACTCCAAAATGCAAAGACATGGAATAGCAGATGCCAAGTTGAAGGTCTGTTTTCACTAAGTTAGTCATTTGACAGTAAAATGACAGCTTTTGGTACAGGTTGACAGATTGTTGCATATATGTAAACCTCTCAAGTCATGCAGTAGCTTTTGATCCGACAACAGTGTAGTTTAACGTGCTCATGGAAATCAAGTTAGTGCTTATCTGGAAATGTGGGCAGTGCTGGAGTTAGGCTAGCAAGCACCTTTGGCATTTACCTCTCATTTCCAGAAAAGATGTTAAGTCTGGTGCCCCCTCTTGTTTTTTTTGTTGTTCTTGCTCCTACAACATACCTGCAGCCCTCACACACAGTGTACCTGCCAGCAGCGAAGAGAGTCGTGCAGGAACACATAGTGGGGGTGCTGTGCAATGAAAGACCTAGATAATGTAGCTTTTTTTTTTTTATTTGCTTTTTTTTTATTACCATGGCACCCGCTTCAAGGGCCGCCATGTGCATAACTTTTATGTGCACGGGCACTGTGCTTTATGTTTCAACACGATACAAAAGGGGATGATGGACGGAACGTTTGAGCCAATCAAACACTCACCCCCAGTCAACTGATCTGGGTTTAATCCATCATCATTCTTTAGCTCACTCCACCACCCCAGTTCAGACATGGCCATATGCAAATCAGTCTGACCCTGTGCCTCATGGGAACAGTCCAGCCCGAACTGCCAAGCCATGTCTTCCCTGGACCGGAAACAAGCATCCTAGGACCGGTTTCTGGCATTCCAGCCGTCATCAGCCAGGCTTGCTTGAATCCAGTGGCAAAGTGAGCAAGGGACCCACGTCTGGGCATACCCCCGCCAACTTAGGGCGAACAAAGCGATACAAAAGGGGATGATGGACGGAACGTTTGAGCCAATCAAACACTCACCCCCAGTCAACTGATCTGGGTTTAATCCATCATCATTCTTTAGCTCACTCCACCACCCCAGTTCAGACATGGCCATATGCAAATCAGTCTGACCCTGTGCCTCATGGGAACAGTCCAGCCCGAACTGCCAAGCCATGGAATGCCAGAAACCGGTCCTAGGATGCTTGTTTCCGGTCCAGGGAAGACATGGCTTGGCAGTTCGGGCTGGACTGTTCCCATGAGGCACAGGGTCAGACTGATTTGCATATGGCCATGTCTGAACTGGGGTGGTGGAGTGAGCTAAAGAATGATGATGGATTAAACCCAGATCAGTTGACTGGGGGTGAGTGTTTGATTGGCTCAAACGTTCCGTCCATCATCCCCTTTTGTATCGTTATGTTTCAACACGGCGCCTGCTTTAATCTTTCCAACACGGACACCGTGCTTTATATTTCAGCACAGTGCCTGGTTTTCTGTGGGCAAAGCCAATAGCTTTAAGTCTCGAAAATGCAAGACCTATTGCATTGCAAATGCTTGTTCTTTTTTTCTTTTTGCAGCAGCATCAGCATTGGCAACGCCAATAGGTCAACAAGGTGAGACCTTTTGGCTTTGGAATTGCTTGTTTTCCTTTTATGAACAACTTCTTTTGTTTTACTGACAAGCCACATATTAAGTTGAAGTGTCATGCTGATTGTCAGCTTTGACTACAGAAAGTAAAACAAGAGCAGTTCCCAATATTTTTGGTTATGTTAATTCACTTGCTGTTCTTAAGTACCATCCGTTTGCTTTCAGCTAGACATAATTTTGACACCGCAAATAAGGCAACAAAAAGAAATTTACGGACACAAATGAAAATGATTGGCCAAGGAGAAGTTAAAAACTATTAGTGAATAGGAGATAGCAAGCGTTTATTTAAATTGATTGCTGTCCAATCACGAGTTGATTGATCATTTTGGCATACAGTGTACAGGTGTATGTGGGTGTGCACACAGGGTAGCTGGTCATAAAGTTTTGAAATAACTGTTGGAAACTATGCTCATTTACTTACTCACATGCATCCACACTTTACACGTTTTTCAGCCTCTTTTTCTCTACCTGGCCTTACAATCTGTCCACTCACCTCTTCAAGTCCCGGAAGAGTACATGAAACCGTACAGTTTTATCAAAGATGAAAACAGACGGCATTATGCAGGGATGGTTGCCCTCATGGATGAAGCTGTGGGAAATGTTACTGCAGCTTTAAAGAAGAATACGCTCTGGGATAATACAGTGCTCATCTTCTCCACAGGTAAGTCTCATTGAATGTTAGCTTCTTGACATAATGGTGAAAAGGGCCTTTATTTAAGAACTATTACGTTTGTATCCTTTCAGTAAATGGATCTCTAGGCAGGAAGTTGTAGGTGGATTCCTCATACAAATTCCTTTAGTTTCGTCACCTAGACTTCATTACCAAAAAAAAACGTTCTTCCATTGCAGTGACTGGACAGTCAAGCATTCATTTATTGCACTGGAGGCATGTTGTTACCCTTTATTCAACTTGCCGTCACCATCCAGCAATGATAGTGAGTGCATTGTACGCAGGAAATGTGGGGTTGCACTGACCGGAAGTGATGCTACATGTGGCACATAAGTTGCCTGTGCAATGGGCCTCCTCGTCGTTAGCTTCTTACAAGAACCGTGGCAGCCACTGTTCACTCTTTTTAATTTCATTCGTTCCCAAGTGAAACTACGCTCGTGCTCGGCAGCCATTTTACCCGTCCCTCAAGTGTACCTCACTGGGGAGGAACCTGTGGCGTGTCAATCTTCCCACCAGCAGAGACCAGGTAGAACTGTGGCCACTACTTGCCCAGCCGAGTCCCACACAGAGAGAAATGGCTGTTTAGCCTTGACCTTAGAGGCGGATGTAGAACAACCCTGTGAGAAGCACGCTTTCTGCCTAGAACTGAGAGAGGGACCTCGTCAGCGTGCAGTCTCCAGTCTTAGTCTCTTAATCTCTAGTGGCACTCTGTGGCACTCTGCATGTGCTCCCGAGCTCTGCTTTATGAAATGTAGGCTGTGGTAATCCTCTCGGGATTGCCTCTGGTAAAGCGTGCTTCAAAAAACACAGGCCACTGCACAACTTTCCAGATGCACCAATGGCACCAGGTTTTTACTGTCACTCATTCTCCTTGTCATATCATTCTCAATATATATGTGGGAAAAAGTACCCCCCTGCCGTACATTAAAAGGATATTGCAAGTCACTGAGTAGTTCCATGACCATATAGAAGAACGAGGCAGAGTTCCTTTATAAGGTTATGGAACTCCGAGTTGGGCACCAGGACACTCACTCAATTTGTTCAGTGTTTGGCGGACCAGGGGGTGGAATCTGCAGGGCCTCCAAAAGGCTCAGGGAGGGGGTCACCGCCCTTCTCCCCTAAAAATGAATACGGCCCTGGGGGATGGGATCCCTGGGTCCTCTATAAGGCTCGGGGAGCGGGGCCCATGCCACCTGCCCTAAAAATGAATGCACCCTCAGAGGATGGGGACCCAGGGGCCTCTAGAAGGCTTGGAAGGGGAGCCTCAGGCCTCTCTCTAAAGATAATGTTTCAGCAACCCCCTTTCTCCCAGGCCCTGGCCCACCACATGGTTTTTATTTTTAAAAAGAATAGGAGCCCGCTTTAAAAAATATATATTTCCCTCTAGGCCTGGGGGGTCAGGCTATCCCTACTCTGGCCCCCAATATGTTTTTGTATACTTATTTTCATAACAGGAGACTCAGTACCAGAGTCCTAAAATGGTTGCCATCTAATCTTTGTTAATATGGTGGTAGCCAATCAGATCTTCTCTCTAGCTCTGTCGGCTCCGCGGATCCCCCATGCCTGAGCTATACATACGTTTTGAACCTTAATATTTCAGACTACCGAACAGATTTACACAAATAGCAATTAATGAGAAATAAGCGTCTTCAAAGGTTCGGGATAGTCTATTATGCAAAGCTTATGCCTCTAGGTCTGTCCGTTTTTGCTTTATCTTACATTTTGCTCTCAACGTCAACTATTCACTGTCGCTCACTCAAATCTGTGCTTTGTTTGCCTTCTTTTATATTCACTATTTTGACTTAATGTTACAAAGTGAAAATGTTATCAAAAAAATCCTTGCAAACTAAAAAATATTGAAAACTGGAAAAAAATATAAAACTACAGCATAGCTGCAGAGGGAGCCCAACATCTCTGCAAAAAGGAATACCAGGCACTAAAATCAGGGTTGGCAAATTGAGCCATAAACACAAATTCTGAAATAAAAGAAATAAAATGAAAATGGGCAGCAAGAAATAGCCCTCAAGCCAATAGAGGGATCGAGCCTCACCCTCGTAGCCATCAGAACCCTTAAATAGCAGGTGTGTATGGCATAGGGGCTGCTGTATAGTCTCCAGCCAGAAGCCCTCTTCACTTACTGGAAACAAGTGTCAGAATATGTAAGTAAGAAAAGAAATACTAATCTCCATCACCGAGATAACATTGAATACTATTGATAATTCAGATCTGTTCGCCCAGCGCCTCCAAACCAAAGTAGAAGAGACACAGCAATTGGTTGACCAGTAGTTGTGGTTTCCTATGCACCCTAAATGGGGAAATAAGCAAAATTACTATTGAGGTTGGAACTCTAGTTTAAATCAACAGACTCATAACTGACCCTGATGCACTACTAGTATAGTTTTGATTATATGTTCTCTACATGCTTATGTTAAGAGTTCCTATCAACCAAAGAATCTCTCACAAGATTAGAATCTAATCCTTTGCATACACACATTACAGTATATTCATAATTCATATAGTCAACAGTATGCACACTTTTGTACAAAAATTGGTTTCTCAAGAAAAGCACTAGTTCTAGGACTCAAAGAGAGTTCTCTAGTAAGACAAATAGTTCAAAATTTGCAAGTTATTTCACCCAAAAACCATCAAAAATTATGAACTGCATGGTTTCTAGTCCAGAAAAAACATAATATCCTGATGTATTATCCACAAACCAGCAAAGGATATGGTACAAGTATATTCCCAAAACAGAGAAACTCCACTGGAATTTTCCAAAGTAACCAATGCAAATATCCATACTACACCTTGAAACTGAAGTCTCCAGAGGACCTCCACACAGACCCAGCGTTCCGCGAACTGCAGCAAATGATTGGGATGCATCCAAGTTCTGCTTCTGGAAGCTTAAATATTCCCTCGCTGCTACAATCAACAACAGCTAGTCTTTGTGTCCAGAAGCAGGCACGGACAGAGGTATTTTAGGCGAGATGGCCAAGCAGGGACCTTGGAGTCTATGTGACAAAAGGCACTCCTCTCCTCTGTGTACCTTTTGGAGCCCTATTAAGTGCCTTAATATATACCCATCTACGGACACCAAGTAGGTTTTTTAGGTGGCTTGATATATGTATGGTAAATTCACCAGTCACATCAGCATTATGGAATAGCTGTCACAGGCTGATGTCGATGATGGACCCGCACCTCGTGTGCCTTTGGTGTCTGGAGCGCGACCACAACCCGAAGTCGTGCTCCGACTGCCGGGCCATGAATCCTAAGTCTTTGCGGGAGCGGTCCCGAAAGCTCTTGGAGGCCAGGCGGTCGGTTCCGTGTCGCTCCCGGTCTCGTTCGAGGGGGAAGGTCTCGAGACCGGTCGGCTGACACGATGCGGTACCCGGAGTGTCGTCGCTCTAAGGCTCCGTCTCTGGTGCCTGATTCAGGGATGACTATGCACCTCCCCCGTTCCTGGGAGCCGGGGCATCTCCTGCCCAACTTCATACGTTCTACAAAGCTCTCCATCATATCTTTGGGCAGCCTGACTCCGCTGGTGCGCCTTCGGGCCCCGTGGAGCCGGTCTGGGGTCCTGGGTCTTCGATACCGGCAGCTCTGGCCCCGGCGCCGGAGGGCCCCCGTGGATCCAGGCCTGGATCCGGATCGATGCTGGTCGATCTTACTCGCCCTTCCCCGGCGCCGATCCAGGCAACGACGCCCCCGTCGTTGATGGTGTCCCCGGCCGACACTGTTCCCATCCTCATCCCCGAGATGGATCCGGAGCGTCGCATCTGACATCGGAGGGTACTTTTGTTCCCCTGTTCATCCCGGGTGTTCCCTATTGCCCAGAGGGTGGTAATGAGGGCTGGGAGGGGTCATCTGACCCTTTAGCAGACCAACTTGAAGAGCCAGACTGGAGAGAGGACCTGGGTGACGCCAGTGGTCTGGACACTTCTCCAGACCTTGGCAGGCTTTCTCCCCCTACCGTGGCTATGGAGGAGGGAGCGTCCTACGCTGTGGTGGTGCGAAGGGCAGCCGAGGCCTTGGGCCTCGAGCTCCCTTCAGTGGCGGTCAGGACTAACCTCCTGACGGAGGTGCTTCAGCCTGCGGCAACCTCCTCTGAACCCCTTTTGCCCTTCAACGAGGCCCTCAGTGACGTCCTTCTGGGTACCTGGTCCAATCCCAGCACAGGAGCTCCTGTGGAACGGACGATTGCCTGCCACCACCACCCGGCCGACCCAGTTTTCCTCACCCAACATCCTTCCCCGAGAGCTTGGTGGTCTTTTTGCCATCACATCCGCTCGCAGAGTGAGTGTGCTTCAGGCTCTTTCTTCTAAGCCCCCTTTCTTCTCTGTGCATCCGGACAAAGTGGTACTTAGGATGAGACCCTCGTTCCTTCCTAAAGTAGTTACACCTTTTCGCAGATGACAAACTATTACTCTGCTCACCTTTTTCCCAACTCTGCACCCGTCCAAGGAGGAGGAGAGACTCCACCATCTGGACCCAAAACGTGCGCTGTCCTTATATCTCGACCGCACTAAAGCTTTCCGGGTGGACGATCAAGTCTTCGTTGGCTATGTGGGTGCCAAGAAAGGCCGGGCTGTCCAAAAGCGTACCATCTCTCGATGGGTTGTCCTTTGTATAAAAATATGTTACGCTTTAGCGAAAAAGGAACCTCCAGAGGGGCTGCGTGCTCATTCCACTAGGGCTACGACAGCAACTACTGCATTGTCACGCGGAGTCCCGCTCATTGACATCTGCCAGGCGGCAACATGGGCATCTATGCACACGTTCACCAGACATTCCTGTCTGGACAGTCAAGTCCGGAGGGACGGCTATTTTGCCTGTTCTGTCCTCCAGGATTTTCTGGTGTGAACTTGGTTTGCAGACCCTCCTCCGGGGTTGGTATTGTTGGGGTATCTATTCTAAGGTAAGGAATCTATAACTAACTGTCTCTTTCAGATGTAAAAGTTACTTACCTTCGGTAACAATGTATCTGTAAGAGACATATGTTAGTTATAGATTCCTTACCGCCCCACCCATCCTCCCCGCTCTGCGAACTGACTTCTAGGGATAGGGACTCCCTTGCAGGGCCCTAGTTGTGGCGCACCAGTGGTCAGTGTCTTGCATGGCTCTGCACTTCTGGCGTGGAAAGTCGTGTCAGAACTGATGTCAGCACGCAGGGGCGGCGTCTAAGTAGACACCGCAACATCATCCCGGCGACTACGACGCCGACGACGGGCGCGGAGTTGCCCGACGCACAGGGGTACTGCTAAGAAAAAATTCTCCGGATCCAGTCTGACGCCTGGGGGTAAATCTAAGGTGATGCTGTGGTGGTGCTGAGTGATATTGTTGTGGCACTGAGTGATGCTGTGGTGATGCTGTGGTAGTTCTGAGTGATGCTGTGGTGGCGCTGAGTGATGTTGTGGTGGCGCTGAGTGATGTTGTGGTGGCGCTGAGTGATGTTGTGGTGGCGCTGAGTGATGCTGTGGTGGCGCTGAGTGATGCTGTGGTGGCGCTGAGTGATGCTGTGGTGGCGCTGAGTGATGCTGTGGTGGCGCTGAGTGATGCTGTGGTGGCGCTGAGTGATGCTGTGGTGGCGCTGAGTGATGCTGTGGCGGCCCTGAGCGATGCTGTGGTGGTGCTGAGCGATGCTGTGGTGGTGCTGAGCGATGCTGTGGTGGTGCTGAGTCATCCTGTGGTGGTGCTGAGTGATGCAGTGTTGGCCCTGAGTGATGATGTGGTGTCGCTGAGTGAAGCTATGGTGGTGCTGAGTGAAGCTGTGGTGGTGCTGAGTGATGCTGTGGTGCTGCTGAGTAATGCTGTGGTGGCGCTGAGTGATGCTGTTGTGGCGCTAAGTGATGCTGTGGTTGTGCTGAGTAATGCTGTGGTTGCACTGAGTGATGCTGTGGTTGCACTGAGTGATGCTGTGATGGCGTTGAGTGATGCTGTGATGGCGTTGAGAGATGTTGTGTTGGTGCTGAGTGATGCTGTGCTGGCTCTGATTGATGCTGTGGTTGCGCTGAGTGATGCTGTGGTGTTGCCGAGTGAGAGATAGAGTGAAGATATAATGCCCAATTAGAGAGGGTGGTGAGCGAGAAAGAGAGAGAAAGGGTGTACATAGACTAAAGAGTGGAGCGGGATAGAGAGAGAGAGAAAGAAGGGGAGAGAGAGTGAATGAAGGAGTTTGAAAGAGAAACAGATAAAGGGGTGAGAGAGAATGAAAGGCTAAAAAAGATAGAGAGGGGAGAGTTAATTAAGTAGAGAGAGAATTAGAGAGGGGAGAGAGAGAGAAGGAGAGAGACAATAAGAGTGGGGGTGTGGAGTTTAAATAGAGTGAAGAAGTGACGCGGAAAAAATAACCTTAAATATAGCTTTGTGCTTTGCGCGAATAAATATAAAAAAAAACAGAGTGAGACAAAAATACTGGTAATTAGGCTGTGACTCCCAATATAAAACAAATAGCGATATAAGGTGAAATCAACCCACCGAAGCAATATTTCTAACTAGACAAAAAAAGCTTGCATTTCAATGCTAATCGCTGTTGTTTTTCATGTGACTGTAGTCCAGGGCCGTCAGTTGGTAATGTGAGCTGCTGCTGCGATTGAAACATCAGAGTCCAGAGAGTTAATGAGCCATGACGAGGAAATGAGGAAGAGATAGGAAACCCAGATGGCAGCTGCGCGGCGTGCACGCCATCGTGAACGCAAGCTGGTCGCCAGCCGAAAGCCAGTGGGTTTGCACTTCCAAAACCCGCTTACTAAAACTCTCGGCCAGACCAGCGCAAGCGCTGGTGCAGGCCGAGACCTAAAAAGCAGAATAGTCTAACACCCATTTTTCTTCTGTGCCTTTTCTAATGGACTTGTGCAGTATCTTGCGTTATGTGGGTTCATAGTGCAGAGTAGTCCGCATTGACTGATAACACGCTCAATAAGGATTCTCAGCGCACGGATGTATTGGAGTAGTCCTCCTACGTCTTCATAAGGGCACTTAACTAGGGCAGCGATTCCTTTACAGGGAGATAGCTGGAGGAGCTGTTTTCTAACAAAAGCTTGGAGCGTATCCTAGATAGCGACACTGCAGCCCCTTACCCCATTAGCAGCCAGCCTTCGCCTCCACTCACCACTTTTGCTACTGCTCTTTCTTTTCTCCATCTCTCTGCTTGTTCTATTAGATCTTCTTTCTCCCCTTTTCCTCATCCTACCTATCACAAGACTACACATTAGAATTCTTCTCCCCCCCTCCACCCCAAACCTCCCTGAAGACGGTGTTGGCTTTCTAGTATAATATGAAGGTGCACAAAGTGTTCTGATATGGCTGTGTCAAAGGCTGCTTAGAGATCCAGGAGGATAAGGGCTACTGTGTCTCCTCTGTCCATGATCATGTGTGTGTTATCTGTGGCAGCGATTAGGGCTGTTTCTGTGCTGTGGTTGGATCTGAATCTGGACTGTGTTATTCCAAAGAGTTGGTTGTCGTTGAGGTAGTTGGTGAGGTGTCTGGTGATGAGTTTCTCTAAGACTTTGGCCGAGTACGGTAGTGGGGAGATTGGTCTGTAGTTGACGAGCATCGATGGGTCTTTGAAGAGCTTCTTAAGCAGTGGGAGGACTGTGGCATGTGCCTGTGTGTCAGAAGAGGTGGCTGATGAAATTAAGGTGTTCAGGATAGGTGTGAGTGCTGCGCTGATGAGTTGAAGTCATTTGGTTACGGCTTGGTGGGGGCTAGGGTCCAATGGGGTCTCAGATGGATGGGCTGCATGGTGGCAGCGGTTTTGTCTGTGGTGATGGCAGGCCACGTGGGCATAATAGTTTCTTTGGATGAGACGGGGAGACATGTTGCAAGGTCTGGTCTGGTTGAGTGTTGAAATTGCTGTGTATGGAGGTTATCTTGCTGCAGTAGAATTGGGAGAGATTATTTTTTGCAGCTATCCTGTGAGGGGGTGGTGACGGTGTTGGGTAGGCCACTGGCTAAGTGAAATCTTTCATGATGGCGAAGATCTCCTTGTTTCTTATTTTGGTGGTGGTGCAGATGCGGTCTGCTATAGTGGTACATTTGGTGACCTGTATCTGTTTGTGGTAGCGTCTCAGGGCGGATTTGAAGGTGTTCCAGTCCACGTTGTCTTGATTAGAAAAGCCCCTTTCCTTGGTACATCAGCCACTGGCTGTTCTTCAGGGCTTCTCTTTTGTCTTCTCTCCATCCCCACTGCAATCCAATGGCGCCTCCTTCAGTCGCACTCTAGCCCAGCAGCTCTAACTCCAACTGACTCTCTCCTCATGTGGTCATGTGTTACTCTACCTCACCCGACAGGGTGGCAGGAAAATGGTATATGGAAACAGGGATTTATTCTACGGCGTATAGCAGTATTGGTTTAAACATCTTTCTCCATACAACACTGGGGAATGTCAGCACATGGGCCTATAATTCGTCTTTCCTGCAGTGCCGGCTCCTCCGCAATGTCATAGGATCGTCGCCCCACTGCCTGGCGAAAAGCCAGCAAACCAAAAAAATAAACCGATGCTCAAGCATCGTTTTATTTTTCGTTTGCCGGCTCTGAGCCAGCTTGTGCATGGAGGGGTGGGGCATGGGAGGGTGGAGGGGGAGTGCTTGTACACTCTCTCAGTGTTCATGTGTGTTTGGCCTGCCGTCTCAGGCCGACCAAAACACACATGCGCACTTAGGTTTCTCCAGTCTGGCTGCATTCAGCAGCCGGGCAGGAGAAATCCCTCAGACTCAATGACCTGAGCGGAGCATCTTTCCTGCCCGCTCAGGCCAATCCCGGTGCTGCTCTGCAGCACAGGAATTTGCTGGGAGTCTGTCCCAGGGGCTGCTGGGACCCAGGAAGAGGCCAGCAGGAGCGACGCAGGAGTAGGCTGGCGGCATCAGGTACGTTTTTAAAATTATTATTAACCCCTCGTCCCCCTCACCCCTCCCCTTGCGCTCGCTCTCCCTCTCCCACCACCTGCCTTACCACCCTTTTTTAGTGGCGGCCGCCACTGCTTTCCTGTCGGTAGTTCTCATGCTGGCTTCCTCTAGGCCTATTAGACATGCGAGCACCACAACCACTGTGTACTGCAAGTAAATTCAGGGATTTAATGTCTTCTTAAACAAAGGAGGCCTGTGCCCTACTGGTAGTGTAGCAGTGTGTCATAGGACCTCGTGCAAGGAAGGAAATGGGCCCCCTGACTGCTATTTGAATGATAAAATACAGCAATAAGCTGAGTTGAATGGGCCCCTCAGGATTCTGCGCCCCTGTGCCACTGCAACTGCTGCACCAAGGGAAGTTACGCCCCTGTGCCCTACCATTGTGCCACCTGAAAAGGAATTCTCTCTGCGTAGCACACTGTATGACTCAAGCAAGGCCTGAAAAGCTCAGCTAAAATTATACAGATGGGGAATTTCCAAAACCTGCTAATGTGGTAACTGGGTCCATAAGCCTAATCCTTACTCTGGTTCGTTTTAAACTAAGATAACATTCCATGAAAAATGCACTTTTTAATACCCTTTTTTCAGGTTATACACTTAGTCTAGCTGTTAGTGTCATAATGTGCAAGCAAGGCTACTTTACTTATGTGCCCTTTATACAGCTTTTCTACATATATGCACACTACTTAGCATCACTATAATGCAAATACTCTGGTATATCTGACTTCCAGGAATCCACCTTGAACACAGATCACCAGGCCTGTAAAGGAATACATACTATTTACACTTTCCCGGACCTTCTCTGGACACCTGCTAAACTATGTTGCTCATGGCTGTGATAATTTTAAGGACACCGCCTCACCTATTAGTTTAGTATACAACTGAAGCAACGTTTGTGGAATATAAAAAGTGGAAAAAGAAAATATCCTTTCTTTACATTTTTCTGAGGCTAGAGAGCTGAACCAATGTCGCTGGGTAGCATTCAAGCCCCATGTATCCATCCTTTGTTATTATTGTGGAGCAGGAGTGTCTGCAGTGCAGCACATTATTCTCCTCGTGAAGGAAGCAAGGTGAGAAATGAGTGTCGGGAATCGGGGATATGGGAAGAGAACACAACAGATAAGCTGAGTTCCTTAGCAGCCACAATTCCTCCAGGAAATAATATGTATACATTTTGTACTAGGAAAGAGATGGTAGCAGGGATGTAGGTAAGTGAAATGGGGAGATAATGGGAAATACAGCAGGACCAGATGGGGTGCTTGAGGAGAAGTTAACACAAAGTAAATACTGTTCATTAAAAATAAGTAATCATCACAGAAAAATATGTTTTAGTGTTACTCAACACTTACAAGGCTTGTTGACTGCTGACCCAGAGGAAGTGAAAGATGGTTGTCCCACTGGAAACAAATGGTAACTGTGATAACGCACAGACACCAAAGCAAAAGGTCTTATCCTAGCCAGGCCTAGCCTGAGGGGAGGGTCATGAAGAAAACAACAAAAATGAGCAAGGGACGAGCCATGAGAAAATAGCTGCGTGGAAGAACCGAAAACTGACTAACTCGCAATGTTGCCAAGCAGTGTGCTTCTTTAACCTTGGCCTTTTATTCTGTTACTACCACTCATGGCCCAGAACAGGAAGGAGTATAACATCCGCCATATTTCCTTGAGATCATTCGATGTCCAAACGTTGTATAACAAAAGGAGGCTGCCATCTTGGAATGGGTTACAGATGAATGCCACCCAGTAACCACAGGCTCCCCAAGACACAATATGTATACTTACTTTATTAGGAAGGAAGTGGCCAAGGTGACACAGGGGAACAAACAAGGAGAAAATAGGAGATACAGTAGGACCAGATGGGACACTACAGGACCTGGGAACACATTTAGGAGATGGTTGATAAATAAATAAAATACCATAATTATAGGAATAGGCATTTGAAAAGGCATTCACCTCCTACAAGGTCTGGGGACTGCTGGACTAGAGGATGTGTATTAAACTGGTCCCTTTGGAAACAACTGGCAACTGTAATAAAGCCCAAATACCAAAAACCAAGGACTAACCCTAGGCAGGGCTTACCCAAGAGAAGGAATGCAAAGAAAATAACAAATATGAGCAAGGGAGGAGCCGCTTGATGAACTGCACAGAAGAATTAAAAAAACAGCAACTTTCTATGTTGTATCTTTCTCTATCCCTGGCCTTTTACACTGTCACTGCCACTCACGACCTGGTACAGGAAGCACATGGCCAGACCTCTTGTAGTGGGCACTATATTGGATTGGGATCATTCTATGTTCAGACTTTGCATTACAAGGAGTCCACAATCTTGGAAAGGGTTTTAAAGGAGTGAGGCGGAGTACCCTGCTTCCTAACCATCCCAAACCTGGTTATGATATCCTCCAACTCGCTAACCATTCATCACAACACTGAACCCAACTTTGAGCCAGCCAGTGCCTTTCTGATTGCTGAATTCGAGTTTGAATGTAGTCAACAAGAAGATAGCTTACCAATGAACCCGGGAGTCACGTCGGGTAGGTTGCCACAGTGCATCCTCTCCTATCATATAGTGCAGAAACTTTCATCACCACACTTTTTATTAGGGTCTTCCAGCATCATCGCAACATTCTTTTGATGTCCATTAAAGCGTTAGTGGATTGTGGGGCCAGAGGAAGTTTCATGCATACCCGACTGGCCCGTCACCATGGTATTCCTGTAGTTGTTAAAGATGTAACAGAAAAGTATACAAATAGTAAACATTTCCAAGCTAACCTCAGGGCCCACATCCCATCAGACATAAGAATGGATTATGTGTTGGCTGGACAAGCATTAAGAAAGGATTGCCTTTCACATAATCGGCACTTGTCATTTTCAAGTCCTCATTGTAATGCAGTGGCTTCATAAAAATAATCCTATTATAAAGTGGCAGCAGCAAATCTAGACATTTCAGTAGGCCCATTGTCAAAACTGTTATGGAAAGAAATCTTTGTAACCAGCT
Source organism: Calotriton arnoldi (assembly GCA_963921515.1). Lineage (NCBI taxonomy): Eukaryota > Metazoa > Chordata > Amphibia > Caudata > Salamandridae > Calotriton > Calotriton arnoldi. The sequence goes on from CAWUFW010000015.1 coordinate 3,585,691, forward strand.
GGATCAGTGATTCACTGTTGGCCCAGACTGGTTTGCTATAAACCCTCATTGCTGTGAGCAGTGAAGAACTTCCAGCTGATTATATCATATATCAGGATGCACTGGACAACAGAATACTCCCTGCCCACTGGTAGTAGATACACTCTCTCCCCAATGCGAGTAGGACTGCCAGACTTAATAATACCAGGACCTTATGGAAGAGCTGGATCTGAAAGTAGCATATAATTTAGTAATGATTACGCTGGGAGATAAGTGCAAGACTACATTTTGTGGTAGATTATAGCATTTCGAATACCTAGTGATGAACTTTGGGCTCTGTAATTCCCCTGCTTCATTGCACCGCTTCTTAAACTATATCTCTCTTGATATCTTGTATCAATGTGCAATGACCCATTAAGATGCCATTTTTTTGTCTCTACATTCAAATATCTTATACAACATGTTACAGACGTTTAGGGTATTTGAGGACAAGCAAACTGTGCCAAGCTATGTAAATTTCATCAAGAAGTTCCTATTACCCAGTGGTATCAAAATTGACACTCCCAAGTTCCAACTGTCTTGGATTGGCTCTCTCCCTCTGATGTCAAAGCCTTGCAATGTTTTTTGGGGTTTGCCAATCTTTTAGGTGCTTCAAAGCCAATTTACTTCTGAATATTTCTTCCCCTGTCTACCCTTCTACAAAAAAGTAAACTATATTTTTAGACCTTCTCTTCTTTTCTGTGGGCGCCCCTGAGTGGAGTTTCTTCATTATTGCTGCATTGTCCTCGATGGACAGAGGCTTCCATGCTGTCAGTTGGTAGTCCGTGGTTGATGAGGTTAGTAGGCTGGGAAGGTCAATGGGGGGTGGCTGGGCTTAAAAGTTGCTGTAGATCTTGGTGATTTTTCCGTGGAAGAAGTCGGAGAGGTTTTTGCAGAGTTCTTGTGTAGGGTGATGGTGTTGGCTGCGGCTGTTGGGTTGGTGAGTTCCTTCATGATGACAAAAAGTTCCTTGCAGTTGTTGGGGCTAGATTCGATTCTCAGGGTCAGGGCCTTTTTCTTGGTCTCTTTCACTTGATTGTTATAGTGACTAAGTGCGGCCTTGTACGTGTTTCTTGCGTTGGTTTCTTCAGTGGTTCTCCATTTCCTTTCGAGTTGTTCACAAACTCTCTTGGATTCTCCGAGGTCCGCGTTGTACCAGCTAGCTTGTTTGTTGGATCTTCTGGGATTGGTGTTTTTCAGGGCCGCCAGGGTATTGAAGCAGGTGGTGATCCAATTGTTGAAGTTGTTTGTGTCATTGGTGAGGTCGTTGGTCTAGGTAGTTTAATTGGAGGGCATAGAGCCATTCAATTTCTGCAACTTTTTTCCAGCAGTGGCTTGGGTTGTTGCTAGACTCCGTAGGGGTGGTTGGTGGCCCTGTTATGTGGAAGTGGACGATGGAGTGGTCCGTCCATGGGAGTGGAGTGATGTGGCTGACATTAACCTTATCTCTGGGGGAGAAGATGGGGTCCAGGGTGTGTCCGATGATGTGGTTAGGGCCTTGTATGAGCTGATTGAGGCTGATGTTCTGTAGAACTTTCAAGCAAGTCCGTGGAGTTGGAGTCAGTGGGGTCGTCGAGATGAAAGTTGAGATCGCCTAGGAGTATAAAGTCTGTGGTGCCCATGGCAAGGGATTCGGTGAGGAGGTTGCTGAAGTGGGTGCGAGGTCCTGGAGGCCAGTGAGCGAACGTGCCTTTGATAGTGGTTATACTGTCTGTCTGAAGCTTGAAGTGCATATGTTCCATAAAAGTGGCTTCTGGGTCAGTGTAAGATGTACACTTTATAGTGTCTCTGTGGATGATGGCGAGTCCTCCTCCTGGTTTATGGAGTCTGTCCAGGTGTAGAATTATGTATCCAGTAGGGATGGCTGCGGTGATGTCTGGCGCCCCTGTGGGGTTGAGCCTGGTTTTGGTGAGAAAGCGAAGGTCCTAAATCTCAGTGAAGTGCTTGCAGAGTGAGTGTGTGCTGAGGAGCATGCATGCAAGTGAGCGTTGTTGTGCGTGGTGGGTATGTGGTGCTGTGTGAGTGTGGGTCTTTAGTTCTGACTTGGTGAGGGGTGTGGTGTGTGTGGGCGGTGGGAGCAGGTGTGTAGAGGCATGTGAAGTGGCAATGCGAGCAGGCAGTGGGGCCCACCTTGGACTGAGGTGCAGCTGGGCAGCAGTGTTTGTGGTGGCGTCCAGGGTTGAGCAGGTGGAGTTCATCGGAGGTGTCACTGTGAGAGGCCTTTGGACCAGGGTTCCTACGCTGGGCATGGTTCAGGGGCGGATGGGCGCAGACAGGCATGCCATTGGCGTGACTTCATAATTGGTTTCTGGAGCACAAGACCTTATAAAACTCTTAAGGAAAGGATATAAAGAAATTACTTTCACATTGCAAAATCAAAATAAAATGCATGATGTTTTGGTGTGGTTGGTTACTGCCAACTTGAAATTGAGTCTCTTCCAAATTGAAACCCAAATACATAGTCTTTATCCTGTGGAAAAGGTGATAAGCCCTATAGCCATCACATTGACATTACCAGCACACCTCCAAATTCACCCTGTCTTTCATGTGTCATCATTGAAATTCATTCATCAATCTCTTGAATAGCCATGAAAGCAAGACAAGCCTCCACCTATACAAGTTGTGGACCAAAAATAATTCAGAATACAAAAAATCTGGATGTCGGACACAAAGGTCAAGTCATACAGTTCTTGGTTGATTGTAAGGGACATGGGCCTGAGGGCCCTTCTTGTGTGTGGGAACAAGACGTGCACATCTCAATTGGTTTGTTGGACTTTTTACTTTGTGCGTTTTTCACCCGCAGATCTGGTAAAGGTGGGGTGACCTGCTAGAAGGAGACAACCTGATAGGATGCTGCACTCTCTTAATCGTCGTAACACACACCACCTTCCTTTCCTTTCCTTCCTTCCCTGGCTTAAGTAGTTCCACTGGATGGTTTTGCAAGCGGGGTTTTGGAGGGCAGAGTGGAGGCCAGAAGTGAAGGCTATGGCCGTTTTGGGGCCTACAGGGAGACTCCATTGGACTGGGGCTGCCGGAGCCTTATGTTTGTTATACAAAGTCGGTGCCATTTCCCATGCCCATACTGACCCTCATCACAGGCAACCCGCCCTCCTGCATTGATAGAAGTGACAGCGATGCTCTTCTTATCTTTCAGGCTTGGAGGTTGAATCCCCATGGAAGTGAGGAAGGCAGAGTTAGCGTAGGACATCTTTATAAAAGCCCAGACCCTAATAAAGAGAGAAGTCTTCACAACTTCCTCATTCTTGAAGAAAACCATTCCAGACCTCTCCCAATTTAGGTATTTAGCCTTAACTAAACTCTCAGACTTGCTGACCTAAAACCACCTTATCGAGGCTGAGCCTTGATTTTGCTCTTCCTTACTGTTGTACAAAAGCCTATTTTTCCTGCTCTTGTCTCCTTAGTCTTGGGAGTTACCGGATTAATTTAGTCCTGTTTCGTATATTTGAGTAAGATTGGGGTTCGCTTTTTTGGGTATAATTCAACTGCTTTACTTCCTTGTACCACCATGTTTCCTTGAAGTTAACACTAGGTAAACAGAGTATCAGCGAAAGCAACACCCTTATCAGGTAGTTATTAGAGTATCAGGGACTCCCCTTAACGATGGCTGCTGCTGTGTGTTTCTCTACTCTGTTGGAGGGAAGGGCAGCCCTGCTTGAAATCCCGCTAAAATGGTTTCAATTTAATAGCATATGTTATTTGTTATGTTATTTCATTTCTTCAGAGCAGCAAATACTTTGAGGTTTTCTGGTGCTAAAAACTGAGCATTAAAAAAGCCAAGAAAAGCTGCAGAAGGAGTCCTAATTCTTGAAAAGCAAGACCTTCAAGGCTTTTCTGAAATTCAGTAAAACAGGAATCTTATGGAGATTAAGAGGGAGCTCATTCAACAGTTTTCCCGCCCTGACTGAAAAACATTTGCCCCATGATCGAGACCCCTGAACTGGGATAAGTAATCAATAATGCCTCTGATGTCCGAAGGCGTCTAAAAGGTGTATAATTGGTGATTTTATTGGGGGATAGATAGCCTGCCCCAATGAGATGAGATGCTTTAAAATCGTGCCGCAAAGACTTGAACGTAATCCTTTTTTCAAATGAGAGCCAGTGGAGAGCCCTTAAGACCCCTGAGACAGAATAAAAACCTGTGAGTCCGAGGACCAGTCTGGCTGCTTCATTCTGGACCCTCTGCAACGTCTCAGGAGACCAATGCCCGTACCCAAGACTAGGGAGTTGCAGCAATCCAGGTGACTCAATATGGTAGCCTAGATCACCACACGATGGACCTTCTTTGGGAGAAAGAGCAGAATTTTCCTGATTAACTTTCAGGAGAAAGAAACAGATCGACACATTTTAATGTGTTCTGATAGTGAGAGTTCAGGATGCAAGTATACCACCAGATATTTTACTTTCTTAGTATTAGTGGGCAGAACGTGCCAAGAAGGCGGACAAAAATCCAACGGCAGAGGACCAAGGGGCTGAGAATGTTTAATCCAGAGGACCTCCGTCTTATCCGAATTAAATTTCAGCGAGTTCTATTGTAGCCAGGCTGATCCTACAGTCATGCTGTCTTGATCCCAACCTATCTGGAGTGCTGATCATGTGGGTGTCATCCGCGTAGTTCATTCAGTGGAAGCCATAAGATCTAATTAACTTCACCAACGGGCGTATGCATATGTTGAAAAGTGTTGGGGACCCTCTGCTGCAGTATCTTATATACAGTCATATATGAGGGGTAAATAAACTGCCCGTGCCTTCCCCTTGAGATAGGATCTGCACCACTCTAGTGCCTTCTCTCTAATACCAATCTCCTGTAGCCAGTTAAGTAGAAGGGTATGCTGTACCGTATCGAAAGCTGTGGACCGATCTAGCAGCACCATAGCAGCCGGCTCTGAGTTGTCCAACAGTATTCGAAGGTTGTGAACCACGGCCAACAGGGCAGTTTCCATACTGAATGAAGGGCGGAATCTAAACTCTGGCCTTCTGTCAGTAGCCCAGCCCCCAGACAAGCATTGGTTGATATATTTCTCCAGTCTTTACAGCAAAAAGTAACAAAGATATTGGACGCAAGTTATTTATTTATTTATTTTTTTACTGATTTTATATAGCGCATAGCTGCCCCAGCAACGGGGCGTCCCAGCGCTACCCAGGTAAACGTTCAAAGCAGATACAAACAAGTGCAAAAGGAATTACCCCGAAAAGAGCCAGGTCTTTATGGCTTTGCGGAACTCAAGATTGTTCTGAAGTCCTCTAATCGCAGAAGGAAAGGAATTCCAAAGTTTAGCCGCCAACACCTTAAAAGAGCGGCCACCCGCTCTGGCTCTGTAAACACAAGGAACACAGACCAGCTTTTTATCCGCGGAACGAAGAAGTCGACTTGGGGTATATGGCACTAACATATTAGCTAGCACATTAGGAGCTCGATGATTCAAAATTTTGTGAGCAACACAAAGAGTTTTAAACTGGATTCTTCTTTCCACCGGCAACCAGTGTAGCATGGAAAGAGACCTAGACACGGAACATGATTTAGGAAGTGCCAGCAAAGTCCGGGCTGCCGCGTTTTGTAGAATGGAGAGATCAGCACCGGCTTTTTTGTTTAGTAATGGCAATATTGAAGCTTTCTTCCATACTTCTGGTACTTGTCCGCCAATCAGGGAGTCGTTGCAGTAGTAGAAGTCCAAGGATCCTAATGAACACTTTCCACTGGTCTGGGAGTATGGGGTAAAGGTGTGAACCAGACAAAATCGACGTGGCAGTGGTGGCAAAATGTTCAAAAGACGGAGGTTCCGAACGGTCCAGAAGTGTGCTCTGACCCAGATTGTTGGTCAGTAGAGGCAACTCACTGACCTGCGGCCCAGCCCTGCTTCAAGGGCCTGCACATTTCAGAACAGTAAAGTCACAGGCAATGTGTAACATCTCCCTAGCAGAATTTCCTGCCCCATGAATTTGCTGGTATAAAAGTCATTTTTGGCAGAGGTCGCCATTTTTTTATATTCCTTCTGGGTATTCTTCGGTGCCTCCCTAGCGGATATAGAGTAGTCACAACGTCCGAGTAGTTCCAGCTTTTTTCAGCCCAACTTAGCCTCTCTTAAGGCTGGCGCGTACCACAGGGCCGTATGAGTGGGTTTTTTGCTATTAAAACATTTATATCCTAAAACGGTATCATATGCTTAAACTGTGCACCTTGAGATTTATATATGCCTCTCTGACACAATAATGATATTTGCTCTTTTCTTATTATAATAACCTCAATTACAGTGACTGATCAAATGTTAATTACTATCATAACTCGTTATGATATACTGATGATGTACTTAGAGATTGATAGATTTCAGTCACTAAAAATTGTCGCTTGCGTAATGCCTGACAACATTTCAGTGACCACAAATTATCGTTACCTGGTGTAGTTTCAAGTTCGAGCGTTGTAAATGGTTGACTGAATTATTTTCTTTCTTTATCCTCTGTTTCTGTTTAGCAGGTCCGTTTCTATTTCGTGTCTCTGTGACTCCCCTGTGTTTGTGCTTTCCTATAGCCATGCCTCTTCAGCAACTATGTCTCCCCATGTCCTCGCCTCCCTGTGTCTTTCCACATGGTGACACTTCCTCCACATCAAAACAATATCTCCAGGGTCATTTAGACCAGGTGTAATTGCTAAAACTGGAGCCAATAACATGGGCACCCATTTTAGCGCTTTCTCCAATTGGGAAATATGCATGAATTGTACTTGCTCAGGGTTTGGCTGGTGCAGTGTGGTAATTGTCCTTGCACAACGGCGTTCAACGGGTAAATAAACGAATAAAATTGGTAGAAAGGCATCTGCTCACGTTTTAGGTCTCATCTGCACCTATGGTAGACACTACCAGTACTTTTAGTGGGCTTTAGATCATCCCTTTACTTATCAATATTTGGCTTTCTTGTCAAACTCATGTGCTTGCTTCTTATTCAATCACTTTCCTTCCTCTTTGTGTTTATGTCCATCCATAGCTTCTTTACCATCCTTTTGATTGGATGACTTGTATCCTTCCACTGCTCACATTCAGGGAACTGCTTTTTTCTTTTGCTTTCAGCACGCTGTGAGAGCGCATGTGTTTTCTTTCCCTCTCCCCATGTGTTGCTTCCTCATTCACATCTCACCCTAAGTGATGTCTTTGTTGCCCTTCAGCAAGTCTGTTGCTTCCACTCACCTCCATGTACTGCTTGACTTTTTTATTTTGTACTTTTTTGTAACTTAAACCTGCATCACCTCATTTGCTCAACCCCGCCTTGCCCATCAGCTACCTTTACTCCCCCACCACCCCCTCTTTACCTTCCCGCCCGCTCCACTAGTAGTTGATGCAGTTTGCTTCCCTGAAAAGGCACTTTCTTGCACATTTCATTTTATTAAATTTACTTCTCAAAGATGGGCACCTGCCATCATGGAATGGTAAACTTAAAAAACCAACATGGTGGCCGCGTTTTCATGTGCACTCATGCATGCGTATGATTAGGTCATCATGCTGGGCCATGATGCATGCGTCCATATCATCGCTCTTTTTTTTGCTAATGCTTTTCAGCAATAACTATTTTCTTTTTGTGGATGCTGACCTGCATTCGCAAAAGTAGTAGGGAAGCAAACCGATAGGCACTGCCAAAGCCAAAAAGAAAGCCACATTAGCTTTGACAATGCTTGTGCTTCATTACTTACCAACAAGTTTATAATCATATGTAAACACACCCAGTATCCAGAGCTGCTTTTTTTGTTGCATCAAGTGTTTTTCTACTTGTTATTACGTCCTGGGTCTAAATTGCTCCTTAAACAGCCTCAGTTGGCCTCCCGGCCACCGCCGCTACCGGGGTGCCTACACCTACATTCTGCCTTGTGATACACATCGCAATGATAATTAGTGGGTTAATATCAGTGCTCTAAATGGGCCGGTACTCACCGGTACGGAGTACCGGCACTTTTCCATTTTCTCCCCTTGAGTACCGGCACTTTTTCTAGAACGATGAGAGTACCGGTACTCCTGGGGACCTGACTTTAACCCAGGCAGCGCTCCCTTCATCACTCAACTGATACCTCAGCAGCACCTTTAACAAGCACTGCACAGAATTAATCACAGGCGCTCTTGTCACCAGGGCACAGCTTGAGCTACTTTGGAAGTCATCAGAGCAGGAGTGTGTCTGCAGAGTGATTTGCTTATCCATTGATATTTTACAGTGGGGCTCAGAGGGGGCTGTAAAATCTAATGGGTGGCGGTGGGACGCACTGATCAGGACAGAACAAAAGAACATTTGCTAAAGCTTTCACCATCGCCACACATCTGAATTGCCTACTTGCATGTGTAAATAAGAAGGGATCTTGTTACCATACTCGCTGATCCCTGTTTTATCGACCTTGGACAGACTGTAAGTCCAGTGAAAAAGGTGAAATGCTCTTTGAACAGAGATGTTTGCAGCCAGTGTTAAACCACCTGGGCCTACATGCCACATGGATGTACACGGCTGTATTTTTATCAAAAGCCAGTAAATGTGTTGCATGGCTAGGTATGTGCGTGTTATTCACACTCATGGTGGCAATTTATTGCACACTGTGATCGAATGCCAAAAGTAGGAAAACATACATTTTTCATTTATTTAGCGTTCCCAGGTGGTTGTCTGTACAAGTTACGTGGTACAACCACAGAAAACATATTTAATTTGTAATAAGCCCCATCTCCTAACCAGCACTTCATGTCATTGGTCATATTTCGTTTCAGAAAGACCATCTTGCCATTTATAATGTGACTTGAAAGCCTGTTCTTTTTCTTTTTAATATTTATTTCATCAACAATTGCAAATGCAAGATTGCATTTGACATTTAGTATAGTAAGTATATAAGGCATATAATATCAATTATTAGCTGAATTAACACACATGGGATCATGCTGTGTATTTTTATTACACACAGTGCAGCCAGATCAGCCCAGTAGATACTTTATTCTTTCTGATATCACATCTGCAGTGTTTACTCCTTCCACCACTCCTTTTCAACCACATAAAACAGAATGTTGAAAGGCTGAGCCACCAACAGCAATATCGCTATTGTCTGTGTGTCAGCATTTCTCATCCAGTGGCAGAGAGAGAGAGAGAATATGCTGCTCACTAAAGTTATACAAAGTATGTCTCTTCTAAAGCAACTCTGGTTTCCAGGTTTGACAGAAACACCCTCTAGTGACGTGAATGTAAAGAGTGCCTGATAAATTCCTCGCTTTTTGCAGTTGCGCATTCACCTTCCCATAAATAATTGAGCTTGGGGCATCATAAGTAGGGCTCCCAGTTTTATGGTATTTATTTTTTTAACACTTCTGTCTGTATTTATCCATATTTATTTTTTGGCCATTTTATTTGTATTTATCCATATTTATTTTGTGTTTTGCCTATAAACGAAGTTGTTAAACTGTACATTTCCATATTTATTTAACTGGTGGTTGCACACTCATACTTAGATGTTTGTTGTGTTTTAGCTATTTAAACTGCCAAATATTACATAACAATACATCCACTGGTAAATACTAGCATTGTACCACAAATGTATATTGACACATGCCTTTATTTAAAGAAAATTCCTACTGTTTTTTAATTTCTCATGCTGTCCATCTGTTGGGCTATAATTCATGAAAGACAGCATGGAGAGTCACTTAAAAGCAGCACAATTGTCTGTATTTAACCACTTTTAAAAATAAATGCAGACAGAAAACACATTGTTTTCTGTCTGTATTTATCTGTAAAAATCCGTAAAAACGGAAAACAGGGAACCTTAAATAAGTAACAGTAAAGTGGATAACTCAGGAGGTTAATGCACATGCTAGAACGATCTGTGTACATTCTAATCAAAGGTTCAACTCACCATAACATTGCATAGAGGATCAATGTGTCTGCTGGAAAGCACAGCATGGAACATGTAAATCACAGATTTGTTTTTTTTTTTATGTAGATAGCTTAGTTGATTACTGTTTTTGTTGCATAGAGGCTTGTGTTACATGCAGGTCAAAAGTTAACATCCCTGTATTATAGCTTAGTGAGTTATGAACCTGCAGCAAGGACCTGCCTGCAAACAAGAAGGCATATATTTAGAACCTCGCTGTTTTTTCCTCAATCTTTTCTTATTTTAAGGTTGCTTAAAAAAAAGGCACTTTGGGTAGTAATAAACACTTATTAGTAATTGCCATATAATATAGTTATTAGTGAGATAACTAATGGACAGATACATCCAACATTCTAACAATGCATGCAGATTTCGTGCATACAATCTTGGCAAGGTCAAAAAGCTCCGCCCCTTATTCCGCCTTAGCACCGCCCTCGTGCCCGCCCTAAACTCCACCCACTGCTCCTTTTGGTGAGTACCTGCACTTATTTTGTTCCATTTAAAGCACTGGTTAATATCCCACGTTTGTGGTGACTGCGCCCTTCTACTTCTTTTCCATTCACTGTATTTCTTCCCGGACTGCTCTTATAGATATTTCCCATGGTATTTGTTTCTGCTTTAAAAGTGTGTGTTACTACTGCTAGGAGAGCATCTCTCCGGATTTGGAGGAGACGAGTTTTGTCATTTATTCATAAGCTGGTGGTTGCAGTGTCATCGAGTTGCCACAAGAGGTCAGAAAAGCCATGAGTTATGTTCAGTATCTACCACATTTTGTATATGAAATGTGCGACTAATTATAAAAAATAAAAAAAAAGATCCAGGATAGGTTCAGCGCATTTATAAGAAGGCCCACGCGCATTACGATTTTTAGCCATAGCAGAGCACGTGTTACTGACCGCCCTTTATAGTAGCTATAGGTGTTTGTTTACTTTTATATATGTAACACTCAGTGTCCGTAGAGAAGCTGAACATGATGGAAACATTATTAATCATTATTTACATGCTGTTTTTTAAGTGGGGGGTCTCCAAATATTTATTTGGGGTTTTTCTAAAGCGCCACAAGCCACCGCTGGGTAGCCCCTGAGTGAGTGAGTAGCCGAATGCAGTGACTTCGTGACTGGTGTGTATGCCAGTATTAGGAGGCCAAACGTGAACTAGGTTTATGCTTCTTTCTGTTCATCAGGTTTGATGCACTGGCGTTCGGGGGAGGGGGGATGCGGGGGGGCACCTGCTCTACAACTCCATCCTTCCTGCTCCCACTCCGCCACCCCCTTGGTTTCCACCAGCACAGATGCTTAATGCCGTACCAAAGCAGTGATTGTCTGAAGCACACCAAAAAGCAGTTATTTGTTTCAAAACATATCAGAATCAGTTTAATGTTAATCATATTTTAAAAGGCCTGTAGCCCAGATTGAATAGTAACATTCAGACAGCCTTCCTTTTATGAAATGAACTATGTGAAAAAAATAAACCTTATTTTGCTGATCAATGTGCATTTTAGAAAACAGATCCTAGGAATGAAAAGAGTTTTACCACTTTTGTTGTTTAAACTGCAGCTGCAGTGATGTTCTGTGACCTGCCTTTCAGTTTGGATGCTGACTCTATCAGCTGACATTATAATGTCACAACTCACCTGAAATATGTTCTTAAAGATAAGCAGCTTTGTCATTTTCTTATTTCGGGTGACTAGAGACATCACAACTGGAGTGTAATAAGCAAATAGAAGTTAGACTTCCATTTATCATATATCAATGTGTACACACACACACACACACACTTTATCTGTGGCCCAGTGGGTGCTCCCCCGCAGAAACCACGCCTACAGGCGCCACTGGTTAGATGGCAGCACTGAACACAACCTTATGGGAGTGTGATAACTCGCCTATATCCCCTGGCAACTGGAAGGTGAACTGAGGATTGGTTGCCAGTGTGCCTTGTGTGAGTGAGTGATTGGCCAGGTGGGTAGAGGGGACTGGGAGTGTGTTAAAGCTGCCTGAGCCAAAATGTTCAGTGAATTGACGGAGTAGTGTGAGATGAGCTCTGGTATGAGGGGATGATGGGGGGAGGCTGGTGCTTGGCACTCCAAAGGATATCCCTCCCAGAGAAGGCCTTGTGAGGCCCGGGACAGGACATGAGAAGGGTTTCCAAGCATTGGGTTGGTGGATATGGGGCATAGCCTGACTCACTGGCGAGTGATTCCTTGGGGTTTCCTATATCCTCTTTGTTTCATGCTCATGGACTGGCTGGTGAGACAGGGACAGTCAATAGAAGGTGGCACAGACCTACACTTCACCGGTAGTGCCTCTGTGAGGGCTTAAGTTCTGTAATAAGGTATAGACGATCCTGGTACTCATTCAGTCTGGCAGTCCTACTCCCAGTGGGGAGAGAGTGTATCTACTCCCAGTGGGGAGAGAGTGTATCTACTCCCAGTGGGGAGAGAGTGTATCTACTCCCAGTGGGGAGAGAGTGTATCTACTCCCAGTGGGGAGAGAGTGTATCTACTATCAGTTGGGAGACAGTGTATCTACTCCCAGTGGGGAGAGGGTGTATCTACTCCCAGTGGGGAGACAGTGTATCTACTCCCAGTGGGGAGAGAGTGTATCTACTCCCCCCAGTGGGGAGAGAGTGTATCTACTCCCAGTGGGGAGAGAGTGTATCTACTCCCAGTGGGGAGCCATTGTATCTACTCCCAGTGGGGAGCCAGTGTATCTACTCCCAGTGGGGAGCCAGTGTATCTACTCCCAGTGGGGAGCCAGTGTATCTACTCTCAGTGGGGAGCCAGTGTATCTACTTCCAGTGGGGAGACAGTGTATCTACTCTCAGTGGGGAGCCAGTGTATCTACTCCCAGTGGGGAGCCAGTGTATCTACTCTCAGTGGGGAGCCAGTGTATCTACTTCCAGTGGGGAGACAGTGTATCTACTCTCAGTGGGGAGCCAGTGTATCTACTCCCAGTGGGGAGCCAGTGTATCTACTCTCAGTGGGGAGCCAGTGTCTCTACTCCCAGTGGGGAGACAGGGTATCTGCTCTCTGTGGGGAGACAGTGTATATGCTCCCAGTGGGGAGACAGTGTATCTGCTCCCAGTGGGGAGAGAGTGTATCTGCTCCCAGTGGGGAGAGAGTGTATCTACTCCCAGTGGGGAGAGAGTGTATCTACTCTCAGTGGGGAGAGAGTGTATCTACTCCCAGTGGGGAGAGAGTGTATCTACTCCCAGTGGGGAGCCAGTGTATCTACTCCCAGTGGGGAGCCAGTGTATCTACTCCCAGTGGGGAGCCAGTGTATCTACTCCCAGTGGGGAGCCAGTGTATCTACTTCCAGTGGGGAGACAGTGTATCTACTCTCAGTGGGGAGCCAGTGTATCTACTCCCAGTGGGGAGCCAGTGTATCTACTCTCAGTGGGGAGCCAGTGTATCTACTCTCAGTGGGGAGCCAGTGTATCTACTTCCAGTGGGGAGACAGTGTATCTACTCCGTGTGGGGAGACGGTGTATCTACTATCAGTGGGGAGACAGTGTCTCTACTCCCAGTGGGGAGACAGGGTATCTGCTCTCTGTGGGGAGACAGTGTATCTGCTCCCAGTGGGGAGACAGTGTATCTGCTCTCTGTGGGGAGACAGTGTATCTGCTCCCAGTGGGGAGACAGTGTATCTGCTCCCAGTGGGGAGACAGTGTATCTGCTCCCAGTCGGGAGCCAGTGTATCTACTCCCAGTGGGGAGCCAGTGTGTGTATCTACTCCCAGTGGGGAGCCAGTGTGTGTATCTACTTCCAGTGGGGAGCCAGTGTATCTACTCCCAGTGGGAAGACAGTGTATCTGCTCCCAGTGGGGAGACAGTGTATCTAGTGCCAAACACATCCTGATAGGAGATTTAATGAGCTGGAATTTCTGCACTGGTGACAGTAATGCAGGGTTTATGCTGACCCAGTGTGGGCCAGTAGTGAATCACTGATAAAGCCTGTGGGAGGAGTAGATACTGGTAATGTCTGCTTCTTTCTTTTCCTGGGTGAATTTTGACCACAGCCTTGGCTATCTGCCAGATCGGAGCCTTTATGTCTTAGGGAGGTGTCCTCGTTTTTCTCAGTTCCCCTTTGCTTTTCATTGGTTGCCTTTCTTCTCAATCTCATGTGTTTGATTCTTATTCGGTGTCTACATTGCCCCAGGCCTACATTTCCTTTCCCATGAAACTGCTCTTAGTTTTCCAAGTTGAGAAGTGAGTCCAGAACTAGGCCTGCCACAGAGACTAGGATATGGGTATTTTTTGCAGCCCGACTAGAGGACAGCCCGAATCAGATGGTTGATACCCTGCTCCTACTGACTACTATGACTTGTTTGTTTCTGAAGCACTGGGGCTGATGATCGGAGTTTGTTTCCCAGAGGGAATGGGTACGGGACCTCTCACATTGTCTGGAACACCTGGGTGAGGCTCTCGGGTCCCCTGAATGTACTCACAGGAAATAAACCTCCGAATAAATGAGAGCTGGGCCACACGCTTGTGTGTCTGTGGTCTTGTGGTAAGAGGGGACTTGGTGTTATCCATGCCTTGGGCTGGTACAATAGTATAAGCAGATACTTTGTTAGTACTATTCAGGCTAAAAATATTGCACATGGAAAGCTCTACCCTGCACATCCACACTTTAGGCAATGAACCCACTCCTGTTCTGCCAACGCGCACAGAATAACTCCAGCTCCCACCCTAGTGGCACAGGGGACTTTGCATGGTTACGTTGCCCTAAAATCTCATAAAGAGTCCAGGACTAAGGGCTACACAAAATGGGTCAATGCTTTGGTCAATCTTGCCGAGGTCTCAGAGGGGTGAAATGAGGAGCCAATTTAGGAGCCATTGTGTGGATGGGACCCCATCATTTGCACTGGTATTTTTGTTAGTTGGGACATTTTTATGGTGTCATGCATTTTTACAAAGTTGTAAATGTTAATGTTCAATGTTCTGTATTTGTTTTAATTCTATTGAAATAGCAGCTTAAAGCAAACATCGACAGGTCCATTCTTGCGTACAGAAACTTGCATCCAAAGCCCTCACAGCAAAGAGAGCGCAACCATCTACAATTCCCATTGTGAAATAACGCATGAAATTCACCCATCACATAATCAAACACTTGAAATGAGTGTAACAAACTCTGGATTCCAACCCGCCAGTCAGAGGAGCCAAGGAGGGTATGAAGGAGAGAAGAGAAAGTGTTCAGAAAATCCAGTTCAACAGCCTCCATTAAGAGTCTTTCAGTAAAACAACCATCTTGTTCTGCTCTTCGTCTTACTTTCCAGCCAGAGCAATTGCCAACCATGGGACAAAGTCTGGAACAGAGTTTCAGACACCACTCAGGGTTTCGTAAGTCAGCTGGCTGCTTCTCGAGTAACTCCAGAAAGGTCCAGACTGCATCAACTTTCACAAACATGCATCTTTTCATCAACCCATACTCTAAGCTTCGACGGGTGCCCGAAGGCGACCCGCACCAAGCCTGATAAGTTCCTTCCTTATGCCCTGTTGGTCACATCTTAGTCTGTGTTTTTCTGCTATAATCTGGAGCGAATTTCCTCAGTTTTACCCGCCTTTGTGGGACTTTTACGGGGCCCTGTTTGGGGAATTGGATCTTATTTCGCACAGTCACAAGATTTATTTTCTTATTCATCACCAACAAACTCAGAAGTCACACATCAGGTCTGTGTGGGCATCACTTTTATTAGGAATATGAAAGCACAAAATATATGTTTTGGCAGAGCAGCACCCTTCTTAAGACGTTCAACTTTCACCTCGAATTTCATTTTTGCCTTCACTGCACAATTCTTGAACTCTGTCATTTCCCTATAATATTTGCCAAGACCAGCAGTCTCCATTTCAAAATCAGGACCTCACTCCAGTCTCTAGCCTACCGTGTAGTTTCTCCATCCTTTCCTCCCTGGAGGTTACCTTCTTCCCAGTTTTATTCGAGGTGGACTGAAGCTCCTTTATAGTAGCCATTTATAGGGACTCTCCATGAGACATTGCTTCTCCTGACCCCTCATACACGACTTGGGCTGAAGCACGTTCTCCCGTAACTATGTTGAACCTAGACTCATAGAAGTTCTCTTTCAGATATTAATGATTGACTTTTTGGCTCTCACCTGATTCACCTATCGGACAGAGAGATGGATTCTACACTACCTGTATGGGGCCAAATTCCCGAAGTGACTCCACCCTTCTACCAAGATTGTCAAACCTCGTTGCGCGTGATTGGATGGGGACAAGCTAACCAAGGAGACGCCCCTTTTGGAGCTCATCTATCCCAGGTAGCTTCTCTTGAGGGTTATCAGGGTGGGAGTTGATTGGTGTCTAATGGATTGGGGGAGGTGAACACCCAGACCACCCTGATCTCTTTCACAGACCTACAGCTCGAATTTGCCCTTCATAAATCCAAGTGTTTCAATATCTTCAGCTACACCTGATCATTGTGCCATGTTTGTAAGGTGCAGATGACATAGCAGACTTTAGTCTCCTGCAGACCAATCTCATAATTAAGATGTTTAAAGATCAAAACAATCCCGGTTATATATATCCTTGGTTAATAACTCATTCCCTGAGTGGAGGAAAGTGTGGAAGGGGGATGTGGGTGCCCTGACAGAGGAAGACTGGCAGGATGCTCTGATGATACCACCAACAGTGGCCATTTCAACCAGATACAGACTGATTCAATTCATATATGTTCATTGAGTATCCTGTAATTTGGGGTGGTATTCATCCTCCTCATTTCTTAGGTTCTTCTTTACATGCGCTTCATTCATCAACCATGTATGCGAATGCCTCGTCAGTCAGACATTCTGGGGGGGGCTATAGGCATTAAAAGGTGCTGGATTGACTATACCACCTACCCCAAAACTGACTCTGTTGCATATCTTTGTAGCCCACCATTGCAGGGCAGCCAACCTCCCCACCACTGCAAAGTTGGATTTGAAGCATGAACAAATGTACACTCTTTGAGAAAACCAGGGGTACACCCAGAAACATAACAACATGTTGGTGTTTAGGGTCAGAGACCTTTAACACATAGTACCAGGGGATTCTGAAGCAGGGAGCAGTTTGTGTATGCCGTGGGACCCACTTTTGGGTTATCCATTTCTCTGACAGACTGACTGCTGCAGCTGTTTCCTATCAAGATTACTTTTAACGTTTTTTGAATTGTTATGTGAAGTTTCTGTACTTGTAAGACTATCTGCGGCATGATGGCAGTGTTGCCTCCTCATTGTGTACTACCTCTTCTCCAAAGTCCCATGGGCCCCTCTGAATTAAACGCTCTTCTCATCCAAGTGGGGTAGCCAACTGGGGCCCCATGAACCATGGCCTCCTGCCTCATGTCTTGCCACCGTAGTTGTGTCTGCAGAGGCAAAGTGCACACTGAGGCACTCTAAATTGCACATGCTCTTTCCTTAAGGCTGTAGTCATGCTTGGCAGTCTTATTGACCCTTTTCTTCCGTGCTACGCACGTTCCCAGCGTCTGTGGGTGCCATCTTGAATCACTCACTTGCTGCAGTGGGAGACCAAAATTGGGGTGTATTTTCACCACTTCTTCACTAACTTGAGGCCTCCATTGTGGATCTGGAACGCCACCCACGCCAGAAGCATCAGCACCTATGCACATTCCTGAGCAGAGGAGAGTGGCAGGCACTTAGTGATGATGTAAACCCTGTCATGAATGTTGTTTCAGTTTGTGTGTCATATGCTTCCTTCCTTGGCATGCAGGAGACAATCCTACATATCTACGGGTGTGAAGGTCAGTTACTGCAAAGTTACTTGCAGGCCTCATAAAGGGTCTAAAGAGCCATTTTGTTCACCAGGAGTTCAGTTCTCTAAGCCCATTCAGATTTGGGGTGTATGGTCACCCCAATCTTCTAAATGGCACCTGCTAAGCAGCATATCAAGTGCTCAGAAATTTGCCAAGTTGCCCGGTTTTCTTGACCTACATCATAACCATGCTTGTGGCACCATGCAGAGCACTACACATTGAGCGAAACTGCAAGCAGAGCACAAACCAGTGTTCAGGAGCCGTGGATGGTTTCTGGCTGTCCATAGTGGATTTTTTATATGCACATAAACTTAAGATACGTCATGCTCCCAGCAGACTGGCCATGGGATCCACACTGCCGAAAAGTATAAACCATACAGCCAAGGCAGTGATATGACTTTCTCACCATTGAGGTGGGTTCTGCATTATAATTCCAAGTGGAATCTTTGTGTTTACGTAACATTATGGGTTAATAATTCAAAAACGGGCAGTTACTTCCTGTTCGGGGGTTTCCTGTAGACCTGGGTGATTATGCTATAATACATACCACTAGGTTGCATCATTTCTTCATGGTACGTCTTTTCAATGGCGATCAGGAACTCCAACCGTTGTAGAAAGACCTCCTCACAGAACCACAGGAGTGGTTGAAAGAAGGAGTAGGGAGTGACCCATCAAATTGTCCAAGTCACCTCATCTTCCCTGTCGAGAGAAGCGTTCTTCAAGTATTGCACAACTCCCCGCTGCCGCAGGGTACCGGACAGTGGAGACTAGGATGCTCGGAAGCGCATGTTCAGATGAAGATCAGGCATCCAGGCAGAACCGTGACAACTCTGTATGTCATGGGCGGGATCTATCTTGACATATGAAGAAGTGATGTTGTCACATCACTGTGTAGACTCACAAATGCTTAGCATGCCCCTAAGTAAGGGGGCAAGCTGGTCACTGCACACTAGCTGTACAGTTGCATACCTCGCAGTGACGTAACCCACACTTGTGGTGTTCTGTTTAAGATGATGCATATAAATGAGGAGTGTCAGCAGTAAACCATCTGCATTCTAGATTTTGCTCTGAAACAAGCTGATCTACAAATGCCTTGTGGACAACGAATCATTAATTGTGCTAAAAGAAAATGCTCAGTCTTTTGTTCACAAATTTTAGGGAGTTCTGGTGGGACTGAGAGAAGAGCACAGTGGAGATGTTGAAGCCTTTTTGAAAATATGAAAATTGTGCAAATTTCGTGTGAAACTTATTTTTCGTAATTTGTGTTTTTTTTTATAATGCATTAGTCGTAACCTATGAGCTAATGATGTTACACCTGAAATTAGTTACCTAAGTCATTTAGAAGGCTAGATAATGAGATAAATATCTGTCATTTTTGTGTAAGACGCAATTATTTCTAATTTGGATGTAGTTTCAGATGTTCTGTTCAACCTGCTCCTGCTCATTCCCCCTCCCAATCAGTGTCTCGCTGCATAGCCCTCTCTCCCATTTTCTCAGCGGAACACCAAGTGAATGACATAAATGTGATAGTGATATACAAAGCCTGTATTGTGAATGGGCTTCCACCATTTACCCAAAGTATCATTTGCAAGGACTTCCACTGGAGGTGTTAGAGAGGATGTGCAGATTCTGTGAGCCATTGTTAGACGGATGTTTCATTTTGTGCTGATCATCTCCGGAGGGCAGTTGCTGAGGGAGAAGATAGACGATTTCTCTTATCTTAAGAAGTAGGTTAGTGTTAAATTCTTTTAATATTTATGTGGATGTTTCTAGCCATGGTCATACTATGCTGCATTTGCAGAATCTAATTTTAGAAAGTGTGATTTGTGTATAAAAGCTATTGGACTTTAGCTGTTCAGGTTTAGTCTGAGTTTATTTATTTATTTTAGAGGTTTTATATAGCGCTGGCTGGACCCAGAGGTATCAGAGCGCTTTACATGGGTAAGAAGGTGGTCACGGTATAAAACAATCATTCAACAGCATGTAAAACCAACATGTCGACAAATTAGAAACAGCTTGAGTTTACATAAATCAAATACACAGGTAGGAAGAGCGGGTGCTATTGTATTGTATTGTAATTGCATTTATATAGCGCTTACTACCCCTGACGAGGCGTCGAAGCGCTTTTTCGGCGAGTAGCACGCTACTCCAGGACCCATAGAAGATTAGTGTTGAATTAGTATAGTGAAACATGCAAGTAAATTTTAAGTGGTGGATAGGTTAGTCAGTTATTCGGAAGGATAGCAGAAGGATAGAAGAGGGAAAAAGGTTTGTATTTATATAGCGCTTGTTACCCCTGATGGGGTGTTGAAGCACGCTACTCCGGAAACCCATAAAGGATTAGTGCTGAATTAGTATGGTGAAATATGAAAGTAATTTGAGTGGTGGATATTAGTCAGTTATTTGGAGTGAGAAGGGTAGCGGAGGGATAAAAGGGAAGAAAGGTTTGCATTCATGTAGCACCTGTTACCCCTGATGGGTGTTGAAGCGCTTTTCTGGCGAGTAGGACGCTACTCCGGAACCCATAAAGGATTAGTGTTGAAAATTAGTATAGTGAAGTATGAAGAAATTTGAGTGGTGGATATGTTATTCAGTTATTTCGATAGAGAAGGGTAGGTGGCGGGATAGAAGAGGGAAAGAGGTTTGTATTTATATACATAAGTAAAACAAGGAAGTGGGAGATAAGATTTCGTATGGTAGTATGGGAAGGGGAAAGGCATGAAGGGCAGCAGGGGGTAGGAGGTTAGACGTGAGACAGGGCAGGAGGGAAGCAAAGGGGGGAAATTTGGTAGGAAGGGGGGTAGTGGGAGGGGGGTGGGAAGGACTATGAGAGGGAGAGGATGAGAGAAGTGGGTAAGGGGGAAAGCTGAGCCAGTAGAGTGTAGTGGAAGGGGAGGGGGGGAGGAGAGAGAACGGTAGGAAAGACGGGGGGACCAGAGAAGTGGAAGGGGAAAGGGCGAGTTCAGGGCGCTGGTTAGGATCCCCAATATTTATTGAGGAGGTGCATTTTGAGGTCTTTTTTGAAGCTGGAGTAGGAAGGGTTGCATCGTAGGTCTTTTGGGAGGGCATTCCAGATGTTTGGGGCATTGCCGGAAAAGGAGCGGGACTGAGTGGATTTCTTTTTTTGCAGGGGTGGGACTAGGAGGAGAGCGTTGGTGCTTCTCATGGGTCGTGTGCCTCCCGCTTTGCAGATTTTGATGGAGGACTTTGTGTGTAATGCAAGCGGTTTTGTAGGCGGACCTTGCTTCAATGGGCTAAGTACGGGTTAAGTCTTAGCTCCGTTAGGCTATTTTCTTTTGGGATTCTGTTGGATTTTACAGCTGCCATTAGGTTTGCTGTTAATGGAGACTTTATTTTTCTATGTCCATTTAACTTAGACCCTCTATGGGATGTGTCTATACAGTTTGAGTAACTTTGCTTGGATTCTCTTAACCAGTGATTTATGAGTTCTATGATTTTCCATTTATTTATAGTTCTGTATTTTGATTCTTGTGGCATTTCATGCATATTTTCTGTGTACCGCATTTTAACAATTTCTGTATTAAAAATCCACTTGGGGGGTGGTGGTCCCCAGGGCCAAGGAGGGCTCCAGGAGGGGGGCCGCGCGGCCCCCTCCCATCAGTATTAAAGCCCCGGGGAGGTGGTGGTCCCCGGGGCCAGGGGCCCGCAACGGACCCCCGTATTTCAATAATTAGTGCCCCGGGGAGGGGTCGAGCCCCCCCACACTTACTATTTGTTATAGCCCCGGGGAGGTGGCGGTCCCCTGGGCTTGGGGGGCCCATGAGGCCCCCCCACACATAATTAAGCAAAGCCCCGGGGAGGTGGCGGTCCCCGGGGCTTGGTGGAGCCCTGTGAGGCCCCCCCACACATAATTAAGTAACAGAGGTGGCGGTCCCAGGGGCAGCGTGGGGGGGCAGGAGCCCCCCCACGCATTTTATTAAAAGCCCCGGGGAGGTGGCGGTCCCCCCGCGCATAATTAATTAAGCCCCAGGGAGGTGGCGGTCCCCGGGGCTGCAGGGGCCCACGTGGTCCTGCATATATTTAGCATATTACCCCCGGGACCTGGCCCACCAAGGGGCTCATTAAAACGAAGCGCGGGAGACCGCGCTTCATTTTTTAAAATTTTCTCGGCAGGATTCGCAAACACAGCGCAAATCCTGCCGTTAAAAAAATATATATATATATGCTTTTCGAGGCCCTGGGGGTCCCTGTGGAACCCCCTGACCAGGCCTAGGGGGTCAGGGTGTTTCTACCCTGCCCCCTTTTCTTTTAAAAAAAAATCATTTTATTCCCTTTTTTCTTGTGACTCGGTTTTACCGAGTCACAAGATGGCTGCCAACACTTCTTGGTTTGGAGTGTTGACAGCCAATCAAAATGAAGCTCTTGCTTGGGAGGGTTCGCGAATCCACCTCGGTCACCAGATAGATATTGTTTATTTTAAAATTTCTCAGGAACTACTGAACGGATTTACGCCATTTAAAGCAAAGAGTGCACTCTGGACCAAGAGCTACCTCTCTGCCAAATTTGGTGTAATTCCGTTCAGCAGTTCGGGCTGTAGCCCCGACAAAAGTTCCTATGGAAATTAACATGGAGAAAACGCGGTTTGGGACTCCCCTTTTTTCTCGCCCCCCCGCTTGTCGAATCACCCCAAAACTTTCAAGACAGGAGCTGACCTTAGCGGGCCGTTAGTTTTGAACATTTTGCGAAGATTCGTCATACGGCGCCTAAGACATTGTCAAATCAAAAAACGCTTTTCCTATGGAAACTAGGTCCTAACTATAACTACCTACTGGCGACCGCCAGTAGTTAAAATATATTGATTTGGTGTAAATCCATTCAGCCGTTTTCAAGAAATGTGCGTTGAAAGTGGTGCTTGGGGTGGTCATGAAGGAGCTAAAAAAAACAGTTGGTCCCGCAGGAATCCCGCGGTCCCAAATATTCAAAACATAGGGCTCTTGGATTGGCCAAGCAGGCCTTTTCTCCAGTCAGCCTTTTCGGTGCCGCGAGAGTATGGTATTAAGATCTTCCCTTACCTAAAAAAAATAAAAACCTCAGACATTCACTAAAAAAAACAAAGGTTAAAGTGACTTTATAGTTCGGTATGGTAATAAGATCTTAACTTACAATAAAAAAAATAGAAATTTACTGAAATGAGACAAAGGTTAAAGTGGTGTCATAATTTGGTGTTGGAATAACACAAAAACTAATATTTAAAAACAAAAAACCTAAAAAATTCACCAGTTACAGCTTACTGAACAAACTAGAACTTGCGCTCCCGCCATGCTCTGATTATGACCGCACATCACCCATAACATGTTTCATGACATAATTGATGACATCGCTGATGACATCTCAAATGACATCATTGACAGCATCACTCAGTCAGTTGAATTTTTATTCAATTTATTGCGATTACCCATCACAGGAACATGTGTAGTGTATTTTACTAAATTACAGAGAGAGCCTTAGAGGAGGTGTGTCAACCACTCGACTTCAACTTGCGGGACATATGTAGTCCTTAAGTGGGTAATCTCGTTAAGGACACTGGGAGAAAGTTTTGTGGAGATTCATCAAACAGCGCCAAAGTTATTAGCGAAACAAAAAACACTACGGAAACTCTGACTCGCGACTGTGTATGTGTATATATAATATGGTATCATGATTGAAATAAACCAGCATGTTTACAAGAAAACAAGATACAGGAGTTTATGGAGAATGAACATGGAAATTCAGCAAGGCCAAGGGCACCTCTGCAATTGATCAACTAATTCAACACACAAGCATGTCCTCTGTGATTCCCCAAGAGATTCTAGAGAATATCAGGAAAATAGGGCGTAATACCGCTCGTTACTTTGCATTTTTTCTGAGTTGATTAAAAAAAGATGCAAGTGCATTCAAAATCAAATAACCAAGTAAGTGGAAAGGGAAGATTTTATGTCAGGAATGGGCCCTGCAATCTATGCAGTCAGTACCAGAAGCGGTCCTGTCGCTTAGTATCAGTCTATGAAGTAATCTCTGCCCGTGTGTTTTAAATTAATATTCCGTTTCTTTTACAGTTATCCTACAGGTTAAAAAAATAGGTCCGTATCTTGTGTTTCAAGCTTACTCATGTAAAAAGAAGTCTTCTTATATTCGGGTTTATTTCTCATGTTTTTTTCTCATGCCTCTATTTAAATGCCTTTCGATAATGCTTTAGATCTGCCTAGCAATTCTCAAATCAATATACAGTAAGGAACCCAAATGAAAATATTTATTATTACCATAGTGTGAGACCTTGCGGTCTATATATGTAAAGCAAAGTATCTACTAATTCTATACAGCATGCTTTCGACACTTAAATATTTAGGTGGCTGCATTGTGCTCCCACGCACTTTTGGCTGCATAGTTGTAAGGGTGTGCAAAATTGGCAAATGTATACTGCAGCCCCAACGAAGTTCTATGCAACTTCAGGAAGCTTGCAAATATTTTTGCTTTGCTGCCTACGTATGAAAAATCAGGATTTTTTTGTGTTGCACATATCCTTAATAACAGTAACAAAATACTTGTGCATAAGATAGGTAGTGTTCTTTACATGCACAGTCCCATTGCTCCTATAACAAGCATTGGCAAATCTAAAGATTCTCACCTTTGTGACCTATGGGCTTTGCCAGTACCTTCTGACAATGCTGTGCAGCATTGCCAAATGTAAAACAAAAACAAAACAAAAGGTGTGATGATGCATCCACGTTAATTTGGAGGCGTGCACTTGTATGATGACGAGATGTATTGGTAAATTAAAAAAGAAATAAAAGAACTAGCCCAAAATAGTTTTTTTTTAATGGGGGAAGTGCCAGTAGCAATTTCCTGCTTGATCTCACTCCTATTTCTCCCCAATAAACAAAAATACAGTGGGCGTGTGGGGTTAACAGAGAAACAGGGGAAGCAACAGGGAGTGGGCAGGGGAGGAAAAAAGCAGCACACCCAGAAGAGCAACACAGGGTTGGCGGGAAACACACTAGTGAGAAAGCAACACAGACCATGTTGGAGGCAGCGAGATTGGCGGGGAGGAGAAGCACACAAGAGAGAGCTTGCAACACGAGTGAGACAGCAGCCTGGAACGCGTGAGACCGGTGATTGTGAGTGCATGGCTGCCACACATTTTGACCTTATCTTCAAAAAGTACATATGCCCCTTTGTCATGGATGCTAACTGGGTGCACCGGGCCTTCTGGAATTCAAATTCATGTTTCTTCCCTGCAGTTACCAGGCTTCGTTCTCTGAATGAAGGACGCTTCTTGGCATGTTGCCTTCGTACATAAGCATCATAACCTTTCATGTTCAAGAAAAACAGGAATAGACTTTCAAGCAAAGTGTTAGAATACCTGGGTTTTTATAAACCTCAATAATGGTAATAATGATAAATGTAAAATTGCTTGAAATACTAAGTGTAAACTTATTACATAATTATATTATTAATAATAAAAGGTTAAAAGATATTGAGCCCAATTCACTATGATATTTCCGAATATATGCTCATTTACGCCTTCAGGTAGTTGCAAAAGGATTCCAGGCAGGCGTAAATGGGCATGCTACTGTGGGTTTCACTGACATGAGTGTGGCGTAATCTGAGGTAGTAAGTAAATTCCATGCAGGGTGTGGAAAGTGGGAATTATAAAGCATGGTTAACCTTATAGGTTTGTGAACCCCCACAAATATGTACATTTGTGGGCATTCACAAATTGTAATATGACCCTTTCCCATCCTGCATATTGTGAGTTACTACAGCCAAGAGAAGGGGTAGCGCCCCCTCGCAGGATCGGAAGGGGAACGGATCACAGCTAGATTTGGTGGAGGCGGAAGGGGCTTTATCAACAGGAACATTGTTTCCCTGTGGAGAAAAAGGAGGAAGATAAAATAATGTGCATGTGCACGTTCTGCTGTTTTACTCTGTGGAATAAAAAGTTTGCTAGCATTTGCGCCAAAAATGTTCAATCCTATTAAGGACACGGAGGCGAGGATTATTGCTTCTCTTTCTTTTACTGCAAAAAACACAGCAGCCAATGAAAAACATTTTAACCTAACACAAACTACATTTCCCATGGTACTCTGCTCACAACCACCAATGATGGTCCAGCAGTCCATATAAGAATATCCATCGCCATTTTAAGAGCCTCTTTCTTTGCTCCGAACAGTCTATCAACTCAAAACTGCGACAAGAACCAGCATCGCCTGTAAGGCCAACTCCATCGGCCATCTCCAACACCAGAGCAACAGCTCATCCAGGAACAGGAACATAAAATGTCAACATTGACATGAAGACTGGAACAGAATCATTCCGCTTTCTGATCCGAACCTGGAAATAAAATGAGCCCCTTTATATCCATATAACACAGAATATATCTAGTTATATGGGTCAGCAATTCACAAGAATCATATAATGACGGACATATTGGGCGGGATAATCCTCGCCTCTGTGTCCCTGATAGAATTGAAAGTTGTT
Source organism: Calotriton arnoldi (assembly GCA_963921515.1). NCBI lineage: Eukaryota > Metazoa > Chordata > Amphibia > Caudata > Salamandridae > Calotriton > Calotriton arnoldi. The sequence goes on from CAWUFW010000015.1 coordinate 3,611,850, forward strand.
GGCGCGAATGCTTGCAAACCGTTTTTTCTGTTTCGGGACCGGAGTCTCCGATTATTGCTAGTTTAACTCTTATCAAAAACCACAGAAGTAATATCGCCCACATGTTTATAGTAAAACTGTTTAAATATAGATTCAGACACCAGTCAGCCAATTTCATAATATCTTGAATGATCGAACCCAACATAAATGATTTAGAGCCCATCGCCCCTCGAACAGAATGATCACCAAAGACCTGCTTATCAATACCAGCTTCTGCCATGACTTATTTCAACCATCTAGCAATTGTGGCAGATGAATCCGGTTTAAATGGCTTTTGCGAAGCAATCAACAATTGTGTAGAACCTTCAGGTCGCAAAGTACGAGTACATTCTTCGTCAGCTTTCAAGCAATGAACAACACACAATTTAGCATTAGCAGGAAATGCATTATACTCTATATAGCGAGAAAAAGTTTTAGTTCTGCCAGTAATGGCAAAGGAAACTCCTTCTGGAGTAAATACTCTACCTGTTAAGTCCAGAACTCTCACATCCGAAGTGCGTCTACAGGCGGATAAACATAAGAGCATAGCCAGCTTAGCTGACGACTGTTTACTAGACAAATGAGAATTGTCCGGCCACCATTAAAATGAGCAAGAACCAATGACATATCCCACAAAAATGAATATTTAGCCTTGGGATGATTAGCCACCCAGATACCCTTAAGAAGTTTACAGACAACGTGGTGCATACCTACCGGCTTACAATCAACCTGTGTATGACCCGCTTAAATGGCAGATCGGAAATTGTTTACAGATCTCTAAGACAAACCTGTTGAAGCCTTATAGGACAAACCGTTTATAATGTGGGATAACTCTGCCCCCACGGGAACATCGTGCTATTCCAGGCACCAACCCACCCTGCATCGTCATGCTGAGGAGTACCGTTTCCTGGTGGAAGGAGCCCAGGCCTTTTATATGAAGTTTGAAGCCGTGTCCAAAATGCCTGGCAATTCCCACTGTTGCCTGAAAACCTCCAGACCATCAGGGACAACTGCCCTGACATTATCATCGGGCACAGTTCTTCATGAGGGCCCTGTAGCAACGTCTGAAACCAAGGCAGGAGCAAGAGATAATCTCATATCGGTTCCAACAGAATCGGAAACCAAGCCTGAGCTTTCCAGAGAGGGGTGGCCAAAAATACCTCCGCCCGCTGGCAATTGATCTGAGTTGGCACTCTGGAAATGAGAAGGAATGGGGGAAAGGCATAATTCAGAGTCGCAGACCAATCCTGTGAAAAAGAATCCGTCGCTTTCGCTAACAGATCTGGTCTCCAGCTGGAGAAAATCTCTAACTGGTGATTCAGTCTGGAGGCGAAAAGATCTATTTTGCAAGGACCCCAAACGGCCTGTATCCATTAAAACAAACGCGGATGGAGCTGGCAGTCGCTGTAATCTGTCAAATACCTGGAGTTCCAATCCGCTACAGCATTGGACTGACCCGGAATGTACTCCGCTATCACTGATATCTGATAACTCAGGCAAAAGTGCCGAAAGCCCTTGGCTATCTCCACTAAGAGAGAAGATCTTGTGCCCCCCAACTTGTTGATGTACCACACTGCAGATATGTTGTCCATTCTGGGAAGAATGCAACAAGATATCTTTTCGGGGGAGAGGATCCAGATCGCAAAGGACCTGGCCAACAACTCTAGACAGTTGATATGAAGGGACAATTCTTGGAGAGACCACCTTCTGCCGGTGGTGTTATCTCCACAACGCGCCCATAGCCCCACCGGCTGGCATCTGACTCTATTATCACCTCCGGTTGGGACCTGAAGATGGCCCTGACATTCCAGGCATCCGCGTGTCCCAACCACCAATGGAGCTCTTCCCTCACCTCCTCTGTCATGGGAATATGATCTGTATAAGACGGGCCTTTCTGAAGATGTTGAATTTTTTACCCTTGGAGAGCCAGATAATGAAGTTGACCTGGGAAAATGGCTTGGATTGAGGATGCCAACAGACCGACCAGACGGGCAGTCACTCGTAAAGAGACCATCTGTCGAGAAAGGACTGACTTCAATTCCTTCTTCATGTCTCGCAATTTGGTTTTGCGGTTTCAGCTGTGCCGACTGGGAGTCAATCACGAACCCCAGAAAGTTTATCGTCTTCGAGGGACAGAGAATCGACTTGGTTCCATTAATGACGAAATCCAAATCCTGTAAGAGAGACGTCATTTGTAAGTGAAGGTTGGCCAATGAGGGGGACTGTGCCATGATGAGAGAGGCGTTTTCCCTGTTCTCGGAGATGGGCAACTACTGGCTTCATCACCTTGGTGAAACACCATGGCACCAAAGAAAGCCTGAAAGGAAGGACCAAATATTCCAACCACCTGCCTCTCCACCGGAATTGAAGAAATTGCCGCTGTGGAGGGAAGATGGGAATGGTCATATATGCCTCCTTGAGGTCCAGCAGGACCATCCCATCCCCCTTCCGCCACAGACCCGCCAAAAGATGGATACCCTCCATCTTGAACTGTTTATATATAATGTACTGATTGAAATCCTTCAAATTCAGAACCAACCTGTGACCACTTCCTCGTTTCTGTATCAAGAAGACGTTGCTGCAGAAACCCCCAGGGTTGTTGTTGCAATATGCCATTTCATGCTTCTGCAGCAGGTCTTTTATTTCTCTGTCTATAAAAGCGCGCTATTGTAGGAAAAAATGTAACCCTTGAGAGAGGGATACCTGTTGTGAGGTCTGATAAAACCTAAGATGAAACCCCTGAACAGTCTGCAATATCCATGCATCCAATTGTGGAGGAAAAATCGAACACGACCCACCAAAGGAACAACTGAAGACCACTGACTCATTGTCAGTAAAATTGCTCTCCCACCCTCGCAGCTCCACCATTAAGTGAGGCCTGCCCCTGCACTGAGTGTTGGTGATCGAGGCCCTCCTCCACCCGCAGGTTTCCTGCGCCTCATCCCTGGTGGTCCAGTGGACCTCTGTCTCCTTCCTCTCACTCTGCTCTTTCACTCGTTTTTCTACCCTTTTTATCTTTCACCTTTCTGCACTTTTCTGCATCTCTGCTCTTTTGTGCCTTATTTCTGCTCATTTTCCCTTTCTCTCGCTCTGCTCTTTCACTCGTTTTCACTCGTTTTTCTACCCTCTTTTATCTTTCACCTTTCTGCACTTTTCTGCATCTCTGCTCTTTTGTGCCTTATTTCTGCTTATTTTCCCTTTTTCTTTATCCCTTATTTCCTCCCTTTACCTTTCCCCGCCGCTGCTGCCCCCGCGGCCCCTCCCCCCCAGCGCGACCGGCCCAATCCAGCTCCACTCCCCGCTCCCGCCTCCCAGCTGTCCAGCCCTCCCTGAGCCCTACTTAATGGCGGCCACTGCGGGGACAGGCGAGCAAGACCACTGACTCATTGTCAGTGAAATTGCTCTCCCACCCTCGCAGCTCCACCATTAAGTGAGGCCTGCCCCTGCCCCTGCACTCTTGAGTGTTGGTGATCGAGGCCCTCCTCCACCCGCAGGTTTCCCTGCGCCTCATCCCTGGTGGTCCAGTGGACCTCTGTCTCCTTCCTCTCACTCTGCTCTTTCACTCGTTTTCACTCGTTTTTCTACCCTTTTTATCTTTCACCTTTCTGCACTTTTCTGCATCTCTGCTCTTTTGTGCCTTATTTCTGCTTATTTTCTTTATCCCTTATTTCCTCCCTTTACCTTTCCCCGCCGCTGCTGCCCCCGCGGCCCCCCCCCAGCGCGACCGGCCCAATCCAGCTCCCCTCCCCTCCCCGCTCCCGCCTCCCAGCTGTCCAGCCCTCCCCGACCCCTACTTAATGGCGGCCACTGCTGGGACAGGCAAGCAAGACCACTGACTCATTGTCAGTGAAATTGCTCTCCCACCCTCGCAGCTCCACCATTAAGTGAGGCCTGGCCCTGCTCTTGCACTCTTGAGTGTTGGTGATCGAGGCCCTCCTCCACCCGCAGGTTTCCCTGCGCCTCATCCCTGGTGGTCCAGTGGACCTCTGTCTCCTTCCTCTCACTCTGCTCTTTCACTCGTTTTTCTACCCTTTTTATCTTTCACCTTTCTGCACTTTTCTGCATCTCTGCTCTTTTGTGCCTTATTTCTGCTCATTTTCCCTTTCTCTCGCTCTGCTCTTTCACTCGTTTTCACTCGTTTTTCTACCCTCTTTTATCTTTCACCTTTCTGCACTTTTCTGCATCTCTGCTCTTTTGTGCCTTATTTCTGCTTATTTTCCCTTTTTTCTTTATCCCTTATTTCCTCCCTTTACCTTTCCCCGCCGCTGCTGCCCCTCCCCCCACAGCGCGACCGGCCCAATCCAGCTCCCCTCCCCGCTCCCGCCTCCCAGCTGTCCAGCCCTCCCTGAGCCCTACTTAATGGCGGCCACTGCGGGGACAGGCGAGCAAGACCACTGACTCATTGTCAGTGAAATTGCTCTCCCACCCTCGCAGCTCCACCATTAAGTGAGGCCTGCCCCTGCACTCTTGAGTGTTGGTGATCGAGGCCCTCCTCCACCCGCAGGTTTCCTGCGCCTCATCCCTGGTGGTCCAGTGGACCTCTGTCTCCTTCCTCTCACTCTGCTCTTTCACTCGTTTTCACTCGTTTTTCTACCCTTTTTATCTTTCACCTTTCTGCACTTTTCTGCATCTCTGCTCTTTTGTGCCTTATTTCTGCTTATTTTCTTTATCCCTTATTTCCTCCCTTTACCTTTCCCCGCCGCTGCTGCCCCCGCGGCCCCCCCAGCGCGACCGGCCCAATCCAGCTCCCCTCCCCTCCCCGCTCCCGCCTCCCAGCTGTCCAGCCCTCCCGACCCCTACTTAATGGCGGCCACTGCTGGGACAGGCAAGCAAGACCACTGACTCATTGTCAGTGAAATTGCTCTCCCACCCTCGCAGCTCCACCATTAAGTGAGGCCTGGCCCTGCTCCTGCACTCTTGAGTGTTGGTGATCGAGGCCCTCCTCCACCCGCAGGTTTCCCTGCGCCTCATCCCTGGTGGTCCAGTGGACCTCTGTCTCCTTCCTCTCACTCTGCTCTTTCACTCGTTTTTCTACCCTTTTTATCTTTCACCTTTCTGCACTTTTCTGCATCTCTGCTCTTTTGTGCCTTATTTCTGCTTATTTTCTTTATCCCTTATTTCCTCCCTTTACCTTTCCCCGCCGCTGCTGCCCCCGCGGCCCCCCCCCCAGCGCAATTGGCCCAATCCAGCTCCCCTCCCCGCTCCCAGCTGTCCAGCCCTCCCCGACCCCTACTTAATGGCGGCCACTGCTGGGACAGGCAAGCAAGACCACTGACTCATTGTCAGTGAAATTGCTCTCCCACCCTCGCAGCTCCACCATTAAGTGAGGCCTGGCCCTGCTCCTGCACTCTTGAGTGTTGGTGATCGAGGCCCTCCTCCACCCGCAGGTTTCCCTGCGCCTCATCCCTGGTGGTCCAGTGGACCTCTGTCTCCTTCCTCTCACTGTGCTCTTTCACTCGTTTTTCTACCCTTTTTATCTTTCACCTTTCTGCACTTTTCTGCATCTCTGCTCTTTTGTGCCTTATTTCTGCTCATTTTCCCTTTCTCTCGCTTCTGCTCTTTCACTCGTTTTCACTCGTTTTTCTACCCTCTTTTATCTTTCACCTTTCTGCACTTTTCTGCATCTCTGCTCTTTTGTGCCTTATTTCTGCTTATTTTCCCTTTTTCTTTATCCCTTATTTCCTCCCTTTACCTTTCCCTGCAGCTGCTGCCCCGCGGCCCCTCCCCCCAGCGCGACCGGCCCAAATTAGCTCCCCTCCCCGCTCCCGCCTCCCAGCTGTCCAGCCTTCCCCGACCCCTACTTAATGGCGGCCACTGCGCGGCTGCGCAGCGGCCGGGCGCAGCGGGCGCGCCGCTGGTGCACCAAAGGCACGTCAAAGGCAAGCCCTTCTGCGCCCATCTGCGACCCGTCCGCGACCAGCGCCAGGAACCCTGGACCTCCGCCCGCCAACGCTACGACCCAGCAGCACTCCACGCACTCAACCCAGGCCGCAACAACAACTGCAAGCTAGCATCACCAGCCAACACCCACGGACCCTTCAGCTGTCACCGCTGCCGGCACACCTGCACCACCGCCAAGAACACGGATCCAGCACAACCCGCCCACAAGAACACAACCGAACCGAAGACCCTGCAATGCATCCTCCTCAACATCCGATCCCTCCACAAACACGCCACAGAAATCTGGGACCTCCTCGACAGCACCACCCCGGACGTAGCGTTCTTCACCGAAACCTGGACCAACACCACCTCGGGACCGGACATCGCCATCCCCCAAGGAAACAAGATCTCCAGGAAGGACCGCCCCACCCGCCCAGGAGGAGGAATCGCCATCGGCCACAAATCCAGCCTCCGATCTGAGCACACTCCCCGACGAGCCCACAGAACTGATGGAACACCTTCACTTCAAGATACTGGCCAGCCCCACCGCCACCCTCCGAGGAACCCTCATCTACCGACCCCCTGGACCCCGCGGACCCTTCGCCAACTCCATCACGGACATTATCTCCCCGCAGGCCATTGCATCCACCAACTACACGCTGCTGGGAGACCTCAACTTCCACCTCGACAACCAACTGGACCCCAACACCACATCCCTCCTGGACAACCTCTACAACATTGGACTCCGCCAGATCGTGACCGAGCCCACGCACTCAGCAGGACACACCCTCGACCCCCTCTTCACTACAGGAAACTCCATCACCTTCAGCCACACCACCGAACTCCCATGGACCGACCATCGTTGCGTCCACTTCACCTTCAGAACACCCACCATCCACAGACACCAGCACCTGCTTCCACGAAGAAACTGGACCAAAATCACCGATGACCAGCTCACCTCCTCACTCAACAACTCCACCCCAACCATCACGGAAAACAACGACCCCAACACCGCAGCCCGAACCCTGCATAGATGGATCTCGGACAGCACCAACACCATAGCCCCCCTCAAAAAAAACAACAATACCCGCGCCAAGAAAGCCAGATGGTTTACCACCGAACTTCGAGAGTCCAGACGCACATGCCGCCGCCTCGAAAAGCCCTGGAGGAACACCAAATCCACAGAAGCCCACAACAACTTCAGAGCCGCCACCAACGCCCACCATCAACTCATCAGAGAAACGAGGAAAAAAGCGATTGAAGACAGAATCTCCACCCACGCGCACAACAGCAAGGAACTCTTCAGCATCATCAAGGAGTTCGCCCAACCCACCAGCGAGTCTACCGACATCCCTCCCTCACAAGACCTCTGCGACAAACTCAGCACCTTTTTCCACCACAAAATCAAGAGCATCTATGACAACTTCGACGAAGACAACCAACACACTGAACCCTCACCAACCACCCCCGACACCCGGAAACCAGCGATTGACGACTGGACAGCCCTCGCCACCGAAGACACACTGAAGACAATGAAGTCAATCCACTCAGGGGCCCCCACAGACCCCTGCCCCCACCACATCTTCAACATAGCCGCCGACACCATCGCACCCATGCTCCGCCACACCATCAACCGCTCCCTGGCGACCGCCTCGTTCCCCGACGACTGGAAACACGCCGAGGTCAACCCCCTCCTAAAGAAACCCTCAGCGGACCCCACCGACCTCAAAAACTACAGACCCATCTCCCTGCTCCCGTTCCCAGCGAAAGTCATTGAGAAAGCCATCAACAGCCAACTCGCCACATTCATTGAAGAACACAACATCCTCGACTCATCCCAATCCGGCTTCAGAAAAAACCACAGTACGGAAACCGCCCTCCTCACCGCAACAGACGACATCCGCACCCTACTGGACAAAGGAGAAACAGTAGCCCTCATCCTCCTCGACCTATCAGCGGCGTTCGACACAGTCTCCCACTGCACCCTAATACGCAGACTCTACGACGCAGGAGTCCAGGACAAGGCCCTCGACTGGATCCGCTCCTTCCTCTCCGGCAGGACGCAGCGGGTCAGACTCCCCCCTTTCCTCTCGGACCCCACACCTACCACCTGCGGAGTCCCCCAGGGCTCCTCCCTCAGCCCGATGCTCTTCAACGTCTACATGGCTCCACTTGCCCCCATCGTCAGAACCTACGGACTCAACATCGTGTCATACGCATACGACACCCAGCTCATCCTCTCCCTATCCAACGAGCCCAACACCGCCAGACGCAACTTTCGAGAAGGCATGGAAGCCGTCGCCAAATGGATGAAAAATAGCTGCCTACAACTAAACACCAACAAAACAGAAGTACTCATCATGGGCCCAAACCCCGACGCCTGGAGCGACACCTGGTGGCCCCCGCCCTCGGAAACCCGCCAACCCCCACAGACCACGCACGCAACCTGGGAATCATCCTGGACTCCGAGCTCAAAATGGACCGCCAGATCAACTCCGTCTCGTCTTCCTGCTTCCACACCCTCCGCCTCCTTCGTAAGACCTTCAAATGGATCCCCTCGAACACCGAAAGACCGTCACTCACGCCCTGGTCACCAGCAGACTCGACTACGGCAACGCACTCCACGCCGGAATAAACAAAAACCTCACCCGCAAGCTACAGAACATCCAGAACGCCACTGCAAGACTGGTCCTCAACCTGCCAAAACACTGCCACATCTCCCAGCACCTGCGCACACTCCACTGGCTCCCCGTCGAGGCGAGAATCACCTTCAAGATGCTCACCCAGGCACACAAGGCCCTCCACGGCACCGGACCAGCATACCTGAACAGCCGACTCAAATTCCACGCACCCCAAAGGACCCTACGATCAGCCCAGCTCTCCTACGCCGTGGTCCCCCGCACCAGAAAGACCAGATCGGGAGGCCGCTCCTTCTCCTTCCTCGCGGCCAAAGCATGGAACGCCCTTCCGCTCCACCTCAGACAGACAACATCGCTCCCCATCTTCGCAAGAAACCTCAAAACCTGGCTCTTCGACAGACCCCCTCCTTGATGGAATGGAACCTGCACCCACCCCTAGCGCCTTGAGACCCTTACGGGTGAGTAGTCGCGCTTTAACAAACCCCTGATTGATTGATTGAGAATTTGGGGATTGGAATCCTGCTCTGTGGCCGTCTCTGTTGAAGCGGCGTCGGGAGAATCTCTGCCTTGTGGGGTAGAATGTGCCACCTCTGGTAGAATTTTGCCACTCTCCTCTACCTCGAGCGTATCCACCTCTGGGAGGGCCTTAATAATAGTAACGGCCTGGTGAGCGGCCCCTGCTCTTTATTTGATTGAGCCTAATCCAATGAGGTAAAGGTACCCACATACTTGGACACATCTTTGACAAATTTATCTCCAAATAGGTGACCCTCAGCCAAGGGGGCGCTTCGGCCGAAGCAAGTTCAGTGAGGTTAGAGTCCATGCGCATAAGCTGAGATTTGTGCTGTTCTGTTGACACAGAGCAATTTGCATTGCCCAACAAACATATACCCTGTTGGGACCAGCCAGCCACTATATCAGGGTCAACACGTGCCCCCGTCTCCTTGGCCACGAAGGCCATCTCTAAAATCTTTGCAAGTGGCCCTGCCAAATTCAGCAATTTGTCCTGACATCTGCGCCAGACGTGGACGATACCCTTTTTAGGATCTTTCACAAACTTCTTCAACAAGGTTGACATGCTCCAGTCAATTTCTGTAGTTTCAGCAACCTTATCAGGGATATCGGGCCCAGGACATTCCGCCTGAAGACGGTTATGGACTTCCTTGTCAAAACCGCGTCTTAAATTCTCATGGAGGTATTCAGACACTTCAGGAACGGGAGCCCAATTGGATGAATGTGGATGAATAATATCCTGAGGGCTAAATCTAAAGGGATTTGAGGGGTTGAGATCAGAAACTCGTGGCCTGGCTAAGACAGACTTCTTTGCCTTCTTTTTAGGGGAATTATCATGATCAGAAAGGGTGGAATCAGTATTTGTGGTATTAGTATCATTATTGGTATTATATTTGCTCTTGGTTGGTGCACTCGTAGAGGTCGAGGGTGGCGAATACCCGTGATCACCTAAAGGACCCTGTGGGAGGTTAGCCAGAACGTCAGCATGAGGCCACTCAGAGGACTTGGGCTTTTGCTTTACAGGAATCTGACTTGGGGTCCAGTGTTGCAGGGTTTTGAAAACCATGGCATTTCGCAGAGCTCTTTAGTTGAGCAGTAATGGGCTTGAGGGCAGCAGCCAGAGCCTGAATCACTGTAGTGGGGATAGCATTCTCAATTGCCCTATTGACAGACTGCTGGACAGAGGCATCCAGAGCATCAACTGAAGGGTCCTCCAAAACGGGACCCTGTTGTTCCTCACAATAGGATTCATATTTATCCTCCTCAAAGGGAGCCCACTGTTCCATTATTAATGATATATTAGCTTGTAATTATAGAGAACTACCAAGTCTATCTCCAAAGGATCACTCGGGAGGGGGGGGAGGGATCCAGCCCCACGTGCACCAGGGAACCACAAAAACAAACCTTTCACTCCTCAGCAAAAGCTGTGCTCAGAATTATTGCACCTGCATGCGCAATGCTGATAAGCAGCGGGAAGCCGAGCGTTAAAAGAACGCTACAGCGAGGAAGGCAGGTCAAAGGGGTGCCCCAAAACAACCAGTTGGGCTACATGCATCCCACGGCTCGAGGGATAGATTGGGCCCAATAAGGGGAGGCGCCGACAACGTATACAACGTGGAAGTAACCGCAGGGCGTTCCTCTCAGAAGAGTGAAGTCGGGCTAGCAATAAACGGTCCTGCAGATGTGACCGCACCACAATATAACATGGAAATGACCGCGAGGCGACCATCTCAAAGAGCAGAATCGGACAGTTATAAAATGGGCGTGAAGTCGGGATATACACGGCAATGCAGCTCGTTATCCTGCGGCGCGGACGGCGTGGGAAAAAGAGTACAAAGTATCATTATCACACTGTACAATCACAATGTCATAAGCAATTACAAAGGAAAGTAATTAAGAGCCACTTATCTCAGCTGCAAGCAGCAAATAAAGAGCCTCTTAAAATGGCGATGGGTATTCTTATATGGCCTGCTGAACCATGATTGGTGATTGTGAGCAGGGTACCATGGGAAATGTAGTTCGTGTTATGATAAAACGGTTTTCATTGGCTGCTGTGTTTTTTGCAGTAAAAAAAAAAACGAAGCAATAATCGGAGCCTCTGGTCCTGAAGTAGAAGTGTATGCTGTTTGAAAATCAGGACAGGGGGAAAAAGCAGCCCTAAAAAAGTCACATGACTGGTACAATAAGACGTCTTGTGCTTGGCGCACGTTTCCAGGCGTAATGGTACATGTCCTGTGAATAGCAAAAAAATGTAAACATAGTTCAAGCACAGTTGTAGAACTTTACCTGTGCTTTTACACATTTATTGTGAATCAGGGCCAATGAGAAACGAGAGAATGAAGAAAACTCTTTTAAAGGACATCTTCAATTGCTTAATTAACAAAGTGAAGCAAGTTAATGGCATCAAGGTGATCACTACTCTTGAAGAAGTTGGGAATATATGCTGTTAGTGATGGGTCAGTGTTGTGACCCTAGATTGGTTGGTGTTCTTTTTTCCTACTGCCTGTTTTCAGGCATTGATTAATACAAGTACAGTGTGTAAAAAGGCACTAAAACATTTGTTTTTTTAAAACCGAGTTAATCATGAGGGCTTAGTATACGTAAAAAATTACCATCACGCACATTACTGTTTTATTTAATTGTCAAAATTGCATTTTAATTGAAAACGTGTTCTCTAATGAAATTACAATTTCAAACACGATGGTCACATCGTCTGACTTTTTTTCTACCTCTTAAATGTTCACAAAATTGTAAGACTTTAAAATACTCAGTACACCTCCATCTACCCTTGTGAATGTCCAAAAAGATGTAGGAGATAACAGACATCCCTCTCTCACATCTTAGAGCATTGAAGATGATTGACATATGCATCACAGGCCACTCTTGTGCAAGGAAAAGGTGGGTAACAAAATTACATCAAACACACAAAAGGTGATCAATCAATCCGGATTTGTAAAGCGCGGCTAATCACCCGTGAGGGTATGCAGGCGCTGAGGGCACTGCTGCCGGAGGCTCAGTTGAACATCCAGGTCTTGAGTCCTTTTCTGAATTCCAACAGAGAAGATGAGGTCCATAGGTGAAGTGGGAGATCTTTCCAGGACTTTGCTGCGAGGTAGGAGAAGGAGCGTCTTCTGCTCTTGTTAGGGCGGATGCGGGGGATGTGGGCGAGGCAGAGGGAGGCGGAGTGCAGGTGCCTGGAGGGAAGGTGGAAGTTCAGTCTGTGGTTGATGTACCCTGGTCTCTGGTTGTGGAGGGCTTTGAAGGTGTGGATCAACATCTTGAACTGGCATCTTTTCTGAATGGGATGCCACTGGAGCTTCTTTAGGTGGGGGTGATGTGGGTCCGTATAGGGAGGTCTAGGATGAGTCTCGCCGCTGAGTTCTGTATAGTTTGTAGTCCCTTGAGGAGGTGCAAAGTGATTCCTATGTAGAGTGCGTTGCCGTAGTCCAGTCAACTGGTGACCAGGGTTTGTGTGACAGTGTGTCTGGTGTCGATGGGGAACTGCTTAAAAATGTTGCTGAGCATGATGAGGGAGCAGGCGGATGAGACTGCGTTGATCTGTCTTTTCATGGTGAGCTTACTATCCAGGATGATGCTGAGGTTGCGGACTTGGTTGGTCAGAGTAGAAGAGGGTAATAGTTTGGGGGGCCGCCAGGCATTGTTCCATGGGGGGGAGGTTGTTTCTGAAGATCAACACTTCGGTTTTGCCTGTCTTGAGTTGTAAGCAGTTGTCTCTCATCCAGTCAGTGATGTTCGTAATGCATCTGCGACATTGGTCAGCGTGTTGTGGGGTCTTCTAATAGTGAGAGGATGAGCTGGGAATTGTTGGCATAGGATATGGTGTTCAGTCCATGTGGTCTGACGACATTGGCCAAGGGAGTAATATAGGTGTTGAACAGGGTGGGGTTAAGGGATGAAACTTTAGGGACACCGCAGATGGTGCTCTTGGGTTCCAAGGTGAAAGGCGGAAGGAGAATTCTCTGGGTTCTACCGGTGAGGAAGGAGGCAATCCACTTGAGCGCGGTTCCTTGGATTCCTATGTTGTGAAGCCTTTTGATCAGGGTGTGGTGTGATACTATGTCGAACGCTGCTGAGAGGTCGAGGAGGATCAGGGCCACCATTTTTCCTTTGTCAAGTAGGGATCTAATGTCATCTGTGGCTGAAATCAGGGCTGTTTCGATGTTGTGGTTGGTGCGGAATCTGGATAGGGAAGTGTCCAGAAGATTGTTGCTCTCCACGTGTTCCGTGAGTTGACGGTTGATGGGTGATGGGTGGATGCATGCAATAAGTCTACCCAATGGGAATCACATGGGTTAGCATTCCAACCCATCATTCCTTTGCCCACCATACCACCTCAGATTAGATCCAGCTGTATGCAAATCAGTCTTGGTCCTGCTCCAGTGGGAACAATCCAGCCTAAACTGCCAAGCCAGGTCTTCTCTGAACCCAGAACACAAGCAACCCAAGACTGGTATCGCCCTGATTGGGGCCCTTCAGTCGGGTGTAGCTTGGTTCTAGTGGCACAGTGCGCAAGGGACCCATATTTGGGCATACCCCTGGCCACTTGGGGCAGAACATCTAACACACAAAAGGTGATGGGTGGATGCTTGCAATAAGTCTACCCACTGGCAACCGCTCAGGGTAGCATTCCAACCCATCGTTCTTTTGCCCACCATTTTGTTTTTAAACATATTTTATTTCTTTCAATACATAGTCCATTCCATCCTTTACAGCTTATTGCATTACAGGTCATCAATTCTCATTATCCTGCATGGTATTGATACATTCTACATCTTTGTGTACATACCTGTGTTAGCATGTATCGTCTGAGGTAATCATACGTTCTTTTGCCCACCATAACACTTCAAATTAGTCCCAGCTGTATGAAAATCAGTCTTGGTCCTGCTCCAATGGGAGCAGTCCAGCCCGAACTGCCAAGCCACGTCCTCTCTGAACCAGAACACAAGCAACCGAAGATCGGGTTCGCCCTGATGGGGGCTCTTCAGTCGGGTGTAGATTGGTTGCAGTGGCACAGTGAGCATGGGACCCTTGACTGGGAATCCCCTTGGCCCCTTAGGGTGGCATATCAAACACACAAAGGAGCATGGTCAAGACTGATTTAAACATAGCTCGGTCCAGAGGTGGCATGGTGGGCAAAAGAACGATGGGTTGGAATGCTATCCTGAGTGATTGCCAGTGCTTAGACTTATTTCAAGCCTCCTCCTATAAACTTTTGTGTATTTGGGGTAACAAAGCTACCCCAATTACCCTTTTTTACCTTTTTATTTGTATTTTTCTATTTATTTAGTTGAAGTTTTCTATTGTGTGGACCATGTCAACGCAATGTGAGATGTCCCATAGGCACATAAAAAATAGCTACAGGTGGGGGGGCGTGGCCTGCAGCCGAGGAAAATGGCCGCATACTAGGTGAGCTGCGACAGCAGATAGGGTAACATCACCCCTAAATCCGTCACAATCCGGCCATTGGGGAACGCGACCAGCGGAGCTGACCGGCGGCGAGCCGCTCGCGGGTGAAATCGCGGCGGCAGCAGGGACGAGGAAGGCTTCCAGCCCGGAGGGGCGAAAACGCGGAACTCAGCGCTTGTGCGGGCGAAAATGGCGCCGATGGAGGGCAAGCGCTCGGCCTAGAGCGGACAGTCCCGAGACACGTCCAGGAGCCGGACCTGAGAGCGAGGGGTGCTCGGACTGCAGCAGAGCCCGGGAGAGGAGCGCACACAGCGGCTGCGAGGCGGCCTGAGGAGACCGACGGCCGACACAGAGGTGGGTGCGGAGGTGCCCTGGGAGCGTCGCTCGGCCGGCTGGGGGCCCGGAGGTGAGCTTGCAGCGCAGGCACGCAGAAGCCACGAGTGGAACCGCTGTCGCGGCGGATAGCTGCGTTGGGTGTGCGCTACTGACAGCGCGGAGCCCAGGGAGGCGGCGCAGTGAGCCCGAGATCGGGGGACTTGGCCGCACTGGTGGGGCCCGCGGAAGCGAGCTGGGCCTGCTGAGCGTTGCTGTCTCCCACCGGAGCACCGAGTCTGAACAACTCCGGGGTCTGGGGCCCGAGCGCTCTGAGGCTCATCCATGGTAGTGGGAGGCCTGGACCAGTACTGAGTGGCCTGAGAGGCGCTGGGGGTGAAAACTCGTCTGCCTGCCCCTGGAAGCCTGCTGGGTGACCGTTGGCGGGGCGGCCTGCTAAACCGGAAGGCGTGCGACCTGAGCGGGGGTGAGCGTTGGTGTCCCTCACGGCTGAAGTGGCGGAGGACCGGGGGTGGACTGGACGGTCCCTCCGGCCTGCGGTTGGACGACTGCGACAGGGACAAGGGGCCAGGCGTGGGAGCCCTCCCGCCACGGCTTCATCTACGGCAATGGGTCGGCATAAGCCGCCCTTCCGAACCAAGCCAACCAGATCGATAAATACACAGTGGCTATTGGGAAGGGAGAGGGCCTCCGCGATGGGGGACAACAGGGTGACGACGCGGACGGAGGATCGGACCCGTCACTCAGAGACATAATGCAGGCCATCAGAGACATGCGTGGCACAATGGAGCCCAAACTGGACTCGGTCACAGAAGAGGTTAACCTCCTCCGGGCCGACTTTCGGTCTATGTCGGGCAGGGTGGCCGAGACGGAGAGTGGCATTGGAAATTTGCAGGGCAGAACGAAGAAGCTGGAGGAGCAGGTCTCCACGCTGGTGAAGGCCCAGGGGTGACGTCGTAGCCCGCCTGGAGGATCAGGAAGGCCGGGCGCGACGCAACAACGTCCGCATCGTAGGGGTGCCGGAGGGACTGGAAGGGCCGTCCATGGATTGTTTTGTTGAGGATCTGATACTGCAACACCTTAAGCCCAAGCGTCTCTCAAAATTCTTCTCTGTCGAAAGGGCCCATCGCGCAATGGGGGAGGCCTAAGCCTGGGGCCCCTCCGCGCACCATCATTGCCCGGTTCCTGAACTACCGGGACCGGGATGCCATCCTGCAGGCTTCACGTACCACCGGGGACCTACGACTGGAGAACGCAACGATCCGGTTTTCCCGGACTTCACTCTGCAGGTCCAGCGCCAGCGCAGGTCCTTTGAAGGCGTCAAGCGAGCCCTTAGGGACCAGGGGTGCGGTACATGATGCTCTTTCCAGCACGGCTCAAGATCCTGGATGGGGAAAAGGTGTACTTTTTGATTCTCCGGCGGAGGCGAGCGACTGGATGGAGGGATGGCGGACCGTGGGCCGCCAGGGTGCGGCACGGCGCCGGACCTCCAACGACAACTCTCGTGAGGCTGAGAGAGCTGCAGCACCGGCCCGAGGAGTCAGGAGCGTGAACGTCCGCCACCGGAGGACTGATGGGGACACAAGCCGCACTGAGGGCTCTACATGGGGAGGCGGGCAATGGCGCACGTCTCTTGGGCCCTGATGGGCTGGGGGCCACTAGTCAGGCTGCATAAAGATTTTGAACGTCTCCGTGACTGTGAGTGACCGCGCTGGCTGACGTGGATTGCTCGCCCAAAGGGCTCTAGGCGTTGGCCCGCTGGGGTTTGGGAGAGGGGGAGGGTGGGGGCTAATTTCTTGTTTAAAGGGGTGGAAATCCGACAGTCAGTTGTGCCAGTTTCTGCGAGTTGTGGGCTTACGTTCCCTCAGTTAGTTGTAATGGGATTACTTGGGCGACAGGCACTCTGCAAGTTTTTAAGGTGGGGGTTGGGGGCCCACTTAGCAGGGAGGCAGGGAGGGGGGACAGACTGGGGGGTGGGATGGGGTTGATGGGAAGTTTAAGTTTAGCTCATGTCAATATATTTATGTTAATGATGTGGTACTGTGGGGGCGCTGCGCAGTGGCAGGGTGGAAATCCGTTGAGGATGTGGATTCACAGTGGGGATGGGGGATCAGGCTAAGATTAAAATATGGACATGGAATGTCAATGGGATGGGCAACAAGATCAAGAGAACTCTAGTACTGCAGCACCTGAAACGCCACTCTCCAGATGTGGTGCTCCTGCAGGAAACCCACCTCCGGGGTAATAATTGCAGGGCCTTAGATAGATTCGGGTATAAGATGGTAGCCCACTCCGGATTCACGTCCGGCTCGAGGGGGGTGGGGATACTGGTCCGTAGGAGTTTGCCAATAACTGTCTTAAATTCCTGGATGGAAGACGCTGGGTGCTTCGTGGCGGTGAGATGGGAAGGGCGTACGGTGCTCCTGTGCTCCTGTTACATCCCGCCCGGCCTGCATGCTACACTCTACAAGAAACTGGGGACACATTTGGTGAACCTCCCCAACGGCACTCTGATCCTGGGGGGCGACACCAACGCGGTAATGGACGTCGAACTAGACCGGTCAGGCGACAGACGAGCCAGTGGAGGGGAGGCGGGCCTGCGGGGCTTCACGGCTGCAATGGGCCTATGCGACATATGGCGAACTCGGTTCCCAGCCCGCAGACTCTACACCTTTTATTCGGCCAGACATGGCTCCTTTTCGAGGTTGGACTATATTTTCACGCGGGGGATCAGTTGGGAGATTTTGTAGACCCGAGTATTATGGCGCGCGGCATATCGGACCACTCTCCGGTGGGTGTTACCCTTCGGGGGACGGTGGTGGACAGGGCCGCATTCCCGCGAATAGATCCGTGGCGGTTAACTGACACTTCGATCACGGATAAGCTTCGGGAGGGCTCTGCGAACTATTTCTCCGACAATCAGGGGTCGGTTACCTCCCAGCTAACGTTGTGGGAGGCATACAAGACGGTCCTGAGGGGACAGGCCCAGGCCTTGATCGGTGCCCAAAAAAAGAGGAATCGCTGCAGATTCAGCAGCTGGAGCGCGAAATCGAGTCTCTGGAGCGAGAGGCAAGTGCATCGCCCTCGCCGGAGCGCAATCATGCTTTGGCCCTGAAGCACAGGGAACTTCGCTCGCTAGCGGAGGGTGAGGCACGTGCCTACTCCCTTGCCACGCAGCATCGGATATATGATGCAGGTGACAAGAGTATGAAGCTTCTCGCGTGGCTGGAGCGCCGGGACAGGGAACGTTCCTGGGTTACGGAGGTGCGGGATGGTTCCGGGGCCCTGGCCTCCACGAGTGCGGCCATAGCGGAGGCTTTTGCGTCCTACTATGAAGGAGTGTATACCCCAGTGTGTACCAGAACCGAGAGAGACTGTGAAGAATTCCTGCAAGACTTTGCGTTGCCTATGCTATCCCAGGAACAAACGGAGTGTCTGGATGCAGACCTCACAAGAGCAGAGCTGGGAGAAGCCCTTAATGCCCTTCAGTCCGGCAAGGCGCAGGGACCCAACGGACTCCCGGTCGAAATCTATAAGAAACAGGCGAGTGTGGTACTGGAGCCCATGCGACGTATGTTCCTTGAGGCACGGGAGGTAGTCGTGCTTCCGCCTGACCAGAGAGAGGCCACAATTGTGGTTATTCATAAAGCCGGGAAACCGGCGGACTGCTGCTCATCCTATCGGCCTATCTCCCTCCTGAACGTGGAGGCGAAGGTCTTGGCCAAGGTCTTGGCGACAAGACTGCTATCTGTACTTCCCGACCTCGTGCATGTAGACCAGTCGGGTTTTATGCCCCACAGGAGCACTAGGCACAACCTGCGGAGGCTCTATGGTATTCTGCACATGACTAAAGAGGTGGGACATACGCAGACGGCATTGATGGCGCTGGACGCCTCAATGGCCTTTGATAGCATCGAATGGCCATACCTATTTATGGTACTGAATAGACTGGGATTGGGCCCCGTGTTCAGTAGCTGGGTGAGACTCCTGTACACGCAGCCGATGGCAAGGGTGAGGGTCAATGGGGCTACGTCCCGTGCTTTTGCCCTGTATAGGGGCACTAGGCAGGGCTGCCCCCTGTCACCGCTCCTGTTTGCCCTCGCCCTGGAGCCGCTCGCGCATTGGATCCAGAAGAGATAGGGCCTTTTGGGGCCTGGCACTCACGGATGAATGGGAGGAGCGTATTTCTCTATACGCTGACGATATTGTCCTGTACATGGCCCGACCCTACCAGTCCATGGCGCGGGCCCTCCACCTTTTCGCCCTTTTCGGTAGCTACTCTGGCTACTCGATTAATTGGACCAAATCGGTGGTTTACCCTCTGTCGGGTCCACCTCCTCGCATACCGCGGGATTGCCCGGCATCGCTGGAAACTGCTGGATTCAGGTATTTGGGAGTGTACGTCACCAGGGACGCGGGGAGTTCTTCGCCCGAAATTTGGAGCCTCAACTGATGAGGCTGGGGGGACATTGGACACTGGAGGTCCTTGCCCTTGTCCTTGATGGGGCGCGCGGCGCTCTTTAAAATGCTGGCGCTGCCACGGCTCTTATATATCCTCCAAAACACACCGTACCTGGTCCCGACGGCGACATTTAAGCGTATCTCCCGGGAGCTGCGGACGTTACTTTGGGACGGCGGCAACCCGAGAATTGCGTTGCAGAAGCTTACGCGGGGGGTGTACGACGGGGGCTGGCCCTCCCGGACGTGCGACTCTATTATTGGGCAGCTCAGTTGCAGGTGGTCAATGACTGGATCTATACGCCGGCCTCGGAGCCAGCTTACAGAATGGATAGGCACGCGATGGTTGGAGGAACCTGTGAGCCGTATCTCTACTCCCGCGGGCGGGGTCGTAATCTACCCGCGCATACTGGGGTGGTATTCCACTGTTGGAGGGAGGCCAACAAGTTCTTGGGCTGGACGAACACCTAACGGGACAGACCCCGCTTTGGACGGGCGATCGGCTAAAGGAGGTGACGGGACTATCCGGCTACAGGGGGTGGAAACTGATCGGCATTGAGCATCTCGGGGATGTGTGGAAGGGGGGCCCGGTTCCCTTTGCGGCTCTGAAAAAGAGTATCAACTCCATGATTCCCAGCACTACCATTACCTGCGCCTCATACATGCCTTGCGGGCCCACATCCGTGCTGGCACTTCCATCCCGGAATACTCCCCTATGGAGGACAGACTCCTTCTCGACCCCATTCTAACGAAGCCCACGTCAACGATTTACCGAAAACTTATTAATAACATGCCGGACCCCTTGGGACCCCTGCGGGCGAGATGGGAGGGAGACATTGGAGCACTAGATGACGATGACTGGCAAGACGCCCTGCAGAGCCCCCGCGAGGTAGCGATCCGGCCACGATTCCGCCTTGTGCAGTTAAAAATACTCCACAGGGTCTACTATCCCCGCACCCACCTGTTCTCCTGGGGTAGGACTCTGTCACCCTTGTGTGTGAGGGGCTGTCAAGGGGAGGGCTCCTTTTACCACATTCTATGGGATTGCCCATTCATAATTCCGTTTTGGACCAGGGTGACGCAAACGATGGAGGGGGTAGTGCGGGCCCCAGTCCCACTGGAGCCCAAGTGGCTCTTGCTCATGATCAAAGGTGCCACGGACTGGACACGTCATAATGAGATTTGGTTGGCTGGCAGCAGGGGTGGCTAAACGCACTATGTGCCAGGTACTGGGGTGCGCAGGCGCCCCCTCGTGGGATCAGTGGCTCTGTGACCTGGATTGGTGCCAGAGGGCGGAGGAAACGGTCTACAGGTCCCGGGGATCTGTGAATAAATGGAGGAAGGTGTGGGGTCCCTGGCAACGGTTTCGAGCTGTACAGGAGGGGATGGGATAGAGGACTGTTGCAATCCCTTCTCGGCATTTCCATGCATGTTAAAAAAAAAAAAAAAAAAAAAATGTGATGAACTGTGATCCCTGTGAATATATTACGAACTACCGCTGTGTAACCCACTTGAACATGAGCAATGTTAATAAAAAGAATTTAAAAAAAAATAGCTACAGGTAACCCACCATTCGAATATAAATATAATATATAGATATTCTGTTTGGAACAGACATATTAAGTCGATTTTAGTGTCACAATATGTCAGATAGACCCACCTTAAATACAGCACATCAGTACCCTATACATGCATAAATTGTAAAGACATAGGGGCTGATTACGACTTTGGCGGTGCAGGAGTGGGGCAACACGCCACTGCCCCACTCCCGCACTACCAAAGTCAACAAACACCCACCCGCCAGATTAGGAGTTTTCGCCTTGTCTGACGGGCTGTTTTTTGATGTTCTCATGGTGGTGCCTTGAAAAAGGCTCCATAATGGGAATGCCAAAGCAAGTTCCTTCACTTCATGGACTGTTTAGTCCATGCAGTGCATGAATTTGGCATGCATGCACACAGGAGGGCACACCATGTGCCCCCCTGCATGCATCCCAGTGTACAGGGTTGTTTCCCCTTTGCCAGCCTTTTCATGACGGGCTCACCAACATGAAAAGGCTGGCGGTGGGGAAACTCAGAATATGCATATTGCTGCCCCTGACCGCCACGCCACTGCCAGGGATTGCGGTTCCCTAGCAGTTGCGGTGGTCCCAAAACGGTCAGACCGGCGTACTTGTAATACGGCGGTCAGACCACTGGTGCGGCGTCCCCGACTGCCACCGCACCTCCACCACGGGTTCGGTGGTCCAATGGACCGCCAAACTCTTAATCAGGCCCAAAAACACAAGTTATGTCTGTCCTAAATCAACGCAGCGTAGAACTTTTCACAGGTATGTGCTTTCAGTAAGGCCCACGTAGCATTGTGGTGGATTTAGCTCTCGCATTTTACATTTCCTTTTCAGTTATCATTTAACTGTACAAGACTGACCTGTTTTCAATGATGTAATGTGCTTTGGATTAGACAGTTAGTACAGCTAGCTCATTTTTAGGTCGAGCCTAGCGCAGCGCACATGCGCTGCTCTAGGAGATGACCTTTTGGAATCGGTCTGCACTTTTCAAATACTCGTGCTTGTGGTGGCATCCACCTTGCGGGAGCGAGCAGCGGCGCGCAGGGGCTATCTGTTTCCAATTAGCGTGGCCGCGCGCGCTTGTTGACATTTCTCTACTCTCGCTCCCCTGCCTGTCTCACCCTCGCCCTCCCTTGTCAACCGGTTCCTCCTAAACAAGTTTGTGGCTTGTTGATCTCTGCCAATTACTGTGCTACATATCTAGCAGCTGCACTTAAAATAATCGTACTTTGTCAAAAGTATCTGCTAGCATGTATTTTAGTATATTGATGTATTTTAAGCTCATCTGTTCCAATTCATCTCCGGACTTCTTATTGTGCTCACCGTCTGTTTATCTTTCACCATATCTCTCTTTCTTTATCTCACTTTATATCTCTGCGTTTCACTATTTCTCTTCACTTATTTATATTGCCTATCTCACTGCTCTTCTCTCGCTTTTTGCTATCTATCCCTATCTCACTGTCCATATCTCGCTCTCGCTGTCTCTATAAACAACTTTCTATATTGCTCATCTGTGTTTAGTTTTCCATACGTTTTTCCCTCTTCATATCTTTCTGTCTATCTGCCACCAGTTATGCAAAATTCTGTAAACACTAAAAGCAAACTGTATTTCTAAAACTGTTTATGCACAACGCCAAGCACAGGCAGGGTTTTCAACTTCTGTCTACAAATCACTTTTGCTAATAAAATGTGCTATTTATATAGTGCTTCTTAAAAGATGTTCGTTTTTTGCTACTATAAGTTTATGTTCAGTCTTTATTACCTAACGTAATAGTATTACAGTAATGCTTTCTCAAGTGTGGGAAGGATGAAAGTTAGAGTCAGCCCTGCTTTAATTTGAACCTGTGGCTGCTGCGTGCACACAGTCTTCTGGGGCCATCTGTTTCTAATTAGCGTGGCTGCGCGCGCTTCTTTATACTACACGTAGTAAAACCTGTAAATGTTAAGCACCCAGAATAATGTGCTGCATGGCTAAAAACTTATAAGGTTCCAAAGGCGAGACCTATTGGCTATGCCAATGCTTGTTCTGACATGATGATGGTAAAGCTTTTCAGACGAGTTTAACATGCTAGGTGGGGGACTGACTTTGATTGCTATAGAACAATTCAAATGACAAAATACCTAGAGGTCTGTTAGGGCTGTGATAGAAGTCAGTAGTGAGACTCTCAGTGTTGTCTTTCAGGAAGAAACGTTGAAAATTTTGATCCCATTTTTGCTACAATTTAAAGTGCAATTTATCCCATATGACTTAAAGCCCATGCTTGCTTGTTCTGTTTTACTGAGGGGAACTGAGAAATGCAGAATTGGCTGTGGTTTAGAGTTATGAAAAAATTGTTTTTTTAATTGCTCTTTATTGGGCTTTGTCATGGTGTTGATAATTTACATTGGCATTTCCAGGTTATATACACATACCGAACTTCCATATCATGCGTATATTGGATATTAGTGCATCTAGTGTTCGTGAGAAATCAACAGTGTAACAATGACAATATTACCTTTACCCCCAGTACAGTTGTTGTGTACTTGCTGTGTACCATTCCCAGGGTTGGATTGGGATAAAAAAATCGGCCCGGGCACACCAAAATAAAATGGCCCACATTTGCGTATTGCCTTTCTGCAAAACACTGCGTCAGCGAAGTTTTATGACAAGAAAGGGAGTGGGGGTACTTTTTAACTTCACTTAGATAAAAAAAAAATGCACAGATTAGTTCACACTGCTGAGCCACACGTGAATGCAAGTGAGACCACTTCTGCTCAGGCCCCCTGCCCCCGCTCAATCAGCATTAAAGGGCCGGCGCAGCGAGAGAAAGGGAGTGATACCTCCGCCCATCTGCCTCTAGAAAGGCCATTCAGGCACCCACTGGGCCGCTGGCAGCATCCTAACAGCACAGACAGCCCCCAGGCTGCCCAAAAAAGCAGCCCACAGCTGGAACTCGGCTACCGGCCCTTCGGCCATTTCCCGAGTGCCCGCGTTACCAATCCGACCCTGACCATTCCTAACCAGCAATTCGCATCTCCGGTCACGTGCCCTAGTGATATCCTTCCCTCACACTAGCATGGGTGTTGGAGCGATAGGGCGATCTACAGTTTTTTTTTTTTTTAGAGTTTTATATAGCGCAAACTAGACCCGAAGATATCCGGTATCAGAGCGCTTTACATGAGCACCAGTTTTGTTACAGATGGACACTTTCATTTTTGTTAGGCACGGGGAGATTCAGTGATTTGAACAGAATCACAGGATGTTGAGCGTCGTTGCCGAGACATGAACCCGGTTCCCCTGCTTCGAGGTCAACCGCTTTAGCCGTAAGGCTACTGCTTCTCCCCCAGTTCCATGCCAAACTAATTGCTGCTGTTACCTCACTCTCGCCGCACCAGCTGGTCCCATGTGAGCATGGGTTAGGCCCATGGAATCCTGTGGAACTCTCGGGGTTGTCTCATAACATCAGGTCCAACCGTTCTACTCATGTTAAAGCCCAGTTGTAAAGTATTCTACCTAACTGTTAGTGGGACATCTCATCTGATTTAGCTTGCAGTGTCAGTAGCAGGGTATCCCACTCCGTAAGGGACGTTCCCTGTCCCATCTATCTGTATATACCTGTCAAGACATTAATTTCCACTGTGTTCCATTTAATCAGGTTGGGAGGGGCAGGTGCTTTCCAGTGTATTGCTATGCTGTGTTTCCCCGGGAGCAGGGCTTGATCTATGAATTCTGGTGTGCGTTTGGTGCTCGATGGTCTGGAGAACCATCCCATGAGTCTAAAAGTAGTTAAATTTTTCCGTTAATAGTACAAATCTAGGTGTAACATGCTCAGATATAAAACCAAGTATAGGTACAATATACCATTAAATGAAAAAATCTTGACACAAGTCCAGTACTATTACAGATTAATAAACGGGCATTAAACATGTTTGGTTAAAATACAAATCTATGTGTAAGTTACCATTAAACTACTAAATCACCGAACATAGAGTGCAGAATATAAACCGCTACATATCGAACAAACAACGGAGGACGTGGCCAGCAGCTGCAAGATGGCGGAGGGGTTTTAATGCCTCTCCATCGCTGACACTAGGCAGGACCTGCGTACCAGAGTTAATGCAGTGGTGATAGAGTTGGGCCTGCTGTGGAGCGACCAGAGAAAGTTGTAGGCCCTAGTTACACACACACAAAGTGAAATCAATGAAATTCGGCCAAGGCTGACAGACTAGGAAGGCCAGGTAGATTCCTCACTCCCAAATTTCAAGAACTTGAGGCTAGAGCGGAGGACTCTGAGGGACTGTCCCCTCACAATAATATCAGAATTGGGGGCGGAAGGCGTAGACCCAGTGCATTTCATGGAATCTTGGTTGATGATGGTGGTGGCTTCCAGGGGAAGCGTGCCCATCGCATTCCAGCGGGACATCCACCTGCAGGGGCGCCTCCCAGACCAATAGTTGCCAGAAAAATTAATGACGGGGACAAGAAAGCCATATTGCAATCGATGCAAACATCTGCACCTATCCAATATGAAAACACTCCCATTTTTGTCTTCCCAGATTACACTCTTTCGGTGCAACGCCACGGAGCAACCTTCCTTGGAGTGAAGCTGGATTAACCTATTTGCTGCTCTTCCCGACCAAACTCAGTCATGGTGAGGAATTAAAGTTACTTCTTCACCGAGCCAGCCGAAGGCCAAGACTTGGGTAGAACCTTGCCAATGTGAGTCCTCGGCTCCACCTCCATATGAAGCCAGAGCCCAATGCTGCAATAGGCGAAGAGTCCGGGACACCAGAAGCACCAAGCTCCAGGGGACCCTACCCCAGCATAGGCCACGGAGGAACAGATTCAAGCACTGTCGGCTGCGACCACGCTGTGGGCAAATCGGCACTTCCCGTCACCTCAGATGACCCACCGTCAGACTCGGAATCTAGCCCATCCACAGGCAGTACGTCATCAGTGATCCTCCCGGGTGTGACTCCGCAGACAGTGTACGATATACTGTGAAGAGACTCGAATAATGTATGGATGGCTTACATTTGTGGACACTTACAAGTGACTGCGTCCACCGAATAACACTGATGGGCACATCCCCAAACTCTACAGAATCCACCATATACTGCGAAGAAATGGGCCACCTGACTTCCCCTGTGTGGGCGCGCGATGAATAACTCCCGCAGATTACCCTAGTCTGATCCCGACACCATGGCCATCCCTCTGCCTCACTCTTGGGCGATAACTCTGCCTGTCAGTGCACGAATAGGAGAACTCCATCTATGGGATTGTTTATTGACTGGGCGACCATGAGTTACAAGGCCACTCTGGGAAGGGAGTTGGGGTTCTAGTTTTACTGTTTACAGAGTCACACAGTGTGCATTTGTCAAACCCTGAACAGTATGTATCTTGCGAGATTAGGCATCTGGGGGTGATTAAAGGGCTTGTTTCCCTCCCCTTTGCTCGCCCTACCGCTGTGATAGTGTAGACCTTGGTAAATATATTAACATGGAATGTCCGTGGTATGGGCACAGTGTGTAAAAGGCATGCAGTGCAGCAATATATCTGAAGGAGGGGCACTCAGATTGCTTTTTTACAAGAGACCCATATAGCAGGGGGTGAAGATGACCGGCTGCAGAAGCGATGACAGGGCCAGTGCTACTGCTCTACATGTTCAGGTTTTTGACCGCACGGTCCTCATTTGGGTTCGACCCCGTGTCCCCTTCTGTTGCACAGCGATGGAGGTGGACCTAGAAGGATGCTATGCTCTAGTTGAGGGGCAGTTGGATGGCAGACCTGTCCTGCTGGGTAGCATATACGTTCCTAATGTGGCACAGCCAGGATTCTCACGCCTCTCACTTATACTCACCAGATGGGCACACATTCACTTGATTATTGAGGGGACTTCAGTTGCGTACTAGACACACAGCTGGATCGCTCACACCCACCATTGCCCACTTCCCCGTTGGTGACTGCGGCGGCCCACCTTTCCCAGTGGCTTGTGCACTGGTCCCTACTTGATAGCTGATGGTCCCTTCACCCAGACACTAGAGAGTATTCCAATTACTCGCCACTGTATGACCTGCACGTAAAACTAGGCCGAATACTCTGTGCCCCGGCTATCCGCCTGCAGGCCATGGGGGCAGAGTACCTGGGGGAAACTTTCTCAGACCATCACCACCTACAATTGCAAATGGAGTGGGGTGCGCCGAGACCACCAGTCCCCATGTGGCAATTACAGCCTGCCATTCTGGAGGACCAGGTCTTTCGAGATGCCACTAGTGAGACATTATCGAACCATTTGATGGAGATCTGGGTTCTTGGCATAATCCAGGCCAGTAGAGTGGGAGGCACTAAAGGAAGTACTCAGGGGTCATTGTATCTGTGCAGTTGTGGGGTTCAGGGTGGACTTGCAGAGGGACTTGACGTGCATGGAAACATCCCTGGGAGCCTAAGAGGTTGCGGGTCAAGCTGATCGTGGACAACAGGGTGATTTGACCGCGGCAATGGAGCAACATGCTCAGCTAATAGAACAGTTGTGCTGCCTAGACTTTAGAGTATACCAAGCAAAGATGCACGAGGAAGGAGACAAGTCAGGACGACTACTGGCATGGCTCCTCTGCAGTGCTAAACCGATTTTGCCTGTCACTATAATTAGAACAGTCCAGGCACAACTGGTTACTAACCTAGTGGACATACATAATGCATTCCTCACTCACTATGAAGCTCTATATGACCCTCCTCCCACTGACCGGCAACATCATATTCCATATTTCATGAGCACAATTATAACTCCTATTGAGCCCCTAGACAGAGGTGAACTTAATGCACCCATCACTATACAGGAAAACCGAGGGGGTCATTAGAGGGGCGGCCACTAACAAGACCCCAGGACTAGACAGGTTCCCAATTCAATTTTACAAAGCATACAAAAACCTATTGGCTCCCAAATTACTAGAACTGTACCAAGCGGCACTGACAGAGGCCGTCACTCTGGGAACTAGTATCCCTTCCTAAGCCCGATAAAGACCCCCTACAATTATCTTCGTACCATCTGCTGTCCAAGCTTAGTTCGGATTACAAGATATTAAGTAAGATCATTGCTGGTCGATTGCTTGAGTACGTGCCAAAGCTGGTACATCCAGACCAGGATGGGTTTGCCCCTGGCAGATCTACCACTCTTAACATCCGCCGTCTGCACAGGGTAATGGAGCTTTCTCCTACTCAGTGGTCATATGCTGCTCGCATGGTGATGGATTTGGAGAAAGCATTTGATACGGTGGATTGGGATTACCTGTTCTCAACCATGCAAAGGCTTATCCACTTGCTATTTACGGAACCCACCACCAGAGTGAAGATAGGGCAATGTGTCTCCCCTCCAATCCGGGTAAGCAGAGGAACACGGCAGGGCTGCCCTTTGTCTCCATTACTCTTCAACCTGGCAACGGAGCCACTTGTGCAGAGGCTTCCACAACAGGGCCAGGCATGGGGCATTCCGTTGAATGATGAGACACACGTCTCTCTATGTGCGGATGATATCATAATTTACATTCAGGATATCTGTGCAGGAATAACAAATATCAGGGATATCCATGGAATTCCGAGCAGCCTCAAGTTTAGGAGTCAACTGAGCCAAATCCTGTCTCTCTTCACTACACCCTGCATGCCCACTGCAACATCTGCTGGTGGATGCACATCCCCTTTGCTGGGAACCCCGTACATTCCGCTATTTAGGCATACATATGCACCATGAGACCCAAGACCTCATAGATAGAAACTCCACTAAAGCCATTGCCTCCCTCCGACCCCAAATGGCATTCTGGAGTACGCTCACTGTAAAGGTTAGGGTGTCCTTATCAAAAATGGTGATGCTCCTGAGTTTATTATATTACTTCCACAACCTCCCTGTGCATATATCCAGATCCATGTTCCTCTCACTACATGGTGCCCTAGGGAGCTTTGTCTGGAATAAGGGCAGATGTCTGTAGAATGGCCCCCCACCGGTAATGACGATGAGGGACGCAAGGTGCTTGTACTGTGCTCTTTATTTAATTAACAGAGAGGGAGAGCGCCACCATTATCCACTCGCGCCGCGATCATAATCTGGCCCCCCGCGTCACTCCCGCGATGCCTTGCGGCGGGTCACGCGGGTGGCAAAGACTAGACCGCGACACTACACATCTTCCCCCTTAACAGCAACACAATGAACTGATAGAACTTCCTGAGGGCCTCAGGGAGGCGCAATGCAAATCCTACAGGGAGAAGGAAAGGGAGAGCGAGAGAGTGAGAGAGAGAGAGAGAGATGAGTTACATCTGGAATTCACCAAACCGTTTGGGTAACACCACTGTCCGGCCTCTGCGAGTGCATCTGGGTGGTGTTTGGACCTCCTGAGCCTCCCCTATGCTGGGTTCGGTCTCTTCCGTGCTCTCTTCCTGGCCATCGCCTGGCGGAGTGGGAGGTCCTTGCATGACACTGGCTTTGTCAGTGTCTTGACTGTGTGGGCGCGGCCTTTGCTGCGGGGTCCCTTCCCCACTCCCACCTGCGGAGGCATTGGCTGTGTTGGTCGGTGCACCTCCCTCGTCATTCCTCCTTACTTCCATTGCCTGGGTGTTTTCGTCATCATCGCAGCGGGTCTCTGGTTCATCCCAGCTGGTGGTTGTGGTGGTGCTTTCCTTGCCCCAGTCCAGGACTTTGTTGCATTTCGCCTTTCTGGCTTGTGACCACACCTTTCCATCGCTCAGCAGAGCAGAGCGTGTGTATAGCTCCATCACTTGTAGGGGCTTGCTGAATTTGCTATCTCCTTGCCCAGATGGTCACGTTTCACCCTGACCCAATCTCCCTCGGATAACGTGACGTCCTGCACTTTGTGCCTGTTGTCATAGTGGGCTTTGTAGATTTGTTGGGCCTTTACTATGTTGCTCCGGACAACCGCTGGGGACCACTTGCTTTGGAGTCGCATGTTCATCCAGACTGTGTTGTCTCTGGTGAACGGTTCCCTGCCTCTTAGCATTTTGAATGGGCTGTATCCTGTGAGGGTGGGTGTGATGCGGTACGCCCAGACTGTGTTTTTGACTTCGTCTCCCAGTTCTTGCCCGCACTGATGACTGCCTGAATAGAGCCCATGATCACCCGGTTGAACCGTTCGACCAGGCCGTTGCCGGCTGGGTGGTACACCGGGGTGTGTTTGGCTTGGATCCCGTTCCTGGTGATGAAGGATGTCCATTTCTCCGACGTGAACTGGGGCCCATTGTCGCTGGTGAGGATTTTCGGGATCCCTTCTCTCAGAAAGGGGTTGGTGAGGAAGGTGATGACTACATCCGAGTCCACTGTCTCACAGATCTCTACTTCTGGCCATTTCGAGTATCTGTCTACTAAGACAATAAGGTGCTTGGGTACACCCCACGAGTCCAAAATAGGGCCCACAATGTATACGGATAGTTCCTCCCACGGGTTGTTGGGGGTGTGGAACTCTCCCATGGGTGGTCGCAGTGTGATGAGGGTCTTGTCCGCGCTGGCGCAATGCTCACAAGCTCGGACGAATCTCTCTATGTGGTTGTCCATGGCGGGCCACCAGTACAACAGTTTCACTAGACTTTTCACTTTCACAATGCCCAAATGACCTTCATGTGCTATTGCGAGTATGCGGTCCCTTAGCCCTCTCGGGGGCACAACTCTGGCGCCGCGTAACAGGAAAATGTGCTCGTCGCTGATGGAGAGTTCGTCCCGGACTTCCCAGTACTTCCTGAGGGCGTCGCTTGTGTGCCTTTTTTCCAGCCATCCTTGTGTGACGAACCCTCTGACGTGCGAGAGTTCTGAATCTTGAGCGTATGCCGACTACCAGTCTTGAGCGCTGATGATGCTCTTGTGGTCTGTTGTGAAGGCTACTTGGTATTCGTCCCAGTCCGACTGTGTGACGGCTCCTTCCATGGCCGCCGATCTGCTTAGAAAATCTGATACTCTGTTCTTTGTGCCTGGTATGTGCTCGACATCGTACACGAAGTCCAATAATCGAAGTGTCATTTTTGCTATGCGTGGGGTGGCCGTTACGTTGCCGCCGGATGTGAGGACTTTGATCAGTGGTTTGTGGTCTGTTCGGAGTGTGAACCTTGACCCCCACAGGTTTTGGCGAAATTTTTCCATTGCCCATATGGACGCAAGCATCTCCTTCTCGATCACACTGAATCTTTCTTCATTGGGGGCGAGGGATCGCGAAGCGAACCCGATGGTGGTTTCTGTGCCATCCGCCGCTCTCTGGGACAGGACTGCCCCCAGCCCTTTTTCGCTGGCATCTGTGGTGAGGATGCTGGGCGCGGAGCTGTCGAAGCCGTGCAGGGGAATGGCCTCACAGATGTCCCGTTTGATGGCTTCAAATTAGGTTTCCGAGTCCTCGGTCCACGAAAAGGCTGTCTTGTCTTTCAACAGTTGGCACAGACTGTGTGTTTTGGTGGCGAAGTTGCGGACGAATTTACTGTAGAACTCCGCGAGCCCGAGGAATGAGCGGACGTCGTCTTTGTTCTGCGGGGTGGGTGCGGACCTGATGGCCTCCACGTTGGCTGTCTTTGGGGAGATGCCTGTGTCGCTGATTTCGTGCCCCAGATAGGTCACCTTGCGTAGGCCAAATCTGCATTTGTCCCATTCCGCTGTGAGTCAGTTTTCTGACAATGTGCGCAGCACTGTACGCAGAGTGGCGTCATGTTCTCCTTTGGTCTTCCCCATTACGAGGATATCGTCCTGGAAGTATAGGACTCCATTGACATCTCTGAATAATTTGTGCATTAGTTTCTGAAAAACGGCCGCAGCGGATGCGAGGCCGAATGGGAGACGCCGGAACCTGTAGCAGCCAAACGGGGTGATGAAGGATGTGAGCTTCCTGCACGAAGGGTGGAGCGACACTTGATGGTATGCTGCTGTGAGGTCGATAGCGGAGAACCATTTTGCTCCCTTGGTCTGGGCTAGCAGTTCGTTGATCTTTGGCAGCGGGAATTTGTCGACGATGATGTTTTTGTTGAGTTCTCGAAGGTCTATGCAAAGGCGTATCTTCCCACTCTGTTTCCGCGCCACGACCAAGGGCGCCAGCCACTCTGCGCTCTCTATCGGTTCAATGATGTCGTTGTCTTCTAGCCCCTGGAGCTCTAGTTGAACTGCCTCCCTGCAATTGAAGGGGATATTCCTGACCTTGTGGGAGACTAGCACTGCTTATCAAAAAGGGGGGGGACAGAGGGCTTAATCAAGAGGTCCAGCGTACTTGCCCTATCAGAGTGAACGCAAAAAAGAGGTACGCAGTTCCTCAGTATGCAGGTAGTGTCCCAGGCACCCAAAAAGGAGGGAATTCCTCCTTTTGGAACTGAGGCCCTCACACACCCAGCAAGCTAGGTGTCATGCTTCATCATATGGGTCTGCTCCTCGTCGGGTCGGCGCTGCAATACCCGACGGGCACCCATAGAGGGGCTCTTTGCCGGAGATCTTTTGTTCCTGCCGTAACGGTGCCATGGGTGTAAGAGACCTAGTGTGAGTGTAGATGTGCTGGAAGTGAATATAAAACAAGAGGGGATTCCTATGAGAGCAAATTTTATTCTAAATGGATCCCTACTTGATTAAAAATAGTGAGGAGAGGCGACTAACAAGCTACCAGGGTTCAAGAGGCGCTCTACTCCTTGATGGTCGACATGTTTCACGCCTGTGGCGTTTCTTCAGGACCGTGAGAAATGACTATCTACAGTGAAATGGGGTGTGCAACATGCCCCATAGCTAAAAATAAAACTTGTAATAGTGTGAGGATATTGCCTACTACTATAAGGATAAACAGGGTACTACCTGTTAGTACTGGGACAAACCTGCATTTAAGGATAATGGAAAACAACACTTGGTTATAAATCTAAAGGTAGATTGCCAAACAAGGTGCAAACCGCATTGTGAAACAAGGAAAACGGGGGGAGGGAGGTGCCCCCTGTAATTGTTCAGTAAAAGGCACAATGTGAGCGGTAACAAGAATGATAATTCATAAACCGCGAGTTAAAATTACAAATTACTTGAGTAGCAACATACAGATGAAAATAAATTAAGACAGCAATGAACAAGTATCCAGGTAATGAAGTGATATCTGGTGTATATCGCAATTCGTGCTTAAGTGGGGAGTGGTGAAGTAAACAATCTCCAACTCACCTAATAAGTATCAGAATGACGCCCCATCTGTTACAGCACTAAATACAGACATCTGTAGTAGGATGTCCGCTTCCACTAGAAGCCGCGCTAAACACCTACCCCTTCGTGCTGCAACCGGGATGGTGCTGAACGGTCAGAAGAGCTCCCTTCTTATGCTCCAAATGGAGCCTCATTAAGGACTGGCGGGAAACTAATCGGCCCCAGCTGCTGCCATGGCATGTCATGTGACTTACTCAAAAGTGAGTTGAGCATCCTGTTAGAGTGTCGCCCATCTTGGAACGGTTACATGTAAAGGTGTGAGAGGAATCTCCCAAGTTAACTACTGGGATCTAAACATGTAAAAATAGCCTAGTGGAACAGGAAACCACGCAAAGGATAACCGGTGAGCTTATTCATGCACAGACCCCCGCGTGTGGTTATAATTATATCATAACGTGTACCCTTCCAGAATAGTGAAGGCAGTAAATGCATGTCGCCCATCTTAGAGTGGCTAATGGTACATAGTAAACTAATAGATCCAATCTATTCCAATATCGACTTGGAGAGCAGGTATGCTTGGTATATCATTTCCATTGACATATTGCTGAATGAGCTGATGTTATAATTATAATGATGTGGCTAATTC
This sequence comes from Calotriton arnoldi, assembly GCA_963921515.1. Lineage (NCBI taxonomy): Eukaryota > Metazoa > Chordata > Amphibia > Caudata > Salamandridae > Calotriton > Calotriton arnoldi. The sequence goes on from CAWUFW010000015.1 coordinate 3,645,442, forward strand.
AGTTTATTGTTGAATATTACGTTAAAACAAAGAACTCCAAGGTATGTCATCGTTTAACCCCAGATGGTCTAGCCCTAGTCGATGCACCCATCGTTGCTCTATCTTGAATAGAGCTGCCTGCGTGATGCGCGGGTGTGCCTCCAGAATTAGCCAGTGTAAACTCTCCGGGGTATGATTTTGTTCCTTGAAATGTGTGTAGAGTTTTGTAGTGGTTTTCAGGCAACGAATGTTGCTTTTATGTTCAGAAATCCTGTTTTTTACAGGCCGCATGGTCATACCCACATATTTTTATCGCAAGGGCAAGTCAGTAAATAAATGCATTGAGATGTGTTGCAGTTAGTGTGGGTGTATATCTTCCAAGTGAAGGTATCTGTTAACGTTATCTCTTTGGTATGTTTAGTTTGAGGACATGCTGCACAAGAGCCACAGGGATAGTGGCCCTGAACCGGTGGGAGGTTCCATAAGGTTCTTTGCTTGCTTCTGTTGGATGACTTGGGTCGTGTATGTACCAGCATATCTTTTAAGTTGCTTGTGCGTTTAAAAGCGAACCTTGGTTTAGAGATCTCAAGAGATCCTGTGTTCAGGATATTCCAGTGTTTGTTTATAATTTTCTTTAGTCGGTTAGAACCTGGTGTGAATGAAGTCACACATGTTAAGATGTCACTGGGTTCTTTTTGTATTACTTCTAGCAAGGCCTCTCTGTTGTTATTCCTTGCTTTCTTTAAGGATTTCTCAATTTTACGTGGAGGGTAATGTCTCTCAATCAGGTTATTCCTCAGTGAATCCGCCTCAATCTTGTAATCTTTGACATCACTGCAATTTCGCCTGATACGGAGAAATTGCCCAAATGGCAAGTTGTCCTTCAATGCTCGTGGGTGATGGCTATTATAAGATAGCAAGCTGTTCCTATCTGTATGTTTTTATACAGGGAAGTTTGAAGGTGACCCTCTAGGATGCTAATCTTAAGGTCAAGGAACGGTATGCTAGTGGCTGAAATAGACCTAGTAAACCTTAGGTATTCATTCTTCGTATTAACCCAATTACAAAATTCCTCGCAGGTATTCAGGTCACCCCTCCAGAAGACCAGGATGTCATCGATATATCTTTTCCACAGGCTCAAGTGTTGTAGGTAGGGGTTACTCTGATGGTAGATTACTTCCTCCTCAAATGCCGCCATATAGAGGCAGGCTACACTCGGAGCGAAGGTACTCCACCTTCCTTGAGTATGATCTTATGGGTTAATTTTGACATCTTCCCGATGTTGCCACCGAAAACATCCGGAAACTCGGTCTTCAACGAGTCCAGCAGGGGCGGGTCGTCCGTCATGAGGAATTGAGTGTCGCCGCCAGGGTTGAGTTGTATGCCCAGAGCTCCTTGGTCGGCCCATCCAAGGACCGATGGCCCTGTGCGTGCAACATATAATTTCCCTGTGGTGTCTCTCCCTTTGAACTCGAAGCGTAGCCTCCGGAATCCGACCATAGGTATTTTTTCTCCCGTGAAGGTGACGGGATGGACATCCGTGGGGTGGAGGTGGTCGCCGACCACATGGGCAAAGTCCCTGTCCCATAGGTGTTTCTGGATGATCGTGTATGGCGAACCGGAGTCCGCAACCATGGCTATTTGTACACCTCCGATGGTCAGCATGCAGGACGGCTTCTTGGAGGTTCTGCTTTCAATGCCTAGGACTTGGTCCTCGATACAAAGGATACAATCCTGGTCCGTCTCTTCCGCTCCATCCTGGTCGTCGGACTCGTGCTGGACGTATTTGACTGTGGCCCCTCTGGGTTTGCGTCTGCAGACTTTGCCGAAATGTCCAATAACCCCACAGAAGGAGCATTTGACATGGAATGCAGGGCATTTTCTGTCGTCGGCCATGTGGGATTGGCTGCCGCACCTGTAGCAGGTTCCGCGTTTGTCCGTGGTGTTGCGGTTGGGCCCTGGGAACCGTGGCGTAGACTGTCTGGTGTTGGCTGAGCTCGAGCCTGCAGTGGTTTTTACATTCAGGACTTTTCCGGTCCGTAATCTTGCACACCGTGGGTTTTTGTTCGCTTTCTTTCTTGGCGGCGAGCGCGCACCTTTTTGACAGTTCCGCTTTCTTGATGATTGCGATGATTTCGTGGAGGGGCGCTTCCCCACTGACCCACAGCTTCTCCTGGATGCTGGTGTGGGTGGTGTGCATTATGATCTGATCACGTATAAAGTCGTTGTGCAGGGTCCCAAATTTGCAGTTTATGGCTAGCTTCTTGAGGGCTGCTACATAGTCTTCCACTGTTTCGAAGTCAGCCTGTTTCCTTTGGAAAAAATTGTACCGATCGATGGCTGTGCAAATGATGGGCTGGTAATGGCTGTCTAAGTCTTCCAAGGCGTGTTGGAAGACGTCTTCGTCGGCGGCGGCTCTGGGTTTCTTCACCATGTTCCCCTAGACCCGCAGTCCTTCTGGTCCCAGGTTATGTAGCATGATCTTCTTCCTGCGCTTGCTTGAGAACGCTTCCTCACCTTCCTCCTCCAGCGCCGATAGGTAGTTCAGGAAGTACTCCTTCCAGTCGGCCCACTTCATGGCCGGTTCCCCTGGTTTGGGCAGAAAGGGAACGGGGTTCGTCAGCGAGAAGGTCTGCGCACACATGGTGGCTGTAACCGTGGATGTCCTGGTGGTACCCGGAGTTCCCTTGGTCGCTGCGGCCCTTGTGGTGACACAGCTTTGGGGCTAGGACTGTTCGGCCAGGTGCTGGCTGGGGATGGCTCCACAGATGGTCGCGGAAGCTGGCACCGGGTGGTGGTGGTGGCGGCGTAGAGGCACGCGCTCCCTACTGTGTGGCCACCCTCCCCTTTGACTGAATGGGCTGCTCACCGGGAAGGACGCCTGCGCGTCGGTGTACGCGCCGAAAGTCTGGCGTGGCACTAGGAAGTAGACGAGTTGCTCCTGGACCCTCGAGGTCAGTAAGGTACGTGAAGTTGCAGGGGTTACTGTGCGCCGACGTGCGCACCGAGGGTCTGCCGCGTGGGATGGCTGCCCACTGTGAGTGGTGTCGGTACTGAGGTCCCTCAGCCGGTAATGACGAGGTGTGCCCGCTCTCCCTCTCCTTGAAGCTGTGCGGTCCGAGCCGCGGTGGTTCTTCCGCCTCGTCGCCACTGTAGAATGGCCCCCCACCGGTAATGACGATGCGGGACGCAAGGTGCTTGTACTGTGCTCTTTATTTAATTAACAGAGAGGAGAGCGCCACCATTATCCACTCCGCGCCGCGATCATAATCCTGCCCCCCGCGTCACTCCCGCGACACTACAATGTCGAGTGGCACTACGAAAAGTGCAACTGCCGGTGGACAATGGAAGCCGTGGGATACCGACCTTTGAGCACTATTACTTGGTGGCACAGCTCCAGTGACCTGCCCGCCGGTTAGCGGGACGTCTCACTGAGGAACTGGGCCTACCTACTCCAGACCGAGCGCAGCGTGTAGTGCAGGAGACCTTCCTCCCACGTGCGTGACCCCCTCGGGGGTCCTATAATCTGCTGCGAATAGCATGCAACAGTTTTCATTGCAGCCTGCGTCTCATGCCGCACATCCCCCAATACTCCCCTGAAATTTGATTACGTTCCATTGCCTCAGTTTCGAGTATGATTGGGAGAGAGGGCCTGTCGACATGGGAGGCTGTGGGGGTGGACACATTGGGAGCATTGTTCCAGGACAGCACGCTCATACCGGCTGGTCACTTCCTGGCACATGGCTGCCTGTTAGCCGAAATGGGCCAGATGTGGCGCATCACAGATACTGAGCCGGACCACGCCCACTAATACACACACTCCACATCATGGGCAGCGGTTGCCAACTAATCACATGGTTTGTCCGAGCCGTGGATTACACTGAACATGACCCGTTTTTACCGACAGATAGGAGCTGGGAGGGAGACATAGGCCAAGAGCTAACAAAGAAAGAGTGGTAGAGGGCACTTATATAACCAAGAAAACTGTCACTAAATGCTAGGTTTCGCTACATACAGCATCACATCCTGCGTAGGGATTATCTTGCACCGGTGAACCTCCACCATATGTTTGGGTCTTCCTCTGGCTGTCCTCGCTGTCAACCACTGTGTTCAGGCATGGCGCACATGTTCTGGAGCTGCCCGGAGGCAGTAACACTGTGGGGGGGTGTGGGGGACATGGCAGGTGCACCAACAGTGGTGACATACCGAAATAATGTGTGTACTATGGAGGGCTCATTATTGTTGAAGCGCTCAAAAAACTGCGAAGGCTATGAATCGTTTCATTGATCTAGCATTGCTGATGGCCCACAGACTCCTTGCAATGCATTGGAAGGCCCTGGTGTTGCCAGGCCTGGCTCACTGGTGCGCAGCGACACTAAAGTGGGGAAAGCCTGAAGCTGTGGTATTGAGGCGCAAAGAGGTGCGTGGGCTGCGCAGGATCCCCATAGCCGCAGATTGGGAGGTACTGCTCCATGGCTTACAAGAATATAGGGAGGAACTAATTGGTTAGTGCGCTGGCATGTCAAACTCCAGTTCCACCCACTCGCACTTGGTATAAACAAGCTTCCTACCCCCTCCCTCTCCACCCTCCCTTCCTCCAGCCTGGGTAAACAAGCCACGTGACGTGTGGAATGATCAAGTAATGCATTATCAACTCACACCCCAGTGACCGCCATTAAGCAGAGGTGTAAATGATAATATCAGGGAAAGATGGAAAACTTACTGCGCCATCCAGGGTATTCAGAAATGTGATAATGCTGCTGATTTGACCTGTTGTTTCGAATTGTTCAAAAGTTATAGCAAAGAACCAACGACTCCTGTTACGTATGTTGTGTCGCAATACATGTATACTGCATGGGATGGGAACGCTATTTATATATATGTTGCACTGATCTAGCGATGATTATTATGTATGTGTACAACTGCTGAAAATCAATAAAATTGGTTAAAAAATATATAGAACAAACTACAAAGTAGTACATAGATGGGTTCGACACGAGAAATTATAGTACACATCTAGGTGCAAAACTGGGCACTTAAATTACATTTTAGGTGAAAGGCCCTACAAAGGTAGAGATATTGGTACAGAATGTGCAGAAATAATGAACCTCGGTTTCCAATAACATTAAATATTACATATGTAGGTGAAAAACATGCAGTTATTATTACAGTGCGAGTTTGAGAGTGAAAAATAATATTAGAAATCTTGGTGCAGAATCTGTAGTTGGATTATAATTCCCGGATAGAAGTAACCTAAGCATAACTTTTAAAAAAGTACGATTGTAAATCAAAATTCCTGATGTAGAGTGGCTGCTTCTGTTTTAAATACAGAACATGGTTACACATCATACGTTTCAGGCAAATGGATTTTTGTGCGAGGCCGGATGGCCTTGCAGCTCTGCACAGTCCTGCAGCTTTTCGGAGACGGAAAATTTCAGTTCTTTGTTTTGTTATTGCGACTGTCAACTTACAGCTCTGATAATAATTTGATGATCTGGCAAACACTGTTATTATTACCATTCAAAATGCTAGCTTTCCTAGCCCTATGCCTGACACATGTACACACACTCTAAACAGTTGGTGCTCTCATGCTGGCATACAATCAGGCCTGACTTAGATGTAACAGCTATGTGGTGCTTGGAAAGTCATAGCAAGCAACGGAAGATTGGGCCCAAACAGGCATGCTACTCCTCAGAGTAGGGAACATTGCAGGAACACCTGGGTGATGATGTATTAAGACGTGAAATTTAATAAATGTGAGGTGGGGTCGAGAGTGCGAAGGGGGCACCACTCCTCCTGCCTAAGATGGCTGCAACCCCTTCGGTTTCCCTTCTCTGTCTCAAGGTTTACCCAATTTTGGATGACCACTGAGCTCACAAGTGCTTGTGGGTCTGAAGGAGGAGAGATTTAGGTGCCCCTCAATATGCTTGACCACCAATCCCACAATGCATTCAGGGAAGGGGGGATGCAGTGGAGCCTGACAAAAACAAACCCCACACCAATGTGAAAGGTAGGGATTTACAAAAATAGAAGAAGTATTGCCCCTTTAATTTTTTTGGTCTGGCCTAGAAAGTTTCAGTTGTCTTGTGAGCCTCATGCAAAAAATAAGTACCTATATACATACATAGAGGATCTTTGGATTATCCCTCTTGATCCATTGGTCTATTCAACCATCATTCACATTTTGCTTCCACGAACTACAGCATCCCGCGAGGTCCGATGGGTCAACCCCCTTCAGCTATTGACTCTCTTGCATTTTTGTGCATACTGTATCCTTATGTGTGTGTTTAGACTGTCTTAAATTCAAAGTCAATAACCTTTTCTTTGCAATAATCGGAATCATGTTTTCCTGTGATGAACATTAAAATTAAGAAGGCTTTCTCTATTCTAAAGACACTTGCCTGCGTGGAAGCACCCATACTGTTGTAGAAAAATTATATGTTATGGTCAGTTTGTTTCCTAAATTTAAAATGTTTATTTCAAGCACATGGCCCCACTACTTGGTAGCAGCTTGTTTTCTCTTTTTTTATTCTTATTTTTGTGTGCTAAGTTAAAAGCTGTGTGAAGCTAAAAGTTATGCTCTACCCTTTGGCCCGTAGAGTCTATTGGTATTCCTGTGTTAAATTATGAACTCCTCTTCTTTGTATATAACAAATATAGAAAAACAACATTTGGTTGAAGGTGTGATGTGCATAGTGTCTTAAAAACAGTTTCAAGTGTTTTTGTTATCTTTTATTAGATAATGGCGGGCAAACGTTGTCCGGCGGGAACAACTGGCCACTCCGAGGAAGGAAATTGACGCTGTGGGAGGGAGGAGTCCGAGGTGTTGGCTTTGTAACCAGCCCTTTGCTGAAACAGACAGGAGTCACCGTTCAAGAGTTGATCCACATATCTGATTGGTTGCCAACTCTGGTGAACTTGGCTGGAGGCTCCACCAATGGCAGCAAGCCTCTTGATGGCTTTGACGTGTGGCAGACTATAAGGTAAGGTGACATTGCAGGCGCCTGAAGCATGAAGAAAGGACACCACCACTTGGTATTGCCCTCTGCTTTAGTGATTCTCGGTTAAGCCTCACAGTAGTAATTAATTATGTGGAGTTTTTCCATAGGGATTTGTGCTTTTTCTTTAAATTAATGGTCTAGCAATATTTAGAGCTGCAGTTGTTAATGCATTTTTTCTGTGCAAACAGTGCAGGGAGGAAATGGGAATGTGTTACTAATAACACAGGGCTCTTTAGAGCCTTTTAGCAGCCCTCCCAGCGGGGCAACTCATATTTCCAGTTAATGAGACATTTGTTTCCTATTTACTGCTGGTGGAGGGCATTGGTTCCAGTCTTTTCGACAGTAACACACTTCTGGGATTCCCGAGGAGAATTAAAAAGAACTATATTCCATATCCGATTTCAGTTTGCCAGTATAGTAGGCTTGTTGTTAGTAACAGTCTGTTCAAGTGAGGAGCTCGGACGATAAAGTCGTGAATCACTGTGCAGAGGAAGAAGGAAGCGGGCTTTGCAAGAACAGAGATTAGTCGAGTGCCAGATGTGGGGTCAACAGTGGGTTTGTTTAATGCCTGTTTATTCTTTCTCCTTAGTCCTTTGCAGTAGTACGGTACTTTGTGTCTGCGTCTTAGAAGAGAAATCTCCTGTCATGTTCTTTTGAGGAAAGGTCTTAAAACACACAGTCCTTTTTGCTAGGTTTTGTGATAGGGCCGCAGAGCTTCATAGTTTATGTACCAGACCTGGAGAAAGTAAAACATTTCAGGCGATTATGAGCAAAATTCACAAGTGAAACAGAACTCTTAACTACAAAGTGAGACTAGGTTCTGATGGATACTTCTGCCCGCAGATCCTTTTCGTATTGAATCCCTCCAGGTGCCAGTCGCTAACGTTGGTTGCTTTTTTCTGAGCCCTTTGGCACTGATCGAAAGCTCTTCACCCGCAATGAATCTGTGCTGTACCGACTTCTAAAGTGACATTTTTAGACAGTGTTCTAGGGATGGATGTCCTGAAGACTACAGGCTTCAAGCCGTACTAATACTACAGGAAACAGATGTTGGTTAAGGACCTTCGTGGTGATTGGTATCTCAGAACCAAGCATGATTCGAAGTCGTACAGCAAATGCTCTCAGAAACACCCGAAGGTCATCAGGGAGGCGGAGGCAAAGCTGTATACTGCCTATCACAAGAAATGGTCCTGCTTGGCTGTTCCCTCTCCAAGTAGCAATCCCAGTTGAGGCCCCCATCCTTGCGTAAGTCTGAGATGAAGCCCAAGGACAGATCTCATTGCAAACACAAGAAGTCCGGACTGGAGTCCTCTCCATTGTTCCCGCTCCAGGGAGAGATTGCATTATTGGTACTTTAAAGGCCTGATTCTGCCCCTGTTATCAGAGTCTGACCCCATTCAACACCTGCAACCCTTGTGCCACGAATTTCCCAGGCCAATCTTAGCTGTGCAGCAGGTAGAAGCCTTCAAGGAGGTAATGCTGCAGCGTTCCCAGATGTGCTTTCAGGCCCCAGAAATCTGCCAGCTCCCAAGTTGAACTTCCCCCCTATGACCCTGTTAAACCTCTGCTGGACTCCTCACCAGTGCTGGACCATGCCTCCAGTCCTTTGCTGGAGGCCATTCTGGTTCCAGTCAGGTCTGTCCTCGGCCCAGTGGCGCTGGTGCTGGCTCTAACTCCTGACCTCAGATCCGGACCTAGGTTTGGCTAGATCGCGGTCAATTTCTTGCTATTAGATTGCTAAGGCTTAGCCAGTTGTGGTAGAATAATTTCTGGCAGTGCCCGTGTCTTTGGCCAGTATGTTTAGTGACTTGAGGCCCTCTTTGGCCCAGGTTCAGATGCCATAGAAGACCCATATGATGGAGATGATGCTGAGGAGGCAGAAAATCACTATACTATTGATGCACTATATTTAGACCTCCAAACCAAAATAAATATATGCTTGCCACTCTACCATGCCCTGTGTTCTCACCGATCATGTGATTTGAAATGTCAGAAGTGGTGTTATGAATGTTATCATTTAACATGGTATAAGTGATGGAATATGCAAGAGTATAACTAGTGCATGGAGAAGGGGCAAGTTATAATTAATGTAGTGTGGCGAGTGATGCGACAAGACTGTGTACGGAGGTACGTGACAAAGTAATTTGAAGGTGGTGCGTAAATTCTAAATTTAGGTTATGACCATAATTTTAGAATTTCTAATGTTTGTATAGTTTAAGTTGGGTTTGTATAGAAAGAATAAATAAAGTTTTCCTAACTATAACTTAGCTTCAATCTTTGTTTTTTTCATTGAATTTAAATGGTTTTAATTTTTACATAGAAATGTTTCAAATCATAATGTTGCGTGTCATTCAGATGAGTGTTGTTAAGTGGAGTGTTGTACAGTATAGTGGAGGACAGCGTCATAGAGTGTAGTGTCGTAGAGTGTAGTGTTGTACAGTGGAATAGAGTGGAGTGGAATTACGTAGTGTACAGTTGAGTAAAGTGTTATACAGTTCAGTGTTGTGGTGTGTCGTATAGTGTAGTGGAGTATCGTAGAATGGAGTGGTGTGTCGTATAGTGGAGGGGCATGTAGTACAGTTGAGTGTCATTCAGTGGAGTGTGGTTGACTGCAGTGTCATGGAGTTGACTGTCGTCGAGTAGAGTATCATTCAGTGGCATAGTGTTGTACAATGCAGTGGCATAGAGTGGAGTTCAGTGGAATACAGTGTCGTATAGTACAGTGTTGTCGAGTGGAGTATCGTGCAGTAGAGTGTCATACAGTGGTGTGTCATACAGTGGACTGGTACAGTGTCATACAATGGAGGAAAGTGTTGTACATTGGAGTTCTGTGTCATATAGTGGAGTGGCGTGTCATAGAGATGAGTGGAATGGCGTGTCTTGTAGTGTCATACAGTTTAGTACAGTGCCATAGAGTGGATGGGCATTGAGTGGACTAGAGTGTCATAGAGAAGCATGCATACAGTGTTGTAGAGTCTTGTAGAGTGGAGTTGCATAGAGTACAGTAGGATGTCGTACAGTGGAGAGGCGTAGAGTGGCATAGAGTGAGGGAAAGTGTCGTGCAGTGGAGGAGACTGGAGTGGCGTAACCTAGTGTGGGAGTGGAATATAATAGAGTGGATTTGCGTGCCATAGAATAGAATGGTGTGGAGTAGAGTGGAGTGGCGTAGAGTGGAGTAAAGTGTCAAAAAATGGAGTGGCCTCTCGTACAGTAGAGTGGAGTGTTGTAGACTGTTGGAAAGTCTCGTAAAGTGGAGTAGAGTGTTGTACAGTGGAGTGTACGGGCATAGAGTGCAGTACAGTGTCATACAGTTGCATACAGTGTAGTAGAGTGGTGTAGAGTGGACGTGTATAGAGTAGAGTGTTGTACAGTGCAGTGGAATAGAGTGGAGTGTCGTACAGTGGGGTCAAATGTCATAGAGTGGAGTCAAGTGGAATAGCGTAGAGGGGAGTGGCATGTCGTATAGTAAAGTGGCCCAGAGTAGAGTGGAGTGGCGTAGCATATACTGGAGTAAAGCGTCGTGGAGTGGCGTGTTGTACAGTGGAGTGGTTGGCTTGTCGTAGAGTATGGGAAATTGTCGTAGAGTGGAGTGGCATAGAGAAGAGTATGGTATTGTATAGTGTGGTAGAGTGTGATATAGTGGAGTGTCAGAGTGTAGTGGTGTCGAATGGCATACAGTGTCGTGGAGTGGAGTGGACTGAAGTAGTGTATTATAGAGTGGAGTAAATTGTGGTGGAATGTCGTAGAGGGAGCTGTTTAGACTGTTATAGTGTGGAGTAGAGTGGACTACAGTGTTGTACAGTGACATCGACTGGAGTAAAGTGTTGTATAGTAAAGTAGCATAGAGTGGAGTAGAGTTTGGTAAAGTGGAGAGGCGTTGAGTAGAGGGTCATAGAGCGGAGTAGAATCGAGTGGCATAGAGTGCAGTGTGGTACAGTTTCATGTTAAAGAGTGTTGTATTATAGAGTATCATGGTGTAGAGTGTTGTGGGGGTAGAGTACGCTACTACACTGTATGCAGTTCCAGAGTGGAGCAGCTTACAGTGGAAAGGCATTGACTGGAGTGGCGTACATTGGAGTGGGTTAGAGTTGAATGGCATACAGTGGAGTGCCGGGCAGTGGAATACCATACAGTGGATTGACATAGAGTGGGGTAGCGTACAGTGGAGTGGCATACAGTGGAATAGCGTTGAACAGAGTACCTTACTGTAGAGTGGGGTACAGTCGAGTGGCGTAGAGTGGAGTAGCATAGAGTAGACTGGTATATAGTGAAATAGCATAGAGTGGAATGGTGTAGAGTGGAGTAGCCTACAATGGAATAGCATACAGTGGAATGGCATACAGCGGAATTGCGAAATTTGGAGTAGGGTAGAGTGGAGTTGTGCACAGTGGAGTGGCGTAGAGAGGAGTGGCATAGATTGGAGTGGTGTACAGTAGAATAGTGTATAGTGGAGTGGTGTGCAGTGACATACAGTGGAATACCGTGGAGTGGAGTGGCGTACAGTGGAATAGTGTACAATAAAGCACAATGGCCTACAGTGGAGTGGGGAAGAGTGGAATAGCATACAGTGGAGTGATTTAGATGGGAATACCGTAGAGTGGAGCGGGTAGTGGCGTAGAGTGGAATAGCATACAGCGGAGTGACATACAGTGCAGTAGCATACAATGGAGTTCCATATAGTGGAATAGCGTTGAGTGAAGTGTCGTACAGTGTAATACCGTAGAGTGTTGTAATGCAGAGTGGAGTGGGGTACATTGGAGTGCTATTGAGTGGAGTGGAGTTGCGTAGAGTGGACTGGTGTACCGTGTAATAACATACACTGGAGTGTCATAGAGTGTAATGGCGTGGAGTGGAGTTGTGTACATTACAATGGCCTACAGTGGAGTGGGGAAGAGTGGAATAGCATACAGTGTAATAGCGTACAGTGCAGTGGCGTAGAGTGAAATAGCGTAAAGTGTAATATCGTACAGTGGAACTGTGTACAGTGGAATAGCATAGGGTGCAGGGACGTACAGTGGAGTGTCGTAGAGCGTAGTGGCGTAGAGTGTAATTGCGTATAGTGGATTGGCATAGAGTGGAGTTGCGTGCAGTAGCAGACGTAGCATGAAAGTTGGTGAACAGATATAGATGTAATGTGGCCGGAATATATATTATGAGGTGTAATCGTTAATTTTTGGTAGGTGTAAATCCTGTGCGTGTTGTAAAAGTTATAAGTGTTAAAATATATAGTTATATCTTGTGCCGCAGTATACTGCGGTAATTTCGCAGTATACTGCTGTACATGCAGATAAGAAGGCAGTATCTGATTGGCTAATGGCTGTCTTTACAAAACACAAAGGCAGCTATGTAGTTTACAGCACAGTTTCCCTGCTTTCTGGGTTAGGGCTTTAGATATAGGTAAATAGTAGGTTTTATTGTTGTTCTCTACCTAATAACGCTTTATTAAAATGATAATGGGTAGAGAAATGTATTTATATTTTTCTATATATTTTTACAGCACTTTACAGAGAACCGGGCAATTTAAAAAAAAAAAAATTAAGTAGCGCAGTAGTGTGTAGGTATTATTGTAGTACTCGTAGACATTTTCTAAAGAATTTAATATGTTAAACATTACAAATACACTGTAGTATATTATATTTGTAAAATATAGTGTAGTATGTATTTTCAATTTTTTATCATATGCTTTTTTTTTCTCAGTATTGCGGTACTTCCTAGGAAGTACCATAGTATCCCGTAAATATTTTCTAAAATATATAGATACTTATAAATAATTTTCCCTACTTATTATCACTTTAAGTGGTAATAGGTAAGGAAAAATTATCAAACCTAATACTTACCTACATCCTGTGCTTAATTTGAGCCAGTGGTTTCCGGTGCTCAGCACCGGTAATTAATTGTCAACACCAGCACTTATGACAGTCTACCACATGATAGCGCTGTTTATCTAATTTAGAGATGAGCACAACAACTGTTGTTTATTAATTCAATATACATTTAAAATGGCTAATATTTGCCACCCTAGCCATTACTATAATTTGGGAGGGCTTGAATAGTCTGGATTGTCACAGTTGTAGTCTGAGGGTTAGTAGTTTTGTTGGTACGGTCATTGGCAGCGCTGGCAGGGGCAATCGGTGGTGCAAGCAGCAGTGGCCTCCTGATGAGGGAACTGGCACTTATTTTTTGCAAATTTAGTACTGCATGTTTCTGAGGCCCTAACCTAGAACTCAGGGAAAGTGGCCTTAAAACAACATGGCTGCCTTTAACTTTTGTTAAGGCAGTCATTAGCCAATTACATAATGCCTTGTCATCACTATGTACTACAGTAGTTTTGCGAACTACTGTAAAACTAGCGTTACAACAGATATCCCTATGGTTAAATGCCTTAAAACTTAAAAAATACTTTTACCTGACCTGTAATACCAAAATGAAACATCTGCATACCATAATCTACAATCCTGCCAAATGTAATGGAAATACAACTGGGCATTTGGCTGCTACATGGGAGTACAATGTCTATGGAAAAATGCATTGATGCCCAAATGCGTTTTGGATTCCCCCCCCTTTTATCTTTGCACCCCCTTGACCAATCATCGCAAAACTTTCCATCCTCTGCCAATGTAGAAAAAGCAATCGGTCTGGAAAGTTCATTGGAAATTCGTGCAAAGTTATTTGGAATTCCCTATTATAATATATGTATATTTTACATTATGTACTAGCGGTCGCCAGTAGGTAGTTATAGTTAGGACCTAGATTCCATAGGAAAAGCATTTTTGTTTTGCTAATAACTTTGGCGCTGTTTGACGAATCTTCACAGCATTTTCATAACTAGTTTGCTACTCATTTCGGCTGCTGTTTGGAAAGTTTCAGGGTGATTCGTCAAGCGAGGGCGAGAAAAAGGAGGGGGGCAAAACACGGTTTCCCCTATGCAATTTCCAATAGGGATTTTGAACACATATATATGCATTATTGTAAGGAAGGACTGCAATACATTAGCCATCTGCATGTCAGCTTAGTAAAAGTTGCCTTTCTGTTTCCCCGTAATATTTCTATTTTAGGCTAAAGAAATTACAATTATTTGGCAAGAACACGTATCGGGTAGACGTGGGCACTTCTATTTGGATAAATTGCAAATGCAACATGCAGAGATGGCGACCGAAGAATTGATTGATTTGTAGTTACTTGAAGGGCAAGAGTCCTTTTTTTTCTGCTTACATGACACCATCCAATGGGAGTGCTTTGTGATGAGTTCAAATATTGCGGTCACAGAGACATTCACTTCGTGTAACAGGCATTGATAAAGGCATGATGGCCAAAACGAGTTTGCCTGCTTTTAAGAAAATAAATATTGGAATATTTGAGTGCCCGCATTTTCCTTTGGGAAGCTTTGTGAATATATATATTACCCAGTAGCAGTCACCACTGGGTAGTTATAGTTAGGATCATATTTCCATAGGAAATGTCTTTGTGTCCCTAATAACTTTGCCGCCGTTTGGGGAATCTCATGAAACTATCCCAAAAAAGTGCTATTTTTTTACTAGTTTGCCCATGGAAAGTTTCGGGGGTGACCCATCAAGCAGAGGCCAAGAAAAAGGTGTTTCCGCATTCATTGGTGTTAGTAAACGGCAGGTGTTGTCTGCCCGGTGACTACATGGGCATTCATCCACACCTTCACCAGACATTACTATGTAGACTCTCAGGTCTGCAGGAAGTGCTGTTTCACTTGCTCTATTCTACAGGAGTTCCTGGTGTAAAGTCCACTCCTCAGACCATCCACGTTGAGAGAGGTACTGCTTTGAGGTTAGAAATATCCATCAAATTGATAAGTTACTTACTTTCAGTTACACTCTTTTTAATGGATTCTCTAACCTCTTCTTCCTCGTTGCCTGCCCTCCTCCCTGTTTTGTGGAATGGAGCACCTTGTTATATTCTGCACAAGGTCACGGTTCTTAATCTGTTTATGGTGCTTCAAGTCTAGGGACACAAAATGATTTGTTTTAAACTGAGGTTAGTGTTCAGGGGTGGTACCTATATATGGCTCTGAGCTGTCACTACCAAGGTGGAACAAAGCCAACACTTTATTCTTAATTATTCTGGGTTTAATTCAGCATTCTTTTAGAAAATGCCCTATCCTTCCACAATACATGCACAATTTCAGTGCGCATCTTTTTTTCTCTTTTCTCATTTGATAGAGGGCCCCTTATGATGCCTACTTGCATATATATGTTCAATAGTTTCTCAAGTTGGACTTTCTAACTGAAGACATACAACTAACAGTCTTGTATTTGATTTAATTTTCTCTGAAAGAAAGAGATGTTATTTCATTGGAATACTGAATGTATTCTCTGAATGGCATTCAAAAAGACAGTGATCTAACTGTATCACTAAGTCTATAAACCCCGCACACTTAGCTGGCAGAATTCACTCCCTATTCAGGACATCTTTCAGTTCAGTTGGAACCGCTGAATAAATAAATATACAGGCTAAGAAGTCACAGTTACCAAATGATCAAACATAGTAATGTAACTCAACAAATCTTAATGACCCTACTTAAAGTTCAGCACTTCATTATCCAAAGAGAGAATGTGTAACTTTCTACAAAACAATTCCTACATCTGGAAATTAGGTGGGGGGTTTTTAGTACAAACAGGAAAATGGCGCTCAAGCTATTGCGTATGCTAACTATAGATTTGTGTGCATGCGGTGCTGCCAGGTCAGGGGAATAACCCGATAACCCCTGGGAATTGTATGAATCGCAGGATTCACACTGTGAAATGAGTATTGTCCTGGGCACACGCGGTGAGTGTATTAACAGAACGTTAGTCTGTTTGCAGTACGTTATAGTAAATGCGAGGTCGGCATCAGTATTGGAACCGAAAAGTTTATTTCTATTTCAACACCAGTTGTGTTAGATACAGAAACCAGCCGACACGTGTTTCGTCACTGGGATAAGTCCCGTGACTCATCAGGGCCTGATACCGGTGATAATTCCAATCGGATGAGGAGAGCTGGAGCAACTAGGCAGGAAAGCGCTGGATGCGGCGCCACCGAAATTTTACTGCGAGGGTGCTGTGTCGCGGGCTTTGGGTTGCCGAGAAATAATACGAGGTACCGTCTAGGAGGGTGTAGCCTCTAGGAAACTGTAGAGTCCTGTACTAGAGGTGACGGCTGTCCAGTGTCCGGCGTGTGTCCGGGAGTTGGAAGTTTGCACGGTCAATTGCGGACACGTGAGCCCGAGTGCGGGCAAAACGTGGGTAGCTATAAAGGTGGCGGGTGTGGACGCCGCAAATAACTGGAGTCCGGAGGAAGAAGCACGTCTGACACTGGAGCCGGGGAGGCTGTTAGGACGTAGAATACGTCCTGCCTAGTTGCTCCAGCTCTCCTCATCCGATTGGAATTATCACCGGTATCAGGCCCTGATGAGTCACGGGACTTATCCCAGTGACGAAACACGTGTCGGCTGGTTTCTGTATCTAACACAACTGGTGTTGAAATAGAAATAAACTTTTCGGTTCCAATACTGATGCCGACCTCGCATTTACTATAACGTACTGCAAACAGACTAACGTTCTGTTAATACACTCACCGCGTGTGCCCAGGACAATACTCAATTCCTACATCTGCTCAGCGAAAGAAGATAAGTTATACTACAATTGCTCATTTCTGTTTTTTAACAAAAAGTAAATTAAAAAGAAAATAAACCTTTATCGTTTTCATCAAACACAAAAAACAAAGTGGCATCGTTAACAATGTGTCACAATGAATCATTAGCAATAATACGATCATATTCACAGTGATGGCACGGATATAGTTGGATATCAGTACACAATATGAACCACAGGAGTAACAGCTATCAGGGTGCAATAGTTCATCAATGTCCCTCAACCAGTGCTTACCAGGCCTTCCCCGCTGGCTAGGGATGTGCCGCTATCCGCCACACCATCCTCTGACTCGCCGTCCTCCTCTCCCAGAAATCTGTCACCAAGCACCGCCAAACCTCCAGATCGGCTTGTAGTTTTGCATTTCTGCGGGTCCATTGAAGATGTAGTTTCTCTGCAAGCGACCATTCCGAAACATCCCGAACCCACAGGTCCTCTGTCGGGGCCCTAACTCCCATCCAGGTACTGTCTACCCTCCGCCTTGCCAACACTAGAGCCAACTGCAAAAAGCGGTAGGCCAACTTACACTTCCTAGGATAAACAATATTCCCCAATAAACAATGCTGAGGAAGGAGGTCACATGCCAGGCCAGTTGCCCGCAGCAACTTACCCACCACTACAGACCAGAAGTCCCCCATCAGTGGACATCTCCATGCCAAGTGCATAAAATCCGCATCCACAGAGCCACACTGGGGGCATGCAGATGACCGGTCTGAATTAAACCTATGCATGCTCACTGGTGTCATATATGTACAATGTAAAAAGTGTAAATGGAATGAATCTGCCATATCCAGAGACAGATTTCAGTAACACCCATATCCTGGCCAAATCCACATCCGATCCCCCAAGTCCACTTTTCAAGCTTGTCGTACCTAAAGCTGCCCATGCACCACATCCGCTTGCATCACTCTACACATCAAGGAGACAAGATAACCCCCGTAACCTGGCAATAGCAAAGCACCCAGTACATCCAACACCAATGGCGCCAGCCAAGAAAGACAACCAGAGCTGTTTGGCTGTCTCAGATATGCCCACTGTTAGAAATGGGATCTCTGGTTGGCTAAGGCTTGCGCCAAAGCCAGGCAGAGACCACCACTCTAGTCAGGGCGAGGGAGTTAAACGCCAAAGATAACCCCTGCTCACCCCCTTGGTAGCTTGGCACGAGCAGTCAGGCTTATCCCGGTGGCAATGTGTAAAGCATTTGCGCAACACACACACAGCAACAACATAGTAGGCACACCACAAAAGGAACTCCACACAAGGTTATATATAAAAATAGCCTTTGTATTATCATAAAACACATTAGAATAGTACTCGCATAATATACATCCTGCCACCTGGCACTAGGTCATATTTACAAGGGATTATTTACACCTGACAGGGCCAACTGGACCACTGTCAGAACCAGCACAAAGCGAACTTAGTAAGTGTAGCACTTATAATAAATGTAGCACACATAAACGTACAACCAGTAATCACTGGTAACGACTGTACTCAGCATCATCCTGTAACATAAACCACATTATGCACAGTATCACATTAGGCGCGAATTACATTCTGCGCCAACCTCACCAGCATAAACACATTATACAATTATCTCATAAGTCTAAACACATTAGACCCTAACCTCCTAAGCATAACTCACATTAGGGGTAAAACTCACAGTAGAGAATCATCTCACTAGCATAAACCACAGTATGCCAATAACCTCATACAAAAACCATAGTAGAGGCATAAATCAGGGTGCGTGAATCACACTGCATGCATCACATTTCCTAGCACCACATAATCACATTAGGGCCTGGCGCCTATAAACCTCACAGTCCCCCTGGCCAACTGGCCTTCTCAAAAGGCGCTCAAATGCCCTATGTCCAAGAGTCAGGGCGCGCTGCCTATGCAGCGAAATCCAATTGTGCGCACTTTGCGCAGGCCTAAACGTAGCAGCTGGCACTAAGTGCTGCGCAGCTGTGAAAGTATGGTGCAGAGGAGTGCATCTCACTCCTAACTCATCTCTCAATAATGGCCCCAAAGAATGTATGGCCTAAACGCTGCAGCTGGCACTAATTGCTGCGCAGCTGTGAATCTCAAAGGAGGCCTGGCACTACGGTGCCCTCCTGTACAAATGTGCGCAAAACGTTGCAGCTGCCCGCGCTGCTGCGGTGCAGTTGTGAATCAATAATAGGCCCTGGCCCAACTGCGCCCTCTGGAGTCACTGGGGCTCTGGCAACAAACATGCCCCATGTTGCAGCTGCCCTCTGGCAAGCTGGGCAGCTGGAGATATGGCCAACTGGGGAGATCACGGCCCCTCTGGGCCCTCTATACCAACGTGTCCCCCTCGTTGGAGCCACACGGGCTCTCAAAACAAAACATGCCCAACAGCGAGGGCACCGACACGGAGCCTGGGGAAGCAACAATGGGGCAGGCACCGATAGTGTGCCTCGACATACCCCCCCTCCCCACCAGCTCCACTCACCGGACTTCTTGCTCCAATGCGGCGGGGCTCTCTCTGGACTCCACTGGTCTCCTGCTCCGGTCCCCAGGCTGGTGCAGCACACGCGGGGTTCCTCCTGGACGGCGGGCGGGGCTCTCTCAGCTCATGAGAGCCACGTGCAGACTTGCCGGTTTCTCTTCGCCAGGTCCCCCTTCCTGGGACCGGGTCTTCATCACCGACCTCGCGAGGCGCTGCAAGGCACCACTCTTCACCCGGGCCCCCTCCTGGGCCCCGGGACTCACTGCACCGCCCGCGACTCTGCATGACTTCTCCGGCGGCGGGGCGGGACTTCCTCTGCCAGCTCCGCCCAATGCCAGGCAGCCTTGCCTGGCTTCCGGGTCGCCGCGCTCGATCGCGGCGGCTCCGAAAATGAAAGAATGCAGAAGCGGGGTGGGCACCCGTAATACAAAATAGCGGCATAAGCGGGGTGGGCACCCGTATTTAAGATAGCATGAGAGCGGGGTGGGCACCCGCTCTCCAACCAAAATAGGCATAAAAGCGGCCATGTGGGGTGGGCACCCACGATCTAAATAACAGAATAAGCGGGGTGGGCACCCGCCGAAAAAGGCATAACGGGGTAATCCCTACGCTGGGGATTCCCTCACCAAGGGCTGCAGGTCAGCGCTGCGCAGCCCCCAGGCTCCTTTTCTTTGGTAGGGCAAATTAAGATAAAGCGCTCCCAGGCGCTAGAGGTAAAACACAAAGTCCTTAGGGATAAAGAAAATAAAGCAAAAGGTCCCAAAAGTCCTTTAGGCATCAAGGGGCAATGCAGGGCCCAGGGAGGCAAGCCCTCATGGCAGCCCCCCCTGGGCCCCAGCAGCAGCACGCCCCAGCAGGAACAGCACACCAAGACTGAACAATTTCATGGGGTCACAGCCCCTACATTTATATCACAATTTCCCTTTGTGTCACAGCACAGGGCTTGGGGATACCAGTCAGAACTGGTATAGGGGGATTTGGAGCACTTTGTTTTGCTCAGCTCCTCTCTCCTTTGTCAGGTGGGGGCTCAGGGATTAGATGCACCACAGGGGGCGGAGCCAGCATTGTGGAGGGAAGGCACAGCCCTATTCAGGTCCCAGGTGCAACTCCTCCCTCCCATCTGCATGCAGATCTCTCTATTCATCACTGGGCTGACTCACCCTGTCTCCTGGAGCCACACACACCTCCCAGCCCTGTCACTCACAAGCCAGACATGGAATTCACATCAGGCAGGCAGACACAGAGCACACATAAATGTCAACTTCTAAAAGTGGCATTTCTACACCAGTCACAATAAATCTGCGCACACCATTGCGCAGCATTTATTCTCACAAATTCATACATACTAGACTTGACCATACTGCTCCTCTCATAACAGGAATTACCATTGACACACTTATCCCCCATGCATTCCTATGGGAGGGCAGGCCAATCTCACCACAAGTACACAGAGAGCGCATGCACTTTCCACTGGACCACAGTGCGAAAGTGCCCAGAGGCCTAAAATCACCAACACCAGGTTCCAGACAAGGCAAAAAGTTTAGGGGTGAACCTGCCAAAAAGGGCCAAGTCCAACACAACCCCCTTCCAGCCAAAACGCAGGGCAGACCAATCACTACCTTGATGGGCTTCCCTGCTTCGGGCGATAGAACACGGACGCGGGCCCTCACTGCAGGGACACCCTCCGGTTCTACGCCACTCTGAACCCATGTGGTTCCCTCTGAAAAAAAACTCTCAGGCCCAACTAGGCTACCCCACTTGTACTCCATAGTTGTCCATGGCTAGGACCAGGCCCTAGGCCACCCAGACGTCACTGGTGCTTGCCAATCCACAGAGTGGGGGGCAGTAACCCCTGGCACATAATAGCAAATCTCCACTCTTCCTCTCAGTGTAGTTCCAAACTACCACTGATCCTTCAACCTAGGGTCCGCACCCTCCGGCTGACCAGAGGTCACGGGTGAAGCATCTCCTCACCCTACCTCTACTTCTGGGGTTCCGCACCTTCCCAGGGGAAGCACCCACCAGAACACAACTCTCCCACCAGTTCAGGACCTCTCTCCATCAACTGGTCTACCACCTGGGATCCACATTCACCGGATGCACCGGGGTCAGAGGCGAGGACTCCCTCCCTCTGCACCCCCTTCCAGAGTTCTGCACCCTCCCACTGTAGAGCAGGGTCCCTTCACTTAAGATGGGCCCCACCTGCTCTCAGGGTAGTACTGCCACATTCAGCCAGGGACCCTAAAGATCCTGGCTAGGCCTGCACCACCCCTTCTGGGAAACACAGGGTCTCTTCACTTAAGATGGGCCCCACCTGTGTTCACAGGAGTACCCCTAGAAGGCAAACCGGCCAGGACACTGATTACAGTCGCCCTGCCGTCCAGGTCAGGAAACACCTGAACCTGGCTCCCCAACCCAGGGACGCTACCCTTTGGTCAGACAATTGCCCGGCGAACCAGGACTTCCTGAGGGTGACACATACCTAATGTGTCGTGTGACAGTCTGCCTGGCGCAGAGCTCACGACCTCCTGTCCCTCTGACAGTGCGTGAAGATGCCCCAGCAACCTGGCGCAGAGCTCACGACCTCCTGTCCCTCTGACAGTGCGTGAAGATGCCCCAGGACAGAAGTGGCGTCACCATGGCCAATCAATGGGAACTCAGCCCTTCTGGCTGGTCCCTGACCCACTGGTTCTTCCACTGGGGACTCTTTCCCCCTCTCACCCCTCACTCTGGACTGCTGCACCCTCCCAACTGGAGCGGTACTGCCAGACACTAGAACTGATGGAGGCCTGATTACAGACACTCCCGGCTCACCTAACAAGGGGAGATCCCCCTCGAAGAACAGTCCAACAGGACAGACTACGCTCCCTACCTGGTGTTCCCTCTAAGAACCATCCAGTCCTGGAGACCGAGGTTGGGGTTCGGAATACGACCCAGTCTCACGCCCGCTTCAGCGAGTTTGGGCGTGAGGCCACACAACCTCCTCACAATAAGGTCACCTAGCTGGACTACTCTGAACCACTTCCACCACTCTGGGTCGGAAGACACCTGTACCAATCCTCTATTCTCACTCCCCATTGCAAGCTCCCTAGAATCAAAGAACTCACACAATCCAACAGGTGCTGGCGCGACTCCGTAAAACAATTACGGGGCATGTTCTCTCTGACAGCACAGTTTGAACAGCCCTTTAACACCATTTACCGTGCTAACCAATCACCCAAACGTCCAGTGCACTAGAACACTCATCCACACTCCCCCCACAAGACTGGTGAGACAGCATCTTACTGCCCCTGAAACACAACCTGTCCCCCTCTTAACCGGGAACCAGGTACCATACTATGGGAACTGGGAATGGGACTTCCTGCACTGGACTACATATTGCTGCCACCACTGGATCCCATCCTTACTGGGAATTCCAGAAACTAACACTGCACTTAGGGGATAATCTACCCTCCCGAGCTAGTTACTCCATGCCAATTAAGTTCCCACTGTAGGCCAACCCTAGAACCAGCAGACAGCACAGGGGCAGTCAACTCCTTCAGCTTCAGGCCAACCCAAGAAATAGCACGATGGCACAAGGGCAGTCACACTCCTTCAGCTTCAGGCCAACCCAAGAAATAGCAGTCTGCACAAGGGCAGTCACACTCCTCCAGATTTTCTGGTTTCTGTCCTTGGCAGGACACCCAACTCATAATGCAACAATAAAACACATTTAAAAAATAAATGACACTTAAAACAAACTCAGACACAATAATCCCCATACATGTGACTATCTAAAATGCAGAGCCTGTAGTGCTACCAGTTGTCGCTGCGGTACTGAGCAAACGCAAGTCCTATCCTCACCGCTGACAACCAATGTTAGAAATGGGATCTCTGGTTGGCTAAGGCTTGCACCAAAGCCAGGCAGAGACCACCACTCTAGTCAGGGCGAGGGAGTTACACGCCAAAGATAACCCCTGCTCACCCCCTTGGTAGCTTGGCACGAGCAGTCAGGCTTATCCCGGTGGCAATGTGTAAAGCATTTGCGCAACACACACACAGCAACAACATACTAGGCACACCACAAAAGGAACTCCACACAAGGTTATATATAAAAATAGCCTTTGTATTATCATAAAACACATTAGAATAGTACTCAGATAATATACATCGTGCCACCTGGCACTAGGTCATATTTACAAGGGATTATTTACACCTGACAGGGCCAACTGGACCACTGTCAGAACCAGCACAAAGCGAACTTAGTAAATGTAGCACTTATAATAAATGTAGCACACATCATAAACGTACAACCAATAATCACTGGTAACCACTGTACTCAGCATCATCCTGTAACATAAACCACATTATGCACAGTATCACATTAGGCACGAATTACATTCTGCGCCAACCTCACCAGCATAAACAGATTATACAATTATCTCATAAGTCTAAACGCATTAGACCCTAACCTCCTAAGCATAACTCACATTAGGGGTAAAACTCACAGTAGAGAATCATCTCACTAGCATAAACCACAGTATGCCAATAACCTCATACAAAAACCATAGTAGAGGCATAAATCAGGGTGCGTGAATCACACTACATGCATCACATTTCCTAGCACCACAAAATCACATTAGGGCCTGGCGCCCTATAAAACTCACAGTCCCCCTGGCCAACTGGCCTTCTCAAAAGGGGCTCAAATGCCCTATGTCCAAGAGTCAGGGCGCGCTGCCTATGCAGCGAAATCCAATTGTGCGCACTTTGCGCAGGCCTAAACGTAGCAGCTGACACTAAGTGCTGCGCAGCTGTGAAAGTATGGGGCAGAGGAGTGCATCTCACTCCTAACTCATCTCTCAATAATGGCCCCAAAGAATGAATGGCCTAAACGCTGCAGCTGGCACTAATTGCTGCGCAGCTGTGAATCTCAAAGGAGGCCTGGCACTACGGTGCCCTCCTGTACAAATGTGCGCAAAACGTTGCAGCTGCCCGCGCTGGTGCAGTGCAGCTGTGAATCAATAATAGGCCCTGGCCCAACTGCGCCCTCTGGCGTCACTGGGGCTCTGGCAACAAACATGCCCCATGTTGCAGCTGCCCTCTGGCAAGCGGGGCAGCTGGAGATATGGCCAACTGGGGAGATCACGGCCCCTCTGGGCCCTCTATACCAACGTGTCCCCCTCGTTGGAGCCACACGGGCTCTCAAAACAAAACATGCCCAACAGCGTGGGCACCGACACGGAGCCTGGGGAAGCAACAATGGGGGCAGGCACCGATAGCGTGCCTCGACATACCCCCCCCTCCCCACCAGCTCCACTCACCGGACTTCTTGCTCCAATGCGGCGGGGCTCTCTCTGGACTCCACTGGTCTCCTGCTCCGGTCCCCAGGCTGGTGGAGCACACTCGGGGTTCCTCATGGACGGCGGGCGGGGCTCTCTCAGCTCATGAGAGCCCCGTGCAGACTTGCCGGCTTCTCTTCGCCAAGTCCCCCTTCCTGGGACCGGGTCTTCATCACCGACCTCGCGAGGCGCTGCAAGGCACCACTCTTCACCCGGGCCCCCTCCTGGGCCCCGGGACTCACTGCACCGCCCGCGACTCTGCACGACTTCTCCGGCAGCGGGGCGGGACTTCCTCTGCCAGCTCCGCCCAACGCCAGGTAGCCTTGCCTGGCTTCCGGGTCGCCGCGCTCAATCGCGGCGGCTCCGAAAATGAAAGAATGCAGAAGCGGGGTGGGCACCCGTAATACAAAATAGCGGCATAAGCTGGGTGGGCAACCGTATTTAAGATAGCATGAGAGCGGGGTGGGCACCCGCTCTCCAACCAAAATAGGCATAAAAGCGGCCATGTGGGGTGGGCACCCACGATCTAAATAACAGAATAAGCGGGGTGGGCACCCGCCGAAAAAGGCATAACGGGGTAATCCCTATGCTGGGGATTCCCTCACCAAGGGCTGCAGCTCAGCGCTGCGCAGCCCCCAGGCTCCTTTTCTTTGGTAGGGCAAATTAAGATAAAGCGCTCCCAGGCGCTAGAGGTAAAACACAAAGTCCTTAGGGATAAAGAAAATAAAGCAAAAGGTCCCAAAAGTCCTTTAGGCATCAAGGGGCAATGCAGGGCCCAGGGAGGCAAGCCCTCATGGCAGCCCCCCCTGGGCCCCAGCAGCAGCACGCCCCAGCAGGAACAGCACACCAAGACTGAACAATTTCATGGGGTCACAGCCCCTACATTTATATCACAATTTCCCTTTGTGTCACAGCACAGGGCTTGGGGATACCAGTCAGAACTGGTATAGGGGGGATTTGGAGCACTTTGTTTTGCTCAGCTCCTCTCTCCTTTGTCAGGTGGGGGCTCAGGGATTAGATGCACCACAGGGGGCGGAGCCAGCATTGTGGAGGGAAGGCACAGCCCTATTCAGGTCCCAGGTGCAACTCCTCCCTCCCATCTGCATGCAGATCTCTCTATTCATCACTGGGCTGACTCACCCTGTCTCCTGGAGCCACACACACCTCCCAGCCCCTGTCACTCACAAGCCAGACATGCAATTCACATCAGGCAGGCAGACACAGAGCACACATAAATGCCAACTTCTAAAAGTGGCATTTCTACACCAGTCACAATAAATCTGCGCAAACCATTGCGCAGCATTTATTCTCACAAATTCATACATACTAGACTTGACCATACTGCTCCTCTCATAACAGGAATTACCATTGACACACTTATCCCCCATGCATTCCTATGGGAGGGCAGGCCAATCTCACCACAAGTACACAGAGAGCGCACGCACTTTCCACTGGACCACAGTGCGAAAGTGCCCAGAGGCCTAAAATCACCAACACCAGGTTCCAGACAAGGCAAAAAGTTTAGGGGTGAACCTGCCAAAAAGGGCCTAGTCCAACACCCACGTAGTGCAAAAGCCATCCAGCTCTGAGTCCAAACTGCGACTGCAGATCTTCAAACGTGAGAAATATAGAATTGGGAAATAAATCCCCTCCCTTTTCACAGTCCCCATCGTGCCAGGCCTAGAATGGGGAAAACACCCAGATCGGTACCTCCCTATGAAAGGGAGCCTTCCTAATCACCACTGTGACCACTCTCTGCCATTCGCCACTGTCTGACGCACAGTGTATGGAGCGCCGGCCGGCACACCCGAGCCAATCATCAACAATTCCGGCAGTTTACCATCTTCCACCATGCTTTCTCCCAATTACCCCCCCCCCTCATCAAACTACCCGTCCTCGTGCTGCATGTGGGACGCATAGTAGTAACATTATAGGCTTGGCACATCCTCACAACCTCTCATGAGCATCCTGCGAGCCACTTTACTCTGCTTACCTGCCCACAGAAGAGAGGTGGGCAGGACACTCAGCCTCCAAAACACTCCGACCTGTAAAGGGGACAACAAGTTCTGGGTGCTGTACAAACAACGGGGCAATAACACTATCTTAGCCACTGCTATCCTACCCGTTAGACAGCGGCAGTGTATTCCAGAACTGCACCGAAGCCTGGAGAGAATCCAGCACTCTTTCAATATAGTACCTCAATTGCTACTCCTCAGTATGTGCCACCGTCACCCCTATGTATTGGAATCCCTCATGTTTTCACTGCAGGCCCAGATCAGGGAGTTGCTCCTCCAGACCCCCACCAATGCCGCCAGAGGGAACAACAATGACTTCTTCTTATTAAAGCAGAGACCTGATACATCACCGAAGACCTGCAAAAGCTGTAGCAATGCGCCAAAGATTCCCTGGGGGCGCACAGATAAAACAAGGCGTCATCTGAATACAGAAATATAACGTGCTGAATCTGCCCACGCTTAATACCCCAAAAATGCATGACCTGACGTATCTGGAAGCCAGCGTTTCAATCTCGAAGGCGAATAAGAGGGGCGACAGTGAACACCCCTGCCTGGTTCCACGCTCAGTGTCCCAACGAACAGAACACGTATGTCCTACCCGAAACCCTGTCTCCGGGATTACTGTAAAGCAGTTGTATCCAGGCCTGAAACCAAGATCCAAATCCCATAGCCTGCAGGACCCCCAAATGATACCCCCAGTCTACCATATCAAAGGCCTTCTCAAGGCTGATGGAGGCCAAAACCATCTCCTCCCAGACACCCTCCACCTTATGCAACACCATGTGTCAGCCTCAGTAGATTCATGGTCGTACTGCGACCGGGAATAAAGCCGCACTGATCAATATGTACCAACCCACTCATGGTCGGGCGCAGATGGTTAGCCACTAGCTTACATAGCACTTTAACATCGGAGTTGATCATTGTGAGGGGGAAATATGACACTGGGACTGCCCATTCCCCAGCTGGCTTCTGCATCATACATATAAGGCCCTCTCACATACTGGGCAGCAGCAACCCTGTCTCCTTGGCCTCCAAGAATACCACATGCAGTTTTTGGGACACCACCACTGAGAATCCTTGATAGAATTCGGTTGGGAACCCGTACCCTCCAGGAGCTTTATGTTTCAGTAGTATTTGTAGAGCTGCCTGCAGCTCCTCAAGCGTAATATCCTCTTCAAACTCTCCTTTAAAGGCGTTCTCCAGCGTGGGAATTTCTAGAGGTTTCAAATACACCAGAACTCGATCCGGCGTGATGAGAGCGCCCTCGCAGTACACCCACTTCAGATGTCACTGGCAAGTGGCCACAACCGCCTCCCGTGTCGCCGCTAACTCGCCGGTTTCGCCTATCAGATGAAGCACGGGAGTAGCACTCATCTCCCTTCTTACCATCCAAACCAATAGCCTACCCGACTTATCACCCTCCCGATGTAGGCGCTGCCAATACTGTGTACATGTGTATGCATCCGACCTATCCCATTTCTTGGCGATACTCCGCCGGGCCCTCCGCTCGTACTTCTGACTCTCCAGACTAGACCGATGCTGCCCCTGTCGCCAGCACACACTCCTCCAGGTGCAGGTCCCGCTGAAGCTGCCTACGCACCCCACAGGTCAACCCCAAGCATTGGCCCCTCATAAACTCCTTCATGGCTTCCCATTCTACAAAACAGGACCCTGTTGTGACCCAATTAGTCTCCATGTGGTCCGTCAGTGCGTGCAACAGCGTCTTCCTACCAACAACATCTGACAGAACCTCCACCAGAAGCCTCCATAATCGCACCGGCACCTGCGCTCCTCCCAAGACCCATTCACAGAGTACAGGTGAACGGTCTGATAAAAAGTGAGCAAAATACGTCACCTGCAGCACATCCCCAGTTGAAATGCCGGCCAATAAATCCTATCTAATCTACTGTGAGAACCATGAGTAAGTGAGTGGCAGGTAAACACCCTGTCTAAGGGGTGAAACGCCCTCCAGATGTTCCAGAGCCCAAAATTACCCATCACCTCTTGTAGTGCCGAAATCATCTTTGCTTCGTATCAAGTCTCGGGGGCCGTCTTGTCATACGGCTTATACTTTCTCAGTAAAAACTGTTAGTTTGTTGGACAACATAAGCGTCAAAACTGATTCCACGCACACCATCCGGATATGTTGGCTTTTGTCCTGCTAGCTCAAAGCATACCATCTGTACTCCAAACCTAACCAGGTAACAAATGGAATGTGAAACCTCAGAACATGACAACCCTGACTCCCCAAGGAAATTGTGGTAACAGATCTAGAACCTTTTCATTTGATAACTGATGCATACTCAAAGAGATTCGCAAGAAATACACAACATGGCGTTTTAATATTTATTGAAGCATTATGATTCTTGAGTAAAATATGTGTGCTGCAATAATCAGTAGAAGGAAACAGAATAGTGATATCACCAATATAAGAATGTTGAAGAAGATAAACAATTCAACCATTTAGCTGTTACACAGAATATATGTGTGCTTATAAGTACTGTAATTTCTACTCCTACTTAGTGCTACCTATCTTAGTGTTCTGGGAAGAGGGGGGTGAATCTGCCAAATCCCAGTAGGGTGATTAACTACCCCATACCTGGGGGTAAGTGTCATCAGGAAGCCGGTCTTGGTGGAGAGCTGTGACTCATCCTTCGCATGAGGTAAACAGGAATCAGCTGGGCTGGAATTCCGGCATGTGGTGACCTCTCAGTGCCAGCAAAATTACCCCTTAACTAAACAAGGGAGTGATGTCATTTATATAATAAACATCTCCCATGGTGCCATGCTGAAGTCCCCGTCCGGCAGCTATGCAGTTATTGTTGATTCCATTATGATAGCTCAGTCGCCGAACAGACAAAAACAAACAACAATATTGCGCAGTGAACTTAGCCCTTGTACAGAATGTTCAGGTTATTTGATAATATTCCTACGAAGTGGAAATGTAAGCAAACCTTTTTCAGACAATATAATCCTGCAAAGGCATGCAAGCAAATGTGTATCAAATGGCATCATGTTTATGAAAAGAAGGCAACTTAAAAACGTTAACATGAAAATGGTGGTGCGTCTATTCAGGCCTAATGTCACCACATGACACCCACTCCTTGGACGTGAGACGACCAAAAGCTTCCTAAAAATAATGCTAAAAATGTATAGCAGAGAGGCAGACTACAAAATACTATATGATTGGTATTTATACCCCACAAAACTGAAAAAATGCTATGCAGATACATCAGACCTATGCTGGAGGGGCTGTGGAATATTAGGCGACTTCCGACACATCTGGTGGGATTGTCCAAACATTCGCCCGTTCTGGTCAGAATTACTAGCCCAAATAAAAGTAGTCCTGGGTTACCCCATACCAGACACCTTATCCTTTGCCCTATTGTGGCTCAGAACAGAATCCTTGAAATACCAAATGAAGACCGATAAAGGTATCATGTGGCTATGTCTAGGGGCAGCGAAAATGGCTGTAGCGGCAGCCTGGAAGAAACCCGAGGCTCCATCTATCACCCAATAGCATGCACGCCTCTGGCAAGCAATTACTATGGAACGGATGAGCGATATTTTTAGGGATGATTTCAAAAACTTCGAATACACTTGGGGGTCCCTAACTAGCCACCTTTCGAAGGGTATACCGCTGCTGGCGTGCCCATCAAGAACACAAGCGCTACACCTCTTCCAATTCTACCTGGCCACCCCCGCGACAAATGAAACACCCTGAGGTCACCCCCGGCCTCAATGCTCCCCCCGCATACGCACAATTGCGGATATCACTACCAAGCCTCAGAAGGTCTGATTGAGTACCTTGCCCTGTCATTCTTTATTTATCTTTCCTACTTATTTGATTTTTCTTTTAGGTGTTGGGAGAGGGAGAGAGGGTGGGAAGGGAGGGGGTAGGGGTTTTTGTTAAAAGTTACAACAGAAATTAATAGGCTAACTGAGGCCATTGCCACCATTTATGAAACTGTTTCTAGAAATAGCATCCCACGATGTATTGATGGTTCTCATGTCTTACATGTACTTTATAAAAGTTGTGCGAAAAATGCAATAAAAACAACTATGACAAAAAAGGTATGACTTTTATACGTAAAATCAGAAAAGCATTACACTCTTTGAAAATAAAAGCATTCAGAAAGCCAAATTGTAGTAAAATCAATATAAAAACATATAAAAGGGGTACAATTTAAAAGCAGTTTAGAATGATAAAAACAAGGCCGAATTAAAAAGCTGTACTGTTCGAAACTGCCAGATTGTTTAAATGTTCCGAGGAGTAGACAAAACATTGCTTTTCCCAGAATCCCCAGGTGGCTGCTCTGTTGGCACCCATTTCGCCAGTTCCAAAGAACAAACATGTGCGGATCCAACCCCCTCAGTAGCCGCTGATGGAGTGACGGCCAGAAGTGCATCCATAGAGGGCGAGCCAGGATCCATGTCACCAGGAACTGAAGCATCCCAGGAAGGCTCATTGTATGCATTTTGAAGCAATCTCAAAGGGCATCGATACAGCAGTTTTATGTCCAAAGATTGTATTGGTTGCATTCTCAAGCATAAGTCCAGGGTACATTCGAAAGTGCACAGCAGAAAGCGGAAGACGGGCTGTATGCAGTGTAGCCAGACAGGCCGAAAGGACAAGAACGAGTTGTCATTAAGTTCTTGAAGTAAGGGTGCGCCAAAGGCCCTTATCATTCTCTCAAGACACAGAAGCATGTGTGGTCGTGCCATTCCAGTTTGCCCGTGTGGCGGAAGATCCATTATGGAACAGAAAACATAAAATCAGAGTCCAGACAATTAGAAATGGGACTAGTGGTAAACTTCCAAAAATGCTTCCCAGCACGGAGTGTATGAAAGATGAAATAACTCCGAAGACTGTCTGGAATTACTAACCAACCCAGAGCCAATTGACTTAAAAAAAGTGCACTACCCCGCAGTACTAGGCATGTTAAAAATACGATTCACAAGCTCCTCGAAATGGTGTGGGGAAATTAGTGCAGAGTAGCGACTGTATCTCAGAAGAAGACCTTGCGATTTGAAGATCAAGGATCTCCCTTGCAGATGTTAAGGCCACATCCTTCTGAAACAACAAGGCTTTCTGTCTGCCCAAAGCATCAAAGTGCACATTCAAAAGATTTATCAAAAGCCAAAGCACTGTACGGGCAGGTGGAAACAGTAGTTGTGTACAACAGGTAACGACCACAGAAATCACCACCAGACCGGCTTCATCCCACAGCAGCTCTGATCATTCAACATCAAATAACTCACATTAGAGAGTAATCTGAAAGCCGGACAGATCACAGCAGTCGGAGAACCCTTCAGATATCACAACAAGTTTGCTTTAGACTCATTACATGTGTCATGGAGGGAAATCTCCCTCCAAATCAGAGAATGTCCCAAGGTCGCAGTCAGTCCCGCTAAAAAAAACCTCAGTTTCACCATTTCTACATCGGTACTTAAAAGGTAAGGTCCATGACTTGTGTACATACCCCTCTCCTAGCGCTTCATATCTGCCCACTTGATGGTGTTGTATGCAGTATTGGAAGTGAAAAGTTGAAATTGGCAGATAAATAAAGCTGTAGATTATCCAATCCATGGAAGGTAATTCTGCAACAGTGAATGGCAGTTTTTTAAACTTCTCAATGTGTACACAGTGTATGTCGTGTCCTTCTTGGCCATGATGGTTTGTGTTGTTAGGTAAAAACAAGCTCGTGCCATTAAGGTGTTTCCATGGAAAGGGACCAGCGCGAACTGTCTGTAGAGTCCAAACATTACCCGTAAATTGAAATACCACCCCAGCCATCCTAAGTGGGGTATAGGAATTAGAGGCACTGTGTAGAGCGTAAAGAACATATCATGTTCAGGTTATATGGTAGTAGGAAAGCCCGGAATTTCTATTAACACAATAAGCGCCATCTTGTAGCGGCTTGAGTTCTAAAGAGCTATCGTTCAAAAAAGTGCCCCGCATCAACTAATTAGGCGAGCTAAACTCAAAATATGTAACTTATATCGCAACTAAAAGCCTAAATGAAAACGAACATCGTCCTGAACAGGTGTAAGCCCCAATAGGGCATTTATCAACAGCCCATGTTCCAATAGTGCATCTCATGGATCCCAAACTCCGGTATCATGATCGTTTGAGAACCCGGTAAAGTTGTAGACATAGCGGGCGCCATCTTGTAACAGTAAGGATTCCAAAATTGTAGTTAAAAAGTACACCACACCAACCAATTCAACGGGCTAAATTCAAATTATCATTAGACCAATAACACAGCCAAAAAATCTGAATCGGAACAAATATCATCCCAAAGGGATATAGACCCAGAAAGGGCAGTTATCAACAGCCCATAATCTATTTTTTCAAATATTTGAAAAGGCAGGTTAATAGACAAAATTCGTCGAGAATCAAAGTGGCTGGTCGAGAGGGGGAGCCCAAGGGGTCAGTTATATATATCACAAAAGGTTTCTCCAGGATCAGTGTAAAAAATCCAATATGAATCTAGAGATAGAAATGCACAGAAAATTATCAGTTATATAATATAATGGGCTGTTGATAAATGCCCTATTGGGAACTCTGTCACGAAAGATCGTAACACTAACTCTTGGGAACCATGCCATTTTAAGATGACGCCCGTTTCTTCTATAACTTTGATATGGTCACGAACGAGCATGTGACCTAATCGTGTGACTAAGTTTCGTATTTCCACTCAGATAAATAGACGCGGCATATAGAGGTTCGGTTCATTCTTTGACCTAACAGTTGTTATTGCAACGGGACGGGCTATTTTTGCGACAAGTGATTGATGGCCGTTGTAGCCATTTGCAGGATTCTTTGGCTTTCGGGGCTCCCGTAGTCTTTCCGTTGATGTGGTGTGCTTTGCCATTTTGTACTTTTGTATATATTTACCATCCTCATAGTTATAGTTCGAGTAATACAGCATTGCAACTTTTTTTTTTTTGATATGCGGGATATGGAACTTTTCACCTAAGACACTTTCACTTCTTGTTATATTCATTGCCCTGAATAAAGGCCCCCACATGAAACTTTTCTCGCATCATGTGCATAGTTCATTGATAGAAATATAGGATTTTTGGTGGATACGAAATGTTAAGCTCCTTTGGCACATGCATATATGCGCTTAGATGTTGCTAATGCTATGTTCACGCGGTTCTTTTTGTTTTTCCTATATACCCAGCGCTGCATATGTTGTTTCTTTAATAATATGCTCGTGATATACCGTGAGCCACATATTGTGCATACTATGGGGCATCATCGTGTATTTGGTCTGTGAGGCCATTATTCAGTGGGATTGCTATCTTCAGTTAAAGACAGGAGTCCGGCACGGTGTAACTTCTCTTTTGTGTATTAGATTGTGATTGGAGAATGACTGGATGCATCTTATTTTTATTCTGATTGCTGAAACTCCATACATATACCTTTTAGGTGCATTAGGAAGGGTGGATAATCTCCACTATTGGGTGCATCTCTGATCGTGATTTGCATATTGATGTCACTTACTTCAACTGGAAAATAACGCCTGTATGTCATGGTCTATTTCATCGTCATTTGGGAACCCCTTGTATTGAATCTTCACATGTAGGACTGCTAATCAACACAGTCCATTGCAGGTAGGGACTTCACATTTTAAGTTATGCACCTTTACTATTGGTACAATTACCAATGATCAATCATGGATTGTAACTTTCAGATCCACTTTCCTCTCCCTATGCAGAAGCCTCATTTTGGCACATAATTGGGAACTACACCGGGGACTCTGGTGCAACCTTTTTTAGAATTGACATAGGCGTTTGACGCACGTACTGGTATGTCTCATTACATATGTTATTTACCTGGATACACTGGGTGTAACTGGCGGCTCTTACTGTTTCTCTCCGGGTCACATCTCACTATGTGACCTTTGTCAGTCTTTAAATGGGTCCATGTGGTGGAGGGCCTGTCCCGTTTTCGTGAGTGTATTGCCTGTACTTGCATGACCGTTCGGTTCAGTCTTGTATTCATAATCGCCTGGGACACTTGCATAACTGAGCCTAGATACTATTGGTTTTTTTAATTCTTTTTTCATTCTTCTTTCACACTCTATATTTATTTATATATATTTTCATTTGGATTCACACAATTTGAATTGTGATAGTTCTTGCATCGAATTTGATGTATCTAATCTTAGTTATGGATGTTTAGTTATGAGATCATGGGGCAAAGACATGCCCAGGTGGCAATTCATCAATTGAATGTACATAAACATGTTTATATATATATAATGGGATGTTTCTGGATTCGCAAAAAACTTGTCAATCATTAGCTTTTAATAAGAAGGAATACAGTTATACACAGATGCCGATACTGTTTCCAAACGTTAGAGATTCTCTTTTCAAACACGTGTATACATGTATATATTTGTTAAATGTGTGTGAATGTATGTGTGTATTGTCAACACTGTACAGTTTGTTTTACACTATATATGTATTCTATTTTAACTTACAGCCCTGAAGAAGTCCAATTGTAAATGGACGAAACTCGTTGGCTGATGTCTTTTATGAACTGAAACGCAATAAAATAAAGGAAGAAACTACAATTTATGGACTGTATCGACATTGTTTTCAAAGAGGAAAATGTCATAGTATTTTGTTGTCTGACATTGTCTTAGTCAAGTTGCATGTGGTGCAGCTCCTACTATATATTATTGGATTACGAACACCCAGGTATTTTCTAGGCAGATTATTGAGAGCTCTCTGACCTCCGTACAGGTGATTAACCCAACTGCAACCTGAACCTAACACCCTAGCTGTTAAAGACTGATTTAAGTCACGTTTTTTCCTCTCCACTACTGCGTTTCCCTCGGGATGATAGGGTGAGGAATACCGCACAGTCACACACAATTTTCCCATGGTGTCTCTGTAAGCCCTGAAGGCAAACGCCGGGACCTGGTCCGGATGGAATGTGGCTACTGTGTATGTCCCAATAAAGACTTGCAGATCTTTTATAACAGTCCGGGCATCAGCTGATCTCTGTGGCCAAACCCATAGAAATCGAGAGCAGGAATCCATTGATACCAGAATCTATTTGTAAGGCCCATCAGAATGTAAAGGGCTGCAGTGGTCCAGATAAACACAAGCCAGAGGCTTGTCTGAGATCAATAGAGGTGTCTGTGATGGACGAGCTCGAAACCTTCATCTGCTGGCAGATGTCGCAGTTAGGGACAAAGTCCTTAGTCTGTTTGTATAGTCCTGGCCACCAATAGTGTTGCTGCAATAATGAAATTGTAGCTGCCACCCCTGCATGAGCAGATGCTAAGCCCTCATATGCTGCTAGGATTACCCCTAAGTTGAGTTTGGAATTTCTCGATCCCCCACTCCGGGAATCTGAGCAAATGGTATGTTTTGCACACTTAACTGGTAGGAGTATTTAGTTGGAAAGCCTTTCGGCAAGTGTGTGCCATCGTGCGCAGCGTTGACAGACGTAATGATGTCTCCATCTGTCGTTGTGTTAGAATGAGTAATTGCAGCGACTGCAGCAGTTTGCACTGTTGCTTTTGCAGCTTTATCAGCCATGGAATTCCCTGCAACGTGTATTCCTACACACTGATGACACAGTGTATGTATTACATGAGTCAGTGGCAAACATGCTTTTAGTTTAGCCAACGCTGCTGCTTCTCCTTTAATGTTACTTAACTTTATGGCGGATACTGCTGCAAAGTTGCCCATCAGTTTCATACCTAAATCCAGGGCAGGAGCTGCCCCATACTTATTTTTGATCTGTTTAAGCACTTCTGGAAAAACAGCTAATGAGGGTGTACCACGTGTTCTGGTATATACTGCATCAAAGACTGTACCCCAAAACTGTGCAAAACTGATTCTATGCACACCAGCAGGATATGTTGGCCTTAGTCCTGCTAGCTCTCAGTGCACCAGCTGTACCCCAAACCTAACCAGGTAACAAATGTGTAACCTCCGACCATGACAACCCTGACTCCCCAAGGAAATCGCGGTAACAGATCTAGAACCTTTTCATTTGGTAACTCATGCATACCCAAAGAGATACACAAGAAGTACACAATATTGTGTTTCATTATGTATTGAAACATTGTGATTCTTGAGTAAAATACATGCCTCAATAATCAATAGAAGAAAACCGAATAGTGTTATCAGCAATACAAGAATGGTGAAGAAGATGAACAATTCAACCATTTTGATGTTACAGAGAATATATGCATGCTTATAAGTACTGCAATAAAATAAAACTCCCAGTTACCTGTGGGTAAGTGTCATTAAGAAGCCCGTCTTGGTGGAGAGCTGGGCCTCATCCCTCTCATGAGGTAAACAGAAATAAGCTGGGCCTCTCAGTGCCATGGAAATGCTCCTCTGACTAACCAAGTGAGTGATGTTGTTTTATATAATAAACATCATCTATGTTGCCATGATGTAATCCCAGTCAGGCCGCAATGCTGATTCAATTGTGATAGCTCAGTCGCTGAACGGACAATAACAAACAACAACATTGTGTGGTGAACTTAGCCCTTGTACAGAATGTTCAAGGTAATTGATAATATGCCTACGTAGTGGAAATGTAAGCAAAGCTGTTTCAGAGAATATTATCCTGCACAGGCACGCAAGGAAATTTGTGTCAAATGATGGTGTGTTTATTCAGGCCTAATGTGACCACTTGACAGCCTATCCGCCTCACCATCCAGGATACAGTTGTAGTCCCCCAACCACAATATCGGACCATCCAGGTCTGACCCTAACATTTCCTATATTTTGAAGAAGATTTAGGGATTATCCACAGGGGAATATAAATTGACCAAAGATATGGCTTTGCCATCCAATGGGCCCTGTAAGACAATGCATCTCCCCTCAACATCTGCCTCCACATAGGTGAGGGCAAAGGGAGTCCCCGAGGCAACCCAGACCAGCACCCCCCTGGAGTAGGTCGAATATGAAGCATGATACACCTGCCCTTTCCATTTCTTCCGCCCCTCACATCATTGAGGTGTGTTTCCTGGAAACATACAATCTGTACCTTGTGACATTTCAGGAAGGAGAACACCTTAAACTTTTTGACATATGTTCCCACCCCCGGATGTTCCAGGTTAGTATCTTGAAATCGCTACTAATGTGTACATAGTGATAGTGGGCGATGAGCCCCTTCGCTCTGCATTAGGTGACAACCTGACCGTGCTATAAGAAAAAAACAGATCCAAATGTAACAACACAAAACCGTAAAACAAAGCCCCCCTCTCCTGGACAAGGAGTCATCAGGACACAGCAAGAGCCGGCCCAAGGAGGTGGTGGTCCCCAGGGCCATGTATGGCTCCAGGAGGAGGGCCGAGTGGCCCCTCTCCTTCTGTTTGCATGGGCCACCCCAGGGAGGTGACCAAGTATACACAAAACCGTAAACCAAGTTAGGTATACACAAAACCGTAAAACAAAGCCCCCCTCTCCTGGACAAACATGGTGTAACCATCTTCCTACATAAGTCCACCTATCACGTGCCAGGACAGCACTTTCGCCCCACCCTGTCCAACAGTGACAGGGACCCCAAACCGCTGCTCGCCCGGCCAGCACTATTTAACGCATGTGCCTAGAAACAGAACTCTTGATCCTGCAACCATATAGGAAGTAGTCCACCTATAGCGGGAAAACAGTTCACACCGTACATATTGTCTAAGCCCATACATATCTGCAGCTTCCCTCACCCCACTGCAATTTATCGTGAACAGATGCGGTTCGTACCCCACCCATCAATGCATGATTTAGACAGTCACATACCTGGGACTCCACCACATCCCCATCCCACCCAGAATTCAGGCAGCCAAGGAGCAAATGTGCCCTCTCAATCACAAAAATATCCGAAAGGCCTTGTGGCCTTAGAAGCTGCTGCACCCATTGCTCCAAACATTTTTCAGCCGAGGTGACATAGGCCTGCTCCGGTAAGCCCAGGAGATGGATGTGACTGTAGCGAGAGTGACCCTCCGCATCCTCCACCTTAGACTCCATCTCTCCCGTGATTGTGGTCATCCTGGCCATTTACTGCTTAAAAGCCACCTCACTCAGGAGCATTTTGATATTACCCTCCGCGGTTGTCACTTTCTCAGCCTCTTTACACAGTTCAGCTCGAAGTAAATTAACACCAATAGACACTGGCTCTATCTTGTGCTCCAAAGCTGTGCATGACCCATGAATGGTTGGCAGAAGATCAGCTCAATAGGGCTCACCGTCCTGCTCCGGAGAAGCGGCAGCCGAATCCACCCCTGCCTGTTGAACAAGCCGCTGAGACACCTGCCGAGGGGTAGTATGTTGGGGAATGGTGTTGGTGGTCAAGGCCCTCAGCTGTCTGTCCTTACCCATCTTGCCCCTACCAGGGGGCTCCACTCGGGACAGACAGGGCACCACGGGGACCCAGCACCCACTCTTATTAGGAGGTCATCCACCCAGCTGCGGCACCCCATGAAGAGCGCTGAGAGACCAGCTGCTGTCCCAAGCTCAACTCACAAGGGAGACTCCCAGCTATAGTCTCCACGTTGGGGGCACTCTCACCGCGTCCGGGGGGGGGGCACCAGAGCTCAGTGGCCCTGCCAGCCAGCAGCACAAAGCTTTGCCAGCATTCAACCTGAGCAGCAAACGTTTTTCATAAGGCCCCAGAAGCCACACGTGGTGCCACCAACTATGCCCCCATCACCTTGCCTGCCCAGGATAGGACCGATGTCTCCCCAGCGCTGATCTGTCTCACCTCCCGAGATGCGGATGTGCACCAGAGCCCCCAGCCACAGCAGAGTACTAATAAGGGCCAAAATGCTTCCAAGGCCCTCTGGCAGCAATAAACCATCCAACCGACGCCCGCAGCCGGGAACAGCGAAGTCGTAGGCCGCAAAGGGTGCTGATGGACTCCCACATGCAGCCCAACCCTCCGAGGGCCGCCAGGTCTCGCACCTCTGCAGCGCTGGCCCCTCTCCAGCAAGTTCTCCCGTCCAGTCGATTAGCACGCAGCTGCCGGACCCAAGCGAGATCCTCATTTCTTCTCCGGCATGCTGCGTCGTGCCCCGGTGCTTTTAGGCCCAATCCCTGCCGTGGGTGCTGGCGCAACCATCAGCCCCACTCTCACCTCTGGGCCTCCTTAAGCTCCAGCTAGACTGAGTCCCACGCAGAGCCATCACTCCTTCCAAGGGGTGGCGTAGAGCTCCCAGACCGCAGACGTGGTCCGGTCGTCGATCGCACGCCAGTACCAGGGCCGGGGCTCCCTGCTCCTTCACTGCCTGCAAGGGGAGCCTGCTGTGCACCTTAGCAGTCTGCCGGGGCCCTCACTCACCTGGACCGTCCCGGGCCACGTCCGGCTCCAGGCGCTAATGTGCCTCACCTCCAGTCACCCCCGCTCCCACCGACCGGGGGTAGGGAGCCCACAGGCATCTTCGCTTCCCCCGAGGAAGTCTGCCGACTCTAGTCGGTGCCCGCAGGGCAGGCCCGCTCACCATCCAGGCCCCATACTCCGCACAGGGCCAGCTCTCAAAAGGGCAGACCCTGCCATATGCCACCGCAACCATGCAGCCAGGAGCCTCAAACACACCTACAGCCACTCCAAAAGTGCCTTACAACATGCCCACAAAGCAGTTCGGTAGTATAACCCCAGATTCACAGGGCATATGCTGCGCAGGAGTCGGGATGATATAGGATTTTACGTGGGCCGGCCGGCAGCTGCCGGGAACTACGTCCTGTCAGCCATCTTGCCAGGCCACCAAATAAGGGATAGTGTGAATTTCTTTGGATCCCCTGTGAGCCTCTCGAAAGGCGCTACAGGTAGGATGGATATGTTAGCAGTTATATATGTGAGTGAGACTTAAACTCTTGGTGCCTGGCACCAAATTTCTTGCTTAACTTCAAGTAGTTCTGATTGTAAAGCTTCATTCTCAGGCCTTAACAAATTGACATCCTTCTGTAACTTGGATACTACATCTAACAATTGAGTTTGAGTAGTGCCTGACTCCATCGCTTAGCTTAGACGATAAAGTGGACTAAGTGATCATGTTGCACTAACTTTGTGAACAGGATTATTTATTTATTTATTTATTTATTTATTTGATAATGCACATTGCTACCCCAACGGGGTTTCCAAGTGCTGGTGGTGAAAGGAAAAATCGAGACCCAAAAGATGGAAAAGACGGGTCTTTTTATATCTTCCTCCATTTCTCATAAGAATTACAGAGGTGAAGCTGGAGGGGCAGAGAATTCCATAGCTTAGATCCTAGAGACCTAAAGTTCTGTCCACCCTGTCTAGTCAATCTAACTTTGGGGATATTGGCAAGATTCAGTTCACTAGACCGAAGCACTCGTTTGGGGATATTAGGGCAGATCAAAGAGAGAGTGCATGGCGGCACAGCTTCGTGCAGGTCTTTGTAAACATAGTAAAGGATACAACAGAAGCTATTTGCTATTTCTCACTATCTTCACCAATGACCACATCTGCCAAGAGACGATAACCATTGGTAGAAGTGGGGAAAATAAAATAAAACAAGAGGGAAAATAGACACAGGACACCAAGCTCTGCTTCAGCACTTCTGGGGTCAATGAGGTCTGCAGGGTGTGGTCCATCGCTGCAAGATAAAGATATGTCCATTATAAAGAGATGTTATTTCATTGGAATACTAAATGTAACTGCATTTGTAAATCGATATACCATAGCATTATCTCTGTATAACCAACTCTCTATGCTTCAATAGGTAACCTGGTTTTCCTGAAAGTTGAACACAAGGGAACATGAATATCTTACAGAATGCATGTATACTCACACCTCTTACCAATGTTTAGAATAGCTACCTCATCCAGTGTCACTACACACTCTTGTTGAGAAATGTATGGTTTCTACTCTTCTGTAGACCTGAAAAATAAGGAACACCATTAACATTAAGTTCCCGACTTAGCAATAAGTACACTGGCTGGAAATCTATCTAATACCATATATATATATATATATATATATATATATATATCACTGAAAAAACCACAGGTTTCAGGGACGTTATAGGTAGAAATTAGCATTTAAAAAACCTTTGAAATTCACTGAAAAAACCACAGGTTTCAGGGACGTTATAGTTAGTTGGACATTTCACTCGTACAAAACCAGAGAAATTCGGCCGTTATAGTTAGTTGAGCTAACTATAACTCGCGCCCCCGTAATGCACTGCTAATGACGTCACATATTACATCACTCATGACATGGTCAGTGACATCACTGATGACATCATCCAGTGACTGCGTGTTTCCGAAAAGTTTAAATATGTTTTATATATATATATGCTAAGGTGTATTGAAGAAGGAGTGAGTGTATGAGTGTCTGTATGGATGATTTAGTAGGTGCGTGACTGACTGTATAAGTGAGTTATTAAACATGTCTTACTGAATGCATGGGTTAGTGACTAAACTGTGTGAATGTCTATCAGTTTGTCAGTTGGTGTGTAGGCGGCTGCATGGCTTAGTGAGTAGCTACATGACTGTCTATATGGGTTATTGATTAGTTGTCTGTGTATCTATATGGGTGGCTGAGTGTCTGTGTGGGTGGGTGGGGGGTGTGATTCCGTGCATAGATGTGTGAGTGGGTGATTCACTGGGTGTATGGGTTCAACAGTACATCTGTGAAGGGCTGTATGGGTGGGTGAGTGTGTGTATAGGTGTGTTGGTGAGTGAATGGATGTCTTAGTGGTATATGTGTGAGTAACTACATATGTGAAAGGCAGTATATGTGAGTGTTGGACTATATAAATGACTAATTGTGAGAGTGAGTGATTGTGAGAGTGGCTATATGGATGAGTATGTGCTTGTGTCAGTCTTTGTATAAGAGAGTAAGTATGTGTTAGCATATGTATGAATAAGTGAGGTGGTGTGTGTATAACTATGTAGGTGAGTAAATGAGTGTGATTGATTCTTTGCATGACTGACTGTGTGTGAGTAACTCTATGGGTGAGTGGCGGTGTGTGAGTGTCTGTATAAGTGTATGAGTGCATATGATAGTGCTGCATTGATGAGTGACTGCATGTATGAGTGACTGTATGGCTTAATCAGTGGATGTGTGTGTAGACCTAGGAATCAGTGAGTGGGTATGTAGTAACTGGTATTGGTGTGTCTATGGTTTCGAGAATGGCAGTCTGTATCTTAGAATGGGTGTATTAAAGGTTATATTAGGGTTTGAGGAGGTGCATCAGATTATCACATGGATGATGTCATCAGTGACTGAGTGTTTCTAAAAAGTTTAAATATGTTTTATATATATATATATGCCAAGGTGTATTGAAGAATGAGTGGGTGTACGAGTGTCTGTATGGATGATTTAGTAGGTGCGTGACTGACTGTATAAGTGAGTGATTAAACGTGTCTTACTGAATACATGGGTTAGTGACTAAACTGTGTGAATGTCTGTCAGTTGGTGTGTACGCGGCTGCATGGGTTGGTGAGTAGCTACATGAGTGTCTATATGGGCCTTAGTCTATGGGCAATGGCAAAAAAGGCAATTGAAGTGCGAGGTAACCTGTTCTGCTGCTTTGTGGACTTCCGAGCTGCCTTCGATTCAGTAGATCGTAGTCTACTGTGGAGTATGCTGGCAGAGCTCGGAATCAACAAGGCAGTACTTGCCTTAATTCAGGAAATGCATTCAAGGAATTGGGCCAGGGTTATCTTGGATTCCCATGGCACCCTATCTAATAAAATTCAGATAATGAATGGTTTGCGGCAGGGCTGTGTTCTTGCCCCA
The DNA here is from genome assembly GCA_963921515.1 of Calotriton arnoldi. Taxonomy (NCBI): domain Eukaryota; kingdom Metazoa; phylum Chordata; class Amphibia; order Caudata; family Salamandridae; genus Calotriton; species Calotriton arnoldi. The sequence continues at coordinate 3,688,628 of CAWUFW010000015.1, forward strand.
TTGTTATTTTCCCTATTTTTATCTGATTTGCCTAATATATTGAGTAGGGCAGGTGGTGTAAGCCCCAAGATGGGGGGGACCCATATATCTTGTCTGCTATATGCAGATGATTTAGTGATAATGGATATGACAGAGTTGGGCTTGCAAAAAAAATTGGATGCCTTTTATGAATATTACCTAAAAAAATGCCTCACGGTCAACCTAGAAAAGACCAAAATAATGGTATTGGGGAAAAAGAAGAGGTCCCTGTACTGGAAATTGGGAGAGGTTAGAGTCGAAGAAGTGGATAGATATAAATATTTGGGTATGTGGTTCGATAATAAGCTAAACTGGAGGGATCACATACAGTCACTTAAAGCAAAGGCCCTCTCTTCAGTATGGGGCCTTAAACAATTCAAGCAAAAGTATGGGGGCCCCTCTCTGCGGCCAATTCTATCGGCTTTTAATGCATTGGTACGCCCACAGTTCCAATATGGCGTAGAGGTCTTATACATGGGAGGAAAATCGGATTGGAACTTAGAAGAGGGTAAATGCGTTAAACAGCTCCTTGCTCTCCCCTCGTCAACTATGATACAGGCTGTACGAGTGGAATGTCATCTTACAGCCTGGAATTTTCGGGGTATGCAAGCAGTATTGAATTTTTGGCAGAGAATGAATGGTGAGGGGCCCCCTAAAATAGCAAACCTCTGTAAAAAAGAAATAGAGGGTAGCGAACTAAATTGGGCGTCCCAAGCTAGAATTAAGCTAGATAAGTTGTGTGTTAAACTTTCCCTAGAACCAGACCAATGGAGTTTGGGGCAGCAGATTCCCAAGTCGGTGTTGCGTGCTATTATTAATTCGAAGGCCCGAGAGGAAGATTTGGGTTACTTGAGGAGTAAATCGTCCTCCAGGTTTTTGATAAATGGGTGGACCAATGATCAAACATTCCCCTATATAGAGGCCATGCCTAACCCAAAGTTTAGAAATATAATCCTGAAATTTAGAGTTGGCTTGAATCCATGCAACACTGATTGGAAGATAAAATCTGCTATGATGAATGAACAAGGTCTGTGCACATGTGGATTAAAAGTAAAATGCAACGGCCCACATATTCTGTTGGACTGCTTGTGGTTCTTAGAAGAACGGAAAACATTTTTAAAACCCCTTTTTATTGCCTATGAAATTATTAGTAGGGATCAAGCTCTTAGTTTATTGGTAAATATGAGATTTTTAAATGTGACATGTGCAATGGGAAGATTCTTAATTGTAATACAGGAGTCGTTGAAGGAATTGGTAATATAATTTAAAATGGGCGGGGTAGAAATGCGATCTTACCCATGCTTGGGAATACCCCGGCTCTTGTTATTTATGGTGGATGTACAAATGTATACCCAACGTATAAGTGATCTCTTCCCCTTATTGATGATGAATTAGGCACTCCCTATGGTTTGGTAGAGTTCCCTTTGTTTATTTTATCAGGATTTTATTGTGTTTTATACTGTTTTATGGTTACAGTGTTTGTATAATTCATATTTTAATTGTATGTATTGTGGTATTTTCTTTTTTTTTATGGCTATATATGCCAAATAAAAATATAATAAACGAACGACTGAGTGTTTCTAAAAAGTTTAAATATGTTTTATATATATATATATATGCCAAGGTGTATTGAAGAATGAGTGGGTGTACGAGTGTCTGTATGGATGATTTAGTAGGTGCGTGACTGACTGTATAAGTGAGTGATTAAACGTGTCTTACTGAATGCATGGGTTAGTGACTAAACTGTGTGAATGTCTGTCAGTTGGTGTGTACGCGGCTGCATGGGTTGGTGAGTAGCTACATGAGTGTCTATATGGGTTATTGATTGGTTGTCTGAGTATCTGTATGGGTGCCTGAGTGTCTGGGTGGGTGGGTGGTGTGTGCCTTTGTGCATAGATGTGTGAGTGGGTGATTCACTGGGTGTATGGGTTCAAGAGTGCATCTGTGAAGGGCTGTATGGGTGGGTAGGGCTGTATGGGTGGGTGAGTGTGTGTATGGGTGTGTTGGTGAGTGTTTAGATGTCTCAGTGGTATATGTGTGAGTAACTACATATGTGAAAGGCAGTATATGTGAGTGTTGGACTATATAAATGACTATGTGAGAGTGAGTGATTGTGAGAGTGGCTGTATGGATGAGTGTGTGCTTGTGTCAGTGATTGTATAAGAGAGTAAGTATGTGTTAGTATCTGTATGAATAAGTGAGGTGGTGTGTGTATAATTGTGTAGGTGAGTAAATGGGAGTGTGATTGATTCTTTGCATGACTGACTATGTGTGTGACTAACTCTATGGGTGAGTGCCGGTGTGTGAGTGTCTGTATAGGTGTATGAGTGCATATGATAGTGCTGTATTGATGAGTGACTGCATGTATGAGTGACTGTATGGGTGAATGAGTGGATGTGTGTGTAGACCTAGGAATCGGTGAGTGGGTATGTAGTAACTGGTATTGGTGTGTCTTTGGTTTCGAAAATGGTAGTCTGTATTTTAGAGTGGGTGTTTAAAAGGTTATACTAGGGTGTGAGGAGGTGCATCAGATTATCACGTGGATGATGTCATCAGTCATGTCATTTGATATGTCATCAGTGATGTCATCAGTGATGTCACTGCCCATGTCATCAGTGATTTTATATGTGACGTCATCAGCAGTACATTGCGGGGGCGCGAGTTATAGTTAGCTCAACTAATTATAACGGCCGAATTTCCCTGGTTTTGTACCTGTGAAATGTCCAACTAACTATAACGTCCCTGAAAGTTTTTTCAGTGAATTTCAAAGGTTTTTTAAATGCTAATTTCGAACTATAATGTCCCTGAAACTTGTGGTTTTTTCAGTGAATTTCAAAGGTTTTTTAAATGCTAATTTCGAACTATAACGTCCCTGAAACCTATGGTTTTTTCAGTGAATTTCTTAGGTTTTTTAAATGCTAATATGCAAGAGAAGTGCACAAAGAACCAACAGAGGTACAGAAAGAGGGAAGAGGGTGCAGAAAGAAGCAAGAGAACTGCAGAAAGAGGCAACAGAGTTGCAGAAAGAGGCAAGACGGGTGCAGGAAAAGGGAAGAAGGGTGCAGCAAGAAGCAAGAGAGGTGCAGAAAGAGGCAAGAGGGGTGCAGAAAGAGGCACGAGAGGTGCAGAAAGAGGCAAGAGAGATGCACAAAGAGGCAAGAAGGGTGCAGAAAGATTCAAGAGAGGTGCAGAAAGATTCAAGAGAGGTGCAGAAAGAAGCAACAGTGGTGCAGAAAGAAGCAACAGAAGTGCAGAATGAAGCAAGAGGGGTGCAGAAAGAGGCAAGAGGGGTGCAGAAAGAGGCAAGGGGGTGAAGAAAGAGGCAACAGAGGAGCAGAGGGAAGCAAGAGAACTGCAGAAAGAGGCAAGAGAGTTGCAGAAACAGGCAAAAGAGGTGCAGAAAGAGGGAACAGGGGTAGCTACAGATGCAAGAGAAGTGCAGAAAGAGGGAAGAGGGGTGCAGAAATGTGCAAGAGAGGTACAGAAAGAAGCAAGTGCAGAAAGAACCAGCAGAGGTGCAGAAAGACGCAAGAGGGGTGCAGAAAGACGAGAGAGAAGTGCAGAAAGAAGCAAAAGAGGTGCAGAAAGAGGCAAGAGGGGTGCAGAAAGAACCAAGTGATGTGCAGAAAAAGGCAAGAGAGGTGCAGAAAGAAGCAAGAAAGGTGCAGAAAGAAGCAAGAGAAGTGCAGAAAGAGGCAAGTGAGGTGCAGAAGGAGGCAAGAAAACGGCAGAAAAAGGCAAGAGAGTTGCAGAAACAAAAGGGGTGCAGAAAGAGGGAACAGGTGTGCAGACTGAGGCAAGAGGGGTGCAGAAAGAGGCAAGAGGGGTGCAGAAAGAGGCAAGAGGGGTGCAGAAAGAGGCAAGAGGGGTGCAGAAAGAAGCAAGAGAGGTGCCGAAAGAGGCAAGAGAGGTGCCGAAAGAGGCAAGAGAGGTGCAGAAACAGGCAAGAGAATTGCTGAAAGAAGCAACAGAGGTGTAGAAAGAAGCCGGAGAAGTGCAGAAAGAGGCAAATGAGGTGCAGAAAGAGGCAATAGATGTGCAGCAAGAGGGAAGACGAGTGCAGAAAGACAACGGGTGCAGAAAGAAGCAAGACCGGTGCAGAAAGAAGCAAGAGAAGTGCAGAAAGAAGCAACAGAGGTGCAGAAGGAGGCAAGAGAACTGCAGAAAGAGGCAAGAGAGTTGCAGAAACAGGCAAGAGAAGTGCAGAAAGAGGCAAGAGAATTGCTGAAAGAAGCAGCAGAGGTGTTGAAAGAAGCAAGAGAAGTGCAGAAAGAGGCAAATGAGGTGCAGAAAGAGGCAAGAAAGGTGCAGAAAGAGGCAATAGAAGTGCAGAAAGAGGGAACAGGGGTGCAGACAGAGGCAAGAGAGGTGCAGAAAGAGGGGCGCAGAAAGAGGCAAGAGAAGTGCAGAAAGAAGCAAAAGAGGTACAGAAAGAAGGAAGAGGCAAGAGAACTGCTGAAAGAGGCAACAGAGGTGCAGAAAGACGCAAGACAGGTGCAGGAAAAGGGAAGAAGGGAGCAGTAAGAAGCAAGAGAGGTGCAGAAAGAAGGAAGAGGGTGCAGAAAGAGGCAAGAGAGTTGCAGAAACAGGCAAAAGAGGTACAGAAAGAGGGAACAGGGGTGCAGACAGAGGAAAGAGGGGCGCAGAAAGAGGCAAGAGAAGTGCAGAAAGAAGCAAAAGAGGTACAGAAAGAAGGAAGAGGCAACAGAGGTGCAGAAAGACGAAAGACAGGTGCAAGAAAAGGGAAGAAGGGTGCAGAAAGAAGCAAGAGAGGTGCAGAAAGAGGGAAGAGGGTGCAGAAAGAGGCAAGAGAGTTGCAGAAACAGGCAAAAGAGGTACAGAAAGTGGGAACAGGGGTGCAGACAGGCAAGAGAGGTGCAGGAAGACGAAAGACAGGTGCAAGAAAAGGGAAGAAGGGTGCAGAAAGAAGCAAGAGAGGTGCAGAAAGAGGCAAGAGGGGTGCAGAAAGAGGCAAGAGAAGTGCAGAAAGAAGCAAAAGAGGTACAGAAAGAGGGAAGAGGGTGCAGAAAGAGGAAAGAACTGCAGAGAGAGGCAACAGAGGCGCAGAAAGAGGCAAGACAGGTGCAGGAAAAGGGAAGAAGGGTGCAGAAAGAAGCAAGAGAGGTGCAGAAAGAGGCAAGAGAAGTGTAGAAAGAAGCAAAAGAGGTACAGAAAGAAGGAAGAGGGTGCAGAAAGAGGCAAGAGAACTGCAGAAAGAGGCAACAGAGGTGCAGGAAAAGGGAAGAAGGGTGCAAAAGAACCAACAGAGGTGCAGAAAGAGGCAAGAGGGGTGCAGAAAGAGGCAAGAGAATTGCAGAAAGAAGCAAAAGAGGGAAGAGGGTGCAGAAAGAGGTAAGAGAACTGCAGAGAGAGGCAACCGAGGAGCAGAAGCAAGCAAGAGAACTGCAGAAAGAAGCAAGAGAGGTGCAGAAAGAAGGAAGAGGGTGCAGAAAGAGGCAAGAGAGTTGCAGAAACAGGCAAAAGAGGTACAGAAAGTGGGAACAGGGGTGCAGACAGGCAAGAGAGGTGCAGGAAGACGAAAGACAGGTGCAAGAAAAGGGAAGAAGGGTGCAGAAAGAAGCAAGAGAGGTGCAGAAAGAGGCAAGAGGGGTGCAGAAAGAGGCAAGAGAAGTGCAGAAAGAAGCAAAAGAGGTACAGAAAGAGGGAAGAGGGTGCAGAAAGAGGAAAGAACTGCAGAGAGAGGCAACAGAGGCGCAGAAAGAGGCAAGACAGGTGCAGGAAAAGGGAATAAGGGTGCAGAAAGAAGCAAGAGAGGTGCAGAAAGAGGCAAGAGAAGTGTAGAAAGAAGCAAAAGAGGTACAGAAAGAAAGAAGAGGGTGCAGAAAGAGGCAAGAGAACTGCAGAAAGAGGCAACAGAGGTGCAGGAAAAGGGAAGAAGGGTGCAAAAGAACCAACAGAGGTGCAGAAAGAGGCAAGAGGGGTGCAGAAAGAGGCAAGAGAATTGCAGAAAGAAGCAAAAGAGGGAAGAGGGTGCAGAAAGAGGTAAGAGAACTGCAGAGAGAGGCAACCGAGGAGCAGAAGCAAGCAAGAGAACTGCAGAAAGAAGCAAGAGAGTTGCAGAAACAGGCAAAAGAGGTGCAGAAAGAGGGAACAGGGGTGGAGACAGACGCAAGAGAAGTGCAGAAAGAGGGAAGAGGGGTGCAGAAATGTGCAAGAGAGGTGCAGAAAGTTATAATTATAAGTTATAATCTAATAAATATATATATATATATTTTCTCCAAATCGCTGCTAAAGCGGTTTTCCTTCCTGCGACGTTGGTGCCAGCCAGTGGCAGCAGCAGCCACTTCAATATCTATAAGTTTCTCAGTTCACAACCCGATGGTAGGAAATTAAGAGGCGGCACACCAGGAAACGGCACAACAGATTTATTGTGCACCAAACTCAAGGTCCTTGAGTTTGGTGCACAATAAATCTGTTGTGCCGTTTCCTGGTGTGCCGCCTAATTTCCTACCATCGGGTTGTGAACTGAGAAACTTATATATATATATATATATATATATATATATAACCTTACTTTATCACATATATATTCACTTTTTAGAAACACTCAGCCACTTTAAATACTCCCTATAGACCCCTTGCGTGTAGTACATATAACAATAACACCTCATAGGAAATAATGTAAAATAAATTAAATTGATCACTATTCTACTACTATTCAGGCATTACAGAACAGATGGCCTCCAGTGTTAATTTGAAGAGGTAGTGTGTTGCATATTTTTCTTTTAGTAGTCCTAGGTTAATGATATTTGTTTAAAATGATTTTATGTGTTTATTTAGCATTCAAATAATATTATTTATTTGTTAACGTATCTTGGAGTTTGGCAACTTCCCGGGTCCAATCACAAAACACATCACCCAGAGATGTTTTGTGTTGTAGTGGTCGTAATGGTGAGTACATGGTGCAGGCCTCTCAGTTTAGGCACTCTCGTTTTGCTCTGTGGGGGTACTTCGGAACTCCTAGGCCTCACCCTCGCAGAGCGTCGCAGGTCCTACCCTGGTGCTTCAGTGTACATCTTTAGCTCGTCCTGCCTTGGCTCCTTTACAATCCGTCTCCTTCTGAACAGCATCTCCCTCATACCCCATTGCCCATCCCATTGGTCAACTCTTTCCCACGCAGGATCCAGGCAGTCTGCCCTGGCAGTTTTGGTCAAAGCCCTCATGTTTCTGGTCCCAAAACTGGCAAGAGAGCACAGAGATGTTCTTGGTTATGGCATGGAGATCCCGGTTTCTGCTAGAGAAATCTTGGTCCCTGGCTGGAAGCTTCTGTCCCATCCTTCTACCAAAGTTGCAGACAGTGGTTGTGTATTCCAGCAGTCATGAGTGAGACCTGCTTACTCCACTCAGACTTATTCAGCTAAGATCTTTGTTACAACACACTAGCAGGAAGGTGGGGTGGAACTTGGAATTTCCTATCATGAGAACTCCCAAAAAAGGTACAAAAGAGAGGGAGGATGTCCCACTTAACTACCTGTTAACCGGAGAGGGGCAGTTCTTCCAACTGATTCTCCTGCTGGAGCCCTGCAGTTTAAATCTGCCATCAGCGCTCTCTCTAACCCACCATTTTAGGTGCCAGTTGGCTGTAGCAATTATCAAAATGGATCAGAGTATGACTATGGCCATATGTGTCACCTACGCTCCACACACATACTCTACTAATGCAGATGAGTTTACACTAGTTACACTGATGTCCCACAAGATTGGAGGAAGAAGCTGGTCACAGGGGAGAGCGAGGCCCATTTAAATAATATGTGAGAGGCCAGTAGGGGACTCTCCCAGGAAGAGAAAGGTAAAAAGGCATGCCCTGCCACTAAAACCATCATCACAGCCACCACTGTCATTCCCGACTGCTCAGTGAGTTGACAGTAGTAACTCTCAAGAAGGACTTACATGGTGAGCCCACAAATGCCTCCAGCACACAGGTATTACATTGGGGTGCTAAGGTGGGGATCAGAGAATCTGCTGGCCATGATGATCCAAGGCAGAGTGACAGACTCTCTATAGTCATGCAGGGGACCTTCCTCCTTCCCCACACACGCTGCCTTGAGGTTCAGTGCTTGCTGCTCAATACTGGGACAAATGGGAAAGTGGCCCCAGGGCACCAATGGTGAAAGGCTCCAACAGACACAACTGGAGCCTAGTAACCCCTGACCGCCCTGTGTTCTCCTGGACGAGTTCCACAACTAGAAATCCATTTTGCACCAGTTTAACATCACTGTTTACACATTAGCAATCTCTAGATGGGGGCCTAAGACTAGAAATGCTAAGATACTCAGTGGGGGCAATACATGTTATGCTGAGCAATGTGGACGAACACGTGGCTCCAGTGGTTGGTCAGTTCCTTGTCCTTGCTTAGGAGCTAAGACTGTGAGGTCCTGTGGAACAACCCTATTGAGGTTATCTATGCTGCTGCATCAGCCAAGGGTCGCATTGCGAACCTATAGTCGCAGCACAGGGTTGCACGGGAGCCCCTGAACCTCGGAATCACGTGCTGCCTCTGGTCTGCCGGGGCTCCCGCCCCCTAGATCTCTCATTATTCAGCTGCACTTGTTTTTCGGATAAGATTTAGCCTCAGTGATCAGCATTGCTTTGCCTGGCCCAGGGTTGTGGCCAGGGGTTCAGAAGGGTGTCCGTGTCTAATGATGAAGTGCGCATCAGGCCCGGAAACCTTGAACACAGTAAAAGTTGGATTTCAATTTGCAGATGGGAGAGGTTCTCTCCAGGTCAGTGAGGGACATATCTACAAGAACCGATCAGTGCAGCGTGCAGGCCAGTCTACCAACAGCAGCTCTTCACCTGACTGCCAGTGACCTCCACCGCTGCAGAGTCCATATGCGTAGTGCCTGATCCAAGAAAGAGTGCGAACCGAGAATAACAGGCAAAGCGCCTTAGCGGCCGGTGCATGCCCCACACCGCAAAGCACTAGGCCTATCCTGAGGGTGAAGGGCTTCAGGTCAAAGGTGACAGGCTGTGAATGTAAGGGGGTCGACTTCATGTAAACATTCGCCTTTTTCTTACACTAATTTGGAGATTGCAAGTTCAGACCTTTCTGGAATAAATCCGCTTTAGTACGGGTACTGTCTTGCTGTCGCTCTTCAAAGGCAGTAAGGGGGAGACTGAAGCCCAGTGAGTGTTTACAGGCACACCCAGTACAAGTACCACATGCAGCCCTCAGTACCTTGTTACTTGCAAGTCACTTTGCATACCGCAAATTACAGACTGAACTGGTGCTGTGAGTATATCACATCAATCAAATAGTACAGAACCATAGCGCCTACAAGTGTGTGACTTGTGCATTCACTATCACTGCAGTCCTCTGCTACGCTCACTAATTTAGTACAGCACCACTGCAAAGGTAATCAAAAATCTCTCCTCCCCACCATCCTGGTTGCCAAATACAGCACAGCACCACAGCACCTGCGGTCCCTCTCAAGAAATGTCGAAGCACAGCAAAGGCACTCTGCTGCCGCCTCACTGACAGCCGAAGAACCACACGCCCAACCAGCAAGTGGACACCTCACTTAGTGTCGAGGTACGGCATCACGGCGCTGTAATCCCCAGCCCTTGGACTAAGCCTTGAAGTCGGGCGCCACTGCACCTAAAGCCTGACGTACTGCACCACAGCAAGTGTAATCCTTTCGCACGTGCAGTCACTGTCGAAGTTCTGCACCTTTGCACGTGATCGTCTAACCAATGCTATATGCGTTGAGTAGGGCCCACTGTAGATAAGCCTGCCGAAGTGCGGCACCACTGCAACTAAGGCACCACTGCAGCTAAGGCACCACTGCAGCTAAGCCTGTCGCAGTACGGTACCACTGCAGCTAAGCCTGTCGCAGTACGGTACCACTGCAGCTAAGCCTGTCGCAGTACGGTACCACTGCAGCTAAGCCTGTCGCAGTACGGCACCACTGCAGCTAAGCCTGTCGCAGTACGGCACAACTGCAGCTAAGCCTGTCGCAGTACGGCACCACTGCAGCTAAGCCTGTCACAGTATGGTACCACTGCAGCTAAGCCTGTCGCAGTACGGCACCACAGCATTAATTTCCTAGCTCGTGCGATCACTGTCGAAGTACGGCATAAGCCGACCAATAACTTGTGCCGGGTTTCAGCTGTTTAGAAGTGGGCGGGCTCTCCTTCACCAGTGGCCCTGGTGGTAGACAGTGTATCGTGGCTGTCTCGACTCTCTAAATGTCTTTTGAGACCAGGCTCGTTTGTGGCTATTTCCCAAGGATGGAAGAGGACGCGTGAATTGTTACAAGTTTTCTGCTATCATGGTCTCTTGTTTGTGTGTTTTTGTATTTTTGCAGAACTTGTGATGAATAGTCAGACTACCAAACAATAGGTAATGCCTGCCAACCACTACAGTTGGGGTGCACCTGCTTTTGGGAGGGGGTTCTATTTGTTCGAACTGGGTACGTGGGTCTCCGGTTGCTCGACTGTGCTCAGTGTGTTGCACCAGCGTATTTATTTTGTTTGTTTCTATATTTTGTTTCTATAATGTTGACATAATTCGGAAGGCTTTGGGGCGCTTTAGAAAGGTTTAAGAATGGGCGCATTAGTTCATTGTAAGCAGAACACGAATATGTAGAATTAAAGCTATACTATTACAATAGTGATTATATGCATGCATTTATGACAGTGCTTAGTTTTACTTTTATTGTTGCATTTGCCTACTTCTGCGGAAATGGTACATTCTAGTCTTTAAAGGAGGCGCTGTATAGATCAGTCTTTGAATTGCAGTTGAATTAATATAGGTGACGTGACGCGGGCATTATGTTTCCTGTCTGCGACGCCTGACCTGTCCGAAGCTTACTTGTGCCAGGCAAGCGCCCTGACAATGGGCTTTGGGCGCTACAGGGGAGCAGTGAAGATTAGGTGCATACCACTTACATGCATCTTTTTAAAAGACGGCGCAAGCGCCGATACATGCTGCAGGTATGATGGCCAAGAAGCGGCATTAACATGCATGGAACATACATGCTACATTTCGCAAACGTCGGTTTTGGCATGGACATGTGTATGTGCTGAAAGTAGTCCATTCACAAATGCCCCCGGGACCTGACTCACCCGGGGGCTCATTAAAACGAAGTGCAGGAGCACGCGTTTCGTTTTTGTTTTGTTTTTTTCAGCCGGGTTCGCTCACTCAGCGCGAATTCGGCCGTTTAAAAAAAAAAAATGCTTATTTTGGCCCTGGGGGTCCTTGTGGGACCCCCTGAGCAGGCCTAGGGGGTCAGGGTGTTTCTACCCTGCCCACTTTTCTTGTTTTTTACCTTTTTTTTTTAACTGTTTTCTTGTGACTCGGTTTTACCGAGTCACAAGATGGCTGCCAACACTTCTTGGTTTCGAGTGTTGGCAGCCAATCAGAATGAAGCTCGTGCTCAGGAGGGAGTCGCGAATCCTCCTCGGCTCTCAGATATCGATATTTTTATTTTTTGAATTTCTCAGGAACTACTGAACGGATTTACACCATTTAAAAAAAAAGGTCGCTTTCTGAACCAAGAGCTACCTTTTTGCCAAATTTGGTGTAATTCCGTTCAGCAGTTCGGGCTGTAGCCGTGTCTAAAGTTCCTATGGAAATTAACATGGGGAAAATCATTTTGGGACCCCCTTTTTTCTCGGCCCCCACTTGACGTATTCATCCTGAAACTTTCAAGACAGGAGCTGACCTGAGTGAACCATTAGTTTTGAAAATTTCACGAAGATTCGTCAAATGGCGCCAAAGATATTGGCAAAAGAAAAAACGCTTTTGGAATAGAAACAAGGTCCTAACTATAACTACCTACTGACGACCGCCATTAGGATATATATATATATATATATATATATATATATATCTACTGGCGGTCGCCAGTAGATAGTTATAGTTAGGACCTATTTTCCATAGGAAATCCGCAACATTCTATTTGCAATAACGTTGGCGCCGGTTGACGAATCTTCGCGAAAGCTTCCAACTTGTTTGGGCGCTCCGGTCCGCTCCTATCCTGAAAGTCTCGGGGTGATTCGTCAGCGGGGCCGAGAAAAAGGGGGTCCCAAAACGCGTTTTCCCCATTCATTTTTCCATAGGAACCTTTAGTCGCAGCTACAGCCCGAACTGCTGAACGGAATTACACCAAATTTGGCAAAGAGGTAGCCCTTGGTTCAGTGTCGAGCCTTTTGCTTAAATGGTGTAAATCCGTTCAGTAGTTCCTGAGAAAATCAAAAGTAAAGTCACATATATATCTATGGCCGAGTAGGGTCCGCGTACCCTCCCGATCACGAGCTGCATGCTAATTGGCTGTCAAGTGGCTGTCAACACTCCAAATCAGGAAGTGTTGGCAGCCAGTTCTACCGAGGGACAGAAACAAGTGCGCAAAGCGCAAAAAGGGGGCAGGGTAGAAACACCCTGACCCCCTAGGTCTGCTCAGGATGTCCCACAAGGACCCCCTGGGCAGAAAAAAGCTTCTTTTTTTTGTTTTTTTAAACGGCGGGATGCGCTTAGGGTGCGCGGATCCCGCCGATTTTAAAAAAAAAAAAAAAAAAAAAAAACCACAAGAAACAAGTTCGCAAAACGCACAAAGGGGGCAGGGTAGAAACACCCTGACCCCCTAGGTCTGCTCAGGGGGTCCCACAAGGACCCCCTGGGCAGAAAAAAGCATTTTTTTTTTTTTTAAATCGGCGGGATAAAAAAAAAAAAATATATCGAGGCCACGCCCCTTTTTACACCTCTCTGCAACGCAGCTCTGTGGCGCTTTTTGGAGGTACATGGTGGGCTAGTTGGACTCCAGGGACCCTCAGGATTCAAGGGGACTTAATCCCCCAACTTAAAATGCGCCACGGGGCACGTTTGCACAGTGGTGAAGGGAGGGGGCGGGGCTTCAGGTGACATGTGTGCAAACAGGCCCCGTGGCGCATTTTAAGATGGGGAATTAAATCCTCTTCAATCCTGAGGGTCCCTGGGGGCCAACTAGCCCACCAGGTACCTCCAGTAAGCGCCACGGAGCTGCGTTGCAGAGTGTTGTAAAAGGGGCATGGCCTCTGTACACCTCTCTGCAACGCAGCCCCTGGCACATACTGGAGGTTCCTGGTGGGCTAGTTGGCCCCTAGGGACCCTCAGGATTGAGGAGGAATTAATTCTCCAACTTAAAACGCGCCACAGGGCGTGTTTGCAGACATGTCACCTCAGGCCCCACCCCCTTCCTTCACCATTGTGCAAATATTCCTCTAAAATCAGCTGAACTACGAATTCCGATTTACTCACCTGTTATCAGGAGAGACCTCAGTGCTGCATCTTTGAGCCCAGTACTGATCCTGAAAAGTAATTCTAACCGTACTTACAGTAACTTGAATTTCCTTCCATAGGCTAACATTGACTGGTTTCACTTGGAAATTCTTCTAAGTGTGGAGTTTTGGAACTTTAGAATATTCCTCTTAAATCAGCCAAAGTACGAATTCCGATTTACTCACCTGTTATCAGGAGAGACCTCAGTGCTGCATCTTTGAGCCCAGTACTGATCCTGAAAAGTAATTTTAACCGTACTTACCAGTAACTTGAATTTCCTTCCATAGGATATCATTGCCTGCTTTTTGCTGAAAAAGTTTCTAAGTGTCGATTTTTGAAACGTACAAATATTCCTCTAAAATCAGCAGAACTACGAATTCCGATTTACTCACCTGTTATCAGGAGAGACCTCAGTGCTGCATCTTTGAGCCCAGTACTGATCCTGAAAAGTAATTCTAACCGTACTTAACAGTAACTTGAATTTCCTTCCATAGGCTAACATTGACTGGTTTCACTTGGAAATTCTTCTAAGTGTGGAGTTTTGGAACTTTATAATATTCCTCTAAAATCAGCTGAACTACGAATTCCGATTTACTCACCTGTTATCAGGAGAGAACCCAGTGCTGCATCTTTTAGCCCAGCACTGACCCTGAAAAGTAATTCTAACCGTACTTACCAGTAACTTGTATTTCCGTCCATAGGAATCCATTGTCTGGTTTTCAGCAGAAAAGTTTCAAAGTGTCGATTTTCACAAACTACAAATATTCCTTAAAAATCGCCAGTATGACTTAAACGCATTCTTTCAACTGTTTACAGGAGATGCACCAGTGCTGGATCCAGGATCCACCACTGAGTAAGAAAAAGTAACGATAACACTACTTACCTGCTAAGTGAATTTCCTCCCATAGGATAACATTGGTGATTCTATGTGAAAAAGTTTCTAAGTGTCAACTTTTAAAATACAATAATATTCCTTAAAAATCACTACTGTAACCAAAACGCTTTTACTCAACTGTTTACAGGAGATGTCCCAGGACTGAATCTAGGATCCAGTCCTGTGGTTAGAAAAGTAATCCATAAAGTAACTAATTGCATTTAAGTAGAAATTCACATTGAGCTCAATGTTGCATTGTGTTTGAAATTGTGTTGCCCATTGCAACAACTGTAACTACTGTACTTAAAAGTCTATTGCCTATTTGCAAAGTATTTAAACTAAAGTAATTCATTCTGAGAAAGTATATTTTGTAATGTAATGTATAATGTAATTACAATGTAATTTAAAAAATAAAATATCTAAAAATAAATAGTTTAAAAAAATGTAGTAAATCAGTATCAAAAAAATAAATATAACAATTAATACATTTAAAAATTGTCATTTACAAAACCTTTGAAATTCACTGAAAAAAACCATAGGTTTCAGACATGTTATAGTTAGGAATTAGCATTTAAAAAACCTTTGAAATTCACTGAAAAAACCATAGGTTTCAGGCACGTTATAGTTAGAAATTAGCATTTAAAAAACCTTACAAATTAACTGAAAAAACCATAGGTTTTAGGGACAGTTATAGTTAGTTGGACATTGCACTCGTACAAAACCCGTGAAATTCCCCCGTTATAGTTAGTTCAGCTAACTATAACTCGCGCCCACAATGCACTGCTGATGACGTCACATATTACATCACTCATGACATGGTCAGTGACATCACTGATGACATCTCAAATGACATCATCCAGTGACTGTGTGTTTCTGTAAAGTTTAAATATGTTTAATATATATAGGGAAAGGCGTATTGAAGAATGAGAGGGTGTATAAGTGTCTGAATGGATGATTTACTAGGTGCGTGACTAACTCTATAAGTGAGTGATTAAACATATCTTACTGAATGCATGGGTTAGTGACTAAACTGGGTGAATGTCTGTATCCGTCTGTCTGTTGCTGTGTAAGTGGCTGCATGGGTTTGTGAATAGCTACATGAGTGTCTATACGAGTTATTGATTGGTTGTCTGAGTATCTGTATGGGTGCCTGAGTGTTTGTGTGGGTGGGGTGTGTGCGACTCTGTGCATAGATGTGTGAGTGGGTGATTCACTGGGTGGATGGTTTCAAGAGTGCATCTGTGATAGACTGTATGGGTGGGTAAGTGTGTGTAAGAGTGTGTTAGTGAGTGAATGTATGTCCCAGTGGTACATGTGTGAGTAACTACATATGTGAAAGGCAGTATATATGTGTGTTGGAGTATATAAATAGCTATAAGCGAGAGTGTGTGATTGTGAGAGTGACTGTATGGATGAGTGTGTGCTTGTATCAGTGATTGTATAAGAGCGTAAGAATGTGCTAGTATTTGTATGAGTAAGTGAGCTGGTGTGTGTATAACTGTATAGGTGAGTAAATGGCAGTGTGTTTAATTATTTGCATGACTGACTAGGTGTGTGAGTACCTCTATGGATGAGTGACGGTGTTTGAGTGTCTATATAGGAGTATGAGTGCATATGATAGTCCTGTACTGAGTGACCGTAAGTATGAGTGACTGTACGGGTGAGTGAGTGGATGTGTGTGTAGACCTAAGAATCAGTGAGTGGGTATGTAGTTATTGGTGTTGGAGTGTCTATGGTTTTGCGAATGGCAGTCTGTAATTTAGAGAGGGTGTATCAAAGGTTATATTAGGGTGTGAGGAGGTGCATCAGATTATCACGTGGATGATGTCATCAGTGATGTCATTTGAGATGTCATCAGTGATGTCATCAGTGATGTCACTGACCATGTCATGAGTGATGTAATATGTGACGTCATCAGCAGTGCATTGCGGGGGCGCGAGTTATAGTTAGCTGAACTAACTATAACGGGGGAATTTCACGGGTTTTGTACGAGTGCAATGTCCAACTAACTATAACTGTCCCTAAAACCTATGGTTTTTTCAGTGAATATATATATATATATATATATATATATTCCACGTGAAACAGGATATCAAGTAAGCAAATCCATGAGCCCACTCAATGAGGTATGCAGAAGTTTATTTTCTCGTGACAAAAGAACTCGTTTCGACCACGTCCATGGTCTTGATCACCTGACCCCTTCCTGGGTCGTACACCTTTTAAAAGTTTTACTTGTGGTCAGACATACCACGTGACAGTAAACATAAAGAAAATGTGTGTCAATTAGAATAAGTGAAGATTGCAACATTACGGATTTCATCCATCGAAATAATGCAGATTCCTTCAATGTTACATTAAATTGAAGTCTGGTGTGCCGTAAGATTAAAGGAAATTATGAGCTTTGTTTACTGTTGTCAGGGAATGCCAGTTTCCCGTGTTACCTGACGGGGGTAAGTTAATGGAGTGTATCCCCCTGAAAGGGGGAGGACGGTCTTGCATGTAGGGTCTAGTACCTAAACGTGTGCACCCTGTCGTGTGACCAGTGCAGTAAAATAATGGAGGCTGTTGTGTTCACCAATGGTGTGCCGTGGGTCTTATCCTGGGCCAGTGCTTTTACAGTGTCCTAGATGTGCTCATCTCACATACTGTGTGACAGGGGTGTGGTATTAAATTGTGTCCCCTTTGAAAGGGGAGGACGGTTCTGCACGTAAAGGTATAGTACCTTCGTGTGTGCGATTTGCCTTTTGACTGATACAGCTTGGGCAATAATCTTAAGAAGTGCCGGTATAGTACTATCGTTACAGTCAAGCTAGTAGATATATATATGTGACGATGTTAGTTAAATCCCAACGTTTTATATTACCGAAATCACTGAAATTCACCAGTTACAGCTATCTCAAGTAGCTGTAACTCATGCCTCAAAGTAATTGTAAATTGTGCATAGGCAGATTCTACCATTATATGTCACTCCTAAACGTTTGTGATATTTAGATATGGTCATTGTAGGGTGTTATTTTCATTTAAGGATTCATATATACCTCTGTACTAATGCAAACTGGGATCAAATTCATGGATGTGCACGGTATCAGGTTCCCCAATTTTGTCATACAGGCTATTTGTAGCATGTATTCTTTAGGACTACTTGACCAATCTTAATTAAACACACATTTGTAGTTGATTCGGAGAAGGGTTTTCTGTATGGGACTACAGGGGATCCTTTAAACATCTAGAGAAAGCTCTTGGAGGAGGGTGAAACGTAGGTGGTCTGTGGCTGTGTGGTGCGCTGTTATTGTACCAATGGGTTACCTGTTTTTATTTATGATAGAAATTGAATACATTTTTACACTTAACCACATCTTGAGCTCCAGTTTTTACTTGCTTGGAACTTGGTGTATGTGTAATAGAATTTCCATTTTGTGATGCGAAAGCTCTTTCTGCTGAAATTTATAAACAATCTGTTATACTCCACAACTCATCTCAATACCTCATTCCCCTAGATAACCAGCCCCAGGATCTATATCTTTGATATGTCACCTGTTGATATCTTGCTCTGCGTGCGTGTCAGTATATGGGATTTATAATTGTTTGGTTAAGTGCGAGAAATACTCCATGTACAGGAAGATTGAAAATTAGCTTTTCGTTCATAGTGTTAGGATCCACAATATTTATTTGGCACAAAGAACCAAGGCACATATTCCTGTAGGGTTGAAGAACTCTACTTTAATAATACCGAATTTTATTAAGTAATCTGAACATAGGGAGATGTGAGCACCATGTTAAAAAATATATATAATATTTTGGGATTTCCAATTAGATTCTAGAATGTAGTGTTTTGCAAAATTGCATCCTTACTTCTGTTGTACCAATAAAGAAATATTATTTGGAATATGGACTACAGTACATTTGGTACAGATTTTAAGATTGTAAGGCACAATATTGGATTTTTAGAAATTGTTTGTTTTGCGTATATGCTGTAGAATTTATTTAGAATTGTAATGCAAATTATAATTCCACGACCTTTGAAGGACGCACTTTACATTCTTGTTTGACACAGTTACAATTTCAAATGGGGAAGTGGGAACAAAAAATAATTCTTACAATATAACAATTCCATTTCTGGCTAGCCCAATAGAAAAATATTAATGCACAATTTATTTTTTCTAGTGAAGGAACTCCTTCTCCCAGAGTAGAATTGCTTCACAATATCGACCACATGTATATGGATGAAGGTCCATGTAAGTATGAAAAACTTGTTATCAGCCACACTGTATGATATTCATTGATGTTTCATATCCACCCATGGTGGCGAGGGCCACCCTCTATAAAATTGCTAATGCAGCTGTTTAATTTTCTAACATGTCTGAGGGTAAGACCCTCTGACCCCCATGGTGTTTCTTTCGTTCTATGTTTGAACTCTTTTTTAGGCACTTATTTTTTTTTGATAATTAAGTTTATTGAATTTTTGAAACAACAATACGTTGGTAGCATGTCAGTCACATTATTTAAATACATTATAGACGATAGAGGCGACAAAGGTTTGTAAGGCAATGATGGTGGGAATACAGCACATATTTACAAGCAGTCACGTACCCAGCCCATCTAACCCCTCAAACGGGCAGTGAGTTGAACCATTTGCCCCATATTTTACCAAAAAGTTCAGGGCATCCTCGGGCCTCAAAGAGGGGCTCCTCTTGGGCTCCACACCAGTCCACTCCCCGTCTCCATTTCCGCATAGTAGGCGGCTTGGCTTGGGACCAGAGCGCTGCAATATCGCGCTTTGCCACCGCTAATGCCGTTCCCAGGAAGCGCTTGTCAGACCGGGATCCATCAAGGCCATCAAACACCCCCAAGAGCAGGCGCAGCGGGTCATGGGGGACCTCCCAACCTAGGGTCTGTGAGTTCTCCTTCCACCCCCGTCCAGAACGGTGCAAGGGCGGGACATTGCCACACCATGTGGTAGAAGTCCACCGGGGCATGGTTGCATCGCGCACATGATGGGGAGGGCCGCATGCGGGCGCTGTACAGGCGTGCTGGGGTGAGGTACGCCGTGTGGAGGTAATAGAGTTGGACTAGATGTAGTCTGGAGGAGGTCGTCCGAGTCTTGGGGGCCATAAGGGCATCTCTCCAGTCCGCGTCGTCTAGGGAACCCACCCAACCCTCCCAGCGGGTACGAAGCAGGTCCAGGGATGCAGGGCCATTGTTCACCAAAGAGCGGTAAATCTGCGATACTCCCCCTCTGCCCAGGTTCCCCATCATCACCTGGGCCTCCAGAGGGCTGAATTCGAGGAGGGAGGTGGGGGATGTAATGTGGGTGTGAAGGGCATGTCTGAGTTGTAGGTATTTGTAAAACTGGGAGGAGTGAAGGGAGTAGTGGTGTTGTAGGCCTGCAAATGATCTGATATGGTCCCCGGTCCAGACATCCCCCAGCAGCGAGATCCCGATGTGGTCCCACCGACGGAAGTCCTGGAGAGCCGAGACCTCCCCCAGCCAAGCCCCACACCACAGAGGCGTCTGCCTGGTGAGTTTACGATCCCACTTTACGTGGCGCAAGGCAGTCCGCCAGGCCATAAGCACGGCTCTAGTGACAGGGGGAAGGGCCTGTGGCACGGGGCATCCATACATGTAAGCCTGGATTTGAGTGAAGTCCATTGACCTGGTTTCTACCCGATACGCCGGGTCGGACCAGCCGCCCGCGAACCAGTCGTGGATCACGATTAGCCTCGTGGCCAGGTAGTAGAGGTGAAGGTTAGTTACCCCCAGGCCGCCATCGTAGGGGGGTATGCGGCAATGTGCTAGGGACAGTTGTGATCTCCTTCCTCCCCACAAAAAGCGGGAGAGTACCCCGTCCAGTTCCCGAAACCAGCTGCCCGGGAGGGGAATGGTAATGTTTTGTAAGGTGTACAAAAAGCGGGGAAGGACCATCATTTTAAAAAGGGCACTTCTGCCAAGGGGGTTAAGGGGGAGAGATTGCCATTTCCTGAGGTCCGCCTTGGCCCTGGTGACCAGGGGTGTGATGTTCAGGGCCCATTCGAGGTCGGGGAGAAGGGCTACCCATATCCCCAAGTACTTAACTGACGGCCTGCGCAGGGGAATGGTCGTCTGCCAGTCGAAGCAAGCCCGTGTCGGGTGCAGGGGAACCAGTGTGGATTTCGCCGGGTTGAGTCTGAGGCCGGAAACCCGCTCAAAGGCCGAGAGGACGTCCAAGCATAGCGGGCCGGAGCTCTCTGGATCCGCCAAATAAAGGAGGACATCATCGGCATACAGGGCGATCTTATCGACCTGATTCGGATCCCAGGCCCAACCCTGGATGAGGGGATCTTGACGGATGAGGGAGGCCAGGGGTTCCATTGCTAATGCAAATAGAAGCGGTGAGAGCGGGCATCCCTGGCGGGTGCCCCTCTGGATAGGGAACGCTTCGGACAGCACGCCATTAATGAGGACCCTTGCCTTGGGAGCCGAATAGAGGACCCGGAGAAAGCGTCGAAAGGGGGGCCCGAAACCCATCCTCTCCAACACCTCCTCAAGGTAGCTCCAGTCCACAGTATCGAAAGCCTTTTCGAAGTCTATGAATAGCAATGCCAGATATGGGGTGAGGCGGTGGGCGAGGGCGAGATGGAGGCGGCGTATGCAATGCCGGGTACCGCGGGCAGGCATGAAGCCGTTTTGATCCGGGTGGACCAGCTCATGTAAATGGGGTCGGAGTCGTTGGGCCATCACCGTGGCGAAGATCTTGACCTCCGTGTTGATAAGGGAGATGGGGCGGTAATCCGCACATGCAAGGGAGGGTGGGTGTGTCTTTGGGATGACTACGATAGTGGCCATATCAGTCTCAGGCAGGAAGGACCCCTTGTCCACTACGTGTTTAAACAGTTCCGTCAGGTGCGGGACCAGTGTGTCCCGGTAGGCCGCATAGTACTCCTGGGGGTAGCCGTCGGGCCCGGGTGTTTTGCCGGCGTGCAATAATGAAATCGCCCCATGTATCTCCTCCGGGGTAAAGGGAGTATCCAGGGCCGCGGAGTCTGCTTGGGAAAGACAGGGCAATCGAGTTCCGGTCTCAGCCAACAACTTCGCCAGAGAGGTCCGAAGGGGCCGGGCCGCGTAGAGGCCCGCATAGTAGTCTGCAAACGTGTGTGCGATGGCTGGGGAAGTGGCGTGACAGACCCCATTCCCGTCCCGAATCTCGGGGATTATGCGATTGGCTCTGGGATAGGATATCAGGTTGTGGAGAAGTTTGCAATTTTTATCACCCCAGCCATATACGCGTGCCACAGAGGAGCGCCAAAGCATTTTAGCGGACTCCAGCGAGAGCCGGCAGATCTCCTCTCGGATCAACGTGAGTTGGCGAGCGGAGTCGTCGTTGTCAGTGGTGTCCTGGGCACCTTCCAGCTGCGCCGCCTGGGCCTCCAGCTGTACAAGTCGGGCGGATTGTTTCTTGCGTTTCGCTTGGACCAGGCCTCTAGCCACCCCTCGCACCACAGCTTTGCCGGCCTCCCACAGGGTCCCTGGGGAGGAGACCGAACCCGTATTAGTTGAGAAGTAGCTCTTCAGTTCCTGCCCAAGGGATTCCACAAAACCTGCATCCTGTAGGAACCAGGCATTCATCCGCCACATCGTACGGACGCCGCCAGGAGAATGCCCGAGACGGAGGGACACGGGGGAGTGATCTGAAATGCCCCTGGGCAAGATGGTGGCCTCGGCCATCAATTGACAGTCTATGGCAGGCAACAAGAACAAGTCTATACGAGAGTGGGTGCGGTGGGCTGCTGAAGTGTGGGTGTATTGTTCTTTGCGGGGGTTCCACACCCTCCAGGCATCACAGAGACCCAGGGCGGAGGACCAGTCAGCGAGGCGTTTTGCGGAGGCAAGGCGGGAGGCCGATGGGGTGCCTGACGCGTCACGTGAGGGCTGCAGGACAGCGTTAAAATCCCCCCGACAATCGTCAGGCCCTGCGGAAAGGAGGAGAGTGCAAGCGTGAGGCGACGGAGGGCAGGAGCCATGTTGGCGGGAAGAATGTATGTAGACAGGAGGTTGAGGGGGTATCCCTCAATCATACCCGTCAGGGCCACATAGCGGCCTTGTGTGTCCGTTTCAGCCCGTGTCAAGGTGAAGGGGAGCCCTCGTCGAAGTAGTATGGCCACCCCCCGGGATCCCCGTGTAAAACCAGAGTGCCAGACCTTATCAAACCCGTACCGGGCGAGGAAACTACATTGTGAGCCCAGAAGGTGTGTTTCCTGCAGGAACAGGATGTCTGGTGCGTGTCGTTGGGCGCTGCGCAGCACGGCGGTGCGTTTTATACGATCTAATAGGCCATTAACGTTCCAGGAGAGGATGTGGAGGGCCCTATGGAAGGTGGACATCATCGAGGTGGGTATCATGTGTGAGGAGGAACGCAAGCGCGAGGAGGCCTGGGTCCCAAGGGACGTAATGCTCTGTGGCCGAGGCCATTGGGCAGAAGGTGTGCACTCTGTTGGGCCTCATGTCATCGTCTAAGGCAGATCTGCGTGGAAAGCTACCAACCAAAACAAAAATTCGCGGCCCATGGGCGGCGAAGAACAACAACAAATGTCCGAAAGACAACGGTCTTCTCCCTCTCCTCCCAACTCCCCCCACCCTACACTTCTGAAAAGGAAGCATCTGTCGCCCTGAAAAAGAAAGCACAAAAGCAAACAAACAATTCAGTTCAGTTCAAAACAATAACCCCACAGTGGGCTGAACGCTAATCTAAAACGGTTAGAAGGACCTGAGGATGGCGGAGATGGACCCCCCTCCATAGAGTCGGATAAGGTTCGTCAATCGCTGCAATTTCGGTTAGAACACAGTTGTATCTGGGATAACAGATAAACGAGGGAGTGAAGTGTGGAATAGTTCACATGTCCAGTGGCTGCAGTAGGGTTGGAACACCCTCTTTCGTGGGAGTCTCAAGAGCAGGCTGTTGTCAGGGGCCGCCGGGGAATATGCTAGAGAGATCTTGTCATGCGGTTCCGTTCAGGTGACTTCGACTTCGTCGGATCGGTGGAGCGCAGGGCTCCTGGACAGGTCAGAGTCGGATTTGGCGTGTCGTAGAGCGGCAGAAGGCTCTGGAATACCGCTCAAGTCGCTCAAGGAGGTAGTCGGGCTGGGAGAAGCGGACCTTCGATTTGAAGCGTGGGAGGGCGGGCGCTGGGATGTCCCATCCGGCGATCGGGATGTCCCTCCCCCCCCCCCGGTGGTCGTTTTTCTTGCGGGACCTAGTCCGGCGCCTCTGGGGCTTGGGGAGGGCATGACGCGACTGTGGGGGGGCCCGCCTGGTGGGGGAAGGGGCCAGTTGGCGCAAGAGCGGCCGTTCCTCTGTGAGCCAGGTCCATGCCGCCTGTGGGTTATCGAAGAAGAGAGACCTGTCCTGAAAGATAACCTTGAGCCGGGCCGGGAAGAGGAGACCGTATCGGAGGCCCATGCTACGAAGTTTCTATTTTACCTCGTTGTAGGTGCGGCGTTGGGCCTGCACCTCCCTGGTGTAATCGGGGAAAACCATGATCCGGCTGTTTTGGAACTGTAAAGGGCCCTGCGCCCTGGCCGCCCCGAGAATGGCATCTCTGTCCCGGAAGTTAAGGACCCTCAGGATTATGGGTCGGGCTGGGGCGCCAGGCGGAGGCTTGGGGGCCAGGGAGCGGTGGGCTATTTCGACAGCGAACCAAGGGGATAGGGCCTCCATGGGCATCCAGGAGCGCACCCAAGTCTCCACGAACGTGTCGGCGTGGCCTTGCTCCACCCCCTTGGGAAATCCTACGAGGCGTAAGTTATTTCTCCGCGACCTGTTTTCGGCGTCCTCAGCCCTTCGATGAAGCTCCGAGGTCCGGGTTTGAAGGTGGGCCACCTGGGTCTTAAGCTGGTCAATGGCATCCTCTGTTGTGGAGATGCGGGATTCCGCCTCTGTGATGCGCGCCGTGGCATTGCGTAAATCTTGGCGGATGAGAGCCACATCTACCCTCACCTTGCCAATTTTGTTTTCGACGGAGGTCTGAGATGCGGTGATCGCCTGAAGGATAGTGGAGAGATCACCACCATTGGCACCAGCTGCACCAGGTGTCCCACCTCCTGGGTCCCGCTCCGACGTGGTGAACTGATCCATTTTGGTTTGGGTTGGGGGGGCAGGAGTCTGCAGGATACAGTTTCTGCCCATCGCCGCCGGGATTCGAGTTCCGTTCCACGCCAGCCGGGGGGCGGGTGAAGGCCTGCAGAGGGAGGGGGAGCAGATTCAGACACCCAGGCCGTCGATACTCAGGTCCGGGTGTCCCGTTCCGCCCCAGAGGCCCGCACGAGAGGCCAGGTTCAGTCGGCGCCGCGGGCCACCCCCGGAGCCGGGCGGAGCGCTTCAGTGGAGGGCGATCCGTCTAGGCCAACCACCCGCCTCCACGTCCGGCCCCCAACGCGCCCCCCGGTCCGGCCGCGATGGGTTCGTTCCTGGGGGAGCAGTCCAATGCAAGTGGGGGGTTAAGGAGGAGACAGGGGTTGTGATGGGTCCCGCCTCAGTCCCGGGCCACTCCGAGTCACCAAGTCGTCCACCACCTCTCCACCGACCCGAGGAGGCCCCTCCAACCGGGGGCGGAGTGTGGAAGGGAGCAGACCAGTCGCAGCCAGCAGAAGGAAAAGAAAGGGGGGGGAGGCGGAGGCGCCGAGGGAGACTTTCGCGCCGCCACCCGGTATGATGGCCGGTCCCCGCCCCAGGCCCCGCACACCAGAGCCGCCACCGGGGTTGACACGGGAGTTAGTACGGCCTCGAGCCCAAGCGTCCCGGTAGCAGCAGACGAGCCACCACTCCCACACGGGCTGTATCAGGGTGAGGAGTGAGGAGTCCGGTCCGGGAGGGCCCGGGCGTCCGGGCCAGGGGAGGCCCCACACAAGTCCCCGGCCGCCCCGGAGTCGGGCCAGAGGCCAGTGAGGACCAGGAGAGGCGGGCCCAGCCACCCCAGGGGGGGCGGAAGGGCTCAGGGGGAACGCCGAGGGAAGGGGGGGCGGGGGGCCCAGGGCACTCCTCCGCCTCGCCACCGGATGTGGTGGCCGATCCCCACCCCCGAGCCCCACTCACCGGCACCCGAACGGTCAGGGGGGGATACCCCACACTCTTGTCCTCAGCAGCGGTCCTTCTCCTCTCGCCGCAGGCAGGCCCCACACTCCGCCACCCGATCTGGCAGCCGGGATCAGCACGCCCCGTCAGGTGCAGGCATTAGGTAGGGAGAAGCTAGGCCTAGGCCCAGGCAGGCATCTCCTCTCAGGCACTCCCGCCCCAGGTGGTGCAGAGGTCGCCTCGGTCCGCACCGCTGCAGGAGTCAGGGAGCAGGCCACCCAGGGCCGCGCCGGTGGGTCTGTGCAGAGGGGGGGGCCGATGTGCATCAGCGATGGACCGCTGCCCGACAATGGCAGCCGATTATGGCGGTCTCCTCAGGCACCGCGGGGCTCCCGCCACGCGACCAGCGGGGACCGAGCCCGCAGGGAGCAGGGACACACTCAGTTTCGGGACCCAGAGCCCGCGTCCTCGTCCGAGCACCTCCGCAGCGCCGCCCCACCGCGGGGCGCGCGGCCGGAGCACAGGCCGCACCGGGAGAGGCACTCACCGCCGGGAGGAAGCCCCGGGAGCCCAGGAGGATCTTCGGGACTCCGGCCGTCCGGAGCCTCAGCAGGGCGCCGCCATTTTGGCTGAGCCGAGCCTGGAGGTAAAGAGGCCGCAGCGCATCACCGGGGGCCCCAAGCAGCTCGAGAGCGGGGTCGGAACTCCGCCAGGGGGTCGCAGAGTCGCCACTAACTTGGAGAGAGCTGAAGGAAAGCAGGTAACGGACGGATGGAGGCGGATGACGGAGGGGGGTCAGGAGCACTCTTAGAGTGCGACCGCCATCTTGACGCCTCAGGCCACGCCCCTTTAGGCACTTATTTAATTGAACTTAATATAGTTCATCCACCGTGGCCACTGATATATCCTACTTCTTTTAATGTATACATTCTGTGCACGAGAGGCAAAGACAGCATTGCTGAACTTAATGAAGACAGTGCGCTTTACTGGAAGAACTAAAGCACCAGTAAATCATCTGTGTTGGGTGTAAATATTCTTTAGTTACATGTTCAATGGGTAACTCAAATACTGAAGTCTACATCTCTGCTTGGCTTAACTTTATATATATTTGCGTCTCTAACTCCAGCTGAACATTTCCAACTTAAACACTATGTAGGCATATGACTCGATTGAAATCACCACTAATAAATGTTTATAAATCAGTTTGAGTAAGGTCCATGAATAAGGTTCCTCTTACATTTGACTGACCTCACAAGTTTGTGGTGATAATTCCTCACTTGGTACTAACTAAATTCCCAAGGCTTTAGGTAATACTTTATATGAATGGGCTCCTCACCTATTTCCTTCCAAAGGTTAGGATAGGCCTCTGGTGAAGTCAGTCTAAAGTTATTTTTGGGGGGAGTTTTATGTACGCGAACTTGACCCGAAGGTATCGGAGCACTTTACATGAGCACTAGTTGCGTTACAGACGGACCCATTCATTTTTGTTTGTTTTTGACTTTCCCAGAATCACAGGATGTTGAGCGTTCCTGCTGAGACTTGATCCCGGTTCCCCAGCTTTGAGGCTGACCGCTCTAGCCATTAGGCCACATCCTTTCCCCTTTCTCTCACACAACATACTACTCCTTCACTTTCTGACAGCCCTAATTAATAATCTTCTCAAACAATACTGAAACCCATTTGCAGTCTCAGAATCCTGAGACCTCTCAGAATAAATCTGAGAGAGGCCCTTAGTGACTCTACAAATAATAACTACCCTAGGGGACACCCGTATGAAGATTCCCATGAGGTCCACATGCATCTACCTACAGCTCCTGGCATCCACCTCTTCCCTCGCCAAATCCTACCTCCTCTTCTTCCAGTTCTCAACTGACTCGCACTCTCCTTCACCTCAGCACCAGCTCCAGTGTTCCAATAATGACATCACACACGCTTCAGTTCTGACTGGTACTGGAACTGTCTGCACAACATCACACATACAAACACCTGCCCTACTTTTAGGAAATGCAATTCCTAATCAGTCAACGACTCAATGTCACTTTGAATGCTGCCAATACTAAATAACACTGAACCACTAAACGGCGTATAACTATTACTCCTTCTGAAGCAGTGATTCATTTGTTATGTTATATTATGTTAGTGGGTAATTTTATAGCACAGAATTCACCAACTACTTGGCCTCTTGGTGCTTCCATATTATGATCTGCATTTGTGATTCATCCTGTGGAGATTCCCTTCTGGAGGAAGATTATTCTTGAGTCACCTTTGTTGAGTGCGCGGCTTGGAGGTTAATGCGTATCCTTATGGTGGTGTTCCCTGGCCTCGTGACATTCCCACCTAATCCTATTGCAATGGGTCATTTCTGCCTGGGGGTTTGCAGTGGGGGTTCTGCTCTTTTGGCCCTGTCTGTGACCCGCGTCACTTGGTCACTTGATGGTTGTCTGTCAGAAGTTTGGCACAGAGGAACATCTTATGCCTAGCAGATTCCTTACCGACCCACCCATCCTCCCCGCAAACGGATTTCTAGGGACAGGGCTAATCCCTTTCAGGGCCAAGTTTCCACACCAGTGGTCAGTGTTCTTCACTTCCTGTGTGGATGACGCCGACGATGCACGTGGAGCCGAACAACACCAGCTGTCACAAGGCGTCTTCCGGATACAGTCTGACGCCTGG
This sequence comes from Calotriton arnoldi, assembly GCA_963921515.1. NCBI lineage: Eukaryota > Metazoa > Chordata > Amphibia > Caudata > Salamandridae > Calotriton > Calotriton arnoldi. Next base: position 3,716,516 of record CAWUFW010000015.1, read on the forward strand.
GAGATTCTGGGGTAAGGAATCTGTGGCTAGATATAGTCTCTATCAGATAAGGCGTTACCGAAGGTAAGTAACTTGTTCATTAGATTGGAATTACAGGCATAATTCAGACTGAACGTGGTACATGTAAACTTTAAGGATAAGTTAATATTTTAAATTAAAATCACATTTCCACCTCCAGTTATTATCAAAATAGGATTCCGGACTCTGTAAGGACATACACCTACATTAATGAGGAAAGGGCCAAAAAAAGGAAAACAAGTAAAACACCACTGCATTTAGCAAAGCGACTAACACTTACTGATGTAACTCACTGAACTCTCCCCAGTTTTTGCATATACATATTTCATGTTTAGTATTACAGATAATTATTTTTTTATATTTAGATATGCATATCTTATCTATTTAATTTTTTTCAGACTGACTTTATTATCTATGATGAAAGCCCTGGAAAGCCGCCTTCTGCTAACATAAGTTTCAGAGTCCGAGTCAGATGTTACCTTCAAGCTGCTGCAAATCATATGAATCAGTGATCCATTCACTGATGCACACGCCCAGCAATTATGGGTTGCTAATATTTTTAAATGTTTCATTCGTAATGGGTCCACTGTATGCTAAATAATATTTTATGCTGAGTAAGCATTCAGTTATAACCAGTTTCATTTTGTTCCATTGTGAGCAGATCTTTAATCATGTGTTCTCTAATATTTCCTCTGATATTTCTTATGTCCATGCCCATAGATCAATTTTCTTTTTCTTTACCTGTGCTTGAAAAACGTACTCCAAATCTTTGAAAACTGTAATATGCATTTTTTGATTCAGGCTATGTGTTTAAGGAAAATATAGAAATGTCAAGGCACTATCGCGGACTGCCTAAAAGTACGACAGTTAACCCCTAGTCTGAAAAAACCCACGGCAGATTGCTCGGACCTAAACAACGTTCGCCCAATCTCCAACATTCCGACTTTGGCGAAGCTCCATGAAAAATGTGTCCAGGTCCAACTATGCAACCATATAGAACAATGCCAACTTCTTGATCAATTCCAATCCGGCTTCCGCCAAGGCCACAGCACTGAATTAGCTCTAACGCACGTAGAGGACAATGTGCTAAAAATGCTGAATCAGAACTAATCCTGCCTTCTAATCCTCCTTGACCTATCGTCTGCTTTTGATACGGTTAAACATGAAAGCCTCCAAGACTTACTAGAACGGAGGATGGGGCTATCAGGGTCCGTCCTAAATTGATTCACCTCGTTTCTCCACAACAGAACTCAAAGAATCAAAACCAGTCCCTGTCCAATGGCACACCGGTCACATTAGGGCTCCCACAGGGGTCCTCTCTTTCACCTACTCTCTTCAACCTATTCATGGAACCTCTGGATGAAATTTCTTCCTTCTGATCATCTGTAAAGCGCTCTGATAACCTCGCGGGTCATGTTCGCGCTATATAAAATGTTATAAATAAAAAATAGTGAGTATTGTATTCTTCTAATAGCTGTGTGTAGCTAAAGTTGGTCCCTGTAATATGGTGCCTCTACTGGCTGATCTAGTCTGGGAAGGTAGTATCCTGGTGAAGGATTAGCATCTAGGCTTGATGACTTGTACTTGCAGTACATTTGCAGGTGTACAGGGATCCAAAGACTGCTTCCTTCAGGGTAATTCATAGAGTGCCTGCACATTATTGTACGCCAAGGTGTCTTCACTCATGGTCAATGGTATATGTGTGTGTGTGTGTTGGATTACAGACAATATCTGACCGCACATGTCTGATACATCAACTGTGTGTCCACTGAGAAGGCATCCGTAGCATTTAGTGAGAGGAGACTTACGAATAAGATAGAAGCTGGATGGTTCATGCAAGTTTACAGCCTGATAATACCAACATTTTAAGTATGCCCTGCAGAATTTGTTCGGTATGGCAGAAGAATAAAAATTGAATGCTTACACTGCAGCTATTGCCAAATTGGAAAACATTTTGGAAAGAGGGTGCATAATTTGAGATTGGTGCATAGTTTTTCTAGGGACCAGGTGATGGAAAGTGTTGCTAGTTCTATGGCTGCACTATGTCCACTGTCTATATGTATGTTCACAGGTATGAAAGACAAATACATCAGGTTCGGAAGGAGGGAGGTGGAGATGGCACAGAGGGCATTGGGTTGGGTGGCAGGAGGCCAGTTATAATTTTTTACATTTTGGATAGGAAGGAGAAGTAATGTTATGTATGACTCCACATTACTCCTCCGTCCCTGTATAGCAGTTGAAAGCAGGGGCAGATACGTTTGGGGGTCATAGATAGCATAAAATTATACAAATGTAAAAAGGGAGTACCAGAGATATTTTTCACCTTGGGATTCTATATGATGACACTATTGTCGTTATCTATTTGATGTCACTCAGAACCCCTTGGTGAAAAACATTCTCATTATTCCGTATTACCCATTCATAATTCCACATATTTCTCTATTTTCCTTTAGAGCATGCCATATGAATTACAAACTTAGCATAAGCTGTTGTATGCAAGAGGGTCAGGACAAGTTATCCCCAGAATATTAAAATGGTTAATGAATTTTAAAGAACTTACTTACAGTATGGAATATGCCAAAGGAAGTAATATGCCTGCTGCTGAGTCTCGGTCACAGTGTAAAAGAATGAAAAGAAGCTCAGAGTGGAGTGGATAAGGATAAGGAATGAGTTGCCATTAAGTGCATGACATGCATCAGCAAAGATGAATGACCACCAACTTTGTGAGAGAATGATGAAATACATAGGGTCCTGAAGTTAGTTGTAGGAAGATGTGCCAGTGATGTTACAGAAGGGAAAGAATGATTTTATGGATGAAGATGACTAGCGCACAGGAATGTTGAGTTTAATGTGACAGTGTAGTTACTATACCACCAGCATGAGTCAGAGAAACTATAAAACGAGTATTGGCAAAGCCAATATGTCTGGGGTTGGCTATCAGCCTTTTGGCATTGTCAGTGCTTATTTTGTCATTGTTTTTGCGAAACGTTATTGTTGGGGAAGCTGCCTGACCCTCTTCAATCTAAGGGGAAAAATAAACCTTGGCTAAAAGCAAAAATATGTTTTGGTCTCATAACGCACACATTGCCATAGTAGTCCCTCGTACTGATGGGAGCTACTTTGTATATGGATGTGCTCCATGTGAAAGGGTAGAATGACATCACTCACAGTGTAGTTAGCCAATGACTGAAGTAGCCTGACGTATTGCTCCGTGTAGTAATGGCAGAAGCAGAATGTGAATGACACAATAACCGATCAATGGATGAAAGGGGTTGGCTGAAAGCCACTTTTCTTAAATATTATACATATCGTTTTAACAACAGACCTAAACATTGATGCATGAACGTCACTTCATTGAGTGTTACTCAAATCATGGGATAAGGGAATTGAACTGTTGGTCAGGCTAAGACTGAAGCACAAGAGTTGATTAAGTTCCACGTGTGACAGTAGCAACAACATGCAGGCAGTAAGTAAGGTGCCTTTCTTTAGGCTTAAGATGCATGTGGTTGCTTGGGAAAATACAATATAAAGCTTCATTGGTTAGAGAAGTGTAATTGGTAGGTCTGGGCAGTATTCCCTAGTTATAATGGACTATTAATACAGGCAATTGTAGGTAGAATGTGTGGAGAGAGTCACAACGGAGGTTGTGATTGTGAACTCTGAGAATGTTTTTCTCATGTGGGTACACCCAAGATCAAAATAACTGACAGTGGTATTCAGTTCCCATGCATGTGTATGAAGGAGCTCTTGTGTTGAAACCAAAGAACAGCCTTGCATGAACTTCGGGGTTCATGGGTTAGGACAACTGGGTTGTCAATGAAACTGGACTGTTGGTGTTTAAGCAGATTAAACTGAAGAATGGTTGATGCACATATGTCGTGGTTGAACATGACCGCCATGATTTCCACCGCTGGTCAAATTCCATGTTAGGTGATGAGAAGTAGAAAGATTGAGGGAACTCAGTCAGGGTTGATGGAGAGAGGAGTGAAAGTAGAAGTGGATGAGAAGAAGCTGGTGGAGAGTGCAGTTGTAGAGCGAAGAAAAGCAACCTGAAGGAAGGTGACAAAAAAGATGCAGTTGCCAGGACAATTCTGTTTCGGTTCTTCTAGGTTTTCTAAGACCAGTGTGTGGGTGGCATTGTATAGGTGGAATGCATGGGGTGTTGAAAGGAGGAAAACAAATGGTAGGTTACAGTTTAAGTATTATATGTGGTCAGATGGGTCTGTGTTTGTGAATAGGTGTGGCCAGTGTTCTGAGAGGAAGGGCATGTGGTTTGATTTAGGAGTAAAATGTATGGTATTAGTCTTTGTTGGGGTAAGATGTTTGTTCTTAAGGATGTTCAGTGTTGTTGTGGGAACCAAGCAGACAGTACCACAACCCGTCTAACGACATGTGTGTAGATGTGGCTTAGTCTGAAGTGTACTTTGTGCAATAAAATCCTTCCAAATTTAACAAATAAAAAATAAAACACCTTACCGGGTCCCGCGCCACCTCCGCTCCTGGCCGGGTCCCGCTGCTGGAACAGGAAGAAGGCAGCCTCCCCCCCTCCCCTAAGCCAATCACAACGCTGCAATGGCAGCGTTGTGATTGGTGCGGACAGTGCCCAGACGAGCGCCTGTAGGGAGGTCATTTTCTCTATGTAGGCTGCTGCATGCAGCCTACATAGAGAAAATGCAGAGTGCGCATGACTGGTTTGGTCGGCCCCAGAGGGCCGACCAAGCAGTCAAGGCCCACAGCATTGGGCAAGCCACTCATCCCCGTCCCGCCCACCCACCCGCCCCCAACCAGGCATACCGTTCTGCTTTCTCGCAGCGCGGGAAGCAGAAACATAAAATGGTATTTTAAATACCATTTTATGTTTCTGCTTCTCGCACTGCGAAAAAGCAGTGGGGCGACGCTCCTCCGCCCTAATGGAGGAGCCGCCCCTGGGTAGAATGAAAAAGATGGTAGCAAAGGATGACTTCATTAGCTGTTGAGTTTCGTCACAGGGGGATGTGCACCCGAATTTTCAATAACCCTCACAGTGATTTAGGAGAATTTGAGGTGTTTTATCTTGTGGACCAAAGGACCAGATGGCGAGTGCTTTCTCTGGCACCCTCACAGGTGCAGGCTGCCTGTCACACTAGGGTGTGACCCATGACCTAATCAGGGCTTGTCTGACTGGTGCGCCTCTGCCTTGAGGAGCATGGGGTAGCTTGAGGCATGAACCCCTGCTCAAACGTTTGCCCTACTTTGGCCTAACAGGAGTATGTCAGATCTCGGGGTCTTTAAAGATTCTGTAGTATCTGCTCAGTTTACCAACCGTGACTGCCCCTTCCACTTCTTTCCTTGCTTATTTCTACAGCAGTTGTCAGTCCCTGCCTTTAAAAATGTGCATGGTTGCTGCTCATGTTTTTAGCTCACATTCTTACCCAGTTAGCATTCTTTTACGCATTTGACATCATGTTTGCCTTGGGAATACTAGACTTCTGTATTTTTGATCTACACACACTCGGCATTCCACTGCCCCTCTAGCTTGGAAGGCACTGTGTAAGCTGTCTATATGTTGTCGTCCTAACTATAATTATAATCATGTCTATCTCTTACACCTCTCCTCCATCATACTTGCCTTTCATGCTTGATACCAAAATGCTTCCCACATAGTAACACAACAAATATTACACTGCCATTCAAGCACTCTCCCAGAAAGTTGCAGCCTACCCATCTGAAAATACACTTCTGCGCTCCACAGTGGAGTATGGAGCGCTATAAAATTTCTAAGGTGCAATACAATGGGCAATGGATATCAGAATAATTAGGTGACAATGCAGGAAATGATACAGAAAGACTTTTTTCCAGTGCTGTCCTAGTACAAAGAGAAACAGGGGGAACTCAGTCATCGTCGGAACCTGGGTAAATGGTTAATATGACACAAGAGTCATTCAAAAATATTTTCTAACATTTATTGGAGGAGTCCATGCAAGCCCTACACCAATAAATGTTCGAATGTAAAATTATTGTATCAGAAAGTATATTTCAGCATATATCCACATAATGGAATAAAAACTTATAGCGATCGTAGTGGGCTGGTGCTCCCAAGAACTGTGCACTACAAGTGAAACAAGTGACCACATACGGCCCTGAGGATGGGAGAATGGCCTTTTTTAAAGAACTTGCCTGAATGGCGTCGCTCCGGCACTAGCATCAAATGCAGGAAGTGCGGCTACTACTCCGAAGCAATGGAACATATAGTTTGCGCATGTCCCGCCATGCTTACTGACAGACGGTCCTTATTGCGGGACGAATTGAACAACCTCGGAGTACGTACATGTCGGCAAGCCATAATCGCAGCCTTGAACTCAGACAATACGAAGCTGAACATTCGGTTTACTAAATTTTTTAACAGAGCAGCAAAATCGTTGGGAGCCAATAGAGCTGCAAAACTCTCCCAACCTGGCTGCGTAGTAATGCTGCTTTAGGTTTACCTAGTGAACTCCTGATTACTGTTTACAGGTTTTTAGATGGCTTTTTGACCATGTCGATTTCGCTGCAAAGGTCACAGGCAATCAATTAATGCTGGAACTTTTTAACTGTACCCTCCTATTTTTTAAATCGTCCTAGTATTGATTTGAGCGTTTTTAATGTTGTGTTTCTTTTTACATAAAAAATGTTGAACCTTCCTTTTTATAATCTTAAACAGCAACATTGTAAAGGTTTTAAGTAACCGCACAATGAAGTATTTCATTCAAACAAATTAAAAAGTGACCACATACAAATAAAGTGCACAGTGTAGGAAAACGAGCAACTCTGAAGTTCTCATTCAAACCTTTTGTAGACATCCCACAGCTAAAATAAAATTTCAAGAGTCTTTGGTATCTAGCTTAGGCATGGCCTAAGCAATAGGTATGTCATCGTTTCGACCCTGTTAAACAATTAAATGATGAGGAGTTTTCCTGAGGAAAGATGTTGGTAGCAACCTAGGAGAAATGAATAGTCCACATAAGGTCAATACATTAAATATACAAGAAAGAGGTAAAGCAGGAAGAAGTAGTGTAACTACTCTTACCTTTTGAATGCTTATTTGTTAAACACTTCATCTGTAAGTTTTGATATTGCATAGGATAATAACAAGTTTAGTCCTGCAGGCACATATCCGGTAATACGAGCAAAACTTCACAAGCAATCAGTAGTGTTTCTTTTTTTTTTTTACATTCTATCTTATATGTAATACATGCAATGGATGAAACCATCGGCAAGAGGTGAGAGTGCTTAGTCCACTTCTGAGGAGCTGGAGGTAGATGTGGAAAAGACACTGAGACCTGCAGTGTATAATATATCTGGTGCGTTGGTTGAATACAGGTGTCTTGTACATTCTCTCTTCGTGTAAGTTTTGAAAGCCAACCATATTGAATCAAATTTGTGCAACTTATCATGAACTATTGCCGACAAGTTTTCATGGCGTAGATATTAACTTTTGACTTCTGTGGACCCTCAGTCATTATTGGGACCCAGGGACCCCGATGGAATCATTATTGGAATCAGGGAACCCCCAATGAGTCATTACTGGCAAGCTGGGGACACCGACCTAAGCATTTTCGATGATTTAAACTGCAAAACAAGACATCAAAATACATTAACACGCATTCATCAAACAACTGCACAAATGACAAAATATTTTATTTAATTCACAAACAAATATATATAAAAAAATTAATGGTAAGGTTCGAGCTTTTCTAGATTCAATTGATGTCACTCATTGTCCATATTATCCATACTATATTCTGTTTAATGCAGGTGCACTGTTCCCACAGAGCAATCTGAGGATAGTAGCTCACTTTTTAGCCTCCAATTTCAAATTCCATAACATTTACAAAATATTTTAAAATAAATGATTTATTCTCTATTTTTATACACCTTATTAATCTGTTAATGATGTTTTTTTTTTTTTTATAGCAGTTGCGGACCCCAGGTGTCCCTAGACCGCAGGTTAAGAACCATTGCCATAGATATTCCAAACTTTAATCCATCATACATTCATGGGCAGAGTTATTTACTGTTTCAAGACCTGTGCTAATGACATCCTAGTGGCAATCAGGAGGTGTTCTATTAGCTTACCTATGGGCGTGGTGAGTGGGAAGATGCTGTTTTCACCGGGGTCGCCTAAAAGTACATTGAGCGGTGTCAGTGGCAATGTGATTCCCGTTACTTTTCTTATAAGTGATAAGATTTCTTTCCAATAGATTTGAACATGTGTACAAAACCACAGCTTGTGGAAAAAGGTGCCCCTCTCCAGGAAATTTTTCCAACATAATTTGGAGCCTCTGTTCATAGCGTGTGCACTGGTGGTGGATAGGTACCAGCATAGCTTATATGCGTGTTAGTGGGTGGTGGATAGGTACGAGCGTAGCTCAGTGGTGGTTGGTGACAAAAAAAATGATGGATACATTAAAACATACTTACATTTTAAAATTACATTAAAACATACATTAAAATAAACATCTAAGAAAGAAAGTGTCACTTACCTTATCCTGCAGCTCGTCCTCGATGCGCTCCAGTTCCTGGCTCCAGGCTCCTCCGAGCGCACAGTGACGTCACACAGCCAGCTACCTTATACAATCAAGACGCTGTTCTCATTCTGTTAACAATGTTAATCAGCATGAATGTAGCGTCTGGATTGGCTGGAGCAGGCTACCTCAGCGCTCTGAAAGGCACTGGAGGCCTGAGCCTGCTCTCCAACCCAGGCGTCTAAGACAGCTGGGTTGGAGAGGTTTGAACTGCGCATGTCCGCTGGCTGTAGTAAGATAGCCGGCCAAACCTACATGCGCACTTCAAACTGAAGTGGCAACCCCGCATTGGCCCCGCCCCCACACTCCGTTCGGCAGAGAGTAAAAAATAAAATGGTAGTAAAATCATTTATTAAAAGTTTATTTTTCACTCTTGCTGCAGCAGTATGGGGGTTGGTGACGCTCCTCTTCTCTTATCAAGCAACCACTGCTGGCGTAGCTTATATGTGTTTTCTTTATAGCAAACACATATTGATACTTTTGCAGTTCTTTGCCATATTTTAGCCCAACTCTCCTCAGGAATCTTCTCTCCCAAGTTTGTCTCCCAATTCAAAACATATTTATGTTTGGCCTTTGCAGTTAAGTGTAAAAAACTGTGTTGGGGCGAAGCCAAGTTATGCCTTTGTGAATCTGCTTATAAAAGTTTTTTTCGAGTGGGGCGTTATTCTGCCAGCTTTTTCAAGTGGGGTGTTATCCTGCCAGCTAATGTAGTATTTCTTTGGGATCCTGTTGTCACGTGGTCAGGATAGGCCTCATAAGAAGCACCACCATTTACATGCTCATGTTTCTTAATTTGCCTTCTCTTTTACACATGATGACTTTTCGCATACATTTGCGTGTGTGGCAATTCAGGATAACATTCTCTGAATCGGCATTGCTTACATTTCTGCTTCGTAGGCACAATATCCCGACACCTTGAACATTCAGTAAAAGGGATAAAGTTTATTGCGCAAATGTCATTGTTATTGTCCAGTAGACGACAAAGCTATCAAACTAGAATAAACAATTGCGGCCTGACAGGGATTGCTACATGGCCACATCTGTGCTGTTTATTATATATACAGTACCACTCCCTTGTTTAAGGGAGAGGAGCACTCAGCTGACACTGTGAGGTCACTGCATGCCGGGATTTCAGCTCAGCTGTTTACCAACACGAATGTCCAGCTCTACACTAAGATGGACAGCCTGATGACACTTATGTGCAGGTAATGGGGAGTTAGACCACCCAGCAGGGGTCTGGCAGATCACCCACTCTAGCAAACTAGGTTAGGCAGCACTAGGTAGGAGCACAATATATACAGTACTTATATGCCCACATATATTCACTGTTACTGCACAATGGTGGAATCGTTCATCCTTTTCACTGTTCTCATAATGCTAATTACGCTGTTCTGCTTCATTCTACTGATTATCGCAGCACATGTATTTTATACAAGAATCACAATGCTTCAGTAAATATTGAAACACCTTGCTGAGTATTTCTTCTGTATTTCTTTGGGTATGCATGAGAGTCTAAACGATTTCCTTGGGGGAATTAGGGTTGTCATGTTCTGAGGTTGCACATACATTTGTTACCCTGTAAGGTTAGGGGTCCAGATGGTGCACTGTGGGCTAGCGGGGATACAGGCCAACATATATTGAGGGTGTGCACAGAATCAGTCTGGTACAATCCTGACGTTTATGTTGTCCAACAAACGCACAGTTTTACCGGAGCGGTACAAGCCGTACGACATGACGCTGCCAACGTTCTAGGTTGGGCTCTTTTTTAATGGATCGCCTGGGTAGTTTTCTTTTGTATACATCAATACCCCTACTCAACTATTAACAGGAGACGTCTTTGGTGTTAGGAAAATCCTCCTCAGCTGAGTAGGTAAACCGTATGTATTGGCTGTAGGTTGTTCAAGCTTGAACCTATCAAAGGATCAACCCATAGTGATACCCTTTCTGAATTAGGCATATTCTTATGGCTGAACCGGGTGCACTAAAGATACCTGAAAACTGCAGACATGCAGTTACTCAAAAGCTACTACAAAATGATCTCACACTTAAGGGTGGGGACGTTACCTTCGTGGTTGAGGCACATGAAGCATTTAGGACAGAGATATTCTATTCATGGGTTAAATTCCCAGCAGCGAACCACCGCTCAAGACTGTTTCACACTTGCACTGCAACCGAGGTTCCAAGTAACCATACAGCTTATGAAGCTTTAGAAATACCATTAACTTACCGAGAACATCAAAATTGGTTTGAAGGCGCCCTGCCACATATTATTGAATACGTTTAACTTGGTTCCCTTAGCAGTAAGGGAGGAACATGGCCAGTTACACACCACACCCAAACGTAGCAGCACAGTTACAAAGACCATATGCGAGTCTGGTCAGAATATATAGGAGTCTGACACAGTTCGTCAAGCAAACAATGACAGTAGATCCTGTGAGGACAGCTCAATCTGCACAACCACAATTGACTACACCAGGCATTAGTCCACAGACTATCAATGCTGTTATGGGTAAAATTCCCACCAGATGGGAGAAAATTCCGTTCTGGATTGCACAAAAAACAAATCAGCTTGAAGTAGTGTTTCCCCATATGGGACCCCAGGAAAAACACAGAATTCTTCCCATATGCTTGTCAATGGTGATGACTCTCCCTGTGGAAGACTGTCCCACTTGGGCAAGAGCCTTCGCTGCGGTATATACCAGGACTCCTGGTACACCCTGATTAGCTGTTTTGCCAGAGATGCTTAACCAGATTCAGAATGAGTACAGGGCAGCCCCTGCCCTTGATCTGGGGAGGAAACTGAAGGGCAACTTTGCTGCATTATCCGCCATAATATTAAGTAACATTAAAGGGGAAGGAGCAGAGTTGGCTGTATACCAGCGACTCACTAATTTGGCTCCGGGACAGCAGGAGCGCAAATTACCAAAAAGTATAGAAGAAACCTATGCATTCATAGGCATAGATAATTTGGGAGCCAGACCTACAAAACTTCAAATTAAGAGTAATTCTGAAATGGATAACTCCAAGAAAGCACCCAAATCTTCTACGAAGAAGTGGGATAATAGGAAACCTAAAGAAAAGGCTGAGCCATGGGGCGGATCTCCTCAAAAGAAGGCCACTGAAAAGTGCTACAATTTGCGTAACTGTGATAAGATTAAGATGCATAAGAGGTATTAAGATAGGGATACACGTTCATCTCCTTCATTTCAGGATACATCCAAGAAATGATCAGAAAGAGGTGGTTGGTCAGAGCGCAGATCAGAGGAGTACGTGAAACCGAAGAAGGACTCACAACGCTCTTCTGACTACATAACAAACAAGCATTTGCAATGCAATAGGTTTCGCATTTATGAGAGTTTGAGCTATTGGCATTGTAAATGACAATGCCTTTTATTTATGTGTTGTTTTTAAAACAGATAAATAAAAGGCATTATCATTTACAATACCAATCGCTTAAACTCTCGCAAATGCGAGACCTATTGCATTGCAAATGCGTTCGGTGCCCGTGCTATAATTTTTTTTTTTTAAAGCGTTAGGAGAGAGTGCAGGCAGGACAATGCTATTTGAAAAAATAGTGCTCGGAAGCTGTAATTATAGCCTATCAAGTAACAATACACGTAACAGGGGGTGTCGCCATGGGAGGTTACAAAATGAGACAAGGCGGTGCTAAGCAGGGACTACTAAGCCTATTCACCAATGAACACCCGCAGTTTACAGTGGACAATGACACAAGCCAATTAAAAATATGGGCGGAGAGTGGGCGGAGCTTCAAGTCCCTACCTGAATACAGCATGCCTCGCAGAGCAGCACATGTGCTGCCCAGGCTCGACCTAAAAAGGAAGACAAATCTAAACAGTCAAAACCTCAATTCAAAAAGAAGAATTTAGCAGGACTAAAAGTCAAGCATGCCACGGATATTGAGGACACTGCTTCCGAGCAGGGAGTGGGTTCTGACCATGCTGAAAAGCGTGGCAAAGGTCACGATAGTTCACCGAAAACCTGATTGATTGGTTGGTGGCAGTAGCGTTGAGTGACTATATCCAGGTGAAAACACTGTATACTAGGGTAGGTGTCCGGCATTGATTATATGGGATGCAACTCCAAGTGGAGGGGGACATATCGAGATACATTAATGTTCTCTTTTGAGAGAACTTTTCATTCGGCTATGATATTCTCTTGGCCATAAAAGGATTGGCCACCTGAATTTGTGATACACCAAGGAGTGGGCATTAGCGCTGGCTCCTGCGTTATACTGCAACCATGGGGGCCTCTATCTAAACTTTAACTCACAAGCCTCGCTGCTACATGAGTGCTTTTACCTGCTTCTAGATAAAACTTTATTTTTTGCCTTTCACCCGTAACTTGTATTTTTATTGACTGTGTACTGATTTCTACTGTTTTATGAATTTGATGTGAGCCGGGAGGTGGGGACTGCCATTTCCGGGTTCTTCCACTCGATTTGCACGTCGAGCGACGGCATTTCTGATTGGGCGCGCTTTAGTGTTAGACTTGGCATCTTTTGGCGTGTTTCCCCTGACTTTTTGCTTTCTGACCTCCCGTTTTTGACTCTGTTTTTGCTGGTGTAATGATTCTGCGCACTTTCCTCACTGCGGTCCAGTGGGAAAGTGCAAGTGCTCCTGTATAAAATGTGTTATGGATTGGTGTTTCCATGATTGGCCTATTTGGTTTATGTGTCAGTCCCTTGTAAAGTGCACTGCGAGTGCCAGGGCCTATAGACCAAATGCTGTTGGTGGGCTGCAGCACTGGATTGTGCCACCCACGCAAACAGCCCGTAAAGTGTAACTCGGGCCTGCCATCGCAGAGCCTGTGCGCAGCCTGGGGCTGCCATGTCGACTTGGCAAGTGCACACACTTGCAAGTCCCTAAACCTTCCCTTTGCTACATGTTAGTCACCCCTAAGGTAGGCCCAAGGTACCCCTGTGGGCAGGGTGCGGTGTATGCGAAAGGTAGGACATGCCCGAGTGTGTGCGGCATGTCCTGATAGTGAATTACAGCCTAGTTCGTTTTTCACTATTGCAAGGCTACCTGTTCCCCCTAGGCCAGAATGGGCAGTTTTGATTATTACAGCTTATAATCCTAACTGACCCGGGAACATGGTAGAAATTCGAGTTTAGTATGCCTGGACTCAGAATGATAAAATGCAGCTTTTAGTGAAGTTGGTTTTAACATTCTGTGTTTGAAAATACCACTTTTAGAAAGTGGGTATTTTCTTGTCTAACCATCCGAGCCTGCCTCTGCGGGGTTGTGTATTCCTTGTCTGGAATGTGAGTGACAGGGGCTGGGGGATGCCAGGAGACAGGGTGAGTCAGCGCAGGGCTGAATAGCCAGATCGACCTGTAGATGGGTGGGAGGGGTCGCACCTGGGCCCTGAATAGGACAGTGCCTTCCCTCCACAATGCTGGCTCCACCTCCTGTGGTGCGTCTGATGTCCCTGGCCTGCTCACTGAAAGAAGGGACGGAGACTTGTCAACAAAGTGCTCCAGAACTGGTTTGGACTAGGCCAAGGCCTCTCTGCCTTCAGAGAACAAATGAATTTGGGATATAAATATTGAGGCCCTGACCCCAGGAATTTAGATCTCGCTGGAATCAAGGAACCTGCCAAGACGAAGAGCTGGAAGAGCTGCCAGGAGGAGTACTGCCCCTTTGCTGTGTTGTTGCTTTGTTGGGTTGGCTCAGCTGCTGCTTCTGCCTTGGGCAGTGAAAGGACTGGACTGAACTTTCTCCAAACTTGTGCTGAGTATCTCCAAGGGCCAGGAACCGAGCTGGCCTCCTGTTAAGAAGTCTCAGGGACTACAAAGACTTCACAAGCCTCTGGGTACCGCTTCTGGAACGCTGTTTCAGTCGCCACAGAGGAAGGGAACTGCAACCGACTCCGTCAACCGAATCCATCCCTGGCCGGTGACCTGTTTGCACCGCAGACCGCATCGCCCCGCTTCGCATCGCAACCCTGGTCTCACCGTGGGCGGCGTCCGGCGCCGCCAACATCGAGCCGCTGCTTACACCGTGACCTGTGGGCACCGCAGTTCGCATCGCATCGCTTCACTGGGCCAGCCGGACCAGACCGACACTGTCGCTGCAACTGGCTCAAGAGTCGAGACCGCACCGCATTTGGGGCACCGCTCGCACGTCTGCGGCGCACCGCTCCGACTCGCACCGCTGTCCGACGCCAGCTCCCGCACTCCGGCTAGGTCGCCTGCATCGCAACCTGTCAGCACCGCATCGAGCATCGTCTCGCCCTGCATCGCACGCCTTGGACTCACCGACTCCGTCTGCACGACGCTCATCGAGCCGCTGCCTGCACCGCATCGAGGGACACCGCACCTTGCATCGCTCCGTCTTGCACCGCAACCGCGACGAACGCCCGACCGGCTCGTACACTCCGTACCAGCCACAACGAGAAAGGTACTGTAACCGAGTCTGTTCACGACTCTGCTGGCCCGTATCGACGCGGTCGGCTGGAACTGTTAGACTCTGTGGTTTTCAGCATCACGGTAGGCTCGGACGGAGCTACCGACTCGTACGAACTTTGCTTTTGTGCTATTCCTGCAAAGAAGAAGTTAACGTATCAAGTATTCATTCGTAAAGTATAGTATTGTGGATTTTTGTCGTAATTGGTCTTGTCTTGAGTATATAAAATATTGGTTATTTTTCTAAACTGGTGTGGTGTCCGTTTGTAGTGCTTACACTGTATTACTGTTGGTTATGTGCAAATGCTTTACACACTGCCTCTGAATTAAGCCTGACTGCTCGTGCCAAGCTACCACGAGGGTGAGCAGGGGTTACTTCACGAGTGTAACAACCCTTACCCTGACTAGGAAGAAGGGTCCCTACTTGGACAAAGGTGCAAGCCCTTGCCAACTAGAGATCCCATTTCTAACATTTAGTCTCCATGCTCAAAAAGCAGAGGCGCTGACCTCTGTCTAAACTTCAACTCACACACCTCCCTGCTACACCAGTGCTTTTAGCTGCAACTTTATTTCTAGCCTTGCGCCCGTAACTTGTATTTTTATTGACTGTGTACTGATTTCTAGTGTTTTATTAATTTGATGTGAGCCGGGAGGTGGGGACTGGCATTTCCGGGTTCTTCCACATGATTTGCACGTCAAGCAACGCCATTTCTGATTGGGCGTGCTCTAGTCTCCATGCTCAAAAGCAGAGGCACTGCATGGACGCAGTTGGCCTCTGTCTAAACTTTAACTCACACAGCTCGCTGCTACACGAGTGCTTTTACCTGCTTCTAGATAAAACTTTATTTCTAGCCTTGCCCCCGTAACTTGTATTTTTATTAACTGCGTACTGATTTCTACTGTTTTATGAATTTGATGTGAGCCGGGAGGTGGGGACTGGCATTTCCGGGTTCTTCCACACGATTTGCACGTCAAGCGACGCCATTTCTTATTGGGCGCGCTCTAGTCTCCATGCTCAAAAGCAGAGGCGCTGCGCGGACGTGCAGAGGACGTGCACAGTGGGTGTGCCACTAGCGTGCCTAAGGCAAGCCTATCTTCGCCCGTCAGTGTCCCCGAGGCGTCCGGCCCTGGCCATGCTGCCAGTTCAACTGGGGCTCTTGAGCATCGCATCCAGTACGACGGCGCTACGCTTCTCAGCTTTGGTGCAACTAGGAATTGCACTGGTAATGTCGCAGATCTGGGGGGGGGGGGGTTGCTTTTAAATGTGCGAGTTGCAGTTGGGCTCTAACTCATGGAGACAAGATGTCAACTATGAAAGTAGCCCATACTGCTGGGGGCTGCACCTAGTCCTGTCCTGCAGGGAATTTCAAGGCTTTATTGCTTAACACATGCTCCTTGCAGAAACACGAATCTCAGATCTTTGACCTCCTGCAAGAATCGCTTCCTGATCTAATGTTTCTTACGGAAACTTGGCTCACACAATTCTCGAACCCCACCCTAGCAGCCGCTATTTCCCCCTGGTTATAAGGTTCTTAGGTTGGACCGCCAGGTCGGCAAAGGAGGGGGAGTAGCTATTATCTTTAAACAAGACTATGTATGCAACACTATTTTATTAGGAGAGTTGGAGGGTGCAGAATGCCTAGGCTTTCACTGCTCCCTATCAGCACAGCAATCCTTAGCAGGTGTCTTGATATACAGGCCCCCGGGCACGGCCGGCTCTTTCCTGAACTCCATAAATGAGGTGATTGCACCTCAGGTTCTCAGATACAGTCACTTTATGGTGTTGGGTGATCTTAACATCCATAGAGATATACCCACAAAGCCCGAGGCTATCTCCTTGTCTGAATCTCTCTCAGTTCTCAACCTTGCTCCCTATATCTTGTATCCTACACATAATAGGGGCCACACCCTCGATCAGATCTTTTCTAACATAGAGCTTGAGGTGCATCTGCCCCTACCTCTGGCATGGTCTGGCCACTGCCTTATTCGTTTTAGGGTATCTAGGTTGAGAAGAGGCTGTCAGACTCCCGCAAATAAAATGGAAAGCAAGTTCAGGCCTTTCCACCGAATCTCATCCTCTACGTTTGGGGAGGCGCTGGAATCCTCCACCCCTCTACTATCAGGGAACCCTGAGAGGGATGCTCTCCTTCTTGACACTTGGGTGGGGCACAGCGTGCACGAATTAGCCCCACTGCTGACACGTACTCCAAAGAAAGTCAGACCTTCTGCACCCTGGTTTAATGATGCGCTGAGAACAAGCAAGAGCATCCGTAAATGCTTAGAAAGGAAATGGAGAAAAAACTTTGATCCAGTTGATAAACATGAGTATAAACTGGCTTTGAAGTCCCATTATACTAAAGTGTACGAGGCAAAAAAAAGCTATCTGACAGTCAAAATCGAGTCATCTAGCAATAAAGCGAAGAGATGTTTAAAATTGTAAAAGCCTTTACGGCCCGTCATCTGTGGCCAAGGCTCTCCCGCTCTCTTCCGAATGGACGCACCAACTAGCAACTTTCTTCCACGGAAAAATTGTGACTATTCAGGAGTCTTTCACTAGGGGGCCTCCAGATGATCATGAAGCCCTGTTGGCTCCGACTGCAGAGCCTCCATCTGGAGAAATCCCTGTCCTCCTGCAGTTTCCTTGGCTGCAACTTAAAGTATCCCTTGATATTATCAAGGGACTCAAGTCGGACTCCCCTACCGACCCTTGCCCTGCAAAATTTCTGGCCACAGTGGCCACGGATGTAAACCATGTGGTAAATAAAATACTTAATTCCTCGTTAGCCATTGGCCATATGCCCCCTCTGTGGAAACAGGCTAAAATACTCCCACTGCTTAAGAAGCCCTCAGCTGACCCCAAACTGTCAGCGAACTACACGACCGGTTCACTGCTGCTGGCCTTCTCCAAGGTCTTGGAGAAATACGTGAATATGGTTATCTCAGATTATGCTGAAAAGAATAACCTTTTGCATATCAGCCAGTCTGGCTTCAGAGCCAACTATAGCACTGAATCCGCCTTACTGGTGGTTTTGGAACATATCAAGGAGAAGCTTGACTTGGGAGGGAAAGCCATCCTGATCTTATCAGACCTGTTAGCGGCCTTTGATACCGTTCCCCATAATAGGCTCCTGGATAGGATGCGGGAACTCGAAATTTGCTGCTCTGCATTAAAATGGATCTCTTGCTTTTTGGAAGATAGAGGTCAGGAGATATGGACTCCCCCCTTTGCGGCCGCGATCCCCAGTCTGAAAGCTGGTGTGCCTCAGGGCTCCATACTGAGCCCCACACTATTTAATCTATTTTTGTCCCCGCTTGCACCACTGGCTGAAGCATATGATGCTAAAATTATTTCATACGCCAATGATACTCAGCTCCTTTTTACCTGTGATAGGGGAACGGACTTCAAGGGTGAGAAGATTAGAACCTGCCGCCGAAGGTGTTTAAGTGGCTGAGGACTAATCAACTGAAATGTAACCCGGAGAAGTCAGAAATGATCTTTTTTGGCTCCCCATCTCCGGATGAATGGAGACGCTGGTGGCCTGAAGATATGTCACCTCCTCTCTCTGCCCAACAAATGGTAAAAAATCTGGGCATTATGATAGACGATACTCTCTCAATGAGAGCCCAAGTCCAGTCAGTAGTGGGAACTTGCTTTTGCCTCCTGCGTATGCTGTGGAAATTTCTTCCCCTTCTGTCACTTGATTGTAGGAAGACCGTGGTCCAGGCACTGGTTACTTCCAGACTGGAATATGTGAATGTCCTATACCTGGTCCTTCCTGAATGCCTGCTTAGGCGTTTGCAGGTGGCCCAAAATGCAGCCGCCAGAGCAGTTCTTATGCTTAAGCCAATGACCCACATATCCCCACACCTCAAGGCTCTTCACTGGCTTCCAGTAAAAAATAGGATTAGATTTAAAGCTCTGGTGCTATTCTTCAAGGCCCTTCATGGGAGTGGCGCGGGCTATCTCAGAAGAAGAGTAACTCAATATACGCCACCAAGACCCTTGAGATCTTCCTCCTTGAACCTAGCTTCTGGTCCCAGAATATACCATGCCCGGGCAGGCGGCAGCTCCTTCAGGTTCCTGGGAGCACAGGCCTGGAACTTGCTTCCCATGTCTCTGAGAACTGTGACTGAGTTAGCCATCTTTAAGCAACAGCTTAAAACCTGGTTATTCTGTCATTGATCAGCCATCCTCTTGAAGCTCTTTTAATCATGGTTTTCCACTGCGGGGGGCGTCAGTTGGGTTGATGGGGAGGCCTGTTTAGCGCCGGGATACTCTAGTTGAGTAGCTGCGCGCTATATAAATGTCTTCATTCATTCATTCATGTGGGGTGGGATGACGGTTCACCTTATCATGTAATACCAGTGAGGTCCACCCAACAACCTCAAAGACAATAACCCATCAAAAATGAGGCACAAAAACAAGTTAGAGAGATTCTCACCCAACCTGAATACCAAGGTGTAATAAAAAGTTGCACCTCTCTTATGAATAGTGATTATTCATAAGAGAGGTGCAACTTTTTATTACACCTTGGTATTCAGGTTGTGTGAGAATCTCTCTATGATTCATATCGTCTGGTATTAGATTACAGACATCTAAACACAGCTACACGTACATTCTCAGTACAAAACTCACACAGTGCAGCACTAATGAACAATATAATGCGTAAAAAAAATACAAAACACTAGATAACTCTAATGGATTTTTCTGCCAAAATATAGCGCCTGAAAGCAGGTACCTGACCGCATTTAGCATGCTGGGCTCTCGAGAACAGTTCTGTCATTCGCCCCAGGGGTTAAAGAACAGCCCAGGGTTGTTTTCAGCCTGGGTTACAGAACTTTTACAAGAATTTGATGACCAGGCATTGTCCTAAATTGATGACATTCATTTGACAGATGATGACCTTTCTACACACTTGACAAGAGTAGATTGTATTGTTCTGGAATTTGCTCACATGGGTTACAAATTTAATTTAAAAAAAATCAAAAATTGCCCAGCCCAATGTCCTGTTTCTGGCATACGAGCTGTCAAGTGTGGGCAAAAACCTTGTGACGCACTTCTTGGAGAAGTGTGCGCTTTTACAACCACCAAACACATTGAAGAAACTCCAATTCATAAAGGGATCCCTACATTTTGGCAGGATTTACATTCCAGATTATGCAGAACGGGTTAAACCGTTCTACGGCTTGATCAGTCCAGACTTTTCAAGCACACATTGGATAACTGTATACACGCAGATTTTACGTTAAGTACAAGTTGGCATACTAGCTTCAAAACAGTTGCACATACGTGTAAACACAACACCTCTGGTGATCCGTATTTTTGCGGGTGCATCAGGATATACCTACGTTACATTCAACGAGGGAGACACTGTATCAATTGCATATAATTCGCATTTATACACTAATTCTCAGATGCGTTTTGCACTGACAGAAAAGATTCTGATGGTGGTCCAGACTGCTGTGGTGAGAGAGAGAGTATTGGCTCAGGGGAAACAAATAATTGTTGTGACTCCTGTACCAGCCTTAGAGGCTGTCACAAAGGCTGGTGTTCCAAACACGAAAGCATTACATCCAAGATGGATACAGTGGGCCAACTCTCTCACTGCAACAGATGTAGACTACAGATTTGACACTACAAAGACAAGCATACCTGTAGTACGAAAATGAGTACCCTCTGCCTAAAGAAGTCATGCTTCTTGATCAGTATGATTACATCATCTATACTGAAGGTTCTGCACAGCCTGACATAGGGACAAAACACCAATGCTCGGCTGCATGCACTGCTTTTAAGGGTAGAATGCAGGATGGTGAATTCCACCCTGAAAAGACCTACATGCAGTCACTAGGTGATTGCTTTACGCAGCTGGCAGTACTCAGAGCTCTAATTCTGGCACTGGAGAATTCGGATCCCGGATTCCCCACACTCCTAGTGTGCGATTCGTATTATTGTGTCCAGTCTTATAATGAGTATCTACACTACTGAAACCAGAATAGATTCAGAGATTCCAAAGGGTACACCATAAAGCACAAAGCACTTTAGGGACAAGTGGCTAAGCTGAAATAATGCTTGCCACGGACTCATGTGTTTCTCACCTTGAGTTATCAATGTGTAGGAGTACACCTTGCAGGGAATTCCATGCTGCTGAAGCTGCGAAAACAACTGTGCAAAGTGCTACTGTTGCTGCGATTACTCGTTCCAGTACGAGGATAGGCAGAGACATTATGACGGATGTCAACACTACATGTGATGACACCCATTTGCCGAAAGGCTTTTCAGCAAAGTACTCTGTCACGGGTAGACAGGAATCACATGGCTGGGTATGCTTTACAGATGCGTTTATTGTCAATTGACGCTATTGCAACAAAACAAAGTGTTCCTCTTCTTCTCGGGGAATAGTGCTTCTCCTTATGACTCAGAGGTTCTCCAGCAGGAATGTCGTCGACCCAGCCAGGAGATAGAGACATATAAAAGAAAATGAAAACAAGGGTCAGCGCCACGCGCTATACTCAGATATGGGAAAGGGAGTGGGGGAAATGTTACACCCGATTTACTAGCTCGAGAGTGTACTGCCAAAGAGAGACCGCCACCGAAATGCAGAAAAAGAGCAAGCCGTTACTCAGACGAGCTCATGAAGGGCTTCCCTTCTGAGCAAACCGGGACGTTACTCCTCCCCGCCTCCCACTCCCCAGGAATCGTGCACACACCTGTGCGAGCCACGCTCCTCCTGGAACGCGGCTGGGTGACTCGTGGGGTCGTTGGCCTCCTGCCGCTCCTTCCTGCGGTTCACGACCGGAATCCGGTCTCTGCAGGTTGACTTTGCTCGTCGTCTTCCCTCGCGGCTGCTGCACAGGGTCTCTTGCTTCCGTGTCAGCGGACCCTCCTCTCCAGTTCAACGCCAGAGAATCCTCTTGCCCGAGACGCTCTTCTTCTTCCGGCGTTGATGGATCACTCCTCCAGGGGGCTTGGCTTAGCGACGCCTCAGCGTCATGCGGTCGGGACTTTAAGGGCCCATAACAGACATAGTCAGGATCATCCAGGGTATACCATACGTCATGGGGAACCTCCGGGGGCTGGAAAGGAAACAAAGGTGCGGGCCAGTGAGGCAGAGTCTCTTCTTCCTCCTTAGTTTCAGGGGCAACGGGAGTCAGAGCCTGACATACTCCTACCAGTTAAGTACGCAAAACATAGCATTTGCTCATATTCCCGGAGTGGAGGATAGAGTAATACCAAATTCAGATCGCAGGTTAGGTTTAATCCTAGCAGCACACGAGGGCCTAGCATCTGCACACGCAGGGGTGGCAGCTACAATTTCACTATTGCAGCAACGCAATTGGTGGCCAGGTCTTTATAAACAGACTAGGTACTTTGTCCTTAAATGCAACATCTGCCAACAGATGAAGGGTTCCACCGTAGCTCGTCCACCACAGACATCTCTGTTGATCTCAAACAAGCTTTTAGCTTGTGTTTATCTGTACCACTGCGGCCTCTACAATCAGATGAGGCTTACAAATACATTCTTTTCGCAGTGGGTTCCTGCTCTTGTGTCCTTTGGGTTTGGCCACAGCGATTGGTTGACGCCCGAACTGTTATAAAGGATCTGCAAGTCTTTATCGGGACATACGCAGTTGGCATAATTCCATTGGGACCAGGGGCCGGTGTTCATCTCTATGGCTTACAAAGACACCATAGGAAAATCGGGCCTGACTATATGGTACTTCTCCCCCTACCATCCCGAGGAAAATGCGGTAGTGGAAAGGAAAAACCGAGACTTTAAGCAGTCTTTAACGGTGAGGGTATTAGGCTCGGGTCGCAGCTGGGTCCATCACCTATATGGGGTCCAGAGAGCCCTCAACAATCTACCTAGAACCCTGTTTGGAATTAAGATGTGGGTAACTGATCTCGATAGTCCCAGCACAGTGACGGCAGAAATACTCTTTGACATCAATGAACGTTTGGCTATTTTACAGGAACTGAATAGTTTCCGGGACACTCAGAGGTATGTCTAAGTAAAACGCATCGCCACTGAAGAAGTGAAGGAAGCACCAGCAACTCCTGGTTGGATCAGTGAACTGGTCCAGGAGAAAATAGTGGGCAAGAAAGAATTTGTGCCATCTTACAGAGATGGCTGTTAAAGGTACTAGAACTGTACTCTTACTGCCCCTTGCTGGTTGCCAAAACAAGAGATTTGTGTCAATAGATCGCATCAAACCATGTGATGTGTCCAATTCTATACAGTAGGCCACGTGGGATCCTGAGTAGTTACCTGTTTCCTCTCACCACTATACAATAAGAAGCTTTGATCAGCAATGAAGCTTCTATTCCCCGGCTGGGGATAGCTAGTATGAAGTAGCTCTTCTACCTGCTACATCAACAACTACTATACAAACAACTTGTACAGAAACACAGAGTGCTATTCGGAAACCCGACACGAATGTTGTCATGTCAATGTACCACAATTCGAATCAACTCCAAGTTCTACACAGCCTTCAAAGCTGCCAAAGATAGATCAAACAGCCTCCAGCTACTTTATCGACTTTGATGACTTCTATTCAGATTTATCTGAGCCACCTCCACCTCTCCTTTTGGCTGAAGAAGACATATTTTGTTCCTCCTTCGCTATACCTTTAGATTACAATTTCATTACTTTTCCTCATTCTTTGGATTGGTTTTGTGACAGTCTTTTTCCTGCTTCTGAATGGACACTATTTCCCAGAACGCTCTGCTGTACAGTTGGTGAACTTGGATTCTTCATCACACAAAGTGCAAAGAGACCTTTCCCTGTTGAATATTTCTGCCGCTCGGGTTCCTGATGGAATTGTTTGGGAAGGGTTGTTGTATGATATATTTGGTCCTACTTGAACTTTTGCAAATAACCTATGTATTCCGCATTTCTTTGAATGACATTATCACCCCTAGTACTATCTCCGATGATTGGGACATTGATACAGTGCATGACATGCTAGAAGATGTAGAGTATTACACTGTTTTTAACTCTGATGATATGTATAATGGTATGACTAATTCTGATGAAATGTGTTTTCAACATTATGGTCACCGCTTCTTGCATAAAGCAAGTTCTCCACATGCAGTATTAAATTACATACAGTGAGAACACTGCCCTCCACCACCACGGGATTACTCACATACTTTTGCACAGAAGTTTGCATATTTCCATGGTCACAATATAGCTGATCCAGTGTCTTATTATAAGCTCACACTATCACCAGCAAAGAAAAATATGCTCACTGATACAAAGCTGATATATTCAGAATCTTTTCTATTCCAGTTGTCCACACACGGGTTTGACTTTTGGAGGGACACTTTTGATTTATAAACAATTTGGAAAAATTTAAATTGGCAGTTTCAGGGGAATGAGGCATTATTTTGAGCATGCCAGATACCACATCAAATGATTTTCCTGAAAAAAACTGTGCAGCAGACGTCATGTCTTGGTCTGGCTAAGATAAAAGTTTTAAATGCACCTAACAGTCCCACATTTGCATGTTTTGCGAACTGGCAATGGTTCACAAATTAAACAGAGGAAACATTAGACACCATGCTTCGCAGCGGTTCATACAATTCTTCAGGGACCGATCAGTGGGGATGGTTAGTGTGGCCGTTAAATACTGACGGATGTCATGCACATTTCCTGGGTGACACTGAAGTGTTTAGGATCAGCAGGCCTGACCCACGTTACGCGCAGACACAACACTTTGGGGTAGTAACAACTTACAGTTTTGGGAAGTTGTGCTTTGATTGGCTAAAAACCTCAACATTGTCCCAGGTGATACAACACTTGCCCTTTCTTTCGAATGACATAGGACTACAGGACTTTTTATTAGGTCCTCAAAACCCACATCAAAAGCGCTTCTTGTATGCAATATTCAATGAAGTTTGGAAAGTTTCCCAGCAGGAAGCTGCTGAGAGAATGCGCAAAATTGACAGGGCAAATTTAGAAAGGGCTCTAGCTGAAGTTGATAATGATGACAACATTGTCCACTAGGATATACTCTCTATGAAACATAATATCTGCAATAGACATCATACAGAATGATATGTCCTCTTTACAACATGGGCAGTCACTGCTTAGATCAATTATCTTACTGAGCTGGACTCTTCAGACACTTCGTGCCAGTCACGTATCATGGTGACAACTTAATGCCACTAGCTTGTTTTTACTTATAATCTAACAAAGCAGCAAACCATTGTTGCAAGAAAGGACGCAACGTACACTATGTTACATATTGAGAAGTTGGAGAAAGTACCATTTCCTGTTGCGGAAATACTTTCCGCGAATTGGATAATCCACAGGTTTATTTCTCTGCCAATTTCGACATTCCACTTCCAATACTGTTTACCACACCATCAAGTAGTCAGATGCGAAGTTCTAGGAGAAGGATATATGCACAAGTCATGGATCTTACCTTTAGGAATGGTGAGAATGAAGTTTTTCTTAGCTGGACTAACTGTGAGAATATCTTAAGGCATTCCTTGGTGTGTGGGAGGTTTCACTTCATGGTGCATGTAATGCATACATGGCAAATTTTTCCTGCTCTCTCAAGGGTTCTTCAGCTGCGGTGATCAGTCCGGTTTTCAGATTACTCTTGAATGGGAATTATTTGATGTTGAACGATCAGAGCTGCTGCAGCATGAAACCGGGCATTGTCTATCTGGTGACGTTTCTGCAGTCGTGACCTGTTGCACACAAGTACTGTTTCAACCTGCACGCACAGTTAGAGAGGCGATGCTTTGGCCTTCAATAAAGCTTTTGAATGTGCAGTTTGATGCACGCACAAACAAGAACCCCTAACATGCCTGCTGGTACACCCCAAAACTCAGGACCAGCCAAGCGCAACTGCCACCAACTGGAGAAATGATGGTGCACCACCAAGAACCCCGCCGACAGAGCAGCTCACAAAACAGCCCTCAACAACTATCACCAGCACATCAGGGAAGCCAAGAAAGCAGCCATCACCACCCACATCGACTCCGCTGCCAACCACACAAAGGAACTCTTCAAATTAGTCAAAGAATTCTCCAACCCGACAGCCACAGAGAACACCATCCACCCCTCCCCAAAACTCTGCTACACCCTCTCAGACCACTTCCACAGCAAGATCATCGACAACAATTTCAACATCCAGCCCGCCACCATCAACCATGACAAGCTCAACCAACCAGCGAACACCAGCCAAACCATCACCACTAGGTCACCGATCACCGCCCGACCACCTCAGCCATCATGTCTTCCATCCAGTCCGGGGCGCCCACCGACCCCTGCCCCCACCACCTCTTCAGCCTTGCAACGACCCCAATCAGCACGCAACTCGTCGGCATCCTCAACACCTCCATCTGCACAGCAACTTTCCTGGACAGATGGAAACTCGTAGATGTCAGATCCCTCCTAAAGAAAGCCACCTCTGACCACAACGTCCTCAAAAATTATTGTCCAATGTCTCTGCTCCCCTACGCGTCCAAAGTTCTCGAGAAAGCCATCAACCAGCAGCTGACCAAATTCCTGAAACAAAACCGCCTACTGGGTGCCTCTCAATCAGGATTTCGTGCCAACCACAGCACTGAGACTGCGCTGATTGCTGCCACAGATGACATCAGAACACTCCTCCTCTACCTTTCCGTGGCATTTGGCACAGTCTCCCACAACACCCTCGTCAACAGACTCCACAACATAGGCATACAGCAAGACTCCCTCAAGTGGACCACCTCCTTCCTAACAGCTTGCAGAGCATCCGACTGCCTCCCTTCACCTCCATACCCAAAAACATCACATGCGGTGTACCACAAGGATCACCTCTCAGCCCCACCAAGTTCAACATCTACATGACCCCCCTTGCAACGTCGTCAGATGCCACGGACTCAACATAATCTCCTACGCAGACGAAACTCAACTGATCCTCTCACTCAAGAGGACCCCGCCAAAGCCAAAACCAACTTCTGCAACGTCATGACCAACGTAGCTGAATGGATGAGAGACAACTTCCTCCAACTCAACTCCGACAAAATTGAAGTACTGATCTTCGGGAAGAACACCTCCACATGGGACCAAAGCTGGTGGCCTGCAGAACTCGGACCTACACTGACCGACTACGCACGCAGCCTTGGCATTATCCTCGACAGCCAACTGACCATGAAATGACAACACAGTCTCCTCCTCCTGTTTCCACACACTGCGCATGCTCCGCAAAATCTTCAGATGGATCCCTACCAACACCAGAAAGACTGTCACTCAGGCCCTCGTCACTAGCCGCCTCGATTACGGCAACAACCTTTATGCCGGCATCTTCATCCAGCTCCTCAGAAGACTCCAGACCATACAGAACGCTGCAGCCAGACTCATCCTGGACCTTCCCAAATGAACCCACATCGCCCCTCACCTGGCTCCCCATCTAGAAAAAAGTTCTAGATCCTCATGCAGGCCTACAAAGCCGTCCACAAGCTAGGACCTGCCTACCTCAACCATCAACTGAACTTCCACCAACCAGCTAGACACCTTCGCTCCTCTTCACTCGCCTTCGCACACACCCATTGCATTTGCAGCACTTGCAGTAGCAGCCACTCCTTCTCCTGCATCAGAGCCAAGACCTTAAACACCTCCCCTTCCAGCTCCATATGGCCCCCTCGCTGACAGACTTCAGTAAGAGACTCAAAACGTGGCTGTTTGACGGTGACACCAGCGCCCAGATACCCCTAGGGGAGACAGAGTTGCGATTTACAAATGCTGATTGATTGATTGATGCTTTGAGCAGACTGAAAGCCTTAATGTTCCAGAAGGATGTGACCTTAACTTCAAATTGCAAGGTCTTCTGAGATACAGCAGCTACTTTGCACTCATTTTCCACTACATTTTGGGGAACTTGTGCACCGCATTTTTAATGCGTCTAATACCGCGGGAGTAGCACACTTTTTAAAAGACAGTTGGCCCTGGGTTGGTTAGGATCTTCGAGACGGTGTTCAGAGTTATTCCATCATTCATACACTAAATGCAGGAAAGCATTTTAGAGGTCTTCCGTTGGTCCTGTTCCTGATCGTCGGGACTTTGCTTTTACTTTTTGTGTCCCATCAAGAGGCCAAATGGAACTGGCACTTCCACATGGGCTCCTGTGTCGTGAACGCATGATACAGTGTTTTGTCGCACGCTTGCTTCAGGAACTAAATGAACACTGGTTCTTGTCCTATCGGCCTGTGTGGCTACACTGCGTGCAGCCAGTATTCCGCTATCTTCTGTGCACTTACGAGTGTGCCCAGGACATATGCCTAGGAAAGCAACTGGTTCGGCCTCCGGGCATTGTTCTACTGGTGAGCCTGTTAATGGCCCACTTGTACTGTTGCCCCTTGCTGTTGCCTCTAAACACATTCTACGAGCCCTCCTGGGATGCGTCTGCTCCTAGTGATCTGGATCTTGACTCTGCTTCTGCGGGTCCCGCACTGGCTGCTCCTGCTTTGGCGTCTGAAGGGTATTGATGGGAACATGTTTGCTCTATGGATCTGATCCAATGGGTGCCTCTGGGAACATTGTCTGCAGTAGCTGGGAACAGCAATGTTTCATCTACCTTTCAGAACACAAAACAATCTGGCCTTTTCGATTTGTGGGACTTTTTAATTTGACTTTCTTTTATTGCAAAATTGCTTTTTACATTTGTTTTAATACAGCTTTTATATTTTTAACGATTATTAAGTGGCTTTCACTATTCTCTTTGCTATTGAAGAAGTATGATGCTTTTTTAGATTTTAGTAGGGTTTTTATACTTATTAACCCTTATATTTTAGCATTTGTCTAGGGATAGCTTTTATCGACTCGAGTCCAAGGAGTGGGTTTTGCATGGTCAGCATAGGCCTGGTAAGGAACACCACCATTTACATACTCATGTTTCTTAACTTGCCTTCTCTTTTACACACGATGACTTTTGACATACATTTGCGTGCGTGACAATGCAGGATAACATTCTCTGAATCGGCATTGCTTACATTTCTACTTCGTAGGCACACTATAACGACACCTTGAACATTCAGTACAAGGGATAAAGTTCACTGTGGGAATGTCATTATTGTTATTGTCCGGTAAGTGACGAAGCTATCAAAATTGAATAAATAATTGCAGCCTGACAGGAGTTGAGACATGGCCACATGGGTGCTCATTAATATATTTACAGAACCATTTCCTTGTTTGAGGAAGATGATAACTCAGCTGACACTGTGAGGTCACTGCATGCCGGTATTTCAGCCCTGCTGATTCCCGTTTACCAAAACAAAGGATGTCCAGCTCTACACCAAGACAGACAGCCTGATGACACTTACCTGCAGGTAATGGGGAGTAGGACCACCCGGCAGGGATTTAGCTGACCACCCACCCTAGGCAAACTAGGTTAAGAAGCGCTAGATAGGAGTACAATATACACAGCACTTACATGCCCGCATATATTCACTGTTCTAGCACAATGGTGGAACCGTTCATCCTTTTCACTGTTCTCATAATGCTAATTACGCTCTTCTGTTTTATTCTACTGATTATCGCAGTGCCCATATTTTATAAAAGAATCACAATGCTTCAATAAATATTGAAACGCCATGCTGAGTATTTCTTGTGTATTTCTTTGGGTATGTTTGAGAGTCTAAACAAAAGAGTTCTAAATCTGTTACCACGATTTACTTGGGGAATTTGGGTTGCACACACATTTGTTACCCTGAAAGGTTATGGGTCTAGATGGTGCACTGTGGGCTAGCAGTGATACAGGCCAACATATCCTGAGGCTGTGCACGGAATCAGTCTGGCACAATCCTGACGTTTATGTTGTCCAACCAACGCAGTTTACCAGAGAGGTACAAGCCGTACGACACTGTCCAATGTAGAAGTTGCACAACACGGAAAAAGTCTACCCTGCTAAGACTCCAGTCACCTAAAACTCTTCTCTAGTGGTAAGTGTACCTTTGGAAAATAAGTCTGCCAATGATGTGGGGTTATGGCTGTTCCAAGGTAAACCTGGGATCTTAAAGTCCGGATTATGTATCATGAGCGTGAAGGGAAGATGGTGGTACCTTTCTTTAGGAGGATCTATTGCCAGTATTTAAATAGTATTATGGAGGAAGTTAAGAGGGTAGTGATTCCATGGTGCACCATTTGAGGGAGCCATAGTAGTAGCATGAAGGGGTAGGCAAAAAAAGTGATTTGATTGTAACCCATCCCTTATTTTCAGCATTGTGATTCCATTCTAAAGGTGGGCAGATCTGAGCTCCTTGAAGATAAGTTATAATGTTGGCGAAACCTAACCTCCCTCTGTAATAGGTTTAAGTAGTGTAGATCATGGGACCCATGGGGCTCTATTCTTCCATACAAAAGCTAATCATTTTTTTTGAGAATCATCTATAACGGAGCTGTGGCCCTCGTGTTAGTCACACGATCCTGACCTAAATTGTTCAGCTTAACTTCTCCTTCCCTTGGGTGTCACTCTTCTTCCAGAGTGATCTTACCTTCTGACTATGTAACACCTCATGATGCCAAGCTCCGCTCTTCTACTCTAAAAACCTGCCAGTGACCATACTTCAGGCTTTTATGCACCTTGGTTCTCTGAGAAACTTCAATGTGCCAAAATAGACTCCAAAAACAAAAGTGTGCATGGCATGTTGGTTAGAGGCCGCTACCAAGTGAGGTCTAATAGCATGGTTTTGAGAAGTTAATAAAAATCAGTGAGACTTGTTCATGCATCTTACTGAGCTTCCTTCATCTTAGACACAGGGAATTCATCTGAGTGAACTTTTGCAATGCTTAAAACTTTGATGGAATTCTCATGCTGTGTCTCTCAGTTCCCCCTTCCCAAGACATGTGATTTTACTCCATCTTTTTCCATTGTAAAATTGAGCTGCATTGCATTGTATCTGGATACTTTACTCCACAATTCCACTACATCTCTCTCATGTTCACAGCTTTTGCTCTTTGACTTCATCCTACTCACTTCTGATAAAACCAAATTCTTAGCAGTTTCTATTCAATTTCGTTCCCCTCTTAGACCCAGTTCTATTCAGATGCTGCACCTGGTGACTGTCTTCGCCCTATTTCTAATGCTCTCCTCAAATCCCATGTCTCTGGCTCGGTCAGTACCAAATAGAAATTAGCCACCGGTTGGGCCTTTACTTAAGCAGACCACTGTGATATATCTATTCTCAGCAATTACAGGCCAGTGTTTAGGTCGAGCCTGTGCAGCGCTTGCTCCGTCTGCGAGGCATGCTGCATTCAGGTAGGGACTTTAAGCTCCGAATATTTCTCTCCCATCTTTTCAATTGGCTCCTGTTACTGTCCTTTATAAATCGTTGCTTTTGATTCATAAATAGGCTTAGTAGTCCCTCCTTGGTACCGCCTTGTCTGCATTTGTAACCTCCCATGAGGACTGGACTTTTTACTTGTGTTGTTGCAAGGTTTACTTTATCTAGCCTGTGAGCACCTTTTTCTTTAAGGATTTCTCCTATTCCAACCATGACGTGCTTTCCTACAACGCAGCATGCCACCCGCTTTTATATTTTAATTAGTAATGGCAGTCCGCTTTAAGTATAGTGGCCGCGCTTCTTTACTTAATTTGCCAGCGCGGTCCGCTGTAACTATATCTGCAGCGCTTCTTTATTTATTTAAGTTGTCAGCACGGTCCACTTTAACTTTAGCGGCCATGCTATGAAATCTTTTTTTTTGTTGTTGAGTGAAAGCGCCCCATACCATGCTTTAACTTTAATACTGGCCGCGCCCCTTTCTTTAGACGCTGCTCGGCATATTCAGGTTACAGCGAGCCGCGTCTAAACAAAAGGCGCTGCCACCATTAAACTGAAAGCACGGCAAGGGGCGCTTTAACAAAAAAAAAACATTTGTTTGTAAACTTCACAAACAAATGTTTGATTCCAGCTGTAGTCCATGCAATTATTGAATTGTGCCTTGACTACAACAGCTCTCTATATCTTGGTCGTCCTCTCTAACTTGTCTCCAGATTGCAGAGATTACCAAATAAAGCAGCTTGTCTCAAAGAGAACTTTCTAACATGAATTTCGATTGTGGCTTTGCAACATTTGTAAGGCATGTCAGAGAGCAAGTTAATTTTCCAGTTTATGCTGGCATTAGTATCATAAAACTTCTTATTAAACACCCATTCCCATGCACAAAGACTAAAACCTAGAAATATGCTTTCTTTTACAGGCCCTGGTGGGCACATCAGAGAATCTGCAGAAAATGTCCAGCCATCCTTGTGGGAAAATTTACTATTTAATATATCCATCCATGCTGGGATACGACATGGTCAATGGAAACTGCTCACTGGCTATCCCGGTAAGTAAAGGAACGTGTTCAGTTCTCTTGGTTATTCTCTGTTATTCTTTCCTTGCCCCTGGATTGCTACACATGAATACTTTGGTGATGCAGGCAGTCTGGTTATTTCTGGGAACCAATTGCCTATAAATCTTGTTCATGCTGTACGTTTTGTGAGTGCATTTGTATGAGCTATGCAGTAGGTATATGTGGTGCATAAGTAAATCAGCAGGTGGTAGCTAATGTATAACACATACTTTAAATTCAGGACGGGTAAGTCAGTCTGTTAACAACTCGAACATCAGTTGTAGTGAGATGTTGTCATCCACCTGAGCACCTATAATAGTGTCTTGTTACATAGTATTAATCATACAATATTAGATTATTTTAAATATATGTATACGCTTTAAAACATAAGTGGAAAGGGAGCTAAAGTTGACTAATATGTTAATAGTGGGTTCACAAAAATCCACAAGTTAAGGTGCTACCATGACTTTGTGTCATAAACCAACTGCACTAAATCAACCTTATTGCCTACCCCTGTTATTACTTAAGAAAGCATTCATTGAGAAGTGTTTGAGAGAATCAGTGATTATGTTTATAAGTTTGTAAAAGGATACATGATGGCGTAACTCAGTTCTTGGTGTGGCAAAGGAGAGCACTGGTAAATGCAGGTTGGATGGATTTTTATGGTCGGTTTGGTGGCATATGATGGTGGGTGGAGTGATTGATGTGTGCATATACAGTGGTGGGTGTTTGGATGTACAATGTAAGGTGTGTTGGTGTCTGACTGTGGCTGTGTGGGTTTATGATGGTAAATGTTTGGGTATTTGATTTTGAGAGCATGTACTTATGTTGGTGGGTGGTGGTGGGAAAATACTGTAGCCAGTATATTGAATACCAAAATATTATGAAGTTAAGCACATATAGGTAATTATGACTTTACTATTCTTAACTCCACATATATGTAACTCCCAA
Source organism: Calotriton arnoldi (assembly GCA_963921515.1). Taxonomy (NCBI): domain Eukaryota; kingdom Metazoa; phylum Chordata; class Amphibia; order Caudata; family Salamandridae; genus Calotriton; species Calotriton arnoldi. The sequence goes on from CAWUFW010000015.1 coordinate 3,749,782, forward strand.
TATATATCTTCAACGTACATAGATGTGGAGTTAAGAATAGTAAATCTATACTTAATTAAAAATACATGCCTTCAGTATAATTTGATACTGGATATTCTGGCTACAATATTTTTGTAGCACAATATTTTTGTGCTTGATATTCTGACATGCATCAATGCAGGTGTGTGGACACATACGTTTGGCTGTGCAGGCATATAATGGTGTATGTGTGTATGATGGTTGTGGTTGCTATTGGCATTTGATAGGTGTATGGAAGTGTGTTAGTGTTGAGGGTGTACTGTGACTGTGATGGATGTGCGGACGTATATTGGTGGCTGTAAGGGCATGTAATGATGGGTGTGGCATTGTGTATGAGGTTCTGTAGGTGGCCTTATGATGTGGTTGTGTTGTCATATGATGCAGTGGACCATATGATGCACCATATGATGGTGGGTGGAAACAAGTGTGGAGGTTTGGCATGTTGTGGTGGATTTGTTGCCATTGAAGTTGGTTTTGTAGACGCATAATACTGGGTATGTTTTGATGTACTTAATAATTTTTTATTATTTATAGTTGCAACAACTATATAATCGGGGTAGAAGTAAAGGCTGAATTAGTAGAGGAGGGTTGTAACATGAGGTGAAGGCAGCATCTTCACTTGTGAATTTCACAACTTTTTATTTTTTGGTGAAACCACGGTTAGCATATTTGTGAATCTTAATTCCCTTTCACCTTTAGATTTTTAGGTTGTTTCATTGTTTCTTTTTATTGCTTTTGTGTAATGGCATATGATTTATTTTGAGTACCTATGACAGTGGGTGTTCTAGTGTATGATGGTGAGTGTGCGAACTTTTGATGTTGGTTGTGTGGTTGTTCTGTTGTCTTAAGGGGTTAGTTGTGTGATGTATGATAAGTGTGTTGGCGTATGATGGTGGATGTTTTGGCAACTTTTACTGTTTTTAGGGAATTTCATTTTTTGTTTGCTCTTGTGTCTTAGCAGATGATTTTTTGTGAACCTATGATAGTTACCTTATGATGGTTGGTGTGTGAACATATGATGTTGGTTGTGTGGATGTATTGTGGTTGGTGTGCTGATGTATGAGATTAGATGCGTGGCCCTATGATAATAGGTATGATGATGGGCTTGTTGGCCTATGATGTTGGTTGAATTGCCGTTTGGTGTTTGTGTGTGCTGGTGTTTAATGTTACTTGTGTGGATGTATGAAAGTGATTTTGTTGAAGTACGATGGTGGATGTATTGGTGTAAGATGATGTGTGCATTGGTGTATGCTGTTTGTGTTGAAGGTATGATGGTGGGTGTGTTGGTCTATGATGGTTGTGTGGATGTATGATGGTGTATGTGTTGATGTATGATGTTGGCACGTACTATGTTAATGTTTGTGTTGACGTCTATTCATGGACGAATTAGCATATGATGGTTGTGTGGACGTATGATGGTGGGAATGTTGATGTATGACAGTATGTGGTGACGAATGACTGACAGTGGGTTTGTTGATATATATTAATGAGTGCTGTGGAGTATGATGTTGGGTGTGTTGGTATATGATGCAGGTTGTGTGGACGCATAAGGGTTGGTGTGCGGCCTTATGGTGTTGCTTGTATGAATGTACAGTGTGTGTATTGGCCTATGATGGTGTGGGTGTACGAGATGTGTGAGTGGATGTCTGATATGACTTGTGTTGCCGTATGATTGTGGTTGTATTAATGTACGATGTTGATTGTGTGGACATGATGGTGGTTGTGTGAATGTATGATGGTGGGTATGCCCTCACCTTCCTGCTGTTCCTCTGTGAACTGCTCTGTCCCACCCGGACAGCCTGTATATGTGGGCTCCACACCCTCTACAGCACTCCTGTGTACTCTCTGCCTGTCTGCAGCCGTTCCTGTGCACCTCTGCACCCCTGGTACCGTCTGTGTGCCCCCCACACCCTTCGCACTCCTGTGTGTACTCCCTAACTTCCTGCAGCTGCTCTGTATGCCGTTGCCCCACCTCATTTCCTTTGTGTGCTACTGTCCTGCAGCACCTATTTGTGTCCGCATGCCTCCTTGGAGCCCCTCTGTGCACTGCTCTGTCTCACCCTTGCAGTTCCTCTATGTGCACCTGCCACCCTACAGCCTCTTTGTGTGACCCCTTCACTTGCAGCCTCCCTTTGTGCTCATGTCCTACTGGAAGCTCGGCATGTTGTCCTGTTGCCCCTCTTTGCAAATGCATGCTTTTTTCCTTGTCCCTAAGATAAACATGTTTCCTCTTGGAGAAAGTCCTTCCATAAAAAAAAAAAAAACAAATCTGGGGGTGATCCTCTCCTCTTCTCATCCATTGGATGGCATAAATGTTTTACAATTTCCACGGTGGGAAGGGGATGCATTGAAATTTGGGAATTCCCACAAATATACATGTTTGTGGGCATCACATACTTACATAGTAACCCATGGCTTGTAATGCCCGCTTCCTATCCTTTGCATGGGATTTACTACACCGGATTTCTCTGCACTTTTGGCAGAGTAATCCAAAATAGTAAATCAATTCACTCTTGCCAAGAATCCTTTCGTGAATTGCTGGCAGGCGTTAATTGCAGTTTTTTCACCCATATATATGTTTATGGCCGAAAATACCTTTGTGAATGGTGCCTTTAATCTGGAGTGTTCTGCGATATAATACGTTGTGTTGAGGATTGACTGGAAGGGTTGTAAGTATCAGAAATGTGTGAGGAAGAGATGTACACTAAGAAGAAATTTGTTTTAGGCAGTAAGGGCCAGATGTACAAAGCATTTTTCAACAGCCGTTTGCGACCGGAAAAATGCTTTATCTGATGTAAAAAATGCGATTCGGTAACTTGTTGGCGAATTGCAATTCGCATTTGCAATTCGATATTTGGAAGGGGTGTGTTTTAGGCATCACTTCCAAATGCCGAATTGGTATGGTATGTGTTAATATTTTGCAACCAAATTCAGGTCGTAAAACAGTGATACTTTACCACCATTTTAAAAGTGGTGGTAACCCATCACAAGTAGGAAGGGAATGTTGCAAAAATATTTTTTAAGAGTTGGCAGTGGTCCCATTTTTTTCTTTTTAAACGCATCCTGTTTTTTTTCAAGGAAAACGGGCTGCACTTAAAAAACAAAAGATTGCTTTATTTAAAAGTAATCATACATATTGTGGGCTGCTGACCCCACCAGGCCACCATCCCTGTGATGCCAGCGAATCCTAGTGGCTCGCAAATTGCACCCTACCTCATTAATATGCATGAGGTAGGTCTATTTGTGACCCATTAGGAATCACTAATGAAACTTAAGAGTTTCATACATTAGGAATAGCGATTTCCTAATTGCGATTCGCAGGAATTGCTTTTTGGAAATCGCTATTCCTAACCTTTGTACATCTGGCCCATATATATGAGCAGATATTCATCGGATTAGGGACTTTATTTATGGTTAGCTTGCACTATCAATTCTAGAATCAGAATGATGGTTTAATGTTATAAGTTGCTAAAATATCTAATCGGGAGCACATATTGGTCAGAATCAATGCTAATGCAATATTTGTATGTTGTGAAGGAGGCCTACAAATTTGGCACAGTTGTGAACCTAGCCCCAACTGAGACCCATTTTTGAAATAAGGATATTTTTCAAAGCTATCAGTGTATTACATGGCTCGTTCAGTAGAACAAGTCGCCAACTAAAGAAGAATGGTATGTACTAGTAGCATAGTTCAGATCTGGAGTTTTAAATTGTTACACCAGCATTCTGGACACCGGTCTGCATCTCTATCTGCATTTCTCAATATCTGTCGAAGGGGAAGGCTTTGCATATCTTGTGAACGGGGTGGGCGCCCATGGCAGTGGTGGAAAAAGAGAATCCGTTTTCTAGGCAATACTCCTGGCAACTGTTCGGAACTCATTTTATACTCCTTGTTTTCAAATCTGCTCTAGGTTGTGATCACTGCATTCCACCGCCTTCTTTCTACAACTATTCGACGCCTTGGTCCCCTGATGCACCAACAAAAAAGTTATGGCTTTTTGATATTCTACAGGATCCTCAGGAGAGGAATGACTTATCAGAAAAATACCCCAGTGTGGTTAGGAAGCTGCTTTCCCGACTTCATTACTACAATCAACATTCAGTACCTATTTGTTATCCCGATGATGATCCGCGCTGTGATCCAAGAGCCACTGGAGCCTGGGGACCCTGGGAATAGACCATTACACTAGGACTTGACACAAAAATGAAAACTTGTTAGGAGTTTGATCTCATAGTTTTACCCGTTGCTGCTTTGAATATGTGATTGTCCATCTTCTTATTTCTTAATTAAAGGATGTAAAAAGTTCTATAAAGGAAGTCATGTTGCTCCTTCCGTGCTTTAACTAACGTTTACCACGTAACGGAAGCACATATTTGTGTTGAACTTTATACAGTGATGTTGGTGGCTGCCAGTGCTCTATCCAAACCATGCTGTTCCCTCACCTCTAAATGGAGCAGACGGATCACAAGTTTGGCGGGTGGCGCATATGTTGTTTTTGATGGATGGCCCACATCCTCCAAATGCTAAATGATCCATTAAATGAGTAAGATGATCACTTTAATGTACATGAACTTAAAACAAGCACATAATACATCAGGATCTCACTCAGTCATGAAGCGGCACATTGCCTTGATGCTGCTGGTAACAATTTGCACCATGTAAGGACCACTTTAGGGCTTTATTTTTTAACGTGTTAGTATGTGATTACCTTTCTTTTTTGGTTTCCACTTTTACTGAACATGTTTGATGCAGAGCATTGTAGAACCTATTGGAACTGTACAAATCTAGATCCCATAGGTCACCGTGTTCATTGTAATGTCTCCTAATGTTGATCTAGTAATATGGGTTACTACTACCTAGTAATATTTTGGTTATTCGTTGCGTAGCCTCTTTTAGAATGCCACCTAAATGAAATTCCTGAAGACCCTCTGCCATCTTCAGAATAGTTCCTTCAGGGCCAGTAAACTTGCGTCCAATATCTAATCCCCTTTCAAGGAGGAAGGCAAATTTATTAACATCACAATTGCAAGCTTATATTCAGACCAGTCTTCTTTGGATAGAGATGTCTTTGATCCACGCTAGTGATTCATTGTTTGTGTATACCAACATTATTGGCTAGCCTGAGCCTACATAAGTGCTACTTTTAATTCTTAAGGCTACATGCCTTGTTGAATTGACATCACTCACAGATGAAAAATCATGACCTTGTCCACGGCTGGCGATTCACTACTGCTGAATTCCCAATCTATTTAAAAAATATTTATTGTTTCTTTAATCTATAGTTCTTGGTATAACAGTTTTGCTTTTTGTTAGCGCTCTATTTCAGTATTACACATTTTATCATCTATTAAAAGATAACATTCTCGGCAGCTCTGTTAAAATTCAGCCTGGTTACCTCTAAGCTATGAATAGAACTGAACAGTAAGTGCCCCGCGGAGCTCTCTTGTTTGCTCACTGGGAAATGTCCAGTGCACTTCAAAATAGATCAGATTGAGAGACAAACATCCTGTTATACTCAAGACTTACCCAAGTTCTGCGTTATGTTTTGTGAAGGGCTCCTATCACCACTGACACAGCCTCTGGGCACTCAGAGGAGGTTGCGCAATAGTATATAAGTAAGTAAATAGACACCAGAGTTAAATTGACATGTTTATAGTGGCATAATAAATGCAGGCTGGCAAACACCACAGAAGTCTTTGCCATTAGCCCTGTCGTCTATTTCAAAATGTAGTGCATCGAGAACCCCATAGCATGGCTCTCGTTTCAGCTGCACTTAAGTTGAACTTAGTTTGTTCTTTATTCATCCTTCTGAACACTGGACAGAATTTTACAATTTTACTGTGGAGTATGTTAGCAAGAACACTTCTGATACGCGTGTCTCAGACAGTTTATGGATTCCACCATAGTTGCAAGGTGTTGTTTTCAAAAGCAGAATGCAGGCACCGACACACCACATGCTGTAACTGCAGCTTGGACCATTGTCATTCTGTCTGAGAGAATCGGCCACAGGCAGAATGACAATGGGGCTAATTGACAGTCTGCGAGGGCTGGGAGGGGCTGTTGAAGCCTCTATCAATCAATCAATCAATCACGTGTTTATTAAGCGCGACTACTCACCCGTAAGGGTCTCAAGGCGCTGGGGAGGAGGGGAGGTGCAGGTTCCAGTCCATCAAGGAGGGGGTCTGTCGAAGAGCCAAGTTTTGAGGTTTCTCGTGAAGATGGGGAGTGATGTTTGTCTGAGGTGGAGCGGTAGGGCGTTCCAGGCTCTGGCCGTGAGGAAGGAGAAGGAGCGGCCTCCTGATCTGGTCTTTCTGGCACGGGGGACCACGGCGTAGGAGAGCTGGGCTGATCGTAGGGTCCTTTGGGGTACGTGGAATTTGAGTCGGCTGTTCAGGTATGCTGGTCCGGTGTTGTGGGGGGCTTTGTGTGCGTGGGTGAGGATCTTGAAGGTGATTCTAGTCTCGATGGGGAGCCAGTGGAGTGTGCGCAGGTGCTGGGAGATATGGCAGTGTCTTGGCTGGTTGAGGACTAGTCTCGCGGCGGTGTTCTGGATGTTTTGTAGCTTGTGGGTGAGGTTTTTGTTTATTCCGGCGTAGAGTGCGTTGCCGTAGTCGAGTCTGCTGGTGACGAGGGCGTGAGTGACGGTCTTTCTGTGCTCGAGGGGGATCCATTTGAAGGTCTTGCTTAGGAGGCGGAGGGTGTGGAAGCAGGAGGATGCGACAGAGTTGATCTGGCGGTCCATTTTGAGCTCCAGGATGATTCCAAGGTTGCGTGCGTGGTCCGTGGGAGTGGGTGGGCTTCCGAGGGCGGGGGGCCACCAAGTGTCGTTCCAGGCGTCGGGGTGTGGGCCACTTCTGTTTTGTCTGTGTTGAGTTGTAGGCAGCTGCTTTTCATCCATTTGGCGACAGCTTCCATGCCTTCTTGAAAGTTGTGTTTGGCTGCGTTGGGTTCGTTGGATAGGGAGAGGATAAGTTGGGTGTCGTCTGCGTATGAAACAATGTTGAGTCCGTGGGTTCTGACGATGGGGGCGAGCGGAGCCATGTAGACGTTGAAAAGCGTGGGGCTAGGGGAGGACCCATGGGGGACTCCGCAGGTGGTTGGTGTAAGGTCCGAGAGGAAAGGAGGGAGTCTGACCCGCTGCGTTCTGCCGGAGAGGAAAGAGTGGATCCAGTCGAGGGCCTTGTCCCGGATCCCTGCGTTGTGGAGTCTGCGTGTTAGGGTGCGGTGGGAGACTGTGTCGAAGGCCGCTGAGAGGTCGAGGAGGATGAGGGCTACTGTTTCTCCTTTGTCCAGTAGGGAGCGGATGTCGTCTGTTGCGGCGAGGAGGGCGGTTTCTGTGCTGTGGTTTTTTCTGAAGCCGGGTTGGGAGGAGTCGAGGATGTTGTGCTCTTCGATGAAGGTGGCGAGTTGGCTGTTGATGGCTTTCTCGATGACTTTCGCTGGGAACGGGAGCAGGGAGATGGGTCTGTAGTTTTTGAGGTCGGTGGGGTCCGCCGAGAGATCCTTCAGGAGGGGGTTGACCTCGGCGTGTTATCATGTCGTCGGGGAAAGACGCGGTCGCCAGGGAGCGGTTGATGGTGTGGCGAAGCATGGGTGCGATGATGTCGGCGGCTCTGTTGAAGATGTGGTGGGGGCAGGGGTCCGTGGGGGTCCCGGAGTGGATTGACTTCATCGTCTTCAGTGTGTCTTCGGTGGTGAGGGCTCTCCAGCTGTCAATCGTTGGTTTCAGGGTGTCGGAGGTGGCTGGTGAGGGTTCAGTGTGTTGGTTGTCTTCGTCAAAGTTGTCGTAGATGTTCTTGATTTTGTGGTGGAAAAAGGCGCTGAGTTTGTTGCAGAGGTCTTGTGAGGGAGGAATGTCAGTAGACTCGCTGGTGGGTTGGGCGAACTCCTTGATGATGCTGAAGAGTTCTTTGCTGTTGTGTGCGTGTGTGGAGATTCTGTCTTCGATCGCTGTTTTTCTCGTATTTCTGATGAGTTGGTGGTGGGCGTTGGTGGCGGCTCTGAAGTTGTTGTGGATTTGGAGTTCCTCCAGGCCTTTTCGACGCAGTGGCATGTGCTTCTGGACTCTTGAAGTTCGGTGGTAAACCATCTGGCTTTCTTGGCATGTGTGTTGTTCTTCTTGAGGGGGGCTATGGTGTTGGCGCTGTCGGAGATCCATCTGTGCAGAGTTCGGGCTGCGGTGTTGGGGTCATCGTCTTCCACGGTGGTTGGGGTGGAGTTGCTGAGTGAGGAGGTGAGCTGGTCGTCGGTGATTTTGGTCCAGTTTCTTCGTGGGAGCAGGTGCTGGTGTCTGTGGTTGGTGGGTGTTCTGAAGGTGAAGTGGATGCATCGATGGTCTGTCCACGGGAGTTCGGTGGTGTGGCTGAAAGTGATGGAGTTTACTGATGTGAAGAGGGGGTCGAGGGTGTGTCCTGCTGAGTGCGTGGATTCGGTCACAATCTGGCGGAGTCCAATGTTGTGGAGGTTGTCCAGTAGGGATGCGGTGTTGGGGTCTAGTTGGTTGTCTAGGTGGAAGTTGAGGTCTCCCAGCAGGGTGTAGTTGGTGGATGCGATGGCTTGCGGGGAGATGATGTCCGTGATGGAGTTGGTGAAAGGTCCGCGGGTCGGTAGATGAGAGTTCCTCGGAGGGTGGTGGTGGGGCTGGCCTGTATCTTGAAGTGTAGGTGTTCCATCAGGTCTGTGGGCTCGTCAGGGAGTGTGCTCAGGCGGAAGGTGGATTTGTGGACGATGGCGATTCCTCCTCCCGGGCGGGTGGGACGGTCCTTCGGGGAGGTCTTGTATCCTTGGGGGATGGCGATGTCTTGTACCGAGGTGGTGTTGGTCCAGGTTTCGGTGAAGAATGCTACGTCCGGGGTGGTGTTGTCAAGGAGGTCCCAGATTTCGGTGGCGTGTTTGTGGAGTGATCGGACGTTGAGGAGGATGCATTGCAGGGTCTTCGGTTCGGTTGTGTTCTTGCGGGCGGGTTGTGCTGGGTCCGTGTTCCTGGCGGTGCTGCAGGTGTGCCGGCAGCGCTGACAGCTGAAGGGTCCGTGGGTGTCGGCTGGTGACGCTAGCTTGCAGTTGTTGTTGCGGCCTAGGTTCAGTGCGTGAAGTGCCGCTGGGTTGTAGCTTTGGTGGTGTGGAGGTCCAGGGTTCCTGGCGCTGGTCGCGGTCGGGTCGCGGACGGGCGCAGACGGGCTTGCCTTTGGCGTGCCAGCGGCGCGCCCGCCATTAAGTAGGGGTCGGGGTGGGCTGGACAGATGGGAGGCGGGAGAGGGGAGGGGAACTGGCTTGGGCTGGTCGCGCTGGGGGAGAGGGGACGCGGGGGCAGCAGCAGCGGGAAAAAAACGGGGGAAAGCAAGCAATAGAGGAAGAAAGTAAGGAGTAAAAAGGGTGAAAGAGAAACTAAAAGATCTGAAGAGTAAAAGGGTGAAAAAGAGCTAAAGGGTGAAAAACGGAGCAGAAAGCAGAAGAGTGCTAAGAAGAGTGAAAGGGGCAAACGGAGCAGGAAACGGAGCAGAAAGCAGAATAAGAGTGCTGAGAGCAGTGAAAGGGTGAAAAAGAGCTAAAGGGTAAAAAACGGAGCAGAAAGCAGAAGAGTGCTAAGATGAGTGAAAGGGGCAAATGGAGCAGGAAACGGAGCAGAAAGCAGAATAAGAGTGCTGAGAGCAGTGAAAGGGTGAAAAAGAGCTAAAGGGTGAAAAACGGAGCAGAAGGGGCAGAAAGCGGAGCGAGAGAAAGGAATCGGAGGTCCACTGGACCACTAGGGATGAGGCACAGGTATAACCTGTGGGTGGAGGAGGGCCTCGAACACCAAACACTACGGGAGTGCAGGGGCTCAGGAGAGGCCTCACTTAATGGTGGAGCTGCGAGGGTGGGAGAGCAATTTCACTGACAATGAGTCAGTGGTCTTGCTCTAGCCCCTTCACTTCATAGAAATGCGAGCTGGCCCCCAACAGTGAGGCTTCTCACAGGGGGCATCGCAGATTCCTGGAAACCCCAGAATTACGGACAAAAGGCGTCAGTGAAAAGAATTATGAAGGACAACGGACTTGGCAATGAAATGACGGACGGTCCGTGAAATTTACGGACGGTTGGTCACCCTAGTCCAAAGGGAACAGTCCAACCCGAACTGTCAGGCCAGGTCCTCACTTCACCGGAACACAAGCAACCCAGGACCGGTTTCCCCCTAGTTAGGGCTCATCAGCCAGGTATAGCTTTGGTCCAGTGACAATGTACAGACAATGTGCATGGGACCCATGTCTGGGCATACCCGTCCCACTTATGCCGACACACTAAAATATACACAAAGGTGATGGATGGAATGCTTGAATTAATCTCAGCCACTGGTAATTACTCAGGGCCGCATCCCAATCCATCTTTATTTTGCACACCATGCCACCTCAGTTTGGACCCAGCCATATGCAAATCATTTTTCACCCTTCTCGAGCTGCAGCCAGCAGCTCTCCAATTCTTAAATCCTGTTGAGACCTAACACCGTGTGGCTGCTCAGCTTTATGCCACTTGCTGCTGCCTGCATCTAAGGATGGCACAAAGCCAGGAGGAAAACAGCAAAAGCCAGAATGCCAGACACTGCCCGGGAGGTTTGTGATGACCGAGACTGTGGCTGAGAGTCATACTATGTCTAGGGGTCTGTGTCCATATGTGAATGGGTGCATTTGTATGAGTGCATGTGTGGCAGTAAGCATGTATGAATGTGTCTTCTTTGTGTGTGTGCCTGCTTGTGCTTGTGGGGGAGGCGGTGATAGACTGATTGGTGGCTTACTGTTGATCCTGGCATAATGTGACAAGCTATAAGGGAAATTCTTGACAACGTTGTGGGTATCCTGGGCATGATAGTGACCATGTTTGACATAGTGGGGGCATTTTGGTAATATCCTGGTTATGCCTGGTAGGGCTTATCTGGCACTTCAGCAAATTATTGAACTATTCAATCACCACCCTTTTTCCTAACTTCTGGATTTTAACCAGTTTATGTAAAAACTCTCCCCTAAAATGCAAAATGTCCATGTTTTTTCAAAATTTGAAAGTGCTAAAAAACCCTTTACGTCCAAGTCTCTTTATAGAAAGTTGAGCTTGCACGCAGCGTACATTACAAGGCGAGTATTTTATGTTTATTTAAAATCAGCTGGGATGTCACAATATTATGTGTACATTTGAATAAAAGCCCAAAGCATTATTATACCGAGGCACATGATTAGTACAGCCTGAAGAGGCGAGGCAAGGAGATACAGGAGAAACCGACCAAGATCAAGCGTTATACCCATTGTACCAGGCAGTACCTAGAGGGGACCTACTCTAAAGTCCGCATCAGATATACCAGGCTTGCAGGTAGTATGGCAAAGGACTAAAGCAGAGAAACGAGTGTCCACAAGCCCTGTGGTTGTAGAGAAATGAAGAAAGATCTCGCTGTGCAGTTAGTGTGATGCATGAGCAGATCCTAGCTTCGCCCAAAAAAAAGAGGTAGCCAGCCCTGCGGGCTATAACCACCAGTCCAATTGCAAAGGCGACAAATATATCAACCCCTGTGACAGAAGAGACCAATACTAGAGCCTCAAGCAGGCGGGCAGCATATCTTTAGTATTGCTTCTCAAGCTCTTTCTGTTGCTCTGTATCACCCCCACCTCAATGACATGCTGCCTCCAACAAAACAATTTATTTCTTGCCATTCTCCCTGAGCACAACCTGAGACCTACCAGTGTGTGTCCCCAATCCCCTCATCTGATCACTGTTTGATGGTTTCTTCTCCTGCACTGTTTTGGGGTGCCACCTCCTCTTATCCAAGATAAAGCTTTTCCTACTTAAAAATTCTTCGAAAGAAAATGCAAATACATTCTCCATTACATGTAACTCAGCACAGTGCAGTCTTTTTTTTTTTTGTCTTTTTAGTAAATGTCGATTTAGTTAAGTGTTCATGGTTCATGGTTGAAATCCTTATCCTTGTATGTAATTGAAACTGAATCTGTGCGTTAACTACTTTGAAGTACAAATGTATGTGTTGTTCGCACAGCATTTTATTTTTGTTTCTGTGTACAGCTTCACTATGTCTCCACTAAACCACCATTCATTAAATAAATAATAAAATCATGTCCAGGCATAGTTACTGCTGCCATCTGCAGCAGCCCTGTGATTGCTGCTTTATCAGAAGACATTTTCGACATCTGTATTGAATAAATGTTGGCTTTTTGCGATTGGACTTCCAAGAAAGCCTCCAGCGCTGTTTAATTCTTTCAGCATTGAGCTGCCAACATGTTCCAGGCTCCCTCCAGGCCCTGGCAGCACACAGCACAGATCACATGCTCCTGTCCCGGGGATGGGGATGGGTGAATTTCCCCCAGCCTGGCGAGGAGGCAGCTTCGCATCTTCCCTTCATTTGCCCAAATAATCAATCTCAGCTGGGGCATGGCTCCAGCTCAGCATAGATTGTATTTTCTATGGGAATGAACCCGAATTGATTAGGATTTTCCATACTTTTAAAAATGTAAATTTGCATCTGTGTTCTTGCACTTAATTAAAAATTAGAACCAGGCACGTTACGTCAGTCAGTTGCTAGGTAATGAGAGAGAATCAGACCGGGGAGGGTAACAAGCCTTTCCTCGTTTTATTTTAAAGAATCAACTTTTATTCATTTTCGATCTAGAGAATAACTCAAATGAGTTATGGGTGCTACCAATCTGTGAAGGCAACAGTAGCTCATGCCTTTCTAACCAAGAAATTGTTGGACTTCTTCTGTTTCACCATCAAGGCTACTGGCCAGTGCTTGAAATGGAAAAATTGAACCTGTTTGTTTCTAAGAAGTGCTGGTACTCTCCAATTCAAAGTATTACATTCTTCTTGAGAAGTGCCGGTACTCTCCCTCTCAAAATAAGACAGTGCCGGTACTCAGTACCGAACAGTACCGGCCCATTTAAAGCGCTGCTACTGGCGAATACACAGACTTCTGTAAGAACCCTTGGACGCCTGACTGAATCCCCGCATCTTGTGGATAACGCCCAAGACCTTTCACCCTGCTGCTATTCATTCATTTTTAAACTTTCCCCAACCCAGTCATTCCCAGCATTGTTCTCCAGAGTTACATTCGCACAGAAACCTCTCGTAGCTTAAACTTTGAGTCTTTCCATAGGGTTCCCGTATTCCACTGTGTCCGTTCGAGCCTCCGACTTGAGTATTGATTCGTTTAGCTTGTCAAGATCAGGTCTGTGCAAAAATGCTGTTACACCGGCGTAATTGGTGTAATTTCAGTCTCATTTCTCGTAACTAAATTCATGCGTATTTACTGAGAGTACACCACGTCACATAAAAAGACAACCTTTTGGGGAGAAATCGTAGAGTGAGATGTAGGGAAACAATTCTTCATGAACATGAGTGACATCGTCCCAACGTGAGTGACAGTTCCCTTAACACGGCAGTCAACAGGTAGATTTTTTTTTTAACCTATCAGAACACTTACGTATTTTTTGAGCACCAAACTAAAAACCAAACTAGAGTGACATCAATCTCAACGGAGTGGAAGTTTTTCTAATGGGGGCAGTCAATAAATATTTCAGATTTTTTTTTTTTTGCCAGAACGCATAGTTTGGGTAATTATTGAGTACCAAACTACAAATCCGAATTTGAGCATCAGTGTTTTGAAAAAAAGCGACTGGGAAATCAACTAGAAATGACATTTTCGAGTTGAATTTTTATCCGAATGGACCACTCGGGTCATATTTTGAGTACAAAACACGTATTGTTTTTTTTTTAAACAGGATGACAGTGCCGTGGAAAGTGAAAAGGTACTGTACCTACTGTAGGATTTTCCTCTTCCTATCCTGAAGACTTTGTTGTAATTTTACCCTTGCTGCCCCTTTAACTGCTGGGTGACATCAGGTAGAACCTTGGGGTAACCAAGACTTCTGGATGGCAATTAGTGAGGTGAGCTTTACTTCTTCTCCCTCTGCTTTATTCAGCCCTTGGTCATTATGGATTTTGATTTTTTTGGGGTGGGGGGCGGGGTGGGTGGGGCAACCTGCTTTTTTTGTCTCTAATTTCTGCTGCATCCCTTCACTTGGAATCCTCACTTTTCAGGGAAAAACCAAGTAAGTTCAATGCAGCACTTTGGAAAACGTTTGTTAGTTTGTGGGAGGGCATGCACCATTATTTTTGTTCTTTTGTTTGTTATGAATCTTTGCTGGTGGACGGCCTGGAGTTGGAAGTCTGGGCCCAAAGAGGAATTAACTAATTTCTTGGATGCTGGAGGCCTGGGGTTAAATGTACTTTTTACCCATTTTCTTCTGGGTTTTTTTAACGTTGTACTAGCTTATATATCATTTTACAGTAATGTTATTGTTTTAAATTTTGGGGCATAGTCTGCCCTGCACTAAGCCTTAGGAGTATTTTTGATATGTTTTTCACCTTCTCACTGCTGCTTTGCTATGTTTTTTAAATATTATGGGGCTTGTGGATGGTTCTGTATTAAATGTAAAATGTAGGTTATTTTGGCTGCATGTGCTTGTTGGTTGATAGGGTCCATGTGGCTTCTAGAGTTGAGGCCCAAATAGCCAGACATCTTCTTTTGTTCTCAGCTAACTTCTTCCCTGTGTGCTTTCCCACCATGGTTTGTGTATGTGACATGGTTGATAATTGCATTTGACTTTTTTTCTGCAACATGTAAAAGTATTTTGAAGAGGTAATTGATGTTACCTTGGGCTGGTTGTGGATGGGGACTTTTTAAAGTTAAATTATTTTTCGTTTTTGGCATTGTAGATTGGATGGTGGTGTATAAAGGGCAGTTCGGTGTGTCTTCGCAGACACATTTTCGGTAAATGTTGTAGGTCATCGCTGTCCTATCCCTGCAATGCTACAAGATGTTTTTTGGTAGGGATGGTTCTCCAGACCCAATCAGACAACTATGTGGTTTGTTTTCCATGTCTCCTTCTTTGGAGGCCATGCAGTGGTGGCCATTTTGTGTAGCCAGTGTGTGTTTTTGCTATAGGCGACTTGTGTTATTCCTTCTCCTTGCCTCATTCTTTGCTGGCCATGCAGCGATGGCAGTTTTGTGTCGCTAGTGAGTGTGTGTGGAGTGGTCATTTCGTCTTTGTTCTCGATGCTTCCTTTTCTGGCCATGTGCTGGCCACCATTTTGTGGAGCCAGGGAGTGTGCATGTGCTTGGTGGACATTTTGTATTTGTTTTCCAGGCCTCCTTCTTCAGTGGCCATGTGGCGGGTGAGCTATCTACCATCATTCTGTGCAGCCAGTGTGTGTTTTAACCCTTATATTCCACTTTTAAAAGCCATTTTCTAGGAACATTGATAGAAGAGGCACATGATATTTTTGATCATACTTTGTTTTTTTTCTTATATTTTTATTTGTGATTGTAGCTGATTGTACTACAGTGTTTTTTGTTTATTTATTCAATTTTTGCTTCCTCCCCCTTCCCTGACTCCAATACAGTCGCCATAGGCCCTGGAAGGGCACAGCATTATTTTTAATAATTTATTACATTTTTGCCTACACCCACCCTTGCCTCTCAGCTCTTTATGGATTCTGGAGGGGTTCCAGCAATAATTGTATTCATTTATTTGATTTTCTCAGCAACCTCCATATCTTCCATAAGGGTCCCGTGGGACCTGGAGAGACACTAGCAATTTTCTAATTCATTTATTAGATTTATTCAGTATTTGTCTGCCCCCTCTTGTGTCCCATAGAGTCGCCATGGGCCCTGGATGGACACTAGCGATTATTTAATTTGTTAATTTGATTTTATAATTTGATTTTTCTTTGCACCCCTTGCCTCCCATAGGGGTCCCAAGGGTGCTTGAGGAACTCCAGCAATTTTTGAATTCATTTATTCGATATTTGTATGCTCCCAGCCTCCGTCTCCCATAGAGTTGCCATGGACACTAGCAATAATTTAATTCATTTGTTTGGAGGGACCCAGCAATTATTTAAATCATCCATTCAGTTTTTGCCGGCCACCCCCCCCCTTGCCTCCTATGGGCCCTAAATGGGCACCTGCAATAGTTTAATTCATTTATTCTTTTTTTCCTGCACCCCACTGCCTATGATAGGAGTCCCATAGGCCATGGAGGGACACCAGCAATTATTTAATTCAATTATTTGATTTTCCCCTTACCCTGTGCCAACCCTTGGGTCCAATGGGTCATGGAGGGAGACAAACTAACCTTTTCCTCACTAATTTCATGAGAAGAATATTTACTTTATAGATGGTTTGGGTACACTATTGTTAAGCATTTGTGATGTTGATGATGCTAACTTCACTTGTGTTATACTGGCTAGATTCAGACTGCCCATGCTTCACTAACTTCCTGCTTTTTCAGTTTTGCCTGTGTGCAGATGCACAAAACATCACAAGTGAAACTGAGATGCAGAGAACGGAACTGTGACTGAGAGAAGTTTGCAAATTGGCTTAGAGTCACACATGCTAAGTGCTTCTGCTTGTGCAAAGTGGCAACTACTAGTGCTAAGAAGGTGGCCCCAAAGAAGAAGGCTACTGCCTACAAAGTGGCCAGTGAGGAGAAAAAGCCTATTGCCACCACTACCCAGAAACATGCTGTACCCTCTTCTGGGCAGGAAGAGGGTGGTAGGAGGATCACTCCCGCATCCAAAAGCACCACCACCAAACCCTAAGCCCATGTCTCTCTGTGATGCAGTGGCTGCAGCCATGGAGAACAGGGAATCAGAAACGGGATTGGCTCAGCAGTTAACCGAATAGTCTCAGGAAAGTCAACAACAGAAGCCACAGCCAGCAACAGGTCTTACAGTAGGCGCAGAACGGGAGGGGAAGATTACTGCTGAGCAAAATGTTGTTGAGATTGTTCTTCCACCATCAGCTTTACGATCTCCAGCAAGGAAAAGAAAGAGCACTTCTCCATCTTATCCCCTCCCATCTTCTGATGATCTGGACATTGTCTGGACCTGACCGAGTCTGATACATATACCCGCTATGAGAGACCAGACAAAAGGAAGGTACCCGAAAGCCTTGTAAGTGAGTAAGGTGATAGTGAGCGTCCATGTGGAGAGTAGCACAGAGGAAGCACAGCTACCTGTATTAAACCAGCGCAGAGGCATGTGGTTCCACCACCAATTAATCAACAATGTGACGCACGCATTCTGTGATTATTATGGATAAACTTGATTTAATTCTAGAAGAAAATAGGTGTGCATCCCATCCCCCTTGTTGATTGTTTCATATTAAATTGCCCTAATTGGGCTTGCACCCGCAGTGAAATGTAAAATTTGGCTAAGCGAGGAGATAGTATTATATCCCACACGTATGGAGGAACATCGTGTTCGTCGCACAAGCTTGGGTGAACATTGTTGATTAATGCACACGAAGACATTCACAGCACGAAGTTTTCATCACTTGTCAATATTTGTTACACTGTTCATGATGCAATTCAGTAACATGCAATTTCGGATATTTTACTTTGTTAAAGTGTTTTGGAATGAAAAACATACTTCATGATGGGAGTTGTAGTTTTTTTTGTCGCAATAGAGGTTGGTTTAATTGTTAGTGGAGAGATCATGTGACCAATTAGGCAGCACGAGCAAGGGAGGGATTTCAGTGGGAAAGATTGGTTTAAAAACCGGGCGGTTTGTATCAAGGAGGTAACATCTTTTCTGAAATGAAACGCTAAGATGGAGGTTTTTAGAAATTCTTTGGCAGGTACGTGTAAATGTTGTGGTGTTAGCAGTTGGGTAAGGAGGAGAGTGATTAAGTATGCAAGCGGTGTAAATGTGTGGAATGAATGCCGGTTATGTGATTCAGTTTTGAATGAAAGTGGATGCTTTGCAGCACACGTTTGCAGAGTGATCGGGAGGGTGTATGAATATTAACGGGGTGGTTACAGGATTGTGTGGGTGACTGGGATTATGTTTATAAAGATGAGTGGTGAGCCGTTGTTAGGTGAAGTGAAAGAATTACAGGGAGCAATTTCTGAGGATGACAGGAGTGAGACAGAACGAGAGGCAATAGCATGAATGATTGAATAGATGAAAATTGAGTTTACGAGTGAGGACAGGTTGTTAATAGTGAGTTTTGGTTAGGCAAATGGAGGTGATTGGGCAGTGTGACACATGAGGAGATGATTCGTCAGAGTAAACCAAAGGAAGGATGGGGGTTGAACTTTGGTTTCATTCGATAATTGGGGTGATTACGGGGGATAGCACAATGATATGTGTTTTTTTCGTACGTGTCTTTTTTACATTGATGTTAAAATGGATAAATAGTATAACTTTCTTGATTGTGTTTGATACTTATCATGATTGATAGTATTGACCTCTATATGTATATCAGTGAATAATGGTGTAATGGTGAATGTTTTTATTGTCATTTGTAGTGACCCCTGAAGAAGGGCTCATCAGAGCCCGAAATGCATTGGGCTTTTAATAAACACTGCTTTTGGACGAACCATGCGTCTGCTCGTGTTCTTGATAAGAGGTCCGGATGGGCACATCTCGAGCATAAGAAACTTTGAAAATTGCATGACATCCCAACGTGTGGAGTTATTGAGAGTAAAGTTAAAAGTTGGATAACATGAAGGAGTACATGGATTAAAAGGAGTTAAATGGATTATAAGCAAGGATCAATGCGGAATCTTTCGTCTTCAAGCTGTGCGACTGGGTACGTGGCAGAAATGCTGCCCCTTAGAGATTGGTATTAATCATCAGCCGCCTGGAAACACTGCTGCCCGAATGGTTAACAACCTGCCTCCACGTACTCCGTCAGCCCCCACATTTAGAGTACTCCACTGGCTCCCCATTAAAAAGAGAACACAGTTTAAACTCCTTTGCCTCTCTTGGACTAGGCCCAAAATATCTCCAGGACAGACTTACCCCACACCTCCCTGACAGGAATCTAAGATCAAAAAATCAACTTTTGCTACATCCTTGATGAATTCGCACCTCAAAATATGGAGACTGGGCATTTTCTTATCTTGCCCGTTTCACTGGCATAAGCTCCCTAAGTTTATTTGTGCATGTTCTAGTTTTTCCGGTTTTAAAAAACTTCTCAAGACATGGCTGTTCTAACTAGCTGCTCTTTCGATACCCTCTCATTTCCTGCCTGCTAAAGCGCAGAGATGTCCCTGCGGGACGAGTCGCGTGCTGTATCAAAACCCAATTAACATAACATAACATATCTAAGTTACAAAAACAATACCTCACACAGGTTACCAATCCTCTATCCAAAGTATGGCTTTGAAAGGTTTACTTGACATTTTAGAAACCAAGTAGTCAACCATTCAACGCTATATATTTATTTCATCATAGAGGGATATGGCATTTTACAGGCAAACAAATCTACTGTCCGACTAAGCAATCCTTTGCCTCCCTTCATTTCAACCCTAAAAATAAAATAGTTTCCCTATCTTACACAGTTTCCAACAAATGATCCCGCTGCACCATTTGCTTCATAGTGTTTTGCTATTTTGTCACTTTGAAAGCTGAGGGCAAAGCCAGTCTCCCTTCGTGTACTGCACTCCACAGCAATAGAGAGGAGATATGTACAAGAGGGGTGAGGGAAAGGTTTCTGCCACCATAACAAAACGGGTTAGGGAAAGAAAGCTACAGACAGGAGGAAGTCAACTGCGGAAACATAGAGTATAGAAAGCACAAGGAAATATGTTGGATAGTAAGCATTAACATAGATCAAGGGAAGATTGGAAAATACAGAAGACCATAACACATAATAGGTGGGAATAGTTAAAAGCAAGAAATAAATAATAAACATGACTACTAGCAACAGCAGGAACAGCTTCGGAGGCCGGGGCATCACCTGCAGCACCACCGCCCAGCTGGGCCCTGGCCGTGCCGCTGCTGGTGGTAGTGGCCTTACCCCTCTTGGTCTGCTTAGTTCTCATTGGTTCTCCTGAAAAGGAGGAAAGATAAAAAGAACAATGATTAGTAGTTTTCTCTACAAAAGGGCATTTTCAGGCATAACATAACATTATACTGCCTGACTAACCAATCCTATTCCTCCCTGCAACCTCCACCTTAAAACGAGTTCTCTGTCCTAAACATTGTTTGCTTTCTACAATGATATTGCTACTTCTCTTGCTTCATACATTTGTGGTGCTATTGATAGGCAAAGTCATGGAGATGGTGGCTGTATTGGCAACATAAAGTCACAGAAGACGCCCATACCTCTGATATCAGACTTCTTCTAGTAACATCCCTTAAATCAGCCGAAGCAAGCACCTGCTTCACTGTGGAACAGAATGCAGGCAGTGTGATTCTCTTGATGTCCATACATCCCTCTCAATCATCCACTCCTACACCCGCCCTCTCAGGCTGGCAACATGTCCTGCTACTCTGTGGACCACATACACTCCCCAATGTGTACAGAGAATACCTAAGTTATTATATGCCATCTCTTTTTAAACAAAGAAAGTGGATGTAGGCACTCTCTGGTGCAAGAAAGTATATTTATTTATGTGAATGGCACACATCAACATTAAAAACCTTCTGAAATGAGTCCTGTTCCCTGCAAATATACCATACAAATAAATCATTGTCCATTTTGCAGAAAAGGACACGTCAATCCTTGTTGCAAAGAAGTGATCAAATAAATACATTCATTACTATTTTTAAATATATATTGTGCCCCCAACCTGTTTTTCTCATTATTTTGAATGTATTTTTGGCCCACTTTCAAGTTCCAGCTCATCAGTATGGACTTGGGTTATGAAAGAATGTTAGTAATTTGGGACTGCATTTTTATTTTGAAATACCAGTTTCCCCTAAGATGATTCTTTCAGTTTGTAAATTATATTTCATCATCCAGTTTTCTTTCAGGATAAATCTGATGCGTTTTGGCCCAAAATGATTTTTTTATATACAGATTATATGTGGATTCTACCTTGCGCTCAGATCCTGCTCCTGTTTATAAATAGACGGAAGGCTTTGCATTAAGATTTAACTCAGCCTAATGAAAATAGATCAGCACATAGTAAAATACAAAGCTACTTTACATCCCAAGAAACTTGGCCAAATAATGTAACAAAATATCTGTATGGATTTATGTGTGTGGTACTTCTATAGCAGAAACCCATCCAGAAGGCGGCAGAGAACTTTACAGGGTCAAAGACAAAGATAGTCAGTGTGTGATAGGAGAGGTAGCTGTGTTCTGGGGGCAGCAGAGTACTGTTAGTGCATTATGATGTAGTGTACTTTAAAGAGGAGTGTGTTCAACTCTTTAGAACAGGGTTGGGCCAGTCCAGATGGATACTGTGTTGTTGTTCCAGATCCTTCATGTTTTTGTCTTATTTACACTTCTTTGCCTGCAGTCTGATGGGTGTCTTGGCGACAGATGCCAAAAGGCACTAGACATGGTGAGCTGTGCTCTGGCCTGAAGGATCCCCTAAAGGTGGATCAGTGTGAAGTCTGGAAGACCGAGGAACAGGGCATTGACACTGTTCAGATGCAAGAATAGAAGGACTTGAACAGCAGTTTTGAAGTAGCTTTTTAGGAGGAACAGTTTCACTTTCTTTAGTGGGAAGAACTGATGATACCAGACTGGCTTTGTTGTCTTTGCAGTGTGTTCCTTCCTTGTTCAGGGTGAAAGCAGTTGATCCGAAATCAGGTGAAAGTTAAGGGTTAAAGCCATCTAACCATTTGTTGCGAAATAAAGTTTGAGAGTATGCTCTAATGACCACATCCTCTCTGAGCTCCTACTCGTTTCTTAGCTGCTCAGGAAATAAATAATATTTTTGATGTCTTCTCGTCTTGTAAAACAAAACTGTACTTCGTAAGTCCATTGAATGTTTCTTGGCATTTCCATTGTGAATCTTTGATGCCAAGGCTTGGTGTGCACTTGCATTGTTTATGAAGGCTTTTTTTGAAGGATGTCATTGCCATAGCAAATATTGTGGGGTAATACGTAGCTATAAGGGTTGATAGAGGTGCATTAGCAATTTTCATGGACCTGGCTTAAAGAGTTCCTATGTCATCAATAAGTATTATAGGAATATGAAAAATAAGATTACTGCAGGGTCGTAGGGAGTAGAAGAGGAACAATTGGATATGGTATTGGGTGTGTGGAATGAGATGGAAGCAGAGGAAAGAAAGTACAGGCCAACAGGTTTGTGGAATATAAAAACGTGGACTTCATATTTGATTCAGTGGGATGCATATCATCATTCCAAATGAGATCTTTATGGACTTGTGTTATGTTATGTTAGCTGTACTTATATAACGCATAGCTACCCCAACATCGGGGCGTCCCAGCGCTAGCGGGCGGGAGACCAGGGAAAGTGATGCTAGCTACATGGAAAGACAGCCAGATATAGTCTGTTACTGAAAGACCAGGGAGCACGGGCACAGCAAGCATACATATCGTGCACTAGATGGATGAAAACAACCAGGTTTTGATGTGTTTTCTAAATGCCCAGTGATCGTGTGTGCTGCGTGCCGAAAGAGGAATAGAGTTCCATAGGGCTGGGGCCAAGGACCTAAAAGAGCGCCCTCCCGCTCTACTCCTGCGTACCCTAGGAGTGCAGGCCAGATGCAGGTCTGCTGATCGCAATGCTCGCGTTGGAACATATCGTGTACAGAGCTCCTGCAGTATCTGGGGGGCCAAACCGTGTAAAATCTTATGGGTGGTACAGAGAGTTTTGAACTGGATTCTCTGTTCGATAGGCAGCCAGTGTAGACGGTGCAGGAGATGGGATGTATGGCAGTGCTTAGGGAGGGCAAATAGAATGCGGGCGGCCGCATTCTGTGCCCTTTGAAGTCTCTTCGTGATCGTTTTATTTACACCAAGTAACAGTCCATTGCAGTAATCGAGACGTGACAGCACCACCAATTGGATGATCACCTGACGGGTGGAAGCATCAAAAAACCCCAAGATGGGTTTCAAACCCCGTAGGTGGCCAAAGCATGTACCAGCCACTTTTTTTGCGTAAAGTTCGAAAGAGAGGAGTTGTCCATCAGGACCCTAGATTCTTAACTGTACTTTTCGGTTGGGGAGGAGTGCCCAGTGCAGCAGGCCACCACTGGTAGTCCCATTTATAGGTGTCTCGGCCTACCAGAAGCACCTCCGTTTTTGAGGAGTTAAGTTGAAGATAGTTATCTGCCATCCAGTTGGAAATGGCCAGGACATCTTCACGGAATTTTAGTTGGTCTTGGGCTGTGTTGCTGGTGAAAGTGAATATCAATTGTGTGTCATCCGCGTATGATATCATATTGATCTGCCGAGCTTTGGCCAAGAGGGCTAGAGGACGGACGTACACATTAAACAAAGTGGGGCTCAGAGCAGAGCCCTGAGGGACACCGCTGCTGAGGGGATAAATACTGGACAGGTATGGAGGGGCGTGGATCAGAAAGGAGCGATCGGATAGAAAGGATGCAAACCAGGCCCGAGCCTTACCACTGACCCCGATCTCCCCGAGTCGTTGGAGCAAACGCTCATGGGAGACCGTGTCGAAGGCCGCACTCAGGTCCAGTAAGATCAATGCCGAGGTGTTGCCCACGTCCAGCGACGCCCTTAGCTGCTCTGTAACTGCCAGCAGGGCGGATTCCGTACTATGCTTAGGCCGGAACCCGTTTTGTGACCAAAACCCCAAAATCCCATTAACTTCTAAATTCTTGGTCAGGATGCCATTAACATGGGATTCCATAATCTTGGCCAGGTAAGGAAGCAGAGAAATTGGCCGGAAATTTTCCGACAGAGATGCATCCAGTGCTGGCTTTTTCAGTAAGGGAACCACCTTGGCGTGTTTCCAGGATTTGGGAATTACTGACGTCTGGAGCGATCTATTGATCAGTTCCCTACCCTCAGTCATAATACAGTCCTGGAATTTCCTCAAGGTGTCCGGTTTTACTGGATCATCAGGAGAACCTGATTTCACCTTTGCTGCCAGAGTCTCCAGATCGTTGAAAGACATAGATGGTAACTCTTGTAGAGAGTAGGGGAGATCAGGTGAGAAATTTGGTGGCCTCTTTAGGTCAAACATATTTGTTCTAGAGGGTTTGCAGAGAAGCACAGTGGCTTTATCGGATTTATGTGGGCCATCTTCAGTCTTAGGAGTAGGGTAATCAAAGGGAAGATGTGTGTGGCTAGGCTGGGTCCCACAATTATGGATTTGATTAATCAATATTACTTGTATAGTAACAGTATTGCAAGAGGACCTGATCAAGTCAAGAGGGTGGAAGACATGAATATTGAGGATATTTTGGGAGATGCCAAACTAGTTTTTAATGGCAAATTGGGCACTTTAAAAGGCTATGTACATACATACATTAGTGAGAAAGAAGAGGCAGTGTCAGTGTATAATACGGTACAAAGAGTACCAATATTAATAAGGGAGGACGTGGAACAATATGGGTGGAGGTTGTTTGGAAGGGAGCCACTGATCCAGTGGAAGCCTCTGATTTGCTTTCTTTTTTGGTAATCACCAAGAAGGCGAACAGGAGGTTAAGTTTTGTGTTGACCTTTGTAGCCTCAATCAGAACATTTAAATAGATAGCTTTATGCTTCCCAGTATTAATGAGATGTTTTTCCTTGTGAAGTGTGCAGACTTGTTTTACCATTACAGGCGGAATCAAAAGCTTTAAAAGCATTTATTTAGATGTTTGAGCTCACTTGTTTACCATTTGGCCCTAGCTGACCAGCTAGGATTTTCCAGCATATTATGTCAAACACCTTAAAAAAATCAATTTTACATGTAATGTTTTTTAAAAGAATGACATGCTCATGTTTGTTGAGACAGTGGAGGCACACATGTTAGCACTGAGACACGTTATTGCCGGTATTACATTACATGAGGACAAATGCAGATTTCCTGAGCAGGATCTTTGATATTATCTTGACTACACATTTTGAGATGATGGGGAGAGACCTAAGCAGATTTGTTGAAAGTGATAAAACGTGCACTTAAACCAGAGAACCAATAACTCAGGTGTTTCATGTGCACGATTGAATATTCTCCAAATTTTGCCAAAACGTTTGTGGTCAGAACTTGGTCCATGAGAATACCGTCACTCAAATGGAAGTCATTCGAAGTGGGAAGGATTTGTAGAAGGATTTTGATCAAGTCAAGGAGGAGAGTATCAATTCTGATAGCTCGATACCTTTAATTTTCAGAGAAAAATCGAATTGAATGTTGATACCAGCAGCCAAGGTGTAGATGCGGTCTTACTACAAGAGCATAATGTTCTAGACAAACAATTGCCTTGCCTCCTTGCAGCAGCCTAAAAAAGGATTTGGTCATTGAGAGGGAAGCAGTGGCAACAAAAGGGGAGCTGAATAACGTTGGGATGTACATTTGAACTGTGAATTTGGTATGAGTGACAGATCCTAAGCCATCGTTAAAAGTGCTGCACCCTGGGGGAGCAGCTAATAGCTCTGCTAGACTAGGGGGGCCGGTTACATTAATTTCTGTTCTTTATGGAGCATCGGGTAAGTTGCTGCAGCAAACAAGTGGATTGTCTTTCAAAGGTTGCTGTGATATAGGGAGAGATGGATAAAAGTTGTGCTGACCTTCGTAGTGTGGAATGCGTCTTTGCAGGTGTGAAGGATGACTTGTAGTGATGCTGCGAAAAACAAAGTGAAGTGGATGAACTGATAGAGAGGGTAGTGTGTTGGAGGAGGTACCAAAGTTGGTGAAGGTGTGTTGTAGGAGAGAGCTGTGAGATAGTGGCAATATGACGTTATTCAGAGTTGTTGATGAACTGTCGGGAGGGGAAAGAGGTGTCCACTGCACTTCATGAATATCACCAAACATAACATAGCCATACAGGTTTGGGGATAAAAGAAATATTTCTTCTTTTAAAACATGCTATATATATATATAAATTAAAATAGTGATCACATTCAAAAGAAGCCTGTTTGCTTCATCACTCGATATGGCACACATTGAGATTAATCTGTTTGAGATCCTGACATAACCATAATTTTACGATCAAAAAATTAGGGATAGTCTTTATTTGACACTTTGAGTCTCAATTAAAACACAAGGGGCCCTATTCCAATGTCGGTGGGCCCGCCACTGACAGGCCGTCTCTGGCGGGTCCACCGACATCTACCGAAGCGGTCCGACTGCCAGATTATGATCCGGCGGTTGGAGGCATCGTGCGCAGGGACCAACCGCTGCTTTTCCGGCAGGCTCAAGGAGCCCACTGGGGCAGTTGTGGGACCCTAATCCCTACAATAGTGGCAGTGCCTGCTCAAGCACCGCCGTAGGGATTACAATGCCCGTTTTCCTCTGCCTTTTCATGGCAGTCCAACTGCCATGAAAAGACAGACGGAAAGGGACTTTGGGGGCCCCTAGCAGGGCCCCCATTTCCCCTGGGCCTCCACTATGGGGCATGGGGGGCACATGTGGTGCCACCCAATCATCCATGCAACGTGTGCCAGGCCCCACGTGGGGCCTGGCACACGGTGTATGGATTTTTGAAAATATGCCTTTTTCAATTACAGCTTGTCCTGCAGCCCTTTTCCATCCGTAGCACAAGCTGCAATTAAAAATGGCATATTTCCCACTGCCGTGATGGAGATGGCATTGGAATACGGCAGGTGGAACCGCTGACTGCTAGTCGGGCGGTTCCACTCCCACTGTGATGTCGGTCGGATGCTCGTCCGACCGGCATCTTAATGAGCCCCAAGGTTCTTTGACCCACCCAAAACTAAAATCCAGTCAGGTTCTCAGGATGTTACCAAAGCGTGTGAGGAAACTAACATGGGGCTACACAAATTGACTAGCACTATTTCATGTTCCTGGTGGCAAGTTAAGTCAGTACTTGCCCAAAAAGGAACACTTTCCATCACCGTATTATAAAAACAGTATTTTGGAGGTGGTAATTTCTGACAAAAATGTTGGTGTACATTTGCTGTTCGGCATTTTTTGTGTTAGCATTTGTGTCAAACAGTGGTGCTACATTTCCAGCCAAAAGCATGTTTTACCTAATTTTCTGATTCAAAACTGAGAATAGGAGGTATTTATCACATGTGGTAAATATGTAACCCTGGAGTAACTGTATTTTCCACATGTGGTCAGCTACCCCATCCTATTCCGACGGATTTATAGTGAGGGCCAGTGTGTAATAACCTAGTGCTGGCTTTATGTGATTCAGCCCATGGAGTAAATGTGCATATGTGTATGATTCTTCTGAAAGCGCATACGGAATGCTCAGTGGCTCAAACAGCAGGCAAAGTGAGTGTGTGGTACCAAGATACCTCAACACCCCTGACACTCTCATCCCCCCCCCCCCTAGCAGCGGCCCGTGCAGGTAAGAGCGGTGGGGCCAAGTTGGGGTGGGATTTCGACAAACAACGATGAGGAAAAATTCATTAATTTTTTTTTTTCCCTCTTGGTCGTCTGTCGAATCTCCATCAATCCGACCCCACCGCTCTTACCAGAACGGGCCGCTGCTGCCCCCGCCCCAGCTTAATTTAGGCCCAACTAGACTCACGAAGCAGATAAGCAGAAGATGGTGTTGGTCGTTTGTGACAGAGGTTAGTGTGAATGCCCTGATAGACTGGCTATTGCTTAGAGAAACCAGGCGGTAACAAGGAGAGCTCCTGTATAAGGCCATCATCCCCCACCTGCCATGCAACTAAAGGGAAGGCTACGTGGGATTTAGTATTCCTCTCTGAAACACCTGTGTGGATTCAAGTGCCTGACACATGATCCTCCTGTAGAAGAAACCTGTAATCCCCCAGAGATGCAATAAAGACGGCTTTGTTCCTGTTGTGTGGCTTGCGGCTTACATGGTGTTTTCTTCATATGGATATTTGTAAAGGAGATGAAGAGCTAATCTTATTATATTTGGAACTACGAATTTATTTGTTCTATGGTGGTTAAACATTGCTGTATTTAGTTTCTCTTCAGACTCGGCACTGCATACTTTGGGTAATCTTACTTCCAAGGCAAATAATTAAAAAATGTATTCTGGAAATAGGAACAGGCTGATGCCAAAAACATCGTCGTGTTCCATTTCCTGCAGGTTCCGGTTTCATTTAGAACTTTGGATGAATGAAGGGTTGGAATTCCCTTTCCACCTGCCAAGACTTCCAAATATCATCTTGATTCACAGTATTTGTGAATTAATCATTTTCTTGTGGATTTTATAAGTCTACTAGCAGAATGCGCGCCCTGCGAACAGCAAAGTATAGTACATTCTATGAAAACAGAGAATTACAGTGCATCAAGTGTAAAACACTGGTTGTTCAGGTGCAAAGAATCCAAGGTCACAGTAGAGGTTAAAAGTCCAATTCACATATGTAAGGGATACAAATTTGCAACCCACGCTTTATAATTCTCATACTGGTTAGTAGCACTCGTGCAAAGTATGAATTACGTGGTTTCCTTGTGTGAGTATTTTCGTACATAGGTTATTTTCAACTATCTTTGTACCCGCCTTTTGGATAATGCAATCAGTGCGTACTTAACCCAAGAAGATATGAAAATTGTATAATTTTTTTTTTCCTCACCCTCCGATTCACCGCAAGTGCAGTACACGAAGATCTGAGACGACAGCCAGGTGAATAGGGTTTCACCTAGTTGAGCAAGTTGCAAAACCCTCTGTTAAACCTTTTATGACATAAGCACATAGCCTTAAAGATGATACGCTTTTCCAAAGGGAACCAGTGAAGTTTCGACAAAGCCGGGGCCACGTGCTCGTCTCAGAAGCATTAAGAGAAGTCGGGCAACTGCATTTTGCACTCTTTGCAGCTTCAGGATTCTATTCTTGGTGACTGATGTGCAGGCTGATGGAGTAATCCAGTCTCAAGATTACGAAATCCTGCACTACCACCTTTCTAGCAGTCAAGGGAAGCAAATCAGAGATCTTGGCAATCATTTTAAGTATGGCAAAACATTTTCTGGCCAGACAGGTAATTTGGTAGTCAAAAGAAAGTTGTACATCAAACCATGTTCCTAGATTTTTAGGTCTCACCTACGCAGCGCGCAAGCGCTAGTTAGGAGGGGACCTTTTGGAATCGCTCAGGACTTTGCTTGAAACTCGTGCATGTTTTGCATTGGTTTCTATTGGCACTCGTGCACGTTTGGCGTTTCCCTTGCGGGTGCGAGCAGTAGCGCCATCTGTTTTTAATTATCTTGCTCGCGCTTTTGAAACAGATGGCGCCGCTGCTCGCTCCCGCAAGGGAAACGCTGTGTGCGTGTCTCGTCCTTAGTACTCTTTAACTTTCGCGGCCGCGGGGCCGCGCGTGTCTTTCAGCGCTTGTCTTTTCTCATGCACGTGTGCAGTGTTAGTTCCTTAGTGCACGTTTGCCTGCGCATATATCTGAGGGTGCTGTGCTCTATGTTCCGTGTGAGCTAGACCCGGGGGGTACTGTTTTCCTTGCCCCATTGGGTGCTGTTCTCCGTCGGTGCACTGTGTTGTGGTGCTCACGTATTACACTCGTGCGGTGGGGCGGCTGTTTCCCTATCCTCTCCTCGGCGCCACTGTAGGGTGGTGTTTGAGTTCTGCTTTCCATTGGTAGGCGGTGCTCGCCACTGAACTCTGTACATAGGTGGGGGTGGTGCAAGCTGCGGGTGTGGTGTTTGTCCTCAGTCCTGTGATAAACCTGTCCGACTGCACTTGTTCCGGCTCCTCTTTCCCTGACATTCCCAGGTAAGGAAGACTTCTTAGCCTTTAATGCATTTCGTGAAAATAAAAAGCATGTGTTAAGTCTAACAGACCCGCCCTCTCCCCGACGGTATGAAGGTTGCGCGAGAGTGAGAGGCCAGTGGGCGTTAATGTGTCAGGTTCAGTGGTGCCGAGGCACAGAGCCCGAGGGGGGCAGGTGGCGCTGTACCCTGATCACAGCACTTTTTAGCATTCAACAGTCTAGTCTGCAAGAGTGTATCTTCTCTGCTGCAGGTCAGAGGTACTCGCATGGTGCCCCATTGCTGTCTTAGTGTACGACACACAGACAGCGCATGCAGTGCCCTCAGACTGTCTGTGGTGTTCTAGTTGTTTACGGGACTCTCGTGCAGTCTATGGGTGTCACTGTGTAAAGTACTCGAGGGCTGTCTAGAGTGTTCTCATGTTTTACGTAATGCTCTCACGTTGCCTGTTTCCATCCCAGGCTGTCTTTGGTAATCCGGGCAATCCGTAGTAGTCTCAGTTTAAATGTATGTATGCATGTGTGTGTGTATGTGTGTGTCTGTATGTATGCATGTTTGCGTGTATGTGTGTGTTTGTATGTACGCTGGTATGTGTGTTTGTATGTATGCATGTTTGTGTGTATATGTGTGTTTGTATGTATGCATGTATGCATGTGTGTATGTTTTATGTATGTAGCATTTGTACAGCATGAACCTGGCCGAAAGGTACTCTCTGTAGTGCCGTCTATGTTTGGTATTGCTAGACTTCGTATAGTTCTCACATATAATATATGGCTCAGGCGTCCTATAGTATGCCAGTTATCTCCTGGACTGTGTGTAGTATTCTGAGTGTGTACAGTACCGAGTATCCTCACAGTCCCTGAAGCGTCCACAGACTCTCTAGGGCTCTCAGGCTGTCTGCTGCTTCTGGGAGGGGTTACAGTGCTCTGTGTCTTCCAGCTTCTGGATACTGTTTGTAGGTCTGTAGAGCTGTCTCTGTGCACCCAGACCTCCTACAGCACACCCAGACCGTCTCCACTTCATACAGACGGTGTATGATACCTTTAGGCTACATAGGGTACACTAAGGCCTAACGTAATTTCACAGCCGCCAAATAGTGCACGCAGACTGCATATGTCACTCGAAGACTAAAAAATAATACTCTTAGGTGATATATATTATTTAGATCACTGCCCATACTTCTCCCAGGCTCTATATAGTACTCTCAGCTCAGTTTTTGTATACACTCTGAGGCTAGCACTCTATGTTGTCCTCACACTGTTTATAGTGCCAGTAGGCAGCCCATAATGGCGCCAGATTGCCCATAGCAGTCTCATGCTGTAGATAATGCCCACTCTCATAGTCACATTCTGCACATTAGAGACACATATTGTCTCTCAGATCCATATACCATCGACCAGTGAGACCTGATCATGTGGTGACCTCAACGGCTTGTTTCTGGAAACCTAATGGCCTCACATGTCTCTTCCAGATCTGCCATGAGCATCAAAAGCCACCATTGGGACACCCAAAGGAGTGGGCGAAGCAAGCAGCCTCCTAGCCTGTCGGGTTTGCATACTGCGTGGCCCAGTGGGCAGCCCTCCTCGCCGCCCCCGAGAGTCCCGTCCCGTGCGACCATGAGCGCTGCCGGCGAGAGCTTGCTGAGGCCAAGCTCCTGGCCTCGAACATGGAGAAGACTTTGCACTGGTGGGCCGAGTGTGCAAGCAAGTGGAAGGAGCGTTATGCAGCACAATATCCTTGGTGTAACAACATCAACTGTTGCATGGCTAAACACTTATAAGGTCCCAAAGGCGAGACCTATTGGCTACGCCAATGCTTGTTTACTTTAGGCTTAGTGCTGGGGAAGGAGCCTAGCGTCCTTGGCCACCATTCTGAGAACCACACTGAGGGTTGTTTTCCAACTATGAAAACCTCTGTTTTGTTGCCATTAAGTTTTAAGCAACTAGAGTTCATCCACTGGCCCAGTTCTACCATGCAAGATTTGAATCGCATTGCAGACTCTCCTTCATCCTGAGCAAGAGTGATAATCAGTTGTGTGTCATCGGCATAGGACACCACAGTGACATTGTGTTTGCCGATGACATCTGCCAGGGGGTGCATATAGATGTTAAATAGCATAGGGCTTGGGGGCGCTAGAGTGCCGGGTGCAAGATGGACGCAACGTAGTGAGGCTCTGCAGGCTGGACTGCCAATCCGTCCATTATCCTGCAGTCATGGCGCCCATAGCGACTTGAAGCTGTGAGAGGGGGCTTCTAAATAGCTGCTGCTGTTGCTGAGTGCAGAATTACCTGGCTCGACTGCACCAGGTGCGACAGTGGAGTGGGGACGCGGGACCTGCCTGGGACGAGAAACTGGCGGCCCCGGGCTAAGCTGAACTGGAGCTGTGGCGTTGGAGTCGGCCTGCGGCTGGAGGCGTGGGGCCCCGGACGCTGCACGGCGGTGCAACCGAGACGATCGTAGCCGGGGGGACACAGCCAGAGACCCGTGGGCAACGTGGACTGGCGAGGAGCCGCCCGCCGGCGGGCCCCGCTCTAGGCCCTGGAGGAGCGCACAGAGAGAAGAGCTCCCGGCGGAGCCCAGATCACCAGACTCCAAGGTGAGCGGGGGCGCGATTAGAAGGGGAACCTTCGGCCTGGAGGTCGCAGGCGGGGAATCGCGGCGGCAGCTGGGAGGCGGCCCGCAGGGCGTAGCTGCATCGGAGTACTGCGGGGCTGCGGCTGGGCCTGCTGGGCTCGTTCCTGGCTGGGTCCTCCCGGGCAGTCGGATCGCCCTGGACAAGCAAGGGCGCTGCAGCGAAGCAGCGCAAGGCTACGAGGCTCCAGCGGAGTGCGGCGGGGGCACGAGGAGACGGCGACTGTGAAGGCCTCTCGCCCCGCTTGCTCCTCAACACTTCCTCATCCCTAACGCAGTGAAACGGCAGAGCAGGTTGGGCCCTCTGCAAGGCACAAACAGCTGTGAACCGGTAGGCCTCCGGACTCCCCCGCATAGCCGGCCCCTGCGGCGCAGCAACCACGGTGGAACGGCGGAGCAGGCCGGGCCACAAGCTGCGAGACCTCCCGACCGCCAGAGAAGCGCACCAAAGCGGCGGAACTGGGCCCCTGGAGCCCCTGTGTCCCACGCACGCCCCAAGGAGGAACTGAATCCAGTTGATTGGAGGGAGCAGGAGTCCGCGGTATTGCGGATATTGGACAGCAGAGAACAGGCATGGTGTATCGGAGGGCCTACCTGCCTCCTCCGCGATGAGAGACCCTACAGGGCCACCCCTGGAACACTGGCAGAATGCATCCGCCCTGCGGAGCGGCGGGACTGAGGTGACCCGCGGACGTGGAGTGCGGACCCCGGTTGGGCCCTGCTGACCTGGGGGGTGGTGAGACCCCGGGCCCCATCGGAGCCGGTGAGAACTTGCGCTAGGTCCTGTGCGCAAGTCAGGACCGCTCCACGTAGATGCGGTAGCGGCGGTGGAGAATCAACCTGCCGCGGCTGGCCGGAGGATTCCCACTGGGCCTACAGGCAGTGGAGCGAGGCCTCAGGTCCAGCAACACGCCGAGCTGCGTGGGGGATGCTGGCGGACAGCGTTGTGTGAAACGGTCGGGAGCCACAAGACCACCACTAATCGTGCTAATCTCCGCCGGATCAGGACACTGAGGGAAAGTGAGAACTGCCCCCCCGGCGCGCAGCCCCCGAAGGCACATACACCACTGCAGGACTGAGCCTGGGCCGGCCGAGCGCGGGCGGACCTGCCTTGGAGAGGACCATCCCCGGTCGCACGACCAGGCGGTGCGCCATGGGCAAGGCTGACGCGAGACAACCGAAGATCTCATTTGAGCAGTGCAAAACCCCAAGGGGAGGAACCTCTCCAGCGGAGGAACAAACCGCAGCAAACATGTCGTCCACATCGACCTCGGAGCCAAATATTTGCGAGATGTTCGCAGACTTGAAGCACTCTCTGTCAGCCATTGACCTGAAAATAGACTCGATGTCAGACCGACTGGACCAGCTCAAAGGCAAAGTTTCGAATTACGATGAGCGCATCGTGGAGGTCGAACAGCGGACCTCTGCGCTAGAAGATGAAGGCACGGCGACTCGTGAGAAACTGCTCCGTATGGAGAAGGTGCTGGAGGTCATCAGAAACAAGAATGAGGACCTCGAAGCCAGATCCCAGCGCAACAATCTGCGCATTATTGGAATACCTGAAACCACGGCGATGACCCGAGTGGAGGACTACGTGGAAGACATGCTTCGATCATTGTTCGGTGAGGCCCTATCGGCAATGTGCATCGTGGAGCTGGCCCACAGATCCCGAAACCTCCCCCGGGCACTCCGGCCCGGCCCATTATTGCAAAACTTTTAAGCTACAGGGACCGCGACATTGTGCTACGCAAGGCCCGTGAACTGCAAGAAACCAGGTACCAGGGCAACTCAATCTCCTGTTTTCCCGACTTTACCCTGTCTGTCCAGGCGGCCCGCCGAGAATTTGTGCCAGTTAAGACTGCTAGAGCAGCTAGACATCAAGTACTCTTTGCTGTACCCAGCAAAGCTTCGCATTTTTCATTCCGGCAAGACCTCCTTTTTCACAGACCCCAAACTCGCCGCCAAATTTGCACGCAGCTTCAAGCGCTAAAGGCCGACAGCCCCTGTGAAAAAGGAGCAGATGGCAGAGGACTCTCGCAATAAGAACGACTGAAAACCAGATGGAGCTCCACGGAGCAAGCTGGTCAAGAGGGGTCTACATGTCTGGAAGGACTGGACTTCACTCCGTGCCTTCTTGAAACTGTCATCCACCATGCACATGGGGCACAGTTGCCCAACTTGGTCGCTCGACTGAATGACTGTATGCTCTTTCCGGGAGTTGGTCCAGACACCCAACAAGCAAACGCTGGGAACTGCCGAGCCCCCTAGTGCCACCCTCTGGGATGAGTCCCATGCTCCGAGAATTTGTACTGGTTAAAAGAATGCTGCAGCAACAAGACATCAAACGCTCCTTGTTTTATCCAGCTGGCTCAGAGGTTTCCACTCCGGCAAGCCACCCTTTTTCGCGGCTCTCAAGATCGCTGCCAAACTCGCACGCAGGCTCAAGCATTCGAGGTCGGCGGCCCCCGCAGACAGGGATCAAATGGCAGAGGACTCCCTCCACGAAAACGACTAAACAAACCTGATGGAGCTCCTCAGAGCACTATTGACAGGAGAAACTCCAACTCTTGGCTGATCTGGCTTATGCCCTGAGCCTTTTGGTATCAGTGACCCTATAAGCTCCCGAGACAGCTGGTACTGAACTGGGTCGCCCGACTGACCAACTGTATGGCCCCTGTGGGCGCTTTCCGTCCAGCCACCCAACACCCAATCGTTGGGCAACGCTGAGCCTCCTGGCGCCACCCCCTGGGATGAGTCCCATGTTGCATTTTGATGTTGGCCTCCTTTGGCCTTGTTTGGGTTGGGTAGTTGCTCTCCAGCCAAGTTGGGTGGCTGTAGTAGGCGGGGGTGGGTTGTTTGGGTGGCGGGTGAGTTACCCGGGATATGTTCTTCTGTTTATGCGTCTTCCCCCTTTTTTTCCTCTTCCATCCCCTCTCTGGTCTCGAACCCACAGCTGCTGATCTCTGCTCCCCCCTTGGTGCGCATGGATACATGGGAATGTAGGGATGGCTGAAACCGTTGACAAGACACACACTCTAAAAGCTGTAACCTGGAACGTGCGGGGCTTGAATGATGGCAGAAAGGTGCGGTTAGTGGCAGCGCTCCTTAATCGATATGGGGCGGACATCTGTTTTTTGCAGGAGCTGCATTTGATGGGAGCCAGCTGTTTGCGCTTGCGAGCGGTGTGGATGGCTGAAACATTTGTAGCGGGATACTCCAATTATGCCAGGGGCACAGCCATTATTCTTTGAAAGGGTCTCCCTTGGCACACGCGCACTACAATATGCGACCCCCTGGGGAGTTATGTAATAGTGGCGGGGATTCTTGAGGGTCGTCCAGTCAGACTCATATCAGTATACGGCCCCAACATTGACGATCCCCAGTTTTTTAGTGAGGTGTGGCGGCTGGTGGACTCCTTAGGCCCCGGGGCGGTGCTATAGAGAGGTGACTTTAATGTGGTTCTCAACCTCGATTACGACAGATCGAACGGATCCCGCCGGCCTCACCCCCGAGAGGCAGCGCAGCTTCAGACCCTCATGGAAGACCATGACCTGATGTCTGGTGCGGCCAACACCAACATAGTCGAGCGGGGACTTTCATTTTTACCGCCGGCCCCACATGGTGCAGAATTGACTACTGGCTCATCTCCCGCGACGTGGACACTTGGGTTAGACATAGTGCCCATCTTGCCCGAACCCTATCGGATCTTGCTCCAGTACTACTGGAATTCATTTTACCAGATGCGCCGAATAGGGCTTTCAGCTGGAGACTTCCAGCTGGTGCCCTCCGGGACCAGGTATTCCGGGAGGGGTCCGCCATAACGGAATATTTTTAAACCAGTGCAGGCGGTGTGGACTCCCCGTCCACGCTATGGGAGGCATTCAAGACCGTCATCAGGGGCAAGTGCATCACCAAACAAACTGGTGTTCTGCGCTCCCTGAGGAACGACTAGAGAAGGAGATCCGCACGCTCAAAGCGGAATTTTTTTAGTCTAACCAGCTCTCGACCCTCGGGCAGATTAAAGCTAAGATAACGGAATTCGAGGAGGCAGCGCACAGAGAAACGCACTACTTAGGACGGGAGGTGCGCGCCCGCCAATATGGTGAAGGTGATCGAGCTGGCAAAACCCTTGCGGGTTTACTTAAAAAGCCATGGGCAAATGACTATATAAGCGAGCTGCGCACGGGCGAGAATACGGTCGCGGTCGGGCAGGACGCAGTTAAGGTCGAAATGATGGAATATTATTCTTTGTTATATGCCGCACGACAGTTGGAGGCACTCCCCGACCTGCTCCCCTTCTTCGATTCAATTGAATTAGTATGGCTTAGTGATGCACACCGAAAGTATCTGGACGAACCATATACAGAGGAGGGGGTGATTAGGGTAATTAGTGCCATGCCAGAGGACAAGGCGCCGGGGCTGGACGAATTCACTGCCGCCTTTTACAAGGAGTTTGCGCCGCTTCTCGCACCTCACCTCCCCAACATGTATGAGGACTCACTTGAGCAGGGCGTTCTCCCCCCCTCCCTCCGCGAGGCACTTATAGTGACCATTCTTAAGCCGGATAAGGACCCGCAATTCTGTGATTCCTATAGGCCTCTATCAATAATCAATATTGACAACAAAATCCTTGCTAAATTGTTGGCTACGCGGCTGCTCCCACTGCTCCCAACGATACTGAGTCCCGACCAATGTGGCTTCGTCCCTGGTAGGAGTACTGCTCACAACCTCCGCACCCTCTTTGCGGTGTTGCAGGAGGTGGATCCCTCCCTCCCCGCCGCTGCCGTTTTTCTGGACACAACCAAAGCGTTCGATATGCTTGAATGGCCTTATCTGTTCTCACTCCTTCCCCATGTGGGCATGAGCCCTGCTTTTCTTAAAAAGATAGCATTACTCTATACCTCCCCGACAGCCAGGGTGCGGATTAACGGAGTGGTCTCCCCTCAGATTACTGTGGCTCGTGGCATAAGGCAGGGGTGTCCACTTTCACCCCTCCTCTTTGCCATAGCCATGGAACCACTGGCGTCCAGATTACGGCAACCCCACGCCCGGAGAGGGCTTGATTTTAAACTTAGGGTGATTCTGGAATCCATGTATGCTGACAATGTGACTCTATATGTTAAGCATCCGGCGACCAATCTTGACCCCCTCATACGTGAAATCACCAGATTTGGTGGCCTTTCTGGCATTAATATTAACTGGGGGAAATCCATGAATTTTCCACTCACCTCCGCCACGGGCATGTTTCAGTCAGAATTCCCACTTAAATGGGTGGACTCCCCAGTGAAGTACCTGGGTATCTGGATCAGAAGGGATCACAAGGAGCTGTGGCGATATACCTATGGCAGGCTCATGGAATGGCTGGAAAGTCGGTTACCCTGCTGGAGAGAGCTTCCCCTTTCTTTGGCCGGCCGAATAGCTATTGCCAAAATGGTGATACTGCCTAAATTTTTATATGTTTTTGTAAATCTCCCGCTCCCTCTCACCTCTGAGTTCAAGAGGAGGCTTCGCTCAAATTTGATATCGCTTGCTTGGGTGGGCGGGCAACTCCGGATAGCCTGGGAGACCCTCACGCTTCCGTTCGAGCAGGGTGGCTTGGGAGCGCCTGACATGGAACTGTATCATAGCAGCGCTCGAGCCCAATTCGGGTTCCATTGGATTTATCCGACTCAATTTATGGCACACACAGCCCCCGAAAGTGACCATGCAGACCCAACCCCGATGCATACAGCATTGTTCCGTCCGCAGACCCGCCCGCGGTCTAGGATTGACACAGTAGGCTGCCCGGTCTGGGCGTGGCAGCAACTCGGTCGCAGAGCACAGCTGGACACTTTATTTGCACTGTCGCTGCCGCTCACTCGGCACCCAGCATTGCCTTTCACAGATGATGCGGGGGTCTGTCAGCAACTGCGCAAGCTCCAGCTGCACACGATGGGGCGAGCTTCCCCGGACGACGTCTTCATCGGACTAGATGCCGCACTAGGAGACGAACACACTGGCCTCCTCGATAGAATGACGTACTTCCAGCTGCGGGAGGCGTTGCGAGCACAATATGCTTCGTTTCCGGTCGCGCCCCCAACTTTCCACGTTCTGGAGGCATTTTTGGCCAATCCCTCACCTTGCAAACTTATAACACGTCTCTATTCTGGCATGCAGCGCGAATCCCTAATTAGCATACCCCCTGCCCAGCGCGAATGGGAAGAAAGTCTGGGAACCCCGTTTGAGGAGGGAGTATGGGCCTACTTCTGCACACAGTCAAGGGTTATGTCACCCAGTTATAGATTGAGGTTTATTCATTTGAAATACCTACACAGACTTTATAGGACCCCTGTATGGCTGTGCAAAGCGGGACTGAGCACGGATGCGAGATGCATATGCTGCGGAGCGTCTGAGGCCTCCTTCATGCACTTGGCCTGGGAATGCATGGACGTTGCGAGATATTGGGATTGTGTTTTTGATGTACTGGATGAAATGCTGGGGTGCAGGTTGGAGCGCTCTCCGCTGACTGCTTTTGCTAGGATATGTTAAGAACCTCCCAGCAGACGTCAGAAGGCAGGCAGCAATGAAGCTGCTATTGGCTTAGAGGCGTGTGGCTATCTGATGCGGCCGTAAGCGTATGCCGCGCAGCGACGAATGGCTGAGGGATGCTGCTTTCTGCCACAACCAACTGTCAGAATTTTGGGAACTAATGCCTGCACCGGCGCGTCCTCACAACATTTGGGAACCATTGCAAAGTTTTCTATGAACATACCCAGTCGACCGCGTACATGCCCCCGCGCTGGAGGCATAGGCGTCCATGATGATGCATGCGACGTAGGGTTGGGGCCGTCCCGCACATTGGCACACCCCTTTCTCTAACTGACCAGAGAGATATACCTTCCTGTCCCCCTTCCACCCCTTCCCCCCCCCTTTTCCACCCTCCTTCCCACGATTACCCTAGCTCTAGATCCCTTTCTCTACTCTATTTTCGGTTCTCTTTCCTTTTATATTGACTTGCGGCTGCTGCCCTCCGGACTGATTAACAAACTGGCGAGGGAATATGCAGATTGCCGAACTCTGTACGTACTGCTGGATCACCACTCTCTGTGAATTGATAACTGTATATCTGAATGTATACTTGCAACTACTTGCCTTTGCATGTATCTTTAGCACCACCTACGTCCGGGGCAGTATGCTGTGCTTGTATGTACTAAAATCTATAAATAAAGTTTATAAAAAAAAAAAATAGCACAGGGCTTAACATATATCCTGGGGCTTAACATAGATCGTGGGCCAGAGGAGGCACTTCCGAGGCGTACAGAGTCTGGACTACCTGGAAGGTGTGAGCCTTTGCAGCAGCTGGCCGTGAGAAACCATATCGAATGCCGCACTTAGATCCAACATGATCAAGGCGGCAGAGTGCCGTTTGTCTGCAATGGATCTGAGAAATTCTGGAGCTAGTAGCAGTGCAGACTTGGTGCTGTATTGAGCCCAGAAACCAGAATGGGACTCATGAAGCAAGTTGTTAGCTTCTATAAAACGAGTCAGTTGAGCATTGATATGTTTCTCGGCCACTTTGGCGGAAAAAGGGAGAAGTGAGATGTGTCTGAAGTTTTCTGGCAAAGGCAGGGTTTAGAGAGGGTTTTTTAAGAAGAGGCTTAATGATGGCATGCTTCCAGCTTTTTGGCATAGTACCGGAAGAAACAGAATAGATTCCATATCTAATCTCAGAATCTTAGGGTGAGTAGGGTACTTGGGTGACTTTTTTGCTTGCTTAAATAAAACCTTAGCTGACACCTTGTAAGTGGGTTTATTGGTGTCCTTTCGCACACTTTTACCATTACTTACCCTTGATTTATTTAGTGGAGTACCCCGCATCACTAAATGTTTTGAATGTTCTAAGGAAATCTAATTTCCATAGCATTTCTCTGGGAACACAGCTGACACTTTCATGGGGCACACAAATTTGCAATTCCAGGAGGATTTTATGCACACAACGGACAAATTATTATAGAGCTAAAAAACATACATTTCAGTAATACCATTATAATCATTTGGCAGTGATGTCACAGACTGGGGCTGCACTCATGTGCCATCATTGTAATGTTGGAATCCTGTGAAATCCGACTGCTTCCCCTGTGACCTCTGCACTGTCACACGGCACAGTACTGCAACGAGCAGATGATGAAGACTACTTGAGCACTGAGTCGGTGGCTCTCATTGGCTCCCACTTCCTGCATTGGCGCAACTCACATGGATGAGGCTCCTCTGCAAAATTTGATGACGGGTCAGTATGCCTCCCATGTCTCAAATATATTCATTGGCCTTGGGCTGAGTGGAGAAAACCCTGAAGGACCTGGGGTCCCGGCCACCTTTAAGGGGTTGGGGACCCCTGCACAACTGAGGCATGTGCGACACCCCTTGTTACCTGTGCTACTTGTGTATGCCAGGAAGGGGCAAGTCAAAAACCTTTGACTCCAGAGCACTTCTCATCAACCAGTAACTACTCACACAGTGGAAAGTGCTGATACCCGCTATGGATGTACTCCACTAAAAGAATGAAAAAGCTGCACACCACAGAGGCATCACCTCAGCCTGCAACCGCGTGTGTAGGCGCCCCGAGGGGACTGGTAAAGCGAAACGATCCTACTCCGTGAGTCGGAATTTATCCAGTGGGATGAATACCCAATAATGGGGAATAGCAGGCGGATTATCTGCATGTCCCCTTGTTTACCGGGCATTTATCACCTGATAAATTTCAGCAATCTTGACCTACCAAAATGTATCCAGGGGAATGCAATTTTTCTTGCAGTACTCGTAATTTCAATATGTGTGATGACAGGAGTTACCGCAAATATCAGAATTTAACAGACAACTTGTAACAAGGCCCTAAGGTGGATGTGATTGTCCCCAATTTATGAACCCTCCAATGCAAACAAAAAATACTTTTTGGGGATTTCAGAGAAAAGAAAAATATGACATAAACAATAGCATTATTATATGACACAGCATTCATCTTTGTCATTTGATAAAGAGTAAGGCCATACAATTTCAGTCTGTGCCATATAGACCAGCCTTCCGTGGCCTCAAGTAGTAATTTAGTATTGTGAAAAATACAATGGCAAATTTTCATTGTGTCATTTTTGGCAACATCATACTCAGGAATCCAGATTGCTTTAGTTTGAGACATCTGAGGTAGAAAAGGTAAAAAATGTTATTGCAATATATCAAATCATTAAGCCGCTCTTTGATGAGGGGCATCCTGCCACAGCCCTAGTGTACAGCCACCCTCACTTCAGCCATAGAAACACCATTGTCCCAGATCTGCGAATCATAACCGGGAGGACTTGAATATATTCTAGCAGTGCCTGTAGCGGAGAACGCTGTAATAGACTTATGATATGCGTATAAAATGTGCAAGCATGCAATCACTGTATAAAACCTGTCTTTTTTTCTTAATACAGTATTGCAGTTGA
The DNA here is from genome assembly GCA_963921515.1 of Calotriton arnoldi. NCBI lineage: Eukaryota > Metazoa > Chordata > Amphibia > Caudata > Salamandridae > Calotriton > Calotriton arnoldi. The sequence continues at coordinate 3,791,457 of CAWUFW010000015.1, forward strand.
GTAGTGCAGTGGTTCTCTGGGCAAGAAGGAGAAGACAGTGGCCATTTCCTTCTCTGCCCGCCCATCCCCAAACGGCCACACACAGCCGAGCCTTATTTATAGGCCTTGGCTATTTCTGCCATCCTAGGACACATTTTTCAAAATAAAAAGTAAGGGAACGGAATCAGCGGCGGCTCCTCCTCTAAGGCAGAGGAGTGTCACCCCCACTGCTTTAAGAACAGTGCAAATGGAAAATAAAATGATAATAACGGAATGTTATTATCATTTTATTTTTAGTATTTAGCTTGCGGTTGCAGCCAGGTTACGTTGGTGTGGGGCAGGACTGAGTTCCTGTGACCGAGAGGGAGGAGGAGTGGTTGCTGCACGTTAAGTGCGCATGAGGTTTGGCCAAACCGTCATGCGCACTTTGCATGTTCTCCACAGGCTGTATTGCACAGCCTGGGCAGAGAACATGCACAACCGCCCAGTCCCTCGGCGCTCAGACCAATCACAACAATGCTGTAATGTAGCGTTGTGATTGGTTAAGGGAGTCTGGGAGCCTGTGTGCTTCCTGGTTCCTGCGTCGGAGGAGAGGCGACGGCTGGTGACCGGCGACCAGCAGGTATGTTTTATTTTTTATTTATTTATTTTTTCTCACCTCCCCGTGTCCCCCGCCATCCCCCCAGCACCATTCCCTACCAGCTGCCACTGTACCAGAGTCTATTAAATTAAAAAAGTAGGGGCACGTGCGCCCTCCTGATCCCACCCACTTCGACCACTGGAGTAGTGACGTCACAATGCGTGCTGCAATAATCAGAAGACAGCGCGAAAGGCAAAGTTATAATTGCTGTATAAGCAAAAAGGGAGAACTATTATTTCTGCTCTTTCCTCTCTAATTACAAGAAAGTAGGAATCTATCTACAAGTTTCCAAACTTTCTGAACTACAGTCTCTTTTGAAAGTGATTTAAAATTAACTGCTTAAGATGTATATTCCACATATATTCTACATACCTATAATCAAAGTATATCTCATAGGAGGGAATGTGAGCAAGGATTTTAGGAGGGTTGAGAGAAGTACGATGGTGTAACTATGTTTTATAAGAAATAAATTACCCCTATCATACTTACTCTGCAGGTGACCTTGGAGTTCTGTGACTAATTAAGGAACTAGGCCTTCTGCCTCTTCCCTCTATTTTGCCAACTCTTCCCCGTGACTTGTAATATCCCTCTAATGTACATTAGGGCCTTCTTTGTCCCAAGCATGATATACAAGTGAATCCATAGTACTCTGTGTTTGATTGACAAGCCTAGAAGCATTTGAGAACAGTGTAACTAGTTCTAGAAATGCAGACCCCTGATGACTGAAACTCAAGAGATCACATTGTTAACGTTTAAGGGTTCAACTCACAAAATGTCAGTGCTGAAAGCGTAAATGTACTCGTCTAGGTGTATGCCTATATATTAGGTACGTTCCTGGCTTTAAAGAAATGATCAGGGGATTACTGGAGTGTTCCTAGGAAGCTGGGACTGGGGCAGATCCCTGCGGTACTCACATGCAGAGCCACTTACGTCAACAGGAAAGTACATGTCTGCATTTGAAAACTTCACTCTTGATGGAGCAGGGTTTTCGCGAAATAAAACCTGCTCAAATTGAACCCTCAGTAACGTTTACTAACTGTGTGCAGTGAAAAACTAATGTGGAAAAAAACCTAACATGAGGGAAAATGCTACTGCGCAAGCACGCAGGGCCGGACTGGCTACCCGGCGTTTTGGAAAGCTGCCGAGCTGAGGGCTGATGTCACTGCGGTGGGGGCTAATTTCGTTGATGGAGACCTGCGTGTGCTTCGAAATAAACAAAGCAAAACGAATTTCGTTCAGCACACGCAGGTCCCCATCAACGAAATCAGCCCCCAGCTCGGCAGCATTCCAAAACGCCCGGTAGCCAGTCCGGCCCTGCAAGCGCGTACTAAAGTACTGAAGTAGGCCGCAAATGCTTTTTGATAAAGACTAATGCTGCTTTTGTGCACATTATTAACGTTTGCTAGAAAAAATAATAACGTGGGTTGCGCATAGATGGATGCAACATGGGGTGGATGCGTAATGAAAAATATTATAAGTGATTAATAATGCTTGTGCTTGTTTTTCATAGAAGCATGGTTTTCTGTTCTGTGGGAATACATGGGGTTAACAAAGTCTAGAATAAAATTCTGCAAAATAACACTGAGCAAGACTGATAGAAACAAAATTTTCCTTGAGTGAAAGAACACTTCCTTTACCATGCGGTGCAAACGGATAAACGTGACACATAATTTGCTATTTGATTAGGATGAAGGAAACGAATGCTATGACAGAGGCTCGAATTGGTATTTCCTGGGTTGGAAGTAGATATGCAGAATAAAAGAACAATGAAGAAGATGAACTAAGGGACAATGACGAGAGTGGTGTGACAGTACACCCCTTTCCTTAACCAATCATGTGTAGAGAAATCCTCTGTTCTGACACAAGTGTGGGTTGGACATTTGGGTTTTAGGGTATAATTGAGGTTCCTGGTGGGAGGGGTTTAGGAGTTTTCTGCGGGAGTTTGTTGGTGTTAGTTGGTGTCTTACTTACCTGCGTGAGGAGAGGCCTTTCATGTTGTCTTCTAATCTTGAGCTGGCTGTTCCTGTCTGCTGATTCCTGACTTAGTCTTTGCCTCTTCAACTCTTCTTGAGGGGCCTTACTGCTCTCATGGCCAGAGAGTAGATTTCCTATTCAATTGGGTTAGTATAGACAGAAAACTGAATTTGCATAATCATTTGTAAATATATTTTGTCTCTGAACCTTTTATCTCTCCGCCTTTCCACTCCTTTATGCATTGTCATTTTGAGATGTTTGTTTTGATCATATTTCTCTGATATTGTTGCTCTGTGATGATCTGTGATTTGTACTGTATTTTGGTATTGATGAGCATTTATTTCACATTATTTTAGATAAACATTATAAATATACAAATGTGTCTGTCTTTATTAGAAGTGTTTTTTAGTTTATGATTATTACAGAAACAAGTATTGGTTTGCCAAACCCTGTCAACTATATAAAGATTGCATCGCCACAATTTGTATAATAGAAATGAAGACACAAATTGGATTTTGGTATTTTATTTTGGAAATTCACTAATCTCAGCGTGAAGGGGCTTGTGGGTAATGAAATTGGGCCTGGTTTGTGGAAAAATATTAGTCCCTGATCGCTGGATCAGTTCTGGTAACAGCCTGATGGTTTGTATTGATTATTTTGGCAAATTAATGGTTGAATTATTGGTTTTGGTTACTAATATGAAAAGTTAGCGTCTTTGTTTTATTTAGTCTGGAAGTACGGGTACAAAGTTGCCTAAGATCCCGGGATGTTTATTTAGCCCGAGTGGCAGAGGAATAGTGTGGAAAAGTATCACACTGCAGAAGTACTTTGGGGCCGATTCCGATCTCGGCCGGTAAGGCTCCGAATCGGATTCGGCTTAACCGGATCCGATTCGGAGCCCTATTTCCCGACCGATCCGTACGCGCGTCCGGGCGAGCGAGTACGATGCGTATTCGCCGACCGACTCGTCCGGGCGTCTCGACCGCTCCGACCGACTCGATCCCGGGTCGAACCGCACCCGACCGACTCGCACGGACACGACTCGCACCGCGCAATGGAGACGTTCCCCGGCCGGGTAAGTACGATGCGTGCCGCGAGCAGTCCGACCGAGCCGCGCACTCCGGCTCGAAAGAGCTGTCGGAGCCGTACTTTGGGGGTCCGTGTCGGAACCCCCTGTACGCGTAGCTGCGCGAGTCGCACACAGGGGAGACCCATGGGTCCCCCTACCTGTGCGTGTACGGCGCGAATCGCTTCGCCGCGTACACGCTGTAGGGGCGCACTTGTCCGCATCGCACCCATTGAGTCAATGGGAGCCCGCGTACGCGTTGTACGACAGGCTCCCATTGACTTCAATGGGAGTCCGACCGACTTCGAGTCCGATGGCATACGTGCGCATCGTACTCGTTCGGTCGGACTGCACGGGTCCGATTCGGTCGGAAATCTCTCCGGGTCCGGCTCGGTCGGAGAGATTTCCGGCCCGAATCGGAATCGGCCCCTTTGTCTGTTGTTGTAATATCGAACAGTGAAATGCTGTTGATGTTATTCTAAGGGACCTATCTTGTTGAAAGAAGATTGCATGAAAATAAGTGAAAGTCCGCTTCCGAAACGCTGGCCTTACATCCCCGAAGGAGTACCCAGACCTCTTTTCTAAAAAGTCCTCTTCCGAAACTTTGGCTAGTATCCCCAGAGGAGTACCAAGACCTCTTTCACTTTGATTGAGAGTAGAGTGGCGCTGGTCGTTATTCTGCTGGTTGTAAAGGTTCTCTTGAGCGACTGAACTATCTTTCATTTAGTGAAGCAGACAAAGTAGCAGCGTTTTGTGTCGTTTCTAATAAGAATTTATTTAGAAAGACTTTTGTAGTACATTGCCGTGTTATTTTGTAAAGGGAGGGTCAGTCGTAGAAGTTATACTGAGGTTACAAAAAGCTGCGCTGGCATTGGTCAGATAGCGGGCGTGTATTGTGCTGTGATTGGTTGGTTGGTGTGAGTCGCGCTGGTATTGGACGAGTGTGAGCCAATAGAGTGAGCAGAATTACGGAAGGATTTTCCTTGATTTCTAAAGTATCTTGTGAAAAGAAAGAGTTGAAAATGAAGCTGATAAAGATGATACAGGATTTGTTTAAAAAAGACAAGCCAATAGTTACTAGAGAGGGACTTCCTGTACCTCCTGCAAGATCGCCTGCTTCTTTTATGATAGAGCGTGGATATCATACGTGTACATGGCTAGAGAATTGGGTGAGTTATATGGAGGATGATGGAGTTCTAGCTTTCCCAGAGCATGGTACTTTCAATGTAAAGATTTTGGAGAGTCTGAGAAAACGAATGAATTCATTAAAACCAAAACCTAGACCTATGCAGTATGAGGCGCTTGAGGAATGGGAACATGACGCGTACAGAAGGGAGAGAGATAGGAATGGGATGAAATACAGGAATACAATGAGATGGTATTCAGAGGCTAAATGGGATGCGCAGTTGAAAAAGTGGAGGAGAGATGAAATGATAGATGGATTATATCCAGTAATGGTTGCTGAGGGACAAGCTAGTGGAAAATGCAAGGAGAAAAAGAATAATGTAGAGACTTCAGAACTAGATATAGAGCCAAATGAATTTGATGATGAGTTATTAGATTAGATGTTATTGAAAAGACCTCCACCATATCAGGAGAGTCCGGATGAGATTACTCCAAGTGCACCATTAATTGAGATAGAAGCTCCACAAGTTTCACAGGTTACACAAGCTTCACAAGTTCCATTAGTATTACCGTCTTCATCAGCTACTCGAGTCTCACAGGAGAGAGAGATTGAAATGCTCAATAGAGGAAAAGAAGAATTGACTCAGAAAATTAGTCAGATGAGTTTAAATGCTGAAGCGTTATCAGTTCCGGTAACAATTGGTCCTATAGTTCCATTGTATAGTGTGGGTCAAAATATTTCGAGAGTGCATGCATTGACAGTTCCAGTGAATAATGCTAGGGATGTTAGTGGACCAGAGTCAAATGAGATGAGTACGTCACTGATTGATATCCCAGCAAATGGAAATGTGACTGAAATGCCAAAAAGAAGCCAACAGATTGATCCTAGAAAATTACTGTCAAATGTGAGAGAAACGACTTCAGTATCAGGGAGTTCAATGGGACCTTCGCCAGAAGAGTTGGATGATTGGATTAGGGGAATGGCATCTAATAAGTCCAAACAGAGTATAGATATAGGTAGGTTAAGAGTAGATCTGGAAGAAATGATTATTGGTACAATAAGTCCGGAGAGATTGAGTAAATATCAGGATGATGAGTTCTTATTCTTGTGTAAGAATATTACATTGAAAGCGAGAAATTTACATGAGAAGTTGGCAGAAGCAGCACAAGAATATGGAGTGGATATTGAGAAATCAAAAGTTTTACAAAAGACATATAGGTTGGATTTTAGTGACAAAGACTTAGAGAGTTTGAATGCATCTGGTAAACAATTGCAAGTAAAAGAGTTGATTAATACTTTGAAAAAATGGGGTGATTTGGATCGATGGAAAGGTAGATGGGCTTGAAAGAAAGAAGAAGCGCTTGCAAGTAAGGGTGCGATTGCATCTTCTTTGCTTCCGTTAAAAGAGGCAGAACCTGCTGAAATGATATATCCAATGAGAGAAGTTTCAGGTGGTGGATATGTTCATATTCCTTGGTCAAGACAGGACATATTGTTTTTTACAAATGACTTCCCGAGGTTGAGAGAAAAGCCTGTTGAGTGATACAAACAGGTAGAGAGGTTTGTTAAGGTCTCAAAGGTCCTGTTAAAAGATTTGGATGGTTTGTTTGACATTGTAGTTCCAGCTGATTTATGGACTGAGTGCAAGATTGCAATTGACTGGCCGAAAGAGGAATATCCTAGAGATGTTAAAACTGGAGCGCCTTCAGAAGAGGTGATGAATAAATATAATCAAGTGATTACTTATTTGAAGAGTAAGATTTCCCCAAAGGAAACAGATTGGGTTAAGATTGACAGGACGACACAGGAGTCAAAGGAAACAGTACATGCCTACTACGAGAGACTTCTCGTAGTAGGTTTAAACAGTATAGTGGTTTTGAAAGCATAACTGACAAAGATATGGGACATTTTGTGTATAAGTTTGTGTTTGGATTGAAACCTGAAATTAGTAATATGATTCAGCAGCATTTGATTTGTTGGCAGAACAAAACAGTGGATGAAATACTGAGGTATGCAAAGTATTGTAGTGATGATATTGAATCTAGGCATAAGAAATTGAAAGAGAAAATGATGTGGGTGCTAGTGAAAGCGGCACAGCAGAAAAATGGGAATTTTATTGATTATTCTCAAACAGGTTTTCAGATGAAAGCACAGAATCAGAATTTTCAAAATGGTCAGGTATCTGGTTTGAATATTGTACCGAATGGTGGTGTTCAAGTGCAATTACCGGGAAAAGGTAGAGGTAGAAATAATAAAGAAGGGATGAAGAGAAAATTTCCTTGTCATGCGTGCGGCAGGTAAGGACAGTGGAAGAAGCGAGTGTAAGTTCTTGTTAGAAAATAATGGAATGGTTCAAAATTCTAATCCACAGATGCAGAATGAGGTGGTTGTGAATCAACAACAGCTGCAACAGCAACAGGTAGTTTCACCACAGGTACAACAGGTACAAGTGCCTCAAGCTCCTATGCCAAATAATGTGAATGTTCAGGTACAGAGATACAGTGCGAATGCTGGATTTCACGCGAGTGAACAAATTGGTAAGAAACAAAGGGCCTGATTCACAGAACTAACTTACGTCAAAAACGTAAAGTTAGTACTTTTTGGTATTCACAGAATACACTTACTCATTTTGGTATTCACAGAATGAACTTACTCATTTCAGTATTCACAGAAGTTAGTAGTCCTAACTTTAGGACTCCTAAATGCCTTCTGTGAATACCGAAAATCTTAAAGTTAGGATTTTCTCAGTTTAGGAGTAGTAAAGTTAGGACTCCTAACTTTAGGACTCCTAAATGCCTTCTGTGAATACCGAAAGTCTTAAAGTTAGGATTTTTCTCAGTTTAGGAGTAGTAAAGTTAGGACTCCTAACTTTAGGACTCCTAAATGCCTTCTGTGAATACCGAAAGTCTTAAAGTTAGGATTTTTCTCAGTTTAGGAGTAGTAAAGTTAGGAGTACTGAGAAAAATCCTAACTTAAGACTTCTGTATTCACAGGAGGCATTTAGGAGTCTAAAGTTAGGACTACTAACTTCTGTGAATACCGAAATGAGTAAGTTCATTCTGTGAATACCAAAATGAGTAAGTGTATTCTGTGAATACCAAAAAGTACTAACTTTACGTTTTTGACGTAAGTTAGTTCTGTGAATCAGGCCCAGCATGGACAAATGGTTTCGCAATATTGGTTGCAATGTCCTGAAAGTGATTCAGATTCATCTCAACGATGGTGCCTGAGGGGGGAGGAAGAGTGCGTGCTTGGCCCATCTCTAGAGGTAGATCAATCAGGTCCTTTTGTGGATGGGAAAGTGCAAGGTAATGATATTACATTCCTTGTGGACACTGGTGCTACCCGTTCTAATGTGAGAGCAGCAGAAATTCCAAACCTACCCCTCTCGGGAGAAACTATCCAAGTTGTAGGAGTTTCAAACAAGTATATTAGAACTCCAGTGACCAAACCAATGGAGGTTCATATTGGAGCATTTAGAGATTTGCATCGGTGTGTGGTATGTGATACGAATCCGGTGAACCTTTTAGGTAGGGACTTGTTGTGCAAAATGAATTGCACCATCTATTGTACTCCAGATGGTATTGCTTTTCAAACACCAGATGAGGATGTTGCTTTTAAAGTGATGTTAGCAAGGCAAGGGACAGAAGTGAATGATTTGTATCCTTTATTTACAGCGAAGGATTTGCCTGTTGAATTGAGAGATACTGCGACGACTGATGTGTGGGATTTTTCAGGGAAAGACATCGGATTGATGAAAGGTGTTGATCCAATTCAAATTTTGGTCAAACAAGGTGCAGAATTTCCGAAAACACCACAGTATAAAATGAGTCCTGAGACTATTGAGGGAGTTACTCCTGTAATTGAGCAAATGATTCAACAAGGTATTCTGAGAGAAATACTAGGGAGTCCTTGTAATTTACCTATTATGGGAATTAAAAAAACGAGTGGTAAGTACAGAATTGTGCAAGATTTGCGAAAAATTAATAAGATTGTGGTACCTTGTTGTCCGATAGTGCCAAACCCAGCAGTAATTCTTTACCAAATTCCCTGTGACGCAGAATGGTTCACAGTGATTGATTTGTGTCAAGCCTTTTTCTCGATACCTTTGCATCAAGATAGCCAGTATCTTTTTGCATTTCGGTTTGGAGACCGTGTCTTGGCATGGTACCGAGTTCCTCAAGGGTATACAGAGAGTCCTTCGATTTTCAATCAGATTTTGAAAAAGTGTCTGGAGTCATTGGTTATGCCAGAAGACTCAGTATTGGTGCAATACATTGATGACATATTGGTAGCATCAAAGACACGAGAAACATGTGTGACAGATACAATTGCTCTACTGAACCATTTGGCAATATGTGGGCATAAAGTGTCACCAGCAAAATTACAGTTTTGTCAAAAAGAGGTTCAATATTTGGGACACAAAATTGAGAAAGGAGTCAGGAAAGTATCACAAGATCGAATTGCTGTGATCTTGCAAATGGGTCCTCGCAGAACACAGAAAGAAGTTTGAATGTTTCTGGGCATGGTTGGATACTGCAGACAGTGGTTTCTCACTGATAGCCAAGCCATTACAGCGATTGACTCACAAAGATGTAGTCGATCCAATTGAACTGGACAAAGAAAGCATGAAGGCTTTTGTTGAGTTGCGAGATAGTCTTTGTCGAGCACCTGCATTGGGAATGCCAGATTATTCTAAAGAATTTGCATTGTTCTGTTGTGAGAAAGATGTATGTGCAGTTTCAGTATTGACGCAGACACATGGAATGGCGCGTCGCCCAGTGGCATATTTTTCTGCTACTTTGGATTCAGTGGCTGCAGCATTGCCAGGTTGTTTGAAAGCAGTGGCTGCAACTTGTGTGAGTCTGGAGCAGAGTGAATCAATTGTGATGGGACATCCATTGAGAGTGTATGTGCCACATTCTGTTGAGATTTTGCTGACAAGGACAAGGACACAGCACATGACGAGTAGTCGTTTGACTAAATATGAGCGAGTGATTTTGGGTGCTGAGAATGTGACAGTAACAAGATGTACGACACTGAACCCAGCGACTTTGTTGCCGAGTTCGAGTTGTGAAGAAGTAAAGGATGAAGCAGACCATGATTGTCTGGATGTGACAGAGTTGTGTACAAAACCAAGGCCTGACATAAAAGATACACCATTGCCAGAATCAGGTTGTGTGATGTTTGTAGATGGTTCGTGTCTGAGAGATGAAAAGGGTGCATTGCGTGCTTCATATGCAGTATGTACAGTGGCCATGGTTCTTGAAGCATCTTGTCTAAGAGGGATAAATTCAGCACAAATTTCTGAGTTGGTCGCATTGACCAGGGCATGTATAATTGGCAAAAATTGGAGGACAACCATATTTACGGATAGTCAATATGGTTTCGGAGTGGTGCACGACTTTGGTCAATTGTGGATGCAACGTGGATTTCTGACTTCTTCAGGATCCCCGATTAGAAACAGCAAAGAAGTAAAAGATTTACTGAATACATTACAATTGCCTAAAAAATTGCAGTGGTCAAATGCCAATCACATAAGTCAGGAAACGATTATGTGACTAGTGGCAACAGATACGCAGACCAAGTGGCTCATTTCTGTGCACAAAATTCAGTTTCAATCAATAAAGGAACAGAAAAAAGAATACAAATTGTCACTTGATGTTCTCTCCTCTAGAAACATGGGATATATGTAAGTAAGTTAGACAATTGCAAGAAGAAGCTAGTGAGGAAGAGAAAGAGATTTGGATTAAAGCAGGATGTATAAAGAGGCCTGAAGATGAAATATGGGTGTACATGGATGATAGACCAGTAATGCCAGACTGTTTACTTTCACAATTTGCAAGGATGTATCATGGTGTGACTCATGTGGGAAGAGATGCTATGATTATGCTATTCAAACAGTCATGGTACAATCCAAAGTTCAGGGTTATTGCAGAGAGTCTTTGCCAGAGGTGTGTAGTATGCCAGCAGCAGAATCCAGGTTGAAAGACTGTTGTCAGTTGGGGACGGATTGGAAAAGCAGCAGGTCCTTTTACTAGATTGTAGGCAGATTTTATTGAATTGCCTCCTTATAATGGACTAAAATATGTTTTGGTTGTTGTCTGTTTGTTTTCTCGTTGGGTAGAAGCATATCCAACAAGAAGAAATTATAGTCTAACAGTTGCTAAATTGCTTTTGAGAGAGATCATTCCTAGATTCGGATTTCCAGTCTCTTTAGAAACGGATAGAGGTACTCATTTTAATAATGAAATAATTCGGATCATTTGCGCAGCATTACAAATTGAGCAAAAGCTGCATTGTGCCTATCAACCAGAAGCTTCAGGTGTGGTCGAGCAAATTAACGGCACTATTAAATCGAGATTATCAAAGGTATGTGCATCCACAGCACTGAAATGGCCAGACTCTTTACCATTGGTATTAATGTGTCTGAGAAGCATTCCTGATAAAAAGACTGGATTATCCCCTCATGAAGTTATAATGGGAAGAGCAATGAGACAGCCAATTGTACCAGCGAATCAACTGATGAATATAACTGATGATTTGGTGCTTGATTATTGCAAAGGATTGGCTGATGTGGTGCGTTCTGTGTCTCATCAGGTCGGAGAAAGTGCAACCACAACACAGCAAAAGCAAGCACAAGAATTATGTCCAGGGGAGTGGATCCTGGTGAAGAAACATGTGAGAAAGTCGTGTCTGGAGCCTAGGTGGCATGGCCCATACCAGATTATACTGGTGACAACGACAGCAGTGAAGTGTGGAGGCTTGCCGAATTGGATACGCGCAAGTCACACAAGAAGAGTCCCAAGTCCACTTGAAAGACAAGAAGAAGAAGAGCAGATACTGGCAGAGAGTCAAGAAGAGCCAGAAACTGTAGAATGTGAAAACAGAGTCTGAAGCTATAGATTCTGAGAGTGTTGAACACGTGGATGATCGAGAACAAATTTGAATAAAGTGGGCACCAGCTACTGGGTCTCGTGAGACTGCTGTTGAAAGTGATGATGGAGGAGTGTTAAATGAGAATCAAAAGCATGTGCAACAGAGAAAAGAACTGAATAAAAGAACTTGCGAACTTGACACTGAAGAAGAGGGAACTGTGCAAGTTAAGAGAGCAAGAAAAGGTGATGTTTGGCCAAAAGGAGTGAAAAGACTGAAATACACTCTGAAAAAGAAAATACCAGACACGATTGTTGAAGTACCAAAAAAACCAGAACAAAGTGAGTCAGAAGAAGAATTAGTTTGGAAAAGTAAGAGTAAGAGTTCCAAACAGGAAATACACAGCACCAGAATGGACATATGTGGTGTTGGAAGAATTTGAGCACACAGATAAAAGCAAAGAAGACACTGGTAGAAAGCAGAGTGAAGCAAACAGATTTGAGCCACCCTAAGAGAACTGAGTAAGCTAAAGGGTGCAGAAAACTAAAGAATTCATTCAAAGAAAAGAGAATTGAAAAGAAGAAATTGAACTAAAGGCTGTGAGGAAGATATAAATTTAAAAAAAGAAAGAGGGGCTGAAGAAAGAAGAAGGCTTGAAGTGTTTGGATACACTACTTAGTTTTTTTTTTAGTTTTTTTTATAGTTTTTTTCTTTTTCTTTCTGAATTGATATACATTTTTTCCTTAAAATGGCAAAAATAACAGAGACTGGATATCAAAATCATAGGTTCAAACGCAGATGTATTAATGCTTGCTTATTTAGTATTTTATAACTAATGTTGGTGTGGTTAACACTAATTGTTATTGCGCCTGTCTTAATGGTAACTAACCATAAAAATAATACTAATGGTGTGTCGAGTGAAAAAGTAGATTTTAAAAGTCTTAAAGAAATCTCACATACTAATATAGAAAAGATGGAAGGTGATAGCATCTACCATCAAAATAAATCAATTAATGACTTTTCGTTAAATGTATTTACTAAGTTGTTGTATGAGTACATTGACACAATGGATGCGAGAGATTGTTATGTGTGCATGCAATTACCATCGTCTGTCTCAGAGGGGTGACATATCATCACCTACCTTTAACATATGGTGTGTCTTGTAGTGTACTAACTAGTCTGTTCTACGAGAGAGGTAGTTTACAGTACTATTACTCCAACATGGATTTAGTGTTTTTAGAAATTCCTATTAGAAAGAACATAAATAGAGTGAGTAGTGCTGAAAATGCAGAATATATGGGGGAATTTTTCCATCCAACAAAAACAATTGATATAGTATATGCTCATAGACTCAATTTAACCTGTAGACTGCGGTTTGAAGAAATAGAATTCATTAACATGGTAGAAGATAGAAGATAGGATTTTAAGAGAAAGGCTGCTGAGCAAAAGTCTCATGTACCTCCATGGGCTTTCAGAGAAGGAGATTACAAAAGGAGTGAGACATACGCTGCCATGACCCTGGACTGGCATCATAGAGGAAGCTTTGCTTGCTTAGACTAAAAACTGATTATAACAATTATTTCATTGGTTCTAGTGAATGTGATCATACTTTCCTAATTACGGGAGGATGGGGAAGAAAAGGAGGAACTGATCCTGTCTTTCCGGGAATCTATTATGTGTGTGGTAAGAATGCCTACTATAGGTTGCCTGCACATTGGTATGGATGTTGCTATATTGGTATTGTATTTCCAAAGGTGTACTATTTGGACAAAAATGACAGAATCAATGAAGTAAAGAATGGACTAACACGTAATAAGAGAGGGGCGAGTTTTTCAGAAATAGTGGGAGATATTTTTGGAGCATTGATACCTTCAGTTGGAGTCATATTAAACTCACACAAAATTAGAAAATTGTCCACAGTGGTTGATCGTTTATCAACAGATACTGCTGGTGGTTTCTTGATGATTGATACTGAAATGGTTGCTATTAGATCAATGGTTTTACAAAATCGACTTGCCCTTGATGTATTGTTGGCCAAAGAGGGTGGAGTCTGTAATATGTTAAAGATTCAACAATGTTGCACTTATATACCTGACAAGAGTAAGAGTTTAGAGGGGTATATAAAGAACATTACGAATCTTCGAGAAGATTTGGCTGAACTAAAGGTTGACGGTGCTTGGGAGAAACTTAGTAAGAGATTTTCCTCCATGGGCAGTTGGTTTGCTGCTTTTGGGAATAGTGTATTAGGGAGAATACTAACGCCTATCATTGCAGTGGCTACAGCAGTACTAATTATTTTTCTGATTTATAAATGCTGTAAATGCAGAAAAGAGACTTCTGATGTGAAACGAAGAGGAAGAAAGAGAAAGAGAGAAGAGATAGAATTAGAGGACAAGAAACGGAATTATTATGAAATAATGAAGGATTTAGATGGGATAATGATAAAACGAGAAAGAACAACCGCTTTTTAAGTGACAATCTGTATTGGTAGGAATTTTGGTGATGCCTCAAAACGCCATCAAAGGGGGGATTGATGGAGCAGGGTTTTCGCGAAATAAAACCTGCTCGAATTGAACCCTCAGTAACGTTTACTAACTGTGTGCAGTGAAAAACGAATGTGGAAAAGAGCCTAACATGAGGGAAAATGCTATTGCGCAAGCGCGTACTAAAGTAGGCCGCAAATGTTTTTTGATAAACGAAAAATAAAAGACTAATGCTACTTTTGTGCACATTATTAACGTTTGCTAGAAAAAATAATAACGTGGGTTGCGCATGGATAGATGCAACATGGGGTGGATGCGTAATGAAAAACATTATAAGTGATTAATAATGCCTGTGTTTGTTTTTCATAGAACCATGGTTTTCTGTTCTGCGGGAAAACATGGGGTTAACAAAGTCTAGAATAAAATTCTGCAAAATAACACTGAGCAAGAAGTGTCCTTCGCCAGTCCTGTGTGCCTGCCAAGAGACAAATGATAGAAACAAAATTTTCCTTGAGTGAAAAAACACTTCCTTTACCATGCGGCGCGAACAGATAAATGTGACATATAATTTGCTACATGACTAGGATGAAGGAAACAAATGCTATGACAGAGGCTCGAATTTGTATTTCCTAGGGTGGAAGTAGATGTGCAGAATAAAAGAACAATGAAGAAGATGAGCTAAGGGCCAATGACGAGAGTGGTGTGACAGTTCACCCCCTTCCTTAACCAATAATGTGTAGAGAAATCCTCTGTTCTGACACAAGTGTGGGTTGATTCATATGAAGGACAATGGTGGTGAGATGCACACCTTTTTTTTTATGCCATTACTACTTTATACTCCATCTTTTAGCTCACTTAAATCTTTAGTCGGCGTGCATGCTTGCTCCACGCTCCATCCAATTGCGCTGCAATCATAAGAACATACACGAAGGAACCACTTCTGACTCCATTCAAGCTGCACAGCCGTTATCCTCGAATGAATCCAATAAATCAAATACATATTCAACTCTTCAGTTAACCCACTTTTACTCTATTATTTTCTTCTGTTTTTATCCATGTTTTTTCGTTCAATTCATTTTACTCATTCTTTTATGCGTTGACGTTTTTCACATAAACACAGGAGAGTCAAAATGTTTCTGTGTCACCATTTATTTAAAAACCCAATGCATTTCGGGACAACCCTTCATCAGGGGTATCTAGAAAAAATTTATAAATAACCATCAATTTAATAAAACATATATGAAATAATAAACAGATTACAGATAGACTATAAATATCTTTTTTCAAATTCAGCTTAAACTTTTAAGTACTGTTCCATGGTATGCCGCCTATTTACGATCATTCTTTAAACCTCCCACCACAATCTGATCTCCTCATTAAACCCACATAACGCATATGTTCGGTCTAAACCTCCAATGCTGTTTAGTATC
Source organism: Calotriton arnoldi (assembly GCA_963921515.1). Taxonomy (NCBI): domain Eukaryota; kingdom Metazoa; phylum Chordata; class Amphibia; order Caudata; family Salamandridae; genus Calotriton; species Calotriton arnoldi. The sequence goes on from CAWUFW010000015.1 coordinate 3,807,031, forward strand.
CTGCAACCTTTCATTTCATCTCTGTACCAACAATGGTGTAAGTACTCTAAAGTAAACTCGTAACCCCATGCTTACCACTGAAAACTTGTTATCGCTGCTCCCGTGAAACGCTAAAACTCAAATCTACGCTTACCGTGACACGTGCTCATTAACTTCTGGGAAAACATTATTCAGTGTCACTTCTTATCGAGATTCTGCCGTGTCATCACTTCTACAAGTGTGGGTTGGACATTTGGGTTTTAGGGTATAATTGAGGTTCCTGGTGGGAGGGGTTTAGGAGTTTTCTGCGGGAGTTTGTTGGTGTCTTACTTACCTGCGTGAGGAGAGGCCTTCCATGCTGTCTCCTAATCTTGAGCTGGCTGTTCCTGTCTGCTGATTCCTGACTTAGTCTTTGCCTCTTCAACTCTTCCTGAGGGGCCTTACTGCTCTCATGGCCAGAGAGTAGATTTCCTATTCAATTGGGTTAGTATAGACAGAAAACTGAATTTGCATAATGATTTGCAAATGTATTTTGTCTCTGAACCTTTTGTCTCTCCGCCTTTCCACTCCTTTATTCATTGTCATTTTGAGATGTTTGTTTTGATCATATTTCTCTGATATTGTTGCTCTGTGATGATCTGTGATTTGTACTGTATTTTGGTATTGATGAGCATTTATTTCACATTATTTTAGATAAACATTATAAATATACAAATGTGTCTGTCTTTATTAGAAGTGTTTTTCTAGTTTATGATTATTACAGAAACAAGTATTGGTTTGCCAAACCCTTTCAACTATATAAAGATTGCATCGCCACAATTGGTAAAATAGAAATGAAGACACAAATTCGATTTTGGTAATTTGTTTTGGAAATTCACTAATCTCAGTGTGAAGGGGCTTGTGGGTAATGAAATTGGGCCTGGTTTGTGGAAAATTATTAGTCCCTGATCGCTGGATCACTCTCAAGGGCATTCCTACTTGCTAACATTTGCTTTTGTTCTCCACGGGTAGAAATATTTGCTTCTGTGAAGGAACCTCTTCTCCTGAACCCCAACTAATTGTGGGAATGTTGTCTCTCTAGTCCCTATTTAAGATGTATGCCCGACCTTGAAACCAGTAAATCTCTGATCATTTTCAGGGTGGAAACGTAATTGCAACGTTGGCTTAATAGCTCGTGGATGTTTATCAACGCTTACAGCAGCATGCAGTGCACTGAAAGGTCACAAGTCCACCCGAAGAGCAGATTGACCCACAAGGAAACGTCTTCGCACCAGCAGTCATTTTCATGCGATAATCCCGTTTGCCAGCGCAAATTCACAGTGTATTCGATTGGGAATATCCTACGTAAATGAGGGCTTTCTGCACATATTTCCAATATATTTATCAGAAGTTGTTTGTGGCTCTGCATGTCTTGCCTTGGTCATTTTATGATACTGAAGACAGGGAAACATTCATGGCTTAGTGGGGCTGTTTGAGTCGGACCTGTGAGGTGTGGCCTTTTTGACTTTCGCCAATCATGACCCTTTCGCTGCAGCATTTCATCTGTTGGCACGTTTGAAGAGTGAATAGTCTGTTTTTGGTGTTTTCTGAACTACATGTAGTTTGGTTTGGCTCTCAAATGCTGATTCAGCGCATTCCATAGCATAGGGCCCTAGACTCTCAATACATACCGCCATACGTGAGGCATTGGAAGAATTCTTGGGTTTATGAGGTGTGGGTCAATGAGCAAAGGTTTGTGGTTGAGTGTTGGGGGGTTTTAAAGGTGAAGGTACCTTGGATTGTTTCCTCAAGATGCTTTATGGACAACACAGAGGACCTTGAAGTTGATCCCTGCTTCCACTTGGAGCTAATGAAGTGCTTTCAGTGTTGACTTAGTGTGGTCATGTATCCAGAGAATCAGGCACTTTCTGGCAACCTAATATATTGTTTTTGATTTTGTGCCTACAGTAATGAAGTGCAGTAGCTTGTGTAGGATTTTGGTAATCGATGGTATGCACACACATGAAGAAACTGTTCCATATTATAGACACAGAATAACACCACAGCAGGTCGATGTGGGTGTGGCAGTGGGTGGCGGCACCAAGGGCAGAAAGTGTGGCACCACCTGCAGGAGTTAGGGGGCTGACAGCATTAGAAGGCAACAAGGAGATGATGCTAAAAAATGCATGATGGGTGAACAGGCTATGGGGGAGCGGTCATTTAGAGTGGGCGGGCAAGTTTGGTGGAGCGAGTTTTGTGGAACTGAAGAAGCATGAAAGGAGGATTTTGCAACATGTTGGTGGGTAGAGGGAGGATCGTTTGGGTTTTGACACTAAAGGAATTGACAGAGATGGAGACCTTTATTATGAGTTTGGAGAAGTAGAATTCCCATATGGCATTCCACTCTGCTTGGTTATTTTGTGACTGGTTCAGTATCGGGACAGTAACACCGTATTTTACTGGCTGGTAATTCCGGTTGGTAAAATCAGACGAGGGTTTGGCTGCTACAGCAGGTGGTAAATATCTGCATTATACCCCTCAGCAAAGGGAAAACTATGCTGAATACTGCATGATAATTCTGTCCACTCAGTTATTCCCTATTTTGAGGGATTTAATTCATAATAGGAGCAAACATATGCGGCAATGTCAGTTGAAAGGAGGAATTACGGCCATCTGGGATCTCTGCAAGCAAGCTGGCAGGAGTTATCTTCTATGGCAAGTGGTTTTGGGTTATGAGCCAACATCAGGGGAGCTGGGACGTAGGATGTAGGAGGAGTGGATGAGGCAGAGAGGCAGTCAGTCACCTGGCAGATATTGCTGGACTAGGTGTGAAAACTGCAGGACTTTTATTTTTCTACCCTATAGCATATTTTATTTCCCTTGTTTAAGATTTGGATGATTTTGTGGGCATTTGGGATGTCAGAGTTGATGGGTAAGAAACTGGGAAGAAAGTTTGTGATGGGAGGAGGAAACTAGAAAGGGACAGGGTGAGGATGTGGTTACAGTGTTCAAAGACGGATCAAGTGCAGGTGGTGAGGTGGTTTGTATACGAGAATGTGGAAATTACATGATCTTTGGTAAAGGTTTGTCTGGATTTTAGGTCCATGATGGCTGAGTGACTATGTCCAGTTTTTAAAGATGAGAGCGGTAACACTGGATTGTGTTATCAGTTGTTTCAGGTAATGTGAAAGGCATTGTGCTTGTTAGGTTTTCTGGCAGATCAGTTTGGTACCCACCTTTTAGGGTTTTATTAGAGACGAAGGCGGATCAGTTGGAATTCAAAGGGACAAGATAAAAAGCGTTGGAAGATGGTAGTGAGAACCTTGAAGTAGATATGTTTAAGTAGCAGGAGTATTGCAACGCTGAAGAGGGGAGGGATAGTAGAGGCAGATTGAGATTGGGCGGGGGCTAGCCATGTGCTGGTAGTTTGATGATTGTTCTGTTTAATTATTACAGACTTTTGATGGCAGACACATTTTGGTCCTGTGGTGGCTGCTCCTGCCAACATTAGCATCCCTATTTAAAGGAAGAGCCTGCCCTGACTTATTCTTGAATCATCTAGAGGAGAATGCTCTTCAATCGATTCCAGGTTTGGGATTGTTTATGTTTGTCGAACAAGTTAGGGACAGAAACACTTGTAATTTGGACTAAGTGCATACAATAGTGAGTTTGGGAGGGGGCGGCGAAGCTGGTGGTTAACACAGAAGCAAGGAGAAAAATGAACAGGGAGGTGAGAGGGTTTTGATCTCAGGAAGGTTTTGGTTTGGTAGCAATTCAGCATTTAAAAGCCAAGAATTCCACCTTGTTCAGAGCTGCAGGGATGCACTTGTCACTGCTGAAGAAGGCCGATCACTTGTTGGAAAGGCAGGAAGTCCTGTCCAGGATGCTGGAGAAAGATGTAATGGGGCTAAGTACTGGTGAGTGATAGGAGAAGGACCGGGCAGACCACAGAAATACCTGGGGCAGGGCTTTCCTGATTGGCTGGATCAGTGCATAGGCAGAGGGTATGTGAGAGGGTTGAGTCTGCACGAGCCAGCTCGGGGGAGTGGGGGAGAAGCTGGTGGAACCTTGTTGGGGGCTGTGAAAGTTGGGAGTCATTAGATGAGGTAGGAGCAGGGGACAAGAATTTAACAGGACTACTAGTTGGACTGTGTATGGGGACAATGGACAAAAATGTACAGATTGGAATAGGGGTGCTATTTTGGGGAGGTTTAAGGGTTGCAGGTGGTTAGGAATATTACTGTGTTAGTAAACCTGGTGCATTTTAGGTGTAAAGCATTTCACAAGGTAATGTTAATTTCAAACCTGTCTTAAAAACCCTTCCGCACAAAATAAGTGTTTGTCTCATTGGTGTCATCTAGCTCGAAATCCGATGAACCCTAGGACTGAGAACTAGGCAGAGAAAATTTTAAGGAATTTAAAGGAAACTGACGTGACAAATTTTGTCAGAGCGTGCATATTCTCGCACACTCACACAGAAAAAAAGCATAATTTGGAGACACCAATCGAAAAATAGAAAATGTTAAAAAAAATACTTGGTTCATAGCCATTGGGTTGTCAGAGGGTGGGGGGGGGGGGGTCGGCTACAAAGAAAGGTCTGAGTTTTATTGTCCTGAAGTGTGCAAGATGTATCCATGTGGCTGAAATAAATGCAGCCTGTTTCAGTTTAGTGATGGAAAAAGCACATTGAAGCTGTACAGGGATGACAATTGATGGATTATGCTTGAAGTGTCACTGCAACATGTAACAAGCTTGGAAGCCTAAAGAGGGGAATCTAAGAAGGAGCTGCAGCACATTTGAAGCAATCATTTAAAATAATTAGGTCTACCCACTTGTCTGACATTTTGAGAAAGACGAAGTGTCCTTATCAGCTAGATTTAATCACCCACCAAATGAGGCTAATCATTGTTCAAATTAATATAACTTGAGAAAAATTGATGCTTCACTTATTGACCCTTTTCCAGTGGTGGTGTTGACGCTTTCAGTTAATTGTAGTCCTAGATAAAATGTTTTTAAAGTAAGAGACTTATTTTCATTTTCTTCCTTGTACTAAACACAGTTGAAGATGGCCCTCTAACTTTTTTTAGGTTCTGAATTGATGCATATTTTTTATTGCAGATATGCATAATTTATTTTACAGTCAAAATGTGAACATTGGGCAGAAAAGAAAAATGTACAATTCTTAGGGACCCATGTGGGAGAATTTAGCAAATCGCAAACCGATCACTGATAACTGGTTTCTGACTACTAAAACATAGAAGTGCAGTGCGCAAAACCCCCAAAACCAAGTAGTTTCTGGAGCATGAAATTGCAAATAGCAATACGCGTTCACCTAAATACGATTTGCTAACACTATGTCTGAAACTTCCAAAATATGCAGATTGGTGCAAAAAGTGCATTTTGCACTGGCAAATTACCATGAAATGGAAGTAGGTGATAACCAGATGCAAAGTATAAAAATAGACCTAGATTTCATTTCCCCCAGAATTGCTGCACCTGTGTCATGGGGGGTAGAATGAGGATGTTGGGAGCACTGAAGGAGACGGGAGAAAACATTCAAGGTCAGAGTCACAATCTTCTAACAAACTGAGGAGAGCTGTGGCAAGCACAAGCAGAGCAGTCATGTGGTATTAGATTTAATGGATGAGATGTACCGCTGACTGGTAGGGACAGCCGACCCTAGAAGGAAGGCGTCTTACCCCACCTGTGGGCGGCAGACAGAGGGCAGGGCAACAGCAGGGCGTGAGAGTGCGCCAGTAAGGAGAAGGGTCAGTGAATGACCAGGGCAGTTGGTATTTGAAGGACCCAATCAAGGAGGAGAGGCGTGGTCTCGAGCATGGCCATAAAGGCGACTGGGACAAACAGTCCACACGATGGTCGCCAGAAGAAATTGATCCCATACCTGAGAATGCGGGCGTCGCAGCCGCAGTGAAGCAAGGGGGCAGGAAATCGCAAGGTTTAACAATAAATATCTTCACATTAGGTGTAAAAGGGCAATTCCCCGAACAAGGTCCTTGGGATGCGTTAATGGCAGGGACTCTTGAGACAAGTGCATTTGCCCGAACAAAGTCCTTGGAATGCCTTACATCAGGGACTCTGGAGACAAGTGCCCAGACAAGGTCTTTGGAATGCCTCACGGCAGGGATACTTGAGGGATAAGGTAAAATGGTCAGCGTGGGGCGGACACAGCACTTGCAGCCCAGGCATGGGCACAGGGCCACGAACACCACACATTCGGTAGCAAGTTGAAGCCTCGAAGCCGCAACCCGCTACACCAAGTGACAGAAGTAGAGCTGTCACAGCAGATGGAAGCAATTTATGACAACCTGGAAGAGACATCATGACTGCAAGGCTGATGCATTACAGAAATGGACAAAGTATGGTCATTAAGATGGAAGCAAGTATAGGAGATATACTGTATAACCTGTTATGAGATGGCTTGCGTTGTAATCCGAGATCAGCAAAATGAGCATGTTGATGACCAATGTCATCATGACAAGTGTGTACTAAAATATGATGTGAATAAACTGCGGCCGTTCTAACGCCACAAAGGTCTTGGTGTATATAATTAATAGGAATGAAAGAACGGCGAGAAGGGCCCACGGGATGCTCGCACAGCTAGGGGGGGTTAGACCCTTGCTAAGTAGGGACCCCCCAAAGAAGGGAGGCTAGCCCTACGCGTGCGCAGGTCCCCTGGTCTCTGAAAGTTCTGGCCTCGAGCAGTTTTCAGGACATGGAGCTACAGCAGGTGCCCTAATCTGGTGTGACGCAACTTCCTGTTTGCCCTGCTCACGAGTATAAATAAACACTTTGTCTTCACCAACATTCAACAGAAATTTTAATACACCAAGGAGCAATTCTATGAAATTGCACTTTTCTTACAGCAGGTAATATGTTGGGTGGATAGGATGCATGTATTTATCTGTCCAACCTTTGCCACTGAATAGCTGTACTGCAGTTACAAAAAAACTTCACTCACCCAACATACATGTGGAAAGCAATGCAGTGCAACGCTGGCTACCTGATAACGGACTTCCTGATATGAAACCCTGGCAATATCCTTGATCCCTACATGTTTAAGCAGTGTGGCCTCTCCAGCTGTCTTTTGAAGTTTTTTATAGTGCGAACTCGACCCGACAGTATTGGAGCGCTTTACATGAGCACGAGTTACATTACACAAGGACACATTCTTTTTTGGTAGGCACGGGGAGATTAAGTGATTTGCCCAGAATCACAGGATGTTGAGCCGCCGCCGAGAATGGAACCTGGTTCCCTAGCTCCAAAGTCGGCAGCTCTGGTGTAACTGCCACATCCTCAGGACTAAAGCAAACACAAGGAGATGATGGACGGAGTGCTGAAACTTTGCAGACACTCACCCCCAGTCACAGATCTGGGTTGAATCCATCATCATTCTTTAGCTCACTTTGCCACCCCATTTCAGACATAGCTATATGCAAATCAGTCTTGACCATGTGCCTCATGGGAACAGTCCAGCCCGAACTGCCAAGCCATGTCTTCCCTGGACCGGAAACGAGCATCCTGGGACCGGTTTCAGGCTAACAGCCCTCATAAGCCAGGCTAGCTTGAATCCAGTGGCAAAGTGAGCAAGGGACCCACGTCTGGGCATACCTTGCCAACTTAGGGCGAACAAAGCAAACACAAGGAGTTGATGGACTCGATCAGGCTGATACTAAGGACTCGCGCGACTTCCTGGACATCTTACATTTGGCTCAACTTGATCAGCAAGTTAGCCTTCCCACACATCAGGCTGGCCATATATTGGACCCTATTTGTACCAACTTTCAAATCTTGTTAAGGGATCCATGTCCGGTTCTATGGTCGGATCACCTTTTAACTCATTTCTCGTGGGAAGTGTCCAATGCCGAGCCTTTAACGCGATCATATTGCAAACCAGCCTTTGGTAAAATCGATCCACTTGAGCTCAATCAGGCCCTGGAAGCATCTAGGCCTATTCTGTCGGGGGATCTTGAGGATTGTCTGGTTGGATTCACTAGCTGGGCCTCTAATGCAGTGGACATGCTAGTCCCACAACGCTCTACGAGGCTGTCCAGGGAATCTCCCTCCAAACCTTGGTTCAGCCTAGACCTAAAAGCACTCAAACATGAATGCAAGATCCTTGAGCTTGCGTGGCGCCGTAGTGAATATTGCCCGGTAGCTAAGCAGAAGCTCAGAGCTAAGCAAAAAATCTACTACGAAGCCATAACGTTGGCCAAAAGGCAATTCTACTCAGCCCGTATCGACTCGGCCAGAAACAATGCTAAAGAAATCTTTGCTATTGTTCAAAGTTTTACGTCCCCTTCGGCCCAAGCTAGTGTCTCCATCTTCAGTCACATGTTGCAACACTCTTTCTTGCTTCTTTATGGAAAAGATTCGTACTATACAGGCGGCTTTTTCCTCCCATGACAACGGTCCTGGGACAACTTCTGTGTTCCAATCTGTTGATCTTGACCATTCCTTGCATGTGTTTAGGCCTGTGGACTTGCCTGATTCCCTTAGAATTCTTAAGGGTTTAAAGTCTGGCTCGCCCTCGGACCCTTGCCCTGCCAGACTACTGGCAGCAGCAGCATAGATCACTAACGCAGAAGTGAACAGCATTATCAACATGTCCCTTCAGGAATGCTTGGAAGCAGGCCAAAATTTTGCCACTTTTAAAAAAGCCGTCATTAGACCCCCTTAGTCCAGGGAATTATCGTCCTATTTCCCTCTTACCTGCTCTGGCCAAGGTGTGTGAGAAGGTGGTGAATAAACAGCTCACTGAGTTTATTGAGAGGGAGGGCCTTTTGCATCCAGCCCAATCAGGGTTTCGGGCTTCTCATAGTACCGAATCGGCCCTGGTTGAGGTTTCGGAGGCCATCCGGGAGTGTTTGGACGCCGGCGGGAGGGCAGCATTAATCTTGCTGGACCTCTCGGCGACGTTCGACACGGTCCCGCACTCACTACTCCTTGCGCGACTTGCCAGGATTGGTGTGTCGGGTTCTGTCTGGGGCTGCCTCAGGTCCTTCCTGGAAGGGCAGGTCCAGCAGATTGGGCTTCCACCGTCCTCCTCCTCCCCTCAGGCAGTGACAACGGGAGTCCCCCAGGGGTCCTCCCTTAGTCCCCTTCTTTTTAATATCTATGTCACACCTCTAATATATCTGGCTGAGGGCTTAGGGGCCAAGGTGATGGCTTATGCCGATGACACCCAGCTGCTTTTCACCTGGGACAAAAATGCAGACTCTGTTCTCTCAGTCCAACATTGTCTCTCTTCTATTTTTAAATGGCTGGCGGCTGCATAACTTAAGTGCAATGAAGAGAAATCTGAGATCCTCCTCTTTGGGAAATTTCCTTCCAACTTCCGGGATTCCCTCTGGCCACTTGAGTTCCCCTCGCCCACCTCCACAGGGAGGCCCGCCAAGAATCTGGGGGTGTGGTTTGAAGAGACTCTTTCCTTCTCGACGCATATCAAGAAGTTGGCCGGCAACTGTTTCGGTCTTCTCAAAACCCTAAGGAAATTCTTTCCTCTCCTACCCCAGGAGGCGAGGGAAACGGTTACTCGTGCACTGATTTTGTCTCGGCTGGCCTATGCCAATGCTCTTTACATTGGCATCCCGGGCTATCTGTTGAAAAAGCTCCAGGTTGTCCAAAATACGGCAGCCAGACTTCCTCTGGGCATTTCCCCCAGGAATAGCGTGCGCCATCATTTGCGCTCACTACACTGGCTCCCCATGACTGAAAGAGTAAAATTCAAATCGCTAGTTCTGGCCCACCGTGCTCTTCATGGCAGTGGCCCTTCCTACTTGCAGAAACGCTTCTCCTTTTATGTTCCATCTCGACCTCTGCGATCTATGTCCCTACGTTTCGCCCAGGTCCCTCGTTTTAAATACCAGAGGCTAGGAGGCAGCTCTTTTGCTTGGAAGGCTGCTGTTGCTTGGAATGCCCTTCCTCTTGCCTTACGTAATATGCAGGACCCAGTGGCTTTCAAGAAGAACTTGAAAACACACCTCTTTGTTTAAAGTCCATTTCCTCACCCCGCAAGGCACCGCTCCGGGACACTCGTGAGTATCTGTGCGCGTTACAAATTTATGTAACATAACATGGACGGAGTGCTGAAACTTTGCAGACGCTCACCCCCAGTCACAGATCTGGGTTGAATCCATCATCATTCTTTAGCTCACTTTGCCACCCCAGTTCAGACATAGCTTTATGCAAACCAGTCTTGACCCTGTGCCTCATGGGAACAGTCCAGCCCGAACTGCCAAGCCATGTCTTCCCTGGACCGGAAACAAGCATCCTGGGACCGGTTTCGGGCTAACAGCCCTCATCAGCCAGGCTAGCTTGAATCCAGTGGCAAAGTGAGCAAGGGACCCACGTCTGGGCATACCCAGCCCAGATCTCTGAACTGGGGTGAATGTATGAGATTGTTCTGCATTCTGTCCATCAATTGTTCTTTTTGCATTTGTCACCCCGAGTGGGATGGGTAGTCCCAGACGTGGGTCCCGTGCTCTCCATGCCACTGGAGTCAAGCTATCCTGGCTGATGAGGGCTGAAAGCCTGAAACCGGTCCTAGGATGCTTGTTTCCAGTCCAGGGAGGACCTGGCCTGGTAGTTCGGGCTGGAATGTCCCCATTGGGCGCAGGATCAAGACTGATTTGCATATGGCTGGGTCCAAACTGGAATGGCATGGTGAGCAAAAAAACGATGGATTTAGGCCCAGATCTCTGTACTGGGGTGAATGTATGACATTGTTCTGCATTCTGTCCATCAATCGTTCTTTTTGCATTTGTCACCCCGAGTGGGACGGGTATGCCCAGACGTGGGTCCCGTGCTCTCCATGCCACTGGAGTCAAGCTATCCTGGCTGATGAGGGCTGAAAGCCTGAAACCTGTTCTAGGATGCTTGTTTCCAGTCCAGGGAGGACCTGGCCTGGCAGTTCGGGCTGGACTGTTCCCATTGGGCGCAGGATGAAGACTGATTTGCATATGGCTGGGTCCAAACTGGAATGGCATGGTGAGCAAAAAAACAATGGATTTAGGCCCAGATCTCTGTACTGGGGCGAATGTATGGCATTGTTCTGCATTCTGTCCATCAATTGTTCTTTTTACATCCTCAGGACTGTCTTCAGAGTACACGAGCCATACCAGGATGTACTTCAATGACAATTGTTCATAACTGTTGTCGGTGACGGTAGATATGCCTATGGCTCCTATCCCGGGCTCCTCATACCACAGCTCAATGCATGATCGTACAGTGCAGCACGCAGGCGTATATGGTCAGACACAGAGAGCACATTTAGACTCCTCCTGACGTAGGCCGCTAAGATGGCCTGCATGATCATTGCCTCCTGAAGAGGACTTCCCATAGTACCACACGATGACAACTTGGATGATGAAGAAAAACCCCCACCTCAAACCCTCGAACCTCCGACTAGCAACGGCTGCTCGGAGAAGGGCACACAGGACAGATATCACAACCAAAGACTTCTTAGGGAAGTGCAGGTTATATGAAACCAAGACGTAATGAGACATGGTCACTGTTTGTATGAAAAATAACATTTACAAATGCGAAAGAATAACACTCAAATTTCCATGCTCTGGGAATCCAAAGCACTAACATAGCATAGCAGAGCGTCAATAGCTCTGACTTCACTTTTTCTTCCTCCTTCTGTTGACAGCTGGCCTTTCTGTGGTGGACTGTGCCTTTCTGTGGTGGACTATGCCTTTCTGTGGTGCCTTTCTGTGGTGGACTGCCTTTCTGTGGTGGACTATGCCTTTCTGTAGTGGACTGTGCCTTTCTGTGGTGCCTTTCTGTGGTGGACTGTGCCTTTCTGTGGTGCCTTTCTGTGGTGAACTGTGCCTTTCTGTGGTGTTTTTCTGTGGTGGACTGTGCCTTTCTGTGGTGCCTTTCTGTGGTGGACTGTGCCTTTCTGTGGTGGTCTGTGTCTTTCTGTGGTGGTCTGTGTCTTTCTGTGGTGGACTGTGACTTTCTGTGGTGGACTGTGCCTTTCTGTGGTGGACTGTGCACTTCTGTGGTGCCTTTCTGTGCTGGACTGTGCCCTTCAGTGGTGGACTGTGCCCTTCAGTGGTGGACTGTGCCTTTCTGTGGTGGACTGTTCCTTTCTGTGGTGGACTGTGCCTTTCTGTAGTGGACTGTGCCCTTCTGTGGTGGACTGCGCCCTTCAGTGGTGCCTTTCTGTGGTGGACTGCTCCCTTCTGTGGTGCCTTTCTGTGGTGGACTGCGCCCTTCTGTGGTGCCTTTCTGTGGTGGACTGCGCCCTTCTGTGGTGCCTTTCTGCGGTGGACTATGCACCTCTTCTGCCTCTCCACTGGGACTCTTGGTCCCGCGTCCTGTTGTTTGAATGTTATCGACTGACAAACTGCTCAGGCTCGATGCCTCCTCACTCTTCGTTGCAGGCTTATGTTGGTCACAAGCACATGCATGCACGGCCTCAAACACATCTGGGGCTGAAATGACCTGAGCCAGGTCCCTTGCCACATCCCAGCATCTGTAGGCCATCTCCACCTGCATGTGTGCAGTATTTCTTGAAAGAACAGTCACAGTTGCCATACTCTCTATTGACCTAATATATCTTGAATGTGCTGTTGTTGGTGGGTGTTTGTGGTGCTCTCATGTAGAGCCCCACAGGGTGCATACACTGGCACCATCAGAGAGTCCATATTCGTGCTTATGCTTGGAAGCCGTGGGTGATAACGGGGACCACCAAATTCTCTACCTAGCACCTTTTTTGTATTTCATGGTGCCGAATCATCAACATATCTTCCTCGAGACCCTGACCTCTCCACTGGTAGGGTCACTGCCCTCCTGTCGCTTGCACAACACTTTCCCGTGGCCGCTCTACAGAGCCTTCGTGACCATGGCAGTGTTATGTGAGCCCCCGCAGTGGGCTGTGGGTGGCGTTCTCTGTTTGGTCCTGCAGGTTCTGTTGGAGTATGCCTGTGATGGACCTTTTAGCCATAGTCTGTGTGGTGCAGGTCGTGGTAGGCAGTGGTTTACCCTTTTCTTTTTTTCAAACATTTCTTTATTTTCCAAAGACGTGCTAATAGTAGCATTAGACATCTAAAGCTTCACTAAAATAAAATAATTAACACATAAGAAACCAACCTCCTTTAATCCAGCACCCCCCTCTTAACAGCGCTGTACTGAAATTCATAAATGAAGTTGTTTCCAGGAAGTTACCCCCAAAAGGGTCCTTAGTGTGAGATGTACAGGGCTGATCTCCCTTAAGTTTATCCCATCCCCATCCCTTCATCCCTTGGGGAGCCGAAATCTCAAGAATCTCAACGTGATAGGGCACCTCAAGTCCTGGGACTCCTCCATCAGGTGACCTATTAGGGGATGCCATGTTCCATCAAACTTTGTGCATTCATCTCGCATATCTTATGTAAGTCTTGCCATTGCCAGGAGGTCCCACACCGGCGGGTCCAAGTCACCAAATTGGGTGGACACTTATCTTTCCAGCGTACCCCAATTTCCTGTTTTACCGCAAGTAGCAGATGAAATATCAGCATCCAAACAGCTTTCCTCAGGTGCTTTAAATTTTTGGGGCACAGTCTCAGTGTTGTCCCAGCTGGATTCATTTGCATAGGCAGGCCCATCACCTTTTTTATATGACTAAGGACTTCCTTCCAAAATAAAGTCAAAACTGGACATGGCCACCAAATTTGTAACATAGAAAACTGCCACTGTCCCTTATGCTTAAAACTGCCATTTAAAAATGATTCATCTTCCGAAATTCCTTTATGTTCTACAAAACACCCCATTTGAGGTCTCTGATGGGTTCTTCCAGGCAGTCGCAGATGTAATGCAAGGCCTATTGTGGGAGGGTGGGACACCGTCGATTGCCTGGACGTCCCTTACCAGAACGCACCCTCCCTGACTTACACCTAAATTGCTGGGCGACACAACTGCAAGTAATCAATGACTGGGTCTTCTCCTCTCAACAGGAACCCTCCGTGATGGCTGATAGCTGGTCCATGGAACCAGAGGGATACATTTGATGATTACATGGGGAAGAGGGATCACACCGATATTGACCCCTACGGCCGTGGTGGTTAAGATATGGCAAAAAGCGGCCAAGGCCCTGGACTGTAAGGGCAAACTGATGCTAGAAACCATGGGACTCTGAGGTGCTGAAGGCACTACGAAACATTCAGGGCCACGGAAAATGGGATGTGCTGGGAATCTCTAAGGTTGCCGACATCTGGCGATGGAATGAGATAATACCTTTCGCTGAATTGCAGGAGCAACACGAGTTGTCTGGCAGTCAGTAACTTTGTTACTGGCAACCAAGATACCTCCTGCAAAACCACATAGAAACCCTGCAAGATGCCCCATACGTGATGCCCCTGGAGTATAGGGTTTTGGGAGTTCCCCTGACCAGCCACGCAGTGTCCCACCTATACTCTACCCTCCTACACAACAGTCTTCTCTTCTTAGACAGCCTTAGGGATGGATGGAAGAGGGACCTAGGGAGACTTGAGGACGACGATTGGGGGGATGGCTTTCCTTTGCCCACGGGAGATAGTTATAAGGGCCAGATTCAAGTTAATCCAATTGAAATTACTCCACAGAGCTTCCTTCATGAGGACTAGATCGTCCCACATGGGAAGGACCGATGCAGACCTCTGCTTAAGGAGTTGCAGACAGAAAGGCACACTGGTACACACCATTTGAGGTTGCCCCATGATCCAGGAATACTGGGGAAAGTTGGCTGAAGGCTGTCAGTAGTCCTGGAATTTACAATAGAACTCACTCCTCAGTTGATAACCATGGGCATACGGGGGGAACAAACCTTGGACTGCGTACACCCTTCCTGTTTTGAAATACTGCCCTGATGGTGGCGAGACTTGGTGCAATCTGACTTTGGCGTCAATATAAGAGCCCGACTCTACATGCCTGGAATCCAACTTGGACTGGGGCAAGAGGGCCGAAAAGCTAGTGCACAAGGTACGGGGCTGGCATAGGAATTTTGAGACAAGATGGGGCCCATGGAGGAGCGCCGAAGGAACTGACTCCTAGTGGGAGGCACGAGCAGGAATCCTGGGTGGGGGGAAGCAGCAGGTTGCTCCACTGCTGAACAGGGAAACGTCATTGCATGTTTATAAGTGTATGAAGGGTTCACTCCTAAGCCCACTGGGCAAAGGAAGGTGTTTCTGCTAGCATTACTTCTGTAACCTGACCAGTATGCCTCACAACTTTATTTGCAGTTTGGTGGCCGCTTTACCACCTGTTTGAAAATCAATGAAAAAGTTTATAAAACAAATGTTTAACGTAGAACCCTGACTGTGTTTACCATCTGTATGAGAATAGGTACACTTCAGTTTGTGTGGGGGTGATGTACCAATCATACAGGATTTTATAACAGGTCTTTCTCCCGGGACACTCCGAATCATTCTTGAGATATCTCTCCATAGCCTAGCCCATGCAGCTTCAATGACCACTGTGTCTAACGTATCCTCACACTCTTGCATGTAGGACCATCTGTATGTGGGTGGCCTACGCATCAGTGTTTTGTAGATGGCTGAAATGAGGCACTTGATCGACTCGTATGCAGGAAAGAATTTTTCGGCTAGAGTGAGCTCTCCAGTGGCTTCTTCTTTGTTACTAGGCTGCATGACCCATTGCATAAAGTGGAAATAACTGAGCCTATCCGCTTTGTTTAATTTATAGTCGTCTTACAATGGTTGAACGTTTCGATTGTCTTCTTCTGAAACAGGTTCCGTAACATGGTACAATCTCCTTCCATGATGTTGTGAAACGTGGCTTGTCTAAAGTAGGTGTAAAGTTAGGATTCATAAAGA
The DNA here is from genome assembly GCA_963921515.1 of Calotriton arnoldi. Classification (NCBI taxonomy): domain Eukaryota; kingdom Metazoa; phylum Chordata; class Amphibia; order Caudata; family Salamandridae; genus Calotriton; species Calotriton arnoldi. The sequence continues at coordinate 3,822,807 of CAWUFW010000015.1, forward strand.
GTAGAGTGAAAGGAGACGAGAATGATGTCACCTGTGTAGTTCACGTGCATGAGTCCCACACCTCCATCAACGGACGCATACGTTTAGAGACATAGGCTACTCTGGTCCTGGTGTGCCTGGGGAGCCAAAGAATGTCCCACATAGACCCTTCCAGAAGGCTCTTTCCCATGATGGGTCATTGCTTCTCGGTCTCTTAAAGAGACCATTCAAAGGAGATCTTCAGCAAGGCTGCTGCATGATAAGCCTTTAGGTAGGAACTCCCAGCCTCCCTGGTACTTCGTAGAATCTTCCTGTTTAATCTGTGTTTGCTGTTCTGACAAAAAACTGTAGTTGAGTAAGCTCGGGGGGGGGGGCTAGAGATACTGGCAGTGCTTGAAAGAGGTATAATAGGCGTGGGAAGATATTCATCTTGAGTGTCGCCATTCTTCCCAACCAGGAGGGCCCCCGCGCATCATATCTGCCTTTAGTTTCCTAATCAGAAGTGGATGCTTGGCTCAGTAGAAATCACCCAATGTGGGATTCAGATGAATTCCCAGATATTTAAACAATTTCTTGCCCCACTTCAAGGAAGAGGTTTACTCTGTTCTTTAGTTTGTGTGTCTTGCATCCATTACCCAACATCCCCTGCTTCCTCATGCTGCATTCCCATATCCCTGGGTAAGGGAGTGTTTTGGTGTAACATGGAAGTGGTATGCTGAAGCGGATGGTGCATTATTGCATTATTGTTCTAAGGGATTGCCATGGTGATGGCATGGTATAGAATGGAGTGCTTCGTTTGGATGCATGCAATGGTGTAGGCGTATCATGACTGAAAAGTACTGCCATAGTTGTAAGATTTATTCCTGCCTCAAGAACACTGACATCTGCACAAAATGGTAAAAAACAAACGCCCATCTAATATATAATACTGTGCTAAATAGCACCTCTGATCAAATCGGTCACATCTAAGCAATTTATGAAGTGAAAATCGAATCAAATTATCTAAGATGGGTAACTATACCAGTACAACCCAGATTTTATCATCCCTGCGTAAATACTATCTAGCAACAAAACCCTTCTTTAGTTTTTATTTTGAAATTTATGACAGATTCAAAACCAGCATTATGTGATAAAAATAGTATTTTGTTTAGCTAGGTTTACATGATCAGGTAGGGGGGTTGAGGCACCCTCTTTTCCAAATGATTTCCAATACCCTGAACTGAGCCGTAACACAATGGGCGCAGCAATTCCTCATATGGAATAATGCAAAGGACATGTGACAATGGCAGTTAGTAACTGGATCATCTTAAAATGGCCGCCGTCTGGTTTTGTTTACTCCATATTTCCCAAACTTCCGATTTAATTGAACTTTGCTGTTTGTCAGATCTCTTTAAATGTAACTTTTTCTGAAGTGAGCTAGAGGTCACTTTTATAAATTGCACCGACCAACAGCTCTTGTGTCACCTCCTCATGCTAGGATTTTTGTGTTCAATGCCTCAGCCTGCAGTATATTTAATTCTGATGCTGCATGGTGTATAAGCCCAACAACTGCCAGCACAGAACCCCAGATTTTTCACAGACTGTGCCCTTGAGTGCAGGAAAAAGATCACTTGGTAATGCTTCTATTTGGGATGCTACCACCAAAATCTCAGTCTCGGGAGGGTTCATTAGGTCGCCGCGTACCAGACAGCACAGCTGTCTGGCTATGCGAAAGACATCTTGGGCACTTTCAAAAAGTTGACCTGGGAATGCATTCCGCTTGTGGATTGCTATTGGCTTTGTGGTTGGTAACTCACGTTTTCTGCCTTTCCGTTTGCTGGCTTTACTTGCTTTAGGCTGTGCAGTTTGAGTTCGTACCTCCCCATGCAAAAGCCGTATTTACAGTATTCTTTCACAAACTCGTTTTCTGTAATAAACAGGCCTTTAAATAATGTTCTTAACTCATCACATTTGCTGCCGGGTGTTTATTTTGCTTTCGGCTGAATTCAAAGTGAGGGCATTTATAGGAAAGAGGACTGCAGCATACTTTCTCCATTGAGTCTGCTTGTGCCCTTTTTAGGCCTAGCCTAGAGGCAGTGTGCATGCACTGCTCTGGGAGGTATGCTGTAATGTCTCTGGGAAGTTAGAGGACACCCACCACATGCCCACCGCTTGTGATTGGTTACTTAGTCCTCCTTTCTAAATGCCATAGTTTTGGTTTGTGGATAGAGTACATTTGGCCCTCTTTGTGGCTGTTTTGTTTCCACCCTGGCATTTGCCCTTGGTGCATGCATCCTTTTGATACGGGCCATATGTTTTGGTACCTGCACTACTTTTTCTTTTGCCTCAGCTTGTTTTTTAATTTCCTGTTGTGTTTTACTTTGCTCCCGCCCCCCCTCCTGTTGTCCGTGTTCACCATGCTCCCGCCCCCTCCCGTTGTCCGCATTCCCTTTGTTCCTGCCACCCTCCCGTTGTCCGCATTCCCTTTGCTCCCGCCCCCCTCCCGTTGTCCGTGTGAAACATGATCCCGCCCCCTCCCGTCGTCCGCATTCCTCTTGTCCCCGCCCCCTCCCATTGTCCGTGTTCAACATGATCCCGCCCCCTCCCGTCGTCCGCATTCCTCTTGTCCCCGCCCCCTCCCATTGTCCGTGTTCAACATGCTCCCGCACCCCTCCCGTTGTCCATGTTGTTTTTTTTTCCCACCCCCCTCCCGCCATACTTTTGGTTGTTCCTTTATTCTCGTTCCTTTTAACAGTAACGGCACAGACAAGTCAAACCTCCCAATTTTGAAAACATTTCCCGAAACGTTGATTTGCTCAAATCAGAATGAAAGTCAAATCGGAAATAATGGAAGATAAACACAACTTTTTGTGTAAACATCCTTACGGTACTTCTTATGACTATGATACAGGTTAACGTCATTCCGAGGATGTAAAATGAAAAAATCTTGAAGGCATTTTACAAAGTTGCATAGTTTATTATGGCCTTGCAAAAGAACATGTCACACAAGATTAATCCAACAACATCGGAAGAAAACAGCAGTATATAAATCCAGGTCCTGTCCTGTTGTGCAGATTGGAAAAACAGTCCAGTTTTCCCAGGCCCAGCAAAACACGAAGAGACTCTGACACCTGAACAAACACTGCTGCAATTAATGTAAATGTGAGCTAGGGGGAGGAGTCAACGATGCATCACGACGTTGGCATTATTAGTTGTTCAGCTCGACTTCCTACAATTGATTTCTTTATAAAAACCATTTCATAAGCACAAGTGATCCATTCACTTAAAAGCAAGGATTTACCATATCGGATGGACAAGGATATCGAGCCTGGGGCTGGACAAAGGCCTTCTTTGAGGGTTCATAGCCCTCAAAAGAGTTGCTTACTGCCTCCTCAGCAGAACCAGAACTGCATTAAAGTTCTGTGCTTTCTAGGACTGACGTGTAGGTTAAAGTCATTCCACGTTAGAGCTCCACAGAAGATTTGGAGAGGATTTGCTCACACTTTACTACTTTTGCTCCGGCCCCCCCTACCGTTGCCCATGTTCAACATGCTCCCGTCACCTCCCGTTGTCCATGTTGTTTTTCTTCCTGCCCCCCTTCCGCTGTGCTCGTTGTTGTACTTTTTCTGTGGGTCTCCATGCTGCATTGTTGATCATAGCCCACGGAGGGCCGGTCGCAAGCGGGTGCTCCACAGGTGCCGAGACCTGCTCGGAGGAGGCGCCGAGCCTGCTGCTCTCACCCTCTCTGCTTCACTTGCGGCGCCCCATGAGGTACCCCCCAAAACCCCCACGGCACGCCACTGTTTGTGTTTAAATGCTGAACAGAGTCCGCGAAAAGCATTGGCAAAGGAAAAACGCAAGACCTATTGGCTTTGCCAATGCTTGTTTATTTTATTTTAGACATAGCTATCCCAAAAGGTATCTTGTTCTTCAGCTGCACAAAACATTTACATGTTTTTTGCAAAATTCCTCTTTTTAGTGAGTCCATTTATTTTGTGAAACTGCCTTTATAGAAATAAAGTATGAAACCTTTCAGTCTCAGTGTCAGCCTAGCATATGGCGATCTTGGGCAATTTACACTGTTTATGGCCCATTCACTGTCAAGCACAGGATAAGATCTTTCAACAGGAAAGAGCCACCCACATTGTAACACAATTTAATAATGCTTGGTTTTCAATATGATGTGTAAAGCATATGCTTTATTTATGACATCTGTGGCAACTCGTTTTGGAGGGCTGGATAAATTTAAAGGCACCTTTTGTGTTTGTTTACCTACACAATAATTATGTATTCAGTCTGCATCTGTGCCTTTTTCAGAACACATATATTACTGGATATAAACGATTTCCTTCTTTGTTCTTGCAGGCACTACAGTCATGATTTCAATGGTACAGCAGGTGCAGTGGCACAGGGGCCAGAAGGTCAGGGAAGAACACCAAACACTGATTATTGCTTTATTTTACTACTAACCAAGGGGTCACGAGTGCAGTTACCTTGCAGGCACTAAGGTCATGATTTGAATGGTGCAGCAGGTGCAGTTGGCACAGGAGCCAAAATGTCTAGGAAACACACTGAACACCGATTATTGCTATATTGTATTACTAAACAAGCAGTCAGGAGTGCTTTTTTGGTTCTTTTGTAACAATTGCACCCAAAGTGCCTAAAGCATCACTCTAATTAAAGCTGTAACTTAGTGGACGTTTCTGTTTTCCATACATCTTTTTTTTCTTTTAAACTGTTTTTATTAACACACAATTGCCAGCATTTATGACACATGCATTACATGTGTTTTCCATACAGCTTATGTTACATTCAGCGCATTTATATGGTACATTTTCACAATTTTTTGTATGGTTTTAAAATGCATTTGAATCTGAAAACACTAACACCTTGGCAAGGGCATTCTCCATTCTATAACATTAGCAATTTAGCCATTGTTAACGAAAATGGCATTCCATCACAAGCATTGGCAAAGTCTATAGGTCTCACCTATGCAAGATCTATTGGCTGTGCCAATGTTTTTTTAGCCATATAATACAGCAGTGCTAGCTGCAGTGCAGCATAACTGAAAATAAAAAAAGCGCTATAATGCAGACAACGCTGGATGTGTCATACAGCTATTTAGGTTGAGCCTGGGCAGCCCATTCGCTGCTCTGCGAGGCATGCTGTATTCAGGTATGCACTTGAAGCTCCGCCCACTGTCCGCCCATATTTTTTATTGACTTGTGTCATTGTCCTTTGTAAACTGTGGCTTTTCATTGGTTGATAGACTTAGTAGTCCCTCTTTAGTACCGCCTTGTCTCATCTGGTCTGACGCCTGGGGGTAATTCTAAGGTAAGGAATCTATAACTAATATATGTCTCTTTGTGCCACCAGGTTGCTAAACGTTTTTAGGTCTCGCAGACCTAGCGCTGGAGCGCGCATGCGCTCCTCGCTCTGCGAGGCTTATTGTGATCGAGATGATTTCGGAAGGGGACTTGAAGCCACGCCCATCTTTTTGATTGGCTGGCGTCACCGTTTATGCTAAACACTGGCTCGTAATTGGAAATCATTGTTATTTGTTACCGCCCTGTCGCCTTTTTCGCCAGCCCATCCGGACTGGATCGGGTACTGGCGGCGTTATACTGTCTCCTTTGTTTAGTGGTGTAAGCACTTTTTTTCCCATTAAGGGCTTTGGCAATAGCGGCGCGTGTTAGTTTTTGCATCGCGCTTTCACTTAAAGTGAAAGCGCGATGCAAATATAGACAAGCGGCTGCCTTTGCGCAATGGCGACAGCTTGTTATCCCCGGTCTTTTACCCACATCCCAACACCCAGTGACCCTGACTTCATTGCACTCCGTTTCGTTTCCTGGTTCTTTCTGCTTAACCTGTATAATTCAATACAGGCTGTATTGTACCGTAGGATTACAATTACGATAGTATGCTAATGTTGGAAACGCCCGTTAGTCGTCGTTACCTCTGTGGGTGTGGTAGTGCTGACACTCCTTTTTACCAGGAAGAGAGACACCTTACATCTGAATCGCCACTGCGCTCCTTGCAGCTTTCAAGGGAAGAGTAAGGCGCAAGACTCCTACGTTTTTCAGAGCCGTTTTTCATTTAGTACATTTTTTGCCCTAAGTTAAATGTCAGCAGCTGACAACGACAGCATGTATTCACGGCTAAAAAACCAAGACCAGCCTTGGTTTTAGGAAGCGGTTGTAGCTAGTGGATCCTCACATCTTGCGCCTACCTGAAAAAACATTCAGCAGCAATAGTCCTCTTCCGTCCCTCAGCCTGCATCGCGTCACTTCAGCCATTCCAAACCGCACAGTGACAGGCAGGCCCCGCTATGTTAATCTAAAAAACCAGCCAGTGCTCACCACCACCCTGCTGCATTGAGTTACCAGCAGGCCCCACCTAAAGATGTACAGGTGAAGATTACCAGTGCGCATGTATGCCATGGATTGCCACCGTACCATCAAAAAACGTGTAAGCCACCAAACCCTTACAAAACATGGACGCCAAAACCCTTCACAGAGCATGAGACTGTATCGCAGAGCATGCATGTCACAGCACCCCATACATGCAAACCTTTTGAGAAAAAAAGAGTAGATTTTAGGCTGGAGACACCTAAAATAAAGCTATTTTGAGCTTTAAAAATCGGGAATCTCCCACGCGAATCGGGCTTTTTGTTGGCATGTATGTATTACTTCCATTGTGCATCTATGTACCTTCCATGTACTTGGATCTGTGTCTCTGTTACTTTTCTCCTGAAAAAGCATATCCAATGCACTACCCTATTTCTCATCCTGTGCCTCTATCAATATCTTTAATCTACATATACTTACCTCCTTTGTGTATGATATACTTTCAATGTACTTATGGATCTATATATTTATCACTTTCTTCTAATTTAGCATTTCCAAGGCACTACCCTATTTCTCAGCCTATACTTCTCTCAATATATCTTCTAGCCCAACCTTCTGACTCATCTCAAACTTCCTTCTACTACTCTTTCCAATGCACTACCCTATCTCTCATCCTATACATTTATCAATATATCCTCTACATCCACACTCTCATTTATCCCAAACCCCATACCACTACTATGATCCCCAAAATAACCCTTTCTAGACTCTCTCCTACTCTACCCCTCCTTGCATCATCTGACACCTCTTTTACTATACTGATCCCCTAAAACAAACCTTTCTAAACTCTTCCCTCTGACTCCTCCCCTCCAAAACTCCCTTTTACTCATCCAAAAGCCTCCTCCTACTGCTAAGACCTAAAAAAAAAAATCCTTCACTCTTTTATCCCTCCACTATCCTTTTCAATCAAAATTAACAGACTAACATGTTCACTTCTCAAATTCCATATTCAACTATACTAATTCACCACTAATCCTTTATGGGTTCCAGAGTAGCGTGCTACTCGCCAATAAAGCGTCTCAACACCCCATCAGGGTTACAAGCGCTATATAAATGCAAACCTTTTCCCTTTTCTACCCTCCCCAACCCTTCTCAATCCAAATAACTGACTAACATATCCACCACTAAAATTACTTTCATGTTTCACCATACTAATTCAACACTAATACTTATGGGTTCCAGAGTAGCGTGCTACTTGCGCTTCAAAACCCCATCAGGGGTAGCAAGCGCTATATAAATACAAACCTCTTTCCCTCTTCTATCCCGCCACCTACCCTTCTCTACCCAAATAACTGAATAACATATCCACTACTCAAATTACTTCATATTTTACTATACTAATTTTCAACACTAATCCTTAATGGGTTCCGGAGTGGCGTGCTACTCGCCAGAAAAGCGCTTCAACACCCATCAGGGGTAACAAGTGCTATATGAATGCGAACCTTTCTTCCCTTTTTATCCCTCCGTTATCCTTCTCACTCCAAATAACTGACTAATATCACCACTGAAATTACTTTCATATTTCACCATATTAATTCACCACTAATCCTTTATGGGCTTCCGGAGTAGCGTGCTTCAACACCCCATCAGGGGTAACAAGCTCTATATAAATACAAACCTTTTTTCCTCCTCTATCCTTCTGCTATCATTCCAAATCCAAATAACTGACTAACCTATCCACCACTTAAAATGTACTTGCATGTTTCACTATACTAATTCAACACTAATCCTCTATGGGTCCCGGAGTAGCGTGCTACTCGCCGAAAAAGCGCTTCGACGCCTCGTCAGGGGTAGTAAGCGCTATATAAATGCAATTACAATACAATACAATCTTGTAACCTTCAATAAGGAGGCACCCTCTTACGTGTGTTGTTACTCGGTAGGCTTTAATTACAGCCTCCGAGCACTATTTCGTTAAATAGTTTTCACCTGCCTGCTGCTGTAGGCAAGACACGCTCCCTCCTAACGCTTTATATATTTTTTTATAGCATGGCACGCCACAGTGGCGGCCACGCTTTTGTTTTATTAGACTTTTTTTGTAATGTGCACGCGTGTGTTATATTCTATTTGCAAAGAACTAACATCACATCACTTTTGTTTGTTTTGTTTAGAAGCGCCCTATGACGCGCTTTTACGTTAAAAGAGGCCGCGCCCTTTTCTTTAGACGAGCCGCATCTAAAGAAAGGTCCGCGGCTGCTATTAAAGTAGAACCGCGGCATAGGGCGCTTTTACAAAGAAAACATTTGTTTACCAACTTAACAAACAAATGCTTTTTTTAGTTGTAAAAACGCCCCATACCACGCTTTCATTTTAATGGTGGTCGCGGACCTTTCTTTAGACGCGGCTCGTCTAAAGAAAGGGGCGCAGCCTCCATTAACGTGAAAGCGCGGCATGGGGAGCTTTTACAATAAACAGTATTTGCCATGCAAGAGATTTCGCATTTGCGAGAGTTTAAGCTATTGTCATTTACAATGCCAATAGCTCAAACTCTCATAAATGCGAGACCTTTTGCATTGTAAATGCTTGTTTGCATTACTTCCGGCCATTTCCAACATAGCTAAAAAACATTAACAAAGCCAATAAATCTCACATAGGCAAGAAAACTCCAGTCAATTTTAATAAGGCCTGGTGTAAAATACTGACCAGCCATTTTTATTCATGGAATAGTTTGGCTTGCAATGATAAAATTCAGTTCCAAGACATGTAACGAGTTTGGCAGGGAGGAATGTGCTAAAGTTTTTGAAGCATTGGAGAAAGTGCCCAACAGTGTGTAATTCCAAAAATCACCCAGGGGCCGACTTTCCTTTCTGATGTTTCCACACACTTTTCTTCTCCCTGGAAAGTCAAGCAGAGATAGACAATTTGGAAGTGACATCCAAAATGGCAAAAAGGTGGGAAAGTTGTGAATTGTCTCAAATCTGCTGTGGAACCATGAAATCTGAACTTTCCATAGAAAATCTGCACCACGGGTTTGGCCTGTCTCTCGTTACACCTGGCTATATGCCTGTACCCTACTGGAAGCTTCACCTCTCACAGAATAAGCCTTCGAAGGATGCCCCTTTGCACTGGTGTACAATGTTTAACAGACGGACGAGTGATGCAGCGCGTACAATAAAACTATTCTCCTCCTAGGTCACTTATCGGTCATCCAGGGGCAAACTATATTTTCTCACATCCACATGACGATGGGGCCCATAAACATCGCCTATCACACACACACACACACACCTGGATTTCCTTTATACCTTTACGAAATTCTGTACTCCTAGGAGAAACATGAGAATTAAATGGAAAACACCATTTATGTACCGCTGGAAGGAGCCGGGATATCTTATTACCTTAACCTATTGCTTTCTTTTAGTTATTTCTTAAGATATTCCTGCTCATTGTTTTGTCGATGAATCATTCATGTAAGAAATTAGTTCATAGTGATTAAGACCAGCTAAACCACAATAACTAATTACTAGTGTCACAATCATTTAGTAAAATAACCACTGAGTCGTTTGATTTAAGAATCTTAAATTTTATATAATTTTAAAAGCATGAGAAAGAATTTAGACTTTTTATTCAATTATTCATTCATTGTTAATTCAAATATTTATTACGCAAAATCAATTTTATTGCAGAAAGGAAATTTTATCATGAAGCAAAACCCTAATTACCTGCCTATCTTCCCTAATTTAGCCTAAGGATTTCTAACCTAAGCTTATGAATTAAAAATATCTTGATTCTCATACTCAACTGGAAAAATAAGACAGCAACAGAAACTTCAGCTCGTCAGCATCAGCTACCTGCAACCCGTCTCATCTAACAGTCTTTCAGCATCTCCCGCTCAGTAAATGGATCGATCTGGACCACCAAGCACTGGAAGCCACCAACACCAACACCGACTCTGACTGCGACTCTCCAACTCCGACTGTGACTGTGACCCCCTCCCACTAAGAGTAGGCCCTCTTATACCCTAATTCTAACTTTGCTAACTAATTGTTGCAACATTAATAACACGCTTTTCTTTCATTGGTCCATTCATTTCATCTATTCATTCTTTAATCAAGTTCTCTCGGATCCAACTGGTCCTTGGAATGTATATGATCATTTCCTTTCTCACAGTTCAAGACATGTTTCCATCCGCTTCGATCAGTACATTTGTAACTTCTTTCGATACATTCGAGAACTCTGCAGGCATTGTCCTTTCTCTTAAAATGGTTTCCCACGGTTCCTTGCTGATCACCACGGCACACTATCAGTTCAATTAGGTCACATCAGCCTTGACCATTCTCGCATCCTAGCCTCTCAGCAACATCACGAGGTTAGCTTTTCTCCAACTTTTTCTCCCTTGTCACGTGTTTCCCCGCACATGCGCACTTCATTAACCGGCAGCCATTTTATATCGCCACTCGTTTATACTTAGAAGCACTATTTTGAAATAAACAAAACATAATTAAAATAGAGAAACATAGCCTTTTCGTTTCCCTCCCGTCATCTACGTACCCCAATTAGTTATTACCTAGCAGAAAGCAACATTTAAGCTGTTCCTTACTTACCATCACTATTGTTTTTGCAACGACACGTTTATATTCTATGAAGCACAAATCATGCATTTATTATAAAATTAGTACGCAATTATTTTTATGTTATAATTAGACACACAGACATTCGTTAATAGATTATTCAGCACATATACTTGCGTATTAGCCTTCCTCCACGTACAGTGTTGATTAATACGTTTAAACGAACATTTTATTAATTATTTATAAAATTTGTTAGGGGTTAAACATTTTTATTTTCTCTGCTCCATCAACTCCCCCCTTTGGTGATTTTTAAATCACCACATAAAACCCAAGTTATACTTCTTTTTCAGGCAGCATATGTCTTTCATCCTTTTGCTTTTTGTTAGTTACACATCTGTTTCCCTTTCATCTTGTCTTCTTGTCTCCTTATACATGCTTTCTTTCATTTTCTCTAACTCAATTTCACCCATTTCTCTCTCTCTCTCTTTCATTATTCTGTTATTTCTTTTTATCTTATTTTGTCTTATTTTTCTTTTTATACACGTTATTACAATTTTCAACACCATGGCTAACAATATTACTACAGTTGCTATTATTATAACTTTCCCTATCATTAGTCTACTCATTCTGGTTAACCAATTTGCTACGGAAGAAAACCCTCTACCAAGTTTTCCCAAGACACTTTCAACCTCCAGTGGAACTAGTTCTTTGTGCAAATTTGTAATATTTGTAATATACTTCTGTATATTTTCACTTTTATCAGGAATGTAAGTGCAACAATGTTGGACTTTCAGCATTCCACAGACTCCACCCTCTTTTGCCAAAAGAATATCAAGGGCAAGCCGATTTTGCATCACCATAGCTCTCATGGCAACCATTTCGGTATTTACCATCAAGAACCCTCCCGCAGTATCTGTAGACAAACGATCTACTACTGTGGATAACTTCCGAATTTTAAATGCATTCAAAGATATTCCCACTGCTGGTATTAATGCTCCAAAAATATCACCTACAATTTCTGAAAAACTTTCCCTCTTTCTACGTGTAAAGCTATTAATCATCTTGTATGTTCCTTTTTCTTCTCTGTCCATATGAAAGATTTTTGGAAAGACCAGGCCTACATAGCAAGTTCCATACCAATGGTCCGGTAACCTGTAATAAGCTCTATTCCCACAAATATAATAGATACCTGGAAATATTGGATCTTTTCCACCTTTGAATCCCCAACCTCCCAAAATTTGATAATTGTCATGGCAGATACTGGAACCTACAAAGTAATTGTCATAGACTGTCTTATTTCTCCTAATACACAACTTTCCTGTTTGCGGCCAATCTAATGTCATTGCTGCATTTATCTTTTTCCCTTCATGATTTCCTTCCTCAAACGTCCATAGATGTGTTCCTTCCTCTTTTATTGCTTCTTTTTGAAATTTCATTCTTCTTTCTTCAACCATTTCTAAAAATACCTTTTCTTCTTTCTTTAATTCACAGGTAAGGTTGTTATTAACTATTTCTTCTAAGGTTAATTTTCTATGTTCTAGAAAGAATTCTCCTAAAACTTTTGCTTGTTTTACTTTGTTAAGTTCTGGTACTACCGGAACGTTTGCAAAAATCTTATCTATATCAGTATAATAAGACTCTAATCTACCTGTTTTATAAAATAAACTTGCTATTACACTACAGGTTATTCCATAAGTTAGAGGTAGGTGATGATAAGTCACACCTTCTGACACTGATGCAGGCAACTGCATACAAACATAACAATCTCTCACATCCATTGTCTCTACATATTCGTACAACAATTTTGTAAAAACATTTTTAGAAAAGTCTGTTACTGACTTATCCTTATGTAATTCTGCACTACTTCTTAAAATAACTGGTTCTTTAATATTAGTTTCTTTTTCTGGTTTAGTATCATTCTTCGCTTCTATTACAGCTAAACTAATAGGAATTGTGATTGCTAAAACTATCCATACGGTCATTAATAAACCCGTACAAAAGCAGCACATTTTACACCATCTTTTTACAAACTCACATTTATCTCTTCTATCCCTAGTATTTTCCATTTTGCTTTTATCTTTTTGTTAAGTTTCAGAAAATTGTGTCACTACACCTCAGAAATGACTTAGATGCCACTCTGCTTTCAAAAAGTCTTTGCTTGGTACTTTCTTTTAATTCTCTCCAGAATTCTTTCGTTGTCACATCCGGTGATTTGTCATATCCAGTAAAATTGTCATGTCCGGCAGAAGCACTATAAGTCTTCACTTCAGGTTTGTTGCATCTCACCTTTACCCATTCGATTTCTTAGTCTCGGGTTCTCGTGAGTGTTTCCTTCTTCTTTGTAATCCGTCAGTGCGATATATAGCCACTCAGGTGACTTGTACTTTGCATTCACTTTCTTCGTTCTTTTAGACTTTTGCAGTCGTTTTCCACTTGGCTTTTCTTGTCCCTTTTGACTTGTTATTTCATTCACTTGTTCAGCACTTTTTTCTCCTGTTCTTATTATTCTATATCTCAATTTTCTTATATAGTTGCTGGGCCAATTATCTCCTTTTCTTGGCCTTTTGGCTTCACCTTCTTTTTCTTCTCTTTCTGATTTCCAATTTCTTTTTCTTGATTCAGTTTTTGTTTTCTCCTCTTCTCCACTCTCTTCAGATTCGGTTTCAACTTTTTCACTATTGTCTCTTATTTTGAAGCTTATGATCTCGTCGTCTCTTACTGGTGGATCTGTTTTCTCCTTCTTGTGTTCCCTTATTACTGTCCCTCCTCGGTGTTCTTCCGATTTGGTATTTTCCTCACTCTCTACTTCTAAATTTCCCTGTTCTTTTGTTTCGCTATCTGTCCCTATTGCTCCTCGGGGTTCTTCTCGATTCTCTAACTTTTTGTGTACTTCTTTCCCTACTTCGTCTATTAATATTATTTCTGAAGGATTTCCACCATAACTTGTACTTGGTTGCTCATCTAGATCATTTTCTTGTTCATTTTCTTCTCTAATTGGTTTATATCCCCAAGTTCTCCTTCGAAATTCTTCACAGTTTGCAACTGAATCATCAGATCCTGAACTTGTGTCAGATATTTCCAGATGTCGACTTACAGGTCGATCTTCAGGTTCTGGAATTTCTGAATTTCTTCCTTCTTCTTCTTCCTCCTCTTCTTCTCTAGAGGTGCTTGCAGTTGGGGTTTCCAGATGTCGACTTTCAGGTCGATCTTCAAGTTCTGGCACCCTTTCTCTTATTCCTGTTGTCCCAGTCGTTAAACTCTTATCCCACACTTCCAGACGTCGACTCACATGTCGATCAGTAGGTTCTTGAACTCTGATTGTGTGGCTGGCATGGACCCAGTTCTTCACTCCTGCACACTTGACTGCAGTCGTTGTCACTAGGATTACCTGTCGTGGCTCGTCCCAGCGAGGAACTAGACAGTTTCTTCTCCTGTGGATTTTTATGCGGACCCAGTCTCCTGGATTCAAGTCGTGGGCTGGTTTTCTTTCAAGAGTGGTCGCATCCGGTCCAACCTGATGAAACACAGAACGCACCACATCAGCCAGTCCCTTGCAATAATCCAGTACTAGATCATCAGTTATAGTCAATAACTTGTTGACAGGTACTTGTGCTTGTCTCATTGCTCGTCCCATGATCATCTCATGAGGACTAAGTCCAGTTTTCTTTTCAGGGATGCTTCTGATGGTCATCAGAACAAGGGGCAGTGCATCTGGCCATTTGAGTCCTGTAGCTTGACACATTTTTCCTAATCTGTTCTTAATTGTTCCATTAATTTGCTCTACTACCCCAGAAGCCTCTGGTCTGTATGCACAATGTAGTTTTTGTTTAATACTCAATGCTTCACAAATCAATTGGATCAACTCATTTTGAAAATGTGTTCCTCTATCTGTCTCAACCGTGACTGGAAAACCATACCTTGGAATGAACTCTCGCAGCATAAGTTTTGCTACCGTTGTTCCATCATTCCTTCTAGTGGGGTATGCCTCCACCCAACGAGAAAACAAACAGACGACCACTAGAACATATTTTAGTCTGTTACAAGGGGGCATTTCGATAAAGTCCAATTGCATTCTAGTGAACGGACCTCCTTCTCGTCCTATTGTTCCTAGACTCACTATTGTCTTTCTTCCTGGATTAAACTGCTGACAAATAAGACATCTTTGACAAAGACTTTCAGCTATCGCTCTGAATTTTGGGTTATACCAGGTTTGTCTGAAAAGTCTGATCATTGCATCTCTCCCAATATGAGCTTGTCCATGGTACATCCGTGCCATGTCTGCAATCATGCTATCAGGCATAACTGGTCTTTCATCTCTGTATACCCACACACCATTGTTTTCCTGTCTTCTACATCCTGCTTTTATCCAGTAATCTTTTTCCTCATCATTTGCAGCTTCCTGTAACTGTCTCACCTCATCCCATGTCTCGACAGTGTTAGTAAAAAGCAAAGGAGAAGAGATATGCTCCCTTTCTCTATTCTTATTTAGGGATACCATGTTCTCTGCACAATATCTGGCAATCTCGTCCGCATAATTATTTCCAACAGCTATGTAATCTTCGTTTTTCTTATGTGCCTTGCACTTCACTACAGCTATTTGTTTAGGCAGCTGTATCGCCTCAAGCAGTTTTTTAACAAAATCTCCATTTCTGATAGGTGTTCCTGCAGACGTCAAGAAACCTCTTTGTGACCAAATCTGACCGAAGTCATGCACAATACCGAAACCATACTGGCTATCGGTCACAATCGTAACTCGCACATTTCTTCCCAATTTACATGCTTGAATCAAAGCAATCAGTTCCGCAACTTGTGCAGACCTTATTCCTTTCAGACAAGACGCTTCCATCACAGTTGCCACTGTGCACACTGCG
This sequence comes from Calotriton arnoldi, assembly GCA_963921515.1. Taxonomy (NCBI): domain Eukaryota; kingdom Metazoa; phylum Chordata; class Amphibia; order Caudata; family Salamandridae; genus Calotriton; species Calotriton arnoldi. The sequence goes on from CAWUFW010000015.1 coordinate 3,838,554, forward strand.
TAAGCTGCGCTTAAAACTCCTTCTTTCGTTCTCAAACATGAGCCATCCACAAACATGACATAATCTGATTCCTTTAAAGGTTCATCTTTTATGTCAGCTCTTGGTTTTGTGCAATATTCCAGCACATTCAGACAATCATGATCTACTTCGTCTTGTTCAATTATACTCTCTTCATCTGGCAATGATGTTGAAGGATTCACATTCATGCATCTATCTATGGTCACATTTTCAGCACTCAAGATTACTTTTTCGTACTTAGTCAGCCGACTATGTGTCATGTACTGTGTTTTTGTTCTTGTCAAAAGAATTTCTACTGAATGGGGAACATATACTCTCAGTGGATACCCCATCACTATACCTTCACTTTGTTCCAGACTTACACAAGTAGCAGCAACTGCTTTCAGACATCCGGGCAACGCTTTCGCTATAGGATCTAAAACAGCTGAAAAATAAGCAATTGGTCTCTTCATTGTTCCATGTTTTTGTACCAGTACTGAAAACGCACATCCATCTCTTTCACTGCAGTACAATTCAAAGTCCTTCTCATAATCAGGCATGCCTAAAGCAGGGGCCTCACACAATTTCTTTTTCAACTCTTTGAAAGATTTCATTTCTTCGTTATTTAACTCAAAAGGGTCTCTTACATCTTTCTTGGTCAATTTTTGTAATGGTTTTGCAATCAAGGAGAAACCACTTATCCATTGTCGGCAATATCCAACCATTCCCAGAAACATTCTTACCTCTCTTTGCGTCATTGGTGCTCTCATTCCTTGAATCATTCTTACTCTTTCTGTCGCTATCTTTCGCACTCCTTTCTCAATTTTATGCCCTAAATATTGAACTTCTTTTTGGCAAAATTGCAATTTTGAAGGGGACACTTTATGTCCTCTTTTCTCTAGATGGTTCAGTAAAGCAATTGTATCACTTACACATGCTTCTTTTGTTTTCGATGCCACCAACAGGTCATCGATATACTGCACCATCACTGACTTTTCTGGCATTTTCAAATCTTCCAGAGATTTCTTTAAAATCTGATTAAAGATTGAGGGGCTTTCTGTATACCCCTGAGGAATTCGGCACCATGCCAAAATACGCTCTCCGAACCGGAACGCAAATAATGGCTGGCTATCTGGATGCAAAGGAATAGAGAAAAATGCGTGACACAAATCTATCACTGTGTACCACTCAGCTTCGTGTGGAATTTGATATAGAATTACTGCAGGGTTTGGCACTATTGGACAACAAGGCACAACTATTTTGTTGATCTTTCTCAAATCCTGTACTATTCTATATGTTCCGTTTGGCTTTTTCAGTCCCATAATAGGTGAATTACATGGACTGCTCATTATTTCTTTTAGAATTCCCTGTTCGATCATTTTATTTATTACAGGAGTTATTCCTTCAATTATTTCTGGAGTTAACTTGTACTGTGGCGTATTCGGGTAAGTTGTTCCTTCTTTTACTGTTACTTTTACTGGATCAACTTCTTTCATTAATCCAATATCTTCTCCTGTAAAATCCCACACATTTTCTTTCACTGCAATTTTTAGTTCTTCTGGAAGTTTTTCTGCATCAAATGCAGGAAACAAACCATTCATTTCAGGTTCCTGATTCATCAAAGTTACTTTATACAATACATCTTCATCTGAGGTCTGAAATCCAATTCCATCTGGTGTACAATAAATTGTGCAATTCATCTTGCACAAGAGGTCACGACCTAAAAGATTTACAGGACTACAATCGCACACTACAAATCTATGCATTTTGCTAAAAGAACCAATTTTTACTTCCACTAATTCAGTAAGTGGTGTTTTAATCTGCTGATTTGCTACTCCTACTACTTGGATGTATTCACCTGAGAGAGGAAGGTTTGGAATTTCCACTGATCTAACAGTAGAACGGGTAGCTCCAGTATCGACAAGGAATGTTACATTTGCACCATTCACTTCTCCATCCACAAAGGGACCAGACTGATCTACCTCTAGAGTTGCGCCAAGTACGCACTCTTTTCCCTCTCCTGGGCACCGTCATAAACTTTCATCCCACGTCTCATCCTCACTCTGTCGCAACCAATACTGAGAAATGTTAGCTGCTCGCGGCAACTGTGTTACCTGCTCTCCTCCGTAGAATCCTGTTTCTGTACTGTATCTTTGCTGGTTAACAGTGTTGGGAAGTGGTGGTTGTGGCACCTGACTTTGTTGAACAACTACCTCATTCTGCACCTGTGGAGTTAATGATTGATTTTCCGGATTAGGTTTAGGTGGGAACTTACACTCGTTTCTCCAATGCCCTAATTTTCCGCAATTATGACAGGGCCATTTCTTCTTTGCCTCCTCTAGACTCACTTGACCTTTCCCTTTACCTATGTTAGGTCGCGTTTTATTCTGTCCTGTTTCATTCCCACTATTATTATCCAATTGAGCTTCTTGTTTTTCTGCCACTTTCACCTGTGCCCACATTGCCTTCTCTTTCAATTTACGCTGTCTACTTTCAATATCATCACTGCAATACTTAGCATACCTCAGTACCTCGTCTACTGTGCCATTCTGCCAATTAATCATATGCTGTTTAATCATTTCACTAATCTCTGGTTTCAACCCAAACACAAATCTGTACACAAAATGACTCATATCTTTTTCACTTAATTCCTCATATCCACTATACTGTTTGAAAACCAACAACAACCTTTCATAGTATGCATGTACAGACTCTTTACTTTCCTGTGTAGTTCTATCAATTTTCACCCAATCTGTTTCTTTAGGAGGAATCTTATTTTTCAAAAAGGTAATCACCTTATCATACTTCTTCATCACCTCAGGACCTGGAGCTCCTGTCTTAGGATCTCTTGGATATTCTGTAGTTGGCCAGTCAACTGTAATTTTACACTCTGACCACAAATCAGTTGGTACCACTATGTCAAATAATCCATCTAAATCTATCCACAACACTTTTGAAACCTTTACAAACCTCTCTACTTGTCGGTACCATTCAACTGGTTTCTCTCTTAGCTTCGGAAAGTCATTTGTGAATGACAGTATATCCTGCCTAGTCCAGGGAACATGCACATAACTACCACCTGGAGTTTCTCTCATAGGGTATTCTCTGGCAACAGGTTCTTTTTCAGTTATCATAAAAGCCAAAGAAGCTTTGTCTGTAGTTTTCTCATTCTTTTTTGTCCATCTAACCTTCCATCTGTCCACATCACCCCATTTTCTCAGTAACACAATTAACTCTTTTATCTGTGTCAGCCTTCCTGCCGTGTTCAAATTTTCAATATCTTTTTCACAAAAGTCTACTCTATAGGGTTTCTGCAATGTTTTCACTTTCGCAAAGTCTATTCCAATTTCACTGGCTACCTCTTCTAGTTTGTCATGTAAATTCTTTGCTCTCCATGTAATACTTTTGCACAGAAACATTATTTCATCATCCTGGTAATTTTTTATCTTTTCTGTACCAATCGTTCCTAGAATTAATTCTTCCATGTCAATTTTTAACCTAATTACATCTAATGGTTTTTCTTCTGGTTCTTTTATTTTAAATGCCTTCATCCACTCATTTAACTCATCAGGAGTCAGACCTATGGGTGTATTATTTAGTTCTATCCAATTACCACTCTTTTCAGGAGTCTCTGTTGCAGATTCTGTTACCATATGCATTTTCCTACCATTGCACTCATTCACAGTCAAATTTGTAGGTGGACTTGGTCTGTAAGTACTAGCCAAATTACTTGTACTTGCACTTGGTTCCATCCTTTCTTTTTCTCTCTGAAATTGTGAACTCATGGGAATCACTAAAGATCGTTCATCAATTTTCTGATTCTCAAAAACTGGTATTACTGGACCTATTGTTACAGGTACAGTCACCGCTTCCATATTTTTCGTTAATTCTCTAATTTTCTCAGTTAGTTCTTTTGTTGTCCTTGCTAATTCGCTTGCATTGTCACTTTCTATTCCTTCATTTTGTGAAGTTCTTATTTGATCTTGTGACCTATTTATTTCAATTCTTTTTTCCGGACTTTTATTTCGCATAGTCTCTATTAGCGGCGCATTTGGTGTCACCACTGTAGAACTCTGCTGATACAAAGGTGGATTTCTATTTAAAATATTTTCCAGCAATTCATCATCCGTTTCGCTCTCATGCATATATTTCTCCCTCTCCATATGTTTCTTTTTCTCAGTACGTTTTCTCTTAGTCTCTTCCTCAACTGTAAAAGCCGGAAACAAACCTCCTGTCATGTTAGCACATCTCCATCGTTTTATTCTATCCTCATGATTTATTCCCCACATTCTTCCAGGCATAAACTCATGATCTCTTAAACCTCTGAATCTCTCTCGCTCATACATCTCATCCTCCCATTCTGTCAACGCTTCAAACTGTGTCGGTCTAGGTCTAGGTTCTAGATTTGTCATCTTTTCTCGCAAATTTCGCAAAACCGCTACACTAAATGAACCATTCTCAGGGAAAGCTAATGCACCATCATTCTTCGTATACTTTGCCCAATTTTCCAACCATATGCATGTATGATATCCATATTTCAGCATCATATGTGAAGCTGCTGATTTCGGCGGAGGAATTACTTGTCCCTCTCTAGTCACAACCTTTTTGTCTTTCTTAAAGAAATTCTTTAATTTTGTCGTCCATGACGTTCTCTCCCTTTCATACTCGTAATACGGCAGGTTTTCGATTGGGGTTTCTCTTCAAATCAACACTGTTCCGTGTACGGAACTTTAACCAATCACAGCGAGACTCACACTAACGCACCAATCAGAACGATTCCCTTCGTCCGCGGACCAACCAATCCTAGCGCGGCACTTTTCTACGTCACTCTTGACTCTGTGTTCACGTGACTAGCGCACTATCCAATCCTAGCGCGGCACTGTCGATGTCACTCCTGCTCTTTTACCCCTCCTTTACAAAAATGTATCTGCAATTTTCTTTTTACTGTTTTCTTCGTTAGTTACAACAATTAAACAATTCCATAGTCTGATTCGCTAAACAAAAGTGACAGCTTTGTCCTTTTACACAAGAATCCTGTATTTCCAGTAGGCAGCGCTTACCTCTACCCTACCACAGAATTATTAACTCTCGCCGATAAAGTAGCACTTCCCTCTACCTTACCCTTCTTTCAAGCAAACAATTAACTCGTTTCTCTGGGGATAAGACACATGTGGAGACTAGGCTCCTGAGAATTAAGGCCAAAGTTTCACAAGAAAACGTGATTTGCTATCTCATTTATACACCTTTCATACAGAAAATGTCCCTATTATAACACAACCTGTGTTATTACCAATATGAACTCAGACAATGTACCAAATTCCATGTGACTTCTCTTGCCACACGTGTTCCACTTCCTACATCCCAGAAGCGTGAAAACTCACATATAACATAACACGACTCAACATATAGTATTAGTCTTAATAAAAAAATAATCAATAATCAATAATCACTAAACTAATCTATAGAAAACCTTAACTCTGCTACCAAGAAATCTGATGCAGCGCGTACAATAAAACTATTCTCCTCCTAGGTCACTTATCGGTCATCCAGGGGCAAACTATATTTTCTCACATCCACATGACGATGGGGCCCATAAACATCGCCTATCACACACACACACACACACCTGGATTTCCTTTATACCTTTACGAAATTCTGAACTCCTAGGAGAAACATGAGAATTAAATGGAAAACACCATTTATGTACCGCTGGAAGGAGCCGGGATATCTTATTACCTTAACCTATTGCTTTCTTTTAGTTATTTCTTAAGATATTCCAGCTCATTGTTTTGTCGATGAATCATTCATGTAAGAAATTAGTTCATAGTGATTAAGACCAGCTAAACCACAATAACTAATTACTAGTGTCACAATCATTTAGTAAAATAACCACTGAGTCGTTTGATTTAAGAATCTTAAATTTTATATAATTTTAAAAGCATGAGAAAGAATTTAGACTTTTTATTCAATTATTCATTCATTGTTAATTCAAATATTTATTACGCAAAATCAATTTTATTGCAGAAAGGAAATTTTATCATGAAGCAAAACCCTAATTAGCTGCCTATCTTCCCTAATTTAGCCTAAGGATTTCTAACCTAAGCTTATGAATTAAAAATATCTTGATTCTCATACTCAACTGGAAAAATAAGACAGCAACAGAAACTTCAGCTCGTCAGCATCAGCTACCTGCAACCCGTCTCATCTAACAGTCTTTCAGCATCTCCCGCTCAGTAAATGGATCGATCTGGACCACCAAGCACTGGAAGCCACCAACACCAACACCGACTCTGACTGAGACTCTCCAACTCCGACTGTGACTGTGACCCCCTCCCACTAAGAGTAGGCCCTCTTATACCCTAATTCTAACTTTGCTAACTAATTGTTGCAACATTAATAACACGCTTTTCTTTCATTGGTCCATTCATTTCATCTATTCATTCTTTATCAAGTTCTCTCGGATCCAACTGGTCCTTGGAATGTATATGATCATTTCCTTTCTCACAGTTCAAGACATGTTTCCATCCGCTTCGATCAGTACATTTGTAACTTCTTTCGATACATTCGAGAACTCTGCAGGCATTGTCCTTTCTCTTAAAATGGTTTCCCACGGTTCCTTGCTGATCACCACGGCACACTATCAGTTCAATTAGGTCACATCAGCCTTGACCATTCTCGCATCCTAGCCTCTCAGCAACATCACGAGGTTAGCTTTTCTCCAACTTTTTCTCCCTTGTCACGTGTTTCCCCGCACATGCGCACTTCATTAACCAGCAGCCATTTTATATCGCCACTCGTTTATACTTAGAAGCACTATTTTGAAATAAACAAAGCATAATTAAAATAGAGAAACATAGCCTTTTCGTTTCCCTCCCGTCATCTACGTACCCCAATTAGTTATTACCTAGCAGAAAGCAACATTTAAGCTGTTCCTTACTTACCATCACTATTGTTTTTGCAACGACACGTTTATATTCTATGAAGCACAAATCATGCATTTATTATAAAATTAGTACGCAATTATTTTTATGTTATAATTAGACACACAGACATTCGTTAATAGATTATTCAGCACATATACTTGCGTATTACCCTTCCTCCACGTACAGTGTTGATTAATATGTTTAAACGAACATTTTATTAATTATTTATAAAATTTGTTAGGGGGTAAAATTTTTTATTTTCTCTGCTCCATCACGAGCAACAGAGATCCCCCATGCTGGCTATGTGGCTGGAAGCCTGCTAGCCCAAGCGCAACCCAACTCACCTAGCATTCCCACTTCAGGCTGCCAAAGAGGCAACACCTACTTACTGCAGGGATGGTCATAACCCAACAGCTAGAAAAGAATGATTTCACGGGTCCTGCTGAAGGGAAGACCTACTACCACATATTATGGAAGACGGTCTTAATGTAGGACTACCATTAGGAGTGTAGTGCAGAACCTGTATTTATTGTTGATGACACCAAGGGGTGAAACCTGATTTTCATGGGCACACTGCCATGCCGTTTAGGACTTTGAGCCCCCGTTGCATGCAGTGGGCACTGGCAGAAGTGTACAGAGTGGGCCTGTGTGTAATGGGGGACAAATCCCTCCACACCTCCCCTCTTTCGGAAGCAGAGCCATCTACCACGTGGCAGGAGTCATGGCACAACATTACATAATGACGCTGTAACACTATGGTTCTCACTGTTTTGTGCTGATACAATGCATTTCTACATTGTGAAAAAACATAATATGCTATTTATAATATCACTATAGGATCAGTAACACAAACAGTAACACAAACTGTACATGAAGACACCGCGGAATTATCACAGCAAGTCTGCTGTACTGCATTTTTTGCAATTTCATATTATAGTAGGGCCCAAAAGGTACTTTCAGTCTTGTAGAATGCACTGGCGCTGTTCCAGAGCATACATGTGTCCAAGGAGAAGTGCCTCACTGCATGGGAGCATTCACCATGTAAATTAGGGAATGTCCCAATGCCCTGCTCACGTCCCAATGACGGACCTTGAGCAGAGGTAAACCCCTTGGGGTGGTGGGCACACTGCACGCTTTCTCCCACGGAGCAGGTTCTGTGGAGGTAGCTAGGCACATCCTGGGCTTTAAGTGGAATGAAAAAACTAGGGGGTCTCTCAAAGGGGCGTGGCCGATATAATTAGGGGCGTGGCTTAAATATACGCTAGCTAAAAATCTGTGCTTAGCATGGTGTGCCGCCCAACTAGTATTTTGATGCTTCTGTCATTACATACAGATATATAATACTGATGCAACAAGTAACATTACACCTGCAACAAGCCAGATCAATTGGCTTTGCCAATGGTTGTTGTTTGTGTAAGATAAATCAGCAACAACTATGGCTTCGTTGTAATGAATATTGAAAATGTTTCAGTTCTGAAATTATGAAACTGTGAAAGAACTATAGTGAGTCTCTTTGAAGTTACCTCAAAAGCAGTAAAAAGGGTGGTACTGCTGCAGAGGTAAGATTTTTTTTTCACTCCGAAAGCAAAAATGGAGAGCCCGATAGAGACCCGGTTCCAGCATCGGATTGGGAAGGCGGGCATTGGCCGATGGGCCGGTGCACAAGGGTCACGTGTGGGCCGAATTTTGTTAGCTCTATCAACCGGCCCACAGAGCCTTACTGTCTATTCCCCGCCCGGCCACTGTAATGTGGAGCCAGCATCATGGGCAGGCAGGCTCGGAGGGGGGCAGTTTACAGCACATCGCTCTGTTAGTATTCTGGCCACTGCAGACTTTAGCTTGGCCCCCGTGGGGTCGGGGCAGACGCTCAGAAGCAGTGTTATGCGGCGGTTGGGCCATTATCATCTCAGCTCCCCTGGAGCAGCAGCAGCTCTGTGCTTTACTTCACCCCACCCCTGCCAGGCCATCGCCCTGAGGCTATACGTGGCTGGGGAGGTGGAAAGTAAGTGAATGGCCCCGCTGGGGGCCTGTTGTTGGCACCTCAGCACCAGAGTCTTCCAGGCCTTGGTAGAGGGGGGTGTATGTTTGCATAGGCCTCGCTGTGAGGCATCTTTCACAGAGAGAAAACTTGAGAGGCTGTAATGTTAGGGTCAGAGCTGCTGAATTTGGAAATAGGTTCGAGTCCCAGCCTCAGCTCAACATCCTGGGATTCTGGGCAAACTGACTTAATTGCCCAAGGCCTAAATTAAAAATTACTTTGATCTTCTGTAATGAGACTGGTGCTCATATAATCACTGCCCTTGAGCTGAGTTCACGCTAAAATACAATAAAAAATAATCTTCTGTTTGCTCGTGTTCTAAGAGTCTGCAAAGGCTGGAATAATAATAAAAGAGGATTCTTTATACAATAATAAAAATGTCCCTATTCCTACTTGACATGACTTTTCTGCCTTTGTTTAGTTTTTAACTATCTGTCATAGATCTTTAAAGCAGCTTTAGACCACATTTTAAACTCCGTTCACCTTATGTTTATTGTTTAAAGTAAATATTGATCAGAGAAGAAAATACCAGCATTAGGTGATTTTCTTCATTTTCCTACAACCAGGACATTAAAATACCAGTAATGATGGTTAAAAAATGGGCAGGTGGCAAACACAGCCACATCAGGAGTTGTGGCCTTTGGGCCACTTTATTTCACCTCACTCGCCCAGCCAAAATGTAGTGCTTCTAGCTTTCACCAATGTTTCTGGCTCTATGAGCTTTAAAATATGTATTTATCAAACATTTCTCTAAAAATGAGCCCAATGAGACTAGCCAAATGCTGTTGTATAAATGGGTGAAATCTGGGAATGTGGGCCACTTTTTTAAGGGGTGCCCGGGCCGAATTGTGATCCCAATCCGACCCTACCCGGTTCGGCACCTCCTTTATAGAACTGCCGGTGCTGAGCACCGGAAAGACCCGGCCCACTTATAGCCCTGGGAGCATCTATCGTTAGAACCCTGTGACCTTGGATTATAGCCCCCTCTGTCCATCTTCCAAAGTTAGACGAAGGATCCGCGTCCATGAAGGAGACGAGCGCTGTCATTATGCGCACGGCTATCCAGGCGCACGCTCAATTGGCCTGGCATATGTGCAGCAAGCACCTCCGTTCAGTACATATACACTGCGGCTCTCTAGGCAGTAGTTTTGCAGTTGCATAATGGCTTTTTAATGTTTTATACAAACAAAACAAGAAGGCAGTGGTGGCATCAACAGCAGCACATCAATCCTATAAAAACCAGAGTCTATATTGCAACAAATAACAGATTCCCAGTATTGGTGCCTCTCAAGGTCACAAAGACATCCCACTACCAAAGATGTCACTACACGGTAATTCGTCAGAACTTCCGTGTTCTCAATGCAGAAAAACACTGTGCCTCGGCACTCCTAACGTCCCTATTTTAGTCTTCAGCCAGTAAGCAATAATCCTCAAAATAACCATAAAACTGCGCACAGAAAATATATGCTGGGGGTCGCGTAACTAGTTAGCATGGAGGAGTCTCGTTCGTTATCGGAATTAACCAGACAAATCGCTCCATCAACTAAGAACGGCCATGCACCACCACCCACAGAATCGAGAAAGAGCTATCAATCTGTCAATCCTTTCCGTGTCCGGGCCGGGTGAGGTTTCCCATGCTAACTAGTTACGCGACCCCCAGCATATATTTTCTGTGCGCAGTTTTATGGTTATTTTGAGGATTATTGCTTACTGGCTGAAGACTAAAATAGGGACGTTAGGAGTGCCGAGGCACAGTGTTTTTCAGCTTTTTAATGTTATTCCAAAAGAACTGCTAAACTGTACATTCAATGAAAACAATAGAATTCTGAGAGCATCCTGTGACGACAATGGGAGTTGTTCAGGGCCAGATTCGAATCTCTGAATTTTGTTTCTCCATTTTAACACAGAACAGTCTGCCCTTAGCTTTAAAGCCCTCTGGCCTCCAGCTGTAACAGTTGTAAAAGACCCTTACCCTGTGGCTCGGCCTGTAACTGGGGTTGAGGGCCTTTAATAACCGTTATGGCCCTCAGCAGCGGGCTGTAATGCTTAAGTACATACGGATTCTGAATTCCTGTTGCACAACAGCCAGATTGACATTTGTCCAGAATTTCCTCCTACTTTACGCTCATTGCCATGAAAAAGGAACCTGTATGACCCGAGCTCAGCTACATTCCATCCTATGTAAAGAATGCATTTTTTAAACTATATAATACAACACATGTACTTTTAAAGCACACGCTCGCCCCTTCGGGCATCTCGGCGCTGAATAATAAGTATTTATTGTCACCCAACTCATTGGTACTCTTTTTTTTTTATTGACCTCGGAATGATGAGAGGCTGAGTGGGCTCGTTGGGATTTGAACCACTAGGATACCCTCCAATAATTGCTTTGATTTTGCTAAGCTTTCTAGGGTCGCCTTTCAGGCCCCTTCTACCTCTTTCTAATGAGGGGTGTTGGCGAGTGACTTTACTATCTTCTCTCAAGCTCATTGGCCGCTTATCCTTAAGGATCTGTGTCTGGAAACCGTCTTATGTTATGCAGTTCTTTAAGGGCTGAAGGCCTAACCACTAACACGTTGTAAACATGGTGTATCGATGACGGTGATGGCGACTTCCAGCTACTGACACTGATCTGAAGGGAACAAAAGCTGAGTCCGGAGTTAGTTTCAAAATCTCCAGTCTTTCTGGAAAGATGCTCAAGATAAAATTCTGCCAAAGTAGACTGCGGCTCAAACCTGTAAAGATTTCTCAGCAAAAGTAAATTATTAATAGTTCCCAGAAGCTGGACCACATTTTAAAGGAGTTGTGTCAGGATCTTCTTAAGTCATTTCCAGCATGTGTCGCAACGTTCTGAAAGCAAGGTACACTTTGCCTGAAAAACATCTTTTTCCTTCAGATTTGTTTGACTTAAGTACCCGATAAAAGCATTTGGATACATATAAATGTCATGGAAAGTATTAACAGCTTTTAAATATGTGTTTGGAAATGGAAAAAATCGAAACTATAGATAGGCTTAGCAGTTTACATCAAGTTTATTGATGAGTTGAGACAACTTCAATGACGTTGCTGTGGCACTGTCAAACTTTCGTGCTCTATTGGTGTGATCTTGTTTTCTAAACTTGAGCGGTGATCCAGCGGTAATTCCACGGTAATTTCTCAATGCAAAACCTCATTTACCTCTATTTTACCGCTGTAAAGGTACTGGACCCTTGCCACTGTATATTACCATCAGGAGACTTTACATAAACATAAAAAATCAAAAATGCAATTAATATTTAAGCCAATAAAGAGAGTTGTGAGTATTTTAAAGGGTTTTATTTTCTAGTTAAAAGTTAAAGTTCTCTGACCCTTTATTCATTAGTCAAATATCAATCAGGTTACAGAATTTGGCAAACAGGAAAAATAGAATTAATACAGAACATATTATAGGTTGCATACAAAACATTCCATAAAGGAAGGGAATTAGGCAATCAAATGTCAATCAGAATTCTCCAAAGAAAGTTCAGGAAAATATGATTCAAGAGTGAGTTTTTGCAAGGCTAATCAATAATTAATAATTGGCAAAAATCTCCCATAAAGAGAAATAAATGCATAAGACAAATAAATCTTTTCAAAACTAATTAATTAGTCAAAGCATAAACTTAGAGTTTTAGCATCTAAATCTACCTGTTCTATCCAGCTCCACTCTCTGCCCTGGTCTGTTCAATCTGAGAGAGGCTGCTTCACAAGGAGCGAGACAGCCCACCCTTCACAAGACCACAGAGGAATGTGATCTGCCTTGCCAAAAATATGACGTGCAAGGCTAGCCTATGCCCCCCACCTCCCTCTATCTCTCCTCGGACTGCAATCTGCTCTCAGACTGCACCCGCGACGTTCGCGTACCTAACCCATATGATGTCTGATCTCATCTTCTTCTTCTCCTCTCCTCCCTCTCAGACTAAGGCCCTAAAGCTTAAGGCTTAAAAAGCGAGCCCACACACCCCCTAAGAGGTCATTATTTATACCCTAATTCTTGGCTGACTATACTAATAATGTTGCAATTTTCAGTAAAGCTTGTACCGTGATTGGTTAGCATAGATGACATGAGGGTCTCACCATCCTGTTCTCATTGGCAAATCCAACCCATACCAGTTTTAACAAAGGAAGCGTTAATGCTTAATACAGTCTTATTGTTTCACCATCAATAATTATACAAATATGCAACATTAAGGCAGAAAAATGTATCAGTCCATTTCCTCCTTCCTTTCACATCGCACGCAGGAAGGATACTTTCTACAAACACTGGTACATTGGCACGATAACAAGAATGTACAGTTCATGGTGGCCTTGACCCATGTGTCTTCACTTGAGGCACTTGGCAGTTCTGCGCATGCGTCTCTCATTCAGTACAATTCTCAGCCTTGCTGGATTCACAGGCAGCCATTTTATCTTAGGCCCAAAACAAAACAAGCACAAAGAGTATTAATTTATGAAATGAAACCCATTATGTTTACCTTCCCCCCATACTAGTACCCTGTATTAATTATTACCTAGCAAAAGCTATTAGTTTAAAGCAGCTTTTCTATTATTTGTGCACATCATGCAAAAATGTGCAATGTACAACATAGCATAAAACATGCTCTAATGCAAATTTTCAAAGCGCAAACAGTTAATACATACTCATAGCAACATGCTCTAATGTTTTAGATAGCTTTTCATGCAAAATGTGTTTGCCCCATGTGTAGTGTTGGTGCATGGTTGATTAATTAATACACATTATAAAAAGATGTGTTATGAACTGAATATGCATTGTCTAAATATGCAACAAAGCCAAAGTCTCTTGACTCAGGTACAGGGAGTGTAATTTACAGGAAAAAGAAGCTGGGAGGAGAGAACACATACCATTTTATCTTCAAAGCTAAAAAGGAAAACTGCAATCACGAGTTTCTCTACACTGCAAAAAACACATGTTAATACAGCACAAGCATTTCAGACTGAAAGCATTTTGACCAGGCCTCATTTTATATTTCATGTGCCATGTGTTTTCTCTTGCACCAAAATCTGCGTGCCAATTTAAATGCAGTCTGTCTGAAACACAAAAAAGAGCAATGTTTAATTTGAGAAATCTAGCTCTATCAACTCACCCTTTGATGATAACAAATCATGATACCTCAAATGATTTGTAAATCATCACACTTCTTTATTTTCACAAGTGACATTTTTATTGCAAAAGCTGAGCATATAACAATTTTACCTCTATTTTCTAAGGCAACACAAGTTTTTGTCTGTAATCAGATCATATATAGCCAAGCTCAAAGTTTAGTGCAGAGTTCTGTAAGTAGCTTCTTGGAACTGTTAGTCTTCTCTAAAATAAGTAACTAAAATAATAAAAGGAAAATTCAACAGGACAGTTCTCTTTTCTATTTTCTTTTCTTCTTTTCTTCTTTTTCTTTCATCATTCAAAGATTCTTTTCTCTTCAGCTTTTGACAATTCTCAGTTATTGTTTCAGCCTTTCTTTTTCTCTTTGTCACCAGCTTGCCATCAGGGTGGCTCATACAGTTCATTCAAAGTGGCATTCTGTACTTTTTCCATGCATTTTGACCACTCAGGTGCTGAGAAACTCTGACAGAGCACCATCAATTCTTTGCACTTTTTAATCCAAGCCTTTCACTTTTATTTTCACTTTGATCAGATTCAGATGTTTCAGCTATGGGTGCAAATGATTCTTCAAGGGACCACTGTAGACTTTTTGGATACCCTTTTAGCCAGCTTTTTCCTACCTCCACTCGTAGGCCCACAGCACTAATTTCTTCTTCAGAGGCTGCATCTGACTCTTTCACCCTTTGGACACCGCTTTCATCTGAGTCAGTTTCCACTTTTTGCTTTTCCAGTGCCACTTCAGTTTTCTCTAGTGCTGCTTCAGACTCTGTGTGTTCCCTTACAGCTTGACTGACCCTCTTCTGTGGACTTTTGACCACTGCTGGCATCTCTTCTTGAAGAGGAGCTGTTTTATCAAAGGGACACGGGACCATACGTGTGTGAGAGGCATGCACCCAATTTGGAAGGCCACCACATTTCACAACAGTCATTGCCAGGATCATTTGGAACAGGCCTTTCCATTTCACAGCATCTCTCAGATCAAAGTTGTTGCACCATCCATTATGCAGATCTTGTGTAGCAGCTGCAATCTGGTGATAAACTGCACGCTCCACATCATCCAGACCTTCACAGCAATGGCTAGTGTTTTCATCAGTTGTTTTCACAAGTGCATTTGCATGGACATTTTCAAGCCAATTCAGTGATGCTGAAACACAGTCTTTTGCAAAGTGTAACTCTATGCTGTCTTTGTGTTGCTTTATTATGCTTGAAACTTCAGGCAGATGGCTACAATCCAATCTTTGTCCAATCTGTTGTTCTGCACTCATCATCTTTGAAACCTCATTATGATCTGATTTCAGAGAAACTGGCAATCTATACCTGGGCAGCAGTTTTTGCAATAACACATTTGCTACTATGCAGTTGTCACTTTTCTCAAAAACAGTTCTGATACAACCCTGTTGTTCTGCTTCTGAAACAATTTCTTGAGCCTCTATTAATTCACCTGTGAAGATTCCATTGAATGTATATGCTAACAGAACACAATTTTGTGCAACTGAATTAGCATTTCTCTCTCCCATGACAACAGTGACTCCCATTTGAGCAGCTATACTGCATGTTATGGTAAGGGCAATCAATTTCTGAATTTTGGGCTGAGGTAACTACTGAAAGCCATGAAGCTTTGACAACATAATGTATAAGAAGCACAGCATGTGCTGCTCTTAATGTGTCATTATTACCTTTCAAATATGGGCCATCTACAAAATGGACATTGTTGGGCTGAATCAGACGTTCATCCTTAAAGTCTGATCTTGGCTTTATGCATATTTTCTGACATCTAGACACTCATATTCAGTTTCATTGATGTTGGGGTCAAAGGTCATTGGGAAATACATCACAGACCCTTGAACACATTGATGTTTTTGAACAGGCACTGAGAGAGCGCAGCACTCCCTCTCACTGCAAATTGGTGTATTTTCTTTTAAATAAACTTTCATTCCTAGTGCTGGGGCGCGACACTTTTTCTCTTTCAACTCTAGGAATGCTTTTGTGCAATTGTTGTCCAATGGAAGCGGATCAGACACATCCTTGTGTGTCAGCCTCAGTAAAGGCTTAGCCACTAGGGAAAGGTTTGGTAACCACTCTCTACAGCAGCTAACCATTCCCAAAAACATCTTGACTTCTTTCTGAATTTGAGGTGGATTCATCTGGTGAATTATTTCCACTCTCTCTGGTGACACCTTTCTAGCTCCCTTTCCAATTATGTGTCCCAGACATTCATTTTCTTTTTGACAGTACACCTGACTATTCCCATGCAATGGCACTGTGACATGAACTTGACAAAAATCAATAACAGTAAGCCATTCTTCAGTACATGGAATGTGAAAAAATATATTGGCTGGATTCGGTACCACAGGACAACATGGAAAAGTTATGCTATTAATCTCCTGCACTAATCTGTTCTTTTCATTTAGTTTCTGTGAACCTGTGATCAGAAAGTTACATAAACTTCCAATCAATTCCATAAAAAATGTTTTACTCAGTTTATCTCCAATTGTGGGTAAAATTTCTGCAACTGATGGTGTTCTTGAATACATGTCATCTGGTTCTAATTTGAATAAGACATGTTCTGCACATATTATTAATCTGACATCTTTCTCTGTGAACTCCCTTACTTCTGTGTTTATTATTTCTTTCAAATCAGAAGGTAATTTTTCAACTGTCTTTTCTGAAAACAATGCTACAGCTGTCTCTTTTTGGGCCATTTTTTGTTTTTTAACAACAAACTTTATTGATTTTCAAGGTACCCAATGGGCAAGCCCAGCGAGCTTCGAGGCATATATAAATACAAAATACACTAGCAAGGCACCATATAACATCCCTATGGCGACTGCAAAACTGCAAACCCCCACCCCCCGCCCCCCAACCACGCACCATACATCCCTTATACAATTATACAATCGTAGTGTAATCTTGCTTCTAGACCTCTACACGACCCCATTAACCTATATCGGTGAGCTGCTCACCACCAGCCTATCAATTGGATCTCGGGGAGCCTCTGACTCCAGGAGTGACAAGTCTATGCCACGGTACGTAGCCCATCGGGCCCAAATCTTTTTATGTTTGTGCGGACATCCCCGAGCCTGAAATACTGCCACTTCAGCGGACATGCACCTATCCATTGCTTTCTTCCAGGGACCTATACTGGGTGGGAGTGTCGCCTTCCAATGTTGAGCAATGTCGCGCTAAGCTAGTGCAAGCCCAAGGAACAATAAATGCCTTTTATATCTGTTCCCCCCAATGTCCTCGGTGCTGTGTAGGAATATCAATCGAGGGTCTGCAGGAATACGCCAAGCCAGCACTTGCCCCAAGCAGGACCTTATGCCCGCCCAGAAATGTTGCAGCGCCGCACAGGTCCACACAGTGTGGAGGAACGACCCCTCCTCCGAATCACATCGGAGACACATAGGTGACTGAATGGCCCCCATCTTGCAAAGGCGCAGACGTGTATAGTAAATCCTATGGAGATATTTGAACTGGATCAATCGGTATCGGGTGGAGACCGCAGAGTACCGGGGCTAGCCAGTGCCTCCGCCCAGTCATCATCTGTCAGTGTGGGCACATCTGCCTCCCACGCCGCCCGGGTCCGGTGTATGGTGGTTGTGGAATGTGTAATCAGTGTTTGGTAAATTTGACGAATCTTGTGGGCACCCAGGTCCCCCATGAGCAACCGGCCTTCCAACGGGTGGAACTCCGGGAGACCCGTGAGGCCCCGTATCAAAGGGGATATAGCGTGTCGGAGCTGCAAATATCTGTGGAATTGCGTTTTATGGAGGCCAAAGTCAGCTTGAAGCTGCTGAAAGGATTTGAGTGTGGACCCCCGTATCACATCCCCCAACACAGAAATCCCGATGTCATCCCACCGACGGAAGCCCGCCAGAGCTGCGACTGGCCGAAGATATGTGCCGCGCCAGAGAGGCGTAGCACCGGTGAGTTTGCCCCACCAGCCCATCTGTCGGACCGCTCGCCTCCATATCTGAATGGCCGTCCTACATGCCGGGGGGAGTTCCGTCAGAGACGAGGAGCTATACAGAAAGTGAAGTAATGGGGTTTCGGCCATAAAGAGTCGTTCCACAGCGTAGGCTGGGTCCGATTGTGAGCAGTACCACCAGTCATTTATCACCAGGAGATGCGATGCCTGGTAATACGCCTGTACATCCGGCGCCGCTATCCCACCGCAATAAGTGGATTGGATACAAGTCGCAAGCGCCACCCGAACCGCTCCTCCCCCCCAGAGGAATCTATTGAGTAATGTATTAATTTGACGGAACCAGGACGGGGGGATTGGAAAGGGGTAATTCTGCAGCCTATAGAGCAGGCGAGGCAGAGACACCATTTTAAAAATGGCCGATCTCCCATATAACGAAAGGGGGAGTTGGGACCATACCGTCGTCTAATCTCGAACTGTAGTCAGCAGCGGCGCAATATTCCGTGACCATGCTTCAGTTTGGCACCGTGTAAGAACCACCCCAAGGTATCGGAAGCCTGACTCCGCAATCACCAACTGGGAGGCCCAAATTTGGGACCGCTGGTCTCCGCAGATCGGAAATAATATGGATTTGGATGGGTTAGCGCAGAGGCCAGGGGTCTCCCCGAAGACCCTCAGAATCTGCAGCACCCGGGGCCCAGAAACCCACGGATCCGACATAAAAAACAGGGCGTCATCAGCGTAAAGCGCTATCCTATCCGAGCATTCCGGAGACCACTCCAAACCCCGCAGGCAAGAGTCCAGACGGACCCACGCCGCCAGGGGCTCAATGGCCAGTGCGAACAGCAATGGGGAGAGCGGGCAACCCTGTCGAGTGCCCCTTCGAATGGGGAAGGGAGCTGAGCATCAGCCAGCTACTCGGACCGATGCAGTGAGGTCTGTATAAAGCAATTTCGCGTAGGCCCGGAATTGGGGGCCCAAGTTAACCGCTTCCAACAACTTAAAGAGGTACGTCCAGCTTAAGGAATCGAACGCCTTGTCAATATCAGCCAACAGGACTGCCGCGGGACGTCCCAGACGGTGAGCCTCCGCCACCGCGTTGTGAGCTCGTCTGATATTATGTCTGGTAGAGCGTTGTGGCATAAAGCCCGACTGGTCCGGATGTACCAGCTCCTCTATACAGGTACGGAGGCGATCCGCCAGGATCTTTCCCAGCAGTTTGGGCTCAAAATTTATTAATGAGATGGGGCGGTAGGACCCCGGGTCGTCCGGTGGGCGTCCCGGTTTGAGAAATACCACGACCTCCGCGTGTCTCCAGTCCGAAGGGAGAATTTGCTGCTCCGAGGCGTCATGAATCACCTCGAGCAAATGCGGTCCCAGAGTCTCCAGATGAGGCCTCAGGAAGTCACATGGGAACCCGTTCGGGCCCGGCGCGCGGCCAGGGTGGATGTTGGAGAGGGCCGACCGCAGTTCCTCCATTGAAATTGGCTCTTCCAGGGCATCACGCCGCTCATCCGATAGGCGGCGGGGAGGAATATCCACTAAGAAGGCATCTATGAGGGATTCGGAGATGACCTCCCATTTGTCGTACAACGCCGCGTAAAACTCAGCGAAGGCCTGTACCACCGCCTCAGGGGAGGTACAGGCAACCCCGCGGGGACCGCAGAAGGGGTACCTGTGTCGGGGCCACCCTAGCCTGGCAGAGTCTATGAAGCATTTGGCTAGACTTATCGCCCCACTGGTAAATTCTATGCTGGGTGGCCAGCCAAGCTTCTTTGGCGTAGTCTATGTGGGTTTGATGGAGCATTTGTTGCACGTGCAGCAGATTCCGGCGGGCCACGGGGTCTGAGCCTCCCACCACTAGGGATTGAAGTTCTTCCTGCCTATTCTCCAGGTCAAATACCTGGGCCAGGCGGCGACGCTTTTCCCCGGTGCGATAACTTATATCTGCACCCCGGAGTGTGGGCTTAAACGCTTCCCATAATATAACTGGGGACTGGCAAGTGCCGGCATTGTATCTGAAGTAGTCGGTGATTGCTTGACTAAGCATCTCTCTGTATGCCTCATCACGGAGCAGCCAGGGGGACATGCGCCACCGATAGGGGGCCCTGTTAGTTAGCAGTCGCAATTTAAGTTGGATCGGCGAGTGGTCCGACAAGCCACGGGGCAGAATGGATGCATGTGCCACCCTGTGCATATAGCTATGTGGAAGGAATAAATAATCAAGGCGTGAAAGAGTGGGATGAACCGATGACGCGTATGAGAATCCTGCGTCCGCCGGGTGTAAGGCACGCCACGTGTCCCCCAACCCAGTGTATGTGCAAGTACATTCAATTTGGATGTAGTGGGGGTTGTAGCAGGCTGTCGGGCTCGCCACCTATCTAATGGGCCCATAGTATCGTTCCAGTCGCCCCCCAACACCACAAGGCCACCCGGGAGATCCCCCCACAACTGCGTTATTTTATCAATAAACGTCTGGCCGAGAGGCGGAGGGGCGTATACGCTACCCAGTGTGATGTGTTCGCCGGCCAAGGTACCCGAGACCACAGTGTTTCGACCCCCTGGATCTAGCCAATGTCATGTGATCTGTAGGGGCACCCTTCGATGAATGAGTATGGCTGTACCCCGGGCCCCCCGCGTGAAGCCAGAATGATAGACTGTGGAGTAACCGTAACGGGCGAGACATGGGGCCTTCGTGCCCAGGAGATGAGTTTCCTGGAGCAGTAGGACATCTGATGCATACCGCTTTGCCTGGTGGAGCACTGCCCCTCGTTTAACTTTACTTAGCAAGCCTCGCACATTCCAGGCAAGAACGTTAAGCTCCCCCAGAGGTGTGTCACCAGTTGTGTGAGCCATCCCTAGGTGTCCAACAAGATAACTGCAACTGAGGCGTGCAAGGCGAAGCAATGGGATTAGTGCATGGTGCGAAAACATTTAATAAAGAAACCCCCCCCCTTAAGAAACTGGCCCTCTTCCCCCCCTGCCCCCAAACCCCATACTTCCTGCAACACGGAGTATCTGTCGCGGTAGAAACCCACCCCAGGCCCCCAACAGGATGACCCAAGCGGTCCCTCCAATGGATCCCCCCCCAACTTACCCAACATCACCCAAAACGTCCAGGGCGAGCCATGTTCAGTCCCTCCAGGGCCAGTAGAAGACCCTATCTCTATGACCCAGTCATATTAGTGAGCGGCCACCACCCCCAGGCAAACCCGCCCCCCGAAGGGAATATAGGGAAAACAAGGGAAAGTAACCCAATACAGTTCAGTCTCCAGAGCCCGTCGGTTCCGGGGCACGCCAATTGGAGCGGGATCGATGCCGCCGAGATGTCGCACCCCCGCCCTGCCGACCACTCCGATGCGAGCCCTGGGAGGAATCAGAGTCTGCCGGAGGCGGTGTGTGAGGTTTAAGGATCTGTCTCTCGTCCGTCCACGCGAAGACTTCCACCGGGGTGTCAAAGAAAAATGTTTTTGCATTGAACATCACTTTCATCCGGGCCGGAAACAGCAAGGCATAGGATAGATCAAGTTCACGTAGCCTTCTCTTGGCAGCCGCAAATGATTGACGCTGTTGCTGCACCAGCTTGGTGTAATCAGGGAAAACCATGATGGGGCGCGAGTCGAAGACCATTTTATCTTTATGGAGCCTGGCATATCGAAGTACGGCGTCTCGATCCGCGTAATTAAGGATTCGGGCTATCACTGGCCTCGGGCGTTCCCCCGGTGGCGGTTTCTTAACCAGTGCGTGGTGGGCCCTCTCAACCACGAAACAGGAGGACATGTCTTCCTGGGGCAACAGTGACTTTAGCCAATCTGATATGAACTTGTCCATGGAGGCCCCCTCGCATCCCTCCGGAAAGCCCACCAGGCGCAGATTATGGCGGCGGGCCCGCCCCTCCGCATCCTCGACCCGCGCCGCCAGCTCCTGCGATTGCTTGGTCAATTTGTCCACTTTGCGCTGTAGTCCCGCGACAGAGTCCTCGACAGTGGAGACCCTGGTCTCTGCTTCCGTGATGCGGTCGACCGCCTTCCGCAAATCTTGGCGAAGGAAAGACACCTCCGCGCCCACGGCCCCGATCTGGGCCTCGAGGGCTGTCCGCGATTGTGTGATCGCCTCCAGCAGCTTCGTCGCATCTGAGGATAACCCTTCCGCGGACTCCCCCCCGGGAGGGTTGGCAGGGGTGGTAAAGCGGTCCATAGTATGCTGCTTGGGGGCCGCCGCGCCCTGTTTATCCTTGCCCATGGCTACCAGGAACAGCCTGGCCGGCGATGTAGTAGGCAACTGCAAGAGGCCGCAGACACAGACAAGGGGGCAGCCCAAGCCAGACTCCAACGCAGGGCGGCGTTGCAGCTCCGAGCACCCCCACAGTAGATAATCTTGTAGGGCTCACTAGCAGCCGCGCCTTCTATGCGGGGGGCCCCTCACAGGAGCAGCCATGCACTATGGGGCAGTTGCCAGATAGGGACGGAGACCCCCAATGTCGCAGCCCAGCTCCACACCAAGGCTCCAGGACCAGGTAGCTACATGAGCCGGGGCCACTCCTCAGATCAATGCCGGAAAACTAATTCACCGGTTCCCTGGCACCCTTCACCAGATTCCAGTGGACACTGGGCACCCCGCAGCGTCAGTGATGGGATCCCCGGCGGTGCTGCCCCGTCACATCTGCACCCAAGCAAGGAATCCCAGATCGTCCAGAGGGTGGGCCACCAAGCCAGAGGTCCGCCGCACTCCCGCTGACTCCCGATGGCAGGACTCACCCGCGCCCCGTCCCGGGGCCGTAGGATCCGCGTCAGGTCGTACCAGGCAGCGATGCAGGCAATGGGGGAGGGGCGCCTGCAATATCGTCGCCGTGTGATCTCCCGGCTCCTCGTCTCCCGCCGATCGTCCCGCGGGGCCTCACCACCACGACGACACCACTCCGCTGCGGTCTCCAATAGAGGCAGGATTGGCAGCCGCCTCTCCAATTACAAGGTCCTCTGCAGCCGCGGCCTCGAGTGTCTCGTCCTCCACCCCGGGCACGGCGGCCACCGGCCGGGAAGCCTCTCAGCGCGGACCGGACCCGCCGCAGTCCGCAAAACTCGACTGCCGGGTCCCGACAGGCACCGCAACCAGGGACCCCTCCAATTCAGACACAGGGTCAAGGATCTTTGGCGGATTACGGCCCATAGAGGGAGTGAACTGCGGAGCTCTACAGAGTCGCGTCCGCCATGTTCAGCTCCCTGGCCACGCCCTTTTCCTTTTTGGGCCATTTTAAAATGTGCATCCTCATCAGGAATCTGAAAATTAACATCATCTGGTGTACAGTAATCTGTGCTGTTTAATTTGCAAAACAATTTTTTTCCTGCCAGGCCTGTATCACAAACAGCAAATTGGTAACTTTCCTCAAATGGGCCTTTTTTTGGTGCAAATTCTTCTAAAACTGGGTTTGTAATTTCTTTGTTTAAAACTCCTACAACTAAGTCTGGACCTTCCACTGCTTTCACAATGGACTTGGTAAATTCAGAATTGTTAGGGTTAAAACTCTCATTTTCAAATACAGCAACCTGTTGAACTAGGTTCTGATTTTGTTTCTGGAAAGAATTCACATTTGCTCTGGACAACTTATTTAAATTAATTTTAGCATTTTCCATATTTTGTGGGAGCATTTGGGCTTGAATTGCCATTGGTACCTGTTTCTGAACTGATATTTGCATTTGCTTGGCTGACACATCTTGCACCTGCATTTCTCTCTGTTTTTGCACATTTCCAACTGCTGCATCATGTTTAAATTTAAATTTCTTCTTCCAATGCTCAAATCTGTTATAAAGATGGCAAAAGAATACTTTTTCCAGCAGTGCAACATCCATACCTGAATTTGCACAAACCAAAACACCTTTACTTCCATCCTGTGATCTTTTAATCTGTACCCAATTAACATCCTTTGCTGGCACTCTGCCCTTCAGGAAAGTAATCACTGCTACGTTTTTCTCCATAACAACAGAAAATGATGGTGCATTCATGCAAACCTTTTTCATTGTCTCCTCACCTGACCTTTGCACAGCAACTTTATATTTAAACCACAATCCAGTCTGCATGGCAATGTCAAAGAACATTTGCAAATTAATGCACAACTCTTTTAAAATTTCAACAAATCCATCAACTTGTGGGTACCACAGCATACGTTTTTCTCTCAATTGTGGGAATGTGTTCAGAAATGCTGCAAGTTCACTTTTGTTCCGTGGCACATGAACATGCACTTCTCCCACCTTTTCTCTCAATGAGTAAGCAAAAGCTTCTCCCTCATTCTGCTTATTATTTTCCTCAACTAGATCTGGTGGTTTCTTTTTCTTATCCAGTTTCCTTGCTAGGTCTGGTGGTTTCTTTTTCTTCTCATGTTTTCTTGCCCACTTGTCTCCTAATTTCTCAAACCCATTGCATTAAAAAATATATTTCATTTCTGCAATGTGCAATTGCATTCCTGAAGAACACATTGTCTCATTTGCCTCATCATTCATATGTACCCTGAAGCTTTTCTGAAATGGAAAACTTCCTGAAACATTAATTTCATATTTTTGAGCCAAATCGGTCAGTCTACCATGTGTAGTTACTGCACATGTATTTGTTTCCTTACTCAGGGAAATTAATTCTTTTTCCTGACACTGGTTCACATTTTCATGATTTGAACAGCAGGGACTGTTAATTTGTTCATGTTCAAATGTTGAATTTAAAACACTAAGCTGTTTCTCTTTTCCAGGGTCTGGGTTAATTTGGTCCCCCATGCTCTCTATCTTTTTAAGCACTGCTGCTTCCTCACAGCAGGTTTGAAAAATCCCATCTTCAAATATATTCATTTTATCCTGGGCTGCAGATGTTGTAAAGACCATTTTTCCCCCACCTTTCAGTGCTTGGACTGTCTGGGGTAGTTTCTGTTCAATAATCTGTGAATTCTGAGTTTCTGTGATAAACCCTGACATAATTACTCCTTCTGCAGCTGTTTGAACCTTTTGAGTAGGGACCATATTAATTGGGACAGTCACAATTTGTTTAGGCATTGCCTGTGGATCTGCAGTTTGTAATACTTGTACTGAATCAGTCACGTTTGAAGCAGTAACACCTGGAGATATCACTGTCAGTGCTGAATCAACAGGTAGTGGGTCAATCTGGAATGTCTGCACAGTTCTCTCAATCTGTGTTTCTCTCTGTTTAACAGAAGCAGTTGCCACTGTAGTACTTACTAGTACACTATTTTCAGTATTTTTAATGGGAACCATATAAAGTGGCGGACACTCAGTTAACCATGCATCCATTATTTCATCCCCTGAATCACTATTTATTTGAAGCTTTTTGTCATCTTTAATTCCCTTCTCCTGCATCTGGTGCTTTACCTTTTTATCCTCACTTACTTTGTCTCTTGCTGCCTTTTCCCACATGCTTAAAGCCTCAAATTGTGCAGCTCTAGATGGTGTCTTTATTTCACATAACACTTCCCTTAATTTGTCAATAATTTGCAATTCAAAAGTACCATCTTTTGGAAACCTCAAAGAACCTTCTTTTTCAGTAATCTTGCACCATTGGTGAACCCACATACATGAATTTTGTCCCAAATTGGTAGACATAAAATGCACGGGTGTTCCTTCAGGAGCATCACCAATTAAAAACGAATTTTTCACTTTACCTCCTAACAGCTTCTTTAAACCTTTAAACAATTCCATTTCTGCAATAGTTCAATGCAATTTCTTTTCTCCAATGCTGTCAGTTTCAATTTCAGTCAGTTTAACTCCTACTACTGACTCCTCCTTTACAAAAATCTTACAGCAATATTTTTCTGAGTTTTCTTAATCAAAATTCTGTTAATAACAACATAAAAACATTCGCTACTCTGTCTGCTCCACTAAACAAAGGATAGATTTCTTTTCACTGCAAGTAACCCATTCCGCTTACTCTTCACAAAGTAAGAACTTCTGTTTACTCTTCAAACACTGCGAGTAAATCCCTTCCGCTTACCCTTCACTCAAGCTCCAGATAAGACCTGTTACTTGGATACCCCTTTTGGGAAGTAGAGCCAGTGACTTTGCAGGTAAAATCCTTATGCTACCATTCACACTCACTTTTATACGATATATGGTCCCTGTTGTAACACTGCCAGCCCTACGTAGCTTCTCAGTATTACTTCCAACAGACGAGTAACCTCCTAAAGTGTGGCTTCCAGTTACCACCCGCTATTCCTTCCCGGGATTTCCACAGGTGTACATACCTGTTTTTCCAGACAACATAGAACAAGACACTAACTTACTTAACATGAAGAGTTAAAACATGTAATCAATAACCAATAAATCCTGTCCTATGAAATTACCAATATAATCAATAAAAACATCAATTCAAAATGAGCAAAATTTCACCAACAGTCAAAACCCTTACTATTTTCAACACTTCAAAAATACATTCTAGCACATTAACAACATTTCACAACCCTATTGATACTCACACCATTCCAGCAATCGCCTTCTTGCATCACCTTCCAGTACTGCTTTGCCAGTCTTCAGGTTCTGAGCATTGGAGTCAGGAATCAGGACTTGGACATTTATCTAACTTGGGCAATTATTTTCTAGAACTAATTTTCACAGATCAACTCTCCTCCTAAGGTCAATGGACCATTAGTCAAATAGTTGATGGTGATATTAATAATCCTTAATCACCAAACTAATTCATAATAACCTTCCTCTTGCTACCAAAAACTGATCCAGCGGTAATTCCACGGTAATTTCTCAATGCAAAACCTCATTTACCTCTATTTTACCGCTGTAAAGGTACTGGACCCTTGCCACTGTATATTACCATCAGGAGACTTTACATAAACATGAAAAATCAAAAATGCAATTAATATTTAAGCCAATAAAGAGAGTTGTGAGTATTTTAAAGGGTTTTATTTTCTAGTTAAAAGTTAAAGTTCTCTGACCCTTTATTCATTAGTCAAATATCAATCAGGTTACAGAATTTGGAAAACAGGAAAAATAGAATTAATACAGAACATATTATAGGTTGCATACAAAACATTCCATAAAGGAAGGGAATTAGGCAATCAAATGTCAATCAGAATTCTCCAAAGAAAGTTCAGGAAAATATGATTCAAGAGTGAGTTTTTGCAAGGCTAATCAATAATTAATAATTGGCAAAAATCTCCCAGAAAGAGAAATAAATGCATAAGACAAAAATCTTTTCAAAACTAATTAATTAGTCAAAGCATAAACTTAGAGTTTTAGCATCTAAATCTACCTGTTCTATCCAGCTCCACTCTCTGCCCTGGTCTGTTCAATCTGAGAGAGGCTGCTTCACAAGGAGTGAGACAGTCCGGCCTTCACAAGACCACAGAGGAATGTGATCTGCCTTGCCAAAAATATGACGTGCAAGGCTAGCCTATGCCCCCCACTTCCCTCTATCTCTCCTCGGACGCAATCTGCTCTCAGACTGCACCAGCGACGTTCGCGTACCTAACCCATATGATGTCTGATCTCATCTTCTTCTTCTCCTCTCCTCCCTCTCAGACTAAGGCCCTAAAGCTTAAGGCTTAAAAAGCGAGCCCACACACCCCCTAAGAGGTCATTATTTATACCCTAATTCTTGGCTGACTATACTAATAATGTTGCAATTTTCAGTAAAGCTTGTACCGTGATTGGTTAGCATAGATGACATGAGGGTCTCAGGATCGTGTTCTCTTTGGCATTTCCAACCCATACCAGTTTTAACAAAGGAAGCGTTAATGCTTAATACAGTCTTATTGTTTCACCATCAATAATTATACAAATATGCAACATTAAGGCAGAAAAATGTATCAGTCCATTTCCTCCTTCCTTTCACATCGCACGCAGGAAGGATACTTTCTACAAACACTGGTACATTGGCACGATAACGAGAATGTACAGTTCATGGTGGCCTTGACCCATGTGCCCATGTGCCCTTGGCAGTTCTGCGCATGCGTCTCTCATTCAGTACAATTCTCAGCCTTGCTGGATTCACAGGCAGCCATTTTATCTTAGGCCCAAAACAAAACAAGCACAAAGAGTATTAATTTGAGCAAAAGAATGATGGATTTAACCCAGATCCTTGTGACTGGGGGTGAATGTTTGCATTGCCCAGCATTCCGTCCATCAATTGTTTCTTTTGCTGGATTCACAGGCAGCCATTTTATCTTAGGCCCAAAACAAACACAAAGAGTATTAATTTATGAAATGAAACCCATTATGTTTACCTTCCCCCCATACTAGTACCCTGTATTAATTATTACCTAGCAAAAGCTATTAGTTTAAAGCAGCTTTTCTATTATTTGTGCACATCATGCAAAAATGTGCAATGTACAACATAGCATAAAACATGCTCTAATGCAAATTTTCAAAGCGCAAACAGTTAATACATACTCATAGCAACATGCTCTAATGTTTTAGATAGCTTTTCATGCAAAATGCGTTTGCCCCATGTGTAGTGTTGGTGCATGGTTGATTAATTAATACACATTATAAAAAGATGCGTTATGAACTGAATATGCATTGTCTAAATATGCAACAAAGCCAAAGTCTCTTGAGACAGGTACAGGGAGTGTAATTTACAGGGGAAAGAAGCTGGGAGGAGAGAACACATTCCATTTTATCTTCAAAGCTAAAAAGGAAAACTGCAATCACGAGTTTCTCTACACTGCAAAAACACATGTTAATACAGTACAAGCATTTCAGACTGAAAGCATTTTGACCAGGCCTCATTTTATATTTCATGTGCCATGTGTTTTCTCTTGCACCAAAATCTGCGTGCCAATTTAAATGCAGTCAGTCTGAAACACAAAACAGAGCAATGCTTAATTTGAGAAATCTAGCTCTATCAGCGGCTTGTCATAATCTCTGCATATTTCAGGCCAGGTGTGTGCGAACCATCCCAGATCAAGTTAGTCTGGGGGAGCAAGGCAGGTTCAGGAAGGATCTTAAAGGCAAAGTTGTAATATCTTGGCATGCATGATCAGAAGCTAACAAATAGTGCCTCGTAAAATTGGCGCCAATGGTCCACCCTGCCTCCAAATTGGACAGGGTACTCTTCAGCACTGAAACGAGCCAAGAGCCAGCCAACACCAAGAATGGTCATCCCTGCCCCTGATGGAGGACAGACTAAGGGCCTTATTTATGAGGCCCTGCGTCACATTTACGCCGCCCCATGTGAAAGGACACATTGCTGGAGTTGCTGGCGTTGCATCTGTTTTCAGACACATCCCAGCAATGCGTCACTTTTGTGCCTACAGATACGTCAGTAATACTGACGTATCTGTAACTCCTTGCGACATGATGCGCCGTACTGTAAATACGGCACATCAATGGTGTCGCAAGGAGGGCGCACTGAAAAATGCTGCATCGCTGCTTTATCGCAGGGATGCAACACTTCTCATAAATAAGACCCTAAGTGACCAGCAGTGTCACTTAATCTGAAACAATTCTGAGAGTGGGGGTGCTGCCATGAATCTTACATCACTAAAGTCCCAGGAATTGTGAAAAATTCAAGCATCACACAAAGAACAAATGAGCAACACCCATTCAGCTGGAGAGTGGTAAGGGTGTGTGTAGCCGGTGGTGGATTTTGAAACACACTGTTACAAATACATTTCTAAATGGTGTTGTGGTAGCACACTGTTATTGACGGACAGTTCATTTTCAATCGAAATGGGTGCTTCATTTGCACTGAAATGCAGTTTTGTGGTAAAACTATATTGCAGATAAGCTATAATGTTTGTGGAAATTGGGTTTCAGTAAATATTTATAATTTGCACATTACCAAGTAAAGTCCCTTGATTTGTTTTGATCCTATTAAAATCCTTGTTTCCATCACACTTCAGACTTACAAAAAGAATGTGCTTTACGTGTGCTTTCCTAACTGCTGCTATATTTTGAAATATTTGTGCAGTTAATGTGCAGGTGTTAAAATGTTGTTTGTTAGAAAAAAACTGACATCCTACAGCCTTGCATTTCACACTCCCTGTTCCTCGGCAAGATTGCCACATAGTTCACTTTACAAAATTCTCTAACTTTGCAGTCAGAGAAAGAAAAATAACACCAATCTCTATGTCTGAAGATGTAGCTCAACATTTCACCTCTGTCTTTGAACAAATGTGACAAGATAAAAACAAAATTGAAACACATTTTTATTGCTCATTTGAGTTCTAAGCTCCAGCATGGTTATTTTGGGGGCGCCGCAGCACCCTCTGCAGCCCTGCTTCCAGCCCCTATACTGACCAAAGTCAAAGGCAGTGTTGCCGTTGACAGTGATTGAGGACAGTCTGCCACAACCAAAGTGACACTTGTACAGCACAACATTCACCCAGGCTCACTTAATACTGGGCTAGATGTGAATAAGAACAGGAGAAAGGAAAGGGCCGAAGCATCACATGTATAAAGTATTGTGTCTCCTACGACTGCCCCATTGCAGTTGGTGACATCTGATCATTGCCCATGGGAGACTTTGTAATCTTCACAACAAATTGCCATTGCCACAGTTTAACTTTCTGTGTCTCCCTCGGATTAAAATATGTTCTCATTAGACTGATGTTGGGATGAGCACAACAGAATGGGTGTTTTCAAGAATAATAGATAAACTGCAACACCTTCTGATGTGTGTGCTCCTTGGGGCATGTCACTCTAGACACTACAGACATGATGTATGAAAAGATGTTCTCGCCTTTCAAAGAGGTGCTCTGACCAAAAAGCAAAGTTCAACGTACCTTAAAATGATTATAAGTCGAAAATATTTTTAAGCCTCACAGTGTTAACACTGTAGTTACTAGAAAGGGGGGTTGCCCCATTTTTAGCCGTTCACATGGAAACTTAGCAATAATTTGGAACAGCACTGGCAGTTACCCAGCATCTAAAGTCTGCAGACTGACCTTCTCAATTTGTAACCATTTAGAGTGTGGAAGGTGACATCGAGGACAACTTCCGCTGTGTGCATGACAGTTTACAGCCTCAAGGATAGGGGTGTGCGAAGTTGCAAAGCAAAACTCTTAACAGTTTCCTGTAATTTATTGTACTCCCCATTCCAGGCTGTAGGATGTCCACCGCCGGAAATGCTGGCAGCGTAGAATGGGACAACTGACTGCTAAGAAGGTGGCCGTTGTGTTTCCACACTGCCACTCATCCTCAGTGACAACAGGGAAAACAATTCCCTGTAGCTTGAAGTCCTACCAGCCGGAGGCGAGCATCCTGTTGCAGCCTATAGAAGATAAGTGTAGCTAAACTTTGCCTGAGCTCAAAGCTGGGAAACTTCACTGGAAACTTCACCTGTCTCCTCGAAGGGAAAGTGTCCTCCTAACCGCTGACTTTGTGGGTGGAGTTTAAAGTTTTGCCCACCTCCAATCGGTGCTTGCAAGTAATAGTCCCATAATTCATGCACATATTGCATAAAAGGGGAGTTCCAGAGGAGTAGTCATCATAGACTCTCAGTACAAACTGGGGGGACTCCAGGAATATTAATATCTTTTTAGGGCATTTCTAAAGTTTTGCAAATGACTTTGCTGCACTTACATGAACACATAAATTGCACCTAAAAGTACCAAACACAAGTAAGGTGTTGTGCGTCCATCACTTTAAAATGCACAAAAGAAGTGTATAGAAAAAAGTGACATGCAAAAGACACGTTTTATTGCAATAAAGATGAATGAAAGATGAATAAACCTGATTTTATTTTACATTTCCTAACCCTACACAAGCAATCTGTGCAAGAATAAGGTACACATGCGTAGGACTTTAGATACTTACACAAATTCACTGATATAAAAGCCAACTCCATCTTGAGCAGGCCGAGACTCCATTTTCTCTATTTTTGCAGAATCATAAACATTACTGCCTTTGATGCAAATGTTGTCTGGACTTATCTTTCCAAGAACCTGTGAAAGTCTCAAGTCACTCAGACAATGACATCTTTAAAACACCTGATGTGTCGGGGACAAGTGCCTTGGTATCTCTATGTTAAGGTCAGAGAAGAACAGCCAAAACAGTGTAGTCTGAATTCACATGTTTTTACCTTATTTGTTCATAAGAATGCGTCTAAGACTCGCATCTTGATGTATATAGGTTTTGTCAGACATTCCTGAAGTTATGTCAGAAATTCCCATCTTAGATAAGATACAGAATAAAAGGACTCCCACTTCACCACTTGTCAGGAGAGGTCCTTCGCCCCAGATTATTGTGCAAGGTACTACCAGAGAAGATCTTGACTGCCAGAGATGCAGCTGCATTGTACTTTCTACTGAAAGTTGATATCGAGACTGTTGACAACTATAGCGCTTTGCTGTAAACAGGTATGCTGTACGCTGATTTTACCTAGGAAACTCTAGACACAAGTTATACTGCTCCATGCTTTCTGAGTGTAGCACATAGAAGTAGGTTTCAGGTTGTTAGGATTTTAGATAAAATTTTAACTATGGTAGAAATGTTAACTTTATTCTATTTTTTCGCAATATTAATTTGTGCTGTTATTATAATAATTTATGTGGTTATTTTAGATATGCTAAGTAACAGAAGGAGACTGTTAAAATAAATAGCATTTTAGTTAAAGTGTCTTTTTCTTAGTGCAGTTTGTGTGTGGTATTGAGAACAAAATAGATTTGTTTCCAATCACCACAATGTCCCTGTATCCCTGTTTAGGGACTGTTAGTAACCCCACTTCAACTATGTATTTGGTGGGGTTCTGCATAGCTACAATAACCTGTCTTTCACATTCAAGTGTTGGTGCTTTGAACTAAGTTAACTTGTATCACCTGTGGGTGTGAAAACAAACCTTGTAGAGCTAAGCCTAAGTCTTAGTTTATGCAATACCACTATCGCTCAAAATGCTAAGCATTTACAGTAGGTATGTATTCCATGCACTGGTTGCACTTGCTTAGATAAGGTGCCATGGAAATGTTTGAGAACTAGCAACACTCAAAATGTACACATGAGTAGGAAAAACTCCGAGCTGTTAACCAGTTATGATTTTTTCACAATACAATTTCAAATTGTTTCACAAAAATGCATGCCATTTTTGCTATCTAATTCATGTATTACTTTTTCATATTTCCTTTAATTTTCTTTATGTATTTTCTCTTTACTATTAGTACATCATTATGTGAGTTAAAGAATAACACTTAAAAAATATATAATTATGAGGATAGGCAGTCACAAAACCAACAATTTAGGCCAGATTGTATTATAACATAATGATGCACATGTTCCTTTGTAAGCAGTAAGACCTGGCTGTCATTTCATTTGAGTCTTCTAACAATTTTGATAGGAAAAGCCAACTTACCTGCTGCAAAATGCCGGGAGTTCCATCTTTATGATAGTAAGCCACCTCTATGCATTACAGGGCAGTATTCATTAATTTTTTTCTCAAAGAGTTATATAAAACACTATTTTTCTACTTTCAGTTACTTCAGAGCGCTTGGCAGAGAAATGTCCAGTAGTGTATGAATCTGGAGAGGATAGAGTCCAGAAGGACGGGTGGTTAGCTGAGTCTAAAATTCTTCGATTATGATTTCACTCTGTGTTGAGTTTAGTAAAAGGCAAGTTCGAATAGTTTAGTTTTCAAATGTTTCCTGATCTTAGGTGCTGGCTAGGTATATTCCAGAGTCTAGGGCCCTCATTACAAGGTAGGTGGAATAGGTCATATATTTACTACGGGTGGCAAATACCAATACCCTGGAGTGACATATTTAACATGTGTGGTAAATACCTCCTATTCTGACTTTTAAACTTGCAAATGAGGCATACCAAATGCAATCGGTATTTAACACACTGAATTCTGCATGTTTGGCTTTTTACAGGCCTAGTTTTTTCCGCTGTACATTTCAGCAGGTTTGACCTGTTGGAATTTATCAGGGAAAACTGCAATGGTGTTATAACTATCATAGGACGCGTAGTTTTGATCGCTGCACAAACACATATTTGCAGTAGGATGAGAATTTAGGGCCAGATGTACGAACACATTTTCTCATAGACACAGAATGGGTAAAACTGTTTGATACATCTGGCCCTTAGCTCTGGGATTAGGTCCTTGAACATTCAGTGATCCTCCTCCAGGATTTCATATTCTTGAATCAGCATTGGTTGATCTGACTGACCAATATGGCTGGACAGTGTGTGAAGTGCTCTATTTGGGGCATAGTGAGGTGTCAGTGTTTGCCTTTGCCAAAGTGTGCTCTTTGGACTGTGCACAAGACCTTGCCTTTGATCCTAGAATTGACAGGGAGCCAGTAGAGTGTTTTATGGCCAAATTTGATATGATCCCAATTGCAAAGGTTAAAGAAAAGTCTGACTGCCTAGTTCTGAATTGTTGGCATCTGGTTATGAGTTTCTGGAGAGGACAGAATAAATGAAGTTACAGTAGTTAAGCAGCACCAGTACAAGGGCTTATGTCAGTTCAACATTGGCTCATGTGAAGGAGGGGAAAAATTTTTCGCAGGAGAGATGGCAGCATGTTTATACCATTTGCCACAACATTAACTTGAGGTGTAAAAGAGAGGTAAGCATCAAAGAGAACTCTCCAGGTGCCATACTTCTGGTGAAGCGATAGACAGGGGTCCAAGGTTAGTGGGCCAGTCAAAATGTAGTGAGACAGATTTAAGTTATAGTAGACAGGTTGTCATCCGTCAGGGTGGCTGTGGACATTACCCCTGTGTTGGAAACGGGGTAGCGTGGTGCAGAGCGGGAAGGCTAAACTAGGAGCATTGTGTGAAGCATCCGCGCAGCACACACAGGCGACACACCAGGCACACCACAAAAAGGAGACCACACCAGGTTGTTATGTAAAAACAAGTTTCTTTATCTAATTTAAATCAGCAGTAGATGGGGCAGTTAATCTCAGTGCAGCAATAAACTCATGTCACTGTAAAACGTAAGGAATTCATGCAAGTACATCAAGGCCTTAAACTTTCATATAAGCGAAAAGGCATTAGCATCATGTGTCTCAAGACAGGTAACACTGCAGGTACTGCAGATCTAATATGCGCCTAGACAACAGCCTATCCAGGCACATTCAATTAACCGGAGACTAGAGGCAGGTATGCACAAAACGCTGTAGGTGATGACTTGCAGGTGATAACAGGGGCAGGTAATATCATTCAACATGGGAAACATTTGCTAATCAACGTGGTGACTTTAGGTAAAGTAGAAGATCAGGCTTCAGCAAGTAGCATTCAACATAGGTACAGTTAGCTCAGAGCAAGTACCTCAATGAGGCTCAATGCATGTAGGTACATTCAATCCTATAGCGACCTTTAAAGCAGATAGGCCTTTCACGGAGGCTCAATACATTTAGGCAGATTCAATCCAGTATAGACCTGGCTACAGGAAAGCAATGAGCAGGGGAAACATTTCCTATTTCCTTTCGTTAGGACAACATCCCTGGTGGGCATTCAACATCAAGGTAAACTAGTTTGCATAAACCCACGTTTCTCAACACCCCAGGATTAACAATTAGGGGCAGGAACCAGATTAGCATAGGAGCATGAGTATTCGTCAGAACACCAACCGCCTAACCACATCAGATTGGGGCGTAAAACATCTGAGAATGGAGGCATAAACACATTGGCATAACACAGGGGATATACCCCGGAACATCATGGCCTTCCACCTAACCCTGTCCAAGGACGTTGCAGCTGCCCACTGTCCTGCGGGGCAGCTGAGTAAAGTAAATCAGGCCAGTCAACGCCGTTACCGTGGGAGCCCCTTCCTCCGGGAGGTAATAATGGTCTGTCCCCCTCGGTGCAGTTGCCCGCGCTCTCGCGGTGCAACTGTGAAGTGCGGCCGGTCACCAGCACCACTGGGTGTAGGGGTGAGCCCCCCCTCCGGGACTAGGGAATGAAGAAAGATGCCCCCAAAAAGAAAGTACCGGCCACGAAGGGGGGCCTGAGGCTAGAAAAAGCCCTCAATGTTGCAGCAACCCGCCACTGCGGCGTCACTGTGTAGCCCCCGGGACACCGTGGCCCAGTCCGTGGTGAAGCCCCACGGGGGCTTCCAAAGGGATCGGGCTGCACGTTGCAGCTGCCCACTGCCAGGCGGGGCAGCTGGAGAAACGAGGCCACACGGCCTTCTGAGTAGGGCCACAGGGGGGGGCGGGCACCGACAATGTGCCCCGTTGCCCCCTCGACAATCAGTCCCCCAATGAGCCCCACACTCACCGGGACTCTCGGTTGGCCTCCTTCTAGCAGGGGACAGGCACTAGTCTGTGCCTCGACAGTCCCCTGCTCTCCTCACCGGCGCTGGTCACGAGGCGGCTTCTCCTCTTCGCCCGGGCCCCCTCCTGGGACCCGGGACTTCAACGCGGAGCCCGCTGGGCTCCAGAAGACTTAGGCTGCACGCGGGGCTCTCCCCAGCTCCCGGGGAGCCCCGCCTCCACGGAGCGACGTCTCCGTCGACGTTCGCGCTGGCCAGCGCGGGGTAGGCTCCCGCCAGGCTTCTTCTTCCGGCCCCCCTCCTGGGACCCGGGACTGGAATTTGGAGCCCGCGAGGCTCCGGAGCTCCCGCTTCCACCTCTGGCTGGCCAGCCACGCCTCCAACCAGGCGCAGTCCTGCCTGGCTTCCGGGTCGCTGCGAGCAGCGCAGCGGCCCAGGGTTTTATCGACGCCCGGGTTGCGGCGGTAATCCTGGGCGGATTCAGGGCACGGGGTAGGCTCCCGCTGCCCCTCCCCACAAGTCGCTCTCCTCGGCAGCACCCCAAGGCGGCACAAGTGTGGGGTAGGTACCCGCTAAACTCGGGCAATTGCGGCTCGGCCGCGGCGGTGATCCTGGGCAGCTCTGGAAGTGCGGGGTGGGCTCCCGCCTCCAGTTGACCACCACCCCCTCCTCGGGGCAGCGCACATGAGGGGTGGGCTCCCGCTGACCCCAAATACGTGTCCACAAGCGGGGTGGGCTCCTGCTGACTTCAGGAGCGTAAGGGGGGGGGATCCCACACGCTGGGATTCCCTTGCACCACGTTGGCAGCACACCACTGCAGGTCACCAGCTCCACTCCTCGCCTGGGCACAGGAGATGCAGCAGTCCCA
This sequence comes from Calotriton arnoldi, assembly GCA_963921515.1. Taxonomy (NCBI): domain Eukaryota; kingdom Metazoa; phylum Chordata; class Amphibia; order Caudata; family Salamandridae; genus Calotriton; species Calotriton arnoldi. The sequence goes on from CAWUFW010000015.1 coordinate 3,875,600, forward strand.
AGGCGCTAGATCCCACCAGGGCTTCAGGGCCCCACGGCAACGCTCCTCTCCCCCCTGGACAGGGGCTGTATAGCTCTTCTTTTCCCCTGGCACTCCACAGGTAGCACTCACAAGGCGCTAGGGGGCCAGGGCTTCAGGGATGACAGGATAGCGCTCCCCAGGTGCTGGATTCCGGGCGGTAGGAGAGCAGGCCAACAATACTGGGTCAGATCAACGGGCAGTGGGTACTCATCGGAACATGACCGCAGCTCCTAGAAGCAGTCATCCCCCATAACGTGGTACTACTCCTGTCATGGCAGTCTACACTCCAGTAAGGGGCTCTCACTGGCCCTGTGGACGGTGGAGGGGTGCAGATGGGCACAGGGGCCAGCACACAGGCCCAATGTGGCGGTACCTCCTGGCAGAGTGTCCCCTCTCAATCAGTTCTCGCTCCGCACTGTCCCTGTCTGAGCACATGGCAGCCCAGCCCCCCTATATATCCCCCTAACCCCACCTCCCAGAAAGGGCTGGAAGCTTCCAGAAGGTTCCCTGGGAAACCGGTCCAAACTGGTTCAGGGGGAGGAGTAGAGCACCCTCGGTGCGAAGTTTCCCTCCAAAAGCAGGGGGCGCTGGGAAACAAACCACTAGACTGCCAACCCACCTCAGTCAGGCGTCACATGGGCAGGCAGGCATGGCGTCCATTTTAACAGTAACCTTTTTCCACAGTGCTTTTCTAAGATGGCGGAAATAACGGTGTGTACAACATTGCACACCATTTATTATTTTCTGTTCAGACACACCATGTTTTATTCTTACAAAAGCGAAAAAATTCAGGGCAAAAGGGCCAAGTCTAACACCCTGTCACCCTGTTTAGACTCCTGCCCGCCATATGGAGAGACCACCGATATCTGAGCTCTATGAAGGCAAAAATGTTTGGTGCATGTCCATCATGTTTCTGATGGCCTCACACCAAACTGTTTTGTATTTCAGAAATAAACACCATTTGCAGGAGTTGTTTCTGAAAAACAACACATTATTGACCCCCACCCCCTGAGAGTCTTCACCCAGATTCCAGGGGAGTTATTCTTTTTTCTGTTTTTGACCGCCAGGTTTTAGCTGACCATCCACTCTAAACAGGGTCGGCAGTCGGATGCCCTTACTCCGACGGCTCCTACTCCATTGTGCTGTTGGAGTAAGATTTACAATAGCGGAGCCAGCAAAGGCACCACCATCGGTAAATTTATGGTGTGCCTGACTTAAAATAGAGTAGCCGAACTGAGGGTTGGTGTCCAGGGTACTCTGTCTCGTTTATGATGGAATACCATGTTGGCCAAATTCTAAATCAGCCTATTAGTGTCTGAGGTTACTAGGATCTTGGTCTTTGCACCATTCATATACAAGAAGCTCTCCTTCATCCAGTGGAACGCATGGTCCAGGCAAGAACTGATGTTGGTTACATTAACTGGCCCAGTCTCAAAGCAGATGGGGGTTTGTGTGTCTTTAGCATGTATCTGAACCGGTACTGCTTCAGAATCAGAGCCAGGGGGTGTACATAGATATTGCAGAGAAATCACAAGAGGCATGATCCTTGTAGAGAACCACAGTATATTGGGCATGTTGACAATTTCACTGATCTGAACCGAAATTTTTGCCAGTGGTTGGTGAGAAAGGAGTGGACCCATTGCAGGGCAGGTATCTCTATGCTTGATCAATTTTTGAGTCTCTCCAGTAAGATTATGCGGTCTTCATTGTTTTTAGCTAGCTTAGAGGTCGGCACTGTAAGGAATTGCCTTCTTTTCACGATCACCCCCAAATTTTAGACTGATGCTGCTGTTTCTTTTTACTCTGATACTGCCAACCAGGCCTCATTGCCAGTGCTCTGACCCTTAAAAAGGTATCTGTCTAATTGGCTCACCCACAATTGGCATATGTGAACCTACTGATAAGTTCCTAGTACAAGGGTCTCCAACCTTTTCTGTAGTGAGAGCCACTTCTGATCAGTGAAAATCATCGTGAGCTACTGAATGCTAAACAACTCGTGCATTGTTACCAGACATCCCCACGCCCAGCTTCATTGACTTTAAGCCTAATGTCTATAGAGCCAGATACTATGGTTTGAACAAAATACTTTGACTAGAGGCACTATGACAGCGCTGACGTGTGTCGGTGAGAGCGTTGTCTTTGGGGATATATAAACATGTGTGCACATTAATGGGATATATTTATATGGGTGACTGACAGCCTGTGTCATATGTACTTGCAGCACAGGACATAACTTTCGCCATATGTGGCACTGTTACATGTATAAAACAAACATACAATCATTTTTTTTAAATAGGAGAAATTTAAAGTGCAGAAAAGTGTTCTGCAAAAATGTTCATAATATGGAACATTTTTCTGCACTTTAAATTTCTTTCATTTTACAAAATGGCTGTATTTTTCAGTTATACTTATGGCACAGTGTCTACTGGTCACTGGGAGTAAAGGGTCTGCTGTTTGTAAATGTGACACTTTGAAATGGGAGAAAATTAAAAAGAAGAGTTTACTTTTTAAGGTAACTGTACATTTGAATTTTCTCCTATTTAAAAGCATTCAGTAACATCATTTTGCTCACAAATATTGAGTTGACAAGGACTTTTATCTGAGTTAAATACCTCAGGGCTTCGGTTGTTCACCTCTGTGCCCCAACCCCAGCCTGGGTCATAAATCTGACTGAGCACTGCTCATTATCAGGCCCTGCTATCTGCAGCCTGATGATAATAATATAAAATAAACACAGCCTTCCCTTAACTTTAAAAGGAAAATATGACCTTGTGCTTATCTTAAAATGAACTCAAGACTGTGAGCTACTCTGAAGGTGTCTGCAATTGACTGATTGGAGACACTTGCCCTAGTACATAGTACTAGAGGTACCCAGGGCCTGTAAGTTAAAGTGTCCCTCATGGACTGCAGCTCTTATTGTGCCACCACGCGTGTGACAAATCAAAACATGACTCCTAGCCCTACATTGCACACTGTATCACTGGAATCAAGCTATATCTGGCTGATGAGCCCGTAACAAGGGCGAAACCGGTCCTGGATTCCTCGTGTTTTGGTTCAGGAAGGACCTGGCTTGGCAGTTCGGGCTGGACTGTTCCTATTGGAGCAGGGTCAAGACTCATTTGCATATGGCTGGGTCCAAAGACTGGGTGCACCTGCTGATCATTGGAGTATCAAAGAAAAGACTGTGCTTTTGGCGTCCCGCTTGAGGAAAAGTCATGCCCTAGTCCCACACAGAGAAAGTGATGCCAAGAGTTAGTTGGCTGACTCCCCGTCAGAGCTACAGAGCCATAAAAGCTGAGAAGCCTGGTCCTTTGAGAGCCTCTTGCCAAGAAGCCTGATCGTGGCTGGACACCAAGATGCAGCCTGCAAGACTAAGTTCCAACCCCCAAAAGCTGTGCAGAGTCTGTTTGACCCAGGAGAGTCATCTGAGTTTAGTTGGTCGCCTAGCAAGGAAGTTACTGCCAGTTAAAGGGAACTGCTGGTTTAACTGTAGGCAGAGACCAGTAGACAACTGGCAACTGGTCTTGTGGTGGACTTTACTTGGACTTCGTGTGACATCGACCCCTGAGGCCAAAGTCGCCCCCGTGTTCATGGATCAAGGGGTGGCCACAGAAAGACCCCCAAAACTAGCTCAGCATCCTCCACATCCTTGGGCATCTTCAGCAGCCTGCATCCCTTTGATCAGGAACACTCCATTAATTCCTATGGCGGTTCGCCAATAGACCCTGGAACTGGACTCAAGACTGATTTAACTGCAAGGTAACTGTTCAACTGGACCTTATTGGTTCCCATGACTGGCTCCCTTTCGGAATCGGTCCCCACAAGAGTGCCCTTATAGCCATTTTCAAGTCACTTGGCTAACACTTAACCACAAGCTGCAGTAGAATGATTTATTGTGCTAAGTGAAATGCTGTGACTTATTGCTCATTTAAAAATGTATGTCTCTGGAACCCTCCAGTGGATTTTTGTTGTTGAGGTGTCTATTTAAAGACAACCTATTTTTATAAATTCGTCTTGAATTTTTATTTTTTTGGTCTTTTCTTCTTATTCAACTGTTTTGGTACTTCTTAATGCTTTACACTTGTTCCTTTGATAAAGCCTTTCTGCTCGGAGCCACAGCTACCCAGGACTGAGCTAGGGTTTTACAAACAAACCTGACTGGACTGTTACAGAACTGTATTTTTTTTTCATGGTGAGGTTGCACAATCATACAATATAATAAACCACTTTCATCATAGGGATCATTACAGTAGTTTTGTTGTCCTCTTCAAAGGCGAGGAAGAGCTATTCTTTCATTTTGGCCAATGCAGTTTTTGTGCCCTTTGAGAAGCAGAATCCAAATTGTTATAGAAGAGATGTTTAGTTTCACATAATGTTAAGGCTATTTCGTCACCTCCTTTTTGATAATGAATTTGTTGCTCGGATTTGAATTTACCTTAAATAAATGAAAAGAGTAAAACAGGAACAAGTTGGTTTAATTAAGCACTGCAGCCGGGAGAGCCTGGACAGAATACGTTTGTTCAAAATCTCTCGATGTACAAAGTTTTGGGCGTCAATTTATACAGTTCATGAGGTACAATAAAACAATTTTCTACATTCCAAAATAGCATCTCAGTTGTAAATCAACAAACGTGGGCATCTGATACGGACACAGATGGCTCTCGACCTCGGAGGGAGAGCTAGTGTGGGCCAGCGTGTATGTGTCCAGATGTCTGGCATGAAGAGCGTGTGATCACTATGCGTGGTATGCCTGTCGTGTCCTGATTGGTTGAGTGTGCCTATCTACATGTGCTATCTAGCTTTGTGGTATTTCTGGGGAACGCAAGCCTTTGGCCAAACAGGTTTTATTGGGGCCAATTATCTCGGACTTGTGGTGCAACTATCTATCTGTGGACTCGATCAGGGTTTTCTCTGGGTGTGTGTTTGTTTATGGTTTATGGGGGACCCCACCTGTTACCTGTTACTTGATAGGCTTTGACATGAGTCGCAGGACCTGCCTGACAACATATCACAGGGTTGATGGAGAGGTCACCTTGGGTGAATCCGACATCAATGATGTGGGTTAATCGGAACTCCTAAAAACAATATGGCAGCCACTGGTATCATTTTTATCGACATTATCAACATTACGCATACAGTTGTCATTTTGTTCATTGATATCTTTCATAATGGTATTAACAAGTTTATGTTTGCTCTTGTCTGAACGTACATCGACATTGTTCTTATTTGCAACAATAAGATTATCGTATGAGCCTGGATCTTGGCATACATTGGTATCATTATTGCTGATGTCAGCAGTGCTGTGCGGGTACAAGTCATGGTATACATTGACATTGCATTGACGGGCATTGTGCAGGTACACGTTCACATTGCATATACTGATATTGCTGTTGTCGGGCCTGCACATATCATGACTTTCATTGACATTGTATTCACCCGTTCTGACATTCACCCCTCTAGTTGATTCATCAACTACTCTATCCTCCTCGTATGTCATGACAGCTAGGTTATTTGAAAGTGTGACTGTGTGTGTGTGTGTAGTGTTGGTTGCTTTTTCCCTAGCTAAGTGCATAGTGCTTTATTTGCGGACTGCATTTTTATAGCAAGAAATCCCTACTTGTAGGAAATCACATGACAGAGGTACAGCAACGAGAATCGGTGTAAACGATGTAAATAGCTTGGAGACCCATAAGGGAATCCATGAAAAAATACTATGCAACCAGTCCTGCTCAAGCACCTCCCTCCTTCTTCATGTCAGTTTGTAGATGATGCAGTTCTTGGAAAGCATGGGCTAATGACCCATTATCTAGGTCATTTCCTGGGATAAAAGTACAACAGGAAGCACCAATCTTATCACACACCCCACCATCCATAGCGGTCATCAAGTACAACACATACCGATGTTGCATCACCATGAGGCGGATGGCTCTCAACTCCTCTTTGATAGCGTTTAGGCTGAGTATGTACTGTTTATTAGTTTCATAATTTCCCATCTGGTTATTTGCAACCAGTGTTGGCTTTTGTTTGCATGGTAAAAAAGGGTATTGATACTCTGGCGTTTACTTGAGCTTCTGTGTACAGTCTGAATTCTTCTGGAATGTCCTTGTACAGAACCCAGCCCAAATATTCGGCAGTTCTTCTCCTTCGAAACTGATGCAACAGAGTTGTTTTCTTCTATTAAGGCAGTTGAGACAACTCGGACAGATCTTCTCCAGGGATAACTGGGTTGGGGTGTGTATGGTCACGAGGGTGCAGAGCCACGCCATCCGGGGACAAGCTGGGTGTAGGCAAGGTCCCCACATTGCCAATGCAGATCCATCAATGTGGAGGTGCCCCATTGCAGGTCCGGTATATGCATTATCGTGCCACAATACTCGTTGCTGCTCAACGGTATGGTTCCTTTGCCTCTGAAACATAGAGAGTACAACTTACATTTTTTTTTTATTTTTTTTTTTTACTTATTTAAAGGTTTATTGCAGTTAGGGAAAGGAAGTAACGAGGCCCTTAACTTTAGGAACACCTTCAATTTTAAACACAGCAAAAGTGTAAAAATAGGAGTGTCTTTTCAAAATTTAAAAAGGTTTAATTCGTTACCTGTAGAACCATTTAACCTTAGTAAATCAAATTATAGCAGCGCATTCAGAAGTATTTTTTTTAAAGTGATGGTTTTCAAACATTAATTTAGAAACGTTCATGCTTCACAACTCACCCACCCACACACCCTGACAACTATGCCATTCGTGATTATATCCAAGCACAGGAGAAGATTTTGTACAGCACGTATCCTGAAGTCATGTATTTCGAGGTCCTCTTATATGTGATAATGAAGAAAAAGGAGGGAAATTGAAATAAAACAATTGCCCAAAGTCACACAATTTGGTCAAGTGGAGAAGCTGGGATTCATCACAGGTTTTCGGGTTTCACATTGCGCAATTGAGTTAAGCCACTAGATATACTTGCTTCACTTACCCTACATCTACTTTACACCCCACCTCCCCCACTGGCATCAGTCCGGCCCTCAGTCACACCAAAGACCAAACTTTGCGGCCCCCGGGAAAATGTTTGTGAGTACCCATGGTCTAAATCCTTCCCCCTTCTATCACTCCACTATCCTTTTCTTTTTTTTCTTATTATAATTTGTTTATTAACAGCTTGTCATATCATACAACAATATCACGCGCGTGCCAGGAGCATCGCGCCCAGGAATTCAGGACAAGCAATTTTTTTTAGTGCATATACATATCAAGCAAATATAGGAAACAGATACCCAATGAAAATGCCATAAAGGCAAGAAACAAACCCCCCCTCCCTCACTCTCTGGCACTGCAGCGATATGACCTACATAGCGGCAACATTTTGACTTCTGATGCGTACACAAGTTGAAATAGCACAGTAACCTGGGATCAATTGCATTAAGTGTCAGTAGCATAGAAATGAGAATGTGTGACATCTTACAAATCAGGCTGGCTTGATAAATATATGGTAAGTGGGGCCCAGAAATCCTTGGGCCTTGATGATTCAGGGAGTTCTTCAGCATAGGTCTCTAGTTGTTCCCTACAGTAGGTCAAGTCCCGGATCCACTTACGAACCGTGGGCAACCCCCTTGCGCCCCAGTGCTGCGCCACGGCCCGCTTGGCCATTAACGTCGCCACAGCTACCAACCTCCTGTTACAGGGCTTTAAGGGTGTCACATTGCCCAACAAGCATAGCTCAGGTGTGCATCCCACTCGTTCCAGTACGACCTCCGTTAACACATCCACCACCCTAGACCAAAATGTAACTAACCCCGCACAGAGCCAGGAGAGGTGTAGAAAATCGGCGTCCGCATGCCCACACCGCACACAATTAGCCGTATCCCTCAGTCCAAATGTCCTCAACTGCACAGGGGTGTAATAGAGCTGGTGTAAAAAGTTAAAATGTATGATACGTAGATTACAGTTAGCTGTAAGGCGCCCAGTCAGTTTACAACAAGCATGCCAATGGTCTACAGACATCGCGCCACCCAGAGCTTCGTTCCATTTAGCGTATGAGGGATGCACCTCCTCCTCACGCTCGCGAAGTGATGCAGCGTATAGTTTAGTGATCAGTCCCTTACGATCCCCGCTCGCGAGCACCGCCTGCAGCGCCCGCAGTGGCTGAGGCTCATTGGGGTAGTTAGGATATATATCCCTGATTGCCTGCTGAACCCTCACGTACGTGAAGCATAGCATAGCTCCATGTGGCCGACCCGCCTGCACATCCTGCAATGAGCGGAACTGGCTTTGTTTGTATAAGTCCCCTAGCTGCGTAATCCCGACCGCCTGCAATGCGCTCGGCGCAGAACGCTCTTGCGCCGCGGATATGCCAGGATGTGCCGCAATCGGCAACCTGGGGGCATAAAGGTAGGGTAGTTTCGCTCGTCTAGCCAATGTCTGCCAGGCCCAGGCGGTGCACTGCACCGGATTGATTTCCGTTCGGGGGCCTCCACTCCCACCCGAGAGAGCAGCTGCCACCAGTGGCAAGGGGAGTATTGCGTCCGCCTCAATCGCCGTATGGGGGAGATAGCGGTGTGGGAAGAACCAGTAATGTGCAAAATGCGCCTGAGCGCATAGGTAATAGAGGCGCATATCTGGGGCCTCGAAGCCGCCGCGTCCAAAGGGTTGGATTAGGGTATCCCAGCTACAACGCGGTTTTTTGCCCCCCCACACAAATGATAGTAGGGCCGTCTGTTATGCCTTGAAGGTCAAGATATTCAGGCGGAGAGGGATATTCATGAATAAATATAATAGTTTGGGCAAAATGGCCATTTTAAGCACAGCGATGCGGTCCGCTAACGAGAGGGGCAGGCGGGCCCACCGCTCCGTTTTTTCCGTGAGTTGTGTGATGGTGCGTCCGTAATTCATGGATATGACCTGGGCAGGGTCCCTGTGCAGCCAGATCCCTAAGTATTTCACCGGATCCCGGGCCCAAGACAGAGGAAAGTCCATCTCAAACTCGTCAGTACCCGCTGTTAAGGGAAATACCGTCGATTTGGCCCAGTTTATACCTAAGCCAGAGAATCCTTCAAATTTAACATATTCCCTCAGCAGTTCAGGGAGGTGGGTTGCAGGCTCACGGACATATAAAAGCATGTCATCCGCATAAAGCGAAACAACAAGTGGCCGCTGTCTAAAGCGTAGCGCAGCGGAGGCGTGCAATTGGCGCAACTTACATGCCAGTGGCTCCAGTGCCAGCGCAAATAGCATTGGTGACAGAGGGCATCCCTGCCGTGTGCCTCTGCCAATGGGAAACGCCGAGGATACCCAGCCATTCACGCGAACTCTAGCCGCAGGTTTGGTATACAGGACCCTAATCCATTGCAAAAAGAACGGGGAACACCCATTCGCGTGAGAACGGTAAACATATACTCCCAGGAGAGGGAATCAAAAGCCTTGGCGGCGTCTAGTAGCACCGCCACGGCCTGGAAGTCTGCATCAAAGTAGTGAAGAGTGGCGAAGAGAGTTCGCAGGTTATGCACGGTAGACCGAGCGGGCACGAATCCAGACTGGTCAGGGAGTACCAGCAAAGGAACCAGAGGCTGAAGGCAGAGTGCAATCATTTTCGCCAATATCTTGGTGTCGATATTAATCATTGAGAGTGGTCTGTAGGAATCGCAGTGGCTGGGCTCCTTATCAGGTTTCAGTAGCATCACCAGTAGAGACTCCCGCAACGAGGGTGGGAGATGTCCAGTGTCATACGCCTCCGCATATACTTCAAGAAGGCGAGGGGCCAGGTCCTCCACAAATGTCTTATAGAACTCGCTCGGGAACCCGTCTAATCCCGCAGCTTTGCAAGTAGGGAGGGACATAATAGCGAGTTTTACATCTTCCTCATCAAAAGGTTGAGTAAGATATTCCCTGTGGCCGGGAGATAGCCAGCCCAGTGCGACATCATCCAAATATGTATGGATCTCGGCCGGCTGCACTACATCTCTATTACTATAGAGTGCCGTGTAATAGTCAAGTATGGTCTCGCTAATGGCAGTTGTGCCGTAACAAGCTGTCCCTGCCTCGTCTAGGATTTCCGTGATATACTCTTGACTGCGCGGCGCAGCCAGTTTGTGCGCAAGAGAGCAGCTAGGCCGTCCCCCTCACCATAGTATCGGGCCTTGCTACGCCTGGACCTATGTACCAGTTCCTGATCTGCCGTGTCGTTATGTTCTGTCACCAGTGCACGGATTTTGGACAGAGTTTCGGGCAGCGGGTCCGTCTCGTAGGCTCGCTCTAGAGTGGAAATATCGGCGGCCAATTTGTGAATTCTGCGCCGTAAATCACGCAGTACTCCAGCCTGCGCCCCCATACAGACCCCTCTGATAGTGACTTTGAACGCTTCCCACATGGTGCCTGCGCTATCAACTGTACCAGCATTTTCCCGGAAAAAATGTCGAATAGCCTCTCCAACCGAGGCCCGGAAGACCGGGTCCGTCAGGGAGGATGGTTGTAAGCGCCACTGGAAAGGTGGTCGATCACATGCTGGGATCTGTAGATCCAGGAGCACCGGGAGTGGTCCGAGAGCGTCCTGGCTAAGTGGCGCACTCCAGTCGCCCACGCACACGCAGCCTCCGTAGCCAGCCAAAAGTCCAAGCGAGACCAAGTCCCATGCACAGATGAAACAAACGTGCTCTCTCGCTCCCCCAAATGTTGCATACGCCATACATCCCTCAATCGTCCCGCATCCATCAGGCCACGCAACACCTCCGCCGCCTGTTTAGGTCGTGCATTTTCACTACCCCTCCGGTCAGCCTCCATATCCAGACAGACATTGAAATCACCTCCCCATATAATCTCCGCGTCTGGGAACCCCGAGATGCGGCGCCATACATCAGCGAAGAAGGCCGGGTCATCCACATTCGGTCCATACACATTCACAAAAAGGACACTCGACCGACCTAGTTGACCATGCACCAGCACCACTCGGCCCTGATCATCAGTCTCTGTGCGCGTGACTTGAAACGGTATCCCTTTCTTGATCAAAATAATCACTCCCCTTGCATAGCTAGAATAAGAGGAAGAGCTGCGAAAGCCAGCCCATCGAGCCCCCACCCTCCCTTCGGAAGTCTTGGTAAGATGTGTCTCCTGCAAGAAGGCAATGTGGACCGCCATCCTGTCTAAATAGGCGAACACCGACCTGATCTTTTTGGGAGTATTGAGGCCACGAACATTCCATGTTAAAAGGCGTATTTTACCACTCATCTATCAGCAGGCTATGAAATGATGTGACTATCGAATATTTCAGAGACATGTCTGTGCTATTACAATGAAAATAGTAAAAAGCATAAAACCCTAAAAAGACAGTGCCAGAGAGCCTCCCCCCATCGCAATCCCCCATCCCCCTCCCACTTCAGCATCCCCAACTCGCCAAAGCCATCCCTACCCACCCCACCCCCATCCCAACAAACAACCAGCAATGCAAAACTTAGATGGGGTATTCCCATGTGAGGGCGTTAGAGTGCTACTATCCTCCTATCTAGTAGGAGGAGGCTAAGCAGGGGTCAGTAACTATGCCTGGAAAGTACAACAGCATGGAGCGCGCCCTTGGTATGCGAGCAGGCATATCCCATTCAGCCCCGGCCAAAAACACCTGTTAGTGGAAGAAAGAGCAGGTCATACTAATAAATGATACAGCATGAGTCAGGAGAAACCTGGAAAGTCAAATAGGCAACCGTGGCAGCAGAGTAGTTCAGCCGATGCACCCTATGGGTCTATTGTTCCTCAGTCTCCGATGGCGATCGGGAGTCGCGTCGCCTCCTCTTGAGGCGTTTGGCATGTTCTAAGGCTGCCTTGGGGTTATTGAAAATATGAGAGTCCCCATCTGGGCCTATCTTCAGGCGAGCAGGGTATAGCATGGCATACGGGACCCCCTCCGCCTGTAGAAATTTTTTAACACCCCCAAACTCCCTCCTCGCAGCTTGGACAGTGACAGTAAAGTCGGGAAAAAGGAAAGTTTATTGCCTTGATGTTCTATGGCCCCTTTCTCTCTCGCCAGACGTAGAATAGTGTCTCGGTCCCTGTAATTCAATACTCGTGCAATAATGGGGCGGGGAGGAGCGCCCGGGGCCGGTCGAGCCGCTAATGAGCGGTGAGCCCGTTCCACAATGAACATGTGTGATAGCTGCTCCGTACCGAATAGGTCTGTGATCAATGTTTCAATGAAGGTCTCCATTTTGCCCACATTTGTGGATTCCGGCAGCCCTGTAATGCGGAGGTTATTGCGCCTGGAGCGAGCCTCTAAATCTTCATTCTTAGCTTGGATGACTGACAGGACTTTTTCCATGTTAAGCGTTTTCCCGGCGACTTCACTTAAACCATCCTCCGCTGTAGACACCCGCTGCTCGACTTCCCCCATACGGGTACTCTGTTTTTCCAGCTGCGAGGACATGTGGTCCAGCCGGTTGTTGACAGCCGCCATTGTTCCCTCGATGGATTGGAGGCTGCGCTGCATGGCCAAAAGCGTGGTCTCGAGGCCAGTGGGCCCTCCCTCCTGGGCGTCAGCCTCCGAGTCCGAGGCAGCTTTCTGCGGGGTTTTAGTGGATTTTCGGGCCTCAAACGTAAGGCGAGGCTGGGTTCTGTCTGTTCTGCCCATGGCGCTATATAGCTAGTCAGGTCCTCTGCAAGGGAGTAGACCCAATCCCCCGCAGATTCCAGGCGGGTCGACAAGTGAACCCACCCCTCACCCCGTTCCTCCCGGCGAGCGCAACTGCCCGCCTGAGATATGCAGGCCCGCACCAGCACAGGAGGTCGCCCGACTGCAGGAAGTGGACTCGGGGTCAGAACATGAAGGCCCCCGCCAGTGAGAGTTCTCGTGTCCACTAGCCAGTGAGCCAGCAGCTTGAGCAAATCAAGGGAAGTCGGTATAGGCCCCGGCCACCAAAATGCGAGGAGGTGCGCACTCAGGAGCCGCACCCAGCGAAGGATCCACAGCAGCGCAAGGCAATGCGGGGTGTATTCCAGACCCAAGCCAGGGTCCCAGCTGCACTCTCCGTCAGGGATCCGCCACAACAGCCTTGAGGATTACAAGTGGCAACGCAGGGGTAAGTACGCCAGACCCTCCTCTCCCAGACCGCCACAGAGGCCTAGCGCTCCATCATTCCAGTGGGGCCCACCAGCACGGGCCCAGCTCCTCACGGACAAGCCGCCCAGCAGCAGCCGGCAGACGGTCAGCAACGGAAGCGCTGTCCCACACTCCGGCCTACAACTCCCCCCCAGGCGCCCGCCCAAGCTCGCAGGCCGCAGCACCGACCAGGGCCCCCGCCCGACTCTACTGGTGCGAACCCCGGCCGGGCCGCGCCCCACTCACCGTGACCAGCACCCAGGAGTCGGCTCCGCCGGCAGTCCGCAAGTGTGTCTCCGCACCTCGGCGCGGGTCCCCAAATCACGTACCGGGTCGCCGCCTCTCGCCTCTCCCACTCAGTGGTCGGGATCACGACAGCAGCGCCCAGCAGCTCAGTGCTCGGCCTCGTTCCCGTAGGGCTCGCGCAGCCACACTCGGCCGCCCTCAACCAGCACCCCTCGTTGGCAGCAGGCAGGTATGTCGCCGGCAGCAGCTCTCGGCCACCTCCAATCGGCGCCTCGGGTCCGCGGCAAGCAGGAACGCCACAGCCCGGACCCGTCAACAGAGTGTGCAGGTGGCCGCCATCTTGTGCGCCCGCCGCGGGTCTCGGTTCCTCCGGTGATGCGCAGCCACAGAGCGATCCGCCGCTCCACAATGCCACCAAAGTATGCAGGGGTCCTAGCAAGCTAGGGTCGCGCGGTTTCTGTAGCGCAGATTCTGCTTTTCCAGGCGGATTATAGGCGGATAGTGGCTCAGCCGGGCAGAGCGACCTTAAGGTGCTGCCATCTTGCCGTGCGCCCTCTAGCGCCCCTACAACTTACATTTCTGTACAATTAGGGGTTGCCCCTTCCCCTCCAACCATCTTTACTTATTGATCTCGCTATCCCAGATTTCCTGGCATGGGGTGTCTATGCTGGCGTTTGACCCCCTCCCATGGGACTCATTCCACGCACATAATTGAGATGACCGAACCTGCACTGGAATTCCATGCCCGGGATCCATTTGTCGTTAATGAAGGTGGCTCCAATGACGTTAAGGGCCGCCCTGGGACTACAGATGGAGGCAGGAGCAGACATGTTTGTGCACTGGTGCAGTGGTTTTGCTACCTCTAGGAACCTTTTTTCCAAACAGTGTCCTCCGCTATTGTGCCCCTAGTGTGCATCCCCTCTACTTTGGATTGGATATCACTTGGCTCTATGAAAAGATATAGTGCAGTGGGGTTGGTCTCATATCGGGTGATGTTTACTAGAGTCCTACGGGTCTCTACTCGGTTGGGGTGGATTTTTGCCCTGATTCTGCATAGGTACAGATGGACAAGGCATTTTGATTTTTCGGGGGCTATCTCCTGTAATAAGTAAAGCCTGTCTGTGCCTACTGCATGAGGTGTCAGTGAACAGATGTAACATGACCTATTTGTAGTTTGTGTACCTAAACTGCTCATATGCTGATACCAGGTGTTGTGCAGGAGTGCGCTGTGTAGTACGTGAGGAATACTAGCTTTTGGTTCAGTGTAGGTGTAGGTGAGGTGATAAAGGTCTCTGTGCATTCTTTGCAAGAATGTAGAAGTAGAGCTTACAAGATCATGTACATTTTTGGATCTGGAGGGGCTCGAAAGCATCCTGGCTAAGGAGAGCGTGTACAAAAATATAAGGGTATATAACTTGAAAAGCATTTGTAAAATGTAGAATCGTCTTCGGAAGAGATGTCTGTCTTTTGTTGTTCATTGTCTGTGGTCCGGGTTCGGGTGGCTGTTGTCTGTGCTTTGGTGTCTGATGTTTGTTGTCTGGGTGGCCAGGGGTGTTTTTGTCTTGATGCGGTGCAGAAAGAATGTCTCTTAAAAACTAAGCCACAAAGTCAATTGAATTCTGTAGTACTTGTGCAACTGGTCTTTTGAAAGTCTTTTGAAAATTCGGATTAGAGGAATGGCGGGTTACAGCAATGTTGGTGCACTTACAGTTCGATTGCGGACCTGTGGGTTAAGAGCTGTGGGTCGTAGGTTAACTGGGAAAACACATTTGTTAGGCAATTTATTGGAACATTACTGTTTCATCTGTAAAATGATCCTGCTAATTGGTTTTTACTGGGGAGCGAATTTTCCTATCATGATTAGACGGAGGTGATAGACTTTTTAACAGCATTGGTGAGGTTTTTAAGGTTTTTAAACGTTAGAATTTTGGGGATGACCAGGGATTTTTTAACCTAATTTTAATGTCGTTCATATTGTGGGTTTCTCCCCCCTTTCCTTGCTATAGTGGGAACAGTATTTTCTCTGCAGGCTATTCCGTTCAGATTGCAATGTTTTAACAGGCACTGAGGTGTCCTTTTGACCTATCTGGCTGCATGCAAGTATGAGGAGAGGTGGATGTTAACATTTTAGGGTTAAGTTTCTGTTGACACGTGAGTGCCTCTTGGATCTCTCCACGTGTCATGGAACGAGTTTTCTCTAATTGGGCTGAAATTCCAGGTCCCGCCCTTCTTCTGGAAGGGTTGAAAAACTTTGGGCTCTTTTGTGTGGGTCCCGGTGGGCTTTTCCCAGTTCTTGGGTGTTGCCACTTCTAACAAAGGATACTGGAGGTGGTTGGAAGGTCATGTGTGGACCCCTTGTTGGGGACCTACAGTGGAAAAAATGGCTATGACTATGTTTGCTTGCATTATTTTCTCAGCAAGAGTCAAGGGTCCTGCTGGGACTTTAGGTGTCCGGCCTGATGGAGGCGGTGTAAAGAAACTTGTTGGGACTTTCCAGTGGGTTGGGGCCAGTGAGCTGAGTTATTTTTAAAATTCCCTTCCCAAATGTACGGGGTACAGGAAAGGCTAGCTTCTGCCACTGGAGCAATTGCATTGTTTTTGAACTATAGGAGGGCCTCCATTTGGAGGATGCCCGAAAAATGTTGGAGAATGGGGTCCTTATGATCTGGGGCACAATCCAGTGCATTTGGGCGAAGGGGCCTGGGTGCCTGTTTTTATGTACCGGGGACCACCCTGCTCCCTTGCCAGACTGTCCCTTCCCTGGGGGCGTGGTCAGCCAACCTCTTCCTAAGGGATCAGCAGCAGAGGGGGCCTTGGGCCCCCTGCGGGCACCCGGGTGACGCATTCTAGCGTGGCAGGTAAGGGAGTGTAACTGGGATTGATATGAAGAGGGTGGATTGTCTCGGGGAATGATTTTGGACTATGGCGCATTTGCGTTTTGGGATTGTATTAGGGCATTGCCACCCCAAACAGTCACTGCACCTTGCCGTGACTGTGGGTCCAATCCCTGCTGGACTGAATTCCCTGGTTGTTGCAGCGATTGCCGTGTGTTCGGCCATCCACCTGGTGGGGCGGCTGTGTCCTGACTTCCTTGGAGCTGATCGTGTGATGTGTGTGTGTTGTCCGTGTTTGGTTTTGAAGGTGGATGTGTTGTGGGGGCTGTCCCTGTACTATTCCATTTTGATCATGGTCTAGTTTTAGGCGGCATCGGTTGGCCATGTGACCCATTCTGTGACAGTAGTGGCATTCTATTGGGCCGATTTGGGCCCAGCCTAATTGGCCTCAGCCACTAGGACAGGGCGGATACCCTCTGGGGTCCATGAGCAGAGCTCCCCTTGAGGCGGGTGCTATCTAGGCACTTGCGGCTAGCACGGCCCCCTCAAGGGCGGTCCTTTTCAATTCGTGTTGGGCGAATTTGGTGGCGTCTCTCTGTGCCTGCTCCTGCTTTTCCCTGCCCTTTTTTCTGTCTCTTTCGGTAATAGTGTAGTATGTGGGCTTGTATTTCCAGCCAAGGTTTAGTGTCTAGCCCTACTACACTACCTAATTCAGGTCTGGTGTCTGAATGAATTAAATACAGTCCCTTCATGCTCGGTTTTGGTGAGCGTGACTGCGTTGATGCAGGCTCTGGAGAACACCAAGTCGTTCTGCCCCCCAATGAGACTACTGCACAGACGTTTGACGTCACCTACAGCTAAGTTTATTCCTGCGGTGTTCTTTTCAAAACATGAGATACATTTTATTGCCCCATCCATCAATGGGGGCAGTTTATTCCTGAGCCCTTCTTTGTACATCTGTGCCCAAGGCATGTAGATGGTTCCTGCTGCGCCTTTCTGAAGTAGCGGGCAAATCCTAGCCAGGGACAGCTCTATTGATTTGTCCTCGACGTATCGCTCTCAGCGTCTTAGACACTCCTGCATGTAGGGGTAGTTCCATTTTGGATCACCCCTTCCATGCCGGATGCAGTCTTCTGCAATGGCCATATCCTCGGGTTTGAAGAAACCCTCCTCTGGCCAAGGCCGGTCATACTGGTGGCCCTCCCTTTTGGTCCAGCAGGCCAGTAGATGACAGAAAGGCCATGCGAAGGCCTTGCCCTCTTCTCTGGATATTATCTCTCTAGCAGTCGGCCTGTTTGACCAGCATGACTGGGGGGAGCAGCGGACGGCTTCATTGCCGATCTCCATGTGCATGTGTAAGGGGGCCATGCTGCTCTTTCTATGTCTCACCTCTGTCTCCGTCAGGCTTTCCTGGCTACTTATTTCCTGGTCAGCCCCTCTCCTATGTCGACGGCCCAGTGAGGTATGAG
This sequence comes from Calotriton arnoldi, assembly GCA_963921515.1. Classification (NCBI taxonomy): domain Eukaryota; kingdom Metazoa; phylum Chordata; class Amphibia; order Caudata; family Salamandridae; genus Calotriton; species Calotriton arnoldi. The sequence continues at coordinate 3,893,238 of CAWUFW010000015.1, forward strand.
CCGCTGTTAGGGGCCTTCTTCCGGACTCATCCCTGGTCTCATCTCTATATGGGTCCCAAAGCTGAGCTCCTGGTCCCTCTGGGGAAGGGGGAGTTGTCCCTTCACCCTGCTGGGCTTCCCAGGCGAGAGCTCTCTCTCTTTCCTTCCTTAATTCTCACCTTTTCTCTACCTCCCAACTGGCTTGCCTCCTTCTCCAAGTGCTGTTTTTCTAAGCAATACTTTGGCCTCAATCTCACTCCCTGAGGGTTCCTCTATGCCATAGGGTTGCCCAGGTGGGGTGTAGCCTGCGGCTCCCCCTTCGCAGTCGGATCTTGAGGGTCTGATGCTCCTTTCTTCCCCTCCACTGATGGAATCACCTACTAGGAGTGCCACAAGCCTCCCTCTGACCATATGGAGCCCAGTGGGGCGCTCAGGAGTATGCACTCCTTGTTCGGTCTGTAACTGCTGGGTCGAGGCTGATGGGTGAGGGTTTGAACCCTGAGGGTGTCTGGTACTGGTCTGAGCCAGTGGTGCCTGGTCTAGCGGGACCTGGGATCCTCTTCCCCGCCCGGCGGCTTGCTGCCCCGTGGGGGGTCCAGCAGCCTCCTTGACTGGTGGATTGGTATAACCCAGTGTGGTGGTAACTGGGATGGCCGGCATTAGTGAGAGCACATCCCTGCCGGTGTATGGTGGGGGAGGTTCAGATGCCTTATTCATGGGTTCCTGGATCGTTTTGTAGGCTGGGGCCACCTCGAAGATGGCCCATAATTCTAGCAGGGCCTCCCGTTTAGCCTTCTTATGTCCTGTGTACCTGGTTTGTATGTGAGTTTTGTGTATCCTATTGTGTTGGTGTCAAACGTACCCCCTCAAGGCCGGGGAAATGCGTGGGTTTTGGTATGGGTGTGCCACTCACGACAGTGTTTCTCTAATTTCCTAGCCTGGGTGGGGAACCTGGGTTTCCTGTGGTCTAGTAGTGTCTCCATGACGGGTTGGAAATTTAGTTGTTTTAAGGGTCTGCAAAATGTTTGGTTATCTCAAGATTCGCTTAAAAATAGTTACCAATTCTACTCTTATTTGGTGGAAATGTATACACGGGGGTGGTACCAAAAAACTCAATCTACTGGTTATGGGCTCAAAAAACAACCTGATGCATCAACAACTGGTTAACATAAAAATAAAGACAATAATGCAATGAAGCAGTAACAACCTATAGTAAAAGTGCAATTGTTAGTTTAGGTCAATGCAGATTGTTTTGCAGCAGAAAACTAGCAATCATGAACATCTGGTTTGAAAAAGGCAGTTATTGTTACCTAAAAGCATAAACTTATTAACAAGATATAACATTCACACATGCAGCATGATTCACAAAAATTTAACAGCACCACAACATCAATAAATGTATAAAAATGGAAAAAATCTAATAGAGACTAAAAAGGTTGACATAAAAAAATAGTTATTTTGTCTAAAAATCTGCGCCCTCTCCTAGTGCCTATAACCCATGTAGAGGGGATGCTCTGCGCAGGGCACGGAGCTTGGAGAGCCTGATAGTCTGTCAGTATCGACTCGGTTCATCTGGCACTGGGCCAGATAGTGCACAGCAAGATTCCAGGGACAGATGGGCTCCCCGTAGAGTTTTACTCAGCATTTTGAGTTACCCTGGTGGCAAAGCTCCTGCAGTTGGTTCAGTCTAAGACCAGGGGTGTTCTTCCTGCGTCCTTAAGAGAGGCCATGATTGTAGTCTTTCTCAAGCCGATAGAGGCCTGTTGGAGGTACGATCCTATTGGGCGCTCTCTGCTCAATACAGACTGTAAGGTCCTTGGGAAGATCATAGCAAATCGCTTGTTGCCGTCTGTCCCTACATTGGTCCAGCCGAACCAAAGTGGCTTCATTCCCGGGAGAAATACTTTCCTTAATCTCCGTTGTCTGCTTCGTCTCATTGATGAACATCCTCTGGACATGCTCCAGAGGGTGGCTCTTTCGTTGGATATTGAGAAGGCCTTCGACACCTTGGGTTGGCCTTATCTCCATGGAGTACTATGGCGTGTGGGTCCAGAGATAATCTGATGGGTTCATCTCCTGTATATGTAACCGGTTGTTGAGGCACGCACTGGTAGAGAAATCTCTGCACCATTTTGGGTGTGGTGGGGCACCCGACAGGGATGTCTGCTTTCTCCACTCATCTTCACTCTGGCCCTTGAGCCATTGTTGGGTCTATTTCATCAGTGAGGCCCGCAGTGGGGAATATGGAGTGGTGTCTGCGAAGTGATCTCGTTGTATGCAGATGATGCATTAATACACATCCGGGATTTCCACAGGGACTCACCTGGGTTGATGGTGGCACTAGATGCTTTTGGTAAAGCCTCTGGATTGCGGTAGAACTGAACTAAGTCCTTTCTCTTCCCTCTGCGCAGACTCCCTGAGGTGGAGCGGGAAGGTCCACACCACTTGGGTCTGCTTTGGCAATATGACACCTCCCATTACCTCGGAGTTAATTTTTCCATACGGAACAGGACCTGAATGATGGCAATCTGGGTATGGCCTTGTTAGGATTGCGCTGTTCTCTGACTGACATTCTGGAACTTCTTACCACTCTCCCCAATGGGCAGGGTCTCCATTTAAAAAATGCCTGTATAACCCGGTTGCTGTATCCTTTCTCAGCCTTGCTTGTCCTCCTACCCCAGCGCTTTTTCTGAGAATTGAATGCATTCCTCTCTGACTTGATTTGGGATACAGGGAGGAAAAGATGGCCTCACACACGTTGTTTGCCCCCTGGGAAAAGGGGCTTGGGAGTGCTACGCTATGAATCGTACTATGCCCTTGTGCAGCTGAAATGGCTCATGCGGTGACTGGCAACGGTTCCCACTCTGGAAAGAGTTTGCCTGAAGAGGGACGGGGCATTTTCGACTAGCTCATGGGTCCCCGGGCGGCACCCAGAGGGTGGGGCACCTTGCCAGAGAGGCTAAGCATTGCTGGGAAAAATATGTGACCCCGCGGCGAGGCCCAGTGCAATATGCGTACACTCTACCGTTGTGGGTGCTACAGGTGTTTCATGAGGTTGCGAGCTGTCATGGCATGGGCGATTGGACGGAAGCAGGTGTTCTCACATTAAGCAACCTGCATGAGCATCAACTCCTGGTGTCCTTTCAGGACCTCGGGGAGTGTTATGACATTCATGAGGGCCAGTTCCTGATATACAATGCCCTGGTGGTGGCTGTCGGGCTGTGTGGGGGCCGGAGAGCTCGGAGCCAGTCCCATCTTCTGTATTACAGGTACTGTTGGGGTACGGCATCGGCAGGCATGCGGTCATGCTGCTATACAGCAGATTGTTAGAACATTGCATTCAGACCCTTCAAGCTTTGAAGGATAGGTGAGCTCTGTCTCTTGGCCAGGACCTGGTGGACAGACAGTGGTCCCGCATGTTGGAGCAGGTACGGAGTGTTTCCAGGTACTCCCGCATGAAATATACCCAGTTTAATTATGTCCATCAGACATATTTGATCCCGTTACAACGTCATTGTATCTTCCCGGGTGTGCCGCCGTACTGTCCCCGATGTCCCTGCCTTGAGGAGGACTTTTATCAGGAGATGGACTGCTGTTGGGGGTAAGCTATTCAGGTTCTGTCTGACATCACGGGCTGTCCTCTGTGGCTCGATCCTCTTCATTGGCTCCTGGGCCTGACTTCTCGTACGTGTAAGAACAGATACGCTGTCAGGTTCATCGAATTGACATTCATACTTCTGAAGCGCAGTATTGCCATAGCCTAAAAGTCTACAATGTGGCGTTGACTACCTCTGCGGCGTGGATCAGTGCCTGCACTGGACACATGGGGTGTGTATCTTGATAGATTATCAGTAAAGACGGAAAAGAGACTGATGCTGGGTGTTCGCTGGCTGGTGCTCTCTGGCCTGTTGGGAGTCTCCTGGTAAGGGGTTCTCTTTCCATAGTGGCCCATTGGGCCTTCGGCGTGAGGGTTTTCTCCCTGCCCCTGCTACTTCTGATCCGCGCTTACTGCTGAGACACCTTGGGGATTTTCTCCTTGGGGCTCTTCCAAACAAGCTGATAGTTGGTCCCATGCCTCTTCCCCTCTCTCAGAGCGGCGGTTACCTCAACAATGGCGGAGGAGAGTCGCCCCACTGGTTCAGCCAGCAGCTGAAGAATAAAACTATATTATTTTATTTTTCGGCTGCTGACTGAGCCAGTGTGTGTGGGGATGGGCCGGCCAAACAGACATGAACTGTTAGGGTTCTCCAACCTGGCTGTGCTGTACAGCTGGGTTGGAGAAACAGCACAGACTCCCTGTCCTGAGCGGAGCGTCAAAGCAGCCCGCTCAGGCCAATCCCACACTGCTCTCATGCAGCATGAGTCTGCTGCTGTCCCAATGTCTGCTGGGACCAGGAAGCAGAGGAGCACTGAGGCGCGAGGCAGCTGAAGCAGCATGAGGTACGTTTTTGTTTTCTTTTCTTTTTCTCCCCCACGTGTTCCCCCTGCGCCCCTCCACCCGCCTCACCACTGTTAATATACATCAGCCGCCACTGCTCTCTGATGATAGCAGGCATCCACACCCATATGGTTCGTCCACACAAGGCTCCACTTGGTGATCTACACTTCACAGACACTTTTAGTTTGTTTCCACATTTGGCACTGGTTGCCATGTTTATGCTTCTCTCTGGGTACACTCAACCTTTTCCAAGGTTCCAGAATAGTCAAGATATTTGGACATACCACCCTCCTGACTTGCTCAGGGACAGAGTTGGTTCTGCTCTATGGTTTATCCCATTGGGTGCCTTTACTTTATATGGAATATGGATTATGCTTCTGATGTGTCCTGATATTATCACCGGCGGGTGGCTAGCCTGGGTTCTCAAGGTCTGTTAATTATATTGACTGTGTATTTCTGCTTTCCGCTAAATGCTATTGATGAAACCATGAAGTTCACTGAGAATTATTTTTAATAAAGAGCTACATGCAACAAAAAAAATAATAACATTCTGGGGCCTAACTCTGCAAGTAGCAGTGCTAGCCTGAGGTAGACCTGAGTAAGAAACTGTGATGATTAGTTTGGTATAAATAGGAGCAATATATAGTTCATGGGGTGAATAAACGGATGCATTTTTTATAGTATTTGTTGCCTAACCTCTTACCTCTATGTACAATGAATAATTCTATTAATTTTTATTTTCTTGGTCCTGTTTACTTATTAGAGCTGGAAACAGAGGACACTATTCATAAGAAGTATTTTCCGCTGGAAACTTAATTATACGTCTGAAAATACCTCATTTACACTTTCCAGGAATTCACCAAAGGATTCCTGGCAGGCGCAAAAGTATTTACCACTGCAGATTTTTCTGTCATGAGTGCAGAGGGATCCACAGTAGTAAAGCAAACTCAAGGTTGGGCGGTGTAAGGCATGGTTTACCTTGTATATTTGTAAATGCCCACAAACCATGGTTGTTTGTGAGAATTCACAAACACACACCTGCTTATTCCCATCATTGGAATGGTTGTAAAGTTACTTTAGCCAAGAGTTGGAGTAACTACCCTTTCAGGGTGGGAAGAGGAACAGATCAAGCCCAGATTTGCTGAACTCGGGTCTCTTATTTCTCACTGGACCAGTCATTTCTAGTGAGGATGGCACATCAGAAATGTATTTACATAGCCTTGTTTCTGCAGATAGAACCATCCACCTGTTATTTATATTACACATTCTAGTGTGGGGGAGAAGGAGTTTAGTTGTTGCTTTGGGAAGAAGCAGTGGGCCCAATTCACAAACTGCATTTTGTAGTATGTAAATTAGTACTACTCATGCACCACAAAATGCAATTTACAAACCTACGGCCAGAGACTTCTACTTCTCCTATTTTTTCTGCGAGAAGGTCTCTGTGACATTTGTAGAGATCTCTGCACACGTAGGCATATATTTTGGTAGTAAATGTGGTAGGGACTAAGGGGACCGGCGTGAAAGTGGGGAATGCTTATAATAAATGGGAGGGGTTTAGGGAAGTTTAAGGAGGGATTTTTGAGGGGCATGCTAATACAAACACACACAAACACATACATGAAATACAATTGCAATTCACAAGATACACTTATAAAGTTATTACAGCCCTAAGGGGGTCAAAACAGAAGTAAATATGCTCCAGCCCAGTCTTGGAGGAAGTCAAGTGTGAGACGTTGGCCTGGCATATGCTGTCCACTAGTTATAGTGGGCACCTTGCACCAGTCCAAACGACCTTTATTGATGATAGGTTTAAAGACAACCTTTATTGAAAGCTATCCTAGTGGTAGCTATGGAGAGCAGCCTTCCGGCTAAGTCTTGAAGGAGTGTAAAGCAGCTTGGTTTACCAGATTATAACCGCTTGAATAACTAAATGAAAGGAGAACCACACAAGATATATATAAAATATATGTATTTATTTCTAAACACTAACTACTGATCCCTTTATGAGATTAGAGTTAAAGATACACAATATCACAGTATTAAAACGACAATAAATAGCACAATACACAGTGGGCTCCAGGGGGAGACCAAACCATATACTAAGAAAGTGGTATAAGAACCACGACTTGACTAGACACAGTGCCTAGAGCACGTAGAATCGCTGGGACCCCAAGGAACCACCCAAGGTAGTGACACAGGAGACCCACGGGGGACGTGTGCAGTGTGAGAACACAGCCGCGAGCGCAGTAGGATTCAATGCGGAAAGTCGCGGTTGGAATTTTAAAGATAAAGGACACTTAGGAGAGGACTTTGAGCAAACCCCTTTAGACTTAAGGGTTTCTAGGGCCAACTCCCACGGGAGCACCGGAGTACTCGAGTTACCTCACCCAGGGAAGCCGGGTGCCTAGGTGCCAAAAGGTGTCGGGAATCGTCGTCGTTTTCAATGGCCAACTGCTGCAAAGTGCTGCTGCCGTGAAGGAGAAAAGTGTCCGGTGTGATCCAAGCCTGGATCGAAGATGTGAAGAACCTGAAAGCAGAGGGGACAGAGTCTGGGTCACTAGCCAGTGACCAGGAGCGGAGCAATCGAATGCCCACCGATGTCGGGTGCTTCAGGTGCGAAGAGGTGAAGCTTGACTCTGCAGCCACGGGGTCCCGAAGACGTCGACGACGACCAGGAGCCGGATTCGAGCTGTCCCACAAAGGATGTCGAGTGCTGGGGTGTCGGTGATCGGAGTGAACACAACAAGCCTTGGCAACTGCAACCCACGCAGGAAGAGAAAAGATGCTTCTGTGTGGACCAGCAAGGTCCTGGGGACTCCCCAAGCGATGGAGAGTCAGGGCCTGTCTGGAGCAACCAGGGAAGCCCAATAAAAGTTAGAGTTGCCTTCTTTGGGACCCACAGGTCAACGGACCAGGGATCGCAAAGGGACCTCAAGAGGAATCACAAAATGGCGGACCACGGAATACTCATTGAGTGTAGGCCTGCAATCTTCGGTGCAATTACTGCTCGGGGTCAGGGCTACAAGTAACCCAAAGCTCAGCCTCAGGGGTTGCCGGAAAGCTGATGCTTCTGCAAATGGTCGCGGTGTCCAGGGGTTCAGGTTGCACGGTCTCCACGAGGGATACGGGCCTCAGACTTGCTGGGGGCACAGACCAACCTCAGAGACCTAGGAAAACCCACCTCCTGTGTGGCAATATTCTTCGGAGTCCGTCAGAGCTCGGAGATGCCAACCGGTCAGTTGCTTTAAAGGTGCCTGCCTTGCAGGGGAGTAACTCCTTTACTCCAAGGGAGATTCTTCAGTCGTCCAGCATCGTGCAGATCGTCGAAGTACTTGGTTTCTGGTATCAGAGTTTAGTCCAGGTGTAATCTAAAGTCCTGTAGTCAGGGGTTCCTACTTTATACCCAAGGAAGGGGTGGGACAAACTCTGGGGACCCACCTATGGGAGGGTCAGGAAAGAGGGGTGGCTACACCCATTTCCTTTGTCCAGTTTCACGCCAGAGCAGGGGCTGTGTGCCCCTGCAACTGGTTTGAGCTGGACTATGCACAGGGACACCAAATGTGCCCCCAGTGCAGACTTCAAAGCACTCTGAGAGTGCACCCACCCAGCCCCAATACACTAAAGCCTGTCTGGGAGGTGGTCACACCTCCCTGTGATAGGAAACCTATTGTCCAGGCCTCCCCTGCCGGAGTTTCGTCCAGCAGCAGGAGGGCAGACTCGTGTCTGTGGCTGCAGCATCCATTTTGTGATGCCAGGGCTCTGTTAGCTGGTACCGGGTATACCGGTGCTGTCATGTCTCTCCCTCTAGAAGGGTGGGATCATACTCCCACACCAGTTACTGGTGTGGGGGTATGATTCCAAGGTGTTTGACACCAAACACGACAGTTTTCCATGCAGCCACTCCAAAGTTAGCATTTACCGTTTGGTTATAATGTACTTAAGAGTATATGGTCTGGCTGCATCACAAACAACCCCGGAATGAAGATTCCGAAAGCTGCAGAGGGTCTCTGCTCATGCATGGGCACCCTCTCACATGAAACCCAGCACCCTGCCTTCAGGATTGTTAAGGCCTGCCATAGGTGTGACTGATAGGTTTACATGTGCAGTGATATGGAGAGATATAGGGAACCTATATCTCAGTAAGGGGTGGATACACCACCTTACACAGGCTGCTGTAGCAAACCTGTTGTCATTTTAAAAGGCTTCCCAGGGGTGGCACAATACATGCTGCAGCCCCTGGTAGGCCTCTGGGGTACCTATGCCCTGGGTACATAGTATACCATATACTAGGGACTCACAAGGGTACCCCAGAATCCAATCTGGAGTGTACCTAAAGTACATACAGTCAATTTAGAGTAGAAAGCAGATAGACTGGGGTCCTGATTAGCAGGGCCTCAGTCTGGCTAAATCGAAAAACAGTGAAACATCAGCAAAAAGTGGGGGTAACTATAAGAAGCAGATCCTACTCTCCTACACAACCCCCCCCCAAACGTCAGGACATTAAACTAACCTTGACCAGTTGAGTCTTCATGTTCTAAGTGGAAATATCTGGAGAGTCCATCTGCATTGGCATGGTTACTCCCAGGTCTATGTTCCACTGTATAGTCCATCCCCTGTAGGGAAATGAACCACCTCAATAGTTTGGGGTTTTCACCCTTCATCTGTTTTAGCCATAAGAGGGGCTTATGGTCTGTCTGAACAATGAAGTGAGTGCCAAACATGTATGGCCTCAGCTTCTTCAATGCCCAAACCACAGCAAAGGCCTCCCTCTCAATGGCTGACCAACGTTTCTCTCTGGGGGTCAACCTTCTGCTAATAAAAGCTACTGGCTGATCCTGACCTTCATCATTCAATTGTGATAACACAGCCCCTACCCCCAACTCAGATGCATCTGTTTGGCAATGAATTGCTTGGAGTAATCAGGACTTTGCAGAATGGGAGCAGTGCACATGGCCTGCTTCAGGTCATCAAATGCCTTTTGACAGCTAACTGTCCACTGAACTTTCTTTGGCATTCTTTTAGAAGTTAAGTCATTCAAAGGGGTCACTATGGATCCATACCCTTTGACAAATCTTCTATAGTACCCAGTCAGGCCCAAGAAAGCTCTGACCTGAATCTGGGTGGTTGGAGCAACCCAGTCCATGATGGTCTGGATTTTGCTCTGCAATGGTTGAACCTGGCCTCCACCCACAAGGTGGCCCAGGTACACAACCTGACTCTGCCCTATCTGGCACTTGGTGGCCTTAATAGTTAGGCCTGCTTTCTGCAGGGCCTACAAAACATTTCTCAGGTGGACCAGGTGATCCTCCCAGGTGGAGCTACAGACAGCAATATCATCTAGATATGCTGCACTATAGGCTTCGAGGCCTTTAAGGACTTTGTTCACCAACCTTTGAAAAGTGGCAGGTGCATTTTTCAAACCAAAGGGCATCACCACAAATTGGTAGTGCCCACTAGGGGTAGAAAATGCTGTTTTGGCTTTTGCATCCTCAGCTAATCTGATTTTCCAGTAGCCAGTTGTCAGGCCAAATGTGCTGAGAAACTTGGCTGAGGCCAAAGTGTCTATGAGCTCATCTGCCCTTGGTATGGGATGGGCATCAGTCCTAGTGACTGCATTGAGACCTCTGTAGTCTACACAAAACCTCATCTCTCTCTTACCACCCTGGGTGTGAGGTTTAGGCACTAAGACTACTGGACTAGCCCAAGGGCTATCTGAGGGTTCAATCACACCCAAATCCAACATCTTCTGGACTTCAGTCCTGATGCAGTCCCTGACATGGTCAGGTTGCCTGTAACTCTTATTTTTAACAGGCAGACTGTCCCCAGTGTCCACTTCATGAGTGCACCAGGTAGTCTGACTTGGAGTCAGAGATAACATATGTCTGAACTGATTGAGAACCTTTCTGCAATCAGTTTGCTGCTGGCCAGTGAGGCTGCCTGCCAAAGCTACACCATCTACTGATCCATCATCAGGGTTCTGAGAGAGCAGGTCAGGGAGTGGATCACTCTCTTCCTCCTGTCCCTCATCAGTAGCCATGAGCAAGCCCATGTCTGCCCTGTCAACATATGGTTTCAGTCTGTTGACATGGAGCACCCTGAGGGGGCTCCTGGGAGTTCCAAGGTCTACCAGATAGGTAACCTCTCCCTTCTGTTCAACAATGGTATGGGGGCCACTCCACTTATCTTGGAGGGCTGCTGGGGCCACAGGCTCCAACACCCATACTTTCTGTCCTGGCTGATAAACAGTCAACACAGCCTTTTGGTCATGCCAGGCCTTTTGTAATTCCTGGCTAGCCTCAAGGTTTTTAGTTGCCTTCTTCATGTACTCAGCCATCCGGGAGCGGAGACCAAGTACATAGTCCACAATATCCTGTTTAGGGGTTTGAGAGGTAATTCCCATCCCTCCTTCACTAGACACAATGGACCCCTAACTGGATGTCCAAACAGAAGCTCAAATGGGCTGTAACCAACCCCCTTCTGTGGAACCTCTCTGTAGGCAAAGAGAAGGCAGGGCAAAAGTATGTCCCATCTGCGCCTAAGCTTTTCTGGGAGACCTTTAATTATGCCCTTCAAGGTTTTGTTGAACTTTTCAACTAAACCATTGCATTGTGGGTGATAAGGGGTGGTAAATTTGTAATTTACTCCACACTCCTTCCACATAGCAGTCAAGTAACTAGACATGAAGTTTGCATCTCTGTCTGATACTACCTCCTTAGGAAAACCAACCCTGGAAAAGATTCCCAGGAGGGCCCTTGCCACCACAGGAGCTGTGGTGGTCCTGAGGGGAATTGCTTCTGGGTACCTAGTGGCATGGTCCACCACCACTAGGATAAATCTGTGCGCAGATGCGGTTTGGGGGTCTAGGGGACCAACAATGTCAATCCCTATCCTCTCAAAGGGAACCCCCACCACAGGTAGTGGTATCAGGGGGACCTTTGTGGTGCTACCTGCCTTACCACTGGCTTGACAGGTAACACAGGAGCGACAAAACTCCTTGGTGTCTTCAGACATATGAGGCCAATGAAAGTGAGGGACAATTCTGTCCCAAGTCTTGTTTTGGCCTAGGTGACCTGCCAATGGGATATCATGTGCTAGGGTCAATAGGAAGCTCCTAAACTTCAGAGGTATAACCAACCTCCTGGTGGCTCCAGGCTTGGGGTCTCTACACTCTGAGTAAAGGAGTCCATCATCCCAATAGATCCTATGGGTACCACTAGCACTCCCAGCAGCCTCAGCAGCAGCTTGCTGTCTGAGGGGTTCAAGAGAGGGGCAGCTCAGTTGCTCCTGGCTCAGATCTGCCCTGGAAGGGCCCCCTGTCTCCAAGAACTCAACCTGATCAGGCTCAAGCTCCTCTGGGAATTTCCTTCTTCAGGACTGAGATCATCTCCCTCAAGAGACTGATCTTCTTTCTGAGGCAGGGGGGAAGACACTGCCTTAACCCTACTGCTCCTCCTCTTGAGAGGTACCTGGTCCATTCTTCCAGAATCCAGGGCCTGTTCAGTTTTAGACATTTTTGCCTGTGACCTGTTCATAGCAAACACATCTGCAGGGATGCCCAACATTTCTGCATGGGTCCTGAGTTCAACTTCAGCCCAAGCTGAACTTTCCAAATCATTTCCAAGCAAACATTCAACAGGGAGGTCTGCACTTACCACAACCTTCTTAGGGCCAGTTACCCCTCCCCAGGAGAAATTAACAACTGCCAGGGTATGGTCTGTCCTGACATTGCTAGCATTGGTCACTTGGTACATTTCACCAAGTATGATCTGCTCAGGGGCTACAAGATCTTTTGTCACCATTGTGACACTTGCTCCTGTGTCCCTGTATGCCAAAGCCTCTCTTCCATTAATTAAGGGCTGCTATCTGTATTTGCCCAGATTACTAGGACTCACATAGGAGGACATATCTATGTCTCCATCACAGATCAGAACAGCCTGAGTTGGAACTCTGACTAGGCCAGAGTCCATCTCAGATCCCAGGGTTACCCTTATTTGGAACACCACCACTTGGAGCTTGTAGGAGAGTAGGATCTGCCTCTTATGTTGCCCCCACTTTTTTTCCTGATGTTTACACTGGTTTCTGGCTATAGTCTGCCTGGGACCCTGCCAATCAGGGCCCCAGCCTCTCTGTTCTCTCTAAACGACTTGGAGTGCACTCTAGGTGCCCTAGTGATTGGATACTGTGGTACCTTATGAGTCCCTAGTATATGGTACCTTAGGTACCCAGGGCATAGGTACTTCACAGGCCTACCAGGGGCTGAAGCATGTATTATGCCACCCCTGGGAAGCAGAATAAATCTGACACCCTAGGCCTGCTACTGCAGCCTGGGTGAGGAGGTGCTAGCACCCCTCACTGAGATATAGGTTCCCTATATCTCCCCTGCACACACATTTAAACCTATCAGTCACCCCTAAGGCAGGCCCTATCAATCCTGAGGGCAGGGTGCTTAGTTTCTATGTGAGAGGGTGCCTCTGCCTGAGCAGGGCCCCTCTGCAGCTCTGAGTCCATTCTCTGGGGCTGTTTGTGAATGCGGTCAAACCATATACTCTTAAGTGCATTATAACCTCACGGTTAATGCTAACTTTGGAATGGCTGCATCAAAACATGTCGTGTTTGGTGTCAAACACCTTGGAATCATACCCCCACACCAGTACCTGGTGTGGGAGTATGATCCCACCCTTCTAGAGGGATAGACATGTACCTACTGTGGAAACGCGGTAGAATCCTGAAGAGCCCTGGCATCACAAAATGGATGCCACCAGTCACAGACACTGGGCTGCCCTCCTGCTGATGACCGAAACTCGCAGTGGAGGAGGCCCAACAATAGGTATCCTGTCACAGGGAGGTGTGACCACCTCCCAGACAGGGTTTAGTGTATTGGGGCTGTGTGGGTGCACTCCTAGAGTGCTTTGAAGTCCTGCACTGGGGGAGCAGAAGGCTCCTCTGTGCATACACGAGTTCAAGCCGGCTCAGGGGCTACCTGCCCCTGCTTTGGTGCGAAACTGGACAAAGGGAAGTGGGTGTAGCCACCTACTCCCCTGACCCTCCCATAGGTGGGGTCATAGAGCTAGTCCCTCCCTTCCTTTTAGTATAAGATAGGGAACCCTTGACCTTGCAAACTAGATCTCCCTGGACGACGCTCTACTGAAGAATCCCGGATCTTCGACGTTCCACTACCTCTGGAAGACTGAAGAATCTCCCTTGGAGTCAAGGAGTGACTCTCCTGCTTGGCAGGCACCAAAAACTGAAACGACGGTCGCAAACTATGCTGCTCCCGCCGGAGCCCGAGGTCCCTGCAGCCCAAGACAAGGATTTCCTGACTTCTCCAAGGCCATCGTGAGTCCCCAGCGAAGCGGAGGCAAGTGGACCCCACGAGTGACGAGGAACCGCAGTCCCTGGGTACAGTGCACTATTGTCGAGTGCAACCCCTTCACGACGTTCTACGAACCTGTGCTTTGGACCACGTGTGGTCCCAGCCTCTAGCAGGAAACCCTCCAAAGATCAGAGGCCTACCCCGTCCCGAGTGACCGTGGGCCCCTGTTGAAGGAATCCTCCCGAGGCGCCTTTGCGATCCCTTGCCAGCCGGCTTGTGGGTCCCCTGAAGACTTTTCTACAGAACCAAAGGGTTCCCCTAGTTGCTCCAGGCCTGCCCTGACTTACCCTAGCTGGGTGAGTTCCCCAGACCTTGCTGGTCTGCACCATTGACTTTTTGCCCTTTCCACGAGACTTGCTGCTACCAAGGCTTGTTGGCTCCAATCGGGTCGCCAACACTGCAGTCAGCTGCAGACTTTGAGGGACACGCTGAATCCAGCTCCTGGTTGTCCTTGACGCCTCCTGGACCTCGTGGCCGAAGAGTCAAGACACCCGTGAACGGCCTGAATCTGTCGACGACGGTGGGCATTCATCTTCCTTGCCCCGGGTCACTGCCCAGTGACTTTGAACACTGTCCCCTCTGCTTTCAGGTCTTCCTTCTTCCGAATCCAGGCTTGCATTCCACCGGACAATTCTTCTGTCTTCACAAGCAGCAAGTCTTCATTGGCTCCCATTGAAAACGACGCCGCGACCCGACACCAAAGGACACCTATGCACCCGGCTTCCCTGGGTGAGGTAACTCCAGCACTACGGTGCTCCTGTGAGTGTTGGCCCTAGAACTACTTACCCTGTAAGTGACTTGCTTGTAGCTACTCCCGAAGTGCCCTTAAACTCTTAATTTCCAACCACGACTTGCCCCATTGAAGTCTACGGCGATCCGCGCCTGTGTTCTCTCACTGCATGCGTCCCCCGTGGGTCCTTTACTTACCTGCCTTGGGTGGTTTCGTGAGGCCCCAGTACTTCTGAAGGCCCTAGGCCTTGTCCCTTTGCAAGTCGTTGTCCTTAAGTCTCTTTTTTAGTATATGGTCTGGTACGCCCCTAGGGCCCCAGCCATATTTGTGCTTAATTTATTGTGAAACGTTGATTTGTGCATATGTTCCTGACTTCTAATCTCACAAGAGATTAGTAGAGAGTTGTTTAGTAATAAATACATATATATTTGATATATATACCCGTGTGGTGTCTTTTCATCTGGTGATTCAAGAGATTGTGTGGTAAAACAAGCTGCTTTACATTCCTCCAAGACGTAGCCTGAAGGCTGCTCTCCACAGCTACCACTAGGATAGCTTTCTATAAAGGTTGTCTTAAACCTACCTACCATAAGAGTCGAATTGTACTGGTGCAAGGTGTCCACTTTAACTAGTGGACAGCATATACCAGGCCAACTTCTCACATTGGTGGCAGCGTGTGGGATTCCAGCTTGCTATTGTTTTACCAGAAAATCTCTATTTGAATTACTAACTGAAAACCACTATAGGTACTCAAGGTACATATAAAGTCAAGCTTAGTATCAATAAGTTCTACTGAACTTAGAGCTGTGTGCCAAGGGATAGCACACCCTTTCTACAGCTCAAGCTAGTATCAGTAGGCCACAAACTAGTGTAGGTAGTACAACACTGCACAACACTATAATGTCCTTAAGGGGTGGACACAGTGGATCCAATCAGCCTCAGTATAAGGACATGACTTTCTTTGACTTGAAAGCCATGTGTGCTGCAAGGCACCTGAAGCTAGGACAGAGTCCCTCCACACTACACCTGATAGATCTGCTGACAGCAGATGATCTTAGATTAGCTCTAGGAACTAATGGGTCTGAATCAGTGAGTGGGTCAATTACAGTGTCTGGGTCAGATGATGGACATCAGGATGATCAAGACTCTGTGGTTATAGGGCCAGGTCCCAAGGGGTCTGAACAGGACAGAGGAATTCTCCCTAAGAGAACTGACATAGTGGAGGAGAGGCCTAGGTCCCTTTCTAGGGAATCTGACCACTCCTATCACTCTGGCAGAGAATCTGTCTACCAGAGGAACTCCTACTTCCCAAGAAGAGAGACCTCCTCTGACAGAATGTACAAACTGCTGCAGTATGAGGAAGCAAGATTTGCCCTCAAAACCAAGCAGTTGGCATTAGATAAAGAAGCCCTGGAGCTCCAGAGAGCTTCTAGAAAAGAGGGGTTAGAACCCCCTGGTGGCAGCAACAGTGTCCCTAGAGGCAGAGAATATATTCCAGACCATAGGAACCTGAGCAAGGTTGTTCCTCCCTACCAGAGTGGGGATGATATCCATAAGTGGGTAACTGCTATGGAAAGGGCCTGTAGAGTACAACAGGTCCCCCAAAAGCAGTGGTCAGCAATCTTGTGGCTCTCCTTTTCAGATAAAGGTAGAGACAAGCTCCTCACTGTTAGAGAAGAGGATGCTGAGGACTATGAAGTCCTGAAGAGTGCACTGATAGATGGGTTTGGCTTAACCACTGAGCAGTACAGGTTGAAGTTCAGAGACACCCAGAAGGCACAGACTCAGGACTGGACTGACTTTGTAGATTGTGCAACCAAGGCTCTGGAGGGTTGGCTGGTTGGCAGTAGGGTTACTGATTTCAAGGGATTGTATAATCTAATGATGAGAGAACAGATCCTTAATAATTGCCAGAACCAGTTGTTGCATCAATACCTGGTGGACTCAGATCTGACCTCTCCCCAAGAATTGGGAAAGAAGGCAGACAAGTGGGTCAGAACCAGGGTGAGGCAGAAAACCCAGAACCAAGGGGGTGACACAAAGAAGCAGGATTCTAAGGGCTCTGAGAAAAGTGGGGATAAGTCAAAAGACCAGAAGTCTTCACAAGGGCCCCAAAAATCTGCATCTGGTGGGGAGTCACAATCCAACAAGGGAAAAGGCCAAAAGAAGCCCTGGTGCAAATTCTGTAAACAGAAAGGGCACTGGACTTCTGATTGTAACAAGTCCAAAGACCAAACCACCACCACTCCTGCCCCTAAGGCAACTGTTCCCCCTAGTTCAGCTACTGGTGGAGGTGGTACTCAGAATAAAGGTGTGGTAGGGTTGACCCTGGGTTCTGAAGTGGACTCTGGCCTAGTCAGAGTACCCACTCAGGCAATGCTGATTTGTGATGGAGACATTGACATGTCCTTCCTGGTGAGCCCCAGTAATCTGGGCAAATACAAACAGCAGCCTGTAATAAATGGCAAACAGGCTTTGGCATTTAGGGACACCGGTGCTAGTGTCACCATGGTGGCAGAGGATCTTGTGGACCCTGGACAGATCATCCTGGGTGAAATGTACCAGGTGACCAATGCAAGCAATGTCAGGACCAACCATAGTCTGGCAGTTGTGAATTTCTCCTGGGGAGGGGTAACTGGCCTCAAGAAGGTTGTAGTCAGTGCAGACCTCCCTGTAGAATGTCTATTGGGCAATGATCTAGAAACTTCAGCCTGGTCTGAAGTAGAGTTATGGACTCATGCTGAGATGTTGGGCATCCCTGCAAAGGTATTTGCTGTGACCAGGTCACAGGCCAAAATGCATGACACTGAACCAGCTCTGGATCCTGAAACCATGGACCAGATGCTTCCCAAGAAGAGGAGCAGTAGGGGTAAGGCAGTGCCTTCCCCTCTTGAGGGAGGAGGAGCAGATCCTGAAGAAGGAACTGCCCCAGAGGAACTTGAGCCTGATCAGGTTGAGTTCTTGGGGGCAGGGGGCCCTTCTAGGGAAGATCTGAGTAAGGAGCAACAGTGCTGCCCCTCTCTTGAACCCCTCAGACAGCAGGCTGCTGCTGAGGCTGCTGGGAGTGCTAGTGGTTCCCATAAAGTTTATTGGGACGAGGGACTCCTATATTCTGAGGGTAGAGATCCAGCCCCTGGAGCCACCAGGAGGTTGGTAATACCTCAGAAGTTTAGGGGGTTCCTCTTGACCCTAGCACATAATATCCCTTTAGCAGGTCACTTGGGCCAAAACAAGACCTGTTCCACATTTTCATTGGCCGCATATGTCAGAGGACACAAAGGAGTTTTGTCGCTCCTGTGTCACATGCCAAGCCAGTGGCAAGGCAGGTGGCACCACAAAGGCCCCCCTAATACCACTACCTGTGGTGGGGGTACCCTTTGAAAGGGTAGGGATTGACATTGTTGGTCCCCTTGACCCTCAAACTGCATCTGGGCACAGATTTATCCTGGTGGTAGTGGATCATGCCACCAGGTACCCAGAGGCAATTCCTCTGAGGACCACCACAGCCCCTGTGGTGGCAAGAGCCCTCATTGGAGTTTTCTCCAGAGTGGGTTTCCCAAAGGAGGTCATCTCTGACAGAGGTACAAACTTCATGTCAGGATATTTGAAAGCAATGTGGAAGGAGTGTGGTGTAACTTATAAGTTCACCACCCCTATCACCCACAATGCAATGGGTTGGTTGAACGTTTCAACAAAACCCTGAAGGGAATGATTAAAGGACTCCCAGAGAAGCTTAGGCGGAAATGGGACCTTCTTCTTCCCTGCCTGTTGTTTGCATACAGAGAGGTTCCACAGAAGGGGGTTGGTTACAGCCCATTTGAGCTTCTGTTTGGGCATCCTGTAAGAGGTCCATTATGTTTGGTAAAAGAGGGCTGGGAGTTACCTCTCAAACCCCCAAACAAGATGTGATGGACTATGTACCTGGTCTCCGCTCCAGGATGGCCGAATACATGAAAAAGGCAACCAAAAACCTGGAGGCCAGCCAAGAATTACAAAAAGCTTGGCATGACCAAAGGCTGTGCTGACTGTGTACCAGCCAGGACAGAAAGTGTGGGTGTTGGAGCCTGTGGCCCCAGAAGCCCTCCAAGACAAATGGAGTGGCCCCCATACAATAGTTGAGCAAAAGGGAGAAGTCACCTATCTGGTGAATCTTGGAACTCCCAGGAGCCCCCTGAGGGTGCTCCATGTCAACAGATTGAAACCATATGTTGACAGGGCTGACATGGGCTTGCTCATGGCAACTGATGAGGAACAGGAGGAGGAGAGTGACCCTCTCCCTGACCTGCTCTCACAGAACCCTGATGATGGGTCAGTCGATGGTGTTGCTTTGGCAAGCAGCCTCACTGACCATCAGCAAACTGAGTGCAGACAAGTTCTGCAGCAGTACAGACATATGTTTAGCCTGACCCCTAGTCAAGACTACCTGGTGCACCCATGAGGTGGACACTGGGGACAGTCTGCCTGTCAAGAGTAAAATCTACAGGCAACCTGACCATGTCAGGGACTGTATCAGGACTGAAGTCCAGAAAATGTTGGAGTTAGGTGTGATTGAGCCTTCAGATAGCCCTTGGGCTAGCCCAGTAGTCCTAGTACCCAAGCCTCATACCCAGGGTGATAAGAAAGAAATGAGGTTTTGTGTAGACTACAGAGGCCTCAATGCAGTCACCAGGACTGATGCCTATCCCATACCAAGGGCAGATGAGCTGATTGATACTTTGGCCTCAGCCAAGTATCTGAGTACATTTGACCTAACAGCTGGCTACTGGCAGATCAGGTTAGCTGATGATGCAGAAGCCAAAACAGCATTTTCGACCCCTGGTGGGCACTACCACTTTGTGGTGATGCCCTTTGGATTGAAAAATGCACCTGCCACTTTTCAGAGGTTGGTGAACAAAGTTCTGGCAGGGATGGAAACTTATTGCTCAGCTTATCTAGATGATATTGCTGTCTTTAGTTCCTCCTGGCAGGATCACCTGGTCCACCTCGGAAATGTTTTGGAGGCTCTGCAAAAAGCAGGCCTCACTATCAAGGCCACTAAGTGCCAGATAGGGCAGAGTCAGGTTGTGTACCTGGGCCACCTTGTGGGTGGGGGCCAGGTTCAGCCTTTACAGAGCAAAATCCAAACCATAATGGAATGGGTTGCTCCAACCACCCAGACACAGGTGAGAGCCTTCTTAGGCCTGACTGGGTACTATAGGAGGTTTGTGAAGGGATATGGATCTATAGTGACCTCAAAGAAAATGCCAAAAAAGGTTCAGTGGACAGCTAGCTGTCAAAAGGCATTTGAAGACCTAAAGCAGGCCATGTGCACTGCCCCCATCTTACAGAGTCCAGACTACACCAAAAAGTTCATTGTCCAAACAGATGCTTCTGAGCTGGGTGTGGGAGCTGTACTGTCTCAACTGAATGATGAAGGTCAAGACCAGCCAGTAGCTTTTATTAGCAGGAGGCTGACCCTTAGAGAGAAATGTTGGTCAGCTATAGAGAGGGAGGCCTTTGCTGTGGTGTTGGCCCTGAAGAAGCTGAGGCCATACTTGTTTGGCACTCACTTCATAGTTCAGACCGACCACAAGCCCCTCCTATGGCTTAAACAGATGAAAGGTGAAAACCCAAAACTTTTAAGGTGGTCCATTTCCCTACAGGGGATGGACTATACAGTGGAACACAGGCCTGGGACCCAACATGCCAATGCAGATGGACTCTCAAGGTATTTCCACTTAGAGCACGAAGACTCAACTGGTCAAGGTTAGTTTAGTGTCCCTGCGTTTGGGGGGTTGTGTAGGAGAGTAGGATCTGCCTCTTATGTTGCCCCCACTTTTTTTCTGATGTTTACACTGGTTTCTGGCTATAGTCTGGCTGGGACCCTGCCAATCAGGGCCCCAGCCTCTCTGTTCTCTCTAAACGACTTGGAGTGCACTCTAGGTGCACTAGTGATTGGATACTGTGGTACCTTATGAGCCCCTAGTATATGGTACCTTAGGTACCCAGGGCATAGGTACTTCACAGGCCTACCAGGGGCTGAAGCATGTATTATGCCACCCCTGGGAAGCAGAATAAATCTGACACCACAGGCCTGCTACTGCAGCCTGGGTGAGTAGGTGCTAGCACCTCTCACTGAGATATAGGTTCACTATATCTCCCCTTAACACACATTTAAACCTATCAGTCACCCCTAAGGCAGGCCCTATCAATCCTGAGGGCAGGGTGCTTAGTTTCTATGTGAGAGGGTGCCTCTGCCTGAGCAGGGCCCCTCTGCAGCTCTCAGAGTCCATTCTCTGGGGCTGTTTGTGAATGCGGTCAAACCATATACTCTTAAGTGCATTATAACCTCGCGGTTAATGCTAACTTTGGAATGGCTGCATCAAAACATGTCGTGTTTGGTGTCAAACACCTTGGAATCATACCCCCACACCAGTACCTGGTGTGGGAGTATGATCCCACCCTTCTAGAGGGATAGACATGTACCTACTGTGGAAACGCGGTAGAATCCTGAAGAGCCCTGGCATCACAAAATGGATGCCACCAGTCACAGACACTGGGCTGCCCTCCTGCTGATGACTGAAACTCGCGGTGGAGGAGGCCCAACAATAGGTATCCTGTCACAGGGAGGTGTGACCACCTCCCAGACAGGGTTTAGTGTATTGGGGCTGGGTGGGTGCACTCCTAGAGTGCTTTGAAGTCCTGCACTGGGGGAGCAGAAGGCTCCTCTGTGCATACACCAGTTCAAACCGGCTCAGGGGCTACCTGCCCCTGCTCTGGCGTGAAACTGGACAAAGGGAAGTGGGTGTAGCACCTACTCCCCTGACCCTCCCATAGGTGGGGTCATAGAGCTAGTCCCTCCCTTCCTTTTAGTATAAGATAGGGAACCCTTGACCTTGCAAACTAGATCTCCCTGGACGACGCTCTACTGAATAATCCCAGACCTTCGACGTTCCACTACCTCTGGAAGACTGAAGAATCTCCCTTGGAGTCATGGAGTGACTCCCCTGCTTGGCAGGCACCAAAAACTGAAATGACGGTCGCAAACTATGCCGCTCCCACCAGAGCCCGAGGTCCCTGCAGCCCAAGACGAAGATTTCCTGACTTCTCCAAGGCCATCGTGAGTCCCCAGCGAAGCTGAGCCAAGTGGACACCACGAGTGACGAGGAACCGCAGTCCCTGGGTACCGTGCACTATTGTCGAGTGCAACCACTTCACGACGTTCTACGAACCTGTGCTTTGGACCACGTGTGGTCCCAGCCTCTAGCAGGAATTCCTCCGAAGATCAGAGGCCTACCCCATCCCGAGTGACCGTGAGCCCCTGTTGAAGGAATCCTCCCGAGGCGTCTTTGCGATCCCTTGCCAGCCGGCTTGTGGGTCCCCTGAAGACTTTTCTACAGAACCAAAGGGCTCCCTTGGTTGCTCCAGGCCTGCCCTGACTTACCCTCGCTGGGTGAGTTCCCCAGACCTTGCTGGTCTGCACCATTGACTTTTTGCCCTTTCCACGAGACTTGCTGCTACCAAGGCTTGTTGGCTCCAATCGGGTCGCCGACACCGCAGTCAGCTGTAGACTTTAAGGGACACGCTGAATCCAGCTCCTGGTTGTCCTCGATGCCTCCTGGACCTTGTGGCCGAAGAGTCAAGACACCCGTGAACGACCTGAATCTGTCAACGACGGTGGGCATTCATCTTCCTTGCCCCGGGTCACTGCCCAGTGACTTTGAACACTGTCCCCTCTGCTTTCAGGTCTTCCTTCTTCCGAATCCAGGCTTGGATTCCACCGGACACTTCTTCTGTCTTCACAAGCAGCAAGTCTTCATTGGCTCCCATTGAAAACGACGCCGCGACCCGACACCAAAGGACACCTATGCACCCGGCTTCCCTGGGTGAGGTAACTCCAGCGCTACGGTGCTCCTGTGGGTGTTGGCCTTAGAACTACTTACCCTGTAAGTGACTTGCTTGTAGCTATTCCCGAAGTGCCCTTAAACTCTTAATTGGAGCGGGACGGAGCACTAAGCAGAACAGAACACCGCGGACGCGGTGATACTGACGCTAGCAGGCATAAGTGGAATTGCGACTTTGTAGCGCAATATCCCAGAAAGTGGCATGCAGGTACGACGGACTACAGCAGCCCCTTGGTATGAGTGACCCACAAGCAAGGTGTTAAGCGGTCCCACACTTGCCCTGATGAAGTTGCCGGAATTACAGTAGGCAACTAAACATGTTGGCTTATATAGTGATAAATGGCCAATTAGATGCCGTTTTTAAGTGAGGACGCTTGCTACATTGAATAAATCATTGTTGTAAGTAAGCAGTACCTCGTTTTAATTGAGGATTGCATATCCTCTTTTGTGTGTGGGACATGGGAGGCACGCAGTGATTCTTCACGCTGAACGTGTCATCTTTATGCACCTATTCTTTTTCACTCATTTTGTCATAGATTTCTCAGTTTAGAGGAATCTCCTTACTTTCATTTTTGTTTTCCACTTGGAAAGTTACCGGTGTTGATAAGTGTGGGCATACTGGTAAATCATATGCCAGCAGCCCCCCTTGGTGTTACTACCGTGAGGTACTTTCCATTCTTTTACATATATTTTCTACACAACGTAATGTGGTGAAAACCTTTTTGTTGTTGCTTGGTGGAAAGTGTGGTACATGACGTGATTGAATATTAAGGATCAACAGTAGGACATACAGGCAAGTAAAAATTGTACTGCCGTTTAAAAGGGGAATTTAGACCCTTAGTCCATAAAATTGTAAAATACTGTTCTTAGTTGGTCAGGTCTTATTGTGAAACACCTAGAACTACTTACCCTGTAAGTGACTTGCTTGTAGCTACTCCCGAAGTGCCCTTAAACTCTTAATTTCCAACTGCGACTTGCCCCATTGAAGTCTACGGCGATCCGCGCCTGTGTTCTCTCACTGCACGCGTCCCCCGTGGGTCCTTTACTTACCTGCCTTGGGTGGTTTCGTGAGGCCCCAGCACTTCTGAAGGCCCTAGGCCTTGTCCCTTGCAAGTCGTTGTTCTTAAGTCTCTTTTTAGTATATGGTCTGGTACGCCCCTAGGGCCCCAGCCATATTTGTGCTTAATTTATTGTGAAACGTTGATTTGTGCATATGTTCCTGACTTCTAATCTCACAAGAGATTAGTAGAGAGTTGTTTAGTAATAAATACATATATATTTGATATATATACCTGTGTGGTGTCTTTTCATTTGGTGATTCAAGAGATTGTGTGGTAAAACAAGCTGCTTTACATTCCTCCAAGACTTAGCCTGAAGGCTGCTCTCCACAGCTACCACTAGGATAGCTTTCTATAAAGGTTGTCTTAAACCTACCTACCATAAGAGTCGAATTGTACTGGTGCAAGGTGTCCACTTTAACTAGTGGACAGCATATACCTGGCCAACTTCTCACAGAGCTGAACTAGGGGGAACAGTTGCCTTAGGGGCAATGGTGGCTGGAGTTGAGTCTTTGGTCTTTGTACAATCACTAGTCCAATGGGTTTTCTGCTTACAGATTTCACACCATGGTTTCTTTTGGCCTTTTCCTTTGTTAGATTGGGACTTCCCACCAGATGCAGATTTTTGGGGCCCTTGAGAAGACTTCTGGTCTTTACCCTTGTCCCCACCCTTATCAGAGTTCTTAGAATCTTGCTTCTTAGAGTCACCACCTTGGTTCTGAACCTTCTGCCTCACCCTGGTTCTGACCCACTTGTCTGCCTTCTGACCCAATTCTTGGGGAGAGGTCAGATCAGAGTCCACCAGGTACTGATGCAACAGTTGATTTTGACAGTTGTTAAGGATCTGCTCTCTCATGATCAAATTATACAATCCTTTGAAATCACCCACCTTACTGCCAAGTAACCAGCCTTCCAGAGCCCTAGTAGCACAATCAACAAAGTCAACCCAGTCCTGAGTCTGTGCCTTTTGGGTATCTCTGAACTTTAACCTGTATTGTTCAGTGGTTAGGCCAAACCCTTCAATCAGAGCACTCTTCAGGACTTTGTAATTGTCAGCATCCTCTTCTCTTACAGTGAGGAGCTTGTCTCTACCTTTGTCTGCAAAGGAGAGCCACAAGATTGCTGCCCACTGCTCCTGAGGGACCCTCTGTACCTTACAGGCCCTTTCCAGTGCAGTTATCCATTTGTGGATGTCATCCCCACTCTGGTAGGGAGGGACAATCTTGTTCAGGTTCCTATGGTCATGAGTATGATCTCTACCTCTAGGGACACTGTTGCTGCCACCATGGGGCTCTAGCCCCAACTTTTATGAAGCTTTCTGAAGCTCCAGGGATGCCCTGTCTAAGGCCAATTGCTCTCTCTTGATTCTGAGCTTAGCTCTCTCAAACTCAAGCAGTTGGCATTTCTTCTCATAAGAGGATGCCCTTTTATGAGAAGCAGAGGACCCTATAGAAGTACCAGAATGATTAGACTCCTGAGAAGGAGATCTTGATCTTCTTGGTAGACTATTAACTCTTCCTGGGGGAGTGAAGAGGGGGCCACTGAGGCCTTCCTCTCCTTCAGGAAGAATTAGATTTTCCAGGGGGGAATCATGTTGATCCCCCTGGCCAGCATCAGAGTCTGGGTCATAGTAGTTTTCACTACCTGGCCTTTCCTCTTCTACTGCCCCACCCAACTTGCCTGCCTCATCAGACCCTGGTGTCTTTCTGAGGTCATCTAACAGCAAAGCCTCTATGAGGCGTTGAGTGCTTGCATGTCTCCCTGTTTTCAGTCTCCTAGAGGTACACATGTTTCTCAATTCCTGGAATGAGAGATTGTCATACCTAGTGGGCAGGCCTTGCAGACATTCTAGTGTGGTGTGGTGTATGCACCTACCTACTCTAGTGGGAACTGAAACTCTCTTGAGTTGTAGAAAGGGTGTGCTAGACCCTTGACACACAACTCTAAGTTCAGTAGAACTTACTGTATTCTAAACTTGATTTATATGTACCTATGTACCTATAGTGGTTTTCAGTTACTCACTTCAAAGAGATTATCTGATAAAGCAATAGCAAGCTTGAATCCAACCGCTGCACACCAATGTGAGAAGTTGGCCTGGCATATGCTGTCCACTAGTTATAGTGGGCACCTTGCACCAGTCCAAACGACCTTTATTGATGATAGGTTTAAAGACAACCTTTATTGAAAGCTATCCTAGTGGTAGCTATGGAGAGCAGCCTTCAGGCTAAGTCTTGAAGGAGTGTAAAGCAGCTTGGTTTACCAGATTATAACCTCTTGAATAACTAAATGAAAGGAGAACCACACAAGATATATATAAAATATATGTATTTATTTCTAAACACTAACTACAAATCCCTTTATGAGATTAAAGTTCAAGATACACAATATCACAGTATTAAAACGACAATAAATAGCACAATACACAGTGGGCTCCAGGGGGAGACCAAACCATATACTAAGAAAGTGGTATAAGAACCACGACTTGACTAGACACAGTGCCTAGAGCACGTAGAATCGCTGGGACCCCAAGGAACCACCCAAGGTAGTGACACAGGAGACCCACGGGGGACGTGTGCAGTGTGAGAACACAGCCACGAGCGCCGTAGGATTCAATGAGGAAAGTCGAGGTAGGAATTTTAAAGATAAAGGACACTTAGGAGAGGACTTTGAGCAAACCCCTTTAGACTTAAGGGTTTCTAGGGCCAACACCCACGGGAGCACCGGAGTACTCGAGTTACCTCACCCAGGGAAGCCAGGTGCATAGGTGCCAAAAGGTGTCGGGAATCGTCGTCGTTTTCAATGGCGAACTGCTGCAAAGTGCTGCTGCCGTGAAGGAGAAAAGTGTCCGGTGTGATCCAAGCCTGGATCGAAGATGTGAAGAACCTGAAAGCAGAGGGGACAGAGTCTGGGCCACTAGCCAGTGACCAGGAGCGGAGCAATCGAATGCCCACCGATGTCGGGTGCTTCAGGTGCGAAGAGGTGAAGCTTGACTCTGCAGCCACGGGGTCTCGGAGATGTTGACGATAACCAGGAGCCGGATTCGAGCTGTCCCACAAAGGATGTCGAGTGCTGGGGTGTCGGTGATCGGATTGACCACAACAAGCCTTGGCAACAGCAACCCACGCAGGAAGAGAAAAGATGCTTCTGTGCGGACCAGCAAGGTCCTGGGGACTCCCCAAGCAATGGAGAGGCAGGGCCCATCTGGAGCAACCAGGGAAGCCCAATAAAAGTTAGAGTTGCCTTCTTGGGGACCCACAGGTCAACGGACCAGGGATCGCGGAGGGACCTCAAGAGGAATCACAAAATGGCGGCCCACGGAACACTCGTTGAGTGTAGGTCTGCAATTTTCGGTGCAATTACTGTTCGGGGTCAGGGCTACAAGTAACCCAAAGCTCAGCCTCAGGGGTTGCCGGAAAGCTGATGCTTCTGCAAATGGTCGCGGTGTGCAGGGGTTCGGGTTGCACGGTCTCCACGAGGGATACGGGCCTCAGACTTGCTGGGGGCACAGACCAACCTCAGAGACCTAGGAAAACCCACCTCCTGTGTGGCAATATTCTTCGGAGTCCGTCGGAGCTCGGAGATGCCAACCGGTCAGTTGCTTTAAAGGTGCCTGCCTTGCAGGGGAGTAACTCCTTTACTCCAAGGGAGATTCTTCAGTCGTCCAGCGTCGTGCAGATCGTCGAAGTACTTGGTTTCTGGTATCAGAGTTTAGTCCAGGTGTAATCTAAAGTCCTGTAGTCAGGGGTTCCTACTTTATACCAAAGGAAGGGGTGGGACAAACTCTGGGGACCCACCTATGGGAGGGTCAGGAACGAGGGGTGGCTACACCCATTTCCTTTGTCCAGTTTCACACCAGAGCAGGGGCTGTGTGCCCCTGCAACCGGTTTGAGCTGGACTATGCACAGGGACACCAAATGTGCCCCCAGTGCAGACTTCAAAGCACTCTGAGAGTGCACCCACCCAGCCCCAATACACTAAAGCCTGTCTGGGAGGTGGTCACACCTCCCTTTGACAGGAAACCTATTGTCCAGGCCTCCCCTGCCGGAGTTTCGTCCAGCAGCAGGAGGGCAGACTCGTGTCTGTGGCTGCAGCATCCATTTTGTGATGCCAGGGCTCTGTTAGCTGGTACCGGGTATACCGGTGCTGTCATGTCTCTCCTTCTAGAAGGGTGGGATCATACTGGAGTGGGGGTATGCTTCCAAGGTGTTTGACACCAAACACGACAGTTTTCCATGCAGCCACTCCAAAGTTAGCATTTACCGTTTGGTTATAATGTACTTAAGAGTATATGGTCTGGCTGCATCACAAACAACCCCGGAATGAAGATTCCGAAAGCTGCAGAGGGGCTCTGCTCATGCATGGGCACCCTCTCACATGAAACCCTGCCTTCAGGATTGTTAAGGCCTGCCATAGGGGTGACTGATAGGTTTACATGTGCAGTGATATGGAGAGATATAGGGAACCTATATCTCAGTAAGGGGTGGATACACCACCTTACACAGGCTGCTGTAGCAGACCTGTTGTCATTTTAAAAGGCTTCCCAGGGGTGGCACAATACATGCTGCAGCCCCTGGTAGGCCTCTGGGGTACCTATGCCCTGGGTACATAGTATTCCATATACTAGGGACTCACAAGGGTACCTCAGAATCCAATCTGGAGTGTACCTAAAGTACATACAGTCAATTTAGAGTAGAAAGCAGATAGACTGGGGTCCTGATTAGCAGGGCCTCAGTCTGGCAAAGTCGAAAAACAGTGAAACATCAGCAAAAAGTGAGGGTAACTATAAGAAGCAGATCCTACTCTCCTACATCAAGCACCACAAATGACCAACCACTGGTATTCAAAGACACTCCCATAGAAATCAATGGCTGCAGAAAATTAAAAAATAACATCCATTAGGTACGGTTTTGTACGTGATTGATTGAAAACTACAATTATATATATTTTTAAATGTAATATTAAACTTAATAAAAAAATACATTTAATATTTAGAATTTTTGCAAATGAAAAAAGTGTTCATAGTAATTGAATATACAACTTTTACCAAGTTTACTAAATATTAAAACCAAATAAAATGTTAGTTAGGGTGAGTATTTTTTAATTATTGTTTACAAATTAATATTGTTAAATGTGGTAATATATTAAATTTATGTTACATTTGATACACATTTAAGTTGAGACATTAATGTGCTGTAAAATTGTATTATATAAAGGTTAATAATAAATAATTTACATTAATTTACATTCATATTATGCATTAAATGTATATTTTTTCTAAATAATGAACTTTATTAAAATTCCCTAATCTTTTCCTTAGGAGGTTTCCAACTCTGTGGCAGGGTCTTCCAACTAATCAGATCGTGAAATATAGTCATATATGCCATTGTAGGAGGCTCCACCCCCTCACTGGAATAGATGGAGAGAAGTAAATCTCTACTCGGAAATGGTGAACAGAAAAAAAGTGGACAGATATACCTAGGTGTAGAAGTACATATAAAGATGAGTAAATAGACTTGTGTATATTTACCTTTGTGAATCCAGCTGAATATTTCTTTTTTTTTTTTTTAAAACAGTTTTATTAAAGATACGACTTGCAATAATGACATTTACAGCATGACATTCCCATGAAACAGTAGTGTCCATCATATGACATTGAAAACAAAGGTTTATAGCACGTCTGATGTACATTATAGGTTTGTCAGTTAACAAATAGTTTTCCCTATTGGTCATCATCTTCCGAAAAAGGATCTATAGTCGTTGGGCTACAAATACCTCACCTGAATGTATTCCACTTACCCCACATTCGCTCCCATTTTTTGGGGCATCCTCTGTGAACATATGTGGCCTTTTCAGCCGCCATGGCCATGTCCATATCTTTACACCAGTCTCCTAGGAGTGGGGCAGTACCCGCCCCCCAGTGTCTGGCAATATTTTGTTTTGCTATTGACATACCTAGCGTTGCCCAGGCTTGGGCTGTGTGATTCAGGTCCGTTGGTTCCCAGATGTTTAGGAGACATCGTTTAGGCTCAGGCGGTACAGGACTTGTGCTAACCTGTGTGATTGTGCTCATCACTGTCGCCCAGTATGGTTTAATCGCGGGGCATTCCCATAGTGTGTGGTAAAAGTTGCCTATATCACCACATTGTCGCAAGCAGAATTGATCATTGGACTTTCCTATTTGGATAATGTTACTCTGGTAAAATATGTCCTGTGGAGCACTTTGAGTTGTATAAGACGCAGCTTAGAAGACACTGCCACCACCCTCGGGGACTCTAGCGCCTTCTGCCAGTCGGTTTCGTCCAATTCGCCCCCATCAGTCTGCAATTTTTCCCGTAACAGTTGCGTAGGATCTAATTGATTATTGACGATTTTCCGGTACGTGAGTGATATTGCCTACTTGTCTATGTATTCCGTGAGGAGTCTGTCTTCCAATGGTGAAGACTCCGGAAGGATCGTATCCGGTGGGATGGCCGCTTCCAATGCATGCTTAACCTGCAAGTATTGAAACAGCTTAGTGGGTGCCATTTCGTATTGGGTTTGTAATTGGGCGAAGGTGAGGATTTTTCCTGTTTTCCAGAGGTCACCCAATCGTGAGATCCCTA
Organism: Calotriton arnoldi; assembly: GCA_963921515.1. Classification (NCBI taxonomy): domain Eukaryota; kingdom Metazoa; phylum Chordata; class Amphibia; order Caudata; family Salamandridae; genus Calotriton; species Calotriton arnoldi. Next base: position 3,923,301 of record CAWUFW010000015.1, read on the forward strand.
TTGTGTCCCATTGTCTAAACCCTTTACTCTTGCCCAGGTTGCCCAGTCTGCCTGTTTCCCATAGTGGGGTGTGTTGTGTTAGTTTGTCGTTCCAGCCTAGGTGTCGTGTTACCGTATGCCATGTGCGGACGGTATGTGCGGTCGGTCCTAGAAGGTCTGATTTTCGCTTTTTATTATATAGTACTCGATTGATTCCTCCCACTCCCAGGGCATGTCTATCCAGTCGATATGCAGGGTCAGTTTGGGGCGAATGAAGCCATTGATTAATCACGGTTAATTGAGAGGCCCAGTAATATATCTGGACATGTGGGAGTGCAATACCGCCATCATACCAGCTCCTAACCAGCTTAGCTGCTGCTATTCTAGCGGGTTTTCCGTCCCACAGGAGATTATTCACTTCTGAGTCTATTGCTTTAAAGTATGACAAGGGAACACAGAAGGGGGTGTCATGGAGGGCATAAAGAAATCTGGGGAGCGCCATCATTTTTAAAAAGTGCTGCTCTACCCAGTAGAGTGAGGGGCAGCGATTGCCAGTGTTTGGCGTCTCGCCGTAGTCTCTGCAGCGGTTCCTGAAGGTTTTTAGCTATGAACTCATCGGGGTCGGACGTGACATGAATACCTAAGTATTTGAAACCGTCTGTGACTATCTTGAATATGTTTAGTTTTGATCAGGTCAGCAAGGGCTCGGTTATGAGCCTGGGTGGGTTACATTACCCCTTAGCTTGCCCTTGTTCATGCCTATGCTGGATAATTAGCATTCAAAAGCTTCCTTAAAAGTTTGGATTCAAGACACTTCTGAAGTGCAGCTGGTTCTGTAATGCTTTCATCCCTGAAATAACAAGGTTCCAGTGGCCAGGATCCTGTGCTATGTAGGAACTGCCTTGGTTGCATTTTGGTTGTAGGATTGACAGGCTGTTTCTTGATCTTGATCTGATTGGCAATTATTAACTGGCCAGGTTGTGAATGGTCCTCTGAAATTATTCCAGAATGTTTTCATTGTGTAAATTACTTCGAATTAGAATATGTGTTTCTGTTGGGGTCACTGGGGTACTTAAATAGCTGGCTTTACATGCTCTTGTTTTTATCATTATCACACTGAATCTAAAAACCTGGGGCCACATGTATCATTATTTCAAATAGCAATTACCTAATTGTGATTCTCTGCGAAACACAATTAGGTAGTCGCTGTTTGAATGTATGAAACTTCATGAGTTTCATTTAGTGTTTCCTAATGGGTCGCAAATCAACTTACCTCATTAATATTAATGAGGCAGGTCGCATCTACGGCTCCTACTATGTCTTTATAGTTAAAAGACCTGGTGAGATGGGCAGGGGCATGAATTCATGCTGTTGGGACGGAGAAATAGGTACCTTTGTGACATGGAGTAAGACCCATAGCATGACTGTTGTCCAAAGAGGCACACCATGAGATCCCTCTTTACTGAGTGTGTTTACCGGTAGCTCGCTGATGTGCAGAGGACTGACAGTGGTCACAGCAATACCATTTATAGTGTAAACCAGGACTTTTTACCTGTTCATATTGTAGCGAGCCACCTACTAGAATCTCATACAATTTTCAAATTAATCTATCCGGTCCCCTGCAACTGGGTCCTTTGCCTATTCATGTGGGATCTGGATGTCACATGTGCACCATTTGACATGTGTAAAGAATGTGTATGTAGAATGTGTATGACACAGGCTGCATTAAAGAGATACCAAAGAGGGAAGGAAAGCTCACACAACATATATGAATTGCAGGGCTCCCTGTAGGACATTCTAGGGATCCTTTGTAGGGGGGTCCGACTGATGAGTGTTAAAGAAAGGAGTCAGATGACCTCTCTGAAGCTAGGGAATCCCTACACTTTCCCGACCCATTGTTCTCTGGAAGGACTACCTCCCACAGGTTAACTGGTAGTTAAGTGGGACAGCTTAACTTGCCTTTGTATCTTTGTTTTAGGTTTCTCTTGCCTGGAGACTTCTAACTCCTCCCCAATGTCCGGGTCACACTTTATGACAAAAACCTTGGCAGGACCATGAGTGGAATAAGCATAAGGGCAGATCTGCCCAGAACTGTTCTCAGAACCGAACTAATGGAATACGCAATTCCTGTCTGGCACTTTAGCATAAAGATGGGACAGAGACTCGTGGTTAGAGTGCCACGATTTCTCTGCCAAGAATCTGAGGTCTCCACACCAGTGGTGTCTGAGAAGCTCTCTATGCTCCAGGGTTGGGGTATCCATGCCAAACCCCTCTGCTAGGTTCGGGATCAGAAACCCAGTGACATCACTAACGACTGTCCAGCAAGGCTGCCTAGACTCTGCTTCAAAGGAAAGAACTGACCAACTGCCTGGAGCAGCATTGGAGGTTTCCTTTCTTGAAGAGGACCTTGAAGGAGCCAAGGCAGGATGAGTCAAAGACATCCACAACCACATTAGGGCAGGACTTGCACAGTCCTTTGGCCCAAGAAGGCTAATGTTACTCTGAATGGCGACAAGACTGAGCTTATGGTTCTTGGTAATCCTCTCTGCTTTAAAGCAGACACAATGTGGCCAGCTAGTATGGGCCCTGCTCCTGCCCCTAAGACCGAGATAAAGAGCCTGAGTATCTGGCTGGATCAGGACCTCAGCTTTAAAGTTCAGGCCAGGAAGGTTGTAGCCTCTTGCTATGGCATCCTCAGGATGCTTCGCAAAGTGCTCCCCCTTATTCCCTTCCAGGCCAAAAAGCTGATGATCCAGGTACTCATCTTATCTCGGATAGATTACGGCAATGCCTTATATCTAGGTGCGCCGAGCTCGGCAATCGCGAAACTCCAGATAGTGCAAAACTGCGCAGCAAGGATGCTCATGGTGATCTCGAATCGGCACTCTGCGAGGCCCGCCCTGCAGTCCCTCCACTGGCTCCCTATTCAGGAGAGAATCAACTTCAAGGCTCTGTGCATTACCCATAAGTCGCTGGAAGGTAAGGGCCCACCAATCAATCATTCTATGGTTCAGCCCTACCGGGCGAACAGGCAGCTGCGTTCAGATGAGCTCCATCTGGCAGTTGTACCCAGGATCAAGAAGGCCAGAAGTGGAGGCCGGCTCTTCTCTAGTAATGCCGCCAGACTATGGAACTCCCTTCCTCTGTACTTACGAAGGGAACCTAACCATCTGGCCTTCCGTAAACAGTTAAAGATGTGGCTTTTCCCCTAAGTGTTTTCTTTTTGCCTTAGTGATCCGCTTCAGCGCTGGGATGCCTCCGGGTAGCTACGCGCTATAGAAGTGTTGTTTCATTCATTCTACAGTGGGATGCAAAACATGTAACTGCATGGACATAGAGTATGGAGGAACTTTCACTTACAAGTTCCATTGCGAATTTGATCCAGCTCTAGGCCAACTTCTTACCATTAATTATCCAATGCATCTTTTCTTTGTCGACTGAGAGGTGAAGGGAGTTAGCATTTAGTCAAACACACCTAATTAATGCTGTAGCCATTTGGCTTCACAATAAAGACCAGGAATCAGTAAATAAAGTCTAGAAGTGTTATTACAAGTTATCAATTAGGTTAATGTAAATGAATCTCAATACCATGCTGTAAATGTTCAGAATAACAACTGGATAGCCAAACCGCCTAAAGAAGTTCAGTCGCATCAGCATGAGACAAACTAGAAGTTCAGTTACAGCAATACAAAGAATTTACAGCAGAATCTGATGCTCAGAGAAGAGTCTCCGATCCCCTCTCTTAAACATGAGTAATTTCTAAAGTCATCAAATTTAGAGTCTAAAACCACCAAAGGTGATGAAATCTATAGAAGTCACCAAAAAGTCGGGGAAATGCAGAAAAAGATAAACTTTTGGGAAGTGTGGGAAGGTGTCAGCATTTCAGAAGCTCGGTCAAGAGTCTTCTAGGGTTAGGGAAATAAGTGTTAGCCTAAGCCACAATCAGCAAAGAATCAAAGAGGTAAGCATAGAGGTCTGTACCTCTCAAAGTCCAAAGAGAAAGAGGCCAACATCCACCTGTGAGAACATTAGTAAATACCACATGAATCTTCTGGGTAACACCCCTTGAATCACACTATCATAGGCTATGTTGTCCTTTCCGTTCTCATGTTGCGACTTGCAACATTAGCAGATTCTCTCAAACTAGTCCTGTGAACGACATCGTTCTTGGGCACATGCAACACCTGGGTACATTACTGAATAGAGACTGTCAATATACGCTCTGGCTCTCCTTGTTCTTTGGCAAGGTCCTCTTCTCAGGCTCGCTATCACTGGTACACTGTAACATCTGTTCCCAAACTAACAATCCATGTGAATGTACCAGCAAGGAAAAGAACACGCAAGCAGAAATGGGAAAAACAGTATTTTATGCAGAAAGAAACACAGGCCTACTTAGGTCAACTTAAGCATATAATTCAATGGTGCACATTTTACAACTGCTCATATGTGCAAATATTGCTACAAATAAATAACACGTCAGTACACAAATTCAACATTAGATTTACGTTGCACTGTAAGTAAATGTAAGGTAACTTTAAATGCACGAATATAAGTGTAGCTGAGAACTACATTATGCATGCACATGTGAAAACATTAGTGCACATGTTTGCATAAATCTTTCTTGTTTCTAATGTAAATACATTTTAATAGTGTGAAGGTGATTTTATCCAATCTCTAAAGACTACATTTCATTTAATAAGGTTAAGGCACAGAGTGTATATGAATTTCTAGTTCTACAGTGAATACACTTCAGTACTGGGTTTAAGTGCAACACTTTACATTAATATTGTTAGGACACACCAAGTATGTAGTGCTAAGTGCACATATAAATAGCTGCCGAGGTTTCAGACTGCTATGTGTGACATTTTCATAATTTCAGTGTAATTATGAGTGACATTTCAACGACTATGAGTGACACTTTCTCACGAGTAAAACCAAGCAATGAAGTGCACGGAAAGAGAAAAATATCAGAAATTACACCCATTTGAGCAATAAGAAGCTCAGAAAACTACTTGAAATTGCTCCAAAAACCCCTGAAAAGGAAGACTAGGTTTATAATGAACTCAATTAGGTGTCAGCAGCCTACAGAGACTTGGGTTAGTGTTTATTCTAATGAAAGCCTGGCAGTTCCAGGCCTCGGAGCTCTAAATAGTGCTGCACTGCTGCTTACGCCCTCCTGTGTCCTAGAAGGATTCAAATAGGCCTGTGAGCTCCAAACGGATCAAACTAGAATCACAAAGGCCCAAAGAGGATCTGGGAAGACCCAGACTAATATCACGCAGGCACTTTGAGAGCACGTGTCCGTTAGTCCCATTGTTGTCTATAAATGGTGCCACTGGAATGTGTGTGCTAGACACATCGGCAGGTGTGTTATAGTGGCCGACATGCGGTTAGTGCCCCTCTCCAAGGCCAGTAAATGTGCAAAAGCAGATCAGTCGTGAGAGGCTGACTACTAAACATAATTTATCTGTCTTCATTTTTGTAAGTGTCACACCCTTCACGACTGTAGCATGTTTCATGCAGTTCTCGAATAAACAAACATAAAAGAAAACCGTCACTTCTGAGAACTCCCCAGCTGACCCCCATAGGTCACAGCCAGCCAGGGTGTCCAAATCTCTCAACGGCCACTCTTCAGGCCCAGTCCTCTATAGTTTCTCCAGTTGGGCCACTGCCAGCAAGACATCACCCCTCTCATTGACGGGAGCTGGCACGAGGTATCATAAAGAGGAAGGCCGAGTCTCAGGCGCCCATAGGGATGTGGATTAGCTTTGGGCAGTAATAGCAAGGGCATTAAGGGAGGCCTCGGAGCATAGCGAGAACAGGAGCTAGGCCACCAGAATGCCAGAGTGAAAGCAGGCCGCCATCAAGCCTCAACAGTGGGCCGGTCCGTGCACCAGGGAGGCATATCAGGAAGCGGCTGCAAGTAGATGGAAGGGCCGTCTGGTACCCTGTAGCAGAGTACCAGTGCGGAATGAGGGGGGGAGGGAGGCAGGCGGGTGCGCACTCACCGGAGATCCAGCGCGGCCAGTAACAGGTGCCCATTGGCCAGAGTGTCCCCCAGCAGCTACAACGTCCGGCAAGCGATAGCGGCTGCAAGCATGAGGAGCGGAGGTGTCCAAGAGCACCAGCGAAGACCCGGCTGCTCCTCCGTGCCATGACTCTCAGGCTCAGCAGCTGCACAGTGAAGCGGCCGTCGCAGTCCATGGGGTGGGGGTTCGGTCCGGTTGCGGAGATCGTTCCCAATTGTTTTAAACAAATTTTACTGCGGTGAAAGCTGCGCTGGCATTGCCACTGGCTGCAGCCTCCCACAACGTAACTTCATGAACTGCAGCTACCCGCTTGCGCAGCCGTACTCTCTCATGATGTAATCAGGAATGCCGCGTGAATCTTATTGCTACATTGTAGCAGTTAGTGCTGCAGAGGACAGCAGCTCAGCCAGTCCCCAAGTCTGCCGGGCCCTGCGCGCTGCAGACTTCAGCTTTAGTTTCAATCAGCATTAATGGTGTATGATTAGTAGCGCCTGGACTTCACAGCCCAGGAGGTCCTATGTGTGACTTGGCATTTCAGTGCGGTGATGCAGAGCACCACACTGAAATGCGTTAGTCTAACGCCTGATGTGTGGCACTTGGCAGGGCTGCATATATATTGCGTATTTGTGATGTATAAGGGTGGAGCCAAAATTACTCTTCTCCAAACTAAAACATCAAAAAGAAAAGCAGCTCTAAAGAAAATCAGACCACTGTCCCCTGTTCCCACTGTGAAGGATCAAGAATACTGGAGAAGAATCACATTGACCAAGAGGCTATTCATCACCAAGCACTCACCATAACTATTAGGGGTAGGCACCTAGCTTGACTGGGTGGTGGGTTTTAATTTTAGGCCCAAGAAAGAATGCAAGCTGCAAAGTACATCAAGCCTCCTTGATTGGCGCTGACTAATTACCCCGCACCAGCACTACAGGCGTTGGGTGTGCACCTGACAGCAGGGCCAGGAACAGTCACTGTTCCTTGCGCTCTGTGGGCTGAGCACACCATGTTGAGTCACATTGCCCTACAGATGATCGCTGGCGGGGCCTGCACCAGCAAAGAACTAAGTGAGATGAATTAGGTTCTGTGGAAACCCAAGAGAGCCATGAGGGCCAAAAGAGACTGCTTCCAACGAGGAGGGAATCTAGAGGCTTGGTGCACCAGCAAAGAACTAAGTGAGATGAATTAGGTTCTGTGGAAACCCAAGAGAGCCATGAAGGCCAGAAGAGACTGCTTCCAACGAGGAGGGAATCTAGAGGCTTGGTGACCCTGGACAGTAATCACTTCAGAGATTGTTCAGCCACCAAAACTCTCTGTGAGGGGGCCAACTTGACTGATCAAAGACTATTGCAAACAAGAACTCTAGGAGATTGTCCCCCAGGAGTAGCATAGGCTGCCTCTCTCATAATCGCTGAGATGCAGTACTTGCTAATATAATTTGTCATTGCAGAGCTCTTATGTACTGCATTACCTTGTGTTTGTTTTTGAGTGAAATATACAGGGCCTGATTCACAAACTTCATTTTGTAGTATGTAAAGTAGTGCTAGAATAGTACTAAATGTTTACTACAAAATGCAATTCCCAAACCTCCGAGTGAAAATCTCCACCTCCACTGCTTCTATCTTTTCAATGGAGAGATCTCAACTCATGTAAGTTTACTACTCAGGCCCCAAACACGAGCAACACTATAATGGTGGGCATTTACTGCACGGTAAAGTTGTATGCAAATTTACCATTACTGTGCAGTAATCCACCCATTACAGTGCAACTACGAGTTAAACCCTATGCAATAGGGATTTACAGTGTGATTCTTTCAGTTTTTTCCCCCAGCTGTAAAACCACACATAATTATTCATTTCATGGGGTTTTTCCACATAACTTTACCACCTGCTGTGAGCAGGTGACAAATGTATGTGGTGGCCAGTGAATGGGGTGGTAGGAAAGGAAGGGGAAGTGAGGGGTAGAGGAGGTAAAGGGAAGGTCTTCTCAGAGAGAAGCTTTGTATGCTTATCCCTTTTAAAATAAAACAGGACTGAGACTTGGGTGCTGGTGCAGCCAAAGTCTCATGCAACTTTTTTTTGATGACTGGTTCAGTCAGGTTCCTCCACACCAAGAAAAAACAGGTTTGGAAAAACCCAACAACTAGTAATGAGGTGACACAAAATTAACACATGAAAGTATGTGTTAGTTTTGGTCCATCTGACTCATAATAGGGCCCCAAGAAGTAAATGCGGGTGGTCAGTGGAGTGGTCGGAAAATGTAGAATATCTACACCAAAATGGGAACGGTTTGAGTGAGGGGCAGGCAAATACAAAATCCGACCCACAAAAGAGTAAGCACCTTGATGGCCACCACCAACACTTTTAAAGTTACTAAAGGCCACAAGGTGACAAAACAGTAGTAAATGTTTTCCAGCCCAGCCAGTAAGTCAAGCACCACACATGGACACTCACAGGTACTGCAACACACAATAATAGAGTCAGAGATTCAAAATAACACCCCAAAGGAAATAATGTTAAACAGATACAATTAATTTGGCTTTTAATAATATATAATTGTTAAACAAGTATTTTATTATTTTAAAATTTAATAATAAACATAATTAAAAAATAGAATGAAATTAAACTTTTGTTAAAAAAGAATTTAAATTATTTCAACACATAACTTTTAACAACCTTTGTTGTGTGTTAAATAAAAATAAAAGAGTTTCTGTGGGTGGGATTACTTTAAAAATATTCTTAAAGAAATAGTATTTATAAATTAAACATATGGAAATTATTTAATACACATTTAATTGAATGAGTTAATGTGCTGTAACAAATTATTAGTTACAAGTTAACAATAAATAGTTCACATTATTTTAGATTTACATTTTATTTTTTTATTTTTTTATATAACTTTTTATTAAACATACATCGGACACATGGACAATATACAGAGGAAACATCAAGGTATACATCACATAAATCTCAGGGGTATTTCTAATCATTTTACACAGAAGGAATGTTACGGAGGGAGGGGAATGTCATGTTCAGCAGTACAGGGAGGGGCACAGATTTCTCCTCGATAAGTATTCCAGGGGCCCCATATTCGTGCCCATTTCCCAGGGCAACCCCTTGCCAAATATACAGTTTTTTCTCTAAACATACACCAGTCTAAATCTTTTCCCCAATCATCCAAAGCGGGTGTGTTCGCCGCTCCCCATAGCTGTGCAATGTTCCTCTTGGCGAGCATGAGCCCAAGTGTAACCCATTGTATATGGTGGATGTTTAGGTCAGTAGGCTCCCATATATTCAGGAGGCATCGTCGTGCCTCTGGGAGGAGACGCACTGACAGAACCGAGTTGATCACGTCGTGGATTTTTTGCCAGTAGAGACCCACCTGTGTACACTCCCAGATAATGTGCATGAATGTCCCTATGTGTCCACACCGTCGCCTACATTCCCCACTGTCCGCAAGTCCCATGCGGATAAGGCGAGGTCCTGTGACATAGGCTCTATGTAGGATTTTAAGTTGGACAAGCCTGAGTCGTGCTGAGATGGCTACCACCCGGGGGAGGAGACCGCATCCTGCCAGTCCTCATCATCTATTTCCACCCCGTCTGCTACCCATTTACTCCGCAGGGCCTGGAGAGGATCTTCGGTGTTGTTGACTAATTTTTGGTAGATCAGTGAAATAGTTTTATCAGGTAGGTGGCCATCGAGTATCCTGTCTTCTAGTGGGGAGGCGTCAGGAGGGAGCTTGCTCTCGGGGAGTGCCCGTAGGAGCGAATGGGATATTTGCGCATACCGGAAGTACTCAGTGTTTGCAAGTGCATATTCCGCCTGGAGCTCGGTGAATGTCTTGATCCCTCCCGGGCCCCAAATGTCTTTAACTTAAGAGATGCCAATACGATCCCACCTGTCAAATCCTTTTGTTTTCCACAGGCTACCTAATATCTCTGAGTCCCATAGCGGGGTAGACATCGTTAATTGTCGGCCCCACCCGAGTGAGGAGGACGCCTCGTGCCAGATCCGGACCGCATGCCTAGTAGGCCCCGTCAAGATATATTTCCGGGGTCTTGCATATAATGCCCTATTATAATTACCCCTAGCTAGTACCCACTTATCCATCGCATAGCCAGGATCATCAACTCTTCCATAGGTACCGTGGTTAACTGCTACCAATTGCGCAGCCCAATAATATTTTTTGATATCCGGGAGGCTGATGCCTCCATCATACCAGTTTAGCGTCAGTTTGGTTAGGGCGATTCGAGGTCGCCCCTCCCAGAGCAGCTGCCTCTGTAGTCCTTCAATTTCCTTAAAATATTGCGGGGGGATGGGATCCAGAGTATTATGTAATATGTACAGGAATCGCGGCAGGGACATCATCTTGAACAGAGTAGCTCTACCCAAGAGGGAGATGGGAAGTGATTTCCACCTGGCTACATCTGCTTTCAGTCTGCTCAGAGGGGGAAGGAGGTTATGGTCATAGCGTGATTGGGGATCTAGGGAGATAAAAATACCCAAATACTTGAAGCCCACCGTGGTAATTTGTATTGGACAATCGCGGGGGAGCAGGGGTCGATCCCCACTCAAGACAAATAGGGAGGACTTATTCCAGTTGACCGTGAACCCAGAGAGTCTACCAAAGACTTTAAGGATATCTAGCACTACTATCAAAGATCTTCTGGGGGACGCAAGGTAGAGCAATATGTCATCTGCGTATAATGAGATGCGGTCCTCACATTCCGAGGACCACTTCAATCCTCTCACTCTAGGGTCACGTCGTATCCATGCTGCCAAAGGTTCAAGAGCCAATGCGAAAAGGAGGGGGGAGAGTGGGCAGCCCTGACGGGTTCCCCGGCTGAGCTGGAATGTGGTGGAAATCTTATTGTTAACCACTACCTGGGCCAAGGGTTCATTATACAAGAGTCGCACCCACTGAATAAATTTCGGGCCGAATCCCAGTTTTGACAGCACCGCCCAGAGATATGGCCACTCGAGTGTGTCGAATGCCATTGTCGCGTCTAAAGAAGCTATTATCGCAGGTTCCTGAATGGTATGTGCTCTCCCTATCACTCCATGCACTCTTCGGGGATTCAATGCCGTGTTTCTGCGGGGTATAATCCGGACTGGTCCGGGTGGACCAGTTCACCAATTACTTTGATGAGGCGATTGGCCAAGAGTTTGGCGAGAATTTTAGGCTCCGCATTCAGGAGGGAGATTGGCCTATATGAGGCACATTCCGTCCTGGGTTTGCCCTCTTTATGAATAGTCACTATGGTGGCTACCCTCTGATCTCGAGGCAACATGCCCAATTCCCTAGACTCCTCAAACATAGATTTTAAATATGGCGCTAGTTTATCAGGTTGTAGCTTATAAAGCTCAATGGGGAGCCCATTGGGGCCAAGGGCCTTGCCCGAGTTCAGGGAACGGATTGCTTGCGCAATTTCGTCCGCTGTTAACTCGCCATCCATAAGGTCGCGATCACTCAGTGACAGACAGGGGAGTGCGATGTCTCGTATCATTTCTTGCGAGTCTGCCTCAGAACCCCGGCCAGTGTGGTGTATACTGTCTGGAAGTGGTTAGCAAAGCCATCAACAATTTCTTGGGGGTCCGTGATGATAGTGTCAGTGTCGCTTTTGAGTTCAGGGACCAATCTACTCTCCAGTTCCTTTTTATCAAGCCATGCTATCAATTTCCCTGCTTTGTCTCCTAAGTCATATAGTCTACCTTGTCGTTCTCTACCAATGGTCTTTGCTTTCTCGGTGACCACTGCCTTATACTCGTGTTGTTTAAGACTCAGCAGATGAAGCCTCTCTGGGGTGACTCCCGCCTCCAGATCACTTTCTAGCCTGTTAATCTCGGCCTCCATATCTGATGCCTCCTTCTGGTTCTCTTTTTTAGTTCCCGCAATCAGTGAGACTGCCTGGCCACGGATCACCGTTTTAAATGCCTCCCATAGAGACTGAGAGGAGAGCACCGTACCTTCATTTTCGGTAAAGTAGTCACTCATAGTTTTGATAAGGTGCGTGCGGATTTTGGGATTGCGGAGATGCCAAGGATTAATGGGCGCTATTTTACCCACTGTATTATGGCTAAGGGCAATGTGGATCCACAATGGCGAGTGATCCGATATCCCCCTGGCCATGTGCCGGATCTCATGTATATATTTGATCTGCTCTGCCGGCACCAGACAGTAGTCCAACCGAGAGAGACTATGGTGTGCACCTGAGTGGAAAGTGTATTGGGCCTGGTCTGGATGATAGGACCTCCACCCGTCCACCAACCCCATAGCATCAAGAAATTCGGGCAACCACCGGGAAGAAGGCCCTATATCCCGCGGAGGGAATCTGTCAAGTGTACCTGAGACTACGGCGTTAAAGTCGCCCCCAGGAGAAGAAGACCCTCCGGGATAGAGAGCAATACCGAGCCCAGGTCAGTAAAGGTAGAGCACTGCAGTCCAGGGGGACATATATTGACATGAGTGTGATGGGCCGGCCCTCCCACATCCCCGAGACTCCAACGTATCTGCCCCTGTCATCCACCCAAGTCGATGTGATTGCGAGGGAAAGGGAGGTCTTAATCATGATACCCACTCCTCGGGACCCCGTCGTGAATCCCGCATGTGCAGCCATTTTATAGCCCCCTCTTTGCATAGCCTTACATACATTTCCCATTAAATGTGTTTCTTGCAACAGGACTACGTCTGGAGCCCGTTGTTTGCAGTATTGAAGTACCACACTGCGCTTTATCTTGTCCCCCAACCCGTTGACATTCCAGCTCAAAACTTTAAGATGTTTGTCCCCCATGTTGCATGTTGTAGATAACCTCGGATTGCTGTTTCCTCACCAGCTATTTCTGAGTCGGACGCCGATGCAATAACAATAACATAAAACCAATATAACACTCCCACCCAACTTCCCCCCACCCTGCTACCCTGCCCTCTGGACTTTAAACTGCCCATTGAAAACTTGCAGAGTGCCTGTCGCCCTATTGTGGTCTAATAGTAGAACTTGTGCGGACGTGGCTTCTCGTCCCTCTGCTTCCTCCTCTGAGGATGAGCTCCCTTGCTGCCCCCCTAGTGCGTAAGTCCGCGCTGTTGATAATACCCTTTAATGAAGGAGTGTAACCCCTATGGGACTGGCCGTCACCCCCCCTCAACCTATCTCTGACCCCAGCAGGGAGTATTATACATTACATTCGGAGCCATAATTAGTCTGTGTAGATCGGTTAGATAGGAGTCCGGGAACCTGCTTCTCCTCCCGCGTCGCCACTTCGCTCTGTCCGCCCCATGTGGTGTTCAAACCAGTCATCTGCTCTCCTCCGGCCGTTCAAAGAACAAAGCCCTCCCCTCCGCTTCTACACGGAGACGTGCAGGAAACAGCATTGAGTATTTCAGGCCCGCGTCTCGAAGCTTACGCTTTATCATCATGAAAGATAGTCTCTGTTTCTGCACCCGCTGCGTAAAGTCCGGGAAAAGGAGATGGCCGCGTTTTCGAAGCGGAGGGGGTCCGGTTACGGGCATGCTGGAGTACGGCATCCCTGTCGCGAAAGTTGAGGACTCTTGCCAACATCGGTCGAGGAGGGGCCCCCGGCCTAGGTGGACCACCAGGAACCCTGTGTGCCCGCTCCACAACAAAGAACTTACTGAGTCCCTTGGGCTGTAGCTGCTGTAATATGAGGTCTTCGACAAATAGGTCCGGTGCCTGCCCTTCCGCTTTCTCCGGCACCCCCAAAATGCGAAGGTTGTTACGCCGGAGGCGCCCCTCATAGTCGTCCAGCTTAAGTTCAGTGGCTTTGCGGAACGTCTGCAGGTCCCGGAGCTCTCCCTGCACTTGGTTCATATCTTCGACCAAACTAGCAGTAGTCAGTTCCACTTGCGCCACTTTTTCATGGACCTTAGAAAGGTCTGCCCGGATTAGGCTGACATCAATCGCCATTGTGTCTATTTTATGTTCCAATGTGTTCTGGACCGTTGCGATAGCCTTCATTACATCTTTTAGGGATAACTCCGGTTCCTCTGCACTCTGATCGGCCGCTGCTCCTCCCAAGGATTGCCGACCATGCAGTGCCTCCTTGGGCAAAGCATATCGGTCCAATTTGTTAGTTTGTATTATTTTGGACCCCCTGGTGCCTGTCCCTTTCCCTTTCTCCATGGTAGTCATTAGTTGTAGCCACCACGTTGAAGGTGCGTTCCACCGCAGCCCCTCCTCGGGTCTTATGCGGTCGACAGTCACGGCAGCGCCAGTGGTCGCGAGGGTTCCCGCTGGTCTAGGCGCCGCTTCTCTTCGCCACTGGCCACCTTAGCGCGCCGGAGCAGGGCGTCGTCTCACAGGCGGTTGAGACACCAGTGCACCCCCCGCACCAGTCCGTCAAGGCGCACCTCAGCCAACACCCAGCTGTACCCACAAATTCAATCCGCCAGGAATCCTGCCCACCGAGCCGTCACCTCACCAGTCGCTCTTGGGCTCTCATGGACCCCCGCGAGGCACGTCCCTCATCCGGCGTTGATTAGGGGCACGGGTCACCCAGACACCCACAGCATTATAGAGTCCATCAGCATCTCCAACCAGCCGCTGTATCTTTATCTCCGGCAGAGGCCGACACCAACTCTTTACCTCCTCACCCCACCCGGGATGGCAATTACGTGCCTACTCCTCAGGTCGTGGGGGCTCCGGTAATGTAATCCTGGGGGCTGTAGGTGGGGGCGCCCCAGCCGCGATCCACCGGCCTCCTCCCCTGTTTCTGCCTGCAGGCAGGTCGCAGGTCGTGTCCCGCAGGCTCCGCAGCCACAGTCTCGAGCTCCCAGTCCCGGGCCCTCAGCACGCCGACGTCGGTCGGCTTTCCTCCGTCCGGCCGACGATCTGCTGGTAACAGCTGTGGCAGCCAGACAGACACAGCCCCGCTCGACCCTCCCGGGTCTCGCTACCGTGGCGATCCTCCCGTCGTCCACGCGCGGCTCGTCCAGAACGGCCACTCCTCTTCACGGACCCGGTCCGGCCGCAAAATCGAGCCCCCGGCTTCACTTCGTCAGGTAGGCCCGAAACCACCGGGGCCCGTATCTCCGCTCCCCGCTGTCGTAGCTCCGCGGGGGTGGGGGTGACGGCGCACCGCTAGTGTTCCGGCGCAGGACACCCGCTTCGGGCAGCAAGGATATGTGGTCAGGATAGACGGAGGAGGAAGGAGGATCACGGAGCTAGTGGCTTAAGCGGCCATTTTGCTCCGACACTTGGCCACGCCCCCTAGATTTACATTTTAAAATAAAATATGTTTAATACATAGAATAATAAGCTTTAATAATTTTCCGTATACTTTCCCAGAGATAGATCACCACTTCAGTGGTGGATATATACACCTACGTGCGAAAAATTACTAGTAATTGATTTACACTCGTAAATGTACTCTCAGATGTCTTCACCTACTGGTATGAGGGAGATTTTCCTCGTGTGGTTATACTCCAACTTTAGTCAAGTTCTTATTTTCTTAGCTATAGCTTCCTGACAAGACGATCGTGCGGACGTGCGAACGAATCTCTGCGTATCCCGTATCAAGGGGAAAGAAAATAAGAACTTGACTAAAGTTGGAGTATAACTACACGAGGAAAATAAATGAACATAAACTACTGTTGGAATCCATGTAACAACTGCAATATAGTCAAATGTGCTGCCCATAATAAAAGTGTTTGGAGGATACATATGCTGAATCTAGTCTTTGTCAGACGCTAAAGGAACAGAAACTCTAAGCCCTGAAGAAGCGCGTTTGTGTGCGAAACAGGTGTTGGCTGGCTGTAAACAATATTGCTGTTTATGTTTGAAACATCGAAGAAACAAAAATAAAGAAAATTTTAGAAAATTCATGAGATTGCATATTGTTATATGTTGGTAAACCCTCAGTAAAAAATGTGTGTTTTTTATGTCAAAATGAATACACTGGTGGGGATCAGTAACTGAGAGTATTTAAGTGCCGGGCAATATTCCTGAACCCAAAGTAACGCGTCATGCTGATCGTGGAATTGGGTGATGAAATAAACTAAAAGAATCTGCACCTACTTTGTGGTCCGTGCTCCTGTTCCTGGTCCTGTTCCTGTGCGGTTGGGGGAAGGTTGGAGTTTCAAGGATATATATATATATATATGTATATATCTTTAAAGTGTGGCTTTGGCGGGCATGCATCCTGACCACCGGTGGTGCAAGTAGGAGGCGAATACCACGCACGCCTCTTTAAATTCCAAGAAAACTTCTCACTTATTCTAGAGAAAGCTTGCACTCGAATTCCGTGGAAAATATATATATATATATATTTTTTTTCACAATAAAACCTAAGGTTACAGGGTCGCTATAGTTAGATCCGGATTTTACACACACAAAACCATAGAAATTCAGCAGTTATAGTTATCTCAAGTAACTATAACTCGTGCCCTAAGATAACTTGTGCCCTCGCCATGCACCGTTTTCTCATTAATAACTTTACAAGTGTTGCAGTGATATCAATGATGTCATAGATGTCATCAGATATGTAATATGTGGGGTAATTAGCAGTGCATAGAGAGGCGCAAGTTATAGCTCCTGGGTAGATTCAATATAATAATCCTCAGTGGTTTAACAGTTTCTCCAATATGTAGCTCCTCTGTCGCTACTGAGTAGACTCCATCTAATACTCATTGGTGTTATTTATGAGTGTCTTTAAAAGGGTTACTTATCTTTCAATCCTGGTTACTGTTAAAGCACTCCTTGGTGCTTTAACAGTAGCCTGCTGGGTTGCTCCTCTATTACTTCTTTGTTGGCTCTGTGTAGGCTCCATATAATACTGCTTGGTATTTTACAATGGCCCCAAAGGGTTGCTGCTGAGTAGACTCCATATAATCCCCCCCTGGTGGTTTTAACAATGTGTCTAATGGGCTCCTGCTCTGTCATGCCTGAATAGACTTCTTACAATACTCCCTGGGGTTTACCAATTTCTCCAAGGTTTTGCTCCTCTTTTGCTCATGGGTAGACTCCATATAAACCTCTGGTGGTTTAACATGGCCTCCAAGGTTTTGCTGCACAGTCGCACCTGGGTATTCACCGTAGAATATGCCCTGTTGATTTAACAGTGCCTCCAACGTTTTGACATCTCTGCCTCAACAGGAGTATCACATCCCATAATGGATCCCACTGATGTGCGTCAACAGTGATTTCTGTCCGTCTACTCACCTTTCCATCCCCCAGGCCAGCCCAGTCAGCTTATGCCTCTGCCTCTTGCCCACAGCACCGCCAGTGCTGCCCCCACTGTTACCCTATGGGTAAGCTGTCCCCCATGCTCTGCCTCTTGCTCCATCCTCCGCTGTGTCTGGTTCCTCCCCCCGCTGAAGCCTCCACCACTTCCTTCCTCCCCCTCCCTCAGCACCCTGTTTCCCAAAGGCATGGAGATCAAAGCGGATGCGTGCAGAGGACACGCCACATGCAAGCCTGGACCATACCCAGCACCAGGATCCCAAAGCCCACGGACCGCCACCACTTCACCACGGACAAACTTCAAGCCCTGAACCCCGGGTGCCAGGAAACCAACAACTGCGCCCATGCCTACCCCACGAACTCTGAAGGCCTTTTCTGCGTCACAGAGGATACCACCCATGCGTCTCCTATCAGCCACACCACGTCACACACACCCACCAACAAGGCTGACACCAACACCTCCGGAAAGATCAACTGCTTGATGATCAACGCACTCTCACTCAGAAAACATGCCAAGGAAGTCTGGAATACCATTGCGACCCACGCCCCAGCCGCCGTCTTCATCACAGAAATGTGGCTGAACCCCACATCAGCTCAGGACATCGCCACAGACACCCCCAATGGATGCAAGATCGTGCACCGAGACCAATCCAACAGAAACGGCAGAGGCAGCGCCATAATCTACAAAGAGAACCTTGAATGCCCATCCACCATAGATGACTCCATCCCCTTCATGGAACACCTCTACTTCCGACTCCGAACAAGCAGCAAAATCACCATCGAAGGCACCCTCGCCTTCAAACCTCCGGGACCCCTCCCTGTCTTTTGCAACTCAATCCCTGAATTCATCGCCCCTATCGCCAATGACTCGTATCTGTACATATTCCTAGGAGACTTCAACTGTCACCTTGAGAACACCGACAACGCCAACACGGCCGACCTCCTACAAAGCATAGTTAACCTCGGACTCAAACTAGACACTGACCCCACCCACACTGAAGGACACATGCTCGACCCTATCTCCTAAGCCAGCAACAGAGTAAAATACACCTACACCGAGGAGCTCACCTGGACCGACCAGCGAGACACAGCAAAGCTGGCCAAAGGTATCAGAGCAACAATGGACCAACGCCCTCAACTCCTGCCTACCCACCTCCACCGAAGAGACAGAACAAGTGGCGGAAACCTTTGTGAAGTGCATCACGGCAAACGCAGATGAAGTCGCACCAAGAAAGCCCACCATCCCCAAGAAACAAACACAACGCCCCCACTGGTTCACGGCAGAACTGAAAATGCAGGAATGAGACTGAAGACAGAAGGAAAGAAGATGGCGTGTGTTGCATCTTACTTTTCCCCTCCCTGTCCCCTTCCATTCCTTTGCCTGGAATATGGAACATTGTGCCTGCGTGCACGTTTTATGTTCCATGTTCCAGAGCGTCCGGATTTGACAGTTACTAGTTTGGCTTTGCTTGGCATGCTGTACTGTGCCTCCTTTCCAATAAACCTCTTTCATAAACTTACCTTTTTGGATTCATACTTTACAAATTGGCGACGAGCGGTTCAAGACTCCGTTTGCTACTTCTTCTTCCGAGGCACAGGTGCTGCGGAGGTCTTCCGGACCCATCTTCTCTTCTTTGGCTTCCTTTGCTGCTGGAACCCGTCTCTGTGCTGCCTGCGCCTTTCCTGCATCTCGAGCCTCCAACCGCGCTTTCCTGGCTCTTCTGGTGTTCTTCCGGCGCATTTTTATCCTGTTTGGCATTTTTGGCGCACCAACGGTCATCTCCATCCTGGCATAGTTAAGTTGCCTGGATACCTGCTGTGACGTCTACTCCTGCTGCCCGGCCATCACAGCTGCTACAACATCATCGCCCGACGATCGGAACTCTTCACTACGGAAGGACGCGATTGTCGTCAGCACGTCACCACGCATTTTCACGTCGGTAGCGGCCATTTTGGAAGGTTGGGATCGTTACCTTCAGTAATACCGTACTCTACGGTATTTCAGCACATCATCATTTGCCCAAAACTTTATTGGCACATCTTGCAGCTTTTGACGGCGCCGCGTGTTACGCTTCATTTTGTGAATGAATCTTGTACACGCTGCTGCTGTATTCACAGCGTTATACTGTTCATCCTACAGGTAGGCAAGCCTGTTTACTTTCGGTGACAGGCACACCATAACTGCTGGCTGTTGTTTTATTCTCTTCACAGCCTGTTTCCTTTCGGTGACAGGCACACCTTGTACTTTGTCTACTTATTGTTCATTCGACATCGCATGTTTTGCAACCTAACTGCTGGCTGCTGTTTTGTTTACTTCACAGCCTGTTTCCTTTCGGTGACAGGCACACCTTGTGCTTCATTTACTTATTGTTCATTTGATATTGCATGTTTTGCAACCTGTTTCCTCCCAGTAGCAGGCAAATCTACATTCTTACGCTTTCTGTATTCTAGCCTCCTGCAAGATTTTTTTTTTAATATAATGCAGTTTGATCCTCCATCTAAATTTTTGCAAACAAAAGGAGAACCACCCATTCCATGGACAAGATGGAAAGAGGAATTTATCACTTACCTAAAGGCTATTGACGGAGAACGTATGTCGGCTGAAAGAAAAAAGAACATCTTTCTTCACTGTTTAGGTTCCGAAGGACAGCTGGTTTACAGGACTCTCCCTCCTGTCAGGTCGGGGGGCGATCACAATGTGTATGATGAGGCTATTTTGCGTATGGAGGGTAGATTTAAACCTATGACAAGTGTTGCTCTTAACAGATTCAAATTTTATACGAGGGCTCAAGAAGAGGGCGAGACCTTTGAGGAGTTTCTCACTGCTCTACGTGCCTTGTCTTTACATTGTAATTTTGGTTTGATAACTGATGAGATGATCAGGGATCAAATCATCGTTCATGTGAGGAGTAAGAAAGTACAGGAGCAACTGTGGATTATGGGGGACCCTAATTTGGAGACTGCCATTAGCACTGCCAAGGCATTAGAGCAATCTGATAAGTGGATGAAGTCCCTTAACAGAGAAACTAAATCCTCCATGTCCACCGAGGTCAACACTATCAAACCTAGTACTTCTAAGGATTATTCTAATCACAGAAACTATATTAGTACCAAACAATTTTATTGTTATAGATGTGGTAATCCTGACCACATAGCTTCTTTTACAGGTTGTCCTGCTTTTGGCAAAGAGTGTGGTAAGTGCGGACATTTGGGGCATTTTTCTAAGATGTGTAAGAATACTATGAGGAGTGCTCCCAACTCCAAGAAGTTTGTTCCTCCTCCTTCCAGGTTTTCCAAAGGGAAAGTTTCTTGTATTTCTAGTGATCTCCCTGCTTGTGACCATTCTCAGGATGATTTTGAATCTGGGATTGTTGTTTCTATCCAAGATTCCTTTGACATCTCTGATGCTGATAAAATTTGTTCCCCTAAATGTAGAGTATGCATCATGGGGAGGGAGTTAGAACTGATGGCTGACTCAGGATCGCCTTGGACTATAATCACAAAAGATTATTGTTTAGAATCCTTTGGAGATTTATTGGATGTCAATTTATTGTGCAAGCCTGATATTGTTGCGCAGAATTTTGATGGCTCCAACATTGATTTTTTAGGTTTCAAGGAAGTATTTATTGAATTCACGGGAAATTCCACCACCATCAAGTTGTACGTTGCCTTCAAGGGTGTTAATGTCTTGGGCTGGCGTGATCAGGCCAAATTGGGTATTGTGTTGAACCCCAGGAACAAAGTACCTGTTTCTGTTCTTGCTTTATCTTCTGCCAGTCCTGATTTTGCTGTTTTGTTTCCTAAAGTTTTCTCCAATGATCTTGGCAAGCTTATTGGTTTCAGCCATAGGATCAAGATCAGAGAAGGTTCTGTGCCTGTAAAACAAAAGTTAAGAGGAGTTCCTATTAGCATCAGAACTATGTTAAAGAACATGTTGGATGAGATGGTTGAGAGTGACATCATAGAGGAAATTGAGTCCTCTGAGTGGGTTTCTCCCATAGTTTTAGCCCAAAAACCCGATAAAAGCATTAGGTTATGTGTTGATTTGAGGGCGTTGAATGCTAATTTGGTTGTGGATTGCCATCCCCTCCTTAATATTAACGAGATGATATGTATGTTGGATGGTGCTTGCATTTTTTCCACTCTTGATCTTCGGTCGGCCTACCATCAAATTCAACTCACAGAAGATTCCAAACACTATACCGCTTTCATTACACCCCACGGTCTTTTTCAGTTCAAAAGGATGCCTTTTGGCCTTGCGTCGGCCGCTTCTGTTTTTCAGAGGGCCATATACCACATTTTTAAAAATGTCAGCAATTTCGTGAAATGCTTCCAGGATGATATCTTAATTTTCTCTAAAAATAAGGAGGACCACTTCCTTCATTTAAAAGAAGTTTGTCTTAGATTAGGTGAATGTGGTTTGACACTTAAAGCCGGCAAATGTAATTTTTTTTGTAAGTCCGTTGAGTATTTAGGCCATACGCTCTCCAGTGATGGTGTAGTTCCCAAGAAGTCCTTGGTTGATGCTATCATCAACGCACCTGCTCCTGACAATAAGGAGAAACTTCTCTCTTTTGCGGGCCTCTGCGAATATTACAGTAAATTTATACAGAATTTTGCCACCAAGATGGAGCCTCTCAGAGAGTTGACCAGAAAGTCTATTGAGTTTATCTGGTCAGATAAACAAGAGACAGCTTTCAGACAGATCAAGAATGAGATTGTTAATGCACCCACTCTTAAGTCCTTTTGCCTTGATAAGAAGTGCATTATCACTGTGGATGCCAGTCTTTATGGGCTTGGTGGTGTGCTTAGCCAGTGTTCAGGAAAGGAAGAGTGGTGTGTGGCTTTTGCTTCTAGGACACTTTCTGTTACTGAGAGGAGATACGCCGTGATAGAGAGAGTTTTTTGGCATGCATCTGGGCCATTGAACATTTTCGCAATTTTGTGTGGGGAAACAGATTTACGCTCAGAACCGATCATAAGCCCCTTGTTGGCATATTATCTCCGGGGGGAGGGGGGGTGGAACTCCACTGCTCGTAGAGCTCGTCTCACATCCAGACTACAAGAATACGATTTTGAAGTTGTGTATGTCCCGGGCAGGAGCAATGTCACGGCGGATTTTCTTTCTAGGTTACCGTGTTCTGATGAGTGTATTTCCTGTGACGAAGTAGATTTGGACAGTTTTGCTACTGCCAAGGATTTTGTTTCTCAGGAATTCTCATGTTTGTCTGAAGCAGAATGGATGACAGAGATGAATAATGATGCTGTATGTCAACAAATCATGGAATGTTTGAGAGATGGCTGGCCCAAAGAAAGGTCTGCCACGGCTGATGTTGCTCCTTTTTGCCGTGTTTCTGCTGAGATCGAAAACCTTGGTGGTTTGCTTTTCAAAGGTGGAAAGATCATTCCTCCTGTCTCTATGCAGAACAAAATTTTAGTTCTTGCCCACCAAGCTCACCTGGGCATGTCTTCTATGAAACGGCTTATCCGTGCCAATTTCTGGTGGCCTAGACTTGACAAAATGGTGGATAGGGTCGTTAGAGAATGTTCTGAGTGCATCAGCAGTGATAAAATGCTTCACGTTTCCTCTGCCCCCCTTAAACCGGTCTCTTGGCCTGAGCATCCCGGGCAAAAGGTGGCTTTTGATATTTCAGGCCCTTTTAAACATTTACCTTCCAATGCCCGTTTTGCTTTGGTCATGGTGGACTATCACTCTAAATGGCCGGAGGTTAAGTTCGTAGCTAATGCTTCTACTCAAGTTATCACATTTTTTAAAGGAGTTTTTGCACGTGAGGGGTCCCCCGAGGTTCTTGTCACGGACAATGGGGTGCAACTCACGTCACGAGAGATGCAAGAGTTTCTCTGTATATGTAATATCAAACATATGACCACATCCCTTTATGAACCGAGGGAAAATGGCCAAGTGGAACGGTTTAACCGTGTCCTTAAAGATGGCATCCAATCAGCTAGTAGGTCCAATGAGTCTTGGAAGGATGTTGTAAGAAAGAAGTTGTGGATGTATCGTATCACTCCTCATTCTGTAACTGGGATTAGTCCTTTCAGGCTTTTGAAAGGCAGGGTACCTACTTCGGAAATTTGTCCATGGTGGATCAAAAAGTCTATTAAGGTTGATGACTGTGTTGATGTGAGTCTAGTTGCCAAACAAGAGGGGAGCAAGCAAGACAAGATGAAAATGCTGATTGACTCCAAAATGAATGTTAAAGTTCCTGACTTTGTTGTTGGAGATTGGGTCAGGATCAAAAAACCTGGTTTCTTGGTGAAGGGCTCTTCCAAATTCAGTCATCCTATTAAAATAGTTAAAGTTTGTAAGAACAGCGTCATCACTCAGGATGGTAGAGTATGGAATGTAAGGAGGGTTGCAAAATGTAAGTACTTAGGTCTCACTGCTGATAGTGATGAAGGTTCACTGTTATTTGACTTTCCTATTTCCAATGGTAACTCTTCTCATACCACCTCATCTGTGGCATCTAGGGTCAAGAGTAATGACCGTCCCAGATGTTTACCTGCCAGGTATGTGTCTTGATTGGTTCATTTTTTTTTCCTTTTGTTTTCTCTTTTAAGTTTTTCTTTCTCTGTGTTAAGGGTGAGATGTGTTGCATCTTACTTTTTCTCCTCCCTGTCCCCTTCCATTCCTTTGCCTGGAATATGGAACATTGTGCCTGCGTGCACGTTTTATGTTCCATGTTCCAGAGCGTCCGGATTTGACAGTTACTAGTTTGGCTTTTCTGGGCATGCTGTACTGTGCCTCTTTTCCAATAAACCTCTTTCATAAACTTACCTTTTTGGATTCATACTTTACAGCGTGCCAGTAAGACCCTCGAAGGCCGGAAACTATTCAAAGACACCATCATCTATACCACCACCTTCTGAAAATCACCAAGAAGACCGCCTTAGCCGGCCGCATCAGTGACAGCTCCAACAACAGCAGGGAACTGTTCAACATAGTCAAGGAATTCACCAATCCCATGGCAAGTGAAAACATCATCACACCCTCACAAGATCTCTGGAACACCCTCACGACTTCTTCCACAACAAAATCAACACCATCTACTAAGACTTCGCACCCCAACCCCCCACCGAGGACTTTATCAACCTCCTCACGCCGACTGACACCCACCCACACCGGCTCACCTTGTGGAACACCCTCACTGAGAAGGAAACTGTGTCCCTCATGAGATCCATCCACTCTGGAGCCCCAGCAGACCCCTGCCCTACCACACTTTCAACATCGGCAAGCAACCCATCAGCAAAGAACTCACCAAGGTCCTCAACTCCTCGATCACTACAGCCCACTTCCCCCAGAAATGGAAACATGCAGGGGAAACATCGGTTACATCGCGGTGTTTACACCGCAATACCTTTACAACGCGGGTATTACAACGCAAGTCATTACAATGACTTGCGCTGGATGGCGCTCTAAGCTAAGGAATAGTATGATTTACTATTCCAACACCTTCCCTACTGTAACGTAGGCTGGAGTTGGAATAGTAAATCATACTATTCCTAAGTCTAGCGCCCTCCAACGCAAGTCGTTGTAACGACTTGCGATGTAATGCCTGCGTTGTAAAGGTATCGCGGTGTAAACACCGCGATGTAACGTCGTATATTCAACATGCAGACGTGAAGCCATTGCTGAAGAAACCTTCCGCAGACCCAGGAGAACCCAAAAACTACTAACCCATCTCCCTGCTCCCCTTCCCAGCCAAGATCATCGAGAAAGCTATCAACATCCAGCTCATTAGACATCTGGAGAACCACAACCTTCTGGACCCCTCCAAATACGGCTTCAGAGCAAACCACAGCACTGAGACAGCTCTAGTCACAGCCACGGATAACATCAGAATGCTGCAAGACCACGGAGAAACAGCAGCCCTCATCCTCCTCGACCTCTCAGCAGCCTTCAACACCGTATCCCACCACACACTGATCAGCAGACTCCATCAGATCGGAATCCAAGGAGCAGCCCTCAAGTGGATTGCATCCTACCTCATAGGAAGAATGCAGAAGATCATCCTCCCTCCCTACTCCTTGCTCCCTAAGAACATCACCTGCAGTGTACCTCAAGGCTCATCTCTCAGCTCTACCCTCTTCAACGTATACATGACACCCCTGGCCAACATCGTCAGAATCCACTGACTCTTCATCATCTCCTACGCAGATGACACCCAACTCATCCTCTCCTTGACTAACGACCATCAAAGACATGTTCTAAAGATGCATGAAAGATGTGGCTGTCTAGATGAACAACAACTGTCTCAAACTCAACACAGACGAGACAGAAGTACTCATCTTCGGGAAAGTCAAGGACACCCTCTGGAACAACGAATGGTGGCCACCCGAGCTGGGCACAACTCCCAAACCCACTGAACAATCCCGCAACCTCTGCATCATCCTCGACAGCCTGCTATCCATGAAGAAGCAGGTCAGCGCTGTCTCCTCCGCTTTCTTCCTCACCCTCCGAATGCTCAGGAAGGTCTTCAGATGGCTCCCACCCAGCACCAGGCGATCTATCACGCAAGCCCACGCCACCAGCAGACTTGACTACGGCAACTCCTTCTACGTAAGAATCACCGCCCAACTCATGAGGAAATTCCAGTCCATCCAGAACACAGCAGCCAGACTCATCCTCCCTAGACAGACGCACATCACCCCTCATCTCAGGAAACTCCATTGGCTATCAGTTTCAAAGAGATGCCAGTTCAAGCTGCTCACCCACGCTTACAAGGCTCTACACAACGAAGGACCAGCGTACCTCAACAAATGAGTGAATTTCCACCAACCGACCAGGGAACTCCGTTCCGGATCCCTCTCCCTAGCAGCTACCCAAAGCATTCACCGGGCAAACAGCGGAGGCCACTGCTTCTTCCACTTGGCGGCAAAGACCTGGAACTACCTCCCGCTGCACCTTAGAGCCTCACCATCGCTCGAGCAGTTCAGGAAGGACCTCAAGAGCTGGATGTCCAGCAGCAGGATCCCACAGCGCCTCAATATCCCTCAAGGGTGAAGCAGTCGCGATCTACAAATTTTGATTGATTGATTGATTTCTACATATGATGATGTTGCTCTCTGCAACACCCAGGGTTATGTACAGACACTCAGTGCAACCTGTACCCGGATCATCAAACCTCACTCATCTCACCAACATGTCCCATACAGTATAAACCATCAACCATCATCAACAAATAGGATTTATAAAGCGCGGCTAATCACCCGCGAGGGTATCTAGGCGCTAAACCACAAACACCCTTTCAACTATGCTCTCCAAAGGGCGCCTAGAAACACAATGGAAATAATACAACCGGACCACCCAGGAAAACACTGTAGGCCTCTAAAGGATACTGAAACGACTCTGTAAATACCAATACAATATTGTTGTTTGAGTCACCCTCACTGCAGTTAAAAATACAGCCCTGAGCATTTGTGGGTTTTCTAATAATTCATAGTGCGACTTTGGAATTAACAAGAGCCGGTTACCATATTTATAGCGCTGCGAAAGGGTAACAAAATAATGAGCTCACTGCAGCAATTGTTCTGTGCCAAGATGTCTGTGACCGCCCTCTGCACTGGAAGGATGTGTGTATAAACGAACACATCTGCCACAGCTGCGACCACAACGAAAAACTCCTCTGCGGTGCAATCAGCATTCATTAATCACCAGGAACATCAAATGGAGCTTTACATCCGTGGCCTGGCTTCTGTGCGCTGTGATCAAAATATCAGGGGCACTCCAAATATAGAACTTCACACGGCTTTAGGGGAGGCTCCCGGCGTACGGGGCTGGCAAAAAGATAAATGAGTCACTCACAGCATCACTCTGATTGACGTCCCTACGAAATGCTAGTCGCTTTTAGTTAGTCGGTTTCAAAGCGCACACATGACGTTACCGGGGCTTGCCTGTTGCAGGCAGAGACAGATAGATAATTATTCGGATTGTCCCCATCAGGGCCTAGTGGCCTCTGTCGCCTTTGAAGTCCGCCAGCCCTCTCTCTCTATTGGTTACTACTTATAGGCGAGGCCCTGCGATTGTGTTTTGCCACTTATGTCATCCAACCCAAACCGAGCTATCTTATCTGGGGCTGATTTGAGTGGTACGCCGAGTCAGGATACAGCTGTGAAACATGTTAAGCTGAGGGCTCAGCGGGAACAATAGCGCCGTGAAGCCGAGCGGCAGAGAGCACCGGAAGCCGGTACAGACAGCCTGTCAGCCGTTCCAATAACAATGGCGGCCGCCAAAGAAAAGCAGCCGGCGGATGATCCCGGGCGGGCCAGCGTGGGGGCAGCAGCCATGAAAACAAGGGGATAGAAAGTGCAGAAGTAAGCGCACCAGCCTTGCCGGCTAGGTTAATTGGCAGATTCCACTTGTTTATTGTCCTTCACACGGACCTCTCGATCATGAAACACACCCAGGAAAACACAACTAAGGGGGTCCAATAACAATGCGGAGAATGAATGACTGAGGCGTCTCAAAGTGCAGCTCCGCCATTCGTGACCCCATTCTTCCGGCACTGTCTTTTTAGCCGACAGCACGTGGCATTCTGGGACTTGTAGTTTTTGGGGTGAAAATTGTGACAGCGAAAAATCCCAGCATGAAAAGAGCTGTTGCCTAAAAACTCAGGAGTGGCTGACTGCGCCCAACATGAATTGAGCATATTTCAACACTGAATTCACCCTTCTAGAACCGTTTGGGGCGCAAAACATACAAGAAACAGAGGGTTCCCCAATGCACCATAAATTTTGCAAAAACTTTTGTACAGACCTTTTTCTGACAGTTATTTCAAATATTTCATAAGTGTTTACATTATATTTTATAGATCGACTGTGTAAATAAATGCCTCTTTTTGCATGTTCACCCCCACATTTTTAGACCGATTCTGGTTTTTCGACTCTGAGAGTGCCCTACGGCCTGCAACCAGAGCTCAGTGCCAGTGTTCTAACCCCTTACAAAGTGTATGGCGAATTGGCTATCTCCAATTGGCAAGTACTGACTTATGGTACCCAGGGTTCCAAGGGCATGTAAGGCAGTGTGTCCATCCAAGGCTGCAGCACTGATTGTGACACACTATGTGTGACAAAGTACAAAATGGCTCCCAGTCTGCCACTGCAGGCTGCAAGGACAGTGTTTACACTGCCAGTTCTACTTTGCCATTCTGACCAATGGCAAAGCCATCCATTCCCTTAACAATATATATAAGTCTCCCCTAAGGAAGACCTAGACAGCTCTAAGGCGGGGAACTATATATTATTAAGTGGGGCATGTGTGATTCTATATATCCCTGCAGCAAACCCCCTCAAATTGTCATTTTGCTGTGGAAAAGTTAGTAGCCCCATTGGCTAATGCAGGGTTTCAGTCTGGCACTCCAACTTCTGAATGGGACTAACTAACTGGGTACTGTAAAGTATCAAATTAATCGTGGCATTAAACCCGACCTGATGTCCAGGTCGAATTTAATGTCACTATTAAAGTACAGCAACTTTTAGAAAGTTGCCACTCTGTGACCCAGCTAGTCCAGTAGCCTCACACGGGCACTGGCCCACAGACAGAATTCTGCCCGCCTGAGAAGTAGTGTGAATGACTGCCAGGCCTGAAAACAGTAGAAGCCCACTGCAGGGAGAGGTGTCACCTCTCCCTTGCAAGAAGCAACTCGGGTTTTTAGCCTAAAAGGCGAGCTTAAAAGGCACAGTCACCTTTGGTGAACAAATGGCAGTAACACTCCTGAGGGGTTGCTCTTTGTTTAGGTAGACAAGCTGGAGGCAGGGCCAGAGGAGTTAAACCAGTGCCTAAACCGGTTTTGCTGTGGGCATGTAGCTCACAAGTAGCCACACCTCTAGGGTGGGATACCAAGCTCCTAATAGATGAGGAACTTTGCGGACATCTTGGGAGTAGGCCTAATAGTGCACTCTGGGCTTGCTATGTGCCACACATTGCTGGAAAGTCATCACCAGAAGGGCAGGGACCTGGTAGCCCATTGGCTAGTGATCGCGTGGCCCCCTCTGGGAACTTTCCTGGGTTAAGTATAGCACCCCTGGCACCCTGAACCTCAGATCATTATGGTTTTGGAACAAGGACCGAAGAAGGACTGCCCTGCTGCCATCTGCTGGACTGCACCTGCTGCACTTTTGGGCTAGCAAAGTTGGGACTGTGGCTCCTGGCGTGGGGAAAAGATGTGCCCCAGACCAAAGCAGAGACTCCAAGGATCAGTTAGCTGATCTCCTGTGATCAGTTCCAGGGACAAAAGGGCTGAAGAAGCCCAAACCAGCAGGTTGCTAGCCACCAGATAAAATGTGCTGCTAGATGCCGCTGGGCGCCCCAAGAGACCGATCCTCAACAAGCAAAAGTTGAACCCGAGTCATTCAAACCCAGGAGTGCCATCAAAGTCCGGATTGGTCGCCCAAGAGGGACACTAGCTCTCACCAAAGGATTTCACTCCAGCCACTGTGATCGTTGACCGATAGTCCAGCAGCAGCTGGCCTTCTGCTGCCTTGAAGAGGACATTGTGGGACATTGTGGGACCCCGACCTCTGTGGCTCAAGTCATCCCACATCACCCGTGGACCGAGGAATCCTCACAAAGGCACCCCCATCGACCGTACAGCAACTGGAGCATCTTTGAGCATCTTTTCATCCTGCATCCCCAGCATCAGGACCACTCCATTAAAGTCTATGGCAGTTGTGCTGTAAAGTTTGGAACCGGACTGAAAAATGCTCTGATGGCCAGGTAACTGTCCAGATTTACCCCATAAGCTCCCCAGACCTTCATGCTGTCTGATTTGGTCACCCAAGCCGGGGCCGGAATAGCCAAACTAGCTTTTACAAACTTTTGAAAAGTTTGCAAACTTTTTGTTGACCAAGGCTTGTATGCGGTTACATTTAAATGTTATAAAACCTTTGAAAACCTGTATCCCCGGAACCCTCTAGTAGATTTTTCTCATCAGGGAATCTAAAAATGCATAAAAATATAATCTATTTATATAAATTGGTGTGTTTCCTTTGTGGTTTGAGGATGTTTTATTTATTTGTGTATTGTGCTGTTAAATGCTTTACACTGAGTTCCTTTGTTCAAGCCTTGCTGCCCGAAAGCCATAGGGCAGGGTTGAGCTTACGGTTGTTCAAACAAGCTTGACTTGACTCAAGACAGTTATTGCGAGTGTATCCCACGGTAAGGCCCCACATCCATACCGTATAATACCCCCAAATCCTCACACACAGTATGCCATTATATTTTACCTTGTTTCTTTTTTCGCGTGAACCCATTTTTTTCAGAAAGCAAATTACTGGCCACAACTTCTGAAAATAACCCACTATCACGTCTTGTGCTGTAAAATACAGTGTTTTTTCTATTGCATATATTAAAATGTTATTCACGTAGTAGCTCTTAAATCTTTTCCACCATTTTGCTTTGATTATTTTTTCGCTTTCAGAGATATAAATTATGAGTAGCTTGAAAGTATATGAATATACTAATAGCGGTCATGAAGAGTGGCGTAGCAAGGAACCCATGGCCCTCATGGGAGCATGGAAAATGGCCCTCTGGCCCCTGCTTATATTTTGATAGTAAAGGACAGCTCTCATTAAGATGAAGAGAGCCCTTAACACTTGTGGGTTCCAGTGCCACTGCACCTGCCACACCTTTAGTAAATACGCCCCTGTTCATGGATTCCTATTAATCGGGGTCCACTCCAAGCAATCACAAGTAAATTAATCCTTCTGAAGATGGAGGGGGAAACCACATCATAGTCTCCTTGCTGTCGGCTAATACTGGTGTCCCCAGAGATTTCAGAAGCCTTGAATTGTAATCACTCTTTTGGAAACCATCGAAGCTTTGCGTTTCCACCTCAAAAGTGGATCCTTCGTCATAATTGAATGACTCCCATTGGCCTGATTGCTCTTCTTATAATGTCTTGAACAACAACCATAAACGTGCTGTTTAACATCAACTGTTCCCCAGCGCCATTCTCAGCTGGTTCTTGGTGGTATATCAATTCTAGATGCTTGCATTTTCTATAAACCATCACTGTGCACCCACAGCTAGGGTTGTCACCTGGCTGCTTTTTTACTGGACTGGCCTGAATTTTTAAGTCCAGGCGGGTGCAACTATTGGTGAAAGCAGTGAAATCTGGTACTTTTTTCCTTCTGAATCTAAAACCTAAAACAGCAAACACATAAATTAGTTCAAAAGTATTTGAGAGCCTTCCAAATCATTTCAGAATGATTATTAGAGCAAACAGAGTGGCAACTGCCATGTTACAAAAGAATTCTGACAATTTTACATGAATTCGTTTTCACCTACTAGCTGCTGGTTGTCCCGAAACAAGAAATAGCAATTACAACACGGGCTGAGCCACGCGTGCCGTTTCCCCGCAAGCGTAACCACACTTGCCTGAACCACGCATATGCGTGGTTAAGGCAGATAGCGCTCTACTGTCCCGATGGGCAGGGAGAGGAAGCAGAAGCATCGGAACAGGAAGCTCTGAACTTGGACAGGTAAGTGGGTCTGGGGCTGGGTTGGGGGGGTAGCTTTTAGGGGTGGGGTCGGTTTTAGGGTTCAGGGTGGGGGAGTCGGGCAGTCTTTTTAAAAGGGGGCAGGGTTTTAGGACTTAGGGTGGGGGCCAGGGGGTGGGGGTAGTTTTAAGTGCAGCATGGGAGTAAGTTTTAGGGCTCAGGGCGGGGGGCTGGGGTCGGGGTAGTTTTTGGTAGGGGGCAGGGTTTTAGACTTCAGGGCAGGGGGAGGTGAAGGGGTAAATTTAAGGGCAGGGCGGGGTAGGTTTTAGGCCTCAGGGCATGGGGGCAAGTAGGGGGGGATTGGGTTTTAGGGCATAGGACAGGGACGGAGGGTCTGGGTAGTGGTTATCTTTACCATGTATATCTCTTTACCAATCATGCCTTTACAATGAAATTGCGTGGTAAAGGCATGCATGTTAAAGGCATGCGAGTTACAGGAATGCATGGTTAAGTTGCATTCGTTGTTGGGACCGCATTGTAGAGGCATTGCTTGGTTCATCCATGCGTGCCTCTGTCATACAACCCCCAAAACAGCAACAGGTAAACAAATCAGGGCTAGACAGACCTTTTATTCCACTGGGCATTTCCCTGGTGAGCTGGGGTCCTTGCAGGCTGGTTTTGAAAGCCCAGCGCTGCCCCAGGTCCTCTGTCACTTTCCTCAGCTCCCCAGGGTTAATTGCACCACACCGGGAGTCTTGAAGAGAAAAAGAGGCAGTGGGAAGGTATAGAGGGAGGAAGGAGAGAATGGGGGAGGAGGGAAGGGGAGAGAGAGAGAGAGAGAACACGAGAGAGAGAGAGAGAGAGAGAGAACACACACACGAAAAAACGAACAGGACAGACAGCTGGAAAGAGAGAGATAGCACAAGAGAGCGTGGCTGGTTTGAGCATTTTTGCCAGAGCTGCTTTTGGTTCCCCAGTCAAGCCCTGGAACAAATGACTGGTATTTTCTTTTTCGAAAGGTGGCAACCTTACTCATTGTTGCCCCTCATGAGTCCCGCACCTGCCAGTGGCATGGAGGTAAAAACAGAAGACGACAGTTTTGAGCCAGTACTGAAGATGAAAGTGTCCTACTGCCCCACCCCCCATTTCTCAGGTTCTACTTCTGTGCTCACTGCAACAACAATGGGTTTACTGTGTAACACTTGCATCTCTACTTCACAATATAATGCTGGTCAGTTTATAAGTCACAGAATGATGTAAGACTGAGCTGGTCCTGCCATGCTTGTGCACTGTATGTTGGGTGCACATTTGTATGCCACACTGTGAACTCTGGGAACTACCATTGATCTTCATGCCCTGGCAGGTAAGATCACTCTCTTCATGTCTCTTTCATATCGGTCTGCATCCACTGGTTAAGTTTCTTAAGCATGCCCACCTTCATTTTCTTGGCTGTATCATGAAGGAACCTATGTTGTGGTGCAAATGAATGACAAGCTATGGGTATCATGCACGCATGTCTGTTTCGCAAGTGTTTGGTTGCCTCTTAAGGATGCCGCTACAGAGATCCTGGTTGCCAAGTCCTCAAATCCAGCTCGTAATCCATTCCTTTAGGCTGACCAGTGCATCACTGTTCCATTTCTAGCCAAATAGTGAACAACTCTAGGAATGATTTCCGATATTACCTGATATCCTGCAGTAAGTTTATCTGAAGATATAACTCTGATGTGTAAGTGTTTACTCACACGATCTAGGTAACACCTGAGGGTCACCTGTGTAAATCCCAGCAAGACTCACTCAGCCCGTCACCTTTTCAAGGTAGGTAAATTGGCTGTCATGGAGTTGATTAATGTAGTATCTGATGTTTAACGTGTTACAGGATAGTAGTCTGCAGGAGCAAGAACATCACTGAAAGAACAAGTTCATTCTATTCTTGCAGCAGAGGTTTGCAGGAGTCTGGGTCTCAGGGACAAACAAGAATACCCACCACATTGGATAGATTAGGTCAATTCAATGAAAGGGATCTTAAGTCACCGAGGGAGGATCAGAAAGGATTGTGCCACCAGGGGGTTAGTGCAGGGTCTTGACCCAGGTTTTGGATACATGGAGAGAGTGTGCATTACTACCAGAGATAAAGGTCTTACAGAGAGATGCTACAGCTTGAGCAAATGAATCAGCAGATACCGGAAAGGGGAGATAACACCTGGCAGAGTACAGGTTTTTAACAAATCAAAAGGGCAAATTATATCCAACTAACCACATGGAGAAAACATGTATAGAACAGTGGTTCTTAACCTTTTGACTTCGTGGAACCCCGCTTAATCCTTACTGGAACCTGGGGACCCCTGTGAATCATTATTGGAATCCAGGGACCCCCACTGAGTCATTACTAGAAGCTGGGGACCCTGGCCTAAGCATTTTTGGTGAGTTTAACCTCATAACAATATGCACAAAATACAGAAACAAGCATTCAGTGGCGGCTGCCAAAAACAAAGGGTGGTGGGCGGGTGGAGGGAGCGCAGGGGGGAAAGCGGGGGTGTTAATAATAATAATAAAAAAAGAACTTACCATAAGGTGCCGGACACCTCCTGTGTCGCGCCTCATGTGCTCTTCCTGGTCCCAGCAGCCCCTGGGACAGACTCCCTGGGCAATCTCTGCGCTGCTCTCATGCTATGAGAGCAGCACGGGGATTGGCCTGAGCGGGCTGAAAAGATGCTCCACTCAGGCCAGGGAGTCTGTGGGGTTTCTTCAGCCTGGCTGCTCAATATAGTGGGGGTGGATAAACCTAAGTGCCCATGGGTGTTGTGCCGGCCTTAGACGGCCGGCCAAACACATATGCGCACATAGCACTCCTCCTCCCATGCCCCGCCCGTCCCTCCCATCACAAGCTGGCTCAGAGCCGGCAAATGAAAAATAAAACGATACTAGAACATCGTTTTAGTTTTCATTTGCTGGCTCTGAGCCAGGCTGTGGGGCAACCAACGCTCCTCGGCCATTGCGGAGGAGCCGCCGCTGCAAGCATTCATCAAACAAGTACACAAATGATAAAATATTTTATTTAATTCACAAACAAATTAAAAAACTAAAAAACTTTACTGGGAAGGTTGGAGCTTTTTTAATTTAGTTGAGGCCACTCACCGTCCATATTGTATTCTGTTTGATGCACTTGCATTGCTCCCCCGAATCAAGCTGAGGATACTAACTCAATTTTTAACCTCCAATTTCAAATTCCTTTGCATTAACAAAACCTCTTAAAATTTTCAATTTTGCTTCTTTATTCATATACACTTTATTAATCTGTTATTATTATTTATTTTTCTAACCAGTTGTGGACTCCCTGAGTAGGCTTCACAGACCCCTGCTAAAGCTGGGTTCTTTCCTAAAGATTTTACATAGAACCCTCGGTCGATGTCTCTTTTTTACCTGCTGAAAAGTGTAAAGGGGAGAAACCATTCATTCTAGACTTTTCGAATTTCCGATAATAACCAATACTCAAGGATGACAGACTCTGACTTCAGTTTAGGGGGTTTATTACAAAGCCAAAAACAGCTGGATATACAAGCATCTCAAAACAAGGTTATAAAAATATACCAGAACTAATCCAAATCCAAATCTACGAATCAAGCGGCTCCTGTGGATCATGAAGAGAATAAACAATTCCAAAAATAGTATACAAGCAAGAACTGCTCCAACGTTTAAGTCAGACTTCATTTGCGGGGTAAAGATAAACATTAGACTGTCCCTACACTATCACTAAGATGATATCCCTACTTAGCATCTCCCAGACAACCAACCAAAGGTGTCAGCTTGTGAAGTCTTCCTAAGAAGCACATTCACAATGTAAGTCAAATGGTTAAAGCTATAGAGTTCATGCTAAGATACTCTTCCCAGATGGATTCCCTAACCCCTTCTCCTAACTCATCCTGCCTCCTTCTATCTATAACACTCCTTCTCCTCTCCACCCTCGGGGCTCTTTCCCTAATACAGAATCACAAAGACATAAACACGCCCACAGATCACCTCATGCTAACAGACACCTCTCCTAGGTAATTTTCCACCGTCTCCTTCATGTACCGTCCGTTGACCTTGATTCCCAGGCCTCCTCAGTGAGAAAGAACATCGGCTCCCAATTATCGACATTCCTTATACAATGTTTCATCTCTCCTCCATGCCTAACTCCTAAAACAAAAGGCATTAATTCTAACTAACAAAGGCAGCTTCTTACACTTGCAACTAAAACGTGAGAATCGAACATCCTTGCGCACACTTTAAATTCGCTGACTACTTCTAAAATGAGAGCTTACCTGGGAAAATGCATTTCAGGCCTACACAGTTCAGCTAACATAAGAATAAACGAACAGGCCTTTCATAGCAAAACGTGAACATTCATTTAGACCTTTACACATCAGGGCTTACACACATTAATAATGCTTTTGCTACACATCTAATATTATTACATGTTAAGCATAGCTTGTTATTTCTTCGTGCAATCTTCATCATGGTGCACGTTTAAATCAAAATGCATTTCTCTACACATGAATTTCTCATTAGGCAACAGCATTATACTAAGGGTTACAACTTCAACATAAACAGCTTTTCGTTTCTTCTTTGCATAACACAAAATCACTTTCTAATATTTCACTTGCACATTTTCGTAAATACAACACAATTCTACTGATCAAAATTAGTACAACACAAAATATATATACGGATGCGAGCTATCTGTGATTATGATGCACCCCTACAACTTTAGAGCACCATCACGCTCCATCACCCTCATGGGTCCCTGGACCACAGGTTAAGAACCACTAGAAAAGAGGATTTTCTGACTGGGAAGCGAAGGTTAGTGTATCAGTATAACACACTATATATACAAGCCCCCCGCTAGACCCAAAGTAGCTCTTTCCTCCCAGTGTTTAGACATGCTGGCAAGCACAGTTGGGACCCATTTAGTGAAGTAGAGTGGCCTTGAGGTTTAAGGTCGAACTGAGCTAGGCTGTAAGTTTGTGGCCAGCAGCAGTTCCCGAGTCCTTGGAAGGATGCAAGACGTTGTAGGGGAACCCTAGTTCCCAGTCTAGAAGATAAGGGTCAGTCAGGGTAAACTGATCTTGCAGATGGTAGACCACGTAATGCTCACTGAAGGAGCGAGGAACGGTTTAAGGTGTGGGCCACAGCAGCTGATAAGGAGCCTGAAGGCAAGAGATGATGGTCAAGCTAAAGACACCCTTCCAGAAGGGAGCTGAGACTGCCAAGGACATAGGCAGTAAGAGTGTGAGTCAGAGGATGTGATTGAGCTTTGACCCTCGAGGAATGGTCACCATGTTCTGTAGAGAAAAGGACAACAACTTGGAAAGTCGTCAGAGTCTGAATGTCTCTGAGAAACCGCATACTGTTGGATTATCAATCCCGGCAGGCTGAGGTGTGCTGCTGTAGAATCCTGCTAATCCATTGCTGGTGGCAAGGGGCAAAGTAGAACAGTCTTACTTGGCCTGTAGGATGCAGCATTGGGTTGCTGACGAGACTAAGGGTAAGCATGGGCAGATGGCACACCGTGTGATGGAGAATATCTGGTCCTTAGGGTTCTACCCCAGAGGGGTGCAGATGTGTGGAGAATTCCCCCCCATTAGCAACAATTTCTCCGACTTATTGATTAGCAGTGATTTAAGCTGCCCTTTTATTTCGCTGAGACAACATAGTCTTTCTTTGAGCTCGACTTTTTATACATGTTATAGTTTGTTCTACTTCTTCGAAGTCACTTTCAATTATTTTGCTGAAGCAACCCTGTGCTCTCTTCATACTAGAGGATACCTCAACTACTGCCTTCAAAGTTTCCTTTGTGTTGGCTATCGATATTATAAATAACCCTGGGCGGAGTTCGCGTAGCCGCACTACGCGGAATCCCGCGAAGTTGCAGAAAAACTCTGCGCGCTACGCGGAGTTCCGCGCGCTACGCGGAGTTGCTTGCTCCGCCCGTTCGCGATGCGTTTTTGACGTTTGGGAACGCCTATTGCGTGTTTGGGGACGCTTATTGAGTGCTTGGGGGGAAATATCGCGCGAACTTCACCACGTGGTCGCCAATGGGCGTATCCATCTTGTTTTTCACTTTTTGCTATGGTTCTGGGCCTGTTTTTCTATCCTCCCTATATCTTTTCAATCCTTTGTTTCTAGAAACTTTTTTCTGATCTTTTTTATTTATTATCTATGCCTCTCTATTCCTGATTGTATATTTTGTGTTTTTTCTACTTTTTGTGTGTTTTTCTAGTGCGTTTTTCACTCTTTTTCTATTACTTGCTTTTTAAATTGTTTTTACTTACTTTCTAACTTCCTACATTTTCTTTTCTGCCCCCCGACTACCCAGAACCATGGTGAAGAGTCTTAAAAAGACTAAGGGCCAGGGGAAGAGGTCCACGAGGAGCGAGAGCTGCGACCGCTTACCTTGTGGAAGGCGGCGCCCAGAAGGGGTGCAGCCACGGGCCTTATTCTCCGAGGTGGAGGTGGCCGCACTGGTTTTTTTTGTGCAGCGCCACCTTCCCTTAACCGTGGCAGCAGGCGGCAGGCCTGGGTCCGGGTACGGGCTCCAGGAGCGTCACCGGCGGTAGGAGAGGGTGCGCCGGGCAGTGTTTCGCTGCTCTGAGGTCCGGCGCACCCATAACCAATTGACGCACCGGTGGTCCGACATCCTGGACCGGGAGCAGGACCTGCTGGACCTGCTAGGTGTTGAGGTCCCGTGGTTTGGTGAGTAGCTAATTATATTACTATTGTGTTCTTCTGTTCTGTGTTATTGCGAATATAATTTTTTTCGCAAATAGCTAACATGCTGCTGCTGCTGCATGCAGGTAACTTATGTTTAAAAAACGTATATTATGTGATTGTTACTTCCAGACAGGTACTCAGCGCTACTAACTAATCGTACTTGTTTGCAACTTTGCGCTCTCTTGGGCTGGTTATGTAAGAGAGGTTAGAGAATTTAAGTTAGGTAATGCAGATAGGAAAGACTCCAGTCCTTTCCTTTGTCCTGTCAGGCTGTCCTGTCCTGTACTAAGATAGTGGTAGTAGTTAGTTAGTTAGTATTATGTAATTTAGCGTCCTGCATGACGCATCCTCTCATATGACTTCAGTCCTAGTAGAACCTTTTGTAGTTCGTATAGTGAGTGAATAGCAACCAACCAATTTGGTGTATGCAAAAATGCAATATGCATGCCTCTATCTATGCATTAAGAAGAATAAATGCAGACTTAGTAATTGGCCCATCAAAGGGTGTTGGAGTTGAGACTGAGAGATGATTGGGAATGAGATCGGAACTTTAGCAAATATAATTTTTTTGCAATTCATTCCAAAGTCTGGAATAGGCGGGCTAGGTATGTTTAGGATTCAGGAATCAGAATTGAACTGTGGAATAATAAAGATAGGATGGTGCGCGACTGCGATACTAGTCTACTACTAGTCGATCTGATTTAGGATAGGTCAATTTTATTGCAATTGCCGTTTCCTGTCTAAAAATATTTTTAGAGCGATTATATTTATTTATTTAACACAAATCATTTTTTGTCTCTTTAATTATGTCTTACATGATCAGCATCCATGGGCAAGAAGAAGACTGGGTCTGCTGGCAGTGCAGAGGCGGGCGCGGGAGCCGGAGGGGCCTCCCAGGAGCAGCAGGAAGCGGCCTCAGGCGCAGATGGCTCTGCTGCCGGCACCAGTAAGTCCTCCTGGTGTTGTTATATTAATATTTCCCTAACTTTTACTGCTCTTATTTCCATTTCCTAATTTTAATTTTTCCAAAATCCTCTTCAATCTATCTGTTTATAAATTCTTGTGTTTGCGCCATTACCTACTACTACTAGTGCTAACATTGTTTCTAGTGTCTTTTTTTTTTTTTACATCAATTCAAACTGCCTCTGACTAACCTCTGACTCTGTATTAGTCTGTATGTAGCTTGCTTTCTTCTGGGTTTTCACTCAGCTTTCCCTCTCCCCTTATATGTGGATTGCCTAGTAGTGGTACTGTAAGACTCAGGGAACCCATTGGTCCTAGGCTACCACTAGTACTAGTAGTAGTAAGGACTCCTTACTACTACTAGTACTAGTAGCACTAATCTGCTGTGCAGATTGCATGCTCAAGTAAGGTATTCTACGCAGGTTTGTGAGATGAGAAGGCTTTCTTTTACTGTCTCATGCTCAATCAGTAAATGGTGGTCACTCACGTTGGACACCCCAAAGTGGTGTATTTTACTTTTTCTAATCCAGGCCTAGTATTTTTTTTATTACCAGCAGTTGATGGTGAACACTGAACAACTGATTACCGTGCACTATGGCAGGAAGTAAGTATGAGGAGGAGGACGGCACCAGTATTTTCCAACTAAGGGAGACCTCATGTCCGCCCAGTTGGCCACTCTTTCTTCTTTTCAAAAAATGTGATGCACCAATAGCTCTAGCCACTGAGTCCAGTCCTTTGGATTGTCCTCTTATTTAGAGGCATTTCAAAAATTGCCACCAACAAAATGCCCAACCGTATATTATTTTTGTTATTTTTGATAGGACATACTCTCTACTCTACTCTAGAATCCGAATTGTAGATAGTGATGTGTGTGGTGTATGTATTATTAAATATGCATTTGAAATCTTGCTAATGAAAAAAATAAATAGGGGAGGCGTATGGCATCTAAAAAAAGTGAAATGTTTTTTCCAGGCGTACCGACCACCAGTGCCGGGGCCAGCGGTGAGGGCCATGCCACTCTGGAGGGAGCGGATGCGGCAGCTGCAGGGGGTGAGCCAGCAGCAGTGGCAGGCGATGTTAAGTCATATTCATTACTTATTGAGAATGATGAATACACTTGCTACAACGGTGTACACACTCAGTAGTACACTGTACCTCTGCTGAGACTAAGTTGTTGTGAACACTGAATAGTTGAAGAAGACACCCTTTACTTAACATTGGCATTAGCGGCGGGGGTTGAGTAACTAATGGCCTATTCGATTCTATCTTCAACTCAGCAGAGAAAGTTTTATGACGAAGACAAAGAGTCAGACGGGATGTAACATATGGCTGGCAGAGAAGGATGCATGAGTGAAGGAAGGGGCCCCGGAATGCATTTAGGTGGCTGATGATAGGATGCATGGGTAGTTGAAGGATGGGTGAAAGGTGAAAGAAAAGAAAGCAGAAAGGATGCCTGCCTGGGTGGGTGAAAGGAATCCTCCAGGGGGTTTGAGGGGTCAAACTCAAAGGCAAGCAAGGACGCATGGGTGGTGGTTGGGTTAGTTATATCTATGACAAATGTATGTTGTCGGTGAAAGGTTTATGATAGCCATGTTTGGATGGATGGATGCCTGGATGGTATCATAGTAGGTGAGAAGAAGAGTCAGACTGGATAGAGAGAATGTAAAAGAAAATTAAACCGTGCCAGAGTACCAAAGCCAAGAGTGAAGAATAAAATAATGCTAGAAGAGCAAGGCTATGATAAATGAAAAAAAAAACCCTGGGAAGAACAAGGACTTTTTTTTATGCAAGGTTTTTGAATCTGATTTAAACGTTTGAGGTTGTATTTCAGAATGGAATACTCCCTTGACTCACAGTAGTTTGCAAGCACAACATATATATTGTGCATGACTATTATGTA
The DNA here is from genome assembly GCA_963921515.1 of Calotriton arnoldi. Taxonomy (NCBI): domain Eukaryota; kingdom Metazoa; phylum Chordata; class Amphibia; order Caudata; family Salamandridae; genus Calotriton; species Calotriton arnoldi. The sequence continues at coordinate 3,964,576 of CAWUFW010000015.1, forward strand.
CCCTACACACCCATTTACAATAGGCTCCCTCCGACTCCGAGGCCCACTTCCGCTCCAGTCCCTACCCATGTCATTTTGACCGTGTCAGCCATGGGTGGCCAATCGGCTGCATGGTAACTACTTACAAATCAGTATGTCATCATCAGCATCACGTGAGTGACGTGATGTCGTGTCGTATATCATCATCATTCATAAGCATGTCATGTTGTGCCTTATTGCAGTAGTCAGGGTGAAAGTGAAATTGAGCATTTGCCATTGATTTATCAGAGTATGGCCGTAATGGAAAAATAGATAATTGTGTAGTACAGCTGCCCCACCTGCAGACAGTAGTAAAGTAACGTGAGTCTGCAACACGAGTATGTATGCCTAGGGCACAAGCTGACTGAGCTGGCATGCCTACAAGATTAATTGTGCTAAACAAGAGAGAGAAGAAAAATACTTGTCTACTCCATAGTGCCTGAAAGTCTAATCATCACATCCAAATCTTAGGGGCAGAGGAAGTGAGGAGGATACCACAACTGCTAGTGCTACTGTGCCACGATAATTTTTATGTGTGTAATTTTGTGTTACTGTTTTGCTAAGAGTATTGGTTACAATTGTCTTTTTTCTTTCTTGATATAGCTACTCCTTCCCAACTCAACAAGCAGGAGTTAGCACCCAGGGCCCGGCAATGGAAGCTGGAGGCCATTCGGCAAGAATACCGCTGGTTGTCCTGGCGGAAGAGGTGGAGGAGGCGGCAGCGGCAGCTTCCTCCAGTGCCCCGGGCCCCAGCCATGCCCCCACGTGCCTCCGGTGGTACGGCGCCGTGCTCTGGCATCACATTCATCATCATCCACTGCTGCCCACCCCTGTTGTTCCGGCAGGAACTTTCGGCCCGCATGCTCCTCTGGATGGCGCACCTAGAGGCCAGGTGGGAGGAGGTCCTGGAGTGCACCAGCCGGGACCCCCGCCGCTAGACCTCAGTCTTCGACCCTTGCCCCTTTTTTAATCTGTTTTTGGTGGGTGGGATGTTGGGAATTGGGGAAAGTTGGGGTTTTCTTGAACTTCTTCACTTGGACAATCATGGACATTTATTTAATTTACTGGACATTGTTGGGGTTAGGGAGAGGGGTGGGTCAGGTGTTGTGGGTTTTTTCTTCTAGTTTATATTTGTTAGGGTAATAAATTATTTATAGTTTTTCAATACATATGAAATGAAAGGAAATTGGGTATTTATAAAGCGCGCGGATACTCACAGAGAGTGTCCCGGCGCTAATCTCAACAACTGAAACAGAAAGAGTCCCGCCCGACACCATAGTGTTATTGTTGGAACAGCCACGTTTTAAGTTGTTTCCTAAAAGACTGCAGATCCTGTGTCAGTCTATGGTAGAGGGGCAATTCGTTCCACAGACGAGCAGCCTGTACCTGAAATGACCGTCCTCCTATCCGAGATCTCGTGATCTTGGGAATCACCATGAGGGATTGTCTAGAGGATCCTAGGACCCGTTGAGGCTGATAACGTTGGATCCTATTTCTCAGGTAAACCGTACCCGTATCATGGAAGGCACGATAAGCGAGCACTAGGGCCTTAAACTGGACCCTCTTTCTCACCGGGAGCCAGTGCAGCGCCTTCAGGTGGGACGACATGCGCGTTCTGGGGTGTGCCATAAGAATAGCTCTGGCTGCAGCGTTCTGGACAACCTGCAGCCGATTGAGCAAATACTCTGGCAGCCCCAGATACAAGATATTTACGTAGTCCAGCCTTGATGTAATTAAGGCTTGCACTACGATCTTACGGGATTCCACCGGGAGAAGGGGAAAGACATTTTTTACCATTCTTATCAAGCCGAAGCAAGTACCAGCCACAGCTTGAATTTGGGACTTCATCGTTAGACTAGTATCCAACTTGACTCCCAAGTTTTTAACTGTGCTGACTGGGGTCGCAGGAGGGGACATGTCGCGGGGCCACCATAAATTCCAGTCAGCACAAGGGGGGCAGCCGAAAAAGATGATTTAGGATTTTTCTGGATTACACTTGAGTTGGTTAAGTCGCATCCACGAAAAGACCTCCGTTAAACATTTATTTATCTCCATTCCACGAAAACTCGCACCTTTGTCACAAGTGAACAGGAGTTGAGTATCGTCGGCGTAGGAAATAATCTTTGCTCCGTGCAATTCTGCCAAACATGCAAGTGGGGCCATATAAATATTAAAAAGTGTGGGGCTCAAAATAGAGCCCTGCGGGACCCCCACTTGCATTGGAGGCATGGCCGCTGTAAAGGGCGGGGACCAAATTTCCTGCTGCCGCTCAGTAAGGAAGGAATCAAACCAATTGTACACCGTGCCCCCATATGATGTAAATCTTTTCTGGGGGGGTTACTCTTTTACGTCGCCTTGTTTGTTTCCTCCTTTTGCTGCAGGGTCGCAGCCAGTTTTTGAAATCTGCCAATAGTGTAACACACCAACAGATAGATGCAGTACCCTCACTTGTCCTACTACTGTCAGTCTTTCCTCCTATTCTATGCATTCTGCAACTAAAACCCCTTTGTAGTATGTACTGGGAAGGTAGTGGGTGTGTGAATTAATTAATTTCCATAGTATATACATTATTGCCTCCCCCACACTTCTTCTCTTACCTGTGATTGATGTTTAGGCGAAGCGATGGCTGCATGGTGATGGCTTGGTTTCCTAAGGTGCCATGGTGGGTGGTAGTAGCAGTAGTAGACAGTTGCATTTGCAAAATAAGAAAATGAGACAGTCAGTCACCTGAGGGAGACTAGGGAACGAGTAGTAGAAGTACAGTACACAAGAAGAAGACTGCCAAACAAGAAACCATGATGATGAATGATAAGCAATGCTAAAGTAAAATTAAACATAATGGTGGCAGGGATAGCCTAGTACAAGTTACAAACTGAAGTTGACTCGACCTATGAAATGGACAAGCGTAACCTTTGATGCTGGAAGGATGATAAATCGATGCCGGCAATTAATAATTATTATGGATTAATTATGTTCCTCTGGGAAAAAAATTGAATAGCAAATACTGAGCATGGGTGGGCAATCTAACTATATGTTGCCAGTGTGGCCGATATATATATATAACTTAGAGCAGAAGAAGATCCTCACCCTGCCTTGAGTTAGTGTTGCTTTACCACATCCGCCCCAGCAAGTGTGTGATCAATTATTCGTGTAAATTTAATTTAGTCACACCTCAGTATTATAAATCACACAGCCCGGGGGAAGAGGGTTAGGGTTTGATGAATGGTTGGGAAGGGGTATTTGAGGGAAAGATTTGACAAAGACAAACACTACACATGGACAACACACAATCTTGGCAGACGACCCTCATAAATCTGTTAAGGGAGAAAAAGGAAATGCATGCATGATGATGACTTGATGATGATGAGTAGTACTAGACTAGTAGTATAGGGCAGCAGTATATTATACATTATTAATATTATGCAATTGCCTTGCCTGTCTGGCACCAGAGAGAGTCGAGAGACCCAAATTACATACATTTTATGTTCTGTTGTACCGGGCTTCCTTTTAAAGGTAGCAAAGAAAATTAAAAATAGCTGTAGGGGTCAAATATATAGGCAAACATAATAAACAAAAACACACAGTCGTAATGATTGAAGAGAAAAAATGAATCAAATGAAAAATAAAAGATGATACTTGTTATGGTCAAATTGGGAGTTGCCTCTCGGCATTCCTCTTGGTCCTTCCTTCCATGGACGCTCCGTCCGTCAATCTTGGGTGCCACTGCCTGCCTAGCGGGTGCGGATTGGTAAGGTAAGTGTAAGTTGTTTTTCCCAGTATAGCACAGGGTAAAGGCCGGCCTGTAAGTGTAGATGGAAAAACAAAAGGGATATTGAAAAATCAAGGAGAAAAGTAAAAATGCATAAATTAAGGAGGAGTGCAACAAGAACACTTTCAGAGGCGGCATGGCTAAATCATGTCTACTCTGTTTCCAGCATTAACCTACAACAACAACAGGACAGAGCAGGCCCGCGGCGCCCACCCAACCTCCACTGAGCTTAGATTTTGAGCCAGACAGCACTGAGCACACATACACAGCGATTAATATCAAAAGGAGAGAGAGGAACAGGAATTGGCTAGTTCACTTCCCCGTGTAATTATAGAGATAATCAAAAAGAGCTAGCAGTTTTATAGAGACTCATGTGGTGTGTGTCAGAAAAACAAATTTGTTTTTTATGAAGGCCCTCACCCACCAACCTAGTTGGTGGCATGCTTCATCATCGGGCCCCACCCAGGGCACCGAGTGTGCCTCGGGTGTGCTGCGACATCTGTTTACAGCGGAGCGGATAGTGTTAAATGAGTGTGCAGTGATGGTGTTAAGGGTGTAAGTTTAAAAACTGTCCTAAGGGTCCCAGGTCCACAAGGGTAATTTATTCGTGGGCCCTTGGCAGTGTTAAAAGCAAGGCTGTGGATGTGCTAGGAGAAAGCTATGGGCTCCTACATCCAGTATGGTCGACTAGTTTCAGCCAGGCCTTGTGTTGAAACTGGCTTTCATCAGGACCTATGTGTGAATGGTGAGTTAAAAATAGGGGTTTACAGAGTATGTAGAGGCTAAGGATGGTTTCCTCTAAGTTTGTACTCTCATTTTCAAAGAGACAAACTCCGGAGTTCCTGTAATGGCCATAGTAGGTTGAGATGCGGGTCCTGAGCAGTAACGAAAGTGGTACATAAAGCCGGACCCCCTCCAGGGACTCATGAAGTTTGTCTCTTTGAAAATGAGAGTACAAACTTAGAGGAAACCATCCTCTTACACTTATCGCACCTTAGCGTAGGATGTAGGAGCCCATAGCTTTCTCCTATCACATCCACAGCCTTGCTTTTAACACTGCCTAGGGCCCACAAATAAATTACCCTTGTGGACCTGGGACCCTTAGGACAGTTTTTAAACTTACACCGTTAACACCATCACTGCACACTCACTTAACACTATCCACTCCGCTGTAAACAGATGTCGCAGCACACCCGAGGCACACTCGGTACCCTGGGTGGGGCCCGATGATGAAGCATGCCACCAACTAGGTTGGTGGGTGAGGGCCTTCATAAAAAATACATTTGTTTTTCTGACACACACCACATGAGTCTCTATAAAACTCCTAGCTCTTTTTGATTATCTCTCCACACATACACAGCAACATAGCATTTTCCAAATTAAGTAACTAAATCAATGCACCGCTGTCAGTCATACCACTACACTCGCCTCCACCACTACACAGACATGTAGGTCTGGTGTGCTTGTTGTTGACCTGTTTACCTTTTAGGCCACTTCATGAAACGCCCCGAGTTATTCCCTCAATCATCTCCGATCCTACTGACTGACTACGAGTATGGTATGTTCATCATGGTGTCCAACTCCGTAGTGTACCGAGTGAGTCCAGAATCAAAAATGCAATGGATCAGCCTGCAGTAGTACAATTTTGTTATTAAACAACAAGAAGGGAAACATTGACTTGAGTCACTTTTTTGTGTGTAGATTAAATACTAGTAGACATCATGCACAACTACAACACAAACACCAATCACTCAGAGTCAGCGTCCGATGCATGCCATCATTTACCTGTTCTTACGGGGCAGTCCGTCTCAGCTCGGAAAGGAGGATAGCTATTGTCAGGTTCTTTGGGGGGAACTCGACGAGGCAGGCACACATTTCTTGTACTGGTATTCTCCATCCAATGTCTGGCTTGAGGGAAATGGATTTAGGGTGAGTCAGGACTCAGGAGTGGACTGGAGCAGGACTCAGAGAAGTGGTCTTACTTCTTCAATGACTGCACACAATTGCAACTCAAATCCGGCAATAAAAGAGTAAGATGATGGTGATGGATTTGTTGTGATTCGAACCAGAAAGACAGAGACACACACAAATAATAAAAATAAATAAGCAAGAAAGAAATTAACAAGTCGAAAGCCTAGTTGTTGTCAGGGAAGTAGAACTCGTCCTCAAACTCTGGTGGTTCACCCAGAAGTAGGTCATCTAACACACTACTTCCATGACCTAAGTCATCTTCCTGCTGTGCTACTTCAGGTATGGTGTAACCCGGTGGTATAAAGTGCTGATTCATTTTGATCATGGTTAACCCCTCCACGTTTTGGGGTGAGAGACTGGTCCTTCTTACTGTCAAAATGACACCAGCAGCACTGAAAACATGCTCAGAAGAGACACTTGCGATAGGGCAAGCCAGATAGTTTATCGCCAGCCAGCTGAGCACTGGCCATTGGTGCCTTTTCCCATACCAATGCAGCAATGGGTTTTGATCAATGAAGACCTCTGTTGGGTCATCCAGATAGGCCTGGACCATCCGCTCAATGCTCAGGGGTGCTCCCCTTTGCTCGGCCTCTTTTGCCTCTGCCTCAACAGTAGAAACCATTCCTGTGCCGATTTTGGTGGGGCTGATGCTTCTGTTCTTGTTGTTGTTGATGTTGTTCTTGGTGTTGTTGGTGGTTTTGACTGCTGTGAGCCAACCGCACTGCCCTCAAGCTCTGAAGTTGAACATGACGCCGGCTGCCCTGCAGTACTTGTTGTGGCCTGAAGTAGCAGGCCTCTAATTCGCAGCCATTCTTGTTCTAAGCTACTGGCTTCCGCAGCTATCCAAGTTTTGTACTTGGCAACATCCCCTTCTAAAAAAGGAATCAATGTGCTCAGTACTTGTTTGTACCGTGGATCCAGAATTGTGGCACAAATGTAATGGTTGGATGACACAATGCCTCTTTGCACCCTTGTATTTTCAGATAAGCGAAGGGTTAAGCTCTCCACCAACTCATATGCTTCTTTTTTTTGCTCCACACCTGCGTACATTGCAGACACCCCCTTCAGCTGTTCCTGTAGCATGTGCAACACTGGGATAGCTTGGCCCATAGTACAGTCCTCCTTGCTGACTTCACGTGTGAAGAGCTCGAAGGAAGTAGCATCTCTGTCAGGCATTTAACTAGGCCCCATTGGTCCATCTCAATGATCATGCCTTTCACAGTAGCATCCCCTCTTTGCATGACATATTCATTGATTGGTCTGTACTGCTCAAACAGACGTTCAAGCATATAATAAGCTGAGTTCCAACGTGTTGGCACCTCCTGGATGAGTGCTTTAACTGGCATTCTATGCTCATGTTGAATGATCCTCAGCTGCTTTCGGGCTTTAAAAGAATGGCTGAAATGTGTGCAGATTCTTCTGCAGGTGGTCAGTAAGTTGCTGACTCTGTCTTCTTTTTTCAGAAAGTCTTGAACAATGATGTTAATGCAGTGTGCCAAACACAGGACCCTCAAATAGCCACCATCGAACATGGCCTTAACTATATTACTGCCATTGTCCGTGGCAACAAAACCAATGTTAAGCCCTCTTGGGCGCAGCCATTTAAAGACCTTGCTGTCAAAGTCTTCCAAAATGTTTGCAGCAGTATGAAATTTCTCCATGGTGAACATGGGTACAGTTGCATGTTTCCGAGTGGCATTAAAAATCTCAGCAGTGTCAACAACACCTGCTGCAGATATCTTTTCTCTAACCCCCACAAAAGAGATGCAGTGTGCAGTGATGCACATGTAATCAGTTGCTTGGCAACTTGTCCACATGTCTGTTGACAGGTGGATAGTGTGAACAGCGCTCTGCTGCAAAGCTTGTCCAAGCAATTCCAGCACGTCATGATGTAGTGCTGGAACAGCAACTCTGGCAAAATAGGACCGGCTGGGAACCTTCCATTTTGGGCAAATGGCTGTCACAAATTCAAGAAAACCCACCCATTCCACAAAAGAAAAAGGGAGGAGGTCCAGCTCTAACATTTTAGCCAGCTTCGCATTGTACAAATGTGCCATTGGGTGGTTGCGTTCATACTGCCCCTCCTACCTAAACATGCTGAGAATGGTAGGCTGGATTTTTTTCTTTTCTGGTGCCACTGATGCAGGTGAATTCTTGATGCCAGATGTTGTTAGGCTCAACGCATGTTTTTTCGTTGCGGTACTCTCTTGCCTGGGACCCCTTGGTGTCTCAGCCTGACTCTTACTCTTGTGCCACTGCGATGTTGCTGATGAGGATGTGGGCGGTACCACCGCACTGATGGGGACAGGGCTACTTTGTGTACCAGAGAAAATGTCTCCCTCTTGTTCACCTTCCACCGCTATCGCATCTTCTACTTCTTCATCCCCACCAACAGCAATGGGTGCAGATTTTTGGCCGCTAAGGTGCGCCTCCCATTGGATCAAGTGGTGTTTTTTCAGATGAGTTGTTTGGCCTCTGGTACCATAGTTTGTACCAAGCTTACCCCGACTAACACCTTGTCCATAAATGGAGCATATAGCAATGTTCACCTCCTTCGTGCTAACAGAAAAGATGTCCCAAACTGGGGAGGTCAACTTTCTGGCGCTGCTGCTGGTGCCACTTGCAATGCCGGATGAACTGGTTGGTGGGTGTGAAGTTTGACTCTCTGCAGTACCTACTTCTACTGAGGTGGTACTTGTGGTGGATGTACGTGGCTGCCGGCGAAATATGGAAGCTGAAGGTGGTGTCGGTGGTATGATCTGTGTTGGTGGTATCCGTGCCACATCCCTCACAGCAATTTGGGATGGGGTAATGTCGGTCTCCACTGGGGCGGGACTAATGTCCATGATAATGACTGGCTCGTCATCATCCTCCTCTTCTACATCTACCTCCATAACTCTAAGGCTTTCTGGAACCTTCCTTTTCCCTAGCCTTGTCTCGTGGCGTGTCTCACTCTCAGACTGAGGTGGTGGGATCCAAGTGGCGTCTAGATGATCAGAAGGGGGGCTTGCAGAAGAAGTTGATGGACTAACCCTCCTTTTCCTTGCTGGGGATCTGGAAGACAATGGATCTTCTGAAAGAGTGGCTTGCTCTTCTTCTTCCTCTGCAGGAAGCTCTATCTCCTGAACTGCCCCTACTTCGGGAGGAACAACTACTATTGGGGCGGTTGCGGCTGTTGTTGCCCACTTATCTCAGTTCCCTGCTTTGATTGGGTACTACTTTGTGATAACGATAAGTCAATTTCAACATCACTGCTCGTCGGCGTTGTCGTGATTAGACTGGCTGCCTCTGTGACAGACATGGGTTTTGGGCCTAGGTTGGTGGGGTGGGTCCATTGATGCGGGGGTGCTGCTCCCAGCTTGCTCCCTGGACACCGCTGCTGCAGGCGCAATTTTTGTTTTCCCAAAAAAGATCTTGGGCGGCACACCAGTCTTGGTAAGTGGCAGTTCATTCTTCTCACTGGCAACTTTCTTGGTACTGAAGGACCTGGTACCTTTATTTGGGGCCATCTTCTTCAGATGTCAGCAGCACAAAGTGGCACAAGTTGAAGAGATGTCTGTGGTCACACGTCACGTGATGTCATGCGCAGCAGGACTTATGTCTGGCAGTACAATGGCTGATGACGCCTCCTCCTCTTTTGTGCACCTAAAAGCAAAGAAGCAAGAAGAACATCAGTGAAACGTCAACGTGGTATTCATTGTTGTGGTTCAATTACTACTAGTACACTACAAACAAACAAATATAATATATAACTTTGTGTGTGGTCACACTTATTATTATTATTACATGTATTACCTCAGTTATTTAAAAAAACATAACAATACAGTGTAGACATTTGTGAGATTGACAAAAACAAGGGCTTTCATGGTTGGTGTACTAGTGTACTGTACAGTACACTGAGGAAGGATAGGAAAGAAGAACAACAACAACAAAAATACAAATGTAACAGACCCTGTTTGGCATTGTGCATCACGTGGGATTCAGCATTCAGGGAGCTGCAGATGACAATGGATAGAAGCAATAAGCCAAGAGGAAGAAAGAAAGAGAAAGACATGGAGGCCTGATGCAGAAGCACACAGGCTGCCTTCATAAAATGGCCGCCAGCCACATAGCCAGGCCACAACAACAAGAAAGGGAAGACAGACAATGCAGGCCTATGGCAAAAGCACACTGGCTGCCTTCACAAAATGGCCGCCAGCCACATGGCCAGGCAGGCCACAACAAGAAGCAATAAGCCAAGAGGAACAATGGAAAGAAGACATGCAGATCTATGGCAAAAGCACTACTACCACCACCACAAAATGGCCACCAGCCACATGGTCACTCACAACAACAACAACAACAAGCAGGAGGCCTGGAAAACAATGAACTCATAGTAAAAAAAAACACAATCCCCTTGGGAACAAATATACCGCCACAAGAACTGATACTCACATCCACCACCAAACTAAATATCAATCATCCAGAGTAAACCCAACACAGAGGTGCAAATTACGTGAACTCTAAAATCAAGTCAGAAAGAACAAATTTGTTTTACTCTCTTCAATTTATTAAAAATATATATTTACATATACTAACAATTCACAGTGTTAAAAACATTTTATAAAACAATTTCATACTCAAATATAACATTCAATAAAAATGACTAATCACAAATCCGAGAATGAATTTGAGAAAATAAATTAAAAAACATACAACTACAGCGAGTGGGAAAGCAGCAAGAAAAGATATTTTCAAATCAAGAAAACATCACAATAGTCAGACGGAAAATTGTTTGATATAGATGCACACAATTAGAACAACAAATTCTTGTTAAATAATCGCCATAAAGTGTTGCACTTTGTCATTAATCCATGATGTATTCAACTACAAAGCATCGACGAGTTTCGGTGGGTCCAACGAGATATCACCCCCACCTTCTTCAGGAAAGCCAATATCTTCCCACCTTGCTCGAATATTTCTTCAACATAAAAATGTATACTGCCCGACTAGAAATAGTTCAACAATGAACTCAAGCAGGCCTATTATAGACACAGACTTTACAAAATGGCCTCTGGCCACACGGAGAGGCTCATCCAAAGCAAATGCTGGCCCACTGTTACAAACAAACACACTCACACACTGGCCAGACAAAGGAGGCATGTTAAACAAATCAGCTTGACAACAATGCCAAAAATGAAAATCCACAGGGCTCAAAAAGGTTGGCAAATTGCAATGCAAGTTACACAACAACCACACACATCCAACAAAGGCATTTATTTAACACACATGAAAAAAAGTGACAAACCCCCAAAAACACATTTTGCATTTCAATCCAATGCAATCCATGCCCTAAATGATGTTTAAATTCAACAGAAACAGTTGTTTCATGCACCCATGAGTAGCTCTGGGCCTACTGGATGAAAGGCCGATTGACAGACTACTGGGCTAGTGAATTAAATAAATATTGCAAATTGATTTCAAAAGTTGGAGAAAATGTAGTGAACTGTGCAACATGTTTCCTTTCTAAAAGAAAACTAGAAGAAAAATTACATACAAAGAAACAACTAGGCCCCTACTGAAAATACAGGCCACCCACCACAATACATTTAAAAAACAATGAAAACTACAAAAAAATGTAGGTGCAATGCCCCAAACAAAGAAACAACACCAATTTTCCAACTTACTTGTGAAATCTCAAATCCAAAAGTCCTCAAATCCAATGATATATGATGCAGCAGACAAAAAAAGGGATCCTTCCAGCTCCAAATCCAAATCCAAATGAAAAGTGAACAGGAGATGGACAAAGCACTGGGAAGAGCCTGCTGGACAGGAACAGGAAATTGGAGACAGTGGGGCACTTCCTTCCTCTTCAAAAAAAAAGAAAAAGGGCTCCTTGCACAAAAAAGTAAAGCCAAATCTCAATCTGAGGAGTTTTTTTATTCCAAATCATCATTTTGAGAAGGTTTTGATGCTGCTCAAGAGAGAGATTCTTCTCCAGATTGCAAATTCTGCGTGTTCGGGATCGCGATCTTCACAAACTTCCGCCGGAAGTCTGATGGCGCGCCCGAATGACGTGTTTGCGATCGCACACTCTCGCGGGACAGTGCGGCTGGCTACCAAATCTCGTGGCGCTCCCGAACGGATGGGAAATCTCGTCGGCGATCGCAGGCATCCCGGTAAGTTGCTCCCGAGTGCGCGAAAACGCATTTTGAGCGCGCAAACACAAAAAATACTCCGCTCCGGAGCGCAGAGTTTTCGGTAACTCGGTGTTCTACGCGGAACGCGGAGTTGCCAAAAATCCGCAAACTCTGCGGAGTGGAGTTTTATGCCCAGGCTTAATTATAAATGCTGTTGTGCATGCCCAAGAATCGTGCAAGAAAAAACATGTTGTGTATCTCTTGTAGTTGGTGTCTCGTCACCTCATGCACCAACTCTATGCCTTTCATGTTATCAAGGATATTGGTTGTGGCTACAGTTGTAGCTGCTACTAGTGTGTAGTGCTATCTAGATTTGCACTCACAACCTAAATAAAGTCTCTCCCATTATGATGTCTCCCTCCAAATATCCTGCTAGTGTATGTTAAAGCAAGGTAAAAAAGGATCTTTGTTTTGATCTAGAGCACAGACAGACACCATGGTCAGTGTTCCCGTCACCACGGCATATGCGCCTTCTGTGTCAGTTATCTTATCTCCCAGCTACCAACCACATGCATGGTCCTTATTGTGGCAGGTGCATAGAATAAGAAGGAAAAAACACTGCTGTGTGTGCTTTCATCAGTTGTCTCTTCTCTCTAGTGCCTTTGATTCGGTTTCATTTCACAGGGCAATTTAACACCTTTACGTACAGCGTGAGTAACCTGAATGGATGTGTTGAGATTTCCCTTACTTTCCCGCTGTTTTCCTTCAGGCGTAACCCACAATTTGAACAAATTCAACTATTTTTTAAACATGTATTTCTTCTCCCTTCATCTCACCCTCCTTCTTTCTCACTTTTTTGCACCTCCTACTGCACATTCCTTCTCTGCAATGTTCTTCCAAACTCTTCCTCCTTGGACTCTCCCATCCTCCTGTACCCCCGCTTTTGCAGAAATATTGTGAATGTGAAAAGGCTGAGGGGGAAACTGATAGCATGTCAAGAATGTACTCTCCTCAATGGGCATAGTACCTTACCCATTACAGGAGCCCAATATCAAGCGAAACCTGTGACCAGCCTTTGCAGTTGACATACAAAGATTTCAGTTTAAAACACTCATCGATGTCAATTACACATCAGTGGATTTTCACAATAGTTTGTACAGTGAACAACTGTTTTTCCAAGAGACAATGGTTGGATTTGTGTTTTCATGTGAGTACTGCTGAAGGAAAATAAATATTTATAACAACGCCAAAATTGAATGTTTTACAAAGCAAATAGCTCAGTTTGAATGTTTGTATTTGCATGAATATTTGTAGTTAAAGATACTTGTACAGCTACAGCTTAACAGGATTTAATGGCAATTTAATATTTATTGTTTGGCCACAGAGTCACAGGCTGGCCCAGCCTTGAGAAAAGCTTGACAGGAAATGCATTTAAAGATTCTAACTGAATTGCAGAACCTGCAAAGGAAACAGAACATTAACCTTAAAATCAGTGATGTCATTTATTTGTAGTACCTTAGAGTTCTAGAATAGGCACAGAGAATATTTGAAGGTATTCTCAGCAGCGGTTTCTTTATGAGGGCGAGGGAGCATCACCCCCGCGTTCTGTGAGTGGCGCAGTGTGAAAAATAAAATGGTAATGAAATGATTTCATTGCCATTTTATTTTTAACCAAGGTGCACCGCAGCCGCCAGCCTGCCTCCGAGCCAGGAGGCGTGTCCTGATTGTCCTCTGCTGCCGATTGGCAGCAGGAGGTCTAGAGTAGTGGTGACCACGCACTTCAAAGTGCGCATGTCACTTTGGCCGGCGCAAAGTGACATGCGCACTTTGAAGCTCTCCACCCAGTGATCTCGGACAGCTGGGTGGAGACCAAGCACAGGCATCTAGGGTCTGAGGGAGCGTTAGGCACACCCACTCTATCTAATCCTGGTGCTGCTCTAATGCAACATGAGAGCAGCGTCTGGATTGGTTAGGGGGTTCTTCATTCCACAGGTTTCGGAAGAACAGCGAGGAGGACGCGGAGCCTGCAGTAAGTACAATTTATTTTTAGGTAATTAATATAATGTGTAATGCTTTAATGTTTGTTTTATTTTGGAGGGAGGGGTTGTTTTTATTTGGGATTTGAGGGAGTTTTGTTTTACTATGGGCTTTTGTGGGGAGGGGAAATGTGTTTTTGTGTTTTTTGAAGGTGGTGGGGCACTTTGCTCGCCCCACCACTTTGAAAGGTCACCAGCTGCTTCTGGGTATTCTTATAAATAAAAATGATTTGTTACTTATTTGGATTGTTAGGGAGAAGAAATATTTGAATAGAGGTTTATTCAATACTTTATTTTGTTTGTTGTGCTTATGGTGCATGTATTTTCTTATTTATGACGATACAGCTAATGCTTGGTAGGAGGTTGTTAATTAATGCAAAACCAGGTAAATAAGTAATATTGCTTGGAAGTCTGTCAGAGGCAGATGAAGGCACTGATTTAGAGTAATTTAGAGATGAATTTTGATGAATGTTGTTTTTGAATGCATTAATGACGTACTTAGAAACTACCCTACATTATAGTTTATTCTACACGGAACAAGCACAGGTTGACGTAGCTTCAGATAATCTGAGACAAGACACCCATGCTCCTGTATATTCACACCTACAGCTCAAACATCTATCACAGGGGAAGTCTAGAGTGAGAAGTGTGAAATGGACTCCTACAGCAAACAGTAACAACCGCCAAGACGAAACTGACCATATCCTCAGAGTTGTGAGCTGCTGCACTCCCACCTGTGTCTTGTTGCCCTGTGGGACCATCGATTGCATTCCCCCAATGGTAGAGGGCTTTTGGGTTGCCAGTCATGCCTCACTCTTTTTATGTTGCACCCTATTCTAGTGTGTTGGTTTATACCCGCCTCACTCTCCTGGACTTAGGGCCTTTTTTAGATCTTGGTGGATGGAACACTCCATCACAAACGTGACCGATATCCTGTCCACCGTATTACAATCTCCATAGGATATAATGGGATTGCAATACAGCGGATGGGATTTCCATCACATTTGTGATGGAGTATTCCCCCCGCCAAGATCTAAAGGTGGCCCTCAGATTTTGAATTTGGGAGCCCCACCTCTGCTGGTATTACACAACCCTAGGATCATGACATGAGATCCCCCAGGAAGGGGGCATCTGCCTCTTGGTTGCCATACTCAGCCCACATGTCTGTTTGAAGAGACTCCCTTGCCATTTGTTTGGGATCTGATTGAGATTGTGATTTTATTTTCTCGCAGCGCATTTCTCTACTTAGGTAAGGACCAGATACTTTTTAAGGTTTATGAAGGTCCTCCAAATACCAAATACATGGATCTTCTACCTCAGCTTGACCCACCAATGCAATGTACAGAGGGGCTGAGGAAGTCCTCCATCAGTTAGCATACTTTGATTTCCAACACACACAATCAGCTTTCCTTCTTCACCTGGGATTACGCACCCTCACTTATATTTTTCATGCTCCACTGTCCTTGTCCCCTATCACATAGACCCTCAGATTCTGCATTTCTCAATATACACATTACTGAGTTTCCTAAAAGGTTGGTGCTGCAATCTTGTGCTCTCTATGTGGGAGCCATATCTCTGGGTGGGAAATCTTCTAGCCAGAGTTGGGGATCTCCTTGGTCTTTTGAGCTCATTAATTTACTTATCAGTTAGGGGGTGGTCAAAGGCTGTTGTGTGGGTGGCTGGATTTTATATTGGGGTTCTGCAAAATAAGAGGTCAATGCAAGAGGATTCTGCAGAGTACTCACAAAGTATATCCACCTAAGACTCAATCATGGTCAAATCTCTTCAAGACCTCCTTCTCTGTCTATGTACATTACCGTTTGAGGGTGAACAGTCTCTGGGTCCTCCATAACACCTGGTTCATTCCTGTAGATGTAGGCCATCCATTGAGTTCTCCTGCATGCAAATATAGGCATGTAGAAAGACCATTACAGCAAATGCCTACCTTTGCAATGGCTTCTGTGAAGACAGACCATCACCATCAATGAAAACAGCAGATAGCACCTTGTCACACTGCAAAAGTTAAACCCCTGAAACATGACACTTGCATATCTCTATTGTTCAGCCATTTGTAAAGCCACCATTTCTTCTTATTTCACTGCAGCCGCTTTGTGGCTCTAATGTCTCCACTCCGATCGCTGTAATCTACACGGTGCCAGTGCTTAATTTGTAAAACCAAACCTGAAAAAACAACAGAGATAAAACAAATCCTCAGAGAAATACGTAAAGGAAAAACTAAACATTTTAAACATTCCACTTTGATTCACAATGGTCACATTTTTCCACAACTCAAAAGCAATCCTGGGACTACAATGTTGGTAGATATGCATTAACTGTGTTTATCCTGTACTACAATACTACAATACAGAAAATTACTTACAACGCCTTTATATCTGTTGTTATTCCAAGAGATATTACACTTCTCACTCATGAATTAGCCAAAAGACATTCAACTTGTATCCGTTATAAGGAGTGAGCCATAACATCATAATAAAGCACTTTTAGTGGTTCTGCTGTTTAATGATAAACATCATAGCATATCTTTGCAAGTCTGTGCAACAAACTCATTTAGGGATTTGCAAACTCACAACTGTGCCATAATTTAACATTACACATGTTCCAAAGTAGTACCTCCACGTGGGATAAATCTTTACATAAGTGGTACCTGCTCTCCTGCACTAGTTCAAATGGATACGGCTTGTTTTATGGGGTGTTCAATAGTGCAGTAGTGGACTAATGCACAGGCCCTTGAGCTCAGTGGAGTGGCTGGCAAAGGCACAGGTAATATGTCACACCACAAGTAGATTACAGAGGTTCAGATTCAACACTTTACAATAACAATAAAACTAGAAGAACATCTTGCCACATGAGGTGCTTAATTTGTGCCAGTAGTTGCAAGTGGAGCTCATTGGCATTCATAGTTTGGGACCAGCACTTATTTTTCCTCAGGAGGCTTTGATCAAGAACAAGAGAGAGAAAAGTGAAAAAACAGTGACAAAACGAGAAAGAAGATATGAAAAAGAGCCTTAGAGAGTGAGATGAAGAGGCAGGGTTGGTCTTGTAGAGGATTAAAGAGACATGAGATGGAATTTTTCAGTGGCTGACCCACCACCAGCTCAAATGTAATACAGAAAAGACTGAGCTACTTTTCTTTGGTGTGAAGGCACAATGGCCAGTTGATACTCCTCCACCAGGACGCCAGACTAGCTCAGTAAAGAATTTTGGCATTAAATTCAATGACTGTCTCTCTTTTCTACCTCAGGTTAATGCAGTTGTGTGGCTTGTTTTGGGCTGTTGCATGTGCTAAGAAAGCTTTTATGCTTTCTTTATTTCTCTGCTAGAAAATAGGTAGTACAGGCCCTAATAACATCTAGGCTTGACTACGGTAATGCATTGCATTTGGGCCTTCTGAACTATTTGACCAATAAATTGCAGGTGGTCCAAAATGCAGCAGCTCGTTCCCTTTTGGGCCCTTTTGGGCCTGCCACTGAGAACATGTGTCTCCACATCTAAGGGTGCTGCACTGTCTCCTTGTGGGAGCGCAGGCCGGATAAACAAACGATGAGGCTGTATATATCTATTAATGATGCCGTTTTTTTTATTTTTGTACTGATTTAGAAAGTTTAAAAAAAAAACTGTTGTTGCAGGCTTCTGTGTTCCTCAAGGCTTCATGTCTTACACCCTAAAATATAACGCTCTGGGGGTCTCTTGTGCTCCTTCCTTTATCTGTCGGAGCCTTATTCGGTATGTCTCATCATCGACTCCTAAACGCTCCAGAATGCATTGCTTGATGTCTGCGTAGGGGGTTAGCCCTTGTACGTTGGCTGCTTGATAAGCTGCTTGCAGGTCACCGGACAACAATGGACCTAAATATTGTCCCCATTTGTCTGCGGGCCATGCGGCTGCCATGGCCACCCGTTACAAATTATTAAAGAAATAGTCCGGATCCTCTCCGCTGACGTATCTCTGCATCACCTCTGAGGGTAGAGATGAAGGCCCACGTTGCTGTCCTATGGCCTCAGTAAGCTTTTCCATGGTTGCCTCTTGGGTTTGATTCTGACCGGTTATGGCTTGTTGTAGTTTGCCCCTGTCCTCTTCGACCACGGTCAGAAAACGCTCCATAACTTTACCTAGGTGTTCTTGGCTTTCCGCCATTTTGGTGATCACGGCCTCCATGTTTCCGGATGATCCCACTTCTGACACCACTTGTGGGAGCGCAGGCCGGATAAACAAACGTGGAGTCTGTATATATCTCTTAATGATGCCGTTTTTAAAATTTTTGTAGTGATTTAGAAAGTAAAAAAAAAAACAGTTGTTGCAGGCTTCTGTGTTCCTCAAGTGTTCTACTTCTGATTCTTCTGATGTGGTGTTCTCGGTCTCTTCCTCACTTCCCTTCTTCGGTGGTTTCCCACGGAGGCTCAAGTTTGAGAGAGGAAAAACAGGGAGCAATCAGTAAGTGTACGTGGTGAGGCTCAAGAAAACGCGCACCCTTTACCACTCCCGGTTGGTGTCAATGATCAAGAGAAAACAAAAAAAAACTGTGAAGACAAGGGGGGGTTGTAAGATGAACGATAACCTAGAACAAAGAAAAAAAACAAGTAGATAGGACCTGGAATGCTTCTTCACAGGTTGCCTATTGTGAGGTATAGAAACCCGGCTTCCCTTACTCAGCCGGTCTCTTTTCTATAAAGACAGTTAGTGGGCGAGTAAATCCCTTGGTTCGGGATCTCTATTTCGCCGCATAGGATCAGAAGGGTAGAAAAGTGCTCAGCGGGTAGCGGTATCACATGCACGCGTTATACACAGTGCCCGTTTTCCCTTCCTTCTCCCACGGTCCCTCTTCCCTGGTCACCCTTCCCATTGTCACTCTGCCGCAACTCTCCTGAGTTGCGGCCGCTCTCCAGCGTCCTCCTGTGGATGCCACCACTCCTCACTCCACCGCTCGTCGTCCTCTACGGATTCGGCGCCTCCGTTTCTGGTTCTATTTCCCGACTCTTCCTCTGGTTCCGCTTCTTCCACGTCTCCTCCGCCGTCCAACTCGCTCTCTCGTCCTCGCTGAGGTAGTCCCTTTTCACTTGTCATTCATTGATCCTTCCGGGGTCAGCCCCGCCTTCTTCTGCTGCATCAGACCGGTGCCTCTTTCCCTGTGTGGATACACAATACAGGGGTGGGGTTATTCTCCCGCTTTGCCGGATGTCTTTGATTTGTTTCCGGATTTCCCTGTACCGGGAGGAGGTGGTTGGACCAGTGTCGGTAGGGGTACGTACACCCTGGTTATATGGTGAGACCCTCTCACATCCCCCTTCCCTTGCTGTCTTGCTAGTAATGTTTGGATCCTGGGGATACCTGGACAGAAAGTCTACATTGGCCTGGTCTACCCCTCTTCGATGTTGGGTTTGAAACCTGTATGGCTGAAGGGACAGGAACCACCTTAATACCCTTTCGTTATTGCCTTTATTTCGGGCTAACCACTCTAGTGGGGCGTGATCTGTATATAATATGAATTCTCATCCCTCCAAATAGTACCGTAGGGTGTCAATGGCCCATTTGATGGCAAGGGCTTCCTTCTCTATTACGGCATAGTTCTTTTCCCTAGGAAACAATTTGCGGCTTATGAATAGGAGGGGTCTTTCTTCTCCCTGGGATGTATGTTGTGATAGCACTGCCCCAAGACCCCTATCTGAGGCGTCTGTCTGCAGAATGAAGGGGCGAGTATAATCCGGGCTTGCTAAGACGGTTCTGGAGGTAAGGGAGGTTTTTAGGGTTTCGAATGCCTGGAGTAATTTTGGGTTTGGTTGTCGTAGTATGGCTTCCGTTTTCGCGGTCTTTTGCAATAGGTCTGTTAGAGGGGCAGCGGTTTGAGAAAAGTTAGGGATAAACGTCCGGTAGTAGCCCAGGAGTCCCAGAAAGGCTCATAGGTCATGTTTGGTTTTGGGAAATGGGACCTGGGAAATGGCTTTTAGCTTATTGTCTTGTGGTTTAATAACACCTTCTCCTAATATATACCCCAGGTATCGGACCGATTGAGCCGCCAGGTGACTTTTGGCGGGGTTGATTTTCAAACCATGATACCCCAAGGCCTGTATTACTGCACCAAGGTGTTCTAAATGGTGTTCCCATGTGTCACTATAGATGATGATGTTATCTATATAAGCCGCCGAGTATCTTCCATGTGGCTGTAAAATTAGGTTCATGGCCCTTTGAAAAGTGGCGGGGGCCCCGTGTAACCCAAAAGGCAACACCTTAAATTGGTACAGCCCATCTGGGGTGGAAAAGGCCGTCTTTTCTTTATCTGTTCTCTTAATGGTATTTGCCAATACCCCTTGCACAAGTCTAGGGTGCTGATGTACTTGGCATTACCCATCCGTTCGATCATTTCGTCCACTCTAGGTAGTGGATATATATCAAACTCGGATATCTTGTTGACTTCCCTGAAGTCAATGCAAAATCTTACTGAACCGTCCGGCTTTGGCACCAGGATGATAGGTGACCTCCATTCACTTACTGACGGTTCAATAACACCCATACGTAACATTTGCTGAACCTCCTCTTTGATAGTGTTTCTACGTGACTCAGGTATCCTGTAAGGTCTGAGGCGTACTTTCTTTCCATGAAGGGTTTTTATGGAGTGTTCCAACAAGGTCGTCCTTCCTGGAGTGAGGGAAAATATGTCTTTCAGTGGGTTAAGGGTGTCGACCAAACTCTGTTTCAAGTCGGAAGACAACTCCTTATCTATACACTGGTCGTATAAAGGTATTGGACTCAAAGCCACCCCAACCAGCGCAGGAACATACCCCTCCCATTTTTTAAGCAGATTTATATGGTATATTTGCGACACCCTCTTGTTAGCATCAATTTCTAAACGGGGGGGGTTAAGGGGGTCACTTTTTCAAGTACGGTGTAGGGCCCTTGCCATTGGCCTAATAATTTGTGATCCGAGGATGGGATCATGAGTAACACTGAGTCTCCCACACTGAATGCCCTCTCTTTGGCTTTTCTGTCGTATTGGGCTTTCTGGTCCATCTGAGCCTCTTCCATGTTGTTCCGGACAATGGCCCGGATCTGACCTAGATGGGTTTTAAGATTGGACACATATTCAACCAAGGGTCTGGTTACATTCTCCTCAGTCTCCCTTGTTTCGTGGGCCATGTCTAATAAAGAACGTGGTTGGCGGCCATAGAGTAATTCAAAGGGAGAATAGCCCGTACTTTTTTGTACTTTGCCACGGATGGCAAATATTGCTAGGGGCAGCATATCCTCCCACCTCCTGGTTTCTAAATCAAGGAGTTTCTTTAGGGTACTCTTGAGGGTGGCATTGTACCGCTCCACTAAACCGTCAGTTTGTGGGTGGTACGCTGCCGTGTGAATCTGCTTAATGCCAAGCTGGGTACACACTTGTTTCATCAGTTTTGAGACGAAGGGGGTACCTTGGTCGGTTAATATCTCCTTCGGGAACCCCACCCGGGAAAAGATGTTCACCATGGCTTTGGCAATACAAGAAGCATTGGGGTGGCGTAATGCCACTGCCTCCGGGAATCGGGTGGCGTAGTCGACTAAGACCAACACATACCTGCACCCGCTTCGGGAGGGCAACAAGGGACCTATGATGTCCATTCCTACTCTAACAAATGGTTCATCTATGATAGGGAGGGGATGGAGAGGCGCCCGGGGAGGCCTATACCTGCTGTTCTTCTGGCAAATGGAACACTCACGGCAATAGGATTTTACCTGCTGATATATGCCTGGCCAATAAAAAATTTCTAGTATGGCTTTTTCGGTTTTTTTCGTTACTGAAATGTCCACCCAAAAGGTGGCTATGTGCTAGTTAGAGGACTTTGTCACGGAATGGTCCTGGCACTAATAGCTGGGGGATTGGGTGGGGCCTCCCTTTCTATACAACAACCCATTCTTTGTAAAAAAGTAGGGACATACTTGAAGGGGTTCTTCCTGCTCTATTGCTTTGTCCCATGCTCCTTGTAGTATTGGATCCTCCCTTTGGGCGGCATGGAAATTCCTGTCTGTTTCCCATGGATTCTCTCCCTGTAGAACCGGGAAGACAGGGACTGGTTTTTTCTTTTCTTCTCTTCTCTGTTTTCGGCTTTTCCTAGCCTTTGAGGGAGGCCATTCTGGGTTGTCGTCCTGAGAGAAGGGCGCTGTTTTCCACCATTTTTCTCCCTCATCCTGTGTTTCTTTAAGCAACCTGGATAGGTCGAGATAATCATTTCCAATGATTACTTGTTCTGGTAGATTGGGGATGAGCCCGACTCGCAGAGAGGAAGCGGGGTCATCACGATGTTGAATGTGTACTTTAGTGGTAGGGTATTGCTTCTTGTCCCCATGTACACATTGTATCATCACCATCCCGTCGGTGTGGCTAATTCCCTGTTGTAGCTCTTGGGGCCGAAGCACGCTCTGAAGGCAATGTGTGTCTACCAAAGCCAAGACCGGTTGTCCATTGACTGCAAGCCTACAGTGATAAGGGGTTGTCCTCTTTTCAGGGGGTTTACAGTAGTAGTTCCACACTAGTCCAACCTCCATTGGTTCTTCCTTTTGGGGACAGAACCTGGCTATATGTCCTATACCACCGCAGTTGAAACACTGAGGACCCGCTACAGGGGGCCTGAAGATGGGCGGACCGGGTATCACGGTGATTGGTTCGGGTTTCCGCACTGAAGGGGGTCGAGGAGGACGATGACCCCCCACTGCCTCCGGATCTCCAGGGTGGATCTTCACGTCCCCTTTGTGTTTCCTGGGCCCTACTGTAGGCACTGGCAATCTCGACCGCTGATTCTAAGGTGAGACGTGCATGCTGCCGGACCCACTTTTGGATAGGTAGATGCAGGGACGAAAGGTATTGTTCCAAATATATTTTGGCCATTATCTCTTCTTTAGTGGCAGTAGCAGGCTTCAGCCAGCGGTCGGTCATGTCTTTCACCCTAAAATATAATGCTCTGGGGGTCTCTTGTGCTCTTTCCTTTATCTGTCGGAGCCTTATTCGGTATGTCTCATCATCGACTCCTAAACGCTCCAGAATGCATTGCTTGATGTCTGCGTAGGGGGTTAGCCCTTGTACGTTGGCCGCTTGATAAACTGCTTGCAGGTCACCGGACAACAATGGACCTAAATATTGTCCCCATTTGTCTGCGGGCCATGCGGCTGCCATGGCCATCCGTTCAAAATTATTAAAGAAATAGTCCGGATCCTCTCCGCTGACGTATCTCTGCATCACCTCTGAGGGTAGAGATGAAGGCCCACGTTGCTGTCCTATGGCCTCAGTAAGCTTTTCCATGGTTGCCTCTTGGGTTTGATTCTGACCGGTTATGGCTTGTTGTAGTTTGCCCCTGTCCTCTTCGACCACGGTCAGAAAACGATCCATAACTTTACCTAGGTGTTCTTGGCTTTCCGCCATTTTGGTGATCACGGCCTCCATGTTTCCGGATGATCCCACTTCTGACACCACTTGTGGGAGCGCGGGCCGGATAAACAAACGTGGAGTCTGTATATATCTCTTAATGATGCCGTTTTTTTAATTTTTGTAGTGATTTAGAAAGTTAAAAAAAAACAGTTGTTGCAGGCTTCTGTGTTCCTCAAGGGTTCTACTTCTGATTCTTCTGATGTGGTGTTCTCGGTCTCTTCCTCACTTCTCTTCTTCGGTGGTTTCCCACGGGGGCTCAAGTTTGAGAGAGGAAAAACAGGGAGCAATCAGTAAGTGTACGTGGTGAGGCTCAAGAAAACGCGCACCCTTTACCACTCCCGGTTGGTGTCAATGATCAAGAGAAAACAAAAAAAAACTGTGAAGACAAGGGGGGGTTGCTAAGGTGAACGATAACCTAGAACAAAGAAAAAAAACAAGTAGATAGGACCTGGAATGCTTCTTCACAGGTTGCCTATTGTGAGGTATAGAAACCCGGCTTCCCTTACTCAGCCGGTCTCTTTTCTATAAAGACAGTTAGTGGGCGAGTAAATCCCTTGGTTCGGGATCTCTATATCGCCGCATAGGATCAGAAGGGTAGAAAAGTGCTCAGCGGGTAGCGGTATCACATGCACGCGTTATACACAGTGCCCGTTTTCCCTTCCTTCTCCCACGGTCCCTCTTCCCTGGTCACCCTTCCCGTTGTCACTCCGCCGCAACTCTCCTGAGTTGCGGCCGCTCTCCAGCGACCTCCTGTGGATGCCACCACGCCTCACTCCACCGCTCGTCGTCCTCTACGGATTCGGCGCCTACGTTTCTGGTTCTATTTCCCGACTCTTCCTCTCGTTCCGCTTCTTCCACGTCTCCTCCGTCCGTCCAACTCGCTCTCTCGTCCTCGCTGAGGTAGTCTCTTTTCACTTGTCATTCATTGATCCTTCCGGGGTCAGCCCCGCCTTCTTCTGCTGCGTCAGACCAGTGCCTCTTTCCCTGTGTGGATACACAATACGGGGGTGGGGTTATCCTCCCGCTTTGCCGGATGTCTTTGATTTGTTTCCGGATTTCCCTGTACCGGGAGGAGGTGGTTGGACCAGTGTGGGTAGGGGTACGTACACCCTGGTTATACGGTGAGACCCTCTCACACTCCTTATTAAGAATAGTGACCCAATTTTAGACCCTTTTACAGATACATAGGGCCCTCCATCAGACTGGTGCTGGTACCTCCGAGCAAGGATTAGTTTCTATGCTCCATCTAGGTGCCTTTGTTCAGCTAACACCTTTTTGGCCAAACTCCCTTGGATCCAGCATTCCAGAGCTGGAGGTAGCCCTTCTCACTCTTAGGACCACCAGCATGGAATAAACTCCCTCTGGAGTTGCCAGTCATCACAGTCACCTCCCAGTTTCAGAAGAAGATGAGAATGTGGCTTTTTAATCAGGATTAATGGTTTGGTCTCTTACTCAGTCAACATTAGAGGTGCAGAGCACCAGGTCACTCCCTGGAGTAACAGAGCGCTACACAAGTGCCCTTTACATTACATACATTACATTACAATTAAGATTACGGAGCATTGGTATTTGGCACCTTCACCTTTGATAGCACCAGCTGCAGGCTTCTGAGCAAATCATGAGGCCCCAGCACTTATTCTTTTACAAATTAAGCACTGGCCACATGTAGATTACAGAAATCGGAGTCAAGAACTTTATGGTGAACAGGAGTACATCTTGCCCCTGTTTTTTTGCAATTTTATATAGCGCGAACATGGCCCAAAGGCATCAGAGCACTTAACAACAGTAATAAAATACATGGGTTACAGCAAGTCACAGTTACAATAATTAAGGTCGGACGTTTACATCAGTGGATACACGCAGAAAATTGCCGCAGTTTTCGAAGGTTGTACATTGTTAAAGCATCGATTTAGATGGTGGGATCTCATAACGAAGGTAGTTCAGATCCATGTGGAGAGAGTTCTTAGCTATGGTCGAGGGTGATTAACCAAGGTGTCTGTCAAATAGAAGGAGCTTGAGGTCCTTTTTGAAGGTGTCTAGGCAGGTGATTAATTACAGAGGCTTTGGTAGAGCACTTTACAGTTAACTGGCAGTTAGGGGTGCCACCTTTCCCAGAAAAAAATTCCAGCTATTTGTTTATGTTTTAAGATGTTGCAACGACCTGGACATGATCCTTTAGTAGAACGTTCTATAAAAGCATCTGTTATTTTTTTTTACATGGCTTTTCTGACTTTGTGCACTTTAATTATAAGTCATGGATCACTAAGGCAGCCCTATAGCACATTTTATAGTTATCATCATTATTCCTTTCGTTCGGCTCAAGTGAACCATAAAAGGTACAAAATGATACCTTCTTTAAAAATATACTTTGAAAGTGTAATAAAAACAAGCACATACTTTTCAAAAAGAAAATTCACATATCAATAAAATACAGTTTCAGCCCAGAATATAATTCAGAAGTACATTTCTTTGTTGAAATACAAATTCGATAAGAAACTTCTTAGAAATCTAAATGAAACCCATGTAATAAATAAGATAAGACAATATACAATAGAAACACTGAGGGGCCGATTCCGATTCGGGCCGGAAATCTCTCCGACCGAGCCGGACCCGGAGAGATTTCCGACCGAATCGGACCCGTGCAGCCCGACCGAAATGGTACGACGCGTCCGTATGCTATCGGACTCGAGTCGGTCGGACTCCCATTGAAGTTAATGGGACCCGGTCGTACAACGCGTACGCGGGCTCCCATTGCCTCAATGGGTGCGAGGCGAACAAGGGCGCCCCCTACAGCGGGTACGCGGCGAAGCGACTCGCGCCGTACACGCACAGGTAGGGGGGACCCATGGGTCCCCCCCTGTGTGCGACTCGTGCGGCTACGCGTACAGGGGGGTCCGACACGGACCCCCAAAGTACGTCTCCGACTGCTCTTTCGAGCCGGGCGGCGCTTGTCGGTCGGACTGCTCGCGGCGCGCATCGTACTTACCCGGCCGGGGAACGTCTCCATTGCGCGGTGCGAGTCGTGTCCGAGTGAGTCGGTCGGTGCGGTTAGACCCGGGAACGAGTCGGTCGGAGCGGTTGGGACGCCCGAACGAGTCGGTTGGCGATTTCGCATCGTACTCGCTCGTCCGGATGCGCGTACGAATCGGCCGGTAGGGCTCCGAATCGGATTCGGCATAACCGGATCCGATTCGGAGGCCTACCGGCCGAGATCGGAATCGGCCCCTGAGTCTCATGATCTGACAGAAACAACTCAAACTAGACCGAAAAATGAATCCAAAGGGAGTAGGCCTTACTATTTGTTTAATGCACTCATCCTAATATACCAAATTGAAGACAGAAACCACGAAATTGAAAAAAACATACACTCTCTAGTGTTAGTTTTGCATACCCTCAAAGCGGCATGGAGATCACTGAAACCAAGACGACGGCAATGGGGGATAACCCCATTTTAAAGTGTTTTCTTCTTATATTTACTGTTCAAAGTATGTACTGAGAAGGGGAAAAAATACAGGCTTTAAGTGATTTTCCTAATTTTTGGTACCGTAGCTAAATTTACATAGATCATTAGGAGAACTGGACAAGTGCAAGGATGAATACAGAGGGATTGGTTGTCACATATTTACAGAGTTTGGAGATCAGACAAACCTTACACAAGGGCCAAGATAATGTTTGACCACTTGGCAATACAAGTGAAATGACTCATAATCATGTAGAAGAAGAATAGCTGTGGTTTGAAGGAAAGAATATTTGATGAAAGTCACATTTCCCTGGTGGATTTAACTATGATAGTGCATACATTTTTTTTATTCCACGGCTGATGTATTAAATTCTAAATGAAAACAATAATTTTGGCATCCATTTAGCTCAATAGGGCCGCACAATCGCTGCTTAGCAAACAGGTACAGTATGGCCTGTATGCCTAGTTCTGACAGCCTGTCGTTTCCATGTCATCTGTGCCAGCACCACTCCAATCTGGTGGTTGCATCACTAGATCTTAACGTTTTCAAATATAAGACATAAGAGGAAAGTATCCCTGTTAACTTTCTTAAGATCAGTTGCACCTTTAAATGAAGCTGCTGCTCTAGCTGCTGGGAAAGTCTTAATAAGGTTGAGCAGAAGCAGATGTTTCTGAATCCTAGTCAGGTTTTCTGTTCAAATATTTATTCAGCAATTACATGTGGGCAGACTACGGACTAAACAAAATAATTTAGTATAAATAGGGAAATGATTAAGACGGTTCCTCAGTTTTTTTCCCATTTAACATTTATTTGATAGATTTTGTAATTCCAGTTTAATGGTAAATACTACATATCATTTTTAAACACTGTAACTCTCGATCAGGCTTTTTAGATAAACACTGTTACCACAGAGAGTGTCTCAAATCAGATTGGGCGACAGGCCCCCAAGGACTGGAAGTGTCAGAGAATGGGACTAGGGAAGCTGAGACGGGCGGGAACACTAGACCGCTAACTTCCTGGCACTGCAAGCATACTCACTTCCTAGGTAAGGGTCATTTCTCTCTTATTCTCTTTTCCTGTTTTCTCCCTGTATCTGATCATACATAGCAGTCGGTTCACCTTTACAGAGACGCAGGGATGGCATGGGCTTCCAGCGGGTCAGCGACATAGAACCCTGAGAGAGAGCTACAACACCAATTCTAAAATTTGATCTGATCAATTAGGTATTCTATTAACTAAAATGTACGCATAATGATTTTTTTGTGAATGAACCCTGTGAGACATTGTCTGCCCTGATTGTAGAATTGTTAATAAGGTACTATTAAGCCCTTATTATGGGTTACATATAATCTATGATAGGCCCGGTTACAACACAAATTACCAGGTCCATCAGAGAATACAAGTAATCAAGAAACACCACAGTTTCATACACTCACATGGTGACGCTCTGGGTAGAAATCTATTTAGGAAGACAAGGGTGCCCCAATATGTGAACCTGGGGTAATATGTAGTTTAAAAGAACAATGGTTCTAGAGTGGCCTAAAAGGTCCAAGGGGAAGTAACCCTGTAGAGGGCACTGAGGTAAGTAAGGATTAGGAACTTAGGGCCACATGCATCAAAGAATGGAATTGCGATTCCTAAATAGCGATTTTTAGGAATCGCTATTTAGGAATCGCAATTCCTTATGCATGTAGAAATCGCAAACAAAATTGCAATTCCTACAAATTCCTTAATAGCGACTAGCAATTTGCGACTCGCTATTAAGGAATGCCTTTCTATTCATTCCTATGGGCCTAGAGGCCCATAGGAATGAATAGAAGTCATTCGCAATTTGCGAGTACCAAATAGGTACTCGCAAATTGCGAATGCACTTGAAGGGTGCTAGGGGCCAAAAGGCCACCCTGCTGCACCCCTAAAATTGGCATGTGTGCACATGTGGCGCACACATATGCCTTAAGGGCATATGTGTGTGCCACATGGCACTTAGAAAATGCAATTTCATGCATTTTTCTAAGAAATTGCAAATTACCATCAACTTGAAGTTGATGGTAATTTGCAATTCCAAATTGCGAAAACGTAATTTGCGAATGCATGATGCATCGCAGTTAGGGAATCGCAATTTGCGATTCCCTAACTGCATTTGCAATTAAGGAAATCGCAAAGATTGCGATTTCCTTAATTGCGAATGCCTTATGGGCTTGATGCATCGGAAATAGCAGAATTTCTGAGAATCGGCCCGTTTGCGACCGGTAAAATGCTTGATGCATGTGCCCCTTAATTCACAAAAGAGAGCAGTAGGAAATATAACGAGGGACATATAGGTCAATGTATGACAAGTGTTTATTACACAATGAAGGTATTCAGGTGCTCACACAGTAAGTGACAATAAGCGTGACGTGAGAAGTGAGGGTGAACTTAAAATAATGACATCGCCTTGACAACAATAATAGAAGCTCCTTTAAAGATTTTTACAGAGTATAAGGAGTTCATGTTGTAGTGGGTCGACGACGTTTCAAACTCAATTATTCGAGTTCATCTTCAGGACAAAAGGTGTGAGCAACTTGAATCTGAAATTAATGGGAGCGAGGGGGAGAAAGGAAATAATAAAGGATAAATAATTATCATAGTTAAGTCCCTAGATATAACAACATCATAAATGTTAGTATTATTTTCATTGGTGTCTATTACACATTTAGCTTGTACACAGGCAAAACAAATAGTAAATTTAAGGAAGATAAGCATTTAAAAATAAACATAAACATAATAAACAGAGGCACCTGATGTGCCCTAGGACTCAAAGGAGCAAGCGTTTGTCCTGGTAGTGCACGTGTTTTTGTACAGTAAGTGCCCTAATATACCGCTTGCACTCCGATTTGCTTATAGATGTATATCTAAGCCGCGGCGTTTATACACAAGCTGACAAACACCGAGGTACCTCACAGTGCATAGCCGCCCTGTGTTTAACTATGCGTAATAATGCTTCCCGCACCAACGCCGCCCGCAGTTACCCCGGCACCCCAATGTCAATTTGTAATTGCTTTGTACTCAGGTTGTGTGTCTAAAAGTACCAAAATATAAGCACTACTATTAATTGATTTTGCACTTTAATATTCAGGGACCTTAATACATCCCATGTTATTATTTTTCTCCTTATTAGGTACTGTATGCATAACCTAACTGTGATGTACCACTCACTAGAGAGCACAATTCTCTTTTTTAATATTGACCTGACAATGATGTTGTTATATCTAGGGACTTAACTATGATAATTATTTATCCTTTATTATTTCCTTTCTCCCCCTCGCTCCCATTAATTTCAGATTCAAGTTGCTCACACTTTTTGCCCATTTTTTTTCTGATCCCAAGATATACTGTTCGGCCGGTAATGGTATCTCCCGGGGGTTGTGGTGGCAGGAGTGTAATACAAGACCCATTAACTGGTCACTCTCATATTGAGGGCTTAAGTATGGTGCCAAATGTAGACAACCAGTTCCTCAATGATGCATGGATTGAAAACAAATCTACTCAAAGAGATGTAAAATGGGGATTTATATCTGCTACATAGTCTGCTTATAAGTAGCCATGTTGAGTAGCAGTTTGCCCTCTTGCAGCCACTTCCGTCTGCAAGTTCATAGAACAACTGATGTTGCCAATCAGATTTCCAGAAAGCTGAGGGGTCTGTTATAGGCAGCCAGTGTAGGTTTTCTCAGCGAAGAGGGGGTGATTCTTCCGCAACTAGTTCAGATTCAGAAGGCATTTGCAAAGAATGATATTTCAGCTCTTTTGAAAATGAGATCGTTTGTTCGGGTAGTAATTGTCAAATTGAAGGTGGTACACATGTGTTGCCCAACACTTTGATGATCTGCCTCGATCTTTTATTCGTTTGAGCTTTGCTTGGCAAACTAGGCCTTTGGGGCTGTGAAAGAACCAGAATGTCCTGAGAGGTGGGAATGTTCCAAAATGTGCCTTGTGCTTGGCTCTGCAGGTGGATTTTTAAGGCTGTTGAAATACAGTTGGTCTTTCCACAGTCAGGCCACAGGCTAGCAGCCTGGTTTTTGTATGACTTGCAGTTTTCAGATATGTTTCATGGGTTGAACACCGTTTATCATATTACTGTTGTCCAAACAATTTGATATTGAGATGTTTGAGTTTATACAGCTGATGATTTGTACTTTTTTTAATCACCGCAGTTACACTGAAGTAAGAACACAATTTAAGGCTGCTTGCATCACTCATAAAGCCCTTTACTTCTGCACACCTTCCTAACTGGCTGAGAAACTGACAAATCTCTGATGCTTAACAGGTCTCAAGAAATGCAGAATTCCTCCTCCTGAAGCCTCCCTCATTGAAGCAACAATGATGTATCAGACAGTCCTCAGGAAGTACATAAAGGAACTCAAAATCCTCCTATTTCAAAGACACTTTGATTAAGACCTCGAAGTCCCCACTTCATTCTTGGTGTCAAACCCCACTGCCCAATTTCCACTGATTGAACACGCCAGTGTTGTTTGGTGCTTAGTGCGCCTATGTTGACTGTTTTCCACAATTCAGCTCCTTTTCGCTTGTAAAATGCTCTGATGGCCCTGGGCTATGTTTGCACCATAGAAAACTGCAAATAAATAAGCAGCACTCTGAGTCCAACAGAGCGCCTAAGGTTTGCACTCTTTGGTGGAGGATATGGGAGAGGACAGAGATAAGTTGTGCTCACTTTGGCTTTCTTTGCGATGCATCTCTGAGATGTTTAATTTGTTTCATAAAATGGATTGCTCTTTGATTCGAATTTAGCGTTTTAGAATATTAAATTATGGATCACATTTTTTTAAATTTAGGTTTTGGTATACATGCACTCTACCTCCATCCAGAGGCCAGTGGAGACAGTGTATGACAGAAGGTAGAACAATCATGATTTCGTCATTATAACAACATAACAAATTCAAACTCCCACCGCCCCTCCTCACCATCCAGCAGTTTAAAGAAAAATAAACTAGGCGTAGTCACATGTTTACACATGAAGTTTCTATGTTGAATATGTAAACTGTTCTGTATCCCTCCGCTCCAGCGCAGCACTTAAGACATTTGTGATATGGTTGATGGGATAAGTCACAGTACTTGGAAGAACGTGGGACAGGTAAGTTCTCTGAATTCTGTTGATAAGGATGAGAAGAGGGCTCAATGAATTTTAATAATCTTCTCCCTTCTGTTCCAATGCCATGGGTAACTTTACCAGGCCCAGCAGGTCCCTCAGGCGAAGTTAGCAATCCGTCAGTTCCGAGACAATACATCTACCCCAAAGTGCTATTGCGTGTTGGGCTGCGGATAGTGCAAGTGAAGTTTGTTCCCACCACAGGAGTGTAGTTGGAAAGCTTGTCTAATCGAGAGGCCTAGGAGTAGTAAGCAGGAAATCTGAATATTCCTGTGGAAGATCGGGTCAATCATGTCTAGTATGTCTGTCCAATCACTTTACCTCCTGTTCCTTCTCGATGAGTTCACGTCCTGTCTCTTCGTCCCATCTTTCGGTCCAGGAGATTTACACATCCGTCAGGAATGTTAGATAGAGCAGCTTGTAGGCTTCCAAAACTCTTTTTCTTGCCATCTTACAATTTCTCTGTTTGTCTGGTTGTGTATGGTTTAATAGATGTTTGCATTACCCAATATCGGATCTGGTGGTACCAGAATGTTTCAGTAGAAAGACTTCATTCCTTCTCCTACCCAGACACAGCCTCCCACCCTCCTTTCATTACAGGAGTCCTCCTTTAGAGTTAGGGTAAAGATTGGGTTTCTCAGAATTGATATGAATGGAAACAGTTGTGAGGAGAAAACCCAATCTAGTGTCAGTTTGTCCTCTACCAATAGGGTGGCCCTAGTTACCAGGGAGGAATAGAGACCCCAACTGTGGTGTGAACTGCACAACCGTGTACCTTGCATATTATTTTTCTGCAGTCACCTAGGTAATTTAGCACATTTGTTTTCTTGACTCCGTTCGTTCTGATTCTAATATGCACTGATAATTGGCAGCATTTAATTATACAGAGAAGTCCTAGGCCTCTGGCTATAGGTTGCCGAGTCATAGGTCTTCTGAGTACCCTTGGCTTCCTCCCGGCCCAAACAAAGCGTTCGTTTGCCCTTTGGAACCTCAGAATTAGGCTAGACAGCGAAGGCAGAGGTAGGGTCTGAAAGAGAAGTAGTCTTTTTTGGTAGCATTGTCATCTTAAATACAACCAGCCTTGCAAGCCATGACAATCCTCCATTTTCCAAGCCTGTAGTTCTTTCTGTATTTCTTTCAGTAGAGATACATAGTTTGGTTGAATATTTTGTTGTACGATGTGATTAATCTTTGCCCACAGACCACTGAAAAGGAAACTGAGCCTGCAACACTGGGATTTGGTCTTTTGGTACCAATGTGTTCATCGCCGTACATAATCATCTTGTAGTAGCCCCCTGGATCGAACCCCTGCTATTTTTTCCATTGATAAGGCAAATTATAATGGAGATGGGGCACCCTTGCCTGGTAACGCCCCGTACCACATTTTTAGGGAGGGAATTCCAATTGAATCTGATAAAAACTGTGGGATTCTTGTATCCGACAAGTATCCATTCCTTGAATGTAGAATTCATTCCAAATTTCTCAAGTGAGTGCTCAAGAAACTTCCAGTTTACCCAACCAAATTCCTTCTCGGCATGTAGAGCAAGAAGTAGTGCTCATCCGCAGGTCCTATGTTAGTTATCAATGATGTGTAGAATCAGTTTGCTGTTGTCTCTTCAATTTCTTCCAGGTATGAACCCGGACTATTCTAGGTCTATCAGACCAAAGTAGTAGGGGGCTAAGTCTTGATGCTAAGATGCTAGTGTAGATCTTTGCACCTATCTTTAATAGAGATACTGATCTATATGAGCTACAGAGTGTGTTGTCTTTTCCGTGCTTATCTAGGACAGTGACCATGCTTCACTCATAAAGGGAGTTATTCACTCAGTATCTGGGAATTAATTAAACAATCTAGTCATCATCATCATCATCATCATCAACCAACTTTATTTCCCACTTCAAGAAATGCATAAATGTACACATATAAATATTTAACATATAACATTTAAAAGCCAGACATAGAATAAATACAAGAATAAATACAATGCAAGACCCGGAAAATGTTACCCTTCACGTTAAAAATTGATTCAGGTAACACGTTCATAAGTATTAAAAACAAATACATCAATAGAAGCAATAATCTTAAAGGGCAAAAAGTGTGGTACTGGAAACCTTACGAGTTCTCATGGCGGCCAATAGAAAAGAAGCCAGTGCATAGCAAACCAATGGGGTTTCTAATTAATAACATAGGGAAAGAGCTGGGGCTACGGCACTCATGGAGAATTCTTTTTAAAGTGGGACAATAAAAACCTTCCTTTCTACAATATACAATGGACAAAAAAATAGAAAGTGTAAGGTTGATTGGACTGCCTTATTGTCACACGGACAGGGCGGTAGATTGCTTATAGAGAATAAATTATTTGGATAACCCAACATTAACGGGATGAGATTCAATCTGAATCTAGTCAAAGTGAAGCGATGCAGGTTATTCCTAACAATCCCTAGGTAAGAATAAGAATGTTTGGCTATCTGTGGTATGCTTTCATAAAACTTTACAGTTTGATTCTCTCTGTGGCTATCCCACCTATCACAAATAGCTTTTGTTACGAAAATGTCCTTTAGTCTTGATTTGGGAAAATGTTCACAAAGTGTTGGGGTATCATACAAAAAAACAAGCCCCAACAAGGTTAGAGTTTCTCTAACATACAATAGCCAAGGGAGTTTGTGGGCATGATCCAGGTTCAGGATGTCTTTCAATTTGTTTTGGTTCAGATCCACAATATCCCTTCTCCATACTGATAGCCAAAGAGAGAGTGGCG
The DNA here is from genome assembly GCA_963921515.1 of Calotriton arnoldi. Taxonomy (NCBI): domain Eukaryota; kingdom Metazoa; phylum Chordata; class Amphibia; order Caudata; family Salamandridae; genus Calotriton; species Calotriton arnoldi. The sequence goes on from CAWUFW010000015.1 coordinate 3,999,267, forward strand.
CTAATTTAATGGCGTCAGTGATGAAGGGCATACTGGCTTCTTTGTGTACAACAAAATTATTACATGATGGTGGGACTGACAACAACCTTTTAATAAATTTATCTTCTTGTATTTGGAGTGCTGTCACATCGTTAATCCCCCAGATTGCTGCCCCATATATGGCCGTTGATAATGTTTTTGCCAGATAAATTTTAGACATTTCTAATATCGGCTTGTAGCCTAATGTTTGGGAAAATCTAAATATAGCAGCAATACTGTGGGTCATTAAATTAACTCGGCTTTGCAACATCGCCTTCCAATTATGTTTATTGTCAAAAACAACCCCTAGATAGTTAAAATGTTGTACTTGCTCGAATTTTTCCCCAGCAAGTTGATATCTCATTGTCTTCTTTTTGTTGCTGCCCATTGCCATAATGTGGGTTTTGGCTTTATTTACGTGTAGATTCAGATCATGCATGAATGCTGTGTAGTGTATATTAAGATTTTGAAGTGCCAAGGGTGTCCTCACCAATAAGACAGCGTCGTCTGCATAGAGGAGGATAGGGTGGGGGGACGATGATACTAGTGGAGTGTCTTTCACGATATCAATCAGGGCGTCGTTTAATTTGTTTGTGTAAATAGCGAACAAAAAAGGAGCCAAAATGCATCCTTGTCTGACGCTCCTTTCAATTTTGAATGGTTTTGTACATTCGCCATACCTCCCATAGCGTACCATGGCAGTGGTGTCCAAGTAAAGTTCTCCAATGAAATTTATAACGGCGTCGTCCATTCCCATATCTTTCAGCATAAGCCAAAGTTTTCTATGTACCACGCAGTCGAAGGCCTTAGACAGGTCCACGAAAGCCATATGTGTTTGGGCATTTTATGCCATAGTATATTTCCCTAACATCAGTGTCAGATTAAGACACTGATCTAAAGTTCCCCTACCCTGTCTAAACCCGTACTGGACTTCCGTGAGGATTTCCTTATCCTCTGCCCATGCTTCCAATTTGTTTAGCAATAATCTACCCATAAGTTTGGCTGTGCTATCAAGCAATGCGATGGGGTGATAGTTGGCAGGGATAGAAGCATCCCATTTTTATATATCAGGATAATAACAGATTTTTTCCATGAAGGAGGGGGACCAGTCTTAGCTACAGCATTAAAAACCACAGTTAAGAGTGAAGACCAAAAATAAATATCTGTAAGAAGGATGTCCATCGGGACCCCATCGGGTCCTAGTGCTTTCCTAGATGGAGATTGAGTCAGAGCAAGTTCTACTTAATCAAGCTCAAAAGAGAGGTAAGTTGAGGGCTCTGTGTTGGAGCTTGCATTTGCGATGAGAGTTTCCCCTGTTTTTTGAAAAATTTCCTGAAAGTACCTTACCCAGGAGTCTTCATCAATGTGGAAGATTTGTAGAGGCAACAGAGCAATTCTTGTCAAACCATCGATGCGGTGTGATATCTCTTGCGGAAATCGGGCGTATCAGCTGTCATTTTAAATAATTTAAAAGCTTGCTGAACGCTTCAGTTACCAGCGCCTGGTTTAGGGATCGGTTCAAGTAGATTTTTATGTCCTCCTGATTTGCCACAATAAAACTCGTGAAAAGAGTGTCCACATCAACTTTATCCCATTTTAAAATGAAACCATTATTTCTGACTAAGGTTGGTTTAAGGAATTCAATGCCATTGCGAGATTTCAACTCCTGCCATGATAAGGCACAAGACAGCTTGGCATGATCCCTAAATTCAGTCAAATTAGTCTGTAACTTAGTTAAGCTTGATCTAAGGGTATCGGAAGAAATAATATAGTCTAGCGTGGATAAATATTCAGCTCTTTGAAAGGTAGGGGAAAACAACCCCGTGTGTGAATCTGTTTCGTTATGTAGCACAAATTGCCACTTCATTAAAATGGTGTTTAAAACATTCCCCTGGGCATCATGCTGGAAATGGGGAATAGAGACATTCCTATGGTCTACGATCCCGCATAACTCCACAGGACCTTGTGTACATGTCTTTGTGTTAAAATCTCCCAGCCAGATAACTTGTAAAGGTTTAGAGTGGGACATCTGTTAGGTCCTCTATTACGTTGTCTAAAAGCTGGGGTACCACCTCTGGATCTTGAAAGTTGTTGTTGCATTAATTCACTATTAGCAAATCCCACGTATCAGTCCCTTTAATAACCAAAATATGAAAGTAAGGGGATGTGTTTATGAAGGTTAAAACATTGAATGCAACCACATTAGAGATCAATGTAAGTAGACCACATTGGGCCTGCCCTCTGAAGAGGGCAAGGCTGCAGTTTGGTACGACTGATACCCATCAATAAAACTTGGAGCAATCTCCCAGGTTTCTTGTATGACAATGATCTGATAGTTAGCCAAGGCGATGAGCCATTCCTCATTGTTCCACTTGCTATTGTAGCCTGCTATATTCCAAGACAAAAGAGGGTAAACTAGATTATGTATGCCTGAAGTATCAACCTTGTTAACCTGATGGATATGATCCATGAGATGTAGGTCGGTACAGCTCCGATGTTCTGTTTCCCCCTGTAAGGACCCTGTGACACCGTTTACCTCATCCCCTTCACTCTCTATTCGGGATAATGTCTGGGGTTTCTGGTTATTGACCGCATGTCAATCACAAGAATCCAGTCCTGATAGTGGAGCAAACCTGTTGGTAGTACAAAGGTGCGTAAGATTGTTCAGCAGGGGCCTGTTGGCATTTATGAAGCAATCTGGAGCAGTGTCTGGGACCTTTTCATGGTGAAGTGTGTGTGCTTTGTAGAAAAAACCCAGAGATACCGAAGAGATCTTGCTCATTGATTTGGGGGCTAATAGAGGTTGAGAGAGTAAATCTCTTACAAGTTGTGGGCTTTTCGAAATTTAGAACAACACAATCGTCCTCATGTACTTTTGGGGATGGGCCAACCCACGGGGTTCTCCGCGCCATTAATAGATGATTCTGAATTGAATGACCTGGCCTGGTATGATTAAATAACCAGAGGCGCGCTTTAGCCATAAGCTGGATGGTAGATTCTCTTTGTGAAGGTCTGAGCACGGGGACGTTTACCAAAACTAGGACAAAAGGGTAGGCCGCGGGCGTAAGATTGAGGGTTTGGTGTCTAAGTTCCCTATGATTATGCGTGAATTCACAGTGGGTTTGATTCATGTGAATATGGGTGATGTCACCAGAACCCTCCAATGGCTTATTGATGACTGGCCTGTTCTCGCATGCGGGCACAGGTAGTGGTAGAAGGGCTAAAACTGTCTCGTTTGATGGCCTTGCCGATAGAATCTGAGAACCCCCGCCTGGCTGTATCCCAGATGCCAAAGCAAGCCCAGAACTACCCACAGCTGGGGACCATCCAGTCTGGGAGTGAAGGGTGCTAGCAGTGGGTGGATTAATCGTGATATATGGAGGGTGGTTATTAGAAAGGGATGGCTGTGTGGGAACTCTACTTGAATTTAATAACTCATCGAGTTTCAATTCAATATTATCCAAACGTAGCCGAATAGGATTTAACATGAGAGATAGTCTTGCACAAAAGGCCTCAAGAGTGGCCAAGGACCTTCTGCAGGTCAGGATTGTTCACACCAGGATCTGCGCTAAATTGTAGAGGTGTCGATTTCCTAGGTTTCTTTTGTTTGGAGGAGGGAGTTTCTTTATTGGGTCCTTTCTTCCCTTGCCATTTGTGGTCGATAAAGGGACAGGCTTATCTACGATGGAGTGGTTAGGAGGAAGGAGAGTGTCAATAGCGGGTGCCGGTGCGATTGTTGGCGAGTTACTGCATTCAACAACACCCTGACTAGCAATATTTGCGTTAGACTCAATGACTATGGCGGTAGGCAGACCTTCAGACCCATTGGGAGGACCATGGGCACCATCTCCCAAGGAAAGTCTTTGCTCCGTCAGGGCGATCTCCAGGGAAATTGCAATTGTCGCTTTAGTTAGAAAGGAGTCAATGGTGGATATGGTTAATCCTGGGGTAGATGTAGTAATTAACTTTTTCTTACCCATCCTGATCCAGGTACCAGGCAGTGCGGGACAGGGCACGTATCGGAGGTTAGAGGGGTGGCCCAGCCCAGCCTCCTCTGGGCTCTGACGGGCGTGGATGGGCGGCCCGGTCGTGTCCAGGCACGCGGACCGTGCCGCGGGTGTGCGCGACGCGCTTTATGCGTCCAGGAAACAGGAAGCAGTGGCAGGGGGAGATGGGAATTGTGGTCCTGTCCCCAGTGGTGCTTGATGGTGCACCGCTCTCCCCTCAGCTGGCAAGCAGGCAGGTACAAAGAAACGGGTGCGCGGCGCGCTTCTATGCGTCCAGGAAACAGGAAGCAGTGGCAGGGGGAGATGGGAGTTGTCGTCCTCTCCTCAGTGGTGCTTGATGGTGCACGGCTCTCTCCTCAGCTGGCAGCAGGTAGGTACAAAGAAACGGGTGCGCGACGCGGTTTTATGCGTCCAGGAAACAGGAAGCAGTGGCAAGGGGAGATGGGAGTTGTGGTCCTCTCCCCAGCGGTGCTTGATGGTGCACGGCTCACCCCTCAGCTGGCAAGCAGGCAGGATTTGGGTCAAGGCAGTAGAAAACATTTTTATAAAAGCTAGGAGTGAACCCATCCATCCCTGGAGATTTACCCATTTTCAGATTGTCTATGCTCTAAATTTCTTCTTCCATCGTGATTGGGATGTCCAAATATGTCACTTGATCGGGTGTTAGAGCTAGTAGTTGAGGAGGTGTGATTGGTAGTGTACAGTTGGCTATAAAAGGTGTTAAAGACTGTAGCTGTGTCTCTGTCTTCATAGTGTAGTTGCCTGCAGATTATTTCATTACATTTACCTTATCTCTTGCTTTCTTGACTAATAGTTTACAAACTATCAATGTGCCTGCTCTGTTGCCTCCACTGTACTACTTCTGTGTCATTCTCAGTAGTAAGTATTCTGCCTTGTTTATGCCCAACATCGTAGCAGGGCTCTAACTGAGAAAACATTTCGTTATTGTTTTCTAACATATAATGTTTAATGGCTTCTGAATGATTCCTCTTGTGAGCCTATCCCTGAATAGAGTTTTGTACATTGCCCCTTTGTTAGGCACTGGGCCACTTGGCAAAGTGATGCTTTTCTCTTTGTGTGTATGGTCTGGGAGAGCTTACTTCTTTGTGGTTGACCCTGGGGAGGAGTCACAATACCACCAGGAGAAAATCTAGTCTACCATGTGTTTTGTGTGCAGCTGAATAGAATGCGTAATCTACAGTGCCAGGTTGCTGAGCTCTCCATGCGGCGATCAGTCCAGTGATGCTCAGCCACTTCCTCTCTTCCCTGTGGTCAAGCAGTTTTGTGTTTATCTCAGTGTGGACCTCTCTCTCATCCCATCCATAACTAAGCTGACGTCTCCTCAAATTATCAGGTACTCTGTTGCTCCGTCCAGTATAGTCACAATGGAGGTTATAAGAAATTTCTTCTGGTGTGTTGGGTGTTTAAATGTTAGATACCGTACGTATCACTGCACCCCATCCAAGCTATAGCTTGATAGAATGGCCTGCATTGTCTGAAATCATGTCTAGGATTTTGTAGGGAGCATTTTGACCCATTAGAATTGCCACCCCGCTGTTTTGCTACAGCGTGAGGATAGTAATTTCCTCTTGAACACCTAGATTTCAGGCAAAAACAGTGCTTGGCTGGTATGTTAAGTCCCTTGGCATTAAAAGTAGCACATTTTTAGCATTTTATCATGTTTAAAAAAAAAAATTGCGCCTTTCCCATTCTTCAGTAAGAATGGAGTACTTCCAGCAAGTACTTCGTCTATCTGATTCTGAGTGTGCACATACTTTATGAACAAGTGGACTATCCCACTAAAAGTAAACAACTTCAAGCAAGCTTGATGAATAAACAATGGGTTGAGCCCTGTCATCTGCAACTTAATAAAGAAACCCACCCGTCTGGGCATGCCAGCTCTAGAATAAGAAAAGTCATTATGCCAACCATGTGGATCCTGCTATGCCTTTCATTGTCCCCCGGCTTCCTGCTAGGAAGGAGTGTCCATCTCTGACTTTTAAGACTACCTGTGCATCTTTGGCTTCATTCGTGCCTTCAAGGCAGAAGTGCCCACATTTTCCCTGTTTCCGGCCTCTGATTTTCCGGCGCTTCTCAAATGCAGCACCTTTTCCCGGGATGCTGCATTATCATCTGAAGAGAGTTTCTTCTGTCTACTGTAGGATTTTACCCAGTGCCATCTTGTGTTTGTGGTTCTTGTGTGCCAGCCAAATAACTCGTTTCAGTCTCTTACATTAGCCCTCAGACATATTTTACTGTTTTGAGGGTCTAAGAAACTATTTTGTTTTCTTCCCAGACAAATATCTGGCAGGAGGAGTGGTCCCACTGATAGGGAGTCTCTCGGAATATAAGGAAGTATTTTAGCCTTGGATCATCAGTTCATCCATTTTATGTGCAATGGATTTCAGGTCCTCTTTTTGTCAGAGAAGTGGACCTTCTCTGTAGGTCCACTTATATGTTGCTTCAACGCATCCCAGTCTGACTTTCCATGGAATGCCTCTTCTACGGATAATATTTCTATGTGATCTGTATGCTAGATCTTTATGATTAATTTCTAATTACTAATTTCAATTTTGCAACTCTTGGATTATTCCCCACATTTAATGCTGCGCTTCTGATCTTTCATCCAATATTTTTTCGAAGTCCTCAACTCATGATCCAAGTGAAGTAATATATTCTTTCTGTTCTTTATAGGAAATCTTAAAGTCTGGTTTGATTGTCCCCACCTCTGATTTAATTTTCAGGAGGAATTTTAAAAAGCCCTGGACATTTTCTACCCTGTTAGTGTCTGACTGTGATGAGGATGGTTTCTCCAGTAAGATTGCTCCTATGTTTGGAGCAAAACTTCGACCTATCAGGGATTGAAAATAAAGCCACGGAATACTTAGGAAGCCTAGGGCAATTGTAGGTTTTTTGTAGAGCCACAATGTTTGCAGAATTCTTATTTCTTGTTTTCCACATGAGAAAACAATGTTCTCCTAGGAGAATCCACATTCCCTACACTTCCGTTCTATATGGAGGGCGTCACCTTCCTACTATTCCTTACCTGACCTAGGAATGCACCTACTCCTGCCTTTACCAAGAGCACATTTATATGCATTTTCCATTGTGGGAAAGTACCTGCAAGGGTTAGGTGAATAGACACAAACTTACTGTTCGTAGATGTTTGACGCTTGCCTCACTCACCATCCTTCCCTTAAACCTAAGAAGAGCTTCAGTGGGCAAAATGATTTGTGAATCGGGCTCTAAAGCAGGCAAGTATAAATGCAGGCTGTGCAAGCATACGCCATAAGAGAAAACACTGTATTGAATATAATAAAAAAGGGCAACATAACCCCTATCCTTCGAATGGAATTATACGTACCCAGGATCAAACCAGCAGAGCCCAACAGAAACAACTGCAGACGGCACACACCATGGCACCACTTTCTTACTTGTGAGGAAGAGAGCGTTTGCGGACAGTAAGGTGGCAGATATCAATTGATGTGATATAAACAGATTGAGATTCTTTATCGGGTTACAGGAGTGATCATTGTAATCAACCACAGGGGCAAAGAATATAAAAACTAACTACCGACCCTAAAATGGCCTATGTGTGACTTTTTGTGGCCAATCGCTGTTAGAAGGCACTACCCCTGGAATCTGCTGCCTGCTTGCTTCCATCCCTTTTGATTCCCACCTTCATCATTTTCACCGGAGTCCTGGATGCACTGTAGTAGCTCTTGTCTTAGTAAGATTGTTATATAAAGCTATGCACTTTAGTAGTTCATTCTGCTGTTGAGACTGTTTGTGGTACGCAGGTTATTTTTGTCTTTTTTTAGTTACCAATCTGTGCGTTTTAGGATTTTTACTGTATTTAGTCATGGGTAGCAGCAGAGTTTAAAAAAAAATATTTGTGTGCTTCCCGAGTATTTTGTTTATTAGTCTGCCTTGGGCAGGGGTTCTCAGTGTTTTTGGATGTTTTATCTCTTTTTAGAAACCGGGTTTTGTGTGTTGGGTTCTTCTTTTAATGTTCAGTTGATGATGTGCTGTAAGTGCCTTCAACTGGATGCTTTTTGTCATTGTGTTGGACTTTACAGATAAAAAACCCATCAAACAGTACAAAACTACTCTCACTGGCTTTCGGGTGCGATGTCCACGTGCACCCATCAAGCTGAATGACTCTAGTGGATTTGGGATCGTTCCCAGCACTTGAAACTGTAATATTTCACACAACTCGCAGCAATATTTACCACTTGCTGAGCATGGCCAGCAAGAACACCACACCCAAATATATATGGCATAAACTTAAGAGTTGTGCTAAGAACTAAGGTCTATTTTTTACAACATGGCTACTGTTAGACCTGGCACCATTGGCGTCGGTCTCCCTTCCATTTTTTGCTGTTGCCTCCTGTGTTTTTGCTACGTTTTTGCTGGTCTAGATGCTTTGGGCACTTTGCCACTGCTATTCAGTGCCAAAGTGCAAGTGCTCCCTATTGTAAATTATTGTAATGGATTAGTGACTCCATGATTGGCTTATTTGATTTACTTGTCAGACCCTAGTACAGTGCACCATGTGTGCCCAGGGCCTGTAAGTCAAATGCTGCTGGTGGGCTTGCAGCACTGGTTATGCCACCCACAGAAGCAGCTTGTAAAATATGGCTCAGGCCTGCCATTGCAGAGCCTGTGTGCAGTCTGGGACTGCCATGTCGACTTGGCAAGTGTACCCACTTGCCAGTCCCTAAACCTTCCCTTTTCTGCATGTTAGTCACCCCTAAGGTGGGCCCAATGGCAGGGTGCATTGTATGTGAAAGGCAGGACATGCCCTGATGTGTGTGGCATGTCCTGATAGTGAATTACAGCCAATTTTGTTTTTCACTATTGCAAGGCAATCTGTTCCCATAGGCCAGAATGTGCAGTTTGATTATAACATCTTATAATCCTAACTGACCCTAGGAACAAGATAGGAAAATACAGTTTAGTATGCCTGAACTCAGAATGTTAAAATACATCTTTTAGTGTGGGTGATTTTTACATTCTGTGTTTGAAAATACCACTTTTAGAAAGTAGGTATTTTCTTGCCTAACCATCCAGCATGCCTCTGCTAGGTTTGTGTATTCCATGTCTGGTTTGTGAGTGATAGGGGGCTGGAGAGGGCCTTGGCTCCAGCAGTCTGATGGGTCAGGGCTGGGCTGAATAGGACCTGCATTGAATAGAGAGTAGGGGGCGCAGATTTCCTTTCACTGACCTGAGCCCTCATAGAATAGAGAGTAGGGGGGGAGATTTCCTTTCAGCTACCCGGGCCAGGTCTGCTTTCAACAATGCTGTCTTCACCTCCTGCCAGGAAGCTGCACCAGGAAGGACAGAACTGGTTTTGGCTGGGCACAGACACTCTCTGCCTTCAGAGAACAAAGGATTTACTAGTATAAATATTGGGGCCCAGACCCCAGAACTTTAGATCACTTCTGGGAATCAAGACGGACCTTTGTCAAGGAGAGAAACCAAGGAAGCTGAAGGAGGAGACTGCCCCGGTGCTGGTTTCCTGTCTGGAGTTGGCCTGCAGTGGTTACTCATTTCCAAGGAAAGGGAAAAAGGAACTTTGTGTACTTTATCAACTTGAGGAAGATCTCCAAGGGCTTGAAGCTGTGCTTGCCTCCTGTCTGAAGTCACAGGGACACCAAGACTTCACCACCAGCTCCCCCTGAATTTCCTTGCTGGGAATTCTACCTGCAGAGAGGTGCCTGCTGTTGTTCTGGGTACCTCTAGTGTCTGCGTGTCGCTGGGAGCTGGAAGCGCGACGCAACGAGGAAGAAGCGTGACGCCGCCGCAGCAGTTGCCGTTGCATCGCTGAAGAAGCGTGTCACCGCCGCAGCTGTTCGCCGTCGCATCGCCGAAGAAGCGTGTCGCATCACCGGAGAAGCGTGCCGCCGTCGCAGAGGTTGCCGTCGCATCACCGGAGAAGTGGGTCGCAGGGCCTGTCGCGGCTCCAAAGTTCATCGATTTTGCCGCATGGCCGTCGGGCGTGCACGCAACACATCTACGTTGTCGCATCGCATCAAAGACGCCATCTTGTCGCATCGCACCGGATCATCACATCGCATCGAGGCGCCATCTTGTCACATCGTCACCGGGCCGCAGTAAGAAACGACGCATTAACTCCCCACACAGTAAGGAAGCGACGCATCACCTCGCCTGCGCTGCAGTAAGGAACCGACGCATCCACTCCCCTGAGTGTAAGGAACGGCGCATCAACTTCCCTGCGACCCTTTTGTTTGCATTGCGTGACGCATCCCAGGTACTTTGAGAACCAAGTGACACATTTACCATCTAATTTGAACTAAGCTATTTCTACCATCTGAAAGTCATATTTTTGAGTATTGTATTGTGGATTTTTGTCGTTTGGTCTTGTGTTAAATCTAGATAAAGATTACTTATTTTTTTCTAAACTGGTGTGGTGTCAATTTGTAGTGTTTTCACTGTATTACTGTATGTGTTCACAAATGCTTCACACACTGCCTCTGAGATAAGCCTGCCTACTAGTGCCAAGCTACAAGGGGGGGCAGGAGTTATTTATGAGGGTAGCCCCCTTACCCTGACTAGAAGCAAGGGTCCCTACTTGGTCAAAGGTACCTACCTCTGCCAACTAGAGACCCCCATTTCTAACAGCTACGTATCACTATACCACTGATCCAGCGCGATATTAGCAAACAGCATTCATACACCAGATACTCACTTGGGCCCATACATTCATACTATGCTAATACTTACGCTGGGGTTGTCAGTTGTTACTCTTTATCAAAATCCCTGCTACCAATTACCTTCAGATTGAAGAGTAATGACTTACCAATGAATCCTTTGCTAATTGGGAAGTTTAAAATGAGTGACATTCATTATAGTACATAATCCTGAAATAACCACTGAGTCAGGAAGTTTTAAAATGTTTATCTAAAGATTTAGCAGAGTAAATTACATAACCACGTAGTACTTAATCGCATATCACGGATAAAGCATAGAATAATAATTATTGATTAATGACGGTCCCTCAGAAAGGAGAAGATAGAGACAGCAGCGCAACTAAAGGTTGCATTTATATTTACCTAAGTGCGAGAACCAAACCCCTTGGCCAAGGAGTTGGAAAAGAATAGGACCCAGGAAGGATGAAGAGCAAAGACCTCCTCCAGGTTCAGGACAGGACCGGTGACCTCTCTACAACGACGCCTGCGTCGTTCCCCTCTCTGATACTCGGCTTCTCCTCGATTCTCCCGTGTCTTCTTTCTAATGGACTCCGCCGCCCCCTCCTCAGGACCTCTCTGGACAGGGATTCAGTCTGCAATCGATCAGCTTGGCGGTCTGGAGCTCTTCTGCCTGACAGCATGAATGCCTGTTCCGACTAATTAACTAATGCTATATTCTATTATACCCTTCTACACCCATGTTCCTCCCCTTAATGTTGCTAAAATATGGGACCACTACTTCTGATTGGACAGGGACAGGGGGTTGATCCTCACACCATATTGATTTTGGTTCGTATTCTGAAGCCCATTGTCTTTAAACTACCGCCCATTCAATTTTATACATTTGCTTTATTTCCCACCCGTCTCACGACAAATGTTATATATTCTTCATATACAAAGTTTCAATTTTCAACAGGAAAGGCAAGAGCACAGCAGCTTCGGCCATCAGGTCATGGCCTTGGATGACGTCCAGGTTGACTTCATTTTTATTCTTTGGCAGCCAAACAGGACACATGCGCAGAATCATTGTCTCTCGAGTTTCAGATCACCAACCCCAGGCCCAAGTTTACGAACTAATAAAAGTCAAAGAAGAAAATATTAAAATCACAAATAATATGTTTCACTGTATACCCACTCTTTCTACTCTATCCCCATTTACTTATAAATCTACCCCGCATTAGTAGCGTTAAGAAAACGACAAATTAATAATAACACAAGAGCAAGCTGAAGCATGTGAAAACATCAAGCAGCCATTTTAAAGCACACTGCGCAGAAGCAGAAATTCCCCACCAAGCAAAGAAAGACGTCACAACACGTGATATGGTTGAGACATGCGCAGTAAGGTTCCCGCGCTTTAGCGGCCATTTTAGGAAAAGACAAGCGTTACTTGTTAGTTAGAACACATAGGCAAGCTTCCTTGCTATTCATGTAGTGTATGCAAAGTTAATATACACAATACAAGATTAATAAATTAATACTGTGAGGAGATTGTATTCGAGCAAGTCTCATTTGTGAGTCCTTGCTCCATCAATCCCCTCTCTGATGGCGTTTAAGAGCCATCAAAATACTACCCTCAATCAGATGCCAACTTTTTAGCAAACAGTTTCATTCTCATTTTTACATTTTCTATTTTTAACATCCCCTTTCAATTTCTTGTATAATTCACTTCTCCATTCTTCAAGTTCTATTTCGTCAGTCTTTCTCTTCTTCCCTTTTCCTGTCACATTATATGTTCCATTCTTTCTACAACATTTGCACCATATTATTATTGTCAGTACTATTATTGCTAACCCTGCTAGGGGTACTAATATTTGACCTATAAGTCCTTTTCCTACATTAGCAAACCAGGTACCAATTGATGAGATACTATTTGTCAATCTTTCCCATACACTATCAACTTCCAGTGGTTTAAGTTCCTTCTCAAGTTTAGTTATATTCTGTATATACATTCCAATTTCTGCACCTTTATCAGGAATGTAAGTGCAACAATGTTTCGTCTTCAGTAATTTACAGACTCCGCCCTCTTTTGCTAATATAATATCAAGAGCAAGTCGATTTTGCATAACCATAGATCTAATCGCAACCATTTCCGCATTAATCATTAGAAATCCTCCAGCAGTATCCGTTGATAAACGATCAACCACTGTAGACAATTTACATATTTTCCTTGAGTTCAGAATTATTCCCACCGAAGGTATCAATGCACCAAATATATCACCTACAATTTCAGAAAAACTAGCTCTTTTACTACGTGTTAATTCGCCATTGTTTTCATTGCTCCCAGTGTTTCTTTTTACGTGGTATATTTTTGGAAATACTATTCCAAAATAACAACTTCCATACCACCGTGCAGAAAGCCTAAAGTAAGCCTTATTCCCGCATACATAATAGATCCCAGGAAAAACTGAATCTGTTCCTCCTTTGATTCCCCAACCTCCAAGAATTAAGAAATTGTGTTCACATTCATTGGTACCGATGAAAACATTGTTATAATCAGTCCTTAACCTATGTAGACACATTTTCCCCGTCTTTACAAAATCCAGAGCCATAGCAGCTTGAGCCTTGCCAGGTGTGTAACTCCCTTCTTTCTCAGCCCAAGGTGGCAAATGAGCCTTATGCTCAGAAGCTTTCCTTTGAAAATCTTGTCTTCTATTTTCTACTAAATTCAAAAATATCTTTTCTTCTTCGTGTAAAGAACATGTTAGATTGTGTCTATGTGCATGTGTTATGTCTATTGATTTCATTGTTAAGAAAAATTCTCCCATAAACTGTGCGTCTTGACTACTAAGCACTGGGTTCATACTCTTTCGAATCGGAACCTCTGAAAATATCACATCTATGTTTGAATAATAATATTGAAGTCTCCCTGTTCTATAAAATAAACTAGATAAAACACTACATGATATGCCATATGTCAATGGTAAGTGATGATATGTTAATCCTTCTGCTACTGATTCGGGTAACTTCATACAGACATAACAATTATTAACTTCCATGGTATCTACATATTGAAATAATAACTTTGGGAAAACATTTAAACTAGTGTCGTTATCAGTTATTTCATGATGAAATTCTGGTTCATTTTCTGCCATTAGTTCTACTCTAATTCCCTTCATGTGTGCTGTCCTTCCTTTAGTTTCGTTATTAATCTTTTTATCCATTATCATAAGGTAAGGAACTGCTACGATCAGGACTAACCAAACTATAAGCACCATTACTAGACTACATATGCATATTGCACAGCATCTTCTACAACATCTCTGTTTTGGTCTCCCAGCAACTCTATCATCAGGCATTTCGACAAGGAAGATTGCTCTTCTTATCTATTTTTTGTTTTTCTTTATGTGACTCTTTTTGTAGTCAAGGTGGTCTTGTTTCTTTCTCGTACGTCAGTTCTGCACTCGTTCCTTCGTCACCACTTTCACTTGACTCTGAACTTTCGTAATCTTCAAGAATAATGTAAGTCCAATCAGGACCCTTGAATTTGTTATTCACAAGTTTCAGTCTCTTGCTTCTTCTTTTCTTAATTCTGTTTTCTTTTTCGGTTTGACTTGTTACTTCATTTACTTGATCTGGATCTTCACTTTTGGTTGTTATGTGGTATTTTACTCTTTTAATGACACTAGGCCAATGATCACCTTTTCTTGTTTTCTTTGTTTGCACTGTTTCTTTATTTTTGTCTTCAGCAATCTCTTTATTTTCACTTTCTGACACTTTTTCGTTTTCTGCAATTACTGTTTTTCTTTCTTGCTCTTTTTCAGGTCTGATATGTTTTTCTTCAGCAGCTCCAATGTGAGTTTTTAATAATTGACCTTGTGCTTGATTTATTTCTTCATGTTCATTTTTCTCGAGATCTTTTTCTTCTGTGTGATTCTCTTGATCTAACTGGTTCTGATCAGGGCTTATTGCACTTTGTACTTCTGCAGCCTGACCGGATTCTTCTAAACCTGTCTGTTCCTGCTCAAAACTTGTTGGTTCTTCGTTATTTTGAGCCCAGTTTCCTTTCCCTATCTGGTCCTGCTCAGGTTCTTTTATTGTATGTTCTTCTTTTCCCTGAGCTGCTTCTTCTTCGCCTATCTGATCTTCTTCAATTTCTTCCAATTTTGTTTGACTTCTTGTTCTGTAGTAGACTTCAGGAATTTCTACCACCGGTATCCAGTCCTGACTTGTGCTCGGTTGTTCTTCTGCAGCTTCTCCTGAATCTCGAGCCTGAGATTCTTCAGCTGGGCAACCTTCAGCTTCCTCAGTGATTGATGCTGACTGAGGATTTTCTTCTTCAGGGTCTGGTACTCTTTTGGTGTGGCTTACATGAATCCAATTAGGAAATCCTGCACACTTCACTGCTGTGTTGGTAGTCAGTATGACTTGACAAGGTTTTCCCCATCTAGGTGATAGACACGTCTCTCTGGTGTGATTCTTCACTACCACCCAGTCACCAGGATTCAGATCATGTTCTTATTCAGGCTGCCTTGAAACTGCGTCTTCTCCGACCTGATGAGAGATAGAACGCACTAGGTCAGCCAATCCTTTGCAATAATCCAGAACCATATCATCAGATATATTCAGCAGTTTGTTTATGGGAACATCTGCTTGTCTCATTGCTCTTCCCATCATTATCTCGTGTGGACTCAATCCCGTATTTCTATCAGGAATGCTTCTTAGGCCCATTAAGACAAGTGGCAATGCATCTGGCCACTCCAATGATGTTGATGCACACATTTTTCCCAGTCTGGATTTTATAGTGCCATTCAATTGTTCAACCACTCCAGAAGCCTCTGGACGATATGCACAGTGCAATTTTTGTTCAATTTGGAATGCTCCGCAAATTATTTGAATCACTTCACTGTTAAAATGTTTTCCTCTATCTGATTCCAAAGTTACTGGGAAACCAAACCTAGGAATGAGTTCTCGTAGTAACAGCTTTGCGACTGTAATGCTGTCACTCCTCCTGGTAGGGTAAGCCTCCACCCACTTTGAAAACAGACATACTATGACTAGTACATATTTCAACCCTCTGCATGGTGGTAACTGTATAAAGTCGAACAGGAGTCTTATAAATGGACCCTCTGCCTTTCCAATCTTCCCAAACCCGATTATTGTCTTTCTCCCTGGATTATGCATCTGGCAAGTCAAACATCTCTGGCAAAGGCTCTCTGCTACAGCCCTGAACTTGGGATTGTACCAGTTCTGTCTGAAAAGCCTAATCATTGCATCTCTCCCTATGTGTGTGTCTCCATGATACATCCTGGCCATTTGAGAGAGCAGACAGTCGGGCATGACTGGTCTGCCATCAGCACAAATCCACACTTCATCATCTCCCCTTTGGGAACAACCCACTTTGACCCATGTTTTCTTTTCATTTTCATCAGCCCCATCTTGCAATCTTCTAACCTCATTCCATGTTTCAGGTGGCATATACAGCATAAGTTGGCAGCTGATTCCCATTCTTTCCACCCTTTTATTGACTGATAATCTATTTCTGGCACAATGTTGAGCCACAAGATCTGCATATCGATTGCCAATTACCACCCAGTCATCTCCTGACTGGTGTGCGGCACATTTCACCACAGCCAATTCTTTTGGTGATTGTATTGCTTCCAGCAATTCCCTTACAAACTGTCCATTTTTAATGGGGGATCCTGAAGAAGTCATGAAATCCCTCTGCATCCATAGTTGGCCAAAATCATGCACAACCCCGTAACCATATTGGCTATCTGTAAATATAGTTACTTTTTGATTCCTCCCAATTTTGCAAGCTTTTATCAAAGCAATCAATTCAGCTACTTGTGCAGATTTTACTCCTGGTAAATAGGATGCTTCAACTATTCCAGTTAATTCACACACCGCATAGGCTGCAGTTAGTTTACCGTCTTCATGCCTCTGACATGAACCATCAACAAACAGCTTCCTGTCTGGCTTTCTAAGGGGCTGTTCTTCAATGTCCGGATGTGGTTTCGTGCATAATTCTGTGACTTGTAAACAATCATGTTCTTCTTCTTCGTCATTTTTAATTTCCTCATGATATGGGTCTGGTAGTAAGGTTGCGGGATTTACTATTGTACACCTCACTATGTTCACATTTTCAGCACCCATTATTATTCTCTCATATTTAGTCAGCCGACTAGGAGTAAGATGCTGAGTTCGTGTTCTTGTCAACAGAATTACAACTGCATGTGGAACATACACCTTTACTTGGTGTCCCATCACAATTGACTCACTTTGTTCAATACTTAAACAGGTAGTTGCTACTGCTTTTAAGCAGCCGGGCAACGCGGCTGCCACTGGATCCAATGTAGCAGAAAAATATGCTATAGGACGTCTGTCTAGACCATGTCTTTGTGTTAAGACTGAAAGTGCACAATTTTCTCTCTCATGACAGAACAATGCGAAGCTTCTTTTATAGTCGGGCATGCCTAGGGCTGGTGCTGAGCACAGAGCATTTCTCAATTTTACAAAAGCTCCTACACTCTCATCATCCCATTCAACTGGGTCCTTTGCTTTCTTTTTTGTCATTTGAATTAGGGGCTTCGCTAACAAGGAAAATCCTAGTATCCATTGTCGACAGTAACCTACTATTCCTAGGAACATTCTCACTTCTCTTTGGGTTACAGGCATTTGCATTTTCTTAATCAATTGTACTCTTTCCGAGGTTATTCTTCTTTTTCCCCTCTCAATTTGGTGTCCCAGATATTTAACAGCTGTTGTACAGAACTGCAATTTTTCTGGTGAGACTTTATGCCCTTCTTCAGCCAAATGATTTAATAGTGCTATGGAATCAACAACACAGTCCTCTCTGGTGTTCGATGCCAACAGTAAGTCGTCAATATACTGCACTAGGACTGAACTACCTGGCATCACTAGTTTCTCAAGGCACTTTTTCAATATCTGATTAAAGATGCAAGGACTTTCCGTGTACCCCTGAGGAACACGATTCCATACATAGACTTTGTTCTCAAATTTAAATGAAAAAAGATACTGGCTGTCTGGGTGCAATGGTATTGAAAAGAACGCTTGGCATAAATCAATCACTGTGAATTATCCTGCACTCCAAGGAATCTGGTATAGGATTACTGCAGGATTGGGTACTATAGGACAACAAGGTTCCACAATCTTATTTATTTTGCGCAGGTCCTGAACAATCCTATATTTTCCGCTAGGTTTCTTTAAACCCATTATTGGTGAATTACAAGGGCTACTCATTACTTCTCTTAGTATGTTTTGTTCTACCATTCGATTGATTTCTTCAATGACTCCTGTCTTTACTTCTGCACTCATTTTGTACTGTCTAGTATTTGGGAAAATCGCACCTTCCTTTACGGTGATTTTAACTGGGTCTATTTTGGCCATAAGTCCTACTTCCTTTCCTGTGAAATCCCATACTATGGGGTTTACTGCAGTTTTTAATTCTTCTGGCAGCTCATCTTTTGTTATCAAAGAAAACATCTCATCTACCTCTGTACCTTGTTTTGCAATCATAAACTTATATACATGATCTTCATCTGGGGTTTGAACTGCCACACTATCTGGGGTGCAGAAAATTGTGCAATTCATCTTGCACAATAAATCGCGACCTAATAAATTTACTGGTCTAGAATCACACACCACAAATTGGTGCATTTCTCTGAAATTTCCAATTTTAACTTCCATTGGTTCGGAAAGAGGTGTTCTAATCTTTCTATTAGCTACTCCCACTACTTGGATAGCTTCTCCAGAGAGAGGAAGGTCTGGAATGTCTGCTGTTCTCACAGTTGACCTGGTAGCACCAGTGTCCAAAAGGAAGGTAATATCATTACCTTTCACCTTCCCTTCAACATATGGACCTGACTGATCTACCGATAAGGATGCGCCAAGTACGCACTCCTTCTCCCCCTCTCCTAGGCACCGTCATGAACTGTATTGACAGAAATCGTCCTGTAAAAGAAACTGTGATGTTACATAATCATTCTTACCACTTCCTCCTTGATATCCGACGTCTGTACCGTGGTTTGCTCTGCTTACATTACCCTGAATAGGTGCAGGTGGCAACTGACTCTGAGGATTTACACCCTGCTGTGAATCATTCTGCGTCTGTGGATTTAAATTTTGATTTGGGCCATTATCATTCCGAATCTTTTTACATTCATTCTTCCAATGCCCCAATTTTCTGCATCCATGACAAGGAAATTTCTTTTTAGCTTCTTCTCTACTCATTCGTCCTTTCACTTTTCCACCATTCCCAGTATCGCCATTCGTTCCAGAATCCTTTCCTTGATTTTCACTTGGATTATCCAAATTAATTCCCTGTTTCTCAGCCATTTTCACCTGTGCCCACATCACCTTTTCCTGCAATTTCTTGTGCCTATCCTCAATATCATCTCCACAGTATTTCGCATATTTCAGAATCTCATCTATGGGCTTGCCCTGCCAACACAACATGTGCTGCTTAATCATCTGACAAATCTCTGGCTTCAAACCATAAACAAATCGATACACAAACTGACTCATGTTCTTATCTCCAATGTCCTCAAATCCACTATACTGCTTAAATACCTGCAATAAACGCTCATAATAAGCGTGTACCGATTCACTAGCTTCTTGGGTGGTTCGGTCTATTTTCACCCAATCTGTTTCTTTCGGTGGTATTTTGCCTTTCAGGTAAGTTATCACCTGCTGATACTTTTTCATTACATCATTTGACGGGGCACCTGTTTTTGGATCTCTAGGATACTCGTCACTTGGCCAATCAACTGTAATTTTACAATCGGTCCACAAATCTGCAGGTACCACTATGTCAAACAAACCATCTAAATCCTTCAACAATACCTTTGACACTTTCACAAACCTCTCAACCTGCTTGTACCATTCAATTGGTTTTTCTCTCAACTTTGGAAAATCATTCGTAAATGACAAAATATCCTGTCTACTCCATGGGACATATACATAGCCCCCTCCTGGAACTTCTCGCATCGGATACATTTGATCTGTTTTCCCTGTTTCTTTCATCACATATTCAGAGGCTGTTCTACTGGATCGTGCCTCTTCCTTTTTCTTTGCCCATCGAACTCTCCATTTATCTAGGTCTCCCCATTTCTGTAAGACTATCATTAATTCTTTTACTTGTAACTTTCTTCCAGAGGCATTCATATTTTCTAAATCTTTGTCTGAGAAATCTGCTCTATAGGGTTTCTGCAATACGTTTGATCTCCCTATTTCAATTCCCATCTGCAGATTTAAATCTGATAATTTTTCATAGAATATTTTTACATTTCTGGTGATACTTCTGCATATAAACAATAATTCTTCTTCATTGTAAGCATTTAGGCGATCTAGCCCCACATTTCCTGCTATTATTTCTTCTAATTCGACTTTTAATTTATAAATATCCAAAAATTTTGGAGGTGTACACTGCTGTTCTGACCCTTGTGCCCACCTTTCTAAGTCTTCTGGACTAACTACAGTGACACTTCTTGCTCCTGATGAGGTTATCAAGTTTATCTCTTTCGAGCACCCAGGTGTAGTTCTTCTGGGAGTACTATTGACAGAATCTCGAATTGGTAAATCCATTAGAGATATCGTAGATTCACAATCACTAAAGTGATCCTCAACCATTACTGTTGCTTCAGGTTTAGGAATATTCACAGGAGTAGGCATAACTAACGGTGGAGGACAGTTTCCCTGACTACCATATAATGGAACTACTGGACCAATTGTTACAGGTATGGTCAAAGAGTCAGGATGCATTTTTATCTGTGTTATTTTCTGTATTAATTCTGCTCTGGTCTTCTCTAGGGCTTCTTTCTCTTTATCGTGAAGTATCCTACTGGGGGTGAAATCATGCATTACCTGTGGTACTAATGGAGTTTTTAACAGTGGGGCACTTGGGGTGCATCCACTTGTCCCTTCCTGATATGGTGGGGGGTTCCTTAATATTTCTTCTATAAATTAATCTTCGGAATCTCCATTTCTCATTAGGTGTTTTGTCTTTTCTGTGCATTTGCTTCCTAATTTTTCTTCTGCTGTTAACAATGGATATAATCCTTCTGTAAGCATTGCCCTCCTCCATTGTTTCATCTGACCGTCCCTAGACTCATGTTGGTTTCTTGGGAAAAATCCTCGATAACCCCTATTACTCCTGGATCGGTCACGCTCAAATGCCTCGGTTTCCCATTCCTCTAAGGCTTCATATTGAGTTAATCTAGGTCTGGGTTCTAGGTCATTCATCCTCAATCTCAAATTTTGAAGAATTCTTCCATTGAAGGTACCATTCTCGGGAAATGCTAATATTCCATCATTTTTGGTATATTCTATCCAATTCTCTATCCATACACAAGTATGATAACCTCTCTCCATCATCATGAATGAAGCGGGCGTTTTAGCTGGTGGAATGATAATTCCTTCCCTAGTTTTGATTGGTTTATCCTTTTTAAAATAGTTCTTAATCTTTTGCAGAAAGGACATTTTTCTCTTCTCTCCGTACATTCTATCTAATCTTCGGTGTATAAAATTATATTCTGCAAAACCTAGGAATCTCCTATCCGGACGAGTTCCTGTTAAAGTCGGATCGCGTTTTAACATGCAATCACTATCCACTAAGATTTTAGCTTCTAGAATATCACCCAATCAAGTGTCTGCTTTCTTCTATTTCTGAACCAATCCTAGCGCGGCCTTTCTGTGACGTTAGTCTGTCAACCCCTCCTTTACAATCTGCGCTTCTCTGTCTCTCGCTGTTTCAACCAATCCCAGCGCGGCACCTGTGACGTCAGTACTGCTCCTGACTACTGACCCCTCCTTTACAAGGGTCTTTCCACACCCGCTGTTTCAACCAATCCCAGCGCGGCGTTTTCTGACGTCAGCTCCCTCTCCGGCAGCTGACCCTCCCTTTACAAAATCTTACGCAAACTTATTTTCTCTATAAATCTTAATTAAATTTCAGTAACAACATAAAACATTTGCTATCGTGCCAGTTTCTCTAAAATAGAAAAGATAGTTTCCTCCCACACTTAGTAAAACCTTTCCGTTTACTAAACATACACTACGAGTAAAAACCCTTCCGTTTACTCTTCACACAAGCTCCAGAAGTACCTGTTACTTCTTCAATGTTACCCTTTCTAGGTGATATAACATCAAATTTTTACCAGCGTACTCTTTTGCTATTACTCACACGCATAGATTCCCTACCCAGTACTGATAGTCCTGCTTAACTTTTCAGTACTATTTCTGCCTGACAGATAACCTCACTGCAGTATGGCTTCCACTTACCAACCGCTATTCAATTTTTCCCCGGGGATTCTAGACAACATAAAACAAACTTTGAATACACGGATGTTAGTTCATAAAAATAAAATTCTCATTACCCAATTAACAAAGAGTAACCATCCTCTGATTACCAGAAAACTGATCCAGCGCGATATTAGCAAACAGCATTCATACACCAGATACTCACTTGGGCCCATACATTCATACTATGCTAATACTTACGCTGGGGTTGTCAGTTGTTACTCTTTATCAAAATCCCTGCTACCAATTACCTTCAGATTGAAGAGTAATGACTTACCAATGAATCCTTTGCTAATTGGGAAGTTTAAAATGAGTGACATTCATTATAGTACATAATCCTGAAATAACCACTGAGTCAGGAAGTTTTAAAATGTTTATCTAAAGATTTAGCAGAGTAAATTACATAACCACGTGGTACTTAATCGCATATCACGGATGAAGCATAGAATAATAATTATTGATTAATGACGGTCCCTCAGAAAGGAGAAGATAGAGACAGCAGCGCAACTAAAGGTTGCATTTATATTTACCTAAGTGCGAGAACCAAACCCCTTGGCCAAGGAGTTGGAAAAGAATAGGACCCAGGAAGGATGAAGAGCAAAGACCTCCTCCAGGTTCAGGACAGGACCGGTGACCTCTCTACAACGACGCCTGCGTCGTTCCCCTCTCTGATACTCGGCTTCTCCTCGATTCTCCTGTGTCTTCTTTCTAATGGACTCCGCCGCCCCCTCCTCAGGACCTCTCTGGACAGGGATTCAGTCTGCAATCGATCAGCTTGGCGGTCTGGAGCTCTTCTGCCTGACAGCATGAACGCCTGTTCCGACTAATTAACTAATGCTATATTCTATTATACCCTTCTACACCCATGTACCTCCCCTTAATGTTGCTAAAATATGGGACCACTACTTCTGATTGGACAGGGGGTTGATCCTCACACCATATTGATTTTGGATCATATTCTGAAGCCCATTGTCTTTAAACTACCGCCCATTCAATTTTATACATTTGCTTTATTTCCCACCCGTCTCACGACAAATGTTATATATTCTTCATATACAAAGTTTCAATTTTCAACAGAAAAGGCAAGAGCACAGCAGCTTCGGCCATCAGGTCATGGCCTTGGATGACGTCCAGGTTGACTTCATTTTTATTCTTTGGCAGCCAAACAGGACACATGCGCAGAATCATTGTCTCTCGAGTTTCAGATCACCAACCCCAGGCCCAAGTTTACGAACTAATAAAAGTCAAAGAAGAAAATATTAAAATCACAAATAATATGTTTCACTGTATACCCACTCTTTCTACTCTATCCCCATTTACTTATAAATCTATCCCGCATTAGTAGCGTTAAGAAAACGACAAATTAATAATAACACAAGAGCAAGCTGAAGCATGTGAAAACATCAAGCAGCCATTTTAAAGCACACTGCGCAGAAGCAGAAATTTCCCACCAAGCAAAGAAAGACGTCACAACACGTGATATGGTTGAGACATGCGCAGTAAGGTTCCCGCGCTTTAGCGGCCATTTTAGGAAAAGACAAGCGTTACTTGTTAGTTAGAACACATAGGCAAGCTTCCTTGCTATTCATGTAGTGTATGCAAAGTTAATATACACAATACAAGATTAATAAATTAATACTGTGAGGAGATTGTATTCGAGCAAGTCTCATTTGTGAGTCCTTGCTCCATCACCACACCAATTGCAATCACGCTTACAAAACTACGGTATCAGCAGACAGCTATATGCAAAACCAACACACATATCCATGCCACTATCATGCCAACTTCTCCAAATCTTCACTTTAGGAAACTGCACATCATGCAACTCCTGTGAATGTATATCGAGGTGTAGAGGTGCCTGGTGAGTGGGAACAAGGGCATTTGAGGAGACCCACTCATTCAGGTGCACCTATGACCCTGGGCACCTCTCTACCACTCCAGCCCTCTGGCCCAGCACAGCTCCATCCCCTACCTTGAGTCCCATTCTGTTTGCTCCCCATGGAAAAACCTAGGTCAGTTCCACTAAGCCAGGGTATCTCAGTGACGCAGCCATCTGTCACAAAGTTTTGGAAGAAGGCATTGAGTCCTGAGAAGGTACAATTCTATGAATGGCACAGGAGGGGCAACACATCACTGAACCCATAAACCCTCATTTACACAGCAGATGTAGTGCGCATGTGTGAACAAAGTGTGTGTGCCAGGAAGACGTGAATAGGACACACCGTTACCTGATGAGATTGATGAATGCTGTAAAAACATGGCTTGCAAATAATACAAGACCTCCCATCATTATTCACTTGGAATGAAGGACGTAGAGTGTCAGAAAGATGGAATCTTAAAACTCAAAGAGGGGTTGAGCTGAAAAGCGTATTAAGGAGGGTTCTGACAGACAACAGGGCCTAGTTGTAGCTATAAATTCACACATGGAACCAAAACCAGGCTGAGGGGTCACCCTTGACATCAGCAGACAGGTAGATAGACTGTTTGAGGAGCAGCAATATATGTCGCAGCCACCACCGGGCGAAAGATGACGTAGCCTATGGATTGTGACCCTATCTGATGATGCTCTGTTAAATCCAGACTCAACCAAAAAAGCGCTATAATAACCAGGATTGGTGGCTGGGGATAAGAGCACACACACTACAGTAATGGAACACTTCTAAATGTCTGTATTTGAAGATGCTATCAAGTATCCGGTGCTCAAGGAGGAGGAAGAGCCACCCTGGCTCCCTCTGCTGTAACAAGTCCAAATGGTACAATATAAGGGTTCACAGCACTCTGAAGTGAGTCAATGTTGAGTTTGTGGTATCAAAAATCTTTATTTTTACAATGTCTTTCAGTTTCGCCCCTCGCCAACTCGTGTTTTGTCTCACAACGCAGATGTCGCAGCAGACTTCCTCAGGGCTGTTCTGGTGTCCCTCTGGCATTAATAATCTTCATGTCACCACGTGTACGTCTTTGTAGTTCCTTTGAGCACCCGCTGTTGGGGTAATTGCTAAGTCACTGTTCTGTGCTGGTAGGTCCACTTTTTGGGGAGAGTACTCCCAGTCCCTCTTGCACCGTATCGAAAGGTAAATTCTAGCTTACTTAGTTCAGAGTGCTTGGAGACCTCATCTTGTATCAAAAAAGCGCTATATTGCACCCCATATGAAAAAAGGAAATATCATTGAGATACCAGTTGTGTTTTGAAATCCATCATCTGATGTCTAGAGGTGCCAGTCAGATTTGTGGGGGAGATGGGTGACGGACTTTATTTCAATTTGCACCTGCTTTTCTACGTACCATTATCCTCGCTTGCAGCACGACTATACAGAGACATCAGTTATGACGGTGACACAATAGAAAGTGTGCATTTAGCTGCACCTAGTTGGCAAATCTCCGTTGGGGGACTCTAGGCCTCAAGACCTACTGAATGATCAGGCAGACGTAGGTTAGGGCACGAAGAAGAAAGGTACCTAATAGGTCTTTTTCCTCAGGTGAAGTAAAACCGAAGAACAGGAGTACTTTATACACTTTGGGATATTGTAGAAGTGTAACCTAGCCTAGTTTTCATTTGGCCTGTTGCTCATGTCATCTGGTCTAGATTACTTTCCTCTGGCAAATTTGACGAAGGAGACAGGAAACTCACAACTGAAAGGCATTAAAGAACAAAGAACAATTCAGAGTCCTTCCTTACGGTCTGTATGGAATGTAAATACAAGAAAACCAAATAAACAGGCCATTTCTAAAAAAACAAGGCATGTAATATTTTAAACTATTTGGAATGATTTAATACTGTCGATGATTTTACTTTTGCATCCTTCGAAGAAAGCAGTTCATTCGCAATTGAATTTAAGTGAGAAACAAAGGCCTCAATGAAATGATCCAATGTCACTCAATTATGAAAAGAAACTTCTTCCAAGAATAAGATGACACATTGGCACATTATTGAAACCTAAACATTAGAAACTGTGGCTCTAATGTTTCTAAGCATTTCCCCATAGGCACAGAATGAGTAAAACCCTTTGATGCATCCGACCATAAATGCAAAACAGAATCCTACTTCAAATTACACTTTTTTATTTCACCAGTAAAACTCCATTCTTAGTAGCTTAAGTGATGGGAGGCTAAATATCTCACAGAGTTGTCTAATGATACTGTGGGAATTTAAGAGTTGAAGAGAGTTCCAAAGTTTATCACACTGTCGACCAATCAAACCGTGACTATAAAACGACTCACCGCTTCAGACTCCACCTTAAAACTTGGTTGTTTTTCTGTTCCACTGATCTAATTCTCTTCTTTCTCTCTAGACCCTTTGTATTGACACTCTTTCTATTACGGCTGACAACGCCCATGTGGCTGTGTCCGTGCGATGTAAATACTTAAAATTAATAAATAATAAATAACTAACACAGCAACCCATCATCTCTGCATTTCGAGGAGAAACTCTTCATGAGGACTAGGGTCCCATTCTTTTAAAGAAAATGTAATACACCACACAGTTCCACTTGTCCGGACTTGGCTTCCGTCGCTGGGTAATGACCGTCACAGGAAGTGCACAGAACTGTTTGCGCTCTCATTCTCCAGGGCACCATATTGGAGTGTGTTCCTAAGAAAGCCATTGTAGGGTCCTTTGACCTTTTGCGCCAGCACTGATCCTGGTTTCAAGTATGGCACGTGCTTTGCTAGCGGGCAAATAATAAAGCGAATCATTGGCTTCCTTTGACAGGAACTGGAAGTAAGCAGCGTTAGCAGCAAACAACTATCTACTTTAAGAGATCACAACAAATGGTTTCCACAATTTGTTTACTTTTTTATAGTTGTCTGAGCCGAAAGGCAATACAACAACATTTAACAATAGTTGGTGGATTCACATCCACCCCTCCCTATATTTATATGAAAGATTGCAACATGCAACTTATTTTGCATAAGAACGTAATACACTATAATGCACTATTCAACTTAGTGAGCAAATTACCACTTTAGCACACTGATGTTTTATCTCCCATACTTAATTTACCCGCTCACCTACAATAGATACCTATGGATAGGGGGTTTGCATCTGAGAATACATCGGACTGTGCCCACCTTTGCACAACTGGACTTTAAGTTCCCCCTCCTCACTAGTACATACATGGCGCTTTGAGGTGAATAAAAACAAGTAAGCACTATGCTTTATATTAGTATTAAATCAAACAACAAACAAATACAGGCCATGCCATGGTATAACATCTTTATGTTTTCAATACTCTGCTGTCACAGTATGCAGATGAAAACCAGCACTCATTATGTGCATGAAGGTGGATCATGCTATATACGGTCAACTCTGTCAAATATGTTAGATATTGACCAGTTGGGACTCGCGTGAGACATCCAAGAAACCCTGACGCAGAATCTAAGCCTATGTATATTTCATCACCATTCTAATGGAAGCATTGGTAAGGAGCCAGGCTAAGTCACCTTTTCGAAAGTCCGAAACAAATGCTGTTGGCAGAAGGATGGTGTTTTATTTATACTACACTTATAAATAAATGATTTATGATCGACCCCAGCAAGATAGAATTCCTGTTATTATCCAGTCGAACGAGAACAAACTCGATTCGTCAGTTCTCGATGCATTGAGCCTAGATGACTTCTCCTCTCCGTTTGTGAAACCTCTGGGGCTCACGCAGGACCAGAATCTCACCTTCATCTCATAAATAGATAATACTGCCAAAACAGCCAACATTCACTTGCAAAAACCTAAGAAACTTCAACGATTGCTGTCACCCAACCACCTTAAAACATGCACACATGCACTGGTAATATAAAGACTAGACTTTGGCAATGCCATTGTGGCAGGACAACCGGCAACTTACATCACCCCTCTCAAAGCTGAACTTCACTCAGTCTCCAGGCTAATAAACTCAGTAAAGAAACATGACCATATTCCCCTGTTCTGAGGGACCTCATCTGGCTCCCCATTGTAGCACAAATACATTTTTAGAATCTGCAACCTTCTTCACAAGGCCATCCACAATGGCAATCCACCTTTACCAAATTACTGCCCATCTCTGGAGACTATAGAGAACCCAGGTGTCCGAACTCATTCCGATGGAAGCGCCTAACTAGAGGACCTTTATGTCTCTGAAATAATCATTCTCCGGAGCTGCCAGTTCCATTTGGAACTTGTTACTGCTTAAACTAAGAACACTTACTCTAGTCACTACCTAATGGAAACACCTCAAAGCCCAACTATTAAGTCGAATACTCATCAAGTGTGCTTCGTTACCATCTCAAGGTTAGCCATCCTGTCTTTAATGTTCTAATGATCTAGCATTTTGGCATGTTTTCTTTTCTCATCATTGACTTCTAAGGTATACACGTTGTTCTCTATGAAGCCCCATATTACGCATGGGTCCACATACATATTTAAATATGTAAAATAAATACATTTCCAGACTGAATGTCCTTGCCCTGAAGTGGCATGTGGCATAAGAAGTATACAAGAAGGATCCGAAACTATGAAAGATCAAAACATTTATGGTACTAAAGCTAGCATTAGTGGCTCCTTGGTTGCTGCGTAATTTTGGCAGGCGGTTGTAGTTTGTATCTTGGAGACGTAAAAGGCTGATTTTCTCCATCTGTGCATTGGATTAGGAGAGTATTCTCGTGTACAGGATTGTTCTCCTTCCAAACAAGGCAAAACCATCCGCCCTCACCCGAGCACAGTAAAGATTACAGGTCTTGTCATGACTGGTGTTCAGTCAGGTCACTTCCAAGGGCGGAGGACCTTTGGCAAAGGCCAGAAGAGTCCCACAAAGTCTTTAGAGAGACCAGAGGATGAAGTCTCAGATTTTCATTTGTCAGGTGGCTCTGGCTCCTGCTAGGCCTGGAGACTGGTGTTCTATGCATAGAGCGGTGGATCATGCCTTTGTGGTGGCACCCTACACCACGTCAGAGAATGAGGGTGAGTGTACCCTCTCTAAGCGAGCGCCTTTGCTTAGGAACAAACTTTAAAGAGGCACAGTCAGCTCTGTGGACCTGCGCTGTCCAGCTCCTTAGCTTTGACATAATGGAATGTTCAGCAAAGGTCTGTGCTTGTGTTCCCCCCCTGTGAAGAACAAATTACTTGATATTGCAGAGAAATGCCAAGCTGTAGAGTGAATATGCAAATCAACTCACGTGAGAATCATGGGTTCAAGTGACACTGGTTTGTCTGTAATTTCGTGACATTCTTTTACATTCAGAAAAAGGATAAAAAGGGCATTTGAAGAAGAGTGCCTACCTATGTTGCATGTACATCATGCTATGTTCCAATTTTGGTGGTGTCACCTTCTGCTGCCACTGTGATTGGCTTTTGACTCAGTAGGTGTGAACTTGCAAGAAACTGAAAGTGCCAGAATTCCAGGATAAACTATTCTTAAGTTTCTATCCCATATATTTACTTTTTAATTTTGAGATGACCCTCTTAATAACTAAGACATCAAGTTTCCACGAAATCCGTACTTTTATGCAATAGTTGGTAAATCATATATTGTGTTATATCTTAAATGCTTAAAAAACGGGGCCAATCCTGTCCTTGTAAACATAAGACCATTTCATCTTGCTTGGATCGTTGGGGCCAGCATGTATTTTACGTTTATTTTTGCTCACTCACAAGTATTATTTCAACTCACTGAACATTTGTCACAAAGGTCTAGTGTTTGGATTGCTCTATGTCACAATGTTCTGTTACGTTGTCCTGTTGGGTGCTATGTCACATCAGGAACTTTGCATGAATTTTTAACATACATAGTAAATGTGAATAAGTAATGCTACAGTAACACCCTACTTGTACTATTGTTTTCTTTGTAGAGAGTGGCCCCTGAAGAAGGGACTTTGTCCCTAAATGCATTGGGCATTACATTTCCAATTGGAATCAACAGAGGATCAACCATTGTACATTATTATTTTTTTAGGCTAATGTCTTAGGTTTACAAGGACAGGATTGGTCTTTGTATTAGCAATAGGTTTAACTATTTTGATGTTTGAACAAATATTAAAAGTGGAAACGTCATGGAAAGTGGAAAATGTGATTTATGTTGCAAGATAAACTCATATGCTATGCACACTGAGTCCAAGGTACCAGTGGTACTTGGGCCTGTTTTTTGTTATTCATTTTATGAATGCTTGGCAGTACACAATTCAGCACTTGCACGCACGACGTGACAAATGTAGGCGAAGAAGTAGTACATCAGTAAAAAATCGAAGTGCACAATACACATACATTCAGATACCTTAGATGCTCCCTATTGGCTTGAACAAAGCAAAAGCTTTAGCCGACACATGTTTCACTGTTATTGTCATTGGGGCTTAGGGCTCTGAGAGAATGTAGGATGATGAGGATATGGGTCCATAGCAGTCCTTGCAAAGCTCATTCATGCTGCCCCATCCTGGTTGTGGTTCAACAGTGCGCTAGTATTTCATTCAGAGTTGGGAATTATGAGGCAAGGGGTCACCCCCTATCAATTCTTCTTTCAGCCCTCGTGGCTTTAATACACGCGGTGTTGTGAGAGATATATGAAGTTCTCTTTTGTGTAACGTGGCTGGCCGGCCCACGCACAGCTCTTAAACTAGAATACGCCTGTTTATCACTTCTGCTGCTTAGCCTCAGTTCAGTACCTAAGGGATTAATCAGGAAGAGGATATAATGAGGTTATCTGTCCACCCCTTGTTGTGGGTAGGCCTCTCCCACTGCATACTTTAGAATTTCCGGGCCCTGCAAATAGTGCTGATTTTATTGGAGATTTTCCTTTTGTTCGTTAAACAGGAAATGAAAGAGGAAATATCTCCCTTCAAAATACATTCCTGTGTGGAAAAATGTGACTTCTAGTAAAGAGGAAAGCAAAGCTGAGCATAAACCTTGTTAAACGCCTATTTATTCCACAAGTGAGAGCGTCAGTTTTTCTGCTACATCTTTAATGAACATGATGAAGGCAAGAAGACATTTTAGTCTAAATGGAGTTTTTATTTATAGCAGCAGAAGCCGACTGTCCTATCTTGGGAACACCCATGGGGACCATCCGGGCCTTTTATCTCCTTGCTGCTGATTTACTCTGTTGATGTCTGGTGCGGTTGACAGCATAAGTGCCACTGCTACTAATACTGGGTTTTAGGCCTGGGTTTCCTGAAAGAGGAAGCAAACAAGCATTTACAATGCAATAGGTCTCGCAATGACATTATTTTGAGCTATTGACATTGTAAAGCTCACTACACCGGCTGATCCAGTGCACGCACAGCTATGAGTGCTCTGTGCACCCCAGTACTGTCCGTGGGGTGGAATGTTTACACCACACACACGCGCTGGCAGTGGGCAGTGTCCAGACACACACCGAGTCAGTCTACGGCCCTTAAACCCGTATACAGCCCCGGGATGGCAGGACCAGCACACTGCACTCCCACTGAATCAATGCATACGGCGTACATGAGCACACGGAACTGTGGTGGTCAAAACCCCCGGCACACTGGGGCACTGCACTACATACAGCACTTCGACGGACACCTTTAGGCGCACCGAGTACTGCGCCCCACACAGATCTGGAACGGTGACTCCTAGAAGCACCAGGACACGGCAACAATCCACACAGCACTGAGAGGTCACATTCCCGCAGACACTGCAACTCACACACAACTGCAGTGGCACACAGAGACACTGCAACCCACACAGGAATGACGGGTCGCATCTCTGCAGACACTGCAACTCGCACAGAACTGGGACTGTGTACCCGAGACACACACAGAGACACTGCAACCCACACAGGACTGACAGGTCACATCCCCGCAGACACTGCAACTCGCACAGTACTGGGAGTGTGAACCCGAGACACACAGAGACGCTGCAACCCACACAGAACAGAGACGCCCACCCTAAGGCACCCCAAGAGACTGTAAACCACACAGCAGGGGGCCACATCCCCGCAGACTTTCCAACCCACACAGAACTGGGACCCATGGTACACCGAGACACTGCAACCCACCCCGCACTGAGAGGTCACATCCAGCGGTATTGCAACTCACACACAGGTATGTCCACCCCAGGCAAACCGAAACAATGCACCCCACACAGCAGCACATGGAGTCCTTTTCCCCTCACAGACTGCAACTCACACAGAACAGAGACAGTGACCCTCACACACACATAGACACTGATACCCACAGGGCCCTGAGATGTCACATTCTGCAGACACCAACTCACACAGAACTGCGATCACTGCCCCTAGATGCAACCCACACAGGGCCCTGAGGGGTCACATCCCAGCAGACACTGCAACCCACACACCCCTGACAGTTCACATCCCCGCAGACACCAACTCACACAGAACTGCAACCACTACCCCTAGATGCACCGAGACACTGCACCCACACAACCCTGAGAGGTCACATCCCCACACACACTGCAATCCACACAGCCCTGAGAGGTCACATCCCCGCAGACACTGCAACCCACACAGCCCTGAGACATTACCTCTAGGTGCAGGGAGACACTGCAACCCACAGGTCCCTGAGAGGTCACATTCCCGAAGACACTTCAATCCCCAGAGAACTGGCGCAATGACTCCTAGACACACAGAGACACTGCACCCCATACAGCACCAAAAGGCCACATCCTCGCAGAAACTGCAACTCACACAGAATGGGAGCGGTGACCCCTGGACACACTGAGCCACTGCAACCCACAGCACTGAGAAGTCACATCCCCGCAGCCACTGCAACACAAACCGCACTGTGACGGCCAGCTTTACAAACTGAGACACCGCAGCCCACGCGCTCTGGGAGGTCACATTCCTGCGGACACAACACTCCAAACAGCACTGGGAGTTCTTGTCCGCTGATACTGCACGCCTCACAGTACAGGGGCGGCCACCCTTAGACACACAGAGACACTGCACTCCCACACAGCACTGAGGTCACAGCACCACGGACACTACTCTCCATACAGTACTGAGGTCACATCCCAATTGAGAAAACAAGGCCTAGGCAAGGCTATGAAGCTTAGTGCTAGGAGGCAAAAGGCAAGATATAACAAAGGCTCTGTGTACAAACATGCACAAATACTGTCAGATTTTTTGTATTATTTATTGTATAGAAAAATATATTTTATGCTTCTTCTAATCTTTTGTTAAAAAATACATGAAATTACCATAAAATGACAGTTATTCATGTAGGGTTATAAATACCTCACAAATCCGAATTGAGATTGCAAATTCATTTGGGGAGATTATTTTCATCAATTGATATGTAATACATATTCCAAGTGCATGTTTTATATCAGGAAATTAGAATTCGGATTCTAGACATATACTCATGTCAAAGACACATCTGATTAATTTTTTCAAACATAATAGACTACAGTATATATAGAGAGAACTGGCGGTATATTTAAACGACACGCGTTTCGGCGAAGCCTTCTTCAGGGTTCCATCTCAGTACATACTATGTTAAGGGTTGAGAACCTATTTATTGCGTGTCGGGTAAACATGAAGAGATTCCCATGGGATTGGAAATGTAATCTCCTTATGTGGTATGAAGTTACTGCAAGATCGATGTCTGTTCAGAGTTTCTGCTTATCAGATAATGGTTTACTGCATGGAGCTTAATAAAAATCCTCCCGGAAAGGAATGTGACCTAAGAGGATGCTTGAGCACTATGACATCCGGTGCTATCATGGAATTATTTGTTGCTAAGTTGAATAGGTGCTTAACTGAGGAAGGGTTTAGAAGTCAAGTCATTATCGCTTATGTGTAGACAAACGTCAAACAGCATCCGGGCTTTTAACCTGGAACACGGATGCTGGTTTCCAAATTTGAATTAATACCATTGGCTGTCGAGTGCATTCTCAAGCTTTCGGGCGTTTGTTGAATAGTTTACCACGCGGCTGCCCTGCCGTGGAGAATTGCACCATCCCTGAAGACGAGAGGCTGCGTGGTTTGGAACTGTGTCGAAACCGATCTAGCAGCACAGCTAATGTGGAACAATGAACCTGCGCTTTATCCTGGGGCCCACTGGAGGTATGTGAAAAGCTATGGAGAGAAGACTGTGGCACAGAACTCACTGAGAGTAGTGACCGATCCAATGTGGACCACATGTCCCAGCATGCTTTGAAAATTAATCACACTAGGCGTAGCCCACTGGGGGTGTATATATAAACAAAGCATGCAACTAGTTGGAACCTTTGTGCCGTAGATCAAAGCTGCCTGTGAAGAAGAGGCTGGAGCCTCGAAACGCGTTGGCAAATATAGACTTTTAACCTGGAACACGGATGCCAAATGTGATGCAGCGCGAGAAACGAAATTCGTTTTATTTATTTATATATGTACTTACCTGTAATCGCCCGTAATCCGTAGTTTACTACCCCTCACCCTGCCCCTCCCCCGCCCCACGTCAGCGCCCGGCGGCACTCCCACCACCGACCGCTACTGAAGATCTGTCCTTCATGAAGAATCTGCAAGCCTCAATCCCCAGATTTTGGGGAATGCAAGTGTACAGACTACTCACATCCATACTCATCAATAGGTAGTCCTTCTCCCATGTGATCTCGTTAATAATTCTAAGAAAATCACCCGTGTCTTTTATAAATGATGGCAGGGATTGCACTAACGGTTGCAGAAAATAATCCACGTACTTGGATGTATTTTCTAGTGCGCTGTTCCTTGAAGATACAATCTGTCTGCCCAGTGGATTATTAGCATTTTTGTGTATCTTAGGGAGCAGGTATAAAACCGGGATTTTAGAATCTTTGCAGACCAAAAATAGATATTCATCCTGGTTTAAAACACCCTTGTCTCGCCAATTAGCAAACTTGTTCAGGACATCATTGTTGGCTGCCTCATATTCAGATTTGGATGTGAGACAGTATCTGTCAGTATCAGACAATTGTTTATGACCTTCTTCAAGGTACATGTCAAGGGGCCAGATCACAACATTACCTCCCTTATCTGACTTTTTTATAACAATGTCAGGACAATTTTCCAACTCTCTCAGTGCTGTTTTATGTGTTTTCTTGAGGTTCAGTGTATATATATATATATATATATATATATATATATATATATATATATATATATATATATATATATATATATATATATATATATATATATATATATATATATATACCAGCTCTGTTGCCCCGTCACCAAAAAGTCCAGGGAAGGCACTTGCGGGGGTAAGTTCATACGTTTATTCAGAACTCTGCAGAAACAGACGCGTTTCGGCTGTCGCCTTTCTCAATGTCATCAGGCGCGCCGGAAACGGACATGCTTTATCGTGAGTGTTACATAAACATCAACAAAGGACTCGCAAGTATAAATCGTAGCATGTATCATCGCCATCTTGGCTTGGTGTCAATTCATTTCAGTCCCGATGTAAACATTATTATCACCCCAATGTGTGATGACGACAAAGTGAAACATCATATACATACACCACAAATATTAGATGTCTCCGCACACAATAATAATATTGTGACCTATTAATTTCATTATAGGTACCACTTCAGACATTATGCCCTGTATGGGCTCACATGAAATGCAAATACTTAATTGCCTGTTTCCTAATCAAAGCACGTAAGACGCAGCCGCGCCCTACCTGCATTACATAATCAGATGATGTCATACATGATCTACAATTAAGAGAGCGCTACGTGTCAGTGGTGCAGCCCTGTATGGGCCTTGATACTCTTTTCATGAGGAGTTTCGCCTCATATGCCAATCATGGCTCAGAGGAGGCAAGGGGAGGCCACCAATCCAAAGAAATGCAGAAAAACAAGGAGAGGGGGCTCGTGGCACAAGAAACAACAGGTCTCCGCAAGTCACAAGGAGCAGGAATACAAACAAAAGGAAATAGCCAAGGACAACCTAACAATTGTAAATCTGACCCCTAGAGTCCTATCTGACATTGAGGAGTCAGTGTATAATGAAATTAATAGGTCACAATATTATTATTGAATGGATTTTCGAATGGATTTATTGGCATATTGATGAACCGCCGCTGAAGGAAGATTTCCGCTGACCAATGGAGGTCATGAGCTATTCAAATTCAAGGACGTTTAGTGATGTACGGATGCCTGCGGATGCTTCCTGGTGTTCTCATCCAGCGGCTGTTACGAGGGGCACATCGCATGCAGAAATTTGGTGGTTCCGTATTTGGTGAGACGTGTTGGCCCATTTGGGGTTTAGGACAGCACCAGCAAAGTGTGGCTATCCATGCCTGTCTGACATTAACATTAGCACCTTAAGCCCAGCAGGGCGAGATAAGGCAATAGAGCCTACTATGATATGCATTAAATACGCAGTACCAATGTGAAATCAAAAAGACATGGCGGGTGCAGTGGAAACACCACAAGAGTTGCAGCCTTTCCATTGACTGAGAATTCACCAATGAAGTAAGCCGACAGACTGTATCAACCAACAAAATGCTCTGTGCCACATTGATAGCAGGTTGAGCATTAAGGAAGGCAATTTGGCCGAAACGCGTCTGCGGCAGCTATTAAATGAATTTTAAATCCAGTGAGTGCTCCGAACTTTTTTCAGTTGCTGTGTAACAAGCGAGACCCCTACCTTCGTTAATACAGATGCACCCGCCCAGATTTTACTGATGTAAGGTGGGACTTTCGGAGGGATATATATCTATATATATATTGCCACATTGGGGTAAACATTTCAAACTATACATCAGCATTCAGTTTAAAACCATGGGAATTAAATGTTTTTTATAACTGTAGAACTGAGTTTACTGTATATATTCTTGAATGCACCTGTGGGCTATGCTACGTGGGTAGCACTTAACTTCACGTGCATTTGAGGATTTTGCAACATCTCAGGGCTATCTTGAATTCGCAGCCCACATACCCGGTGGTACGGTATTTCAAATCAGTACACAACAACAATCTCAATTGTGTAAAATATCATTTTGTTGGTGCAGTGCCAGCCTAAAGGAGAGGGGGCAACAGAGAAAAACTGCTACGTCAGTTAGAGTCGAAGTTCATTTTAGAATTAGAATAAAAAACACCCAATGGTCTTAACGGAAGCGGAGATTTGCACAATTCCCTATAATGGCATTACAGTAATATATTAGATGTCAACATTACCAGGAGTTAATCCACTACAACTCTGTGGATTAGAGGTTCTTATTTATATCTAAGTCTATAGGAATATTATGTGGAATAATGTAAATAAGTCTTGACAACTTCTACCTATCTTCCCTTAAATCAGTACTGTATTATACACATCACTTTTCTTCACTTTATGCATGTTACACGATTAGCACTTTAGATAACACATTTTTGCTAAGAGGCAACTTAAAACATAGACTTTATGAATCAATTAGATGTTAGGCCATTGCTACATAGTGTGGACAGTAAAAGATGTTGAGCATTGGGGCTCATAATTTCTACTTTACTTAATTTGGTATAAATATGACTGAGACTACACTACATATGTTATGATACATGAAGACATAGTACTAAAAACGAAAGGGTATGATTATTATTTTACTTATTTATTCTTTTATGAGAAATAATAATGTTGAGAATGTAACAATATGATCAATATTGCATGCTAGTAATGAAGAATTATTTCCTGTCATCAACTATGATTAACATTGACATATGAGTTTCACTTTTCGGTGTATTCAAGAGCTTAAATTTAAGCATTATTAAGCTTCTATTAACAATGAGTAATCCAAGTAAAGAACTGTATTGTCAACTATAAGCAGCTAACATTTTAATGTTTGTTAATGTATTTTTACTATTATGCTGGTGTATTTAGCATTGATATAGTATTTCTTCTAGAGTAGGAAATGATTAGCTTTTTTATCAGCTGCCATTGTTTTGTATGTGTTGTCAATCACATGGTGAATATTTAAAAGCTGTAGAGAACGCCGTAGCTCGAACATGTGATCAAGGCCACATGTTGTGGCCGGAACGCGTCATGGACATAGAAAAGCACTGGCATTAAACTGAGCACTTTAACATTTGGTGTCCGTGCACGCTTCTTTTGAAGTTTGCGCATTTGGGATTGTTTTACAATATATATATATATATATATATATATATATATATATATATATATATATATATATATATATATATATATGTCGATACCACTCAACCCCCCGGTGTAATGCTCGCAGGTTAGAGGCATAAAAGCCATATGTAGTAACTTCTGTTATTCACTACCAAATCCACATGCACAATACCCTTCCTAACATTCTACTATCCTAAATCTTCTTTCACCCCCTTACTCCCTCCTGGTCCCTGTATGGTAGCCCAAAGTCATCCGTTACACACACATTATGGTGCTCTCCTTCCCACTCAGCATACCGACCATAAAGCCTTTGCCCCTTAGCCTAATCGACACACTGGATTTTGCCTACAGTCCCCTCCCCCAATCCTCTATCTCAGAAAACTCCAACACCTTCTTGTGTACTGAAGCATTGGGCGAATCGGTGCTTCCAATGGCACTTGGAACACTTATGCCTAAATTTCAACAGGGATTTATCGCATGCCCCCCCCAAATAAAGTTCAAGCATGTTCTCGCTGTTCCACTCTCATTCCCACTCCCCATGCCCTCAAGGTGGAAGGATCTGTGAAGGGCACATGGGGGATGGGCAAATCATTTACTGTACATACAGCTAGGAAAAGCTGCATCGCTGTCATCAATTGGGGTCAAAACTCATTATCTAGTCCCAAGATTTCGAAAGGTCTAGTCCCCTACTGGCCCTAATCTTCTCATCATACCTCAGCCACACAATACTCCAAAAGCTATTCTATGCCATCCTAATGACATTGAAATATGAGAAAAGTGCCATGGGTCCTTGTCCTAACCTTAAAAAGGTAATGAGGGGTGATTAAGTAGTTGGGGTGAACCAAAAGTACCATTATATATTTACACTTCAAATTTTAAAGGCCCATTAATATGGCTTCGTAGACCATTTGGTGGCCTAGGGATGACTTATGAAAGGCTCCTGAAGTTTCCCTTACTGTCCGGAGTTTGTCTGGGTTTTTGGAGATGTTCTGTAAATAGAGTCAGTGAGATGTAATCAGTGATGTCATCAGTGATGTCACTGATCATGTCATGAGTGATGTAATATGTGAGGTCATAAGCAGTGCATTGCGAGGATGGCTGAATTTCTCTGGTTTTGTACGAGTGAAATGTCAGCCTAACTATAACGTCCCTGTAGCCTTTGGCTTTTTCTGTGAATTTCTAAGGTTTTTTAAATGCTAATTCCTAACTATAACGTCCCTGAAACCTTTGTTTTTTTCAGTGAATTTCTAAGGTTTTTTTTGACTAGCAGTCATGTTTGCAGAGTGATGGAGAAAACGGGCTGGGCCTCCGAAGACCTCTTAGCAATCCAACTGTGTGGGACTTACTGGAGGTAACAAGAGAGGTAGTTGGCCCCAAGGACGTCCTTATGGGCCATCTACCCCTCCTGTTACCTCCAGTAAGTCCCACACAGCAGGTTTGCTGAGTTCTGATACCAGGCCACACCCCCTTTCTCCATTAGTCTGCAAATGCGCCTCCTGGCGCGCTCTTTGTTGGGGGATGAAGTCCCCTTCGCTGCTGGGGGTACTTAGGGGTCAACTAGCCTACCTGTTACTTCCAGTAAGCCCCACACAGTGGGATTGCTGAGAGGTGGTCGCAGGCCATGCCCCCTTTCTCCACCACCTTGCAAACGTGCCTCCTGGTGCGCTCTTGGTTGGGGAATGAAGTCCCCTTCCCTCTTGAGGGTTCCTGGGGGCCAACTAGCCCTCCTGTTACCTCTAGCAAGCCCCTCACAGCTGGATTGCTGAGAGGGGGTCAGAAGCCACCCCCCTTTCGCCACCACTCTGCAAACGCGCCTCCTGGCGCACTGCTGCTTGGGGGATGAAGTCCACTTTAGTCCTGAGGCCCTCAGGACGCAAAGGGACCTCATTGCCCCACCAGCAGTGCAGAGAGAGGCAGCAGTGGCAGTCCACAGGGCTGCGTGGGGGGGCAGGAGCCCCCCCAACGCCTAATTACTTAAATAGCCCCGGGGAGGTGGTGGTCCTCTTTTCTTGTTTTTTAATGTTTATTTACCATTTTTCTTGAGACTCGGTTCAACCAAGTCACAAGATGGCTGCCAACACTTCCTGGTTTGAAGTGTTAGCAGCCAATCAGATTGCAGGCAAAGATCATGAGGGTTCGCGGAACCTCCGCGTCCCTATTTGGATATCTGAGAAATGTTTACATTTCTCAGGAACTACTGAACGGAACTACACCATTTAACAAAAAGAGTGCTTTCTGACCCAAAAGCTAGCTTTTTGCCAAATTTGGTGTAATTCCGTTTAGCAGTTCGTACTGTAGCCATATCTAAAGTTTCCTATGGAAATTAACATGGAGGCACTTTGGGACCCCGCCTTTTTCTCGGCCCCCGCTTGATGAGTCACCCCAAAACTTTCAACACAGCAGCTGATCTGACCTTTCCATTTGTTTTGAAAATTCTGCAAAGATTCGCCAAACGACGTCAAAGATATTGGCAAATCAAAAAACGCTTTTCGTATGGAAACTAGGTCCTAACTATAACAACCTACTGGAGACCACCAGTAGATAATATATATATATATAGGGTGTTGCATGCGATTAAGTGGTTCTCAGAGAAAAGGCCATTGAAATTCCAGCAACATAATCAGATGCTCCACGACATGACGAAGTTCTGCCTAGAGAACAATATTTTTATATTCTTAGGGCAGTTATACAAACAGCAACGGGGGACTGCGATGGGCACGTGCTTCGCCCCCAGCTATGCGAATCTCTTTGTTGGCTGGTGGGAGAAGCACGTGGCCTGGGCAGAGAGTAATGAAAAATGGGTTGACAGTATTGCACTATGGGCGAGGTACATAGACGACTTGTTTGTCATTTGGCGAGGCGACCGCTCCTCGGCTGAGGAGTATGTCAAATCGCTGAATGACAACGAGTTGAATTTATTTTTTACAGCCACCATCAGTAGCGAGGCAGTCTGCTACTTGGACTTAGAGGTGTATATTGAAAAGAGCAGACTTTTAACTAGACTGTACAGGAAACCCACATCAGGGAATTCGATCCTCCATGCAGGGAGTCACCACCCAAGGAGCTTAATCTCCAACATTCCAAACGGGGAACTATTGCGAATGAAACGCAATTGTACAAAAGAAGCCGAATACCAACAAGCTAAGACAGGGGCGTTTGAACGCTTCACAGCAAGAGGCTATTCCATTAATGGCCTCCGCTCTGTGGAAGCAAAAGTAAACACAGTGCCTAGGGCACAACTATTAGTGGCAAAGAATAGGAAGACCAGAGACCATGAAAAGAAAAAAGAACCAGTCAGGATGATCACACAATTTAACAGTAGATCTGCCCAAATCATGCAGATCTTCAAGAAAAATTGAAAGATCTTACAAACGGATCAGGTCCTGCGCAGAGATCTTCCACCTAGACCCATGATCACCTATAGAAGAGGCAAATCTATGGGTGACCATCTAGTGCACAGCCACTTCCAATCTATGCCCCCGAGAAAAGATCCGATTACCGGATTTTTCCCCTGCGTGCGGTGCAAAGCATGTAAATATAGCAAAAAAGTCTCCAGCTATAGGATAAATAACAAAGACCCAAATAAGATGTGGAAGATCAACTTGCTCCTTAACTGCAATTCGGAATATACCGTTTATTGCTTGGTATGTCCTTGCAATAAACGATATATTGGCAGCACGATCCATCCTGCAAAGAAGCGGATTTTGGAACATATGCGGGAGATCAGTCTTTGACTTTGAGGAAGTCCATCAGAGCAATAGAGACTTATTAAGTTTCTTTTGTTTAGACCAAGTACCCAAGAACGAGAGGGGGGGAGACAGGACCAAAAAACTACGAATCTTGGAATCTAGATATATTATCAAACTCCAAACGATGGCCCCCGAGGGTCTGAATGGGGATGAAGAGATGTGGGTTCATCTAGACTAAATATCTAATCATCTTAATCAAGTCATCGCAAACTGTTACAGGATTTTGAGGAATATATCATTTCTGCACCTCGCAATTTTCCCAGCTGCCTCTAGTTCCACCCCACAACTTCCATTCCACCCCACACCTTGAAAATAAAGACCCTAAACATTAGATCCAGGCATTTGCTACAGTTAATTTTGGTATATTGTGTAGCTACTATTTCGAGATATTAGCAATACATGCTGGTGGTACAGGGAAATATGTAGCTCCTTTTCTGAAACTAATGGATCAATGTGAAAACGGTTTTGGGTAATAATGTGGGATTGAAACTGAGATAATCATTTCAGCAAATTGAAGAGGAACATGGTAAAAAAAAGGCCCATTCAGGGCACAATTCTGAGGGGAGATATATACATT
The DNA here is from genome assembly GCA_963921515.1 of Calotriton arnoldi. Lineage (NCBI taxonomy): Eukaryota > Metazoa > Chordata > Amphibia > Caudata > Salamandridae > Calotriton > Calotriton arnoldi. The sequence continues at coordinate 4,041,612 of CAWUFW010000015.1, forward strand.
TTTAAATTTTTGTATGTATTGTTTTTGTGCATTTTTGTAATGATGAATTATGCATATATTCTTCAATCAGAAGTTAATATTAACTTGCACGAAAGATATGGCTATCCCCGCTTTTGTAAATACCTTTTTGGTTAACTTATTGTTTATCACTATTGAGTAGTCACTTATTTGTTTTTGATGGCCGCCATGAATTAAGGGCAGGAAAACCGTTTTCTATTTTTATTTATGTTATCACATGCACCAATGGGTTTGTACTTAAACCAGAGAATTGTTCGAGAACACCGACATTGAAAAAGGCTTCTACGCCGAAGCGCGGCTGTCGGTGCTGGGGGTGTCCGCACATAAAGAAACCATCAAGAATCAACCCGTGAGTGCGTCCGTTTGTGGCCCTATTGCGCCATTGTGGAGAAATATATATATGTATATATATATCCGTGTGTTTGGAAAAGGAGTCTTCCAGTTTGCGGTGTTCATGTTATATATATATATATATATATATATATATATATATATATATATATTCACAATGGCAATCGCTGATTTTCCCACCTCTCGTGACGACGGGTCCGCAGCGGGGTAGCGAACCCCTTAAATGCACCAATAGTTCCCTCAATCATATCATGAAATGAGACTTGCTACGGCCCAATTCCTCCAGCATGTACTTTATTTAAACAGGCAGCAAAAAAACGCCTGACGCGTTTTGGAGCTCACCGCTCCTTGCTCACGGGTCAGTTACTTTTGCTTCAACATTACGTAAATACTTGTGACTGCATCACCATCGAAGTAGGACTACATGTACTACACTTTAGTAATTGCAGTGTCCATCTTGTAACAATAAAACTTCATGTTATCCACCGCGTACAAATCATCATTTCGAGCTTGTTTGGCATACATTTACAATCAGTTCTGGTATGATGCAAAATACATTTTGCAATATTGAACAATGTTTTAGTTGCAAGATTAAAATTTTCTGGGCTCCTTGCATTTATAATTCCTAAACTCACTTTCATGATTTTGCTTTTCAAAACAATTTTGCCCTAGTGGGCAATCTTAACCCAGTCCTAGTGGGCAACAGAGTCCCTTATTTCATTATACCATTCATTATCCAACATTACATTAGACAACCATCGTCTTTTATAATTACAATTCAATCCCAGTAGACTTTTCATATTCCCAATAGTTCCAAAACTACTTTCACCTAACTCTTCCAAAACCGGTCACCCAGCTGTCCTGAATAGACCAAGATATATTGAAGCTCTTTTGCAATTTCTTTTTCTTCACATCATCTTCATGTTATCTACAATAAAAAAAAACAGTGCACAATAATTGTTGATCTTATATAGAATTAAAAAACCAGCAAACTAACACTTCAGGACTCTCACAGAAAATGTATACAAATAATTCTCAATCCAATACAGGACCTATTAGTTTATGTAAGGGATCTAGCCTAAGTGGGCTGATAATTCTTGATCTCTGTTAAGGCCCAATGCATGTAGAGTTTCATATTTGATGATCATTTTAGATTCCAAGCTACATAACTCTTGGACTCTGTTGCCCACTCTCTCTAATATGGGAATACTCTCCAGTACACAGAATATTAATAGACTGATGTCTTTGTTGTGTTGATCTTTAAAATTCCTTACTATGGGATATTGTTTATCCTCTTTTAGAATGGTTCGTGAATATTCCAAAACCCTTTTCTTGGCTTTGTGAATTGTACTACCTATATAGAATAGTAGACACAGGCAACTTAATGCATATACGCAAAAATCAGAATTACATGTCAGATGTTTACTTATAATGTATGGTTTTTTCGTTTTACACAGTTGCATTTGCTTACAGCTTATGGTATATTTACAAGCCTTGCTTTCCCACAGACAAAAAAGTCTTGTATATCATTGGTACTTTTTTTAGATTGCACAAGGCTATTGCACAGGACATCCTTCAATGATGTACCTCTTCTAAAAGTGACCTGTGGATTGCCTCCTAAGGATTTAGATACAACTTCATCAGTCTTCAAAACTTGCCAAAATCTATTGAGGCTTTGCTTTACCTCCCATGCCTGGGTGCTAAATGTAGTTATAAACCTAGGTGTTTGGTCCCTTATCTCACTTTTGCTTTTAGGGATTAATCGATCTTCCCTTTTCACTCCTCTCACTTTTTCACATGCCTGATCTATTGTTTTCAAAGGGTATCCTCTTTCTGTAAATCTTTGTCTCATCTCAATAATTTCATTTCCAAAACCTTCTTCTGAGCTACAATTCCTTTTAACTATAAGTAGTCCATTGCTGGGGCATAAGTTATAGTTAGCTCAGGTAACTATAACTGCTGAATTTCAATGGTTTTGTATGAGTGAAATCTGAGCCTAACTATAACATCCCTGTAACCTTTGGTTTTTAGAGTGAATGTCTAAGGTGTTTTACATTCTATTTACTAACTATAACAAACCTGTAACCTTTGGTTATTTCAGTGAATTTCTAAGTTTCTATTTCCTAACTATATTGTCCCTGTAACCTTTGTTTTTTTAGTGAAGTTTAATGTTTTTAAAATGTTATTTCCTAACTGTAACCTGTAACCGTTGAGAGTTTGTGTGTAAGGGACTGTATAGTTAGGTGAGTGGGTATGTGAGTCTCTGAGTGGGGTGAGTGAGTGGTTGTGTGAGTATTAGAGCAGGTCTGTAAGTGGGTCTGTAAGTGTCTCAGTGGGTCTGGGTGTAGGTGTGTGAGTCTCTGAGTGGATCTGTGAGTGAGTGCATGAGTCTCTGAGTGGGTCTGTGAATGGAAACTTGAGAGTCTGATTGGGTCTGTGAGTGGGTAGATGAGTGTCTGAGTGGATCTGTGACAGTGTGCGAGAGCCTTTGAGTGTGCCTGTGAGAGGGTGTCTGGGTGTATGAGTGGATCTGTGAGTGGGTGCATGTGTGTCTGAGTGGGTCTGTCAGTGGGTGTGTGAGTCTCTCAGTGGTCTGTGAGTGGGTGAATGAGTCCTTGAATGGATCTGTGAATGGGTGCATGAGTGTGTCTGTCAGTAGGTGCATGAGTGTCTGAGTGGGTCTGTGAATGGGTGTGTTAGTGGGTTTGTCAGTGGGTGGGTGAGTGTATGAGTGGGTCTGTCAGTGGGCACACAGTAAAAATAGTAGGGGAACACACAGGAGCAGGTCCTCGTGCCAGCTCACTCATGACGTTCCTCCTGTCCAGCTTGACATCAGTCCACTACTCCTGTCTGCCTTCAGAATTGTGCCTTCACTGCTCATTTACTCTTCATTTTTCTGGCTCTTCTCTGCTCACTCCTACCCTCTATGTTGCTTCTTTCTGCTCGTTCCGCCAATTATTTTGCCTCTTTCTGCTCACTCCTGAACTTTATTCTGCTCCTATTGCTCGTTTCTGACCTCTACTTTGCCTCTTGCTGCTCTTTTCTCACCTCTCTTTTGCCTCTTTCTGCTCATTCTGCCCATTATTTTGCCTCTTTCTGCTCGTTTCTGACCATTATTATGACTTTCTGCATGTTTCTGACCATTAATCTGCCTCTTTCTTTTCCCCTCTTTGTGCTCATTCTCACCTTTTTTTTCCCTGTTTCTGCTCGTTGCTGACCTCTATTTTGCTTCTTTCTGCTAGTTTCTTGCCTCTATTTTGCCTCTTTCTGCTCGCTCCTGACCTTTATTTTGCCTCTTTCTGCTAGTTTCTGACCTTTATTCTGGCTCTTTCTGCACATTTCTGACCTTTATTCTGCCTCTTTTTTCTCCCCTCTGTATGCTCATTTCTCACCTTTATTTTCCCTGTTTTTGATCGTTGCTGACCTCTATTTGGCTCTTTCTGCCTGTTTCTCACCTTTATTTTGTTTCTTACTGCTGGCTTCTGACCTCGATCTTGCCTGTTTCTGCTTGTTTCTCAACTTTATTCGGCCTCTTTCTGCTCCCTTCTGACCTTTATTCTGCCTCTTTCTGCTCGTTTCTGACTTTAATTTTGCCTCTTTCTGCTCATTTCTGACCTTTATTCTGCCTCTTTCTTATCGTTTCTGACCTTTATTCTGCCTCTTGCTGCTTGTTCCTGAGCTCTTTTTGCCTCTTTCTGCTCATTGCTGACCTTTATTCTGCCCCTTTCTGCTCGTTTCTGACCTTTACTCTTCCTCTTTTTGCTAATTTTTCACCATTATCTTGCCTTTTTCTGCTCTTTTCTCACCTTTATCTTCCCTCCTACTGCTCGTTTCTGACCTTTATTCTGCCTCTTTCTGCTCCTTTCTCACTTTTTGTTTCTGACCTCTATTTTGCCTCTTGCTGTTGGTTTTTCACTTCTATTTTGCCTCTTTCTGCTCATTCTGCCCGTTATTTTGTCTCTTTCTGCTCGTTCCTGCCCTTAATTCTGCATCTTTCTGTTTGTTTCTGACCTTTATTCTGCCTTTTTCTGCTCTCTTCTGACCTTTATTTTACCTCTTTCTGCTCATTTCTCACCTCTATTTTGCCTCTTCCTTCTTGTGGATGACCTTTATTTTGCCTCTTTCTGTTTGTTTCTCGCCTTAATTGTGCCTCTTCCTGCTGGTTTCTGCCCGTTATTTTGTCTCTTTCTGCTTACCCCTGACCTTTATTCTGCATCTTTCTGTTCTTTTTCTGACCTTTATTCTGCCTCTTCCTTCTCCCTTCTGACCTTTATTCTGCCTCTTTCTGCTCATTTCTCACCTTTATTGTGCTTCTTCCTGCTGGTTTCTGACCTCTATTTTGCCTCTTTCTGCTCGTTTCTGACCTTTATTCAGCCTCTTTCTCCTCCCTTCTGACCTTTAGCCTGCCTTTTTCCTGATCGTTTCTCACCTTTATTTTGCTTCTTCCTGCTGGTTTCTGACCTCTGTTTTGCCTGTTTCTGCTCGTTTCTCATCTTTATTAGGCCTCTTTCTGCTCCCTTCTGACTTTTTTTCTGCCTCTTTCTGTTAGTTTTTGACCTTTATTATGCCTCTTGATGCTTGTTTCTGACCTCAATTTTGCCTTCCTGCTCGTTTCTGACCTTTATTCTGCCTCTTTCTGCTCGCTCGTTTTTCATTTTTATTCTGCCTCTTTCTGCTTGTTTTTGACTTTTATTCTGCCTCTTTTAGCGCACTGCTGACCTTTATTCTGCCCCTTTCTGTTAGTTTCTGACCTTTATTCTGCCTCTTTCTGGTGGTTTCTGACCTTTATTCTGCCTCTTTCAGCTCATTTTTCACCGTTATTTTGCATCATTCTGCTCATTGCTGACCTTTATTCTGCCTCTTTCTGCTCGCCTCTGACCTTTATTCCACCTATTTCTGCTACCTTCTGACCTTTATTCTGCCTCTTTCTGCTCATTTCTCACCTTTATTGTGCCTCTTCCTGCTGGTTTCTGACCTCTATTTTACCTCTTTCTGCTCATTCTGCCCATTATTTTGTCTCTTTCTGCTCGCCCCTGACCTTTATTCTGCATGTTTCTGTTTGTTTCTGACCTTTATTCTGCTCCTTCTGACCTTTATTCTGCCTCTTCCTGCTCATTTCCCATCTTTATTTTGCCTCTTCCTTCTTGCGGATGACCTTTATTTGCCTCTTTCTGCTCATTTCTTGCCTTTATTGTGCCTCTTCCTACTGGTTTCTGACTTCTATTTTGCCTCTTTTTGCCAGTTTCTCACCTTTATTCTGCCGCTTTCTGCTCCCTTCTGACCTTTATTCTGCCCCTTTCTGCTCGCTTCGGACCTTTATTTTGCCTCTTTCTGCTCACTTGTGTCCTTTATTCTGCCTCTTTCTGCTAATTTCTCACCTTTATTGTGCCTCTTCCTGCTCGTTGCTGACCTTTATTCTGCCCCTTTCTGCTCATTTCTGACCTTTATTCCGCCTCTTTTTGCACAATTTTCACCATTATCTTGCCTCTTTCTGCTCGTTTCTCACCTTTATCTTGCCTCTTGCTGCTCGTTTCTGACCTTTATTCTGCCTCTTTCTGCTCCTTTCTCACTTTTTGTTTCTCTCTCTTGCTGCTTGTTTCTGACCTCTATTTCCCTCTTGCTGCTGGTTTCTCACCTCTATTTTGTCTCTTTCTGCTCCTTTCTCACTTTTTGTTTCTCTCTCTTGCTGCTTGTTTCTGACCTCTATTTTCCCTCTTGCTGCTGGTTTCTCATCTCTATTTTGTCTCTTTCTGCTCGCCCCTGACATTTATTCTGCATCTTTCTGTTCCTTTCTGACCTTTATTCTGCCTCTTTTTGCTCCTTTCTGACCTCTATTCTTCCTCTTTCTGCTTGTTTCTCACCTTTATTGTGCCTCTTCCTGCTGGTTTCTGACCGCTATTTTGCCTCTTTCTGCTTGTTTCTGATCTTTATTCTGCCTCTTTCTGCTCCCTTCTGACCTTTATTCTGCCTCTCTCTGATTGTTTCTCACCTTTATTTTGCCTCTTCCTGCTGGTTTCTGACCTCTGTTTTGCCTGTTTCTGCTCGTTTCTCATCTTTATTAGGCTTCTTTCTGCTCCCTTCTGATCTTTATTCTGCCTCTTTCTGCTCGTTTCTGACCTTTATTTTGCCTTTTTCACCACATTTTTTTCCTTTATTGTTCTTCTTTCGTTTGTTTCTGACCTTTATTCTGTTTTTTTTCTGCTAGTTTCTGACCTTTATTTTGCCTTTCTGCTCGTTTCTGACCTTTATTCTGCTTCTTTCTGCTCGCTAGTTTCTCATTTTTATTCTGCCTCTTTCTGCATGTTTCTGACCTTTATTCTGACACTTTCTGCTCATTTCTCACCATTATCTTGCCTCTTTCTGCTCATTTCTCACCTTTACTGTGCCTCTTGCTACTCGTTTCTGACCTTTATTCTGCCTCTTTCTGCTCATTCTGCCCGTTATTTTGTCTCTTTCTGCTCGCCCCTGACCTTTATTCTGCATGTTTCTGTTTTTTTCTGAGCTTTATTCTGCCTCTTTCTGCTCCCTTCTGATCTTTATTCTGCCTCTTCCTGCTCATTTCTCACCTTTATTTTGCCTCTTCCTTCTTGCGGATGACCTTTATTTTGCCTCTATCTGCTCATTTCTCTCCTTTATTCTGCCGCTTTCTGCTCCCTTCTGACCTTTATTCTGCCCCTTTCTGACCTCTATTTTGCCTCTTTCTGCTAGTTTCTCACCTTTATTCTGCCTCTTTCTGCTCCCTCTAACCGTTATTCTGCCTCTTTCTGCTAATTTCTGACCTCTATTTTACCTCTTTCTGCTTGTTTCTGGCCTTTATTAACCTGCAACCCTTCACTGAATAAGTCCAACATCTGAAACAGAGGAGTAGAGAAAGCTATGTGGCCTATGTGATCATCTCCGCATTGAAAACCCCAAACTTGTGCATCCCCTCAGACCCATGTTTCAAGGGCCTCCATTGCCAGTGCAAACAGGAGTGGAGACAAAGAGTACCACTAAATTGGAAAAAGGAGTGAGAGGGAGCCATTCACCTTAATTTGGGCTCAGGGATGGATGAGAGGGCTCTTTCTTATGACAAGAGGTGGGGCCCAAATCTCAATTTCATCAGCACCCTAAATAGGAAGGACCAATACAGGGACTCAAAGTCTTTTCAAAATCTGTAAGCATAAGGGCTCCGTTCTCATGCATCATCTGAGCCTGGGCCTGTGTGAAATGTACCCTGCAGATGAAGTGGCACATACTACGGTGGGGTTTGAAACTGCATTGGTCTGGATGACTCAGAGAGATAATCATTTAGGTAGGACTTTGGCATAGATCGTGGTCTCCATATTCATTAGGGAGATGGGGCAGTAAGAGTAGCATCAGTATGCCGGCTGTGCCAGCTTATGGATGACTACTATTGTTGCTAGGTCAAGTTTAGATGGGAAGTGACCCTTTTAAGCGGCCTCTTGGTATAGTCACAGGAGGTGAGACGAGAAGAGTGATTTGAACTTCTTGTAATATTTGATTGGAAACCTGTCTGGTTCTGGGTGCAGATTTACAAATGCTTTACATCTGGGTTACAACGCAAAGTAGCAGATAAGATTTACTATTCAATGCAAATCATGATCTGTGTTGGATAGTAACACAAAGTAACTCAAAGGTGTGCAATACACTGCCTACCAGTACAAAACCTATTTTTCAGACAATGCAGACACCCTTGCACTCAATAAATCAATCAATCAGGGAATTGTAAACGCGCTACTCACCCGTGAGGGTCTTAAGGCACTGGGGGGGGGGGGGATACGCAGCTCCGTTCAGCCGAAGAGCCAGGTCTTGAGAGTCTTCCTGAAGGTGTTCAGGGTGGGGGCGCGCCTGATGTCTATCGGTAGCTCGTTCCAGGTCTTGGCTGCAATGTGGGAGAACGCTCTTCCGCCTGCTCTGGCTCTGTGGATGCGCGGGGTTTCAGCCAGTGCTAGGTTGGAGGATCGGAGGTTTCTTTTGGGCACGTGGAAGTTTATTCTGTCGTTGAGGTATTTGGGCCCGTTGTTGTGTAGGCATTTGTAGGCATGAGTGAGGATTTTGAAGGTGATTCTCTTCTCCAAGGGGAGCCAATGGAGTTTCCGCAGGTGTTGGCTGATGTGTTCGTGTCGCGGGATGCCGAGGACGAGCCTGGCCGCGGTGTTCTGTATTGTTTGCGGAGCAGGGACTTGTTGATGCCGGCGTAGAGAGCGTTTCCGCAGTCCAGTCTGCTGGTGATGAGTGCGTGGGTGACTGTCTTCCTTGACTCAGGGGGATCCATTTGAAGGTCTTGCGAAGGATGCAGAGGGTGTTGAAGCAGCTGGAGGTGACGGCGTTGACCTGTCTGTTCATGGCGAGTGATGAGTCGAGTACGATGCCGAGGTTCTTGGCGTGGTCTGAGGGGGTAGGTGGGCTACCGAGGGCGGTGGGCCACCAGGTGTTGTCCCATGCTGAAGGGGTGGTTCCAAGGATGAGGACTTCTGTCTTTTCGGCGTTGAGTTTGAGGCAGCTGTTGGTCATCCAGACTGCGACGTCTTGCATTCCTCTCTGGAAGTTGAGTTTTGCGGTGGTGGGGTCTCTGGTGAGGGAGAGGATGAGCTGGGTGTCGTCGGCGTAGGATACGATGTTGAGGCCGTGTTGTCGGACGATGGCTGCGAGGGGGGCCATGTAGATGTTGAAGAGGGTCGGGCTCAGAGATTCGTGTGGGACTCCGCAGGTGATGTTCGTGGGGGAGGAGAGGAAGGGCGGTAGTCTGATCCTTTGGCTTCTTCCGGTGAGGAACGATCGGATCCAGTCCAGGGCAGTTCCTTGTATGCCGGTGTCATGTAGTCTGGTGATTAGTGTGCGGTGAGAGACGGTGTTGAAAGCTGCAGATAGGTCGAGGAGGATGAGGGCTGCGGAGTGGCCTTGGTCCAGGAGGGTGCGGATATAGTCTGTGGCAGCTAGTAGGGTGGTCTTCGTACTGTGGTTGCTTCGGAATCTGGATTGGGACGGGTCGAGGATGGCGTTCTCTTCGATGAATCGTGTCAGTTCCCTGTTGACTGCTTTCTCTGCCACTTTGGCTGCGAAGGGGAGGAGCGAGATGGGCCGGTAGTTCTTGAGGTCCGTGGGGTCGGCCGTGGGCTTCTTGAGCAGGGGCCTGACTTCTGCGCGCTTCCAGTCATCTGGGAAGGTGCCTGTTGTGAAGGTGGTGTTGATGGTGTGTTGTAGTTCGGGTACGATGGTGTCCGCGATTCTGTGGTAGATGTGCGGGGGCAGGGGTCGGTGGGGGCCCCCGAGTGGATGCCTTTCATGGTCGTGGCGGTGTCCTCAGTCGTGATCGTTGTCCAGTTGGAGATGGTGGGCTGGTTGGTGTCTCTGGGGGCTGAGGGGCGGCTGTGGCGTCTTGTGTGTGGTTGACGAAGTTGTCATAGAGTGTTCTGATCTTGAGGTGGAAGTAGGTTCCAAGTTTGTCGCAGAGGTCTTGGGACGGGGTGATGTCTGTGGCTTCGCTGCGTGGGTTGGTGAATTCCTGAATGACACTGAAGAGTTCCTTGGAGTGGTGAGGATTTTATTGTGGATGAAGTTCCTTTTGGCTGTTCTGATTTAGTTGTGGTAGTCCGTCATGGCGTCCTTGTAGGTGGAGTAGCTATTGGTTGTCTTGGTGTTCCTCCAGTTCTTCTCCAGGCATCTGCAGTTGCGCCGGGCTTCTTGGAGATCGGTGGTGAACCAGGCGGCATTCCTGGGGCGCTGTTTGCCGGGATTGCGTAGCGGGGCGAGCTTGTCTGCGCAGTTGGAGATCCAAGTGTTGAGTCCTATGGCTGCGGTGTTTGCGTCGGATGCCCTGGTGTGGTTGCCTTGGGTGAGGGTGGAGTTCAGTTGCTCATCGGTCACCTTGCTCCAGTTCCTTCGTGGAAGGCGGGGGGTTGGTTTTGGTGCCTTGGGTTTGTCGACGGTGAAGTGGACGCAGTGGTGGTCGGTCCATGGTGGTTGCGTTGTGTGGCTGAAGTGAACGTTGTTACCTGCAGCGAAGATGGGTCGAGGGTGTGTCCTGCTCTGTGTGTTGGTGTGGTGACGAGTTGGTTGAGTCCGATGTTGGCGAGGTTGCCACGGAGGATGGTGGAGTTGGGGTCGCTGGGGTTGTCGAGGTGGAAGTTTAGGTCTCCGATGAGTATGTAGTTCGTTGATGCGAAGTCGGTGATGGTGGTCGTGAAAGGTGTACGGGGACCAGGGAGTCTGTAGATGAGGGTTCCTCGGAGTGTGGTGTTAGGGCTGGTCTGGATCTGGAAATGCAGGTGTTCGGCGGAGGGGAAGGATTCTCTGGAGGTGGTGAGGCAGATGGTGCTCTTGTGGGCGATGGCGAGGCCTCCTCCCGGGCGGTTGGGGCGGTCCTTCCTCTGGATCTTGTATCCGTCCGGGATGGCGGTGTTGATGTCGGGGGCGGAGGCGGTGTTGGTCCAGGTTCTGTGAAGAAGGCGATGTCGGGCGAGAGAGAGTCGAGTTGGTTCCAGATTTCCATTGCGTGTTTGTGTACAGAGCACACGTTGAGGAGGATGAATTTGAGGGTGTGGTCGGTGCTGGCGTCGGTTGTGTTGTGGCTCGGTGTGGTGGTGAAGGTCCGGCGGCAGTGGAGGCAGGAGAACTGGCCGTGGGTCGTGTTTGGCGAGGCCTGTTGGCAGTCTCTGAGAGTTCCGGGGTTGAGTGCGAGGAGGGCGGCGTAGTCGTAGTGGTGGACGGTTGTAGATCCAGGGTCCCTGGCAATGGTCGCGGTTGGGTCGCGGACGGGTGCAGACACGCTTGCCTTAGGTGCGCCTTCGGCGCGGCCGCCATTAAGTAGGGGAGCGGGGAGGGACGGCAGCTGGGAGGTGGGGAGAGGGGAGCGGGCGTGGACAGGGGGGCGGGGCCACAGGGCAGCAGCGGCGGCAAGGGAGCGGGGACAGGAGGATACGAAAACTACAACGCTGAAAAAGAGTCAATAACACAGAACTGAAGACAAAATAAAATGAATTTAAATTAAATTAACAGCAGATAGTACCAACAATTACGGGGGCAGCGAGGAGGCAGAGCACAGAGCACACAGGAGGAAATATGCCAGCGCTGGCCTCGAACACATCCCCGGAGGGGGCAGGAGAGCTGAGCGGCAAGTGCAGGTGGAGCGGAGCTGTGGTGATAGCGTTGGCCTGAGACCGGGGTGCACTATGACACAAGGGTGTCTGTATTGGTGCATGGCAGCCTAAAGTGAACCAGTGTAGGGAGAGAGCACATCAGTGCCATATCTTAGAAGATATGGAACTGTTCCTCCCTCTCCTTTTCATGCAATGAAGCTCAGCAACTTTACAAGCTGTCCTGCGTTGCTTGACTTTTTGATAAATCTGGGCCTTGGAGTTTTGCCTGGTCTTAGGTCCCTAATGGCTTCCTCAATCTCTTCTGTTGTGACAGGTTGCTTATGATCTTCTCTTTCTAGAGTGGACAGAGTCGACAGCGCAAGTTCTTCCAGAAAGGGGTGATTTTCTGCCTTTGGTTTTTATTATTATTGAGTATATTTTTGTTTACTATATTTTTATTTTAACAATATTTTTTATCAGTATTTTTGCTTCCTATATTTTGTTTTACATAGGTGGTGTATAAGGTCAATATTTTTGTAGTCGATATTTAGCCAACAATATTTTTCTATCACAATATTACTGCGGTTGATACTGTGTCATACAATCTATCGGAACCAAGAATATATTCCTTTTCTTCCCACCCAAGACAAGACCAATCTTTCACTACATAAATAGTGGCATTGTCAGCAATATTCCCTTCAAAAGAGAATGTCTTATTAAACTATCTAACAACCTCTGCTGACCTTTTCCCATAAATGAACATTTTGGCTTAAGTTTTCTAATAGTGAACCCTGGAATTCTTTCAAACTTATCTTCACGTATCAAAGTGCTAGGTGAATCAGAGGCTGCCATTACACTTCAGCTCATCATCCTTGGTGACCATCATGTTAATCCATTTCTTGTTGCTACTGTCTGATTTTCACACACCAGTTTAACTAGTGCCTCTTCTTATTAAAACATTTAATTGCCCACACTGGATATGTCCTGAAGTTCACTACATGTGCTGGGTTCACTGATAGACTATAGATGTAACAAACATTGATGTTCTAAATAGTGAAAAAAAAATATCGACTGCAAAAATATCGACTCCAATACTATAACAGGTAAGTACAAAAATATGGAATCAAAAATATCGAGGAAAAAAATATAGATGTAAAAAATATCGATTTAAAAATATATAAAATCAAATCAAAATAAATTAAATTTAATATACATTTTAACTAAATATAACAAATAAACTTAATTAAAAAATATAAACCCACAAACATAAAAATGTATACATATACATATATTTACTTCAAAATAATTTATTAAGTATTATCTTTATTTAATTTTTAAACTTTAAAATTATATAAAAATAATATATATATATCAATAATTTGAAATAAAAAAACATTCCATAATAAATTAAAACATTAAACTATTAAATAAAACAAAAACAAAACTTACATTTCCCTAAACAATAAGTGCAACAGTAGGGAAAGTGTTGGATAGCGGAATAATTAAATTTACTATTCCAACTCCAATTAATGCAACAGTAGGGAAAGTGTTGGATAGCGGAGGGGTAAAAATTACTATTCCAACTCCAGTGATAGCAACAGTAGGGAAAGTGTTGGATAGCGGAGGGGAAAAAAATACTATTCCCACGCTAAAGAGTGCAACAGTAGGGAAAGTGTTGGATAGCGGAGCGGTAAAAATTACTATTCCCACTCCAGTGAGTGCAAAAGTAGGGTAAGTGTTGGATACCGGAGGAATTAAATTTACTATTTCCACTCCACTGATAGCAACAGTAGGGAAAGTGTTGGATAGCAGAGGGGAAAAAATTACTATTCCCACTCCAAAGAGTGCAACAGTAGGGAAAGTGTTGGATAGCGGAGGGGTAAAAATTACTATTCCCACTCCAAAGAGTTCAACAGTAGGGAAAGTGTTGGATAGCAGAGGGGTAAAAATTACTATTCCCACTCCAGTGAGTGCAAAAGTAGGGTAAGTGCTGGATAGAGGAGGGGTAAAAATTACTATTTCCACTTCAGTGAATGCAACAGTAGGGAAAGTGCTGAATAGCGGAGGGTTAAAATTCCTATTCCCACTCCAGTGATTGCAACATTAGGGAAAGTGTTGGATAGCAGAGAAACAAAAATTACTAATAACACTTGAACAATTGGAGAAAAAAAAATATTACAAAATTTTAAAAATCATAAAAATAAATAAACAATATTTTAAAAATATAAAATGTAATATATTAAACATATAAAAAGAACACATATAATATTAATTACATAGAACAGAAACCTACAAATAATATATAAATTAAATTAATAAATACATTTATAAAAAATGCTTACTGGTGTGGGGTGTTAATGGTATAGGAAGAAATGGCGCCTAGCTGTTTCTGCGTGTAGTGTGTTGGATTCCTGATTAGTGCGGTGCAAAAGGTAGGGGAAACACTGTATCCGGAACTGAGAACACACCCGATGCCGATCCAGACTTCAGCATACTCGCTTTAGGTCTAGGGAGTTACTCTGCGATCACACACATGCTACCCTCGTGAATCGGCACGGTCCCACTTCGGAGCACCTACATATAGGTGTTTCCCCTAACTCTGGAACATACCTTACACTTTGGATTGAGAATACCATGATTTTACTTACAAATGACCAGCCGGATCGGAATTAAAACCGGCGGAGCGATCATTGGATAGAAATACGCAAACCGAATACAGCCCTGAGGAAGTCGAGGGACATTTCCCACTACGACGAAACACGTGTTGGCTGGATGCTCTCTGTGAATAAACCGAATAAAAGACCAGCAACATAACTTTGGACTTTATTGACATTTGTGGATTTATCACTTGATGAACTTTCAAAGAAATACCATAACGTGTGCATAGGACTCTAGCTCACATTTATAAACAATAATGATTTAAAAGTAGCAAATATTAACAAACAAAATAATTATTTAAAACATAAATGTATTTATTTTATTTCCTACCCTATAACACCAAACCAATAACAAAACACCAAACATTTTTATTAAATGTATTACCATAATTAATAATCCATTAAAAAAATATTATTAATAAAAAATAAAAATAAAACATTCATTGAGTACACATGCTTTAACTCTATGATATCCACAACACACACCTAAATTAAACTATAAAATAATAAAACACAATTAAATATTATTTTTAAAAGAAAAACTATTACTATTAACAACTATTAACAACTAATAATTGAATATTTAAAAATGTATTTAATACCCACCGTTTACCCCTTTAAAAGTAAAAACAACACACAAAAAATAAACAATTACACAAAATAAATATCAAATAATTAACAACTATATAATAATAAATTACTTTACCCATTTAACACTATAACATCTCAATTAAACAAATAATAATAAATAAAAAATATTCAATAAATTTAATATAATTAAATTACTTCCCACCCTATTCCCCTATAAACCCACAACCCGCTACGGGACTAAAAACGCAAAAATCAAATACATTTTTTAAATTAAAAATACAAACAAATCTTATACAAAAAAACATACATCACATACATATGAAATATATGCTAAAATACATAACATTAATAAAAATCGATATTTTTAACAACTATATTTTTGCAAACGATATTTTACACTTCGATATTTCAAACATCGATATTACTTACCTAAATTCGATATTCTTGACCACGAGAATTTGTCTGTCGATATTTCTGACCCACGATATTTATGACTCGATATTTGTGTAAATCGATATTTTTGATTTGATATTCTGTCTCTGCACCTGTGTGCTGCACTCCACAGCGGAAATATCCACCACTTTTTCTCTCTTCCCATACTTACTCCTGCTACCACAATCCTTTTTTGTTTACCTACATTCGAATTGGCCACATTCATATCTGTATAATATTCATAGGTTAAAGACAATTTGCTCATATGATTTGCTGCATTTTCAGCCCCTCTTGTAATAGCTGCTGCCTGCTCTGAAGTGAGATCCTTAGTGGACCATAAACATTCTCGGGCCTTCTTACTATTTGTCCTTTCGACCAACTCTTATCTTTCTTCAGTAAACGTCTCATAATAACATGTAGCAGCCAGAACTCTCAAAGATGCAAGATAATCATTCATTGGCAGCTGTGTCCCTTGGAACAATGTGTGACTTTCCAATACAATGTTTTTCTTGGGATAAAATCTTTTGTGCAATATATTCATATTGCAACACCATCTTCTTCTCTCTGTCAGTGTCTTAGCACATTGACCTTCTGGATCCAAACTTGTAAGGACTTCTGGCTTACCTCAGCAGGGCAGCATTGTGTCGGCTTCATCAGAGGGCCTCTGTCCACGGCATTTTCTCTTCCCCGCTCCTCCATTGTAGCGCATCTCGACCAAAGCTCACACTAAGGATTATGGGGGTCAGTTGTTTCCCCCTGCATGCTGCGTCTCAGAAACGCTGCATGTAAAAGGGAACTCATGGCAAGACCTATGATGTCGCTCTACCTTTGTAGGTCAGGGTGCTAATAATATTTTTATCATTATTTTCTGTTCTCAAAGAGGGCTAGTTGTTCTTCAGCCATAGAATTATTTGAGTGAACATTCTCTTACTAATGGAAGGCTTTCCAATCCAAGATGGAGGCTCTTATTTCCTAATCGCACACTCTCTGGACTCATCTGAAATTTCCATGTTCCCCACTGTGCCAAAAATATAGGGTTCAAGAATTACTGCATGCCAATTCACTAATCAATGTTGGAAACAGAAATTCAAAAAAGCACTCAAGTGTTACAGATGTTTCACTCTTAAAATATGTGCACTAGCAAAGTAGAAGTCCAGTCAAACCACAGTAATGCAGCACCTTAACAGTGTCAGCATAAGAAGGTAAAAGAGATTAACAGGACCCTATCTCCACATGGTAAAAACTATAAACATAAGCGCCTGAAAATGTGCTGCCTTAGTTACACACACTCTTTCAGAGCTGAAAGATTTGCTTGCTTTTGTAATCTAGAAGGCTCTGAAAGGTCAAGTAGACTGCTCAGAGTTGGCAGCACATCCGTGCCTTGTGTTTGAACACCTGGGGAGATGAAGCCTGGCGATAGAATCCTGGCCTGTCCGAGCCTGACATCAGTAAAGCAGCAACTACAGCAAAATGGCAGCACATCAGACTCACCATGGTAACACTGGCAATTGATCACCAAAGTAAGGTGCAGCAGATACGGTGAGATAGGGTGCGGGGTCACTGAGCAGACTGCAGTGTGGTATAAGGAAAGGCTCTACGGAGGACCTAAGAAGTTTGAGGAGCTCATTACCCCTGAGATCGTCCAGAAGCCGTGATGAACAGGTAACATGCTTATTGAGTTACAAATAAACAGAGTAGGTCCGGAAACAACAGCCCACAGACAGCAACCATCAATCCTGAAATTCCAAGGAGACCCCCAGAACTGGAAGGCACACAACACTCCGCATACCGCACAATCTTCAGAGCAGATACAACATATTGGGTTTTTTAAATATATCAAAACGCTACTAGATCGTACGTTGATGATTGATGATTTTAATGAACTTTTCATTCTGCCATTAACAACTGGCAATTGATGAAAGGTAATCTTGATGTTCATATATACATACTTCGGTTCCTTTGAAGAAGAAACACCAATTGCAGTTAAGTGAAAATAAATCATCACTTATAGATACATTGTTAATAAAAAAAAAAATCCCTAGACCCTAATTGGTTGGTATTGACTCCCTTGTGAACAGGTGCATTTCTATCATCAACCTTGTGGTAGTGGAAAATAGGGGGAGATTATAATTTCATATTAATATAAAGGTGGTGTGTAATGTATAAATTGAAGGTATAACTAGAACTTTAGAATTTGTAATGTTTGTGTATTTTAGATTTGGTTTGTATAGAAAGAATATGTAAAGTTTTCCTAACTATAACAACGGATTAACTTTTGGGTTTTTCTTTGAATTTCATGTTTTTTATTTTTAACAAAAATGTGTTCTAAATCATAGAGTTTACTGTCATCGAGTGGAGTGTAATTCAGTAGAGTGTGATACAGTAGAGTGGAGGTGATTGTTGTACAGTGTACTGTCGTAGAGTGTACTGTCATAGACTGGAGTAGAGTGGATTGTGTTACAGTGGAGTGGCATACAGTGGGATAGCATAAAGTGGATTGGTGTAGAGTGGAGTGGCGTAGAGTGGAGTATTGTAATGTGGAGTGCGGTACAGTGGAGTGGGGCAGAGTGGAGTGATTGAGAGTGGAGTGGAGTGGCGTAGTGTACAGTGGAGTAAATTGTTCTATAGTGCAGTGGTGCGTTGTATAGTATAGTGGTGTGGACTGCACTAAAGTGGACAGGCATAGTATAGAATTGAATAAAGTGTTATAAATTGGAGTGGCTTCTTGCACAGTACAGTGGAGTGGTGTGTCGTAGAGTGTTGGAAAGTATTGTAGAGTGGAGAAAGTGTTTTACACTGGGGTGTAGGGGCATAGAGTGGAGTAAAGGGTTGTACAGTGTAGTGTGGGGGCATAGAGTGGAGTGCAGTGTCCGATAGTGGCACACAGTGTAGTAGAGTCTTGTAGAGTAGATTTGCATTGAGTGGAATAGAGCATGGTACAGTGGGGTGGTGTAGAGTGGAGTGTTGTACTGTGCCATAGAGTGGGAATTGATGAAAGTTAATCTTGATGTTCATATATACATACTTGGGTTCCTTTGAAGAAGAATCTCCAATTGCAGTTAATTGAAAATAAATCATCACTTATAGATACATTGTTAATAAAAAAAATATGCCTAGACCCTAATTGGTTGGTATTGACTTCCTCCCTTGTGAACAGGTGCATATCTATCATCAACCTTGTGGAAGTGGAAAATAGTGGGATGGTTAATGTTATGCCTATGGATTGTGGTGCCTTGACATGAAACTGCTTAAATTGCCTCTATGTTTTGTATGTTATTTAGTTATGCCTAATTAATTTATTTTATATAGTTACAGACTGAACTTCAATCAACAATTAAATACAATTACAGCCTTTGTGAAGTACAGTCCGAACCACTGCATTCACACTTCCTGCAGTGTTTTTTTAAAGACAGTCTTTTGCGGTTTCCTCAGAGGAAGGACCGAATTTTGGGGCTCATTACGATGGCGGGCGGAGGCACAACCGCGGTGCTGGCGGAAAATGTATTTTTCCGCACTCCAGCAGTGGTCCTTGCGCCCGCCATATTACAATGGGCGAACATAGCCCATTTTCCGTCCGCTGCGGAGTGACGTGAACCGCCAGAAATTAACGCCCGCCACCGCGGCTGAGGCAGCCAATCGAGACACACCGCCATGCGGAATGACGTTCCGTCCGCCGTACAAATCACGATGCAGCAAACAGCCCATCACACCGCAGCGGAGAAGTCACCCACCCGGAGACGGCGGAAGCACCACAGCGGAGCGCGAAACCAGACTCCCGGTCCCTCCACCCGGTGCTGACCGCAATGGATCCAGCTCTCCAAGCCCTTCCGGTGCTGTACCTCATCCACTACCAGCAAATAAAGCACCGTCGCGGACAATGCCGCAGGTACGCAAATACACAACTCCGCACACAACCACAACACACAACTCCTGTGCTGACACACTGTTCCTGTCCACATCAGACACTCTGGTGGGGACAGGAACACATCCCCCAGTGTACCCACACATCTCCCACCTGCCAGAAACTCACCCCTCCGCATCCGGGTCACCCATCAACCGCGAAATCACAGCAATGTCCCGGTCACGTCACCGCAGCGGTGAAGACGCGGGAAAACCTGCACACAATGTAGTAGGCAGGGCCTGCGCCAGGCATGGGCAGTCTGCAAAGATTCACAGGGCTCCACCTTCACCCTTCCCACACCACTCTTCCCACACCCATTTGGGAACATGCTGTGTGCTCCTCCTGTGCCCCCCCTGCAAAATCGATCTGCCAGGTGTAGCAAGACCTTGCACCTCACACATCAAAGGACAAGGGAGATTAACTGGGAAGGTGGGGGGGAAGAGGAACACCCTGCACAGAAGCTCAGGGGCTGGACAACCCTCCCCCACCAACCTTCCACTCATGTGAAGCAAACTGAGTATGATCACAAAATGAAGATTCACACTGCCTATGAACAGCCAATGAACTGTTCACACTGCCTGTCAAGACACTCACAAACACCCCACACTGACACCCAGCCACATACTCATACCATAGGTCAGCAGCAATGGAGGACAATAAATGGGCCAGCCAAAAGTGAAGTGGACAGTGCTGGAAAACCATGGAGCAAGCCACATAGCATCTGCACATCACATGCAAGAAAAGGAACATATCACACCACCCTTAGGCCATCAAATCAGACATGGGTGGCACAGTGAGTGAAATTAAGCCAAAGTGACCTCCCTGCAACAACTCAGGGAGACATCAAGGCAGGCCATGCATAGGCACAGGAATGATAGGAAGTGTCTGAAGTCATACAGTGACCAGCCACACATCTGTCTCCACTTACTTGACATGTGTATGTCATCAGCACAACACACATGGCTCATTGTCACACTCCTTGACTGTCAAACACAAGTAGGACCTTCACACATATCCCTCCTCTACCCACCTCACACCTGCAGCACACAACACCTGTGAGAAACACACATAATGGTCCAAAGGATGTCCTGTGAGTCCAATGACAACCAATCACACTCCCTGTGGTGCATCCACAAATTTCACACTCACACTCAGGGATGCCTGTACCAATGCTGGCACAAAAACAATAGCCAAACACAAACCTCACAAACAACATCCACAGAAGTCCAACAAGCCCAGTCATGTGCAGCCAAATAGTGGAAAGGCAATGTGACCACAGACAGAACAGGAGTACACAACATTGTCACTCAGGGCCAATGCCCAGACACCATACCCCAACACAAACAAGAATAGCATCATCAAAAAACAAACATGAACAATAACTGGGATCAATGGGACAATCAGCTGACACAGACTGAGACACCACACATCAGGTGAACATGGTGTCACAGTGTACCACAAGCATGCACATGCACAATCCTGACAAGTGACAGGTCAAAAATAGGAGGAGAAACCACCAATGTGCACTCAAACCAAGCTCAAGGAACAAGAATCCACCTTGCTGCATGTGCCAGACACACAAGTAATGCACACTACACTTGCAACACACATCTGAATGTGTCACACAGCAACTACTACTCACACACAATCTCATGCAAATAGAACATCACACACGCATAGCATCTGTCAGTAGAAAGAGCCAACACAGGCCAAACACTGCATACATCCTCAACAAAAACACAACAGATGCACAGACCAATCCATCACAGAGAATACTCAGCATGACATCAGGGGGATGCACACCAGGCAAGTACAAGGCAAAACACACTGACAGCACTGCAAGCACACCAAATATTGTGTGCACACCAACCAAACCAGTAGCACATATATCTGAGTGCCACACCATGAACTCCCACAACACAAATCATCACAGCACACAGAGAACATCACACTCAGGAAGGGTAGCAGTACCTCAGCAAACACACATACAGCTTAACCATCACCCACAGATGCACAACTAAGGGAAACCCAGGGGCAAACAACATGACTAGAGGACTGTGCTGCTCAAACATATGCACTGCACATGAGCAAGCATGACTGCAAAACAGTTGAAGAAAATAACACATAACCAATTTGGGAAACTGTCCTGAGTGGCACATTGGTCCTGTATACATTTCAGCCTCACACAGCATAGTGTCACACTATGAAGTGGTGGGGAGGCTCACACACTGGCAAGCCATGGGGTGGAAGACATGAGATTGAAGTGGTGTGTACGTCAGTAGTGGACAGGTGAGGAGTGAACAGTACACAAACACATAGAGGAGTTACTCACAATGTGTAGGCATCAGAAGCACATATAGGGGATGGCATGACTTCACATACAGCCTCAGTCCTTAAAGAAAGGGTAACTCCATTTTTCTGTAAGTTCATTTCTTTTAATGTCCAATTTATCCATAGCTCAAGACGATTTCAATCCAATTTTTAACACTCACATGTGTGACAGTAAATGTATTTGAAACACTTCAAATGTTGCAGATTGCCCATCCAGGCCTTTCTACTGCAACACTGACGAATACATTTGAAAACATCCTCGATAATATATCCAATGCATTTCGGGCATAATCTTTGCCCTTCATCAGGGATTCACTACAAATTTTAAAAAACACAACGTTAAATCAAAAACTCTACACCTCGGTTATGACGCTCATTACAATAAACATCCAAGTTTTTATACATGCCCTGTTTTTTGATCGTTCATATTTAATGTGTTCCCTCTATTTACATGACTCTGCATCAAAGCCTAAAACACACCGAACTTTTCCCAACCCACAGAACTCTTCCCCATCCGATATCACTGTGAATTTCTACCCATACCCTCCTGAAACTTCCCCCTACAACAAACAACTTTCTCCCTACTTACTTCATACATCTTCCCATCGCACTTCCCGCCTTCATTACCACGATGTATAAAACCTCCCATACTTTACCTCCCACTATTTTCACAGTGTCCGCCAGCTCTCCACCCCTTTCAACAACCTATCACCTTCCTTCTAATGTGATTTAACGTTGTGTTTTTTTAAAATTTGTAGTGAATCCCTGATGAAGGGCAAAGATTATGCCTGAAATGCATTGGATATATTATCGAGGATGTTTTCAAATGTATTCGTCGTGTTGCAGTAGAAAGGGGAAGTTTCAGGAGGGTATGGGTAGAAATTCACAGTGATATCGGATGGGGAAGAGTTCTGTGGGTTGGGAAAAGTTCGGTGTGTTTTAGGCTTTGATGCAGAGTCATGTAAATAGAGGGAACACGTTAAAAATTGGATTGAAATCGTCTTGAGCTATGGATAAATTGGACATTAAAAGAAATGAACTTACAGAAAAATGGAGTTACCCTTTCTTTAAGGACTGAGGCTGTGCGTTCGATAGGAGCGACAAGTCGCTCCACCTGCGTTGATTATTTCATTCGAGTGGTTAATGGGCAAAACCACTATATCTGGACTGCACGCAAAAGGATTAAACCATATCAGATACTATAATTAGTTGGATAAACAATGGTGTGCATTTCGTCATTCATGTGTATAATGACTTCACATACCACATACCATACTGGAGCCAAAAATGGGTCAAGTGACAGCAATGCATGAGAAAACACACAAATAATGTCAGTGTGGCTGAGCAGGTCTGCACAGTGAGCACAAACAGTAACAAGACACATGTCTGATCAACAAAACACAACACAGACCTGGCAGGCACACACACTGCATACACACAACTGGCAGCGACAACAAGTAGATGTCCCCCAGGAGTGCAAGGACACAACAACACACTGCACAGTGCACAGCCTACAACTCCTACATGTGCCCACAATCTGAAGCACATGGCAGACAATTGAAACAAACAGGCACTCATTACCTGGATCATACATGTGTGCAGTTGGCATTGCAGGGGCACACACACATCAACACTACTGACAATGACAGCCCATTCACACTGTATGACCACTCAAGTTCACATATTCAAATGTACCCCGTGTGACTAGGAAGACAGGAGTACACAAGATGACCACACATCAACACTGCTGTTCACACATCAAGAAAGATCACACAGATATGATGGACCATGGCCACCCCGCAAGTAATCCTGTGGATAGAAATCACCTCTGTTGTGGTATTGCATCATAACATGACATGTGTACAATGTAGCAAACCTGACCATAGAGTGATTAGGATAAGAGTAGATCATCACAAACAACCATCATTGCACCCTCAGGCCTCACAGTCTTGAAGAACTAAAGTGCCTGTCACCTCTGCCAAACTCTGAAAAAGTAAAACAACCAATTGGCAATGTTGAAGTGGCATACAGAGCATGTGTCACATGAAACCATACCCATACATAAAAACTTTTATTTAGCAAGGACACAGACAAAGCAGACAACAGGAGTAACTGTCTTTATTATATATAACTCAGATAGGCACCAAAAGTAGAAAACAGCAAGGCCAGTGGCCAGTCCATAGTTCAAAGTATGTACATGTGTGCATGAGAACCTGCACAGGGAATGGGCATCCAAAGTGACAAACAGCAAGGCCAGTGGCCAGTCCATAGTTCAAAGTATGTACATGTGTGCATGAGAACCTGCAAAGGGAATGGGCATCGAAAGTGACAAACAGCAAGGCCAGTGGTCAGTCCATAGCTCAAAGTATGTACATGTGTGCATGAGAACATGCACAGGGAATGGGCTTCCAAAGTGACAAACAGCAAGGCCAGTGGCCAGTCCATAGCTCAAAGTATGTACATGTGTGCATGAGAACATGCACAGGGAATGGGTAACACCGTACACTGCCATGGGACTCACCACAGCTCGGGGGACACAAATGGGCAGTCCAGGCACCGCTGTGGGAGAGATGGGTTTGGGAGGGGGACTCTGCCTCAGACCTGGCTGTCAGTTGAACTGGGAGGTGGCTTATTGTCGGGGCCAGTTGGAGGACTGGACCTGGGAGAGAGAGGACCAGCTGAGGTAGAGGCATCAGTGGCTTTGTGAGCTGCTTGGACCGGGTGGCATGGTGGCACGTGGAGGCGGAGACATGCTGCCGTGAGACACAATGTGTGATGGAGAATGTGGAGGGCTGCCTTTCCACTTCTTGGGGATTCAATAGGTAAGAATTGTCCTGGTAGGAGTGGGAAGTGGTGCGGGCACAACAGCCTCACTCTCAACCAAAGGTGCATCAGGTGCAGGTGGCTCTCTCTGTGGGGATTTGCTGGATCTGGTGTTACGCTTGGGCTGGCCTTGCCTTTTCCCCTCCATCCCCTGTTGACCAGGTGAACCCCCCACATTGCTCTCCTGTCCGAGCTTCACAGGGGTGTGGGTGGGAGTCGAGGTTGTGGGTGAATCTGCCTTAGAGAGCTGTTTGTGCGGACTCTTTGCAGGCACCAGCTTCACAGCAGGCAGGGCAACTGTTTGCTTGCCTTTGGGAGCAGGTTTGGGGACGGGAGTGTCCTTGGATGGGGGTGATTTGGATGCATGTGAGCCTGAGGCCTGCTTCTTGGCCAGATGCCCCTGAGTGTCACCAGAAGGGCTTTTGCCTTTGCGCTCCTGTGTGCCTGTTTTTGGTTTGGGGGATGGTGTCTGTGCTCTGGGCCGCTTGGAGTGCTACTGTTGTGTGCTGCGTGTTGAGTACTTGGAGCCTGAGGGCTGTTGTGTGTGGTCACTCTCGTCAGATGTTGCCACTGGCAGGGTGGTTGCCGAAGGGACTAGAGCTGGACTCTGAGCCTGTGACAGCTGAATGGCTGCCGTCACTGTGGAGGACAAAGACTGGACAGTTCTGTGCAGCCCACCCACGTCAGAATGAATGCCCTCCATGAAGGCAACTACCTGGGCCAACTTCCTGTCATGATCCTGGAAGGCATTCAGGAGAGTAGTCTGACCCACACACAGCTGGCGCAAAAGGTCCACCGCCTCAACACTAAGGGCAGCAGGGGAGACAGGGGCAGGGGCAGCGGTGCCTGGGGGGAAGGACACTCTACCCTTCTTACTGCTGCGGGAACGGGCAGCACTAGTGGTAGTAGCCGGGAGGGTGGGCACAGGACGATGTGTGGAGGAAGAAGAGGCAGATTTCCCACTCCCTGTGCCCGCCAACATTGAGGAGTCACCGCTGGAGTCAGATGATGTTGAGGTTGGTGTTTCTGGGCGTGATTCTTCCAGGACACTCCTGTCCCCCTCCGAGGCGCTGGTCACATCAGTGTCAGTGAGCTCATGTGTAGCAGTCGTGCCAGATGCCTCACCACTGGTGTCCGTCCACTGTCCTTCTGTGCCCTCGGTAGATGCTGCAAAAGACAGAGACGTAGGTTCAGTATAGTGCCCTACTCACAGACATCATATGCAACCAAAGCACAAAACTAGAATATGATACCCCCATGTTGCACACCACCCTGTGCAGTCTGCATTTGCAAGCTTTATGCAAAAGTCAGAAGATTCATGGAAACATGCATAGTTGGCATTAATGACCTATGTGACGTTCACACTGCCAAATAGCAGGCCCGTGCCTCCTTGTTACCTGACAAACTGATTCCTGTAAGCATACCTACGTGCCTGTAGGTGAGATGGATGTACATCTCAACATGTTGTCACAGTCACATACGGAGTCACTTCAAGGGGACAACACCGATACTGACTTCAGAATGTCTTCATACTATGGCCATGAGCTACTGATGTCTACCATGTGGTGCCTTGAAGCACAACGAGCCTTGCACATTGTTGTCAGATGTGTAGTTCTCACAATTTCAAAGTCAGGCACTGCACACATCGACGAAAGCACACTAAGATGAGGAACACAGCTGTTCACTTCCCGGTGATGTCTATGACACCCATAATGCAGTAGATGGCATGAGGCCACATCTCATCTTGCAATGTCAAGGGCCATTATATTAAACACATGAGAAAGTACATGTAGCAAAAATGCATGACAGCTGCACTCAACACAGAGGCCACTTACAAGCCATTGCATCACATTAGAAACATCATAAAGCTCAACAGAGCCGCAGGGTTGGGATACATGCAGTCACTCACACCCAAAGTCACCCTTCGCAGAATACTCACCCCCAACTTGCTGCTGATGGGCCCTCAAACGTCCATCCAGCTCTGGCTGTGTCACAGCCAAGATGCAGGCCATTAGTGGTGTCATGCTCCTGTGCGGCAACCTTCCAGTCCGAGGGAGCAGCCCCAGCGTCATCTCTGCCACGTTTTTGCTCAGCCAGCAGATGTCATCCCACCTCTTGTGACAGTGTGTGTGCCGTTGGTTGGAGACACCCAGAGCCCGCACCTTGCATGCAATGGCCCTCCATAAGGCCTTACGCTGGCACACTTTAAGCTGCAGGCATGGGAGACAAGAAGAGGAAGTTTCAGGGACACTGGGTCATGTGCCACTGTGTCTCAGTACAGGAGCATGCAAACACTTAGCACAGCTGTACCGAAACCTTGAGCAGAGGCCATACAGCATGACACGTAGTACGTTTGCATCAGATAATCGGATTGAAATGCATTTAGGTATGAGGATGGACACAGGACCTAGCCATCTCATACACATGCAGAATGGCAGCACACAAAGCAATGTGGAGAAGGCCCTCATCTATGATGCAGTATGTGAGGGAGCAAGACATACATCATGTTGGAAATGATGTGTTGGGGAAGACTCACTGTGTCCAACACTACACACCCCTCAATGTCCTTGGCCTGTGAGTGGCACACTGTGTTGTGGATGTCACATCTAGGGACATGATCTTACATTCTCACACCCTTCTCACAAGGTCTGTCTTGTGCAATCATCAGGCCTAAGATAGCTCATTGAGAAACAGGGTGGCAGACAACACATATGTCTCACTCTGTCCATTTACTGATGGGTCCCTGTCAAATTGGGCAGTATCTGTGCAGGCCAGGGGACTCACACTGAGGTTAAACCTGGCCCATCTGAACAATCACATACATGTACAATATGAGAGGGCAAACAGTGCCTACACATGCGAGTCAGTACACATTATGAAATCAATGGAAGGAGGATATTTCAGAAGTACATCAATCTGATGTGTCATAGGCGATTTTCCACCAAGAGTGTCACCCTCAGGCATTCCAATCTTGTGCATAATGCTCACATATCCATGGTGACAATATGAAAAGTGTACACACATCCTTCAGTACCCTCTGTACGAAACACATTTGTAATGTCACAAATGAGCATGTGAAAAGCAAATGGACTCTGACATCCATTAGCACAGGCAATGTTTGTTCTGACTTCCACTTCCCAAACCAGCAGTGTTACTGTATGGCTGCAACAACACTGCATGTCCCTCCCATCCTTCAACGCAGCCATGGATCTGTGGTAATAAGGCTACACACCCCATTGACATGAAGTTAGCATGCTAGGTAGTGTATCACACAAACTTGCACTCACAGGCACATACTACAGCAGTACCAAAGGGGATGATGGACGGAGCGTTAGAGCAAATCAAACACTCACCCCCAGTCAACTGATCTGGGTTTAATCCATCATCATTCTTTAGCTCACTCCACCACCCCAGTTCAGACATGGCCATATGCAAATCAGTCTGACCCTGTGCCTCATGGGAACAGTCCAGCCCGAACTGCCAAGCCATGTCTTCCCTGGACCGGAAACAAGCATCCTGGGACCGGTTTCGGGTTCAAAACCCTCATCAGCCAGGCTATCTTGAATCCAGTGGCAAAATGAGCAAGGGACCCACGTCTGGGCATACCCTGCCAACTTAGGGCGAACAAAGCGATACCAAAGGGGATGATGGACGGAGCGTTAGAGCAAATCAAACACTCACCCCCAGTCAACTGATCTGGGTTTAATCCATCATCATTCTTTAGCTCACTCCACCACCCCAGTTCAGACATGGCCATATGCAAATCAGTCTGACCCTATGCCTCATGGGAACAGTCCAGCCCGAACTGCCAAGCCATGTCTTCCCTGGACCGGAAACAAGCATCCTGGGACCGGTTTCGGGTTCAAAACCCTCATCAGCCAGGCTATCTTGAATCCAGTGGCAGAGTGAGCAAGGGACCCACGTCTGGGCATACCCTGCCAACTTAGGGCGAACAAAGCGATACCAAAGGGGATGATGGACGGAGTGTTAGAGCAAATCAAACACTCACCCCCAGTCAACTGATCTGGGTTTAATCCATCATCATTCTTTAGCTCACTCCACCACCCCAGTTCAGACATGGCCATATGCAAATCAGTCTGACCCTGTGCCTCATGGGAACAGTCCAGCCCGAACTGCCAAGCCATGTCTTCCCTGGACCGGAAACAAGCATCCTGGGACCGGTTTCGGGTTCAAAACCCTCATCAGCCAGGCTATCTTGAATCCAGTGGCAAAGTGAGCAAGGGACCCACGTCTGGGCATACCCTGCCAACTTAGGGCGAACAAAGCGATACCAAAGGGGATGATGGACGGAGCGTTAGAGCAAATCAAACACTCACCCCCAGTCAACTGATCTGGGTTTAATCCATCATCATTCTTTAGCTCACTCCACCACCCCAGTTCAGACATGGCCATATGCAAATCAGTCTGACCCTGTGCCTCATGGGAACAGTCCAGCCCGAACTGCCAAGCCATGTCTTCCCTGGACCGGAAACAAGCATCCTGGGACCGGTTTCGGGTTCAAAACCCTCATCAGCCAGGCTATCTTGAATCCAGTGGCAAAGTGAGCAAGGGACCCACGTCTGGGCATACCCTGCCAACTTAGGGCGATCAAAGCGATACCAAAGGGGATGATGGACGGAGCGTTAGAGCAAATCAAACACTCACCCCCAGTCAACTGATCTGGGTTTAATCCATCATCATTCTTTAGCTCACTCCACCACCCCAGTTCAGACATGGCCATATGCAAATCAGTCTGACCCTGTGCCTCATGGGAACAGTCCAGCCCGAACTGCCAAGCCATGTCTTCCCTGGACCGGAAACAAGCATCCTGGGACCGGTTTCGGGTTCAAAACCCTCATCAGCCAGGCTATTTTGAATCCAGTGGCAAAGTGAGCAAGGGACCCACGTCTGGGCATACCCTGCCAACTTAGGGCGAACAAAGCGATACCAAAGGGGATGATGGACGGAGCGTTAGAGCAAATCAAACACTCACCCCCAGTCAACTGATCTGGGTTTAATTCATCATCATTCTTTAGCTCACTCCACCACCCCAGTTCAGACATGGCCATATGCAAATCAGTCTGACCCTGTGCCTCATGGGAACAGTCCAGCCCGAACTGCCAAGCCATGTCTTCCCTGGACCGGAAACAAGCATCCTGGGACCGGTTTCGGGTTCAAAACCCTCATCAGCCAGGCTATTTTGAATCCAGTGGCAAAGTGAGCAAGGGACCCACGTCTGGGCATACCCTGCCAACTTAGGGCGAACAAAGCGATACCAAAGGGGATGATGGACGGAGCGTTAGAGCAAATCAAACACTCACCCCCAGTCAACTGATCTGGGTTTAATCCATCATCATTCTTTAGCTCACTCCACCACCCCAGTTCAGACATGGCCATATGCAAATCAGTCTGACCCTGTGCCTCATGGGAACAGTCCAGCCCGAACTGCCAAGCCATGTCTTCCCTGGACCGGAAACAAGCATCCTGGGACCGGTTTCGGGTTCAAAACCCTCATCAGCCAGGCTATCTTGAATCCAGTGGCAAAGTGAGCAAGGGACCCACGTCTGGGCATACCCTGCCAACTTAGGGCGAACAAAGCGATACCAAAGGGGATGATGGACGGAGCGTTAGAGCAAATCAAACACTCACCCCCAGTCAACTGATCTGGGTTTAATCCATCATCATTCTTTAGCTCACTCCACCACCCCAGTTCAGACATGGCCATATGCAAATCAGTCTGACCCTGTGCCTCATGGGAACAGTCCAGCCCGAACTGCCAAGCCATGTCTTCCTGGACCGGAAACAAGCATCCTGGGACCGGTTTCGGGTTCAAAACCCTCATCAGCCAGGCTATCTTGAATCCAGTGGCAAAGTGAGCAAGGGACCCACGTCTGGGCATACCCTGCCAACTTAGGGCTGAACAAGCGATACCAAAGGGGATGATGGACGGAGCGTTAGAGCAAATCAAACACTCACCCCCAGTCAACTGATCTGGGTTTAATCCATCATCATTCTTTAGCTCACTCCACCACCCCAGTTCAGACATGGCCATATGCAAATCAGTCTGACCCTGTGCCTCATGGGAACAGCCCAGCCCGAACTGCCAAGCCATGTCTTCCCTGGACCGGAAACAAGCATCCTGGGACCGGCTTCGGGTTCAAAACCCTCATCAGCCAGGCTATTTTGAATCCAGTGGCAAAGTGAGCAAGGGACCACGTCTGGGCATACCCTGCCAACTTAGGACGAACAAGCGATACCAAAGGGGATGATGGACGGAGCGTTAGAGCAAATCAAACACTCACTCCCAGTCAACTGATCTGGGTTTAATCCATCATCATTCTTTAGCTCACTCCACCACCCCAGTTCAGACATGGCCATATGCAAATCAGTCTGACCCTGTGCCTCATGGGAACAGTCCAGCCCGAACTGCCAAGCCATGTCTTCCCTGGACCGGAAACAAGCATCCTGGGACCGGTTTCGGGTTCAAAACCCTCATCAGCCAGGCTATCTTGAATCCAGTGGCAAAGTGAGCAAGGGACCCACGTCTGGGCATACCCTGCCAACTTAGGGCGAACAAAGCGTACCAAAGGGGATGATGGACGGAGCGTTAGAGCAAATCAAACACTCACCCCCAGTCAACTGATCTGGGTTTAATCCATCATCATTCTTTAGCTCACTCCACCACCCCAGTTCAGACATGGCCATATGCAAATCAGTCTGACCCTGTGCCTCATGGGAACAGTCCAGCCCGAACTGCCAAGCCATGTCTTCCCTGGACCGGAAACAAGCATCCTGGGACCGGTTTCGGGTTCAAAACCCTCATCAGCCAGGCTATCTTGAATCCAGTGGCAAAGTGAGCAAGGGACCCACGTCTGGGCATACCCTGCCAACTTAGGGCGAACAAAGCGATACCAAAGGGGATGATGGACGGAGCGTTAGAGCAAATCAAACACTCACCCCCAGTCAACTGATCTGGGTTTAATCCATCATCATTCTTTAGCTCACTCCACCACCCCAGTTCAGACATGGCCATATGCAAATCAGTCTGACCCTGTGCCTCATGGGAACAGTCCAGCCCGAACTGCCAAGCCATGTCTTCCTGGACCGGAAACAAGCATCCTGGGACCGGTTTCGGGTTCAAAACCCTCATCAGCCAGGCTATCTTGAATCCAGTGGCAAAGTGAGCAAGGGACCCACGTCTGGGCATACCCTGCCAACTTAGGGCGAACAAAGCGATACCAAAGGGGATGATGGACGGAGCGTTAGAGCAAATCAAACACTCACCCCCAGTCAACTGATCTGGGTTTAATCCATCATCATTCTTTAGCTCACTCCACCACCCCAGTTCAGACATGGCCATATGCAAATCAGTCTGACCCTGTGCCTCATGGGAACAGCCCAGCCCGAACTGCCAAGCCTGGCTGATGAGGGTTTTGAACCCGAAACCGGTCCCAGGATGCTTGTTTCCGGTCCAGGGAAGACATGGCTTGGCAGTTCGAGCTGGACTGTTCCCATGAGGCACAGGGTCAGACTGATTTGCATATGGCCATGTCTGAACTGGGGTGGTGGAGTGAGCTAAAGAATGATGATGGATTAAACCCAGATCAGTTGACTGGGGTGAGTGTTTGATTTGCTCTAACGCTCCGTCCATCATCCCTTTGGTATCGCTTTGTTCGCCCTAAGTTGGCAGGGTATGCCCAGACGTGGGTCCCTTGCTCACTTTGCCACTGGATTCAAGATAGCCTGGCTGATGAGGGTTTTGAACCCGAAACCGGTCCCAGGATGCTTGTTTCCGGTCCAGGAAGACATGGCTTGGCAGTTCGAGCTGGACTGTTCCCATGAGGCACAGGCTCAGACTGATTTGCATATGGCCATGTCTGAACTGGGGTGGTGGAGTGAGCTAAAGAATGATGATGGATTAAACCCAGATTAGTTGACTGGGGTGAGTGTTTGATTTGCTCTAACGCTCCGTCCATCATCCCCTTTGGTATCGCTTGTTCGCCCTAAGTTGGCAGGGTATGCCCAGACGTGGGTCCCTTGCTCACTTTGCCACTGGATTCAAGATAGCCTGGCTGATGAGGGTTTTGAACCCGAAACCGGTCCCAGGATGCTTGTTTCTGGTCCAGGGAAGACATGGCTTGGCAGTTCGAGCTGGACTGTTCCCATGAGGCACAGGGTCAGACTGATTTGCATATGGCCATGTCTGAACTGGGGTGGTGGAGTGAGCTAAAGAATGATGATGGATTAAACCCAGATTAGTTGACTGGGGGTGAGTGTTTGATTTGCTCTAACGCTCCGTCCATCATCCCCTTTGGTATCGCTTGTTCGCCCTAAGTTGGCAGGGTATGCCCAGACGTGGGTCGCTTGCTCACTTTGCCACTGGATTCAAGATAGCCTGGCTGATGAGGGTTTTGAACCCGAAACCGGTCCCAGGATGCTTGTTTCCGGTCCAGGGAAGACATGGCTTGGCAGTTCGAGCTGGACTGTTCCCATGAGGCACAGGGTCAGACTGATTTGCATATGGCCATGTCTGAACTGGGGTGGTGGAGTGAGCTAAAGAATGATGATGGATTAAACCCAGATCAGTTGACTGGGGTGAGTGTTTGATTTGCTCTAACGCTCCGTCCATCATCCCCTTTGGTATCCCTTTGTTCGCCCTAAGTTGGCAGGGTATGCCCAGACGTGGGTCCCTTGCTCACTTTGCCACTGGATTCAAGATCGCCTGGCTGATGAGGGTTTTGAACCCGAAACCGGTCCCAGGATGCTTGTTTCCGGTCCAGGGAAGACATGGCTTGGCAGTTCGAGCTGGACTGTTCCCATGAGGCACAGGGTCAGACTGATTTGCATATGGCCATGTCTGAACTGGGGTGGTGGAGTGAGCTAAAGAATGATGATGGATTAAACCCAGATCAGTTGACTGGGGGTGAGTGTTTGATTTGCTCTAACGCTCCATCCATCATCCCCTTTGGTATCGCTTGTTCGCCCTAAGTTGGCAGGGTATGCCCAGACGTGGGTCCCTTGCTCACTTTGCCACTGGATTCAAGATAGCCTGGCTGATGAGGGTTTTGAACCCGAAACCGGTCCCAGGATGCTTGTTTCGGTCCAGGGAAGACATGGCTTGGCAGTTCGAGCTGGACTGTTCCCATGAGGCACAGGGTCAGACTGATTTGCATATGGCCATGTCTGAACTGGGGTGGTGGAGTGAGCTAAAGGATGATGATGGATTAAACCCAGATCAGTTGACTGGGGGTGAGTGTTTGATTTGCTCTAACGCTCCGTCCATCATCCCCTTTGGTATCACATACTACAGCAGAGCAACATCATGTGAGCACTCTTTGCACTCTCCAAATTTCACTCTGGAACACTTACCATTACATCAGGAGCACCATATAGCCTCCCGTACTGTGTAAGCACCTCGTCCACCAGGACCTCCAGCTTCTCTGTGGTGAAGGGACGGGCCCTGATGTTCTCAGTTCTCGCCATCACTGGGTCCAGGAGACAGGAACAGCAGCAGTTGGGGATGAAGAATGGCAGGCAGCAGTGTCTGGATGCAGTGGAAATGTGTGCCTCTCTCACAGACATATTTAGCCCCCTGGGGTTGTTTCAGTGGTAGTCAGCTGCTGCAATTGGTGTTCCAGGTCAGCTTTTTTCAAATGTAACCAATGACCGGCCCCGCGGTGGCGGTGCACGCCTACCGTGATTTTCAAATGTGCATTCCACTAGCGCGATTGCGGTTCCCATTGGTTGAATGGGCATGGGCATTGGCGGTGTCACACCACGGGGCCCAGGCAGTCGCTACCGCAATCGTGCATCTTTCAATTGAATCCAATGTCCGGCACCGCGGTAGCGGAGCACGCCTACCGCGATTTTCAAATGTGTATTCCACTAGCGCGATTGCGGTTCCCATTGGCTGAATGGGCATGGGCATTGGCGGTGTCACACCGCGGAGCCCAGGCGGTCGCTACCGCAATCGTGCATCTTTCAATTGTATCCAATGTCCGGCCCCGTGGTAGCGGAGCATGCCTACCGCGATTTTCAAATGTGTATTCCACTAGGGCGATTGCGGTTCCCATTGGCTGAATGGGCATGGTCATTGGCGGTGTCACACCGCGGGGCCCAGGCGGTCGCTACTGCAATCGTGCATCTTTCAATTGTATCCAATCTCCGGCCCCGCGGTAGCGGAGCACGCCTACCGCGATTTTCAAATGTGTATTCCACTAGCGCGATTGCAGTTCCCATTGGCTGAATGGGCATGGGCATTGGTGGTGTCACACCGCGGGGCCCAGGCGGTCGCTACCGCGATTTGTCATTTTCTATTGGTGCCAAAGACCAGGGCTTTAAGTGGGCCAGGTCTGTCCGGGTCTGAGCACCGGCAGTTATTTTCAGGGGGCCTCAAAACGGGTCTCTATCTGGCTCTATTTTCGGGCCTCGCAAAGGTAGTCAGTTTTCTTTTTTTTTAATTGGACTGCAGGGAGAGCATGCACATCGCTCACTACTGAGAAGTGGAGACGTCATGCCAGGTGAGCCGCGCTGTAGGGGAAGGGAAATCCTTTAAAGAAAGCCATTTTCTCTCAGGATTTCCCTTCTCTTTTTGCAGCGCAGGAGCAACCTCGTCGTGGGATGATTAGGAGAGAGACGACTAGGCGCGCAACGCCCATTGCCCCGGGCTGAGACAGCTTCCCGGGCGCGCACACAGCCGCACCCGAGTACTTCACAGGTCTTTAAAAGACCATTTGCTTGTAAATGAGGCCCTGTTGTTTTTCACCCCTTTTTAGAGCCCCTGCATCCCCACTCTGCCTATTGCTGGAAGAATTAGCCTCCCCCAAAAAAATTCTTAGACCCCCGCCCCCCCGAAATTTGGCTCTAGTTGCGCCTCTGGAGACAACCACAGGCAGCCTGCTCCAGCACGACCCTGCTCTGACCTTTCACCGTGTTTTGTTTTAGTGCTATGAAAACACACGCTTTGCCTGGCTCACTTAGTTCTCACACCCCCTCTTTAATATGAAGATAGTAGCGTTGGAATTACCTTTATATTCCTATACTGTGCTTCACATGGAAATATAGAAGGGCAGGTTCTCACCACCCCAAATTAGCTGTTTGGTATACTCTCTCAAATGTAAGAACTACAGGTATTCAGTATCTGTCAGTCACGGCCAATTTAAAGCAGTGTTCCTATATAGAAATGGACAAAGGGTTATGTTTCTGAATTAGCGTCTTACACTGAAAAGCTGGTTTACATTTCTTTCGCTGGATCAACCTTTGTTTAAAACACCACCAGAGAAGGGTGGTGAACTATGGTCCACAAAGAGCAACTGAAAGCTTTCTTGTTCTTTATCAGAAACATCTGCCTGTCAATGGTTATCACCAGCCTTTTCGGCCCATTAAGAGGCTGGGTGGATGAGTATAATACGGGGTGTTTAGGATCGGGGGCGGAGGGTGCACGGAAAGAAGGACGGATAGGTGAATGAAGGGCGAGTGGATGGATGGCCAGATGGATGAATGGATAGCTAGATGGATGGATGAATGTATGGATGGATGGATGGATGGAAGGATGCATGGACCAGTACTTAGGATAGACGGGTGGGCTGATAAATGCTTAGGATAGGTTCTGGGACACATGTATGTATGGATGGATGGATGGATGGATGAATGAATGGATTGCTGGCTGGATGAATGGATGGGTGGATGAATGGATGGATGGATGGAAGGATGAATGGATCAGTACTTAGGATAGGTGGGTGGGCTGATAGATGCTTAGGATAGGTGCAGGGACAGATGTATGTATGTATGTAGGTAGGAATGTATGGATGGATTGAAAGATGGTTGGATGGCGCAGTGCTTAGGATGGATGGATGCAGGGCTTTAAGTGGGCCGGGTCTGAGCACCGGCAGTTATTTTCAGGGGGCCTCGAAACGGGTCTCTATCGGGCTCTATTTTCGGGCCTCGCAAAGGTAGTCCATTTTCTTTTTTTTAATTGGACTGCCGTGAGAGCATGCACATCGATGTGCGCATGCTCATTTTGCTCACTACTGAGAAGTGGAGACGTCATGCTAGGTGAGCCGCGTTGTAGGAGGAAGGGAAATCCTTTAAAGAGAGTGTTTTCCGAAGGTAGGATAATTGGAGGGGATTGTCTTAAGCACACAATGCTAGTTATCTTGATTTAGACCACGCCCCTACTTGGATAGGCCACACCCCTTTAAGAGGTGTGCCCCGCCCCTTTTAGAGCACCCCCAGGTTTTTTTCCCACTTAAAGCCCTACCAAAGACCGTGATTGCGGTGGCGGTGCACGCTTAGGGCACCTATGGACACATCATGCTGTAGCAATGGCAATGGCCAGTTCTCATCATTGAACACTCCACACTTACAATGAACCATGCCACCAGATAGTTAAATTGAATGCTAGTGTGACATTTAACTCACTGATGTCTACACATGCCATGTCAGTGCACTGGATTACATGCATTGGCATGTACTCCCTCACATGTCACTGATGATGTTGTTGTGCATGTACACAGATCTGTTGTGTGATGGACTCTCAAATATGGAAACATGTTCAATGTGTGAAATGGCTAAGCAACACACAGTAATGTTGGACTGACGACTTAATGTGCCTACTTCACTGTGTAGATTGCTGAACTCATGTTGATACTTGATCTTCATGCACACACTGTGCTCATTGTGTTGTTACTGTGTGCCCTGTCCGACTCGCGCAAGAAGGTGTGGCAGGTACAGCAGCTACGTTGAAGGCAGCAGTGTTGCTGTTTCAGACATGTGCTGTGTCAAGTACTCTCAGGGCTGGTGACACAAGATGTCAGAATGTCCCATCTTACATTCACATAGTCTGAATCTGTCTTGGGTGTACTCAGTATGTACATACTGAACACGTGTACAACTACTTGGGGTCAAGTTGTCTCAGCATGTGACTTGTGCTGCAAGCTGTTGTTTCAGGCCAGTCATTGTTGGCGCTGTGTCAGTCAAGACGTAAGATGTTGGACACATCTAATAGGGGAATTGAATTGACAAGTGTCCCCTTTTATCTTATGTAGGAGGCGACCAAATGTGCATCGTCCATTCACATTGCTGGCGGACTTGGAGGATGTGGACATCATCCGTAAATTCCGTTTGGATCGGCAAACCCTTCAAGACCTATGTGCTCAGTTGGAGCCCCATCTGAGGCCTCGCAGAACATATCCAACTGCTGTGTCACCAACATGTAAGGTGATGGCGGTCCTGCTTTTCTTTGCAACTGGTTCGTTCCAGTACACGGTGTCCAGTGCAGGTGGGATGTCGCAGCCAATGTTCAGCATGGTGCTACGTGATGTCCTGTCCGCTATGATGGTATACAAAGACACCTACATCCATTTTCCACGGAGACAGGATTTGGCAGCTGTGAAGGGTGATTTTTATGCCCTTGCCCACATCCCTAATGTTGTTGGTGCCATTGACTGCACCCATGTTGGCCTGGTTCCGCCACAGGCACGTGAGCACATCTACAGGAATAGGAAGCATTTCCATTCCATTAATGTGCAGGTTGTATGCCAGGCAGATATGATCATC
Organism: Calotriton arnoldi; assembly: GCA_963921515.1. NCBI lineage: Eukaryota > Metazoa > Chordata > Amphibia > Caudata > Salamandridae > Calotriton > Calotriton arnoldi. The sequence continues at coordinate 4,079,354 of CAWUFW010000015.1, forward strand.
TCACATGTCTGTGCCAGATTCCCTGGCTCAGCCCACGACTCCTACATCCTGCGTAACAGTATCGTACCACAAATTATGGCAAATCTGCTTCCTGACCGTGCGTGGCTTGTAGGTGAGTTAGCTGAGTCAAGTATTGTGCTGTATGTGTGACATGCTGTCCGCAGCTACAGTTATTTTACAAAATTGTTCTGTGTATCTGACACCTAGGTGACTCTGCATATCCCAACCGGCCTTGGTTGCTGAGCCCACTGCGGAATCCCAGGACCTCGAGTGAAGTCAGCTACAATGATGCCCATGGGAGGACACGTCGTGTGGTGGAGCGTACTTTTGGGCTTCTGAAGTCTCGGTTTCGGTGCCTGGACAGGACCGGAGGTGCACTGATGTACTCTCCCCAAAAGGTGTGCCAGATAATTGTTGCATGCTACATGCTCCACAACCTGGCCTTGCGCAAGGAGATCCCCCTGCTCCTGGACGATGATGCGCCGCAGATGCCCTCTCTGCAAGCCCACACATGTCCAGTGACGAGGATAGTGGAGAGGAGGAAGGTGTCGACCTGCGCCAACAGATCATCAACAGCTACTTCCCTTGAGTGTGAGTAACATTGTACAGCAGTGCCATTGTCTGCTGTCTTTGATGGTGGTGATAAGGCCGAGAGGAGCTTTTTGACTGCTGCCTGTTGTTGGCTCCGTGCTGATGGCTGATGTTTCTGGCACAGTGTAGTCCTGCCCAGCTACATGATGTCTATGTTGAGATTGTTTCTCCTTGTGATGTGTGCTGGTTTGTGTACCTTGATGACTAGTGTTGTGTACTGGCTGTGATGCCAACACCTGACAAGTAAATGTCGTTCTCTTGTGTCTCTCTAGGTCCCTTCAGACTCTCAATGCCTCATCACGATCTGAGCTTCTGGTACATTGTGTTCTGAGTCAACATTTTATATATTGTGATAAACATGGAGCTGACACAAAGACATAGGTGTGTAAAGAGTGTTTATTTACATTGAGTGGTTGTGACAGACAAGTGATGTTTCAAGAAATGGTGCTAAGTGAATCAATGAGTTGTCAGTGATGGCAAACAAGACAATAGAGTAGTCACCACATTGATGAGGTGACACAGTCCAACAGACACCTGCCATCAACATGGCAGTGTGGGTAAGGATAGTCAACAAAGTCAATGTCAAGGTGAAGAGAGGTGCTATCATGGCTGTCTCTTTGACTGGCGTTTGGCTGGTGCTTTGCCACGTGATCCTCCCGTGGTGTTTCTCGGACGGCCCCTCTTGTGTTTTCCAGGGGGGGCTCCTGCTGCGGGGTCAGCGGTGTCTGAAGAGTCATCCTGTTGCTGCTCACCCCCCTCTCTGTGGCCGCAGCTGGGCTGGTGGGGGGATCATCCTGCGGGCCACTGGAGGGGGGTTGAGCTGTAGTTTGGGCCACAGGTCTGTCCCTCAGAACACCCACAAGCTGGCCCAAGAGGTCCACGATTTGGCCCATACGCGTGTCTATGGACCTCAGCAGCACGCGATTCTTCCAGAGCCTGGCCTGTGTGTCCCTGGGCTTGTTCATATGCCCCAAGGACTCTGGCGATGTTGGCCAGGGCTTCGGTCCTAGTGTCCTCTCGATTTTGTCCCCCAGTTGCCCTCCCACCTGCCCTGCTGTCCCGGACCTGTGGCGTTGCCACTCGACGCACCCGCAGACTCTCCCTGCCCTCCTCTGATTGTGTGATGGTGTTGGTAACCACTGATGCAGGGCGAGTGTTGCAGGCAGCGGTGGTGGTGGTTGAGGCCGCACAGGTCGTTGCAGCAGGGGTCAGCGCGGTTGTTGTTGCTGAGGTGGTGGTGGTGGTGGGGACAGTGGGGACCTGAGACGTGGTGCGCCCTGGCAGTCCGGACGGGCCAGGTTGGTGCTCATCATCCGAGAAACTTATGGAGTCTGCATCCGTGAGTCCAAGTTCCGAGTGTGGAGACTGGCTCTGCAGGTTGGTGTTGTCTTCTGCAGCAGTCAGTTGTTGATCTCCTGTTGAACAGAGGTGAAATAGTCATTAAAGTGCACCCCACAAGCATGGTGTTAGATGTTTGGATGTTACATGTGTTACAACACAGAGTTTACATTGATATCACTTTGTATGGCTGCAAGGCACTGCACATCATGCCATGATGGGTAGTTACATACATTACTTGTCCATGGTGCGACATGTAAATAGATAAATACAAAAAAGGGTATGCAGTTCCTAGCAGGATAAAACAGGTTGTGTAAGTGAGCGAAGGCTCGTTTAATTCCTAGACTACGGGGGGAATTCCTCTTGTTGGAATTAGGACCCTCACACACCCAGCCAGCTAGGTGTCATGCTTCATCATTGGGTCTGCTCCTCGTCGGGTCGGCGCTGCAATACCCGTCGGGCACCCATGAAGGGGCTATTTGGCGGAGATATTTTGTTCCTTGCCGTTTGGTGAGGTGCGTGTGAGGGGCCTAGTGTGTGTAGATGTAAAGAAAGTGAGGCTAAAATAGGAGGAAGGGGTCCAACCAGAACAATTTTAATGAGTGTGGCCCCTCTCCTAGAAAGACAACTCCACTAGTCTTTACAGTGTCATCACCGCCTGGAATACGTTGACATGAATTTCTGACTCGAATGGAGTTGTCTTTCTAGAGTGACAGGTACCACTTGTTAGGGTGCTGTATGTGGTCTCACACTTTCACTACAATTGACCACGATTGTTAGTGTAGATAGAAACTGATACTGGTCCTGAAGAATTGCAGTCCAATAGACAGTTTGGCAAGAAACATGTTGACCTTAGAGCGCGGTACTCTGTAACACCACTACAGGGGCGCGCCACACTTAATTTTAACTAGGAGAGGGGCCACACTCATTAAAATTGTTCTGGTTGGACCCCTTCCTCCTATTTTAGCCTCACTTTCTTTACATCTACACACACTAGGCCCCTCACACGCTCCGCAGCAAATGGCAAGGAACAAAAGATCTCCGCCAAAGAGCCCCTTCATGGGTGCCCGACGGGTATTGCAGCGCGGACCCGACGAGGAGCAGACCCAATGATGAAGCATGACACCTAGCTGGCTGGGTATGTGAGGGTCCTAATTCCAACAAGAGGAATTCCCCCCCGTAGTCTAGGAATTAAACGAGCCTTCGCTCGCTTACACAACCTGTTTTATCCTGTTAGGAACTGCATACCCTTTTTTGTATTTATCTGTCATTGGGCATGTATGCTGGCCTGTTGAAAAAAGCCCTTAGTTCCCCCTCTTTTGTGTACACATGTAAATATATGCCATGTTCCACGTACAGTTTGTGTGATTACAAGGACATGTCGTCATCTACCGACTTGCAGACCATCAAGTTTATGTAATTTGTCTTTTTGGTTTGCTCGGCAATGAAGACGTTACATCTGAGCAAGAACTAGCCATTGTAATCTTCTGCATACCTTTGTAATATCATGTACTCTTCTTTCTTTAAACAACTGACCATGCATGTTTTGTGTTCATATGGGCCTTCATGCTCTGCCACCATGGCGCTTACACATAGCTTTCAGTGCTGGACATGATTGTGCCCTGAATTTCTTCACAATGTGACTTGCTGGCTTAATGTTTCATTTCTGTGACAGTTACATATGCTTGGCTGTCTGCACACAGGAAGTGACTATTGGATGTATGCCATGTTGGGTGACATGTGAGGGGTGGTGTGGTCATATGGCTCCATGCTTTTTGAGAGGAATGGCAGGGTGCATGCACTGTCTACCTACCTGTACTGTGACACAGTTGAGGGGAATTGATACCACATGGTTGTGGGTGGGGGGGGAGTGCTCCATCCTGCTCAGGGGTGGGACAAGAGAGCATAAGATGGCTACCTACCTGTTAGGTGAAGGTGGGCAATGCAATGGCTGACACATGGTTGTGGGTGTGGGGAGTGCTCCATCCTGCTCAGGGGTGGGACAAGAGACCATAAGATGGCTACCTACCTGTAAGTTTGAAGGGAGCAATGCAATGTCTGCCACATGCTTCTGGCTGGGGGGGGAGTGCTCCATCCTGGTGAGCTTTGGGACAAAGGGGCCTGGTGGGAGTTGTAGTGCAGGCTTCCCAAACACAACCACCCCCTCCCTGTTAAGATGGCTACCTACCTGTTAGTTTGAAGGGAGCAATGCAATGTCTGCCACATGCTTCTGGTTGGGGGGGAGTGCTACATCCTGGTGAGCTTTGGGACAAGGGTGCATGGTGGGAGTTGTAGTGCAGGCTTCCCAAACACAACCACCCCCTCCCTGTTAAGATGGCTACCTACCTGTTAGTTTGAAGGGAGCAATGTAATGTCTGCCACATGCTTCTGGCTGGGGGGAGTGCTACATCCTGCTGAGCTTTGGGACAAGGGTGCATGGTGGGAGTTGTAGTGCAGGCTTCCCAAACACAACCACCCCCTCCCTGTTAAGATGGCTACCTACCTGTAATGTGAAGGTGGGCAATGCAATGGCTAACACATGCTTCTGGGTGGGGGAGTGCTCCATACTGCTGAGCTTTGGGATAAGGTGGCCCGGTAGGAGTTGTAGTGCAGGCTTCCCATCCACAAACACCCCTCCCTGTTAAGATGGCTACCTACCTGTAAGTTTGATGAGGGCAATGCAATAGCTGTCACATGGTTGGGGGGGGTGCTCCATCCTGCTCAGGGGTGGGACAAGAGAGCATGAGATGGCTACCTACCTGTTAGGTGATGGTGGGCAATGCAATGGCTGACACATGGTTGTGGGTGTGGGGAGTGCTCCATCCTGCTCAGAGGTGGGACAAGAGAGCATAAGATGGCTACCTACCTGTTAGTTTGAAGGGAGCAATGCAATGTCTGCCACATGCTTCTGGCTGGGGGGAGTGCTACATCCTGCTGAGCTTTGGGACAAGGGTGCATGGTGGGAGTTGTAGTGCAGGCTTCCCAAACACAACCACCCCCTCCCTGTTAAGATGGCTACCTACCTGTAAGTTTGATGAGGGCAATGCAATAGCTGCCACATGGTTGGGGGGGTGCTCCATCCTGCTCAGGGGTGGGACAAGAGAGCATGAGATGGCTACCTACCTGTTAGGTGAAGGTGGGCAATGCAATGGCTGACACATTGTTGTGGGTGTTGGTTGTGCTCCATCCTGCTCAGGGGTGGGACAAGAAAGCATAAGATGGCTACCTACCTGTTAGTTTGAAGGGAGCAATGCAATGTCTGACACATGCTTCTGGGTGGGGGGAGTGCTCCATCCTGCTGAGCTTTTGGACAAGGTGGCCTGGTGGGAGTTTTAGTGCAGGCTTCCCACCCACAAACACCCCTCCCTGTTAAGATGGCTACCTACCTGTAAGTTTGATGAGGGCATTGTAATAGCTGCCACATGGTTGGGGGGTGCTCCATCCTGCTCAGGGGTGGAACAAGAGAGCATGAGATGGCTACCTACCTGTTAGGTGAAGGTGGGCAATGCAATGGCTGACACATGCTTCTGGGTGGGGGGAGTGCTCCATCCTGCTGAGCTTTGGGACAAGGTGGCCTGGTGGGAGTTGTAGTGCAGGCTTCCCACCCACAAACACCACTCCCTGTTAAGATGGCTACCTACCTGTAAGTTTGATGAGGGCAATGCAATAGCTGTCACATGGTTGGGGGGGTGCTCCATCCTGCTCAGGGTTGGGACAAGAGAGCTTGAGATGGCTACCTACCTGTTAGGTGAAGGTGGGCAATGCAATGGCTGCTACATGCTTCTGGGAGTGGGGAGTGCTCCATCCTGCTGAGCCTTGGGACAAGGAGGCCTGGTGGGAGTTGTAGTGCAGGCTTCCCAAACACAACCACCCCCTCACTGTTAAGATGGCTGCCTACCTGTTAGTTTGATGAGGGGAATGCAATGTCTGCCACTTGCTTCTGGGTGGGGTGGGGGAGTGCTCCATCCTGCTGAGCTTTGGGACAAGGTGGCCTGGTGGGAGTTGTAGTGCAGGCTTCCCACCCACAAACACCCCTCCCCGTTAAGATGGCTACCTACCTGTAAGTTTGATGAGGGCAATGCAATAGCTGCCACATGGTTGGGGGGGTGCTCCATCCTGCTCAGGGGTGGGACAAGAGAGCATGAGATGGCTACCTACCTGTTAGGTGAAGGTGGGCAATGCAATGGCTGCCACATGGGTGTGGGGAGTGCTCCATCCTGCTCAGGGGTGGGACAAGAGAGCATAAGATGGCTACCTACCTGTTAGTTTGAAGGGAGCAATGCAATGTCTGCCACATGCTTCTGGCTGGGGGGTAGTGCTCCATCCTGGTGAGCTTTGGGACAAGGGGGCCTGGTGGGAGTTGTAGTGCAGGCTTCCCAAACACAATCACCCCCTCACTGTTAAGATGGCTACCTACCTGTTAGTTTGATGAGGGGAATGCAATGTCTGCCACATGCTTCTGGCTGGGGGGGAGTGCTCTATCCTAGTGAGCTTTGGGACAAGGGGGCCTGGTGGGAGTTGTAGTGCTGGCTGCCTGTACACCTGCCCCCATGGTAATATTGCTAGCTACCTTTGGGGTGAATCAGAGGGAGTGGATGTTGGAACTGTGAGACATGTGTTGGGGAGAGTGTTGTGCACATACATGCATTTTGACCTAGGAGGTGTAGTGTAGTATGCTGCACTTTGCAATTCCTGATGTTGGTGGAACTTTGGTACTTCTTAGTTCCACATGTCATGGTAACAATATCCATTCAGAATGTTTGTATTCAAAGTTCAGCTGTTGAACTTGACTTTCATAGCTGAGTGTGCAGGCTGAGGTGTATAAGTGGTGTTGAACATAAAAACGAACCCTTTGTTAGAAAATTCCAAGGTAACTGCTATAGATGTGGGGAATATGGACATTCAGCAAATTTTAAAGATTGCATTGGTTGGAAAGCCACATGTAAGAAATGTAGAAAGAAAGGCCATGTCTCCAAATGTTGTCGCAGTGGGTCCTCTAAAAATAGGGTTCAAGAAGTATGTTGTAGAGATGAATGTGAGGTTGATGAGATTGTCATGAGGATCAGTAATGGTGAGAAAAGTGGTCTATTTGACACTGTCCTTATTGAAGATATTCCTGTTCAGATGCTATTTGACTCAGGAGCTAAAATCACTCTCATTCCTAAGACAGTATATGATGAACATTTGTGTAGTAAGATAACCTTACAAAAACGTGATATCAAAGCTAAGGGTTATGGAGGTGAGCCGATCAAACTTTCTGTTTTTTTTATAGGTAAAATCTCTTATAAGACTAATGAGACATCAGGTAAAATTTAAATCTCTGAAAGGGGTGATTCTTTGGTAAACTGGTCTCTACAAAAAGACCTTAGAGTTATTCTAGATCCTAATGAAACACCTCCCATAAGATTAAAGGTTGATAATTCTGTAGACTCACAATTGAATCATAACGAAACTTCCAGGGTTGATCATTATAGTCTACAAACAGTTGTCACCTCATACGAAGAAGAATTTCCTGAAGTATTTAATGAACAATTAGGATGTTTAATAGGTTATTCACACAAGATTGTTCTTAAAGAAAATTCTGTACCTGTTATTAGTAAAGTTAGGAATGTTCCTATAAAAGTCAAAGATAAAATGAAAGTGGAATTAGATAAGTTGTTGAAAGCTGGAATCATCACTATGGTTGAAGCCACTGAATGGTTGGCCCCAGTTGTGATGGCAGTTAAAGCCAATGGAGAATCCAGGCTCTGCATTGACTTAAGGGAACTAAATAAATGTGTTGTTGTTGACCATTATCCCTTACCCAATATTGCAGAAATGTTGTCATTGCTAGGTGGAGCCAGGTTCTTTTCCTCTGTGGATTTGGCTTCAGCTTACCACCAAGTCAAACTTCATAGTACATCTCAAGATTTAACGGCGTATATAACTCCGTTTGGGACATATAAGTTCTTGAGGATGCCTTTTGGGCTAATTTCAGCGGCTGCGGTGTTTCAGAGGATAATGGAGCATGTACTCAAAGACTGTGAGCGAATACAGATATACCAGGATGACTTTCTCATTTTTGGAAACACCCAACAAGAACATGATGCCAGAGTTAGGAAAATCTTGAACAAACTCAAGCACAATGGCTTGACCCTCAAAGCAAAAAAATGCAAGTTCAACATCTCCAGCATCGACTACCTAGGTCACACTATCACCGGTTCTGGCATCAAACCCAAAGAAGAACTTGTAGACACCATAAACAAGTTATCCAGTCCCAAGAACAAAGATGAAGTTGTCAAATTTTTAGGGATGTCTGAGTATTACACAAAATTCATTGAGAACTTTGCTGACAAGACCTTTAACATGAGACTTTTGTTAAAGAAAGGAGTCAATTTCGAGTGGAACGCCAAATGTGAGTCTGAGTTCAAACTCATAAAAAGACAATTATCTGAGGCCTCCTCCCTTAGCAGTTTTGATCCTAATAGAGAGGTAATCATAATGACTGATGCCAGTGGGACAGGTTTAGGTGCCGTCATGTTACAAGTATTTAATGGAGAAGAAGTTACTATATTATTCTTATCCAGATGTTTAAGAGGAGCCGAGTCCCACTATTCTGTAATCGAAAAAGAAGTATTGGGAGTATTTTGGGCAGTGAGAAGCTCCGGAAATTTTTATGGGGTAACAATTTTGTGGTAAGAACTGACCATGAACCTCTTAAGGAAATATTTGAAAAAAAGGAATTGACAATGTCTCTTCCAGAATACGCAAATGGGTAATTTCTCTCCAAGAATTTAACTTTTGTGTGGAATATGTACCTGGTGCAAAAAATAACATAGCTGACTGCTGTTCTCGCTTGACTGCCATGGAAAGCAATGAGGACGAGTTGACAGAGGGAATTACAAATGAATTCGATGAATATGCGGTTTGCTATGTTGATGACTGTATAATAAAAGAAGAAGTTTGGTTCAACGAACTCTCCAAAGATGCTGTCTTACAATCTGTCATTGCATGCATCAAAAATGGATGGTGTAAGTACGACAAGAGTAGTGATGCATTGGCAGGGTTTCATCGAGTTAAAGATGAGCTGTCATTCCAAAACAATATACTTCTCAGGGGAACCAGACTGATTCCTCCTGTCATTTTAAGAGACCAACTAATCAGTTTTGCACATGACGGTCATCCAGGAATATCAAAAACTAAGGAAATAATAAGACAAACTTACTGGTGGCCTGGGATGGACATTTGTATTGAAAGATCTGTAAGGGAATGCATTGATTGCGCAATTTGTGACAAGGCCTTCAAAACCAGGGTCCAACCCATGGTCTTAAGGAAATTACCTAGAATGGCTTGGGAAGAGGTTGCATTAGACATTCTAGGACCCATCAAGCACAGTAACACTGACAAATATGTATTAGTGCTTGTAGATCTTTATTCCAGATGGCCGGAAGTTAAAATAACTAATTCTGTGGAATCTAGGGATGTGATAAAGTTTTTGAATGAGATTTTTGAAAGAGAGAGTTTTCCCAAAATATTACTCTCTGACAACGGAGTCCAATTTACATCTAAAGAGATGAATGAATTTTTATCCAAGAGAGGCATCATTCACAAAAAGTCAGCACTCTATCACCCAGAGACTAATGGCGTTGTAGAAAAAGGTTCAAAAAGTGCTCAAAGAGACTATACAACGTGCCTTATCCTATCATAAGTGTTGGCAAACAGAACTCATTAAAAAAATGTCAAATGCTACAGGTGCTCTCCACATTCCACAACAGGTAAAACCCCTTTTGAACTTTTCTACAAAAGAAAGCCTCAGACTATGCTATGCCCTGCTTGGATTTTCGATAAATCTCAAAGATTGGTGGGAATTGAAGATGATCAAGGGAAGTTTGACAAAGAGTTAAAGAAAATGATTGACAACAAGAAATACTATGATGTCAGGAAAGCAGTAAAAAAGGTGTTCGTAGAAGTAGGTGACTTAGTCAAAATAAAAAATCCTCGCAAAGGATCCTTTGGGAATGGTTCAAAGTATCTGTCACCCATGAGAGTGATCAAAGTCTTCAAAAATGCAGTCAAAACTGAGGATCACAGAGTGTGGAACTTGAACAGAGTGGCCAAATGCTCTAATTTCTTTCTCTCTGAGGAACGTAACAAAAATGACAGTGAGTGTCCTTCATATGTGAAAAACAATGATATGCCTAACAGTGTAAGACAACCCAGCACTAAAATACGTTCCAAACCAAAGTATCTGCAAAATTATTTGTAATTGACATGTTCATGTTTTACATGCTTGTTTTCTTTAATTGATTTCATGTTTGTTCTCCTTAATTAATTTTTCTGCTTTTCTTTGTTTCTTTTGGTTCTCTTTTTATTAGGTATTGGGGGGAAGGTGTGTAGTATGCTGCAATTTGCAATTCCTGATGTTGGTGGAACTTTGGTACTTCTTAGTTCCACATGTCATGGTAACAATATCCATTCAGAATGTTTGTATTCAAAGTTCAGCTGTTGAACCTGACTTTCATAGCTGAGTGTGCAGGCTGAGGTGTATAAGGACTTTCTTAATAAACCTTTTGGATTTTACTACAATTTCTCTGGATTCATCTTTACATGTAGCTTTGTAGTTGTGCAAAACAGTACATAGCAGTGTGATGGTAGACATTTGTTGGTACTTACCATCCTCCACTCCCCGGGTATTCCTGTGAGACTCTCTGGATGCAGTATGCCAAGCACCTTCTCCTCCCATACCGTGAATGTTCGTAGTGGAATGGGAGGGCCACCGCCAGTCCTCTGAGCCAGCTCACGGTTCTTGTTGTTCTTCTCTTTCCCCTTGCTCTTGAGGTCATGCCACTGCTTCATGATCTCCTTCTTGGAGCACAGGATGGTCCCTACTGCATTGACCCTGCTGACTATCCTTGCCCACATCTGCATTCTGGTGGCTAATGGTGTCTGTTGGACCAGGTTTCCAGACAAATGTGGTTCTACTCTGATTACCTCATCTACCATCACTGACAACTCATTGTCAGTAAATTTAGGCATTTTCTTCTGTGACATGGTGTGTGATGTGCAAATGGGTTAAGGGTGCAGGTGTGAAGGTGGTGGTGGTGATGTGTGTCGTGTGTGTGTTGTTGTGATGGTGTGATGTGTGCAGATTTGCCTCTCCTTTGTGCTGTGGGGTTGGGCCCTTCAGTAGTGGAGTATTGCAAAGGATTCTGGTCATGGAAGGGGCTGGTTTTATACTCAGCTATGTGGGTGGGTCAAAATGGTGTATTCCTGTCAGGTGTGTTGTGTGGGTTGACATGGGTTTTGTATTTTTTTTTGCCATGGGGATGTGTCATTGGGGTGTGTTTGGTGTTTTTTGAGGCTGAGCCAGGTTAATAGCCACACTTGGTAGCCTTGTTGTGTGTTTTTTTGTCATCCGCCATTGCTGTTCCGGAGCGAGCGCGGCGGTGAGTATACAACCGCTCTTCCGCCGGCTCTCCCATTCATCAGTGCTTGCGATCGCGGCGGTCGGATACAGCGGATCTTTCCGCTGTCGCCGCTCTGGTATTCTAATTTCACATGCGGTCAATCTGCTGACCATGCGGCGGTTTTGGGTCTTTCCGCAGCAGATCCGACCTCCGCGGACGGATTTTAACCTGCTCCGCACGCTACCGGCGGTCTTTCGTGGCATCTGACAGCCACGGTTGGATTTTTCTGGCCGTTCATCATGATTTGACTGCCGGTTTTCCCGCGGTACTGGCGGACGGTTAATTTCCGCTACCACGGCGGTCGGAATGGTTTTCCAGCCGCCATCCTAATCGACCCCTGAATACTCAAGGGCACCACACTTTTGTGGTGTTCCCCTCACTCTGGTGATGTCTCCAGCCAGTAATTTTAGGAGCCAAAATGTGTCGACACCCACACTGTGCAACCGTCACCCACATGGGTTTATCTTAGGATACGATTCTCTGCAATCCATATCACACAGATTTGTTGGTACACGTCGCACTGGGAGAGTACTGGTACACGGATATACTCAAGGTGGGGCCTTTATACAGTGTCTCCTAGTCTCATGGGCACTTTTGTTGTGCCCGAGTCAGAACTGTGGTGGGTGTTTGCAAATACTATTGTTGCAGTGCACTGGGGTTTATAGGATGGCACTCCAGTGCCAACGTTCTGAGCTATGCTATGACCTGTTAATTTAAATGCCTTATGTAGGACCAATATGGAGCCTTTCTGCCTCTTCAGAGCACTGGGAAGCATTGTAAACCTACAGAAATACAAACAAAACAATATGGATATGCCTGTAATATGTGATGTGATGTGAAAAAGATTTTAAAGGGCTCTGTCACCCAAAAGGTGCCCTGGCGCCAAGGCTAAAAACGAAATGGAAATACAAATGCACATTTGCAGGAGTGTGACCTTTTTAGGCACCTTCAAATTTTGTATTTCACACCTAAACCTTGTTAAATATATTTACTAAGCTTGGGGAAGTCAGTGGGGCGACTCATCATTGTAAGTTTCGACCAGATGAATGTGTGAAAGTAACCGCGGAACCTTGAGACCTGCATTCTAGTCTCAGCTGGTGCACTTGGCCAAATACAAAATCATGTCTCTCAGAGCATGAAATTGTAAATATGATTATATCTTTCGGTGTATGTACTGCCTTGTACTGTCACAATCACCTCCTTCCATTCACACTCCAGTTTCTTAAAACTCAGCCGCACCTATGTTACGCACTGCCTCCTTGAGATGCTCCTGCTTGAGTGAAATAATATTTGTCATGCACTCTGCTGAACCATAGGTATGTGGTGTATGAAATGCTATAAGAGTAAATAACTTGTAATTGCAAGTACTATGTATAAAGAAAGGGCTTACTACCCCTGACGAGGTGTTGAAGAGTAATGTGGTGAGTAGCATGTTACTCTAGAATCCAAGATTACAGTTAAATAGTTAGTAGATTACTAATATGTGCTTTATTTTCCTTGTGGATTAGTTGTGATAGGTGTGTGCTCTCGAGATGTCTGGTGTTTACTATGGTTTTGAGTAGGGATTTGGTGAGGGGAGTGGATTAGAAAAGGAAGTTGTAGGTTGTTAGTGGGAGTGGTGGACATGTGTCCCTGTTTTGTGGGTGGATGGGTAAAAAAAAATGAAGGGGAAAGTTAAAAAGACTGTTTGGGAGTTCATAGTAGTCAGGAAGGTTTGGGATGATTCAGAGAGAGGAGGGATGGGACAAAAGTTGAAGGAATTTTTTTAAATATTTATTTTAATATTTTTTTTTACAAATAGTAAAGTTATTGTTATACCTTCCCTTTATACATTACGCACCACTTTCAAATGAATATAACTTTATTTATTCTTTAATTACAAACCAAAATTAAACTACACAAAAATAAAAAATTGAAAACTTCTACTTATACCTTTAATTTATAATTTACACAACAGCTTCAAATTATTATAATTCTTGCACCTTCATACACAGTGTATTGAACTCAGTAGCCACATTGCATTAACTATAATTTCCCACTCTACCATGCACTATATTCTCACAAAAGATGTGATTTGCCATGTTATAACTATTATCGTAAATACTATTATTTTAAATGGCATAAGTGATATAATATGAAAGGGTATAAGCGTTGCATGGAGAAGGTGCAAGTTATCCTTAATGTAGTGTGGGTACCAAATTGAATACACTGTGTGTGGAGATATGCAAGTTATAATAATTTGAAGGTGTTGCGTAAATTATAATTTAAAGGTATACGAAGAAGTTTTCAAATTTTTTTTTTATTTGATTTCATTTTGTTTGGCAGTTAAAGAATTAATAGATTTATATTAACTTAAAGGTGGTGTGTAGTGTATAAATTGAAGGTATAACTAGAACTTTAGAATTTGTAATATTAGTGTATTTTAGATTTGGTTTATATAAAACGAATATGTAAAGTTTTCCTAACTATAACAACGGTTTAATATTTGGGTTTTTCTTTGAATTTCATGTTTTTTATTTTTAACAAAAATGTGTTCCAAATCATAGAGTTTACTGTCATCGACTGGAGTGTAAGTAAGGCTCCCTGTTTTCCGTTTTTACTGATTTTTACAGATAAATACAGACAGAAAACATTAATTTTCTTGCCTGTATTTATTTTTAAATGTGTATAAAAACGGAAATTGGGTTGCTTTTTGAGTAATTCTAAATGCTGTCTGCCGTGACTGCCAGGCCAGTAACTGTGTGGATTGATAGATAAGGGGGTAAACAAGGAAGGAATTTTAGTAAAGAAGCTTTAACAGCAGTTACACACGGTTGATACTGAAATTTGCATATTTTCATATAAGTGCACTGATTTATCTTCTGCAGGTGTTCACAGCACTGAAACCTTGCAGACATTCAGGCATGAGTGCATATTTATCGGTTAAATAAATGTGGAAATATACTAATTTCAGCTTACTTTTTCCTCAAAACCCAAAATAAATATGGATAAATACAGATAAAATTAGCAAAAAATAAATATGGATGAATACAGACGGAAATGGCAAAACAATAAATACCATAAAACCGGGAGCCCTAAGTGTAATACAGTAAAGTGTAGGTGATTGTTGTACAGTGTACTGTCGTAGAGTGTACTGTCATAGACTGGAGTAGAGTGGAGTGTGTTACAGTGGAGTGGCGTACAGTGGAATAGCATATAGTGGATTGGTTTAGAGTGGAGTGCCGTAGAGTGGAGTGTTGTAGAGTGGAGTGCAGTACAGTGGAGTGGGGCAGAATGGAGTGATTGAGAGTGGAGTGGAGTGGTGTGGTGTAGTGTACAGTGGAGTAAATTGTTATATAGTGCAGTGGTGCGTTGTATAGTATAGTGGTGTAGAGTGCACTAAAGTGGACAGGCGTAGTGTAGAATTGAATAAAGTGTTGTAAATTGGAGTGGCTTCTACTATAGTACAGTGGAGTGGTATGTCGTAGAGTGTTGGAAAGTATTGTAGAGTGGAGAAGAGTGTTTTACACTCGGGTGTAGGGGCATAGAGTGGAGTAAAGGGTTGTACAGTGTAGTGTGGGGGTGTAGAGTGGAGTACAGTGTCATATAGTGTCACACAGTGTAGTAGAGTCTTGTAGAGTGGATTTGCATTGAGTGGAATAGAGGATGGTACAGTGGGGTGGTGTAGAGTGGAGTGTTGTACTGTGCCATAGAGTGGGGTAAAGTGTTGTGCAGTGGAGTAGAGTCCAGCAGAGTGGCATAGCACAGAGTGGATAGCGTGTTCTACAGTACAGTGATGTGGCATCGAGTAGAGTGGAATGGCGTAGCATACAGTGTTGTAAAGTGTTGTAGAGTGGAGTGGTGTGTGGCACAGTCAAGTGGAGTGGTGTGTTGTAGAGTGTCAGAAAGTATCGTAGAGTAGCGTGCCACAGAGTGGATGAAAGTGTTGTATAGTGGAGTGGTGTATAGTAAAGTGCAGTGGAGTGGCATACAGTAGAGTGGCATACACTGGAGTGGCTTAGAGTGCAGTGGCGTTTATTGGAGTAGCATACATGGGAGTGGAATAGGGTGCAATGGCGCACAGTGGAGTGGTGTAGAGTGAAATGGAATGGGGTACAGTGAGTAGCATACAGTGGAATAGCGTACAATGGAATGGTGTATAGTGGAGTGGTGTAGAGTGGAGTGAGGTGCAGTGGTACGGCGTAGAGAGGAGTGATGTACAGTGAAGTGTTGTAGAGTGAAATAGCGTATAGTGGAGTGTTGTAGAGTGGAGTGGCATACAGTAGAATAGTGTACAGTAGAGCGATGAACAGTTGGTAGAGTGTGGTAGAGTGTAACAGTGTACAGTAGAATAGTGTGTAGCGCAGTGGTGTAGAGTGAATGGTGTACAGTGGAATGAGGAACTGTGTAGTGGCATACAATAAAATAGCATTGAGTGGAGTGTCATAGAGTAAAGTGGCGTACAGTGGAATAGCGTACAGTGGAGTGGTGTACAGTGAAGTTGCATATAGTGGAATAGCGTAGTGTGGAGTGGTGAGAGTGGAGTTGTGCCCAGTGGAATAGTGTACAGTGGAGTAGCATCACGTGAAGTAGCGAACAGTGGAGTGGCATAGACTGGAGTTGCATAATTTAGAGTGGCGTGGAGTGGCATACAGTGGAGTGGTGTACAGTACAGTGGCACACAAAGGAATAGCGTATAGTAGAGTGGCATACAGTGGAGTGGAGTGCCATAGAGTGGATTAGCATAGAGTGGAGTGTCGTACACTGGAGTTGCATACAGTGAAATAGTGTAGAGTGGATTTGTGTACAGTGTAGTGGCGTACAGTGGAGTGGTGTAGACTGGAGTGTCATACAGTGGAGCGGCATACAATGGAATAGTGTACAGTGGAGTAGTGTACAATGCAGTGGCATAGAGTGGAGTGTGATAGAGTAGACCTGTGTACAGTGAAACAGCGTAGAGTGAAGTGGCATAGAGTGGAATAACATTGAGTTTACTGCTGTATAGTGTAGTGATGTAAGTGTAGTGGCATATAGTGGAATAGTGTAGAGTGGATTTGGGTAGAGTGGAGTGCCATATAGTGGAATAGCATACAGTGTAGTAGCATAGAGTGTAGTGGTGTAGAGCAGAGTGGAGAATGGAGTGGTGTACAGTGCAATAGAGTACAGTGGATTGTCGTAGAGTGGAGTGGCGCATGATGGAGTAGTGTACAGTGGAGTAGTGTACTGTGGAGTGGTGTACAGTGGAGTGGCGTACAGTGGAATAGTGTACAGTGCAGTGGTGTACACTGAAGTGGCATACAGTGGAATGGCATAGAGTAGAATAGCGTAGAGTGTAGTGTCGTAGAGTGGAATTGCTTACAGTGGAATAGCGTACAGTGGAGTTACGTAGAGTGGAGGGGCATAGAGTGGAGTGGTGTAGACTGGAGTGTCATAGAATGGAGTGACATAGAGTGTAATAGCATACAGTAGAGTGGTGTAGAGTGAAGTGTAGTAAAGTGGAGTGGCGTACAGCAGATTAGAGTACAGTGGAGTGTTGTATAGCAGAGTGGCATAGAGTGTAATAGCAGAAGTGGAGTGGAGTGGTATCGAGTGGAATGGTGGAGTGTGGTAATTGAAACAAATGTAGTGTAAAAGTGTGTGAATGTATGTAGATCTAATGTGGCAGGAATTTATATTAAGAGGTGTAAATGTAAATTTCTGTGTAGTATGTGTAGATTGTGAAAGTAGCGTTAAAGTTATACGTTTTAATATACTTAGTTGTATATTGTGCCACAGTATACTGTGGTATGTTAGTGCTATACTGCAGTACATGTGGATGAGAAGGCAATATGGGATTGGCTAGTAGCTGTGTTTACCAAATTTAAAAGGCAGCCATGTAATTTTTCGCACAGTTTGGCTGTGCTCTGCATTCTGCGTTTCTCTGTATTTCCGGTAAAGGTCTAGATATAGGTAGGTAGAAGGTTTTATTGTTGTTCTCTACCTATTACCATGTTACCAAAGTGGTAATAGGTAGAGAAATGTATTTAGAATTTTCTATATATTTTTACAGCAGTTTAGGGAGAACTGCGCATTTAAACAAAATGTATGTAGCTTTGTAATTTGAAGGTATTACAGCGGGACTCTCTACACTTTTTTGTGCACATATAACTATGTTAACAATATAAAACACACTGTAGAATACTACATTTATAAAATTTGTAGAGTTCTGAATTCTCTGTAATTTTCTCATAGCTGATAAAGGTGGCGTAATCCAGTTTTGATAGGACATGAGAGGTTGCTGCTTGGACCTTGTGGGGGATTACTAGATTCGGGAAGATGTGTCACAACATTTTCATTGTAAAAATCTTGATCTGGCTACCTTCTCTACTTGGGCATTAATTGACAGTTTGGTGTCCATGGTAGTTCCAAAGGTTCTTACCTCCTTAGATATTTTCTTTGGTGGTGGCAGATCTTCAGGTCAGGTACACAGAGAGTCATACATTTTCCAGTTGCCACATGTGAGTATTTCAATTTTTGACGCATTTAGTTTGAGGTGCATCCATTGGCCAATTGTCAAGAAAAAGCTAAAGATTATGGATTTTCTGGTGTCCTTGGGACCTTTTAAATTTCAGAAGTAGCTGCATGTCATCTGCGTAGGTATAGCAGGTGAATTGAAAACCATGGATCGGTTCCGGTAATAATTTCATGTAGATGTTGAAAAGCAGAGGTGAGAAGATTGAGCCTTGAGGGACTCCTGCTTTATTGCTGTATAGTTTTGAAGAGAATGGGAGAGTATGGATGATATTTGCTCTATGTTGTTGGGAGGACATGAGCAAGTGAGGACTGTGCCCTCTATTCCGGTTTACTTGAGGTTTTAGATTAGTGTGCCATGGTCAACTGTGTCAAAGGCTGCCAAAGTTCCAAGAGAAGGACAGCGATGCCTTTCTGGTCTACTGTGTTTTCAAGATCGTTCCTGATTGAGAGTAGGGCTGATTCAGTGTCTCTTCCGAGACGGATTACAGTCTGGAAGTCAGATATGTTGGGAATTGTGACGTCTGGGCACAGGCTGCTCTTTCTATACGTTTGCCCAGGAATGGTGCATTTGCTATAGGTCTATCGTAGTCTTGATTGTCCAAGTTAGTTTACTTTAATAATGGGCGTATGTATGCCTTTTTTAAGTCTTCTGGGAAAACCCCTGTTGTTAAGGAGTTATTGATGAGTGTTCTGACTGGGATGGCTGTTAGGTTGTTAAAAAAATGTTTTTGAAGTTTTCTGGTGGGCAATGGTTAGAGGAACAACCAGCTCGCTTTGAGAAGGTCCAGAAATTGAGTTGGGGATAGCTCAGGGTTTTGTTGCACATGGGTTGGGGTTGTCGGCTTTTTTATTGGTTAAGTAAGAATCTAACATGTTTGCTTTAATTGTAGTGTAAAGATTTGCTTGTGTGGCGCACAAATCTTCAGAAATGGGATTGGTAGCTTCTGTGCAATTTGGCATAAGAATTCTGTGAGTATTTTATATAATACTTTATTGGTATATTTGTACATTTTGCATTCTGGATTCTGCGGAATAGTATAGGTTGTTGGCTTTTTTGATAGTTGACTTTTATAATCTGTTGTCTGAGTAGGTGTATTTTGTCTGGAAGGTTGTTTGTTTTGAGCCAGTTGCATTGAAGCTTAGCAATTCGTTTTTTAAAAATCTTTTTAATTCTGCATTCATCGAAGGGGCACATTTTCTTTTGTTACAAGTAGATGTTTTCAGTGGAATTAAGAGATTAAAAGCTTCCTGGAGCCATCCAAGGAGTGTTTTTACAGATTTTACTGTGACCAGATCAGTATTCGAGGTAAGCAGGTGTTCTAGTCTCTCCAAATGCAGCTTGTTCCAAGATCTATAAGTAGTTGCAGGTAAGATATATTTAGCTGGGGTAAGTTGTAGTGTCTTGTGTTGGAAGACAACCAGGTCTGACCACATGACCTGAGTAATCCTTTGGAATGAGGCTAGGTCAGGGTTGGTGAAAATTACATCTAAGGTGTAGCCTTCGATGTGTTTGAGACTGGGAATGAGCTGTTGTAGGTTGTGTATGTCTAGACCAATGAGGATGAGTCTAGGGTGTGGCATATTAGGTTTGCCAAGCCATTTGTTGAGGCCACCAAGAGTAGAGCATATGCAGTCTGTAAAAGACAAAGAGTTTGGCTACTGTCACCTGTTGATGGACAGAATGCAGAATGCAGAACAATGTCATACATTCACCCCAGCACAGAGATCTGGGCCTAAATCCATCGTTTTTTTGCTCACCTTTCCATTCCAGTTTGAACCCAGCCATATGCAAATCAGTCTTGACCCTGTGCCCTATGGGAACAGTCCAGCCCGAACTGCCAGGCCAGGTCCTCCCTGGACTGGAAACAAGCATCCTAGGACCGGTTTCGGGGTTTCACCCCTCTTCAGCCAGGATAGCTTGACTCCAGCGGCATGGAGAGTTTCAGCACTCCGTCCATCATCTCCTTGTGTTTGCTTTGTTCGCCCTAAGTTGGCAGGGTATGCCCAGACGTGGGTCCCTTGCTCACTTTGCCACTGGATTCAAGCTAGCCTGGCTGATGAGGGCTGTTAGCCCGAAACCGGTCCCAGGATGCTTGTTTCCGCTCCAGGGAAGACATGGCTTGGCAGTTCGGGCTGGACTGTTCCCATGAGGCACAGGGTCAAGACTGATTTGCATATAGCTGTGTCTGAACTGGGGTGGCGAAGTGAGCTAAAGAACGATGATGGATTCAACCCAGATCTGTGACTGGGGGTGAGTGTCTGAAAAGTTTCAGCACTCCGTCTATCATCTCCTTGTGTTTACCTGCCAGGAAGAAGCCAGTTTTGATCTGTGGCCTGCACCCACCCATCTCATGTCCTTGATGGCGCACAATGGCTAACAATTTCCAGTTGCTCAAGGTGCCTATTTACGCATGCTCCAACTACACTGGTATCCTTACACATGCTTGGCTGGCACTTGAAATTGTCATTCTTCTGACTAGTTCAAAGACAAGAAAATTTGATGCAGCTACCAAGGATGCTATTATCAGGGTTGCCAAACTGACAGTATTATCTGATGCAGTCAGATTACCAAGGGTGGAGTGTGAAGAAAAATCACTTTGCCTACGTCAGTAAATGTTTTCACGTAATGCCAGCATGGTAGGCTACTGCACTGACACATGAGACTGATGCCTATCTATGGCCACTACATGGTCCTCTCTCCTCTCCTCACCATTCTATTCTGATTAAGGTAACAGACATTTCCCTGTGCCCTTTGCAAATAGAGTGGCGTTGGTGTGTCCTTGGGCATTTTAATTTTTGCTTATGACAGGCAATGACAATGGCAAGCAAGCAATGTTGGGGTACAAAACTTGCCGTGCTTCTATGGTTACAGAAGTAGATCCTTCCAATAAAGCATCATTACTGCTACTAGTCTCAATGATGCACTAACAATGGAGCCCATTGAAAACCTTTTGTTGGTGCAGTAAGTGTATGGAACACAACAAGCCTGAAAAATGGCTTGGTGAGTTGAACGCTCATTGCTGAAGCATATAGTGATCGCCATGAGCTTGAATCCCAGCTTGCATTCTCCTTCCAGAAATATATTTCATCTAAGCTAGCAGAAATATGCCATCCCAGTTAATGGTTGAGATTTTAAAGCTCGCCCATTGAAGTTGCTATCTTGGCAGTTTGCGGTGTTTACCATCTTTGTCCAGCTTGTGGGAGAAGCTTTTCTCATTAAAAAAAGTTTTGCAGAGAAAGTTTTCTCTCCAAAACTTGTTTGGGAGGAATTCTTATGCTGAAAGTTTATTTTACTGTTATTTTTTGCTGAATTCTCTGTAACCTTCTGATAGTTGATAAAGGTGTACCATGATTTAGACCATGAGCGCAATTCAGTTTTGATAGGCCAAAAGGGATTGTCGCTTGAACCTTGTAGGGGAATTCTAGGTGCTGGAAGATGCGTCAAAGCAGTTCTACTGTAAGAAAGCTTGATTTGGCTACCTTCTCCACTTGGGCGTTCAGAAATGTTTTGTCTCACTATTTTTTTAAGCAGTGCCTCCTTTGTAAAGTTCGGAAAGACTGTGAAGTTTGAAACAATTCATGAAATAGCAGAGCAAAAAACTTTTCAACTTTACAGTCTCCTCTTTGCTCTTGGGCATATTGAACTTAAAATGAGTTTCTAGTGAAATACAAGTAGATGTTTCTCTTCTACAGTGGACGGGATTCCCAGTTCATGTCTAAGAAAAACAGTCAAACCACTAGGTATGCCTTGCAGCAAGAGAATCAACATTTATACTACAAGTAAAAAATAAACCCACCAGAGCTGAGATGAGCAGATATCCGAGATGGTCTGTTTTCAAAGCCTGCCCTTGGGCAGACGGCCAAGGCTTCTCGCTGTACATTTGTTTGTCTTACTTTTGATAATGACCCACTGTCTTCAGGGATGTATTGCGTGTGCGTTTTTTTATTTTTCTTGTCACAGTACAGATTGCAATTTCCTGGATTTTATCTGGAAACATTTCCTAATGATAACATAAGCGTGACTCGGAACAAGAAAACATGACATGCTCTCTTACACAGACTTTATCGGAAATAAGTGAAAAGTACGATAGATTACCTTTGACAAATATGGAATCGTTGAGTCATCACCATACCTTCTAATTATGAATCTATGCATTCTGTACCCAGCTATTCCACTGCCGTGTTTGCTTGAAATTACAATATGAGGGAGCTAAAGGAACGCTGATCGACAGATGTCACTGTGAAATGTAGATAATCTGGGAAACGGCATTAACCACGCTGGCTAAGCCACGCGTGCCATTTCCACGCAAGCGGAACATCGCTTGCCTTAACCATGCGTGGTTGAGGCAAACAGCAGCCAGCAGTGTAGTTGCAGAAACCGGAAGGGCGAGGAGAGGGACAGAAAGGATCGGACTTGGGAGGAGATCGCGGCTTGGTGAGCAGGGCTTGGGGGAAGGGGTTTGTTTTCAAGAGGGAGGGGTAGTGTTCAGCTGGGGGTAGTTTTATGGCTTAGGGCAGGGCCGATGGGGCAGTTTTTAGGGCTGAGGGCCGTTTTTGGGCACAGAGCGTGGGGCTAGGGTCGGGGTCGTTTTTTGGGCTGGGGCCATTTTAGGGCTCAGGGCGTGGAACAGGGGTCGGGGCAGTTTTTGCGGGTGGGGGCCATTTTAGGGCTCAGGGCGTGGGGCCAGGGTCGTTTTTTGGGCTGGGGCCGGGGGTATTGCAGTGCTGAGGGCTGGTTTTTAGGGCTCAGGGCAGGGGGGTGGGGTGTGAATTTTACTATGCATATAACTTTACCAAGCATACCTTAACAACAAAATGTGTAGTAAAGGCATTCATGGTAAAGGCATGCGTGGTAAAGGAATGCGTGGTTCAGACACATTCGTAGTTGTGACAGCATTGTTGAAGCACATGTGGTTTAGCCATGCGTGCTTCTGTCATACAACCAGATATCTTGCCAATTAGTAGACCCTTGAATATATCATTTCATTTTAACACTCCTCTGATCCTTCCTGGTGTGTACTCTCACGCGTTGAACGGGGGTAGAATCGTTTGTCCTGAGTCTTGCGTAGATGACTTTCCAGTGCTCTTCCTTCCTTGGATTATCCTTTCCTTATCCCACTCCTTAATACCAAGGTGGCATGACTTTGTCATGAGCCAAAGACCAGAACACTAAACATGCATGCCAGAGGCTGCTGCTCCTACTGTAGACAATATAGAGAACCCATAGCTGCCAAGTGTTCATTTTGCTTATGGGTGACATTTCCATGTTTATAAGTACTTAGGTGTCACAGTGCAAAGTCTTATGTGTGACACTTCGAGCAACACTTTATCAAGAGGAGCACAAAGCAGTTATAGCCATGTAAAAAGAGGGTGGGAGCACACTGCCTCACGTCCCAGCACTCAGTTCGCCCCAATGCATCATGGTAAATGCAGTTCATGAAAACACTTACTTCAGTGACAGTCTTTAGTTTTTCACCCTTGTTGGTGCAGTCAGTGCTGTGTATCTATAGACACATTTTTTAGGACAGTTGTCCTTCAGCGAAGATCAACACATTCTTTTGGGGTTCTGGAAATGCTGCCCAAAGTCTTCTAAGGTCTCTTAACCACATGTGAGGCAGTGTGCTCCACCCTCTTTCAGTTATATCTATGTAAAGAGATGCAAACCAGAAAAAATAAGAGCATTCTGTACAGTATAAAGGTTTCGATATAGCTTTAAGACATTTGAAAGACACACATGCTGCTTCTAAAAAGTCGATAACTCCTTCCAGCAGGCTCTCCCAGAAATGTCCACGTGCAAATATATCCTTAATAAAAATATTATGAAACACAGAAAAGGTCCTTGCAGAGGAGGGGGTCTGCACTATGGTTGCATTTTTTCTTTTTTTCCTTTACTTTGTGGTCACCTTTCTGTTATCTGTTTCAATGCTATTGTAGTATCCAATGTTGCCTGCTTGGTGCCTCACAAACCATCAAACTGAGTGCAGGTCAGGACTGTCTGACTGCTCGATGCACTCGTGTCTGCCTTTCCTGATCTTTGAGGGACAGTTCGTACATTTTATTAGATCACTGCTAAGTTCACTTCCTTTGTCTCTCATCCTACATAGTTCAAAGGCATTTTTCAACTGCAGACCAGAAATTCACTTTTTTTTTTTTCAGTTTAAGAGAGATTTTATTGATGCAAAATAAAATGCAATACAGTATAATGAGAAATTGTTAACATAAGAAAATCGGTATGCAAACTGGTAAGGCAATAGAGGTAAAAAGGGAAAAAAGAGATAAGAAGAGTAAAAGACAAGGGCAATCAATCATCAGTATATCATAACTACGATATAATTGTTAGCAAAATTTAGAATAATAAAGCGTAAAAGATATAAGGGAAACTGAGTAAAATGGTTAAATGGAGAAAACAACAGGAAACATATAAAAAAAGAACTTATGGAGGTTTAGGAACTTCTTCAATTCGAGGGTCATGAGTTTGCGAGGTACGTGCAGATACATCAAGAAAATGAGTAACAGGTAGCCATAGGAGGTCTCTCTTAATGGCAAGGGAGATAGGGTGAACATATGCTCTGTCTAACCTATGGTTATAGCAAACTCCATACCACCAAGCGCGATAGGAAAGGTTGGAGGTATCTTTCCATGACCTGGTAATCTGTTGGAAGGCAATTGCAAGGAGTAGATCAATGATATGGAAGTTGCGAGGTTGAGAATTCCAGTCGTCAGAAAGACTACCTAGAAATACATTAACAAAAGAAAAAGGGACTTGGATATGAAAAATGGCATTAATCTGTGCCCAGACTTGTTTCCAAAAACTATGAACCTGAGGACAAAGGAAAAGCATATGTTTTAAGTCCGCTGAGTTTGCATTACAGGACCAACAAGAGGTGGAAAGAGTGTGATTCATTTTGTGTAATGAGATGGGAGTAAATAAGAGTCTGTTATAAATGTAGAACAAAGTTTGGGTAGTATTAGCAGCTCGGGAAGATTTTCTAATTTTAATCCAAATCCTATTCCACGTAGAAGTAGAAAAGGAGGATTGAAGATCAGGCTCCCAGAGTAGTTCCACCTCAGTTTTATCTCTAATGGGTGAAAAAGGTGAAAGAGATTGGTAGAGTTGTGATGCTGATGGGGAGAGAGACAGAATGGATAAAGTATGTGGGGGTGAAGAGGAGGGCTGAGTCATGGATGTCATGGTGTGATAAGAGGTTTGGATTAGAGAAGGCAAGGAGGTATATTTGGAAAGATATGATGAAGGAAAGGAAAAGCGTGATTGAGCAGAAGAGAAGGACAGCCAAGTATCTTCATGACGAAGCTGATGTACCCACTGAAGACCCTTAAGATGCCAATCTTTCCAAAATAAAACTTTGTTATTTAGTTTAATATCTTTATTATACCATATGGAGGATTGTAGAAATTTGTCTGAAGGAGAAATGTGATTGGTAAATAAGGGTTTAAGAAGTTTGCAAGAGTTATTGACTATACGTAGAGAAAAGGATACGGTTTCTTGAAAGGAGAAGGGCTGAAAAAAGGATCTTTCCACAGCAACCCATAATGGTAGAGGGCGGGCATCATCATCATCTTCTAATAAAAGTAATGAGGCCTGCCTAAGAGAGAACGCATCATGATAAATTTGGAAATCTGGGAAGTTAACGCCGCCTAAAAATTTAGGGTGTTTAAGTTTATGTAAGGAGATGCGGGGTGTTTTGTTATTCCACAAACATTTAGATAATATGGAATATATGGTTTTAAAATGAGAATTGGCAATATTTATAGGGATATTGGAAAGATAAAAAAGAATAACCAGGACTAACATCATCTTGATCGTGTCAAGACGACCCCCCCATGATAAAAACAGAGGATTCCATTTAGAAGTAGCAGATTTCAAAAAGGACTGAAGTTCTTTTAAATTAGTCAAAATAGAATCTTTAATAGAGGATTTAAACCATACGCCCAGATATTTAATTTTATCAGCGTTCCATTTGAAGCCGGATGTAGTATAATCTGCAGAAAAGCATAATTTATTTAATGGAAGGATTTCGCATTTATCAATATTTAATTTGTAGCCGGATACAGAGGCGAAGGATTCTACTTCTGATAAGAAAGCTGGGAGAGATGATTGCGGATGGGACAAAAAGAGCAAAATATCATCTGCATAAACAGATAATTTCAATTGGTTACAGCCATATTTAAAACCTGTGATTTGGGAATTTAAACGGATCTTTATTAAGAAAGGTTCCAAGGCGAGAATAAAGAGGAGTGGAGAAAGGGGGCAACCTTGTCGCACTCCACGATGCAATTGAAAGTTTGATGAAAGAAGACCGTTTGAGAGTACAGAAGAAACTGGAGAGGAATAGAGTAAAGATACATAATTTATAAATGGAGGACCAAAACCAAACCAGGATAAAGTAGAGAAAATAAAAGGCCACCCCACTCTATCAAAGGCTTTTTCAGCGTCTAGAGAAATGGCTGCTAATGAATCTTTATATGATCTAGCTTTAGTAAGGACATTGAAGAAGAGTCTAGTATTGTCAGAAAGGTGCCTGCCCTTAATAAATCCACATTGTTCACGACCAATTAACAAGGGTAGAAATTTCACTAAGCGAAACGCTAGGATTTTAGCAAAAATCTTATAGTCAAGATTGATTAGAGAAATAGGTCGAAAATTCTTACACAGATTATGATCTTTGCCGTCTTTAGGTATTAAACATATTAGAGCCTCTTGAAAAGATCCCCCAGAGTTTATAGAAGAAATAAAGAAGTGAAATAGTTGATACAGTTTGGGAATAAGGAAACGAGAGAAATAAGAGTAAAATTCAATGGTAAAACCATCAGGTCCTGGGGCTTTACCCCGTTTAATAGTACAAATAGCGTTACTGATATCAGATTCTTTAATGTCATCATTTAACACCGAAAAGTCTATATCTGGAGAGGAAGGAGGGGTAATAGAGGAAAGATATTGAGAGATTGAGTCTGGAGAGACAGAAGTTTCAGGGTTGTAAAGAGATTGAAAAAAGTGAGTGAATTCCGACAAAATGTCTTCATTTTTATAAAGCATACGATTATTGGAGTCAAGAATAGAGCTAATCTTAGTGCGTTCTTTCTTAATTTTTAAATAATTGGCTAGAAGTTTCCCGGCTTTATTCTGGCCACCATAATATTTAGCTGAAGATTTAAGTAGAAATGAGTTGGCATTTTCTGTGGAAAGTTTGTTGAATTGAAATTTAGTTTGAACAAGCTCATCCAAACAAGATTTAGAGCCAGAGATAGAAAAGGAAGTCTCTAAACGTTTAATTTGTGTCATAAGATGTTGTAATTTGGATAGGGAAGATTTCTTGCGACGGGATACAAAAGAAATAATAAAATCCCTGGAGGCCGCCTTAAAAGAGTCCCAAATGATTTGAGGAGACATAGAAGGGGATTCATTTTCAGCAAAGAAAGTAGTGGCGAACGATTCAAACTGCTGAGTAAAATTAGGGTCTAGAAGAAGAGAGTTATTAAATCTCCACCTTCTAGTAGGAGAAGATATGTCTAAATTTAAGATAACCGGTGCATGATCAGAAATTAGGATAGAACCAATGTCAGATTGTAGGATATGTTGAGTGAGTGATTGTGAGGTAAAAAGGTAGTCAATACGAGAATGTGAAGAGTGTGCTGCAGAAAAGAAAGTATACTCTAAAAGAGTAAGGTTACATAAGCGCCATGAGTCTACTAATGACCGTTGCTGAATAGTGGAAGTAAACTGGGAGAACATAGTGGACGGGATGAATTTAGAAGTGGATTTACGATCAATGATCGGATCCATAACCATATTACAATCACCTCCAACTAATAAACAATCATCTTGAAAGGACATTAATTTGCATAAAATAGCAGGCCAAAAAGTGACATCAGGAGCAGTAGGAGCATAAAGATTAAAAAGGGTCATGGGGATATTATTAAGTAAAAGTGAGACAGAAACCCATCTACCCGAAGTATCTGATTCTTGAGTAATAATTTGTAAGTCAAGACATTTATGACATAAAATGATAACGCTGTTGCGATGACCTGTGCCTGGGGATGCAAAAATGTTACCTACCCATAATCTTTTTAAGTTTAGGAATTTCTTTATCTACAACATGAGTCTCTTGTAATAAAGCTATATCACAGTTCAAGTTAGATAAATGGGAGAGAACCCTCTGGCGTTTGATCGGGGAACCTAAACCTTTAACGTTCCATGAAACAACATTTAACGCCATTTATAAGAAATAGAACAATATAAATATTGCATGGTAATCAATATAACAATTGAAAATTGGAGAACAACAAAAAGCATCAATGAATAAAACAGTAAATACGTAGCCATACCAGATAATATTAAATTGCTAGTAAGCGAAAGAAGGTAGGTAGTTATGAAAAGGAGTGTAAGAATGAAGGAAAGAAGAAAAGCAACAGAAAGAAGAAGAACGAGAGAAGAGAAGTGAAAAGAAAAGAAAGGAGAGAGATAGAAAGAAGAAAGAGAGAGGGAAGAGGAGAACAAGGCATCATTGAGAAACAAGGAGATTCAGAAGTAAGAGAAGAGGGGTGAAGAGAATACAATAAAGAAAGAAAGGTAAAAACATTGAAGAAACAGAGCAAGATAGAAGATTCAAAAACACACTGACTTACTACAAGTAACATAAAAGGATGAAGGGTGGTGAAGCCACATAGGGAAAATGGCACAGCTGACCGGGCGACTCAGGGCGGACCAGGGAAGGAGGACATCATCCAGAACAGACCAGGGATGAAATAGATTACATACGTAAAATTACTGCACCTAGAGGATAAAAAAGAGAGAAGATATGAACAAATGAGACATACAAACATGGTACATTAACACAACATGAAATGGGTTGAGAAATGAAACAACAAAATGTTTAGAACGGAAAAGCACAAAAAGATATAAAGGACAACAATTAGGCAGGTACAAAACGAGATATGTCCATATCATCATCACAGCATTGGTCCAAGAATCTATGGAGCAGAGCAGGATCTTCATAAGTCGTTGTTTTATTTCGATATGTAACTTTGAAAAGGCTGGGGTGGAAGAGTCCATAACGAGCATTGAGAGCACGAAGAGCTGGACGCATAGCAAGAAATTTCTTCCGACGTTCTGCTGTTGTCTTGGCATAGCCTTGAGCAAAGAAGAGGGTGAAGCCCTGCCAGGTGATACGATCTTTAGATTTAGCAGATTGTAAGACCCGTAGTAAGTCAGTATACTCTAAAAAATAGATAATGACTCCTCTGGGTCTGGATAAAGAGGATGCTGCAGTTGGATTCCGACCCAAACGGTGAGCTCGTTGGATGTTCAAAGCAGGAGACACAGGGAGACCAAGGATCTGAGGAAGAAAAGTTTTGAAGAAAGAGATGGGATCTGAACCTTCCAAACCCTCTGCCAGGCCATAAATGCGCTGGTTATTGCGACGGCTGCGGTTTTCCAAATTTTCCACCTGGTTCTGGAGAGAGAGAGAATATCAGATTGCACAGCAGGAACTTGGTGGACTACATCTTGGATAGAATCCATTCGTCGTTCCATCAGTATGATCCTATTGTCCATTGTAGACCACTTGTCATCCAAGGTTTGAAGGCGCCTGTTTGTTTCTTCCATATATGGGCGAAGAGCTCGTATTTCCTCAAGTAACACCTCCATAGTGTCTGGTGGAAGAGATGTGGTAGGTGACGGAGGATTCGTTTTAATCCGTTTACCAGTGGTGGTAGCTGATTTCGGAGCAAGAGTAGGTGAGGAAAGTGAGGTATTAGCAGATAGTACCAGAGCGTCCATATGAGGCGACGTTGCAGGGCCTTCAGTTTTGTCCATTGTTGTTGAGAGAATTGAATAGGGGTTATGATCTGCAAAAGAGGGAAAAGGGACAGGAGGACCAGCTACATTACGTCGGGGTTTCGTTCTCCCCATGCAATTGAATTAATAATGTAGCGCTCCTTTCTGCCAGTAATGTTCCTTCAAAGAGACCACAGTGCTAATGAAGTTTGAGGAGAAAAATAGATATTTCACTGGCCAAGCATAGAAAATATCAAGAGGAGGCAGTCATATGAAGAAAAAATTCCAGCAAACTTTGCAGACCTTTTATAAAATGCCAACAGAAACATAAAGGTTACAAAATGCACCTTTCCATATCATGAGTGAAGGCAATGATAATAATGCCAGCATTAAATGCCATGCATTGGAAGCAGAGAATGCGGGTAATAGACAAAACAAATGTCTCTGGTAACTTTCCTCCTCGACAAAAACAGTGAGGCGACGAGCGTCATGAAGAGACAAAATGGCGGGCGCAAAGTGAGGGAAAAACGCGCCGGTCGCGTTTAACGTGAAAAAATGCTCACCGAAGCCGCAGAAAGGCATGAAACGGTGGCGGAATGCGTCCCATGGCAGCTCCGGTCCTCGAGGAGCAGCAAGGAGGGGAAGGTCCACCGGAGGATCCGCACTTCCCTCGAGCTGCTACGGAGCCTGCTCAGGCAGCGGCCATCTTCGATAAGCGCCAAGCCACGCCCCAGAAATTCACTTTTTAAGCCCGCTTCATTTCTATCAGAATAGTATGTGAAAAGTTGTCAGTACTCAGTCACTGCCCTCCAGTATGTGCGAGTGAACGCGCAACTATCACGGATACCAAGGACTTTTGCTCTGAAATTCACTGGAGTGAATTAATAATTCAGAAGGTATGCAATAACAAGGAAAATTAAACATTTCTAAGTAAAATGTCCAGTGCTTAGTATTGGGCAGTGTAGTTTCAAACCGCCGTGCATTAAATGCATGTATCTGCCAAATGTCTGGGGCAATCACACACAGGTGGAGACTAGAAGCTTCTCGGGGGTGGATGGGGGAAGCTGCCAGCTGTGCTGCAGAGCTGAAAGTGTAAGCGTAATCATGCACTCTCCAGTCTTTCCCTTAACATCATGGGTACTCACAAACATTTTCCCATTGGCCAAAAGGTTTTGTCTGTGATGTGACCGAGGGCCGCACTGATGCCAGCAGGGTGGCGGTCGGGGCATTGGGTCCCGTGGGCGGTGCTGGTAAGCTGGATGCAGCGAAAGTGAAGCATATACTTCTAGTGGCTGAATTGCACAATGTGAAACCAGAAAACCTGGGATTAATCCCGGCTTTCCCACTTTACCAAACTCTGTGATCCTAGGCAATTGGTGTCATCAGGTAAGCACTACAAGCTAAGAGCTCAGTAGCTGCTTTGTGAAATGCAGCCAGGCAGCCTTCAGCGTCTCATATTGGGTGGTCTAAGGGATGCTGTAATGTGTGAATTTGTAATCACCATCTAGGCAGTAGTGAGAAACAAATATAGCTTTAGTCAATCTAAGAAAATAAATATCTTAATGCACCAATTAAGGGTGTTTTTAACTGATTCCAGTTTAAACAAGCATTGGCAAAGCCACTGTGTCAACTCCAGGTGTAGAATGTTAAAAGTTAATACGTCTAGCATGCACATACAGCTATACTACAGACCTACTGGCTTTGCCGAAACCACCAGGCACTGTACATTTGTATTTCATCATCAGTGGCATGGAAGCTGAATTTGTTTTCCAGGGATGCCAAATTGTCGTTCCTCTAATGAAGACCAATGAAGACCAATGAAGACCAACACTTTGGTGTCGCTAGTAATTCATTTGCTTTGCCGTAAAGTGAACCAAGGGGTTCTTGCTTTTTGTGTACAATATATGTATTAGATAATGATTTGAAAGTGAGACAAGGTGTGATGACTGAGTGTACTTTTCATAGGTAAAATAGTCCCACATGCATTCCTATGATAGTCCTTCGTAGGTGGAAAGATACACCCACAGAGCCAAAGGAATGATGATAAATTTAAATTTAAAAAATCATCTGAGCTGACCCAAGACCATAGTTGAAGGAGGCTTGCTCAAGCAAGCCAACGGTTTGAAGAGGGCATGCTGAAAACCCACTCTCTATGTATAGAACGCAAGAGGTTGCCTTTGCCAATCCTAAAAAGACTATATCTGTGGAGATAAACAGCTGACTGGTTTAGGTAAAGTCTCACCCCCTGTGACCCGCAAAAGGTAACGTCTTATTTCCACTTCTACATCAGGATTGGAAAAAAGACAGAATAATTCCTAATTCTGTATGGAAGGGGAACACCACCTTGGAAACAAAGTCTGGGCCCAAAGATAAGACAGCCTTTCATGTGAAAGATCTCACTTATTCTGCAACCTGTACAGAAATCTATAACTCAGAGCTCACAGAGAACCTTGGATGTGGGTCATGAAACATTCAACACAGCAACAAATAAACCTAAGTTGAGTCTTTTCTGGAGGAACTGGAAGCTAGAGATTTTATGCACAACTTCTTCTACCACTACTTCATTATTTCCGGGAGATGTAAGGACTGTCATCATTGGCTCTACAGACTGCATCACCAGTTGAGCCTTTAACATTTGTGTCACACCCTGAGTCCCATGATTGTGGCTCAAGCTAATGATTACTACTTTATTTCTACAGCATTCCATCAGCCGCGGAGCCCACATTCTTTAAAAAGGGAACGTCAATTGACAATGAGTTTTGCAGATACTAGTTGCTTATATATTGCAACATTTCTTTTCGCTCCCTTTTACCCCTTCTGTTGAGGCTTAGGCCTTATAACATCTAACAGTAAATCTAGGTTTTAAGATTTTATTTTTTTAGCAAACGGAGACTGTGGAGGAGAACATCTTACACTATCTATGTGTCTGCACAGCAGCATTGCATTCCCCTTGACTACTGGCATCCATACCGATGGCACAACAACAACATACTTTGCACACTTCTCCAATGTACATCTCTGGGTAGTGCTTAATTTGAGCCGGTGGTTGCTGGTGGGGGCCACAGCACTTATTTTTGGGACTGACACTTATTTTTCCACATCAGACATTTGCTGGGACCAAGAGAGGGAAAATCACAAAAATTGTAAAGACGAAGGAAGAGAAAGACGGAAATACTGCTATAAAGAGAGAATGCAAGGACCTGCAAGAGAGGGGCAGGGAGTTTCTGGTAATGAATTAAAGAGGCATAAGGAGCATTTAAGACTACCAGACTTGGTATTTGGTGTAACGTTGTTTAATTTCACCAGCCATGGGCTTCTGAGCAGAGCTTCGGCAACGGTACTCATTTTTTTTACAAAGTAAGCACTGGCTCCGGCTTATGTTATTTTTTTGTTTGAAAGCAATTTTTATTGAGATAAGGCAATATCAAAGTCATGCAAACACTGTGCATGGTCCATCATATGCTCATGTTGCTTCTTAGCTCATTCAATATTTCCCTGCATCTTCCTCACCCGCACTGTCCCATATGCCCGTTTTTCTGGCTAGTCCAACAATTGAATGCACGTCGAACCCTCCCCCTGTCTTCAAATTCCCTGATTGCAGAATTCTGGTTAATAAATGAGATCCAACGCCAACAGTTGCTGTGCCTCATTGTAATATATTCAATACATGTGAGATTACCAATCAGAGGATGCTAAATTGTTTAAAACATTTTATGTTGAGATGAGTCATACATTATATTTTCCATACTTCTCACCATCCAGAGTTTAGTGTACCGTCTCAGCATTGTGGGGTGTTCTGTCTGTTTCCAATCAGAGGCTATCAATTGTTTTGCTGCTGTTAGTAGGTGACCATAAGTATCCTTTGCTCTCTAATCATATGTGTCACCTTCTTGTCTAGGTGACTAAGTAAGACTACATCTGGGGTATCCTGTATTAGGAAGACTACTATTTGTTTGAATTTACTGAGCACCTCTTTCCAAAAGTGTCCTAATATGGTGCATGACCACCAGTTATGCAAGGTTGAATCCTCTGGGTCACCATATTTCCAATACTTGCCTTTAAAGTTGGGATATATCTCTTTTAAGTGCTGTTGTTTGAGTACTTTATACTTTAGCTTATAGTTTTACTCCCTGTGTATAACATTTTGTGATTGGTAACATAATTTGTCCAATTCTTGTCATATATGGTTCTCTGCAAAATTCTGTACTGCATTGTCTGGAATTTCCAAGTGCTACTCCCCTCTTTCAATAATCTTTACACATTCGATATTATTTCCTTGGAGCCTGAGAATATTTTAACAAATGTTTTGAAATCAGTAAGAGCCCTCTTTACCATGGGTTTTATGTTGGGAAGCATGTACCTGAGCATATGTTAATCTATAGTTTTCTGTGGGCACAAACTCTGCCTTACATGGCTGGAAAAATGTAATCTCTCCTTTGGGGAATAAGTTGCTTAGTGTGTGACATTCTCCATTTCCCTATTAGGCCTGGGCAGAGTTCACAAAGTTCTGCTGAGAACTCAGCGAAGTGACCAAAAAAGTCTGCTGCGCTTCGCGGGGTTCCACAAGTAGCGGAGTGCATTACATTTAACAGTTCGTGCTGATTTTTAGTGCCAGGTGTTTGTCCCGCACTGTAAAATCAGTGCAAATGGCACCACACGCAGCGCAAGAGGATGCTGCTTCTTTCTGCCGCTCGAGTAGTTCTACTCGAGCTACAGCTTCCTCAATGCGAATGGAAGGTTTGTCAATGCGAGCGGTAGCGGCCAATTGTTGTGAACCAATCAGGACACTGCGAAGGATTCCACTCAACAGGAGTTTATTTGTCAGAGAAAAACCCCACACGACAGCTTTGCCAGACACAGCTGAAGCTAACTGTCAACGGTCACCCCCCAGCCCATGACATCACAATGGAACCCTAGGTACATCATAGAGATGTGCAGTTCCAGCCTGGCCGGAAGAGTCTAAGCACAATATAACACAATTCATGACTGCCCGCGTTGAGAAATCTCGCAGGAAGGTGGTCTGGAGTGAGATTTTCCTCACTCGTGCTCGCCAACTTAACATTGGCGAGCGAAGAAAAAACTCAGCTCAGCTGAGTTTTTCAGCACTCCGTGCGCAACTCGTAGCCCTGAGTGGGGAAAACGCTGCAATCTCCGCGAGCAGAGCAGAATTTCATGCCCAGGCCTAGTCCCCGTATATGAAATGCTTGCCCCTGCCTAACTGGGATAACGTTGGGAATATAATGGATTGCTTTAAAGGGTGATGGGTAAGTAGGCAGTCTCATTTTTGATCTCCTTCATCTCTGGTCTTTGTTAATGTACCCCCTATGTCGCTTATGGATGCCTTTTTTGGCCTGGTTCATTTGGGCAGAGACAATGCGTCCCAAAAAGACCTTCCCATCACTGCTCTGCCCATAAATACCACTGTTTGGTCTGCCTCATGGGAGACCTAATCATGGAGAGGCCTTAGATGTGACTGCCTGATATTACAAAAAAATTTGTTGCACACTCTGTGGATTCAAAAACCTGGTAAACGCGATCAGTGTGCTACACCCTGGTAATTATTGCCTGACTAATCACTGAACTATCAACCTGAGAGGCCAAGTCCTAAAAATTTAATTCTAGGGTTCATGGTGTTCAATAAGTAAATGTTATCCTCCAGGCTGAATTTGCTGTTCTTCCACACTAAAAAAATATTGTCTATGTACCGGCAGAAAAAAAGTAAGTTGTCTGTCCATTGTGCATTTGTAAGTATGTGGTCATGTTCAAACTTAGCCATGAAAGTATTGGTGTATGCTGGTGCTCCCGCCAAGCCCATTGATGTGCCGCTTAGTTGAAGAAAATAATCATTGTTCCATTTGAAGTAGCTGTGATGGAGACATAGATTTTTTTTTTAAAACAAATTTTATTAAGTTTTCTTTAAACGGGCACAGTGCTTAGGTACATTTTGTGTTACAAGAAAGAAAGAGATCAGGTAGTCTTTTCCCGGATTGGGATAAGTTAGCATACAATAACTTTGCACGTTTGATATTTGTTGCGCTAACAATCCGGCAGCTTGAGACAATCAATGACCTAAATCGGTTTGTTTCCTATCTGGACCAGTATAACAGCAACGTGACTTGATGTACCACAGCCTGTGGCCAACTTAACCCACTTTATCCCCCAACCCCCTCCCTCCAGTCCTGGAGAAACGCATATTTGTAATTTCTTAATCGCAGCTCAAAACCATCAACATATAAAACTATATCAGTGATTGAAGAATAATAACTTTGCATGTTAAGTCAGATTTACAGTACATGTACATTTCTTTCAAGTTAGACTTTTCAATTATTGCGATTGTGGGTTAGAATTATTAACATTAGGGTCCAAATCAAGGTTTTTAAGGGCTTCCAGCATGGTGTCCCATTCCATGGCTATTGGGATTTTACGTATACCTCTGGCTTCCTCCCTTCTTATTGCAGCGCTTTCGGCCCTGCCCCAGCGAACCAACTCACTATGCCAATTATGTTTCGTGGGCGGTTTAATTGATTTCCAGCGCATAGTGATGGCTTGTTTTGCTAAAATTAGGGCCAGGTTCGTGAATCTATTTTGTACTTTGTGTTTAGACGATCTCTTATGCAGTCCTAATACATTCCTCTATAGTATTCCCTATTTCTCTTTGTGTGACAGCCCGTGTATGTCGTTTGATAGAATCCCAGAACCCTCGTATGCGGGGGCACGCCCATATCATATGTATCAGATCAGCTTCTTCCGATTGGCATCTGGGGCAATGATGTTGTGTCTGTGGGAACATCCGGTTTAATCTTTTAGGGGTGAGGTAAGCTCTGTGGAGTAGCATGGTCTGTATAAATTTAAATTTCGCGTTTCTGGATACCTTTTTAGGGCATTCTATAATTCTAACCCATTCTTTATCCGCCAGGTCCCGCCCTATGTCATCTGCCCAAGTGTTTCGTAATGCAGTGAGTTCAATCGCAGCATGCGCACGTATTCCTACATAAAGCCACCTAATGAGATGTCTTCCTCTTCCCATGTAGTATAAAGCCTTAACTAACTCGTGTGTGGGGGGTTCCTGTCGTTGAGGGGCCCATTGCGTTTTAACATATTGCAACAGTGCAGCATGTAGTAGATATAAATGGTCAGGTGCCCCTGTTTCTCTCACGAAATTGTCATGGTCCATGAGTATCCCATTATTGAATAAATCAGTCACCGTGCTAATCCCCTCTTCAAGCCAGGGTGCGATTCTGCGCTTTGTAATTCTTCTGGTAGCCAGTGGAATCCCCAATAGCGGAATGTTTCCGGCGTATGGAGGGTGCAGGGACGTATATTGTAGCGTCGCTTTCCAGCACTGTAGTGCTGTGCGTAGTAGGGGCAGCAGATTTTGGGGGATTTTGCTACGAGGTAGTAACAGGGTATGTAGGGCACCCTGATCTATATCTTGTGTAGTGTATCCTATTTTGTGTAGATTACGGCCAGCCGTCCAATAGGAAAGCCATTGCAGTTGGCATGCATAGTAATATGCTTTAAGGTCAGGGACTCCCAGGCCTCCTCTGTCTGTTCCAAGTTGTAGCTTTTTAAGGCTTATTCTGCGTCTATCAGTCCTCCATATAAGATCTATAAGCATGGTGTTCAATAGTTTAAAGGTGGTATGTGGTATTAGAATTGGCAGATTGGTAAAATAATATAGCAGCCGTGGGAGGACCACCATTTTGGATATGGCCGCTCGGCCTATAACCGAGAGCGGTAGTGTAGTACAGAAGGCAATACTCGAACATATGGATCTGATCGCTCTATTAAGATTACTCTTTAGCATGTCTGTGTGCGTCCGATATACTTGTATGCCCAAGTACTTGAACGTGTGTTGCGCTACTGGGAGTGCATAGGATCGAAACGTGATTTCTACAGGGTGCGCAGTCTCTCGAAAGAAAAAGGCGTGTGACTTCATTGTGTTGATAGCCAAGCCCAATATCTGTTCAAATCTCCGGAAGATATCAGGGATAGGATCCAGTGTAGCCCGGAGATCCCGTACATAGAGAAAGATATCATCCGCATAAGTGGAGAATAAGTGTGTTGTGGCACCGATCTGTAGGCCGAGGCGATGTGCTTCTGTACGTAATTTAAGTGCTAAGGGTTCTAGCGCAAGGATGAATAGGAGTGGTGACAGCGGGCACCCCTGCCGTGTACCCCTGTATATCGAGAATTCGGCTGAAATGTGTCCCCCTGTATGGGCGCGAGCAGTAGGGGCGTCGTATAGTAAACTTAGCCATTTAAGGTATTCTGCGGGCAAACCAAACTTCCCCAGTGCCTTAAACATGTAG
Organism: Calotriton arnoldi; assembly: GCA_963921515.1. Classification (NCBI taxonomy): domain Eukaryota; kingdom Metazoa; phylum Chordata; class Amphibia; order Caudata; family Salamandridae; genus Calotriton; species Calotriton arnoldi. The sequence goes on from CAWUFW010000015.1 coordinate 4,117,327, forward strand.
TCCCATTGTAGTGTGTCAAACGCTTGTCGCAGATCCAATGCTATACATCCTGCATATTCATGGTGTTCTGGGGCAGTCGACATTAAATGATGTAGCCGTCTGATATTTAATGATGTGCTGCGGGCTGGAAGAAAACATCATTTTGGTCTGTGTGTATAAGTTTATTTAAATTTGGCAGGATCCTATTTGCTAGCACCTTGCTGAGTATTTTATACTCCGTCGCTAGTAAAGACAGTGGGCGGTAACCTGACATATCTGTGGGGTCTCTACCTGGTTTCGGGAGTGAGACCACCAGTGCCTGTGCTGTGGAAAGGGGTAAGCTGCCCAATTCCAGCGCTTTATTATATAGGGTTTCCAGTTGGGGGGCAAGGGATTCCGCGTATATGTCATAAAATTCGGCCGGGAGCCCGTCCAACCCAGGGGTTTTGTTGCGCGGGAGTCCTTTTATTGCAATTTTGATTTCAGATTTAGTAATGGGGCCTATTAGGTCTTTCTGGACTTCTGCAGTCAAATGTGGATATGGCAGGGCAGACAGGAAGTAGTCAATGTGAGTACTCTCTGCTATATCAGGATTGCTATATAATGTAGCGTAATATTGACTAAAGGCATCATTTATGTCGTGTTGGGTATGAACTGTAACGCCCGTGGGGGTGATGACTTCATTAATTATAATGGTGTGGGGGGGTCATCCCGTAGTAGTTTGGCCAATAGTGTCCCGGATTTGTCCGCTTCTGTGTGGCGCATCTGCGTGTACCTTTGGTAGTCAATGACTCTAAGGGACTCTAATAGTTCTGCGTGTTGAATTCGTATTTCTTGCAGTGGGGCTTGTTTGTCGGTGTCATGCGTGGCTTCTTGTTCCAACATATTCATTTTATTTTCTGTGTCTACGAGGTTTCTGTGTACTTCCTGCCTGGCGCCCACTATCGCACTAATTGCCTTGCCCCGTATGACTGCCTTAAAGGCATCCTATTCAATCAAGATGGTGGATGCAGTGTTACTATTCTCTATAAAGTATTGTGTCAGCTATAGTGGTGCGGAATACTGCGTCCTCTAGTGTTTGCGACCACATTCTCCAGGTGGGTACCGGAGTGGGGACTCTACCCCAATTCACAGTTATTTCCAATGGGTTATGGTCTGAAAAAGTCTTAGCCAAATAAGTGGCATGTGTCACTTGCATTGCGATTGTTCTAGAGCAGTAGATTCTATTAATTGTTGTGTGCAGTAGGTGGACCGGGGAATAATACGAATATTCTCTATGCGTTGGATAGCGCATTCTCCACACGTCGCATAGTGCCCAACCATCTGTCCACCTACAAAGAGCCTTCGCCTGTTTAGACACTCCGTACCGTGTAATGGGGGGTGGGAGCGATCCAATGTGACATCCATTACTGCATTACAATCACCACCTACGATCCATGGATGCATCTCCCAGCCTGCCAATGCCAAATTAAGGTTGGACAAGAATTTGTCCTGGTCGAAGTTTGGGGCACAGATATTACCAAGGACCACGTGTTGACCATCTAACGTCCCCCATATAAAAATATATCGACCCTGTTTGTCCACTCTTTGTTCTAATGCCGTGAAGGGTACCCCATGTCTGATCCACACTGTGACTCCCCTTGCGAATCCAGAGTAATTGGTGGAGAAAATCTGACCTCTCCATTTCTTGCGGAGTTTCACTGCTTCCTGATCTATAATGTGAGATTCCTGTAAATATACTATCTGCGCCTTGCGTCTAAGTAACTGCGCTTGTACCCTGTGTCTTTTTAGTACGGATCCTATCCCTCGAACGTTCCATGTTATTAAGTTATATGTATTAGACGTATGCATCGCAATGTAGGGATAAGCCACAGCTGTGCCTGTGGTAAATGGGAGCCACTGAGTCTATCAAGTCCAGCGGGTACTCCAGGACTAACACCCTCCCCGTAACACCCAATACTAGGCCTGGCTGAGGAACTACTCCGGACCATACAACTTAACATAACCTGTAAAACTGTGTTATGTGCATAAAGTGCGTTCGCAAATAGGGGGTCATCGCCAACGCCGTTCATGCTGACACTACTGCATGCGTATGAGCTCTAATGGAGCCCGGGGCTAAGAGATAATACAGAGTTACGCTATTTTAAATCACATAGAAAAGGATATGTGAACTACTTTGAGTTCCATTGTTTCTTAATCGAATAGACTGTCCGCCGTCTGCAGCGTCACAGTAGGGAACAGCACCATGCTGCCCTCAGAGTCCGATCTGTTCGTGCTGTCGTCAGAAGAGGCTGTATCCACAGTGTGTGCACTGTCTCTAAAGGTGGAGGCCATCACGAGTGACTGGTTTTTGCTCTGTTGCACTTGCTGCGGCGTCGGGTTTGGCGGCTGCGTCTTACTGTTCGTCTTCCTGACACGGCGGCGGCCTGCATCTCCAGCACGTCTTGAACTACTGGATGAGCTTTGGGAGGTGGCTCCCGTTAGTTTAGACGGTTCCATCCCCTCTAACCATTCCTCTACGTCCTCCAGGCTCTCGAAGAAATATGTTTTTTGCTCATGTATTATTTTCAATCGTGCCGGGAATAACAGTGCATATTTCAGCTGCAGGTCTTGCAATTTTTTCTTGACTGCCATGAAAGAAGATCATTGTCGTTGCACCAGAAGCGTATAGTCCGGATATGAAGATATTCAACAGTTTTCAAATCTGATCTGAGAAAGTTCTCTTGCCTTCTGAAGTAACATGTCCCGATCTCTATAATTCAATATCCTGACTATGAGAGGTCGAGGAGGGGCGCCTGGTTTTGGCCGACCAGTAGGTATCCTGTGCGCCCTTTCCACGCAGAATTGGTCTGAGAGTCCCTCAGAGGTGATGGTGTCTTTAAACCATTGTTCCATATATCGGGCCGCATCAGGTCCCTCACTTCTTTCTGGCAGACCGATGACGCAAATGTTGTTACGCCTCGCTCTCCCTTCTGCGTCTTCAACACGATCTATGAGACTGGTGACTTGTTTTTGTAATTGTTGAATCTGTGTTGTGTGCTGCTTGTGTTGTGGGGACATCTCCTCCAGTGTAAGGGCATTAGTTTTCACCTTGTCTGCCAGCTTGGCATGGTCTGCCTTAAGCAATGTGAGTTTGGTCGTGAGGGCGCCGATTTGTTGTTCGATGGCCTTCCTGGATTCCCTAACTTCTTGTAGGATTAAGTCCAGTTTATCCATCGAGCCTTCCTCATTAGTAGGCGGCACGCAACTGAGCGACAGCGAAGTGGTGGTATGTTCCGGGTCTTCCGGGGTTTGGGCGGTGTTTGAGGCGGCTTCCTGTAGCTTCCCTCTTTGGCGCCCCATAGCTATGTTTGACGAGGTGCTCACGAAATCTATGGCTGCGTTGCTGTTTGGTAGTGGGGTGTGCACGCTGTGGTCAGCTCGGAGCAAGATAATGGTCTAGGGCGTTATAAATGTATGATTCACTTCAAGGGAGTAGGGCCACCACACATCCGCGCAATATTCCACAGTTTAGTCCCCTCCCGGCGTCGGCTCGATGTGGGGGCTCACATCCGATACCAAACACGTCCCTCTATCGTTCTGTCGCCCATCCAAGGCGCCGCCGTGTTGTGCACCAAACCACTGGCCCGAGTGACCGCCTTCTGTGCCTACACCGCGAAGCGCCCATACGTTGGTGGCAGTGTGTGCTCCGCTTTGGTGTACCAGTCACAGGAGTAGGAGTGCACTTGGGATTGAGGGTGGGAATGATCCACGCAGGCAACACCTTTGCCGTCAATATCTGGGATAGTGCCTTTCCCCTGAATGCAATGATCGCGAATTTACATGCCGGTGCGAAGCAGTCGGGTAACTGCCCGTCTGTGCGCGGTTATGTGCGTGTGCCACAAAATGCCTATCTCCGGTCTCTCCCCTTTGGCAGATCCTATTGCTAGTAATCAGCCGGGCAGTCCGAGTCGTGTTCTGCCGGTCTCGACTCCTGCGGTACTAGCGGAGGCGCGCGATGAAATGCGCCATGGCCGCGTTCACGCTCACTGCAGGTCAGGCTCTTTCCCCGTGAATAAAGTTAGTCACCACTCCGCTGGCGATATTCAGGGCTCCCACCACTTTCGTCCCCGGTGGCGCCGCCACTCACCGAGGCCCTCTGCTACGCTGAGCTGCCTGTTGCAGGCCGTGTGGGGCCGCAGCCCTTTGTGCTTGTAGTGCCAGGGCGCTCGCTGCTGGTATCTGTGGGCACTCACCGCCTTCCGTCAGGGCCGGTCCGTGTGCAGCAACGCAGCTGGTGTGTCGGGTCCTGGTTCGGGGGTCCCGATTCGTCCGCGCTTCCTCACAGCTGTCTAGTGAGGCCTGTGTGTTATTTCTGCAGCTTACAGGCAGTATGACGTCGGGTCTCGCGGCCTCTTCCTCGGCTCTGCTTTCCCCTGCGTCGAGGCTGCGTCCTTCGCAGCACTGCTCTCCTAGGTCGTAGCGGCCCCGGAATCAGCTCCGTCTGCTGGCGCCACTGTGCGGATCCGATGCGGCTATCGCTGGGTTCCGATTAGTGTCGGGAAAAGGGCTGCTTGAGCAGGATTGTGCAGCCCGGGCCCGGAGCTCTACTAGAAGACGTCCGCCATGTTCGGCGGTTGGCCACGCCCCCCAGATGGAGACATAGATGAAGGCATTCCAAGAGTAATACTTTCTCAGTTCCTATGTTCGATTGGCGTAATAATGGCCATTTAATTGCCTCCAATCCTTCAAGATCATGTAATTCGCCTGCATTGAATTTTATTTCATTCCTTTTCTTTTTCTACCTGACTGCACTTTGTTGCATTTCATTATTTCCCCATAATCCTTTGCAGGCTTGGCATGTACTTAACAGTGGATTGTACTCTGTGTACTTTTTCACACCTGTACATTGGAGTTTGTTAAATTTATGTTTCCTTTAGAGGCCCCTGACGAAGGGACAGTGTGTCCCGAAATGCATTGGGCATCCGTCTTCTCAAGTGGACTGACTTTGTCTTTAAAACGCCTGCACTTCATTTGATTTATGTTATATGATACCATGAAATGTTGATTGAACAATCAATTGGAATAAACATACTTTGGTTTGGTCATGTTATCCATATGTATATCTAATATGCTGATCGTGTGACAAATTATTTCACTGTAATGGTGCGCACCCTGTCCAAGTCACCCTAGGGGCTTGGCCTCTCAGGTTGCCTGATATTACAGCCATGCCCCCTACAGATCAAGGCGCCCACATGAGTGCTTTGGATATTCCAGCCCTCTTATGTCCCCATACTAAAGTCTATTTTTTCTGCAGCAACATTATTTCCTCTTTTAGGCTCGTGGTCGGCATTGCTTGGAAAACGTGCAGGAGACGTGGCAAGATAGTCATTTTTACCGTGGCGATTTTTCCGAGGTAGGAAAGAGGGAGTGCACTCCACCCCTTCAGGCCAAAAACTCAGTTTGTAAGGGTCGCAAGTTCACTACTCTAGGGTGAAGTTCAGGCCGAGGTAGCGAATATGCTTTTCTACCGATCTAAAAAGAAATTCCCGTTGCAGCCGCTAGCTTCCTCAGGTTAGCCTGATGCTCAGTATTTCTGATCTAACCGCGCTTGTTCTGAACCCAGCTGCACTTTCAAAGGCTTCTAAACGCTGCAATAGCGCCCCCGTGATCTTTCAGGATCCGAGAGTCACAAGTACATTGTTGTTCAATAAGCCTATTTTATGCTGGCTTAGCGTTTTTTCTTTCTCCTATTATGCCAATTAGCGACCCATGATTGTGGTTGAAGCTTTTGGTAGGCATGGTTTTGCTTTGTCCATTCGATTAGCAGTGGAACTTCCATTCTTAAATAAAAGTGATCCACTTTTTCAACAGTCCTGGTTGTGTACATAATGCAGTTCTTCGCCATTTTGTCCCTTCAAGGCTTTTGCGTTGCATTAGATCTGGGTTTTCTTCTTATGCTTTTAAACTGCTGGATGGATGACTGGAAAGGGAGGGGGTGGGGGGAAAGTTGTTGAACGTAGACCGCTTTGTGACACTGTGTCCAAGCATTGGATTGGAGGTTCTAAATTTGAATATTAATGCTAACACTGTAGCAAGTTGCATGTTGATGTTTTGAGTGTGAAAAAACAAATAATTTATTTTTATTTTTTAAAAAGGAGACTATAGAGTATGAACTCTTTACTCTATGCCAGTGTGTGTCTCCCAAGCGGGGCCTCCGGTTCCATACTTACCAGCCTTACAAACAGATGGCATGACAGCGATGCACTTAGCGCACCTTGTCATCGTACTTTTCTGGCGTTTGTTTATTTTTAAATACAACCAATCAAAACACAGAACCTGTGAGAGGCTTCTCTCTCCACAAGCAATCCACACCAACCTGCGGTGTCAGCAAGAGGGAACGTGCGGGGAAGGCGGGACCAAAGTGCTTTCAGTGTGAGCAAGTGGCTTTTCTGAGTAAGGTACAGTTGCCAGTTCCAAAAGATTCCTTTTAGTGCAGGTGTGCACTCAAGCAGTGGGGGGAAAGCGGGGGTTGGGGTGGGGGAGCTGGAGGTGAGGGGGATCAGAGTAAGTAGGAATAAAATACTGTTAGTGAGAGAAAGTAATTTGTACCTACTATGACTGCTTCTTGATATCTGGCAATGACAATCAGATGTTGGATGATAGTAACAAAGTCCACACTCCAGGAGTTTAAACAAATATCTCAGATGGGACAACCCAGTGCAGTGACCAGCTAAGGAGACTATGATCATATGAAATACCATCAAGGCGTCTGCAGAGCTGATCCACACTGCCAGCTTACTGAGAACCGTAAACTGCGCTCCTGTCACTCAAACTTGACGGACACCATGGAGCCCAGTGATGGAGAGTCCAGCAGTGTCGATGGGGCCACAGTGCTGCTGTGAGCAGCAAACTACAATAATAATAGTGTCGGACCACTGGCGTAACGAAACTTGAGGGGGCCCCCCTGCAAGGTACGTGGAGGGGCCCCCTCCAGACTAAATTGGGAGCTCTCCAGCCAGAGAACTGTGCTTAGGGGTCCCCCTTGAGTTTGAGGGCCCCCCGCACCACGGGGGCTGCGGGGGCCTGTGTTACACCACTGTGTCGGACAGCACAGATCCTAGTCATGCTGTTGCAACAGAGTCCTTTGGTGATAGAGTGGGGCAGTGTTAGGCCCTGTGATTGAGTGGACAGCAGAGTCGGGAAGTGGAAGTGAGGAGCAGGCTGTGATCCATTGGTGAAGAGTGCAGTGGGGAGACCCAAAGTAATAATGAGCACAAATACACAATGACTTAACTCGGTAAAAAACTGCAAACCTAAATATGCTATAAGTCATGAGAGTGGTAGTGAGGCAATGAAGTGGCTGCTCTAAGGATGTGCACTTGTGGGAGAGCCAGTCTTATCCACGAGTGCACGGAGCGCGTGCCAGTCTTGCAGGACCACTGTAACTGTCAGAGAACCTTTACATGAAAGGAATTTGAAAGAAATGCATGCCTCTGCTACAATAAATGGTCTAGTTGTGCCAGGGGCAGATTCTGATGATAAAATAAATCACGTGGTTTGTAAATGTCACCAGAACCACTACATGCATTATTGGGCTATAGTATGCGATAATGGCACGCATATTTTGAATAGCATGGTACTTTTGATGATTTTTTTTTTAAAGCTGAAAATACTTTTTTTGAAACCAATTTATTAGTTAGTAGATGATGCTGTTTGATTGTCTGCAGTAAAAAGAAAATACAATTTGTAATTATGTTGTTAGACAGTGGGGTTTTGTGAAGAGATGTTTTGCTGTGCTGAGAAGCACATCTTGTCTGCAGAAATGAAACATTTTCAAAGTCCCTACCTGCAAGGTTCAGCGAACAATGGGCCCTAGTTTAATGAACAATGGGCCCTAGTTTAACGAACAATGGGCCCTAGTTTAAAGAACAATGGGCCCTAGTTTAACGAACAATGGGCCCTAGTTTAACGAACAATGGGCAGTTTAACGGACAATGGGCCCTAGTTTAACGAACAATGGGCCCTAGTTTAACGGACAATGGGCCCTAGTTTAAAGAACAATGGGCCCGGGTTGCAAGTCGAATTTTTCGGTTGTAGTTACCTGTCATGAAGAGGATTCTAGTTAAACAAAGGACAGTGAAGAAGCGTAGTAGTGAGCTTTGGTACTGCCAATAACAAAATGTACTGTCATGCTCAGGGACTCATTATCTAGAAGGAAGGAAATCAGACTGATACTAAACCTCTCACAGGTCTCTGGGCCACATGTATTAAGCATTTTTGCGGTCGGAAAAGAACCGATCGGTCCGTTTCCGACCGCAAAAATGCTTTTACATATGTATGAAACACAAATTGCGATTCGGTAACACGTTACCGAATCACAATTTGTGTTTGCGATTTGGTATTTGGAAGGGGCCTGTTTAGGGCGTCTTTTCCAAATACAGAATCTGAATAGGATGTATGAATGTTTTGCGACTGAATTACGGTCGCAAAACATTCATATTTTACCGACTCCTTGAAGGAGGTGGTAACCCATTTGCAAATGGGAAGGAGTCCCCAGGGGCCCCCTGCCTCTTTGAGAATGGTAAACAAATATTTTTTAAGAGCAGGCAGTGTTCCCACGGACCACTGCCTACTCTTAAAAAATTAAACTGCAAAGTTTCATTTTTTCTTTTTAAATGCATCCCGTTTTTCTTTAAGGAAAATAGGCTGCATTAAAAAAAAAAAAGACTGCTTTATTTAAAAGCATACACATACATGCTGGTCTGCTGACCTCAGCAGGCCACCATTCCTGTGATGGCGTAGATTCCTAATGGGTCGCAAATTGCGACCTACCTCATTAATATGCATGAGGTAGGTCTATTTGGGACCCATTAGGAATCACTAATGGAACTCAAAAGAGTTTCATACATTAGGAATAGCGATTACCTAATTGCGATTAGAAGAAAATAGCAATTAGGTAATCGCTACTTGAAATAATGATACATGTGGCCCTAAATCCACAATTCACAGGATTTGTGTCCTGTTGGTGAATTAGGGAAAATAGTTGATCTCTTTGATATTATTTTCCCTGTGAAATATGAATTTTGAAACCAAGCTTTTTGTGCAGTAAAATAACTCAAATGCGTCTGATAATCAAAGAGCAAATATGTTCAGGCATAGAGCTGAAATGGTCCACACCCGGATGGTCATCATGCCCGCGCCATCCTCCAATAGCCAAGCAGTACTTTGTCTGCTCCCTTTCAAAGGCTTTGTTCAAGGTATAAAGTCTTGTCCTAATCGCCACAACCTGCTAGCCAGGGCTTTGCAGGAACCTACACTTCTCTAATTAGCAGTTTTGTTCCTATAATGTGCCCTGAACTAATATTTTCTATATTTAAACATTACCTTGTATGTTAGAAAATACTGCCTAAAATAAGCAATTCTCTTCTTGTGGAGAGATTCCCCCAAATATTTACACAAAAGCTATATTTTCTCTGCTCGGTTTCCTTTTGAAGACTAAGCGTAATCACTAATTTAAGAATTTCTTTCTTTTCATTACTTTGGCCGCTAATCCCTTTATTTTCACAAGTTTGTGAATGCATTTTTGTATTGTGGTGAATCACACTGAACATAGATATTCCCAGTGCGGTCTGACCAATGCTCTAAAGAGAGGAAATGATCACCTCTCTAGTTTCACTCCAAATACCAGCTTTACCACAACCCGCTTCAACACTTGTGTTTTTGCTTCTGTATCCCACTTGATGATCATATCTCCTTACTCGTCAATTACTCCCCCCAGATATCAATGTTGGGTCTGTTGGATGGACGTGTGATTCCTGCTTTCCTTTCGGTAGTTCCAGAGGCAGCCCCCTAGGGAAACAAAACATAGGCTCTCCAACCTGTGGTGTATCCGCGAAAGGTCACATGAAAGGAATTTTTGGAGTACTTTCCCTCAAATAGTCATAGGAATCTATATTTTTCATTTGTGGTCACTTTTTAAAGTCTAAGCAAAGTCAGTAATTTAAGAATTCTTTTCTCTGGAAAATCCCCCAACTCTATTACTAGATTAGCCACACGCCCCTCTCTTTTTATATTTTCCAATTTTCTCAACAACACACAGTTAACATCCCCAAAAGCAACATAAGCTGCATTCCACCTTAAGCACCACAATTTATCTCCATTATGCCCGTGAACCCACCCTACCACCAGCTCAGGTTTGCAGGAAACATTCCAAAGGCCACAATACATCTTGCTTATTGAAGCAGTTTAGAAAAAGGCGTTGGATGACTACATGTTTCTTTTTAGATCACATGTTCATCTTGGCTGCCTTGAGGCTCTGGTGTCTGCCTCAAATGTTCCTCAAGTCATACTAGAAGTTGTTGAAGCGGTTGGCAACTGTCTAGCAGGCGTGAGGTCTCAGGTAGCAATTTTTCGTATAGTTAAAATTGCTCATTGCAGTAGACTATGGGCCACATGTATCAACATTTGTAAGAGCAATTACCTAAATGCTATTTTCAGCGAATCGCAATTAGGTAATCACTATTATAAACGTATGAAACTCCAAGAGTTTCATATAGCAATTCATAGGTGGTCGCAAATCGACCCACCTATTAATGAGGTAGGTCGAAATTTGGGACCCCCTAGGAATTACTTAAATCACGGGGATGGTGGCCTGCTGGGGTCAGCAGACCACCATGTCTGTGATTGCTTTTAAATAAAGCAATCTTTTTTTTTAAAATGCAGTCCTTAAAGGAAAATGGGTTGCGTTTAGAAAGAAAAATGAATAGTTCACTTTTTATTTTTTTAAGAGCAGGCAGTGGTCCATGGGGCCACTGCCTGCTCTTAAAAAAGTTTTTGCATACATTCACAAAGGGGAAGGGGTCCCGAATGTGTTAGTTGGTGGTAAATGCGAATGTTTTGCGACTGCATTCATGGTCACAAAACATACATACAACCTCAGCAATTCGGTATTTGGAAGGGACACCCTAAACACGCCCCTGCCAAATACCAAATCGCAAACCCATTTTGCGATTTGGTAACAGGTTACCGAATCGCAAAATAGGGTTTGATACATGTGAAAAGCATTTTTTGCGTTCGCAAACGGGCCGATTCTGAGAATGGGCCGATTTGCGAATACAAAAATGCTTGATACATGTGGCCCTATGTCCCTTAGCCATTCCGTTGTACAGTAGACGTCCCCGGCTCCCTCTCATAGCAACTTGATATTTTGCATTAACACTGCCACCCCTGTGAAATTTCGTACATGCACCAGTATCTCTTTTACATATCTCAGGTGTGGTCCTGCAACACCTTCTGCTCAATCATTTAATTCTCTTTTTACAAATGTGTCAGTGTACCTTAAGAATGTTGTGCATCCAGCTGAAGACAATATATTGTTTTAGAATATTTTTTATTTTACAAAGAAACATGCTAACTATGGAGGCATCGGTTTCATTCCCACCACCCAGAACCACCGTCCGCTTCTCCCTCAGTGTGGCTGGTTATACCTACGAGTCATTTCTTCTGGCATTTGGAAGTGATTTACACAAACATCTTAGTGCATCTACTTATAGCTTCTGTAGCTAGTTCGAATGCTTTTTTCATACTGGCCTTTAGGCAGTTAGGGATATTTCTCAGCATTGGAGCATTTCCTTACTGGTATGCCTAGAACATTATTTTACTGGGCCATGTTGAATTTATTCAAAAGGCATGTCATAAAAATAAGAACCATAAAAACTAAAGGCTGTTATCGAGAGTTCATGAGTTCCATCTCCTTCATGGTCAGTGGTTTTAGAGATGACAACAATGCATGCGGTAGTACTACTCCTTTTAACTGTATGAGATTCATAAGTGTTGCTTCTCAGTGGACAAGAGCTGAGTTAAATACAGACTGGATGCCGAGGTGAAGGCAGACAAGGATTTAGGGCCCAGTGGGAGACTCACCCTTGAGTGCACATCAGAAAGAAAAGCACTACCTGAGGCAGGTTCCGCCAAAACTCCAATAAGAGGTCAGATGAAGTACTATATGTTATATATGGTAAGAAAATTTGTGTATGAGAGACCATAAGACACGTACTTATTGTGGCCAAACGCCTACTCACGAGGCGCTGGAAATCCCCTTAACCCCCAGCTGCAAAAGCCTGGTTCCAATCGCTCCTCTGCTGGGCGCAAGTGGAGAGTATAGCACTCCGCCATGAAGACGCGGTAGGGATACGGAAACAGCCACTGGCAGCGTTATGGGACGCAATACTGTCCGACTTCCGCACATCATGGCAGAACTGCACTGAGACTCCAGGGAGTGCGTCTGAACGTGATGAGGAATGAGCTTTACCCAATACCATGGTACGCAGGGCATGCAGATGTACAAACAATAGTCAGTGAGGTAGGCACATAAGGCTTCAGATGTCTCAAGCCCCTAACAACGATCCAAACGTAACAGCAACCATTCCAGAATCCAATACGTTGTCACTGAAATGAGTGGGTAAAGGTTAATGGCGGGAAGGCGTGGGTGAAAGCGGGGCAAACACAGCAGGAAAATAACACAGAGTTGGGAAAAGGGAGTGCTGATTTATTTGGTTAGAGACATCGAGGGGGGTAACTGTACTGTTCTTTTGTTATATTAAGGTTGTTTTTACATAAAGTTTGAATTTGCAGGCAATGGACATCACAAGCATTGCAAATGTGTTGGCATGGCTTTGTAACAATCAATTGTGATAAAATATAGAGGATTCAAGCACAGGTCTGTCTGTAGTCACACCTCAAAATATATTGTTGGTGTATAACCTAATATGTGTGAAAATCAAATTTTCAAAAATTCAATAAACAAATTTAAACAAAAATGAGAGACCATAAGACACTAATGTTATCTTATAGCTGTTAAAAAATAAATAAATAACTGATAAAAGGTTGGGTGAAACATGGGAAAGGATTAAAAGATCAAAACAGCAAAACCAGGCATAACAGATAGCATCTGCATGGGAAAAGATTATCACAGAATAAATATGCTGATTCTTCGTGAAAGTAATAAGTTGCTCTCAGTAAAGGTCTCATCAATGAGGAGAGGGAAGTCTGTGAGTGAACACTGAAGAAACATAATTTCTTCCTAGAGGAATACTGCAGCTACGCCGCTATTGAAGTGGTAGCCTTGCATTTTACAAACAGAGTTTTGAGGAAATGTGGTGGTCATCTTGCAATAGTTTCATCAGGTGTGATATGGAAACTGCACTGAGGTTCTAAGTCCCTGGAGCACGCAGTCCATATTGTAGTTGTATTGTTTTTCAGCAGTGTGGGCTATCTGAATATCGAAATATCAAACATTTTCAGTCTCTCATTGCAATCCCACTTGTGCTAATTTCTCGTGTGGGTTCTCCTCAGGATCCACAGGGAGATTATCACTGATTGATTCTTATTTACTTGCAGTCCCAAGCCCTCAATAAAGATATCTATCTCCTGCATCAATATCAGCATATAGCGACACCCGTATGTGCCACTTCACCTGTTATAATACCCCACTTATGCAACGCCACCCCTAAGTCTAATAGCTAAGGGTTTGACCGCCAATGCAAACAATAAAGGCGACATAAGGCACCTCTGCCTGTCCCCCTCTTTATGCAACTGGTCCCATATGACACTGCTAGATTTCACTCTGGCTACAGAGTTGATGTTCAACAGCTTGACACAGCTCCTAAAATTGACCCAGGTCCTAAAATCAATAGGCCCTGGCGTATGAGGCGTATGTAGAAGAATATAATTGTCCTCCATTTTTTTTTAACTCTGTTCTCAGCCTTGTCAGATTGATTTCCTGTAGGGACACAATTTTTACACCCTGTCGTCGGAGATCTGTATGCATTCTGTATCGTTTAACAGTCATTCAATCCTCTAACGTTCAAGGTAACTACTCTACTCTTCCCATCTTGCGTTAATAGGTTTGACCCTATGCGTGAGCCGCAATGATACTGGGTCTCAGGGCAGCAATCAGTATTTAATGTGATACAATATTCCCTTCCATGAAACATGTTTTCCAGATCATGCTCTAGTATTACAGTCAGTGGGTCACAGTGTGTTAAATTGCCCCTCAACGTTCTCCTCTCTACCCTCGGTAAGCATTAATTTAACTAAAGTGTACGTGTTTCCCCATTTGGCCAGTGACACAGTAGCAGGCCCCAGCATAAAAACTTGTACCGAACAACGAAAACTATTAACAGAGCTGTAAGCACAGTCCTGGGCACACGCTTTCTTTACTCTCTTCCCATACCACTTAGTCCTGCTCCCGTTTATCGTGCATCTTATTAAAACCCCCCCCATTCGTCCTCCTTCCAGCTCTGTTTCGCACTCCGCCTGTTTGGCTCCCTGCTACCTTTACCCCGCCGGACACTGGACAGCCTCTTCCTGTTACTCCAGGGTAAGCCCGCGTCCTTTCATTCCTACATAGGTCCCTCTAGCCTTTTTACTTCTAGCTCTCCCCTCTCTATCTCCACAGGTCAATCAACCCTCCTAGCGCTGTGGCACTCCCGCCCCAGCCCTTACTTCATTTTCGCCGTCGGCTGACACGCAGCCCGGTAAGACTCATTCATTATTATTTTCATTATGCCCACAGCCCTCCATGTCGTTTTCCAACACCGTCCTTATCCTTACTCCCCCGTTTCCTCCACAGCGGTCCCCTCCTACCGTTGTTTCCAGCGTGGCGCTACATCCAGCGCCTGCCTGCCTAGTTGCTCCCGCTTCCCGCTCGCCCCATACCGGGTTGGAATTATCACCGGTTTCCGGGTGAGCCTTACCTGCTAGATTTCCACTCCCCCATTGCACCTTGTCCCATGGTTCTGTGCTCTTTACTTACCTACCTTCCTTCTGTTTCTCTCCCCCTCCAGGGTCCAGCACTCCTCCAGTTACTTTCGCAGTTTAGGTAATTTAGTTTAGTCTCGGCCTCCGCTCCCCCTTCTCCTCCTCAGTCCAGGTCGTCCTTATCCTTTGTAGGACCTTCTTTCTATCACTTCATGCCCAGTATTCAGTTCACACCGTGTATCGGTCTTTACCTTCATCCTTTTCATACAGTGGTTATCCTCAGACACCATCCACACACCTCTGCTCGCACTATTTACCTGTCACACCACACAATGTACCATGTTTTCCCGAGCTTTACCTCATGTTTCCTCCCCATGAGAGCGGCACAAGCACATCAGTCGCACTGTGTTTTTAACATGTTTTCCCGCGTTGCCACCATGAGCCCTGACTCATGAGTAGCGGCACATTCACGAGTGTCACTTCACACCTTACGTGTCACAGTTTGCATTTCCTGTTCTTCTCTCCCCAGTAGTCACCTAGGGTGATCCCTTTTACCTATTAATTGTGTTTTCCATAGACTAGGTACTCTTTGTCTAACCCACATTGTTCCCCTCACCCATTATCTTTTGTATCCTCCCCAGCCCTGATGAGTCCCGTGACCTCTCCCAGTGATGAAACACGAGTCGGCTGGTTCATTGTATTCGACATAGTCGTTGTTGAGATATAAAAAAAACTTTTTTGAACCAATACTGATGTCGCCACTGCATTTATATAACGTATCGATACTGATTGTTATATTGCGAATACCCTCACCGCGTGTGCCCAGGACTGTGCTTACTTTACATTGTCGATCCTGCGATTCACACATTCCCCAGGGGTTATCGGGTTACTCCCCTGACCTGGCAGCACCGCACCTATACAGGTCTATAGTTAGTACACGCAATAGCCTGAGCGCCACTTTCCGGTCTTAACTAAAAAAAACCTACCTAACCTCTATTAACAGAGCTGGTTTTAAACTTTTTCTATATCTAAAGGTAGTGTACAAGAGCTTCGTCCCTAAGGCTGATGCGGCTAACCTAAGGGACTACAACTCTAGCTGCCCTAGCCAAAAAGGAAAAGAGTACCATCCAAATTTGGGGTTACAGGTATGTAAATAATGCGTCTTGTGAGGTCAGACTCCAAGCGCCTTGATCTACAAAACTGCCCCTTCCCTCCCTGTCCCGTAAAATCACTTACGCTATTCTGTTTGTCCCAGGGTTACATATATTCTGTTTGTTTCGTGATCTAAATAGTGTACTATACGCAGTAAGTTCTCGTAGACTCCCTTCCCAACCCTAATCACCAACAGTATCAGTGTTCCATTCTCATGCCCTTGCATATTCTCCAGGTATATGTTTCCTTCTTTCCTGCTCCGCCCATTGTCTCTATTGAGGTGGACCTCTCAGTTTGTCCCATGGTGCATTCTCTGTCATGTTGTCTCTTCCTGCACATGCCATAGTTTCTGAGACAGGAGGTTGCAAGCACAATGCCAGGGGCAGCAAAGGGCTAGCAAGAGGTAGTGACTGCAACCACTGGGTACTCCTAATAGACATCCATGCCAATGATGCAAGGGGTATGGAAGGGGTGAGCAAGGCTATTGCTGGAGACCATAATATGTGTATATGGAGTCAGATGATACCTTTGTAGATTTGATAGACGGACACTCCTTAGCTGCTATTAAATACTGTGATTCTGGAATCCTTTCTAAAAATTGTGATCAACCAGCCCAAGCCATGTCTGTTATCTGCACTTATTTCAGGGAAATAAGTACATCTATTCTTCCACCTAAATACGTTAGCACAAAATCATATGACACTGTCTAAGGAGCAAACTACAAGACTGTGTTTCTCTTTGGTGGTTAAGCATAACTTTTCTAGTAGTTACCTGAAATGTTCTAGGGTAAATCTGTAGTTTGGTACCTAAAAGCAGGGTTACACGCCCCACTATTAACTCACCCAGGGGCATAGCTATCAATAGCACAGCAGGTGCAGTAGCACCAGGGTCCATGGGTGTCAAAGGCCCTCTGCACCTTAATTATGACTGTATGTTACTGCTTAAGTGGGGGTAGGAGTGTGCATTGTCTTTGCTTGCATTAGGGCCCAGGCCACCCTTTCCATGACACTGAACCTACCTCGGGTAGTTTCTTTCCACAAACATCAGATCCCAACAGGTTTATTGCCATTTAAGAAACAGCTAAAACTCGTCTCTGCATTTCGTCTCCATTGCAAAGCCAATCGAACAGCTCATCATTAACTGCCCCTAGCCTGTGCCAATTTCTAACAACAAACAGTGCAGGGCCCAGGGTTTTATTGGGAGCCCACCATTGGTTGCGAGGCTGCATTCTTCTCTCTTGCAATATCGGGCAACTTTATCCTAACAGGGTTTCTAATATTTAGGCCATCTGGTTCGTCCTCAATGTTTATCTCCTTCTTAGACAATATATTGCCAAAGTATGTTGTAAAGTAATTTCACAGTACTAGGAGACCTTAATCTCTATGTCGAAGATCCCGGTTGTCAGATGACTGCTGCTCTAGTAGCAGATTTAAAAGCACTTCAGTTAGTGCAATTGGTTAGTACATTGACCCAGCGGTTGGGGCACACTTTGGATCCAGTTTTTCTAATCTCACCAATCTAATGGTGGATCCTCCCATTCAGCTTCCTTAGTCAGACGATTTGGCTGTACCTTTTCACATTCTGGTATGCTTTTCACTACCTACATCCTCCTCTGGTCAGCATTCCAGGGTTCGTAGATGGGCCAAAGTGACAGCCACGGCTTTCACCCAAGCCCTGAAAGAGAACTGTCCCACTCTTGAGCATTATATTGATTCAGCCGATTCCCAAATCACAGATTGGATCAAGGGTGCATTGGTTCAGATAGCACCAGTCATTGAACACTTTCCTAGAAGGATGAAGCCGTCTGCCAAATGGTTCAGTGAGGAGTTAGCTATTTTGAAGAAAAATTGTAAGCGCTTAGAGCGCATTTGCCACAAAAACTTCAATCTTGCTGAGAAAGCTAATTACCGCTCTGTGCTGAAGGAGTATCACAGACAGATTAGGATTATGCAGTGTAATTTTTATGCAGCAAAACTAGAAACTGCGCAAAATTATTTTCATGAACTATATTGAATAATCAAGTCACTCTCCTCTTTAGACCGGGTCTCAGCGGTAGTACCTCCAACCGAAGACTGGTGTAACATTCTTGCACAATACTTCTTTGACAAGGTTGTCTCCATCTACACCTCCTTTCCTGAAGAGGTCAGAAACGCTGCATTCCTAAAAGCATGGCTTGAATCCTTGGAGGACAGTGAAGCATTGTCTAGCTTCAAGGTCATTGCATCAGAGGAACTTACTTCGATCATGTCTTCTGTTAAATCAGGTGCTCCTTCAGATCCTGCACCCCCTACTTTTCTGGAGCAAGGTACAATCTGCTTAGCCCCAGGGCTATGCGACCTTCTCAACACTTCCTTCAGGATCGGACAGGCTCCTATGTCCTGTAAAATATGCGGTTATAGTGCCATCGCTACAGAAACCTATGTTGGATGCCACTAAACCGGAGAATTTTAGACCTATTTCGCTGCTCCCCTTTGTGTTAAAGGTAGCGGAAAAATACATAAACGCACAGCTTTATGCATTTATTGAAGCCCGGGACATCTTGCATAAGACTCAGTCTGGCTTTCGGCCTCAACACAGAACAGAGTCAGCGCTCCTGTTTGCCTCTGAATCCATTCACCAGGCAGATGACAGTGGAGATATCACGGCTTTGCTGTTGTAAGATCTTAACTTAGCATTTGATACTGTGTCTCACAGCGTACTTCTTGAACGGCTGCATAGCCATGGAATTAGTGGAAAGGCCTTGCAGTGGATAGCCTCCTGCTTACAAGATCGGTCCTTTCAGGTGGCACAAAAACCATACTTCTCGAACTTCTTTCCACTACAGCAGGGGGTGCCTCAGGGTTCTTCCCTGAGCCCGACACTATTCAATCTGTACATGCACCCCCTGGCTGATATCATCAAGCGCTACAACTTCTCCATTGTGTCGTGCGCAGATAATACGCAGCTGATAATCAAGTTGTCTCAAGATGCTTCTAACACTGCCTGTCAGAGTTGGCCGAATGGAGGAGCCTTAGTTGTCTGAAGCTCAACGCCGGGAAGACCGAGTCCTTATCCTTGGCAAACAACCTAAAATCTGGTCAACGCCCCGGTGGCCTGACTCTCTGGGCAAGTTATTTTTACCTAAGCCAAAAGTAAAAAACCTAGGCATTTGGTTTGACTTAGAGTCATCTTTTGATAATCTAATTATGAGTCTTGTAGGGCAATGAGTTGGGATTTTAAAGACCTTGAAAAAAATCCTTGTTTTCCTGCCAGAAGCAGCCAGGAAGACAGTGGTCCAGTCCTTAATTATGTCAAGACTGGACTACTGTAATGTCCTGTATCTCAGGGTGTAGCAGGCATGATTAGGAAGACTTCAGCATATGCAGAAAATGTCAGCTCGGCTGCTAATAAATCTGCCTAGACGCTCGCCTTCGGCCCCAGCTCTAGCAATGTTGCACTGGCTTCTGTTAAGGCATTGGGTGTCCTTTAAAGCCATGTGCTATTGCCACGAAATTTTCAACTATAAACGCCCTAATTATCTTCATCCTCTGATTACACGTTACTTTCCCAAAATAAATCTGAGATCAGCTAATGCTTCTCTTGCATGCGTTTCTAGAATTAAAAGAGTCCCTATTGGAGGCCAATCCTTCAGCTACTTGGCAGCCAAGATGTGGAATTCCCTTCCCCTTTTGCTTAGGCAAGAAAAATCTGAAACAGCTTTTCATAAGAATCTAAAAGCATGGTTTTTCAGATAAACTTAGATTAGGATTCTTACATTTCTGCTCTGCATTATAGGACTGAAACCTTAGCGCTGGGACACGTCAGATGATGTAGCTATGTGCTTTACAAATATTATTATTATTATTATAATTATTTGCGCTGGCGAATGCCAGAATTGCAGAATACAAAGGCTGTCCAGTCTTAATTCCATTTCATGGCCTCTTATTCTACCACCCTACTACACTTCTTGTCTCTATCTCACTCTTGTGGGGTCTTTTTAGTCCATGAGTTCGGGTGCCCAGTACTGGCAACCACCGGCACAAATTAAGCACTGCCCTGAGTCCTCACTATATCACAAATTATTGCATCTGCCCTGTCCAGATGCTATCTGTGAATATTACTATGTTAATATAGTTGCTTCCTCTCATGTAAACCACATTAAAATGCAATGATGATCATCATCAAATTCACTTTATTTCAGTTGATAAAACCATAAAAGGGTGCAGCCACACAGATCAAGTTAAAACGTTCATAGCTATAAAACAGTCAAGGAAAAAAAAAAACGCAAGTGAATGATGGTAAGTACCCTAGTGTACATAATAAAGTGGCATATCATAATTATGTTGTCGCCGGCGAGATAGGACAGGGGAATGGGGCCAAATAAATAAAGTGCTAATGCATTAGCAGCAATTGTCTAAAACAGTCATCAGATTGTTAACCCCAAAAGATGTATTATCGCCCCTTTTACCCCTTAATAACGCCCTTATACATAACATATTGCTGTACATAGTATAATTCCATAAAAACAAATATATACAATTTAAAAAACATACATTTCAGATTAACAAATAAATCCTCGTTGCCGAGTCATCACAGTTGCCATTTTATCTATCAGGGCCAGGGGAGGATTTCAACAGTGCCTTCCTTCTAATCGCCCAGCAGTGACCTAAGAATTTCGCTGTTGCGCAGGCAAACAGAGGTCTGGCATCTGATTTTAAAATGCGCATGGCCTCCTCTGAGTTTTGAGTCCCTAATTGTCTGCACACAGGAGCTAACCATTTGCTCCATGGTTTCACGTAGGCTGGGCAGGCAAAAAGGACGTGGCCAGTTGATTCGTATGGACAAGCACAAGAAGGACAACCCTTGGATCGAGTGTTATTGTTCATCCAAGAATTAGTAAAGGCATTAATAGGTAGACTACCATGCCTGAACTGGATGTACAATTTCCTATCGGCTGGGACCTTGATGACATCAAAAAAGCATTCTAGGGAACAATTGGGTTTCAAATCCATAAAGGTATCAGCTAACGAGCCCTGTTTGGATTGTGCAAATTTATTATGATCAACCCATGCCCAATAAAGTTACTTCACATGGTCCCTAGTATAGGTCAGTAGATGGCCTATGACCTGTTGCGGGAAGCCAATACTTGTCCGAAGGTTATCTACATGCTTGATCCAGCTAATCTTGTTGTTAGTGTCTAAGGCTGAAACCTCACTGAGGGCTGCGTCATACGATGCTAATTCTGGGATGGTGGCCATTCTATGCAAAAAAAGCAATGGGCGAAGTCTCACCAGATCATTGATCGGCTTGATACCCAGATCGAGTTTAAGAGGGAGAAGGGGGGTGCTTTGGGGGAGCGAAACCAGGTTTCTGAGGAACCTATTTTCCACTACTACGAGGTCACTTACATTTGTTGCGCCCCATAGTTCTGCCCCATAAAGAGCACTACTCACTGCCTTACAGGTATACAGTTTAAGGGCAGGTGCTACCGGTTTGGTGTATGACAGACGATGCTCCTGCCTTAGAGCTCCAGTAATCTGAGAGAATTTCAAGGATGCCTTCTTCAGATGGTTCTTCCAAGCCATTCCCTCAGACAACTTGATGCCCAGGTAGTCGAAAGAGCTAACCCTCTTGAGCGGAATATTGTCCAAGAACAATTTCCCTTTGAAAGACTTGTGGGGGTTCAACATCATTAACTTGGTTTTATCGGTGTTAATGACCAAACCCCTTTCATCACAGAAAACTTTAAAATGATTTAATAGTTTCTGGAGGCCCATTGGTGTTTTTGAGACCATGAGTGTGTCATCAGCAAATAGGAGTGTAG
This sequence comes from Calotriton arnoldi, assembly GCA_963921515.1. Classification (NCBI taxonomy): domain Eukaryota; kingdom Metazoa; phylum Chordata; class Amphibia; order Caudata; family Salamandridae; genus Calotriton; species Calotriton arnoldi. Next base: position 4,139,003 of record CAWUFW010000015.1, read on the forward strand.
GGATTTTGTGGTTTGCTAATGACGGGGCATCGGCTGGGATGGAACACAATAGCTCGGCTACTTGGTTAACATATAGGGAGAAAAGTGTAGGGGCTAGGACACAGCCCTGGCGGACCCCCCGCTGAATTCTGAAGGGCTCTGTGTTTTGTCCCTGATCCCCCCATCTCACACGGGCAAAGTTATCTTCATGTAGCCTGATCAGGAGTTCCAGAATTGACAAAGGCATCCCCAGATCCCTGGGCAAAGTTATCTTCATGTAGCCTGATCAGGAGTTCCAGAATTGACAAAGGCATCCCCAGATCCCTGAGTACCCACCAAAGTGAATCCCTGGGTACAAGGTCAAAGGCTGATTTAAATCTATAAAGGCAAGATATAGGCTGCCCTTGCCCAGCACAACTACCTTCCAATACAGTAAAACAAGACGGAACACCTGGTCGGTAGTGCCCGTCTTCTGCCGGAAACCCGCTTAGAGTGGAGAGAGGATGTGATTCTCATCCATCCAATCCTGGATCTTGACCAGGAGCGAGCAGCAGAAGACCTTTTGAGCACAGTCGATCAGGCTGATCGGGCGGTAGTTGGAGGGCTTCGACCTGTCCCCTTTCTTAAAAATCGGTATCACTTCGGCCCCCTTCCATGAGTCTGGAATCCTCCCCCTGTCGGCTATGTCGTTAGCTAATAAAACCCAGTTTTCCCTATCCGAGCAAAAGAGGTCGCCAGGAATACCATCCGGGCCTGGGGCTTTGGCAGGTGAGATTGCGTCCAAAGAGGACAAGATCTCCTCCCTTGTGAACGAAAGGCTAACTGCTGGGTGGCCTAAGTCAATGGTCATCTGAGGTCTAACTTGGGTATCTATGATGGAATACAGGTCACTGAAATGCTTGTGCCATTCCACAGCTGGGATGTTATTGGCCAGGGGAGGTGATCTTTCAAAGTTGCCCTTGGCCACAAGTGACCAGAACATCCTGCTATCTGGATGTCGGCTGGCCTCCCCAAGATCTTCCCATCTCCTCTCATCCCATTTCGTCTTGGCTTTATGTTGTGCCTGCTTATATTCCTTTCTTACTTCACGTATCATAGGAATGTCCCTATTTTTGATAACTACAGATAATCTCCCTCTCAGTGCCCTGCACTCTTTGTTGAACCACAGATTTGTTCCAGTTATTCTCCCCTGCTTTGGTCTACTCTTGTTGCTGGAAACAAAATAGGCGCTGGGCAGGTGCTCAAAAAAATCTGTATGCAGGGAACTACTTCTGGGTCGAGTAGTCAGATCGTCGTTCACTCCAGACAAGGACTCCAAATGCCTTACTATATCGTTTTTAATTAAATTGGTCTTTAGTTCATCTACCATAATAGCAGGCCATTTGAGTCGCCGTTTGTTATTACTTGGGATTACCTCCTTGGTTCTTAGAGAAATTGAGGAGATCCTCACCTTTTCGCCCCATGAGTGCTCAATAATCATACTAAGGGGATCATGGTCACTGTCGCAGGACGGGACGATGGCCATGTCCTTGACTGTGGGCCATAGGATGAGGTCCACAAGTAGATAATCAATCCTGCTTGCCCAATTTGGTCCTCTGAAGGTCATACCCCTCCCCCCCACCTTATCAGAGCTGGTTCTCCCATTGGTGGCCCTTAACCTATACTCCAAGGTTATGGCATTTAGCTGTACTGCTGCTTGCGACCATTTTTTGATTGGAGGGAGCTCTAAGGGCGGTACCATCCATGCTTTATCCTCCTCGCTCACCTCATTAGAATCAACCCAATCAAGTGGCTCAAAGGTGACATTAAAGTCACCTCCAACTATTAGGGGGTGGCAATCATGCCTGGCCTCCAGCAGATTGTCCAGGGCATGAAGAGTCGGAGAACTTCCTCCTCTAGTGCTTCTGGCATAGATGTTATACATATCAATAAATTTGCCCTTTCCATTGCCTAACCTGACCCCAAGGATATCTGGGCTATCAGTGGCCTTTCCTTGATATCACAATTTATTGAGATATTTGTTAATATGAGAAGCCCACCTGACGGCCGGCCATGTTTAGAAGGAATAGCTGGTTTATGGAATGTTTTAAACCCAGGAATAAATACAGGAGACAAGCTCCATGTTTCCTGCAGCAGGCAGATCTCATGTTGATTGATAAACTCTAGCAGGTGGGGGTGATCCAACTTCCCCCTTATGCCTGCAACATTCCATGACACTATTCTCATCGTCCCGCTAGTTGTTAACTAGCCAAAAGCCGGGTGAGTTAATAAGGCAGTTGAAACAGCTGGTTTTGATGGCGGTTGTCTAGGTGCATCCTGGCCACTAGCTTGCAGATGGACTCTAGTCTCAGGCAATGTTAATGGAGCTAGGGCTAACTGTGAGTTAGATGTCATGCTCTCAATGTCTTGGGGAGGCCCTCTTCCTGAGGATGTACTAATAGGGGAGTGTGGGGACGTTCTAAACTCCATCTCTGCAGGGTTTTACTACCAGAGGATAGATGTAGTCAGTCATTCTGAGAAAGCGTTGAGATGGAATAGTCCCCTTGAGGCCGGGAGGCAGCTTTAGCCCTTTCGGACGAGATGGGGATGCTTAGCTTCAACCTGATGTTAGTAGTGGGAGGTGGATATGTCCTAGCTTCTAAAGCAACTAAGTTATGTACCAGATGGTTACTAACTAGAATGAGCTCTATTGCATCGACTGCGCTGTATTTAAGGACACATCTTTTGGCTTGCACTATGTCATCCCTTATTATCTATCTACAGTCCCTAATATGTCTCAGCCAGAGTATAGCTTTATTTTTTAGGGCTTCACCATCCTCATATTTGTAGCAGTTGTTATCGACCTTAGGGATGTGTGTCATATAAATTGTGGGTGTAGTTGTGGGCAGGGGCGCAGTGTGCTTATGATAGACTAATGGAGGTTGTGCAGGTACCCTCTTCCACCCTGTGTTCAAGTTCTGGGGTGCTCGTTTTTTCCATGTATCATGTCCAATAGCATCCCGTGGGGCATCCCCTTGTTCGCTTCCTTTGCCCTCCCGAAGCCTACCATAGGCAGACGGGGGTGTGCCAAATGCCCTATCCTTACAGCCAAGTGGGCCAGGCTGAGGCACTGAACTAACATTCGTGACAATATGGCCTGTTTATATGCGGGAATCGGATACGTTTGCCGTCCTCGGATTACCATGTGTATTAGAAGTCAGTGATGTTAATGGGGGTTGGAGTCTGCAGCATTCTTCTAATTTTTGATGAAGTTTTGTCAGTAAGGCGGTCAGAGCCTCAACTGACTCTTTTAGGGTTGCTATTTCCCTCTGGATATCTGAGGTCGAGATTGCTGGATTATTAGCGGCCGCCATTTCTCCCTGAGAGGGAATTGTATTTAGCTCGCTTTCTGATACGCCAGGATACTCTGGTTCACTATGTATATCACTGGCAGACAATTTCTCTACGAGAGGGGCAAAGCGGTTGCTCAGGGAGATGTCTGTTAAGATGGCACAAGCAGGGGTACAGGCTTCAATAATAGGGCCCGAGTGGCTACAAATACATTCATCCAGAGCTTCCGGAGGTAGCATCGTGTGATTTTTAATTGCAGCTTTCTTGAATAAATTGGGTATGTTGCTTTACCCTTTTTTAATGGGCCCAGTAGTGGTATGTGAATGTGGGACCAAAGTAGCAGGTGCTGGGGGTGGAACAGCGGTGTTAATAGTTGGGGCAGATGTCATGAGCAGCCCCTCACACTCTGCAACAATATCTTCTATACGATCTAATACATTCTGCCCATGCACCCCTTCATGCTCAGTGACGGGACCTATAACCTGGGTCCGTTTCTTAGATCTCTTTTTTAGGGTGCCCCCCAGTCCAGATTCAGTCTCTTTCCATTTCCCCATGTCTAGCAATCAATTCAAACGATAGCAGTAAGGCAATAGATCAACGCTACTGGTAGGATGGTGTGGGATATTTACAAAACAGCTAAGGTACAGTCAATAATCATAGATGTTTTGAAGTTTAAAGTTCCGAAAAGTACCTAACGGAAAAAGCTGGAGCTGACAGGGGGGTGGCCCAGCCCAGCCTCTTCCGTGCGATGACGGGCTAGGACGGGCCCGCCCTTGGCCCGGGTTTCGCCCGCGAGCGTCCCGTGCCACGAAGGATGTGACAGCGCTTTATGCGTCGACGATGTTGACGCCTCCCCCTGACTGGCAGCTGCAGGTGGTGACGAGCGTTGCACCCTGGGACATGAAGTCCTTCCCAGGGTGTTGATGTGCGTGGAGACCGGGAGAATGGAGGTGCTGGTCGGGCTGGGGTATGTAGTGAGCCACCCGGCCACTGCAATACAACGTTGCCACCCGCAACTCCCCGGACCGGGCTCGGGCCGGGGAGTATAAATAAAGGACGACGTCAGCGCACGTGGCTGACGCCGTGAACCAGATCTCATGTGTGGTTGCCCCTTATTGCCGGCGCATTCAGCAACTAGGCCCGCACCCATCCTGGCCCTTAGCAGTTGGCTGTAGCCCCCAAGCCGCATGCCCCTAGGTCAAGGACCCCGATGCCCACACCATCACACTGGCGACGAGTACGGAGGAGGAACCACGCGTGTCGCTCCGCGCTTGCTGCCCGCGGTGACTGCCGGTGGCGGCGCGTGAGGTGAAGAGCGTGACGGCGAGCGGGTGGTGTGTCGATCGCCGCCTGCCGTGGTGCGGTAAGAGGAGTGCCAGGCAGAGGGCGAAGAGCATTGCGGGGGAGGTGCTGAGGCGGTGGTCGAGCCGCCCGTGATAGGCGCGCCGAGTGTGGGCCCCGCATCTGCTGCAGCAGGGAGAGTACGGGTGTGCGCTGGAGAGGGCGCGGCCTGTCGGCACGGCGAGGAGCGTGAAGCGCTCGCGGCAGCAGGAGGGACCTGCGAGTGAGGCAGGAGTGACACTGCTGTGTAGAAGGCCCCGAGGAGGCCGGGAGAGCAACGCTGAAACCCCATACAGGGTGCCCCGCCAGACACAGGCCGTGGGGTGAAAGGCTGAGTGCCCCGTCTGAAGGTGCACACAGTGTACACAGGGAACTGTGCGTGTGCGAAGCAGCGGAAGGTCTGCCCCCAGGATGACCACGCCCGTGGTTGCGGCGGAGGGGGCTGTGCCCCAGGACGCAGGGGCGGTTGGGCACCGGCCGGGGAGGATGGCTGTTAAGGCCCTCCCAGAGTTCAGTCAACTGGCTGATCCGGCGACGGCGGCGCCACGGTGGCGCAAATGGTTGGGTCAGTTGGACAACTACTTTGTGGCAACTAGGGAAACTGATAACGCAGTTAAGAGGTCGACGATGCTCCTGATGGGAGGGGATGAACTGTATGACCTCTTCCAAGATCTGCCCGACACAGGAGATGGCAGTGACTATGAGAAGGCGGTGAGAGCCTTGAATAGACATTTTGATCCACAAGTTAACCCAGATTTCGAACATTTCAAATTGCGCCAGGCCAAGCAGAGGGAGGATGAGTCTGTGGACATATTTTTCGCGCGCCTGCGTAAACTGGCGAGCACGTGCTCAGGGATTGATCGCCAATTTGAGACAAGGGCACAACTCATCGTGGGGTGCAAGTCACTCGAGTTACGGAAGCTCATATTACGGCAACCAGGGATCTCACTGGATGACATTTTGGTCCTGGGACGGTTGCATGAACTGGCAGATGTCCGCGCAGGGGCAATGGAGGAGGCACTGGCCAGAAAGTCGGGGACAGTTCAACCCACATACCCGATTCCAATCAAGGAGGAAAGGGTGGACGCTATCCGGAAGTCGTATGCCCGAGGGGGATACTCGGCGCCCGGGGCGGGAGACCGTCCGAACGGCAAGGGTTGCAAGAATTGCGGGCTGGCTATGCACTCCCAGAGGGGATGCCCGGCGCAAGGGAGACAGTGCCTGAAATGCAACAGGTATGGCCACTTCGCGAAAGTATGCCGAGGTGGGGCAACCTCGGAAGTGACGCGGACGAGAGGGACACGAGGGCAGAGACATGCCAGGAATGTCCAGGAAGTGGAAGACCTCGATAGCCGGTGTCAAAAGCTGGCGGTGGCGGAGGACGAAGAGGAGGATACCGTGTTCGTGATATCTAATGTGAGAGGGGTAAACACCACGAGGAGGCCGCCACCGATGTGCCAAGTCTGGATTGGCAATAACTGCGTACAGACACTCATTGACACAGGGGCGTCGGTGAACATTCTAGATGCAGCGCAGTACGGCGAATTAAGACCCCGGCCAAGGTTGATAGCAACGACTGCGAAGATCCTCACATATGGAGGCCACACACCCATTCGTTTGCAAGGCGTCATAAACGCGGAGGTCAAGCACAAAGAGAGAACGACATGTGCCAGGTTCTATGTTACGTGCGACAGGGCTGGGTCTCTGCTGAGTGCCCACACGGCGGAAGATTTAGGATTGATAATGTTTGCCAGACACATCCACCAGTCGCAAGCCGAAACGGTGTTAAGTGAATTCCCGGAGCTGTTCAGAGGGCTGGGGCGTTTGAAAGGGGTAGAAGTTCAACTACACATTGACGACACTGTCAAGCCTATAGCACTCAGACATCGGAGGGTGCCTTTCCACCTGCGGCCGCTGGTGGAAGAGGAATTAGAGCGGCTAGAGAGAGAGGGGGTGATTGAAAAGTGTCAGGACCCACCCCGTGGGTGTCCCCGTTGGTAATTGCGCCCAAGCCCAAACAGCCGGGAGCCATCAGGCTGTGTGTGGACATGCGGCTGCCCAACAAAGCAATACGGAGGGAGAGGCACATAACACCAACCATCGATGAGATAGTGGCGGACATTAATGGAGCACAGTGGTTCTCCAAAGTGGACCTCAATTCTGGATACCATCAGCTGGTGCTGGCCGAGAAGAGTCGGTACATCACGACCTTCTCAACACACGTAGGCCTGCGACGTTTCAAGTGCCTGAGCTTTGGAGTGTCCTCAGCGGCGGAAGTATTTCAGGATGCGGTGAGGGAGGCGTTGTCCGGATTAGTGGGGGTACTCAATGTCAGTGACGACATACTGATATTCTCCAAGTCGTTGGAAGAACACCACGTGCGACTGCGAGCCACACTAAAGAGATTAGTGGAGCAGGGCCTAACATTACACCGAGCCAAATGTGATTTCTAGGCCAAGGAAGTGGAATTCTTCGGCTACAGGTTCTCTGCCCGAGGCTTGCAGGTGGATCCGGGAAGGTGGAAGCCATTCGAACGGCAGCGATCCCGCAGACTCAGTCCGAAGTCAGAAGCTTTCTGGGCATGGCTAATTATTGCGGCCGGTTTATTCCGCATTTGGCGACGCTGTCGGAACCCCTCCGAAGACTGACAAAGAAAGAAACGCCCTGGAGGTGGACGGATGAAGAAGCACGAGCATTCGACGACATCAAGAAAGCATTGGTAACAGGGGCCACCGTTGCATATTTTCAGCCGGGAGCATCCACGGAACTCATTGTGGACGCCAGCCCCGTTGGGTTGGGCGCAGTGTTGCTCCAGAAGAATGGGCAGGGGGACTGGGTTCCCATTGCCTATGCCAGCCGGGCGCTCACCGCAGTGGAAACAAGATACGCCCAAATTGAGAGGGAGGCGCTGGCTATCCGGTGGGCGTGCCAACATTTCGACATCTACCTCTGTGGGCACACGTTCACCGTGGTAACCGATCACAAGCCATTGGTCCCAATATTTTCTGGCACAGCACGGAACGGGCCGCCTCGGATTGAACGCTGGGCCGTCCAAATTCAGCATTACCGGTTTGGCGTGGAGTATCGCCCTGGGGTCAACAATCCCGCAGACTATCTGTCACGACATCCCCTGGCTCAAGGCACTGGGAGCAAGGGGAGGTGGACGAAGGTACCGAGTCGTTCATACGGCTAATCGTGGAGGAGGCGTGCCCGCAGGCAGTGACCATCGAAGAGCTCATTGAGGCGACAGGACAGGACCGGTGCTTACAGGTGGTGAAAAGAACTCTGCAAGACCACCGGTGGAAATGGTTCTTACAAGGGGCGGAACGCCCAGCCGATGACGACAAGGAATACTGGGAGAGCATTTGGAGGTGTCGGGAGGAGCTCAGCGAGTCCGGGACAAGGGCTCATCCTGAGAGGCACTCGTTTGGTAATCCCGGCACGTCTTAGGGGAAGGATCGTAGAGCTGGCGCACCAGGGACACCAGGGTATCGAGAAAACAAAGGCCAGGCTGAGAGCGAAGGTGTGGTTCCCGGGAGTGGACCAGATGGTCGTGGAGAAGGTGCGAGGATGCCATGCATGTTTGATCACGGGATCCGATCCGCCTGTCACCCCGGTGATCACTGAAGGGCCCAGCAAGGTGCCGTGGGGTCATGTGAGCCTGGATTTTGGAAGCTTCCCGAGGGACGGCATACCGTGGTCCTGGTTGACAGTCACTCTAAGTTTCCTGTCGTGGAGGTGGTACCGTCTACATCTTTCGAATGCGTGCAGCCAGTGTTGGAGAAGGTTTTCGCCCTGCTAGGAATGCCCGAGGAAATAAGAACCGACAATGGGCCACCGTTTCAGGGGCAGGAATTCAAGGAATTTCTGGAGCACTATAGCATTCGACATCGCAGAGTGACTCCACAGTGGCCGCAGGCCAACGGGGATGTGGAGCGGTTCATGAGGACTCTGAATAAGACCATCAGAATTGGTGTGGACCAAGGGGAGCATCTAGAGAATTGCCTACACCGTTTCCTCCGGGCCTATCGTAACACCCCTCATTGCACCACGAAGTGTGCCCCCAGTGACTTACTCATGAACAGAGTGGTGAGGGACAGTATTCCCATCATTGAGCTGGAAGTGCCGGCAACCATGGATGAGCAGGGCACCCAGAGTCGGCGACAGCATAACAATGACCGGGCGAGCCGGAACCGAAGAGCACAACCTGGGAATATTCAGGAAGGTGATTATGTGGTGATCAAAGACCGGCATCCAGGATCAAAGTTCCGGACCCCTTTTGAAAGAGACTTGTGGAAGGTGGTGCAAATCAAGGGGTCCATGATCACAGCGAGGAGGGGGACTCAACAGGTAGCACGCAACGTGTCGTGGTTCAAAAAAGCGAGGGCTCCAGAAACCAAGAGGTGGAGGACTGGCCGGAAGAAGAGGTCGAGTTGGAGGGGGGACATCCGCTATCCCCAGAGATGGACGGGCCGGTTGGCAGCGGAGTAGCAACGCGAGAGGAGATCCCAGAGAGCCGGGCGACAGGCACCGTTGTGCCCACCAACACGGAGGACAGGGTGGAGAGTGAGGGTCGTGGCAGTCAACATTATGGATTGTGGGGAACCCCCGACCCAGCACCAAATTGAGAGACTTTCTATGCTGAGGACGTCGGCGAGATGACCGAGCTGGAAAGGCCCGACAACCAGAGTTATTGTGCATCACGTTGTGTTTGTGGTTCTTATTGCACAAATGTTTGTATTTGTTTTCCGTGGGTTAGATGGGATGTAGTGAGCCACCCGGCCACTGCAATACAACGTTGCCACCCGCAACTCCCCGGACCGGGCTCGGGCCGGGGAGTATAAATAAAGGACGACGTCAGCGCACGTGGCTGACGCCGTGAACCAGATCTCATGTGTGGTTGCCCCTTATTGCCGGCGCATTCAGCAACTAGGCCCCGCACCCATCCTGGCCCTTAGCAGTCGGCTGTAGCCCCCAAGCCGCATGCCCCTAGGTCAAGGACCCCGATGCCCACACCATCACAGGGTAGTTCCCTGATGCTCTGGGACAACAGTCCCACCAGAGCGAGCCTGGCACAAAATGTCTCATCCCTCTCTGCTCATAAAGCGCGTCCAATGATTAACACACGGGGTGTACACAGCACCATGTACAAACCAAAACATAATTTAAATGCAGTGACCTCTCTTAACTTGTCTAAAAGGAATTTAGAAATGCATTTCAAGAATAATTTTTTTGATATTGCTGGCTAGTGGAATGGCCTGCATACGAATGTTGGGTAGTGCACAACGAGTAATGTCTGTTCATTTCCACAAGGCCGGACAGACTGACATTGAACTATCTAATACTAGATGGCTTAGTGTAGTTTATAATTAAACTCTGAGCCATTAAGCGTGCAAGCAAAGTACAGCTGGTATCAGTTCCCCCTCAACAGGTGTCCATTTTCCGACCTAAGACAGAGAAATCCCAGGGCATTCAAGAATTGCTCTTTGTCCAAGTTCCTAAATAAGGAAATCCATTCTGATGAGTGAGTGTTTAATTACAGGGACTTTGTGTAATACCTTGCTGTAATGTCGAAGGAGAGAGATAAGCCTCTACTCTGTACTGAGTCACCCAGTAGGATTACATTTCTGGCTCAGCAGAAACTGCGTGTACTTCCAGTATTGCCAGATGATGACGATAGTTTAAGAGTGTTATTGATGTACGCACGCAAATGTTAGGGGCTACATGGAAATCTGTGTGTATCCATCCAGGATACTGTGTAGGAGTGACGCACACGTCCAGCCAGGAGTGGCGTACAAGTCCGCCCTCTGATTTAACATTCTAGGGTTTCACGCTCCAAGGTGCGTCTCCAATGAGAAGGCTTTGGACAGAGCATATGTCCTAAAAAAAGAAGTGGGGAGACTAGCCAAGTTAGGCAGTCTGAGAGAGACATCACGGCGGGCGACATCACTGGGCGTGAAATGATGTGGCATCACAGAAAGGGACTTCATAGGAAGTGGCATCACAATCCATGACCTCACGGGAAGTGACATCACAAGAAGTGACATCAGATCTTAAGATCTCACACATGTTTAGCAGGTCGATCATGAGTACATTTCAGAGCATTACAAGATTTAACAAATGAAAGCTGACCAATACTTAAACCTGTTCATTGAGCTCCCTGGCTGAAGGATTTATCAGCCCAAATGTGGATGAAGTTTGGTGTTTGACTAACTACTGTAGACAAGCCACTAAGGGGCATATCAGCAAGCGGCAGCGATAATTATCGCTGGCCGCTCTTAGCGAGAACTTTTTTATCGCCGTCTATCGATTTTCCAGCGATAGCGGTGTTTTCCATGTAACATCGCTGGTTTTCCAGCGATGTTCCATGGAAAACGGCGATAACCTTGCTGATACGACCCTGTGGTCGTATCAGCATAATCCACCCCCATTGTCAGGTATAGGTAGTTCTGCATTTTGCAGACGTTATTTTTGGCGAAACCGTGGTTTTCGCCAAAACTAACGTCTGCAAATGCGTGAGCCTCCTTGTAAATATCGCGATGTACATTTCGCGATATTTTACAAGGTAGTCCATCAGGGGGACGCCCAGTGACGCCCACTTTGCATCTCATTAGAGATGCAAAGTTAGGCATGCTGGAAACGGGCGCTAAGTCAAGAATACACGCGCTAGCGTGTCCTTGATGATATTGCGATAACATTATCGAAACTTTCCGCCCCAAAACGGACGCTAAAGCGGCGATAATGTTATTGCCAGCCCTTGTTAATATGCCCCAAAGTTCTGCAAGCAAAGAATACTGAATTTGGCACCAAAAGCACAGTCCATGCATTACATTAAAGATGCTAAAAACTACAATTGTTAATATCAAAACTATAACATTTATTAACCTACCAAACATATCACTATTATAGACACTGACATATTTGAGCACACTGTGCCCATTTTCAAAAACAAAATGCAAGTTGCACACCATATTTGGTTTTCAGAGCATGGCAAACAATATTCCATATGAAAGATACAGTTATAACTGGATATTCTGCACATATATTATTTCAGACATTATGGATCATCCTTGCCAAAGGATGTTTAACCATAAGGAATGAGTAATTAGTGAGACATTTTATATTATTGAATTCCAAACATGCCGGTAACAAAATCACTTTTAAAAAAATCACATTTTTTCTGGTATCCTTTATTGTGGTGGGCACTAGGATCTACCTTCCTAGACTGAGTACATCCGTATGGCAATGAGCAATCAGCCATCTGTTATCATATGGTAATGGATGTCAAAAAGGCAGAGGAAGGCCCATGAGATCTATGAACATTATTGAAGAAAGATGTGCAATACCAAGACATTTTCATATGGGTGACATCAAGTTCATTTTGATTTGATTTGATTTGTAATTTGTAGAGCGCAACAATCACCATAAGGCATCAAGGCGCTAGAGACCAGTCGTCCAAAAGCAGGCTGAAAAGGGAGAAGAAAATGCAGATAGATGCTAGACCGAGAAAAGCCAGGTCTTAAGAGCCTTTCTGAAAGGGAGCAGAAGAGCGATAGACCTGAGGGCAAGGGGGTGGGAGTTCCAAAGCTTGCATGCTGCCACCGAGAATGCTCTGTCCCGCCACTTTCTCTTTTTGGTTCTTGGTACGACCAATTGCATTTGGAGCGAAGAACGCAAGGGTCTGTTAGGGGAATGCCAATTGAACATAGTCTTTAATCTTGATGGGTAGGGAGAATGCAGTGATTTTTGAACCATACAAAGTGCTTTGAAACGAATACTTTTTTCAATCGGGAGCCAGTGCAGGGATTCTAGTCCCTTCCTGGCGGATTGTTTCCTGGGAATGTCCAGAACGAGTCTTCCCAGTGCATTCTGTAGCACTTGGAGTTTATACTGCATACTCTTATTGGCAGCCAGGTATAATGCATTGCAGTTGTCGAGTCTGGACATTACCAAGGCCAGTGCTACCTGGATTCGAGCTGGTCGTGGAATAAGAGGAATTTTTTTTTAACATCCTTATGATCCAGGAGCATGTCGAGATGGTACGGTTAATTTGGATATTAAAATTGAGTTCAATATCCATCAGAACTCCAAGGTTCTTAGCCTTCTTGCTCGGGGCAGGACAGCAACCTAAGGATTGAGGCCAGCAGTTACTATTCCACCTAAATGACTCTGATCCAAATATCATCACTTTAGTTTTCTCCCCACTGAGTTTCAAAAAGTAAGCAGACATCCATTCTGCCACTTTAGTCATGCAACCGAGAATATTTTCTGACGTTGAGCAAGGACCTTTCGGGAAAGTAACCATGATCTGTGTATCATCTGCATATGACACCACCTCCAGTCCAAATGAGTGGCTCACAGTTGCTAGGGGTGCCACATACAGATTAAAAAGAGTAGGGCTCGGAGACGATCCCTGCGGAACTCCACAGGGTAGAACATTCACCATTGTGGAAAACTGGTGTAATTAGAACCTCAGAGTTAAATTAGGAACATCTAAAGTTATGAGTTAGGTACATTGATTGGAGTGAGACCCTAGTAACACAGTACTGAAGCTTGCCAGCCACATTAGTGGCCAGCACATGGGACTTGAAGTGGGAGCCATTCTTGCCATGTTTGGAAAGCAACCAGCAGGCTTGCAGAGATTGTGAAGCGGATTAAGAAGCTAAGGCACAAGAAGTATACACTCCAACGCTCCTGATTTAAGCAGAAGACGACCCACGCTTTTGTAAGCTACACGTAAAATAATGTTGCCTTTTGTTAGTGTAAAACTTCCTTCACTCAAGGATTGAACAAACTAACCCTGCTGCCAGTCCACTCCACCAGGAGAACTATTCCATATGCAGCCCATTTCCATGTAGATGTGATTGCTTTAGCTGCTTGCACTCTCCTGAGGTGAGCCCGCCCTGCTATTGGAAGCCCGCTTAGCCAGCCGTACCTACCACTTAATGTGTTAGTGGTGGGCATGTGCACCAGTACTTAATTTGCAAAACAGTAAGTGCCAGGGCCCTCGTCAGGAGGCCACTCCAGCTTACACCACCAATTGCCAGTGGTAGCTCTGCGAATTACAGTACCAACACAACTAGTAACCGTCACACTCCTACAAGTGTGACAATTCAGACTGTTTGAGTCACCCATAGCTCTAAGAATGGCTTGGGAGAAAGTATTAGTTGTTTTAAATATATTTTGAACTAATAATCAACTGTTGTTCTGCTTATCTTTAAATGGCACAAACTGCACCACCATGTGGCAGCTGTCATAAGCGCCGGTGTTCGTAATTAGTGCAGGTGCTGAGCGCTGGAAACCACTGACTCAAATTAAGCACTGATGTGCACGCATTTTAGGAGATTGGGGCTCATTTTTCACCAAAAGACCATGACTCAGAGCAAAAGAGAAAGGCAGAAAAGTAACAAAGAAGGAGACAGAAATATAGGAAAACAATCATGAAGGTAGAAAAATGGAAGATAAAAGAACTTGCAAGAATAGGATAAAGTAAAAGCAAATGTAGGGTACTGGAAGAAAAAAGTAAAAGCAACCCTGACATTCAGCAATGGGACACTAAGAAAACATCTGGGGCTGTGCATTATGTTTTTACAAATTATACGCTGCCTCTGCCCAACAGGTTGCTACCTGCGCATTTAGCAGCAGACATCTTTCGTGTTCTTATTGTTGCAATAATTATATCTAAATCACCCTCACATTCACCAGTGCAATCGGACAGCTCATCCTGGAATCAGTGCCAGCACAATATCCACACAAAGAATGGATCATAAATTTTACAGAAAGAGGTCTCAGCGCCACGTCAAAATAAGTGTAATCTGCCAGTGTCAAAGGATGAGAAGGCAATGGTGATAAAGTTAATTCATTCATTTTCATTCATATCTTTATTCGATCTATGTACAAACAGATCATAAAAGCAAAGTTAATTCACAAGAAAAGGACAAATGCAATTCCAGTCCCAGGAATGGTGATGAAGTTAACTCACAACGCAATTCCAGTCCCAACTAGCCCTTTCAAGAAAATATTGTCCTTTGCAAGGAAATATTGCTATTGTGCATAGAAAAAATATGCAAGTGTGGAGATGTATGAACAGTAAGAGACACCACAAACTACGGCCAGTAATCAGCTTCTGCCTGCCGCCCACGCTCCAGCCACATGAGCCAAGAATGAAAGACAAAGGGCCTCATTTACTATATTTTGATGCACAGCAGTGCAGCAAGCCTTCCTGCTGCACTGCCGTGCATCAAAATAAAAGGGCAGGAATGCGCCTTATCTACGAGATATGGCACATTCCTGTCTTTCTCCCCTGCGCCTGTGCACAAACAGCAGCATGCGCCAACGCAGACATCCTTGTGCCATGATGCAATAGTGCCTGCGTTGCAGGAATGGTTGTTGTTGTGCAGGAAGGGACACCTTCCTGCACAAAAACAATAATTAATGGCATTTTGCTCCTTCTATGTGTGCTGCAGAATACATAGAAAGAGCAAAAAACGAGGAGAAATAAAAGTATTTTTCCTCATTGCACCTCTCCTATGCCTGCCCTGGGGAGGCGTAGGATTCTGATGCATTTCCAGGTTTACAACACTTTGTAAATCTAGTAATGTGTCAGGCTCCATGGATGTTGTGTGGGAACACCCACTGCAATATCCATGGAACACCCCTTTCACGCAAAGTAATGCGTTAAAGGGGCCCATATTTACAAGGCCATTAAAAGTCATGCAGGGTGACTTAACGTTGCCTTGTAAATATGGGCAGGCACACTGCGCCGCTGGTGCGTCTAAAAAAGTGATGCACCGGCAGCGCAGTGGGCTTGTAAATTAGCCCCAAAGTGTTAACCTTTGATGTAAAACAGGAGCAATAAAGAGATGTCCTTTAAATGGCTGAATTGCCCCAGTGGGGTCATATAACCAGCGACCGGCCCGCTATGGGAATTAGATGACACCGCCTTCTGTTCGGGTCCTCACACTTAATGTGAGAGGGCTCAATAATCCCATCAAACGCAGGTCTCTCCTTTCGTACCTAGAGAGCTCAAGGGCGGATATCTGCCTCCTACAGGAGACTCATCTCCTCCACAAAGACTGCCATAGGCTCAAATCCCGCGCCTTCCCGATACAATTCTTCTCATCCCGAACCACTAAGACGGCTGGGGTAGCCATACTGGTATCCAGGACTTTCCAAGGTAGGGTAGTGCAGAAGGGGACTGAGATTAGAGGCCGTCTTCTCACTTACCATTTTACAGTGGGGGTCATGATCTGATAGTGGGGTCCATCTATGCCCCCA
Organism: Calotriton arnoldi; assembly: GCA_963921515.1. Classification (NCBI taxonomy): domain Eukaryota; kingdom Metazoa; phylum Chordata; class Amphibia; order Caudata; family Salamandridae; genus Calotriton; species Calotriton arnoldi. Next base: position 4,154,930 of record CAWUFW010000015.1, read on the forward strand.
ATGAAAGCCAGGAACGATTCTTACACGATGCCCTCACAGAAGCCACAGCGACTCCAGAACGCCATATTCTCATAGGGGAGATCTCAACTTGGTGTTTGACAATGACCTAGATCGTTCAGCGCAGCGCACCACTCAAGTGGGCGCCCTCTCACATGCAGGGCTCACTAGGCTGACTAACATGGGGCTTACGGACCTATGGCGCCACCACCACCCTCAGACACGAGCTTACACATATTACTCTAATGCACATAAAACGTACGCGCGATTAGACTACATGTAAGGATCCAAGGCAATTCGAGACATTACCCTCTCAGCCGATATCCTGACGGCTGCTCTTTCCGATCACTCCCCGGTGGAGATTACGCTAGCTCTCCCCCAATTGCAGCGACCCACCGCACACTGGCGCTTCCGCGACACTTTATTACACAGACCGGACACGGTCACACAGCTACAGAAAGCCCTAAGGGACTATCTTACGCACAACGATAACTCGGACACTGCTCTCTCCACACGCTGGGCAGCCCTCAAGGCAGTCATCAGGGGGGAGGTCATTGCTATTTCCGCAGCGGATAATGCGGACCGTAAAGCCAAGCGGGAAGAATTGACACACAGGGTAAAAGAGCTAGAGCAGATGCACCAGCGCACCGGCGCTCCACGAATCTGGCGACAACTGACGGCGGCTCGGTCACAATTGTCCGCCCTTGATCGTGACAAGGCGGAATATGCGGCTATGCGGCTGCGGCACACTTTCTACACCGGAGGGGATAAATGTGGGCGGCTACTTGCACACAGACTTCGGGAAGCTCGACACCGCGGGGGCGTTCAAGAGGTCAAGAACCGGGCAGGCACACGAATAACTGAAGATGCGGCTATTGCCGAGACCTTCCGAGACTTCTATGCCCACCTCTATGATGCACAGATGCTGGGGAATGCAGACATTGAGGGATACTTAGATCAGGCCCATCTTCCCACCTCAACGCTGGAACAGGCGACACACATAGAAAGGGATATCAGAGTGGAGGAGGTGATAGCGGCTATCACTCGGCTCAAACTGGGCAAATCACCCGGCCCTGATGGCTATACTGCGGCATTTTATAAGCAATTCTGCTCCACACTCACCCCCCTGCTTACCAGGCTATTCAACTCCTTTGCAGAACCAGGGGCGATCCCACCTTCCATGTTGGAAGCGGCAATAGCCGTCATTCCTAAACCCGGCAAGGACAAGGCAGAATGCGGGTCATATCGGCCTATCTCGCTCCTCAACATTGACTTAAAGCTCTATACCGGAATCTTGGCATCCCGGTTGGCGCCATACCTGCCGGGTCTAGTGGACCCCGACCAGGCCGGTTTTATCCCGCAGAGGCAAACAAGTGATAATACGAAGCGTGTCACGCATCTCATAGAAAAGGCCTCCCGAATCCCTGGGGATTACATGCTTCTCACTATAGATGCGGAGAAGGCCTTTGACCGAGTCCACTGGCCTTATCTAGAGCAGACGCTGACCCGAGTCGGTCTGGGAGACAAGATGCGGACCCGTATTTTCAATTGCTACCGGCTGCCCACAGCAACTGTACGGATTAACGGGCACACGTCCACCCCTCTTCCTATTAGCAGGGGCACGCGGCAGGGGTGTCCACTGTCACCTCTGCTGTTCGCCCTTTACATGGAACCATTAGCACAAAGGGTCCGGCACCACTCGCAGATCATGGGCATCCGTATGGGGGGATACGCATACCATCAGCCTGTATGCAGACGATGTGCTGGCCACCTTGGCCCGGCCGGCGGAGTCACTGAAGGCCTTTCTGGAGGAATTGGATGCATTTGGGAGGGCATCGGGCTTCAAGGTCAATCTGACAAAGTCCACAGCACTGAACCTCTCCATGCCCCCGCAGGAGCAGGCGGCACTACAGGCCCAACACGCCTTACAATGGTCCGATACCACAGTCCCTTATTTAGGTATCCAATTGGCTCCGACCTTACAAGCCATGAGGTTAGTCAATTACTCTCAGCTTCAGACTCACGTCCGCTCTGACCTGCGACGCTGGAAACATCACCCGATCTCGTGGCTCGGGAGGGTCGCCGCGATCAAAATGACAATTCTCCCCAAAATTTTATATATTTTTCAGACACTCCCACTGCCGCCCCCCTCTGGATGGCTCCAGAAGATGCAATCTGAGCTTTCGCACTTTATCTGGCAGGGACGTAAACCGAGAATGAAACGATTAGCCAGTTTCCTCCCCCCTCACGAGGGGGGCTTGGGGATCCCGGATCTCACCCTCTACTTCAAAGCGTCGCAAGTACGATATTTAGTCGAGTGGAGCCGGACCGAGTCCGAGAAACACTGGCTCTTTCAGGATCGAGCCGTAGCAGGCACGTCTCTCATGAAGGTTCCCTTCCTTCCCAGACCACATCGGCCTCCCAACTTGTACGCCGCACAGGTGACGCACACCACCCTCACCGCCTGGGATCATACTAACACGAGATATGGGCTCACCACTTTCCCCTCCCCACTCACACCCTTATTCGATAACCCCGACTTTCACCCCGGGATGGGAGCACAGTCATTCCAGCAGTGGAGAGAGAATGGCTGCTGGGCCTTGGGCTTATTATTTACAAAGGGCGACATCCTTTCCTTCGCGCAGTTGCGGGCCAACTTCGACCTTCCAGAGTCCGAACGCATGCATTATCTACAGGTACGGCACTGGGCCATGCACCCTGACAATCGTGCGCAGGCGACCAGGCCTCTCACTCCCTTTGAGAGGTGGTTGATCACACGAACTTCCGATAAAAAGCTGATCTCCGACATATACCAGATGCTTCTCTCTCGCTATACCCATACTTATCATGCAGGGAGGGCACGTTGGGAACGGGACCTGGGTCGCAGCCTCAGCGCAAAAGAGTGGGAGGGCGCGTGCTATAGAGCCCGTCATACTGCTACACAAGTGGGCCTCACGGAAACCCTCACCAAACTGGTGTACTACTGGTACTATACCCCCGAAAGGCTCCATCAGGTAGACCCGTCGCAGACACCCGACTGTTGGAGGGGTGCGGGCAGAGGGGTACACTGGTCCATCTCCTTTGGGACTGCGAACATCTCCAGAGCTACTGGACCCATGTTTTAGATGAGGTTGACAAACATCTGGACACTGAGATCCCCAGACTCCCGGCATACATCTTATTAGGGGTGCCCAACCGACTCACCTACCCCTTGAAATCTAGGAGAGGGAAGCAGATAGCTATGGCCTTGGGCTCGGCAGTCCAGAACATTCTCATTCACTGGAGGACACCACGCATCCCCAAACACACTGGGTGGTACCATCGATTGTGGAACATATTAGGTATGGAGAAGATCCCACTCGCCCAGGCTGGGAAGGGCTCCTCCTTCAGTGACCTTTGGCAGCCATTTTTGACGTTGCTCACACAGGAATTTCGGGAGCTGACCTGCCCACGCTTCTTGCGCTTGCTACGCCTCGCGGAACCAGCTTCTGCCGAGTGAGCAGGCTCCTATTGGGTACCGAAACTATGCCAGATTCAGCACTAATGGCTAGATTGGACTGGGAAGGGTGGGGGTGGCTTTTCTCTACTCTTTTCTCTTTTTCCTGCTTTTCTTTCATTCTCGGGGACGGGGGGGGGGAGGGTATTCGTCAGCAGTTATTGTTTTAATTGACCAATGCATCATTTTGCCGATATGATGGGTCCTATGTGGCCTGAGTGTAGCGAATTCGTTCTTTGCATTGTCTAATAAAAGATTTAAACCATAAATGGCTGAATTGAATAATGTGGAAGCAGAAAACCTGGGATCAATCCAGACTTTCATACTTGGCCAAAATGCGTGATCCTAGGCAAATCTCTCTCTTGTGTTTGACTTAGTGAACTATAATGGTGCACCATGTATACTAAGCATCTAGGCCACACATGGCAAATGAATCGCATGTGGCTTCTGACTGTCATCCATGCTCTAACCTCATACACCATGAACTGAAGACAAAGCACTACCCTTTGATATAAAACAGGAGAAATAAAGCAGTGCCCAACTAGTGGCAGAATTACACAATGTGAAAAGAGAAAACCTGGGATCAATCCTGGCTTCCCCACTTGAACAATTTGTGTGATCCTTGGCAAATATTTCCCTTGTGTTTGATTTAATTGACTATAATGTTGCTCTATGTAGAATAAAAGCCTAGGTCATATATAGGGTGCTCATGACAATTGAGTGCCTCTTAGTTCCTTAATAGCATTCTTGTCAGGGCAGGGGTGGGTGTGAATGTTTCTAAGTTCACACTAAATTCAAGCTATCACTTTTAGTAAATGCTTGTCAATGCAGTGACATAATCTGAAATAATATGGTGAAATATTTCTGAATTTTAACCAAATACACCTTTTTTGAATAGTAAAGTGACTTTGCATATTTTGTTGCATGAATTACTTGCCAGTTTCATGGTTCCACTTGTGCTTGGGCTCTCCCTGTTAATATGTTGGCTTGTCCACTTCTAAAGAAGCTATGATTTGAAAACCAGGCTGTGGCCTGGGTGATTACAGTGGTACCCTTGGGCCCAGCCTTTGGAGTCAAAAATGTTACCTTGGAATCGGGCCGCATGCCAAGAAAATGCTGCTTCACAGGGGCAGCATTTGGTCCAAAGATAATGATAAGACACAGTATTTCTTTTGCAGTGGTATGGGGCAAAGTCGGTCTAGGGTATTAGTACATACCAAGAGCTAGACTAGAGGCCTGAATACAGCTGACTCCTCTTTGCCAGTAATCTCCGTCTGGCTTCTTTCTTCCTTTTTCTGCCTGTGTGCAGCATGTGATCCAGCTCCAATGGAAGGCAAGGCACAGGGGGGCTAAGGCAGGTGGTGGGCCTCAGGAATATAAAGACCAACATTATAGCTGCTTATGTTTTCAAATGTAAATAGTGTGCAACAAATGTTGATCTACCAGCTTCCTGGCATGTTACATTCTGGGAGAATCGTTCGGTGGACATTTTTCTATGTTCTTCCTTTTTGAATTCTTCCCGTACTACTGGCCCTGGGCAAGCAGGAACAAATCACAGGCCGGACACAAGGCAGTTTGGAAACGGTTTTCCGGCCTTGCTAGCAGCCCAGCTGGCTGCCCTTTGGACCCCTGCCCTCCACACATTTTCATAAGGATCCTTCAATCCACATCAGCATCTATCAACAACTCGATAAAAACAAGACTCCAACAGCTAGAGACCAATCTCCAATGTGCCTTTCCTTAGCAAACCTATCGAAAGAGCAGCCTCCAGCAAATCTCAGAATTCACAGAAGAAAACAAACTCCTCTCAGACCGGCAAGAAGGTTTCTGCCCAGGGAGAGGGACCAAATCTGCCCTAATCGCAGTTTGGGATGATCTCAAAAACATAGTTGAGAAAAATGGTGTTGCTGCATTACTACTTCTGGACCTTTCAGCAGCTTTTGCCCAGTACACCATGACGCATTACTTCTTGGACTGAAAGACGTTGGTATAGTAGGCATCACCCTCAACTCGATTTCCTCTTACCAAAACAACAGATCATAACAGATTGACACACCACATTTCTCTTCAGATTCATACTGCATTAAAACAGGAGTCACTCAGGGATCTATCATCTAACCTCTACTCTTTAATATTTACCCGAAATCACTATTGAATATTTTCCCCACGTTGGAACTCACCTGCTGCAACTATGCAGATGATACACAGATAATTCTCAAACTGGAAAACCCTAAGGACCTAGGAATATCAAAACGTAACGCCTGCCTCATAGCTGTAGAACAATGGATAACGTAGAATCACCTCAGGCTAAATGCTTCAAAAACTCAAATACTGACCTGTGATGACTGAAATCACGATGGCCCTATATCTTTCTGACCTGATGTATTGGAACCTCCACCATGAATAGCCACAAATGTAAAAAATCTCAAAATATTCCTTGACTCTACACTTTTCATGAATACTCAAGTGAACAGATTGCCCTAATCCATGAAAACACATAGAAGCATCTTTCCACAACTTAAATTTCCTCAAAAGGTACAAGCTAATGGTATATGCCACAGCAATTTATTCATAACTATCAGAAGGCTACAAAGAATCGAAAACTGAGCAGCAAGACTACTTTTCAGTATCAATATACAAACCCATATAAGGAGACCCTATCCTCAGCCAGTCCCACAAATTAGAGAAACACATTCTCAGAGCAGAAAGAGTATGGAATAGGACATGGAGTAGAAAGATTGAATGATAAATAGGAACACGCATCACCCAACATTACCCCTTGAGCACATACCGAAGTTCTCACTGCACAAAACAACACACGAAATTCGCCGGGCAGGGGAAACTTGGGAAAGCTCCGGCATAGTTATGCACTCCCTGTCATTTTTTGAGTTGCCCTGTTCCATTATTGCCCGCCTCCATAACACATTAGACAATATGTAACAAAGATATGTAGCGATGATACACATTGCATGCATGAGCATTACTGACAGCAAGTGGACATGAATAGTTACTGTTAAAGACCTCCATATAAATATTTCTGCACTTTATATGTTGCAATTCACAGTATAGGTCACATTTGTAAGTATTCTTGATGTGGAACGCTCACTGCCACAATCTCCACTGCATGTCTATTGCCAAGTGATTTATATACAATATATATGTGTATGGTTACCGAAATGTTGTAAACTTAAAACTTAATAAAACAGATTGCAAAAAAAAAAATCAATATATAAACCCATATTTCGTCAGTTCTGAAAGCTCTACACTGGCTCCTAATAGTAAGAAGATCCTCCTTCAAATTTCTGTGCATCGCTCACAGAGCTATTAATGGCAAAGGAGCAAAATGAATTCAAGCAAAAATCATAAAGTATTCCCAATGCAGAAACTTAAATTCCAGACTGGTGAAGACTGTGTATCTGGACAACATAAACGTCAGAATATGGGCCCTCGTTCCACACATCTCATCAGGAAATGTTGTCCCAATTCATAGCCAGTTCCCAGTGCCCCATCGGAACCCTTAACCTTACTGGGGTACCAGATGGTATCTGCAACCTCGAGCATGATCACTCTTACTTCCCAAGGAAATGATCTAACCCTTTGTTTTTTACTTATGCATGCCCAAGGGAGACACAAGAAAGATATGAATCTGGCTTTTCAAAAATGTATTGAAACAATTGCATCCTTGTATAGAAAGTGTGAGCTGCAATTATTAATAGGATGAAACAAAGCATTAAAACCAGCATTACAACAATGGTTAAAAAGATCAACAACTCAACCATTAGAACATTTCTGTGTGATTATAATTACACTTATACTCCTATTTCCTAAAGAAAGTGAAGCAAATCTATGACATCTTTGGCACAAATATTAGCATAGATAATGATACTCTCATTAATATCTGTCCTTCTGACGCCTCTAGCTTCTCTAAATTTGAATTCATCACTAATGATAAGGTTACCACTCTTATCCAACAGACTAAATCAGGCTCCCCCCATGACTCGCTTCCCCCTAGTATCTTCAAGCAAGCCTCCGAGATGCTAGCTCCTTGTCTTGTCAATATTTTTAACACTATGTTCTCGCGTGGTGTTTTCCCTACCATATGGAAAACGGCTTCGATAGTACCTTTATTGAAGAAACCTAGTCTCGATCCCACACAACCTAATAATTATAGACCTATCTCTCGTCTACCTTTTCCCGCTAAATTAGTGGAGAAAATCATGAATGAACAGCTGACTGATTATTTACTAAAAAATAATTATCTTGATGAGACACAGTTTGGTTTCAGAACAGAACATAGTACCGAATCAGCTTTAATTAAAGCCACAGATGAAATTAGAGCGACTTTGGATTCAGGGGGAGCGGCCGCCTTGATTTTACTTGATCTTTCCGCGGCGTTTGACACCGTCGACCATGATCTTTTGTTAAATCGTCTAAACTCCATTGGCATCTCAGATAAATCACTTACACTACTCTCATCCTTTCTGTCTGGTAGAACACAATCAGTAGCCTTGGGAAGCTATGAATCCCCGTCGTTCGTCCTCCCCTGCGGAGTCCCTCAGGGATCATCCTTAAGCCCCACATTATTCAACATTTATGTATCTGAACTGCCGAAATTCATAGGAACCTTTGGGCTGGCAGTGACATCATACGCAGACGATACACAAATTGTCTTATCTTTATCAAAAAAATCCGCACCACAAATGCAAAATTTCAAGGATTGCATGCTTGCAGTCAGTTCGTGGATGAACTCTCATTGTCTGAAATTAAATTCAGACAAAACAGAAGTCATCACATTTGGCAATTTCCTACCTAACTGGTCACAGAGCTGGTGGCCGGATGAACTGGGATCGGCTCCGATTCCAGTCACCAAAGCTAAGAACCTTGGCGTGATTATTGATGATAAACTTAATTTTAAATCACAGGTAAATGCTGTCTCTTCATCATGTTTTTTCTTGTTAAAAACCATTAAAAAAGTACTCCCATTCATCCCCATGGACAGCAGAAAAACAGTGATCTCTTCTTTGATCCTGGCCAAGTTAGACTATTGCAATGGTCTTTACATCAGCTTACCTGAGAAACAACTCAATAAGTTGCAGATGACTCAAAATGCAGCGGCGCGTCTTCTGCTGGGTATTCCTAAGTATTCATCGGTCAGAAATCATCTACATAAACTGCATTGGCTCCAAGTTAGGAATCGCATTTTTTTTAAATCTCTCTGCACTACCTACAGAGCACTCCAGAATACTGGCCCCATTTTTTAAAGGCGCCTGTTCTATTGGTACATTCCAAAAAGGCATCTACGCTCCGAAGGAGCTAAACTTCTAGCAACTCTGAGAGTTTTTAAAGCCACATGGGGTGGCAGTAGTTTTAGGGCAGCTGCCCCCAAACTCTGGAACGAACTCCCCTTTGCCATCAGATCCCTTCCAACTCTACTTGCATTCAGGAAGGCCTTGAAAACATGGCTATTTGATAAATAGTCATCTTCATCTTTACAGAAACTGGCATAGTCCACAGGCCAGCGCCAAGACACCCTCGGGTAATCGTGTTCTTAACAAATTTATTAACATAACATAACATTTAATACTACCTATACTATTGAGAGCATAGTGGTAGTACCCTCTGCCAGATCCATTGGGACTGCCTAACCTCCCCATACCTGAGTGTGATGTGCCAGGAAGCAAGTTGGATAGAACAGGCTATTGTCCTGCAGGATAAAGGTCGGAGTCAGCAGGGCTGGATTTCTGTCACAGTGCACAGCATTCCAGGATAATCTCAGCAGAAGTGCTCCTCTTCTGAATGTCGCACAGAGGCAGTTTGTATAATAAAAGCACTGCTCCAATTGCACTGTGTCAAATGCAATGGTTTGTCTGGAGCCTTAGATCTGTCTCCAACCGGACAACCAAATGCAAGGGCATTGCGTTCTATGTTCCTAGTCTGGGACAGAGTGTATGAGCAACATGAAAATAATGCTTACTAAGAAATGCACTGCATGTAAAAATTGCTTCTGAGTAGTTTATTGTGTAAGTGCAAAAATATCTACAAAGTCACCAATAGAAAAAGATGTCAAGATAAAACATGCAGATAAAGTGGAGGCTTAGCGCTGGCCCTGTTGTACCTTCCAACACTGGCACCAGGCTTATTAATTCCTGCTTATAGGAAGAAAACGATTGGTGGCACTACTTTCTCTGAGCAACTTTAGAATTTACAACCAGCACAACATCAGAGCCATTGAGATCACTTAGAGTTCATAAGGAGGTCAAGACCTGGTTATTCCCACTGTGATCGGAAAACAATCTGCACATTCTCACTTCCTACCCACAGGCAGATACCCTCCAAGACCCTCTAGGATCAAGAAAGCGCTAAATCAGCAGAATCCCTTAACAAACAACCCCTAATATCAGGAAAAACCACATCTGTTTAGAAACTCAACACCCCTGCATCTTTTTCAAACAAACACAGTATGATCAATGCAATCCCCATTGATTGTCCAGTCCTCAAAATCTCAAGAGAAATACCTAGCAACTCACTATCTAGACATACGCCATATTAAAAAACAAGTACAAAGTCTGACGGCTTCAGTGATGTTCATATCTTTGTGGAACAGAACAAACTGTGTTGGCGCAATGGGGGATCAGATGGAGCAACCAAAGCTAGAACTGCTTATATCACCTGCCCACAGGTAAACAGCTTTCAGCCTTTCCACTCCTTCTACTTTTTCAGATTGCATACCACCTCAGCATTCCAAAAAACCCTACGTGAAATAATCTGATTTATAGCTAGGAATTATTCTCTCTTCTGCATTCCTATTTTAATGATACTCTCCTTACGCTCCATCCTCTGTAGGCCTTAGTGCCTTTGAGTTTACCCTATCCTCGCACATACCTGCTGCCTTACTCTCTACTAAGGGGCCAATTACGATCTCGCTAGGAAGGCCTCCAGACGGGTTCCGGAACGAGCAAATCCGATTCGGAGCCTATGTTTCCGACCGAGTTGTCCCCCGCTCCGAACGGCCAAGTACGATGCGAAGATCTCGTCCGCATCGACCGAATCGTTTCCGAACCAGATCCTGTCCGTCCGACTTGTTCGGAGCTGAATCGTGCCGCGCAATGGAGCCGGATTCCGAACGAGCAAGTACGATGCACGATTCGGACAGCTGTATCGACTCGGTCTCAGCGAGACGAAACAGCTGTCGGAATCGGACTTCGGGGGGCCGTAGCAGGCCCCCCTTCATCCGGAGCCCTCCGAATCGGTCGCGAGGGGGTGCGCATGGGTCACCCCCGATCCACACATGCACAGTGTGGCGGGCAACATGGGGTGCCCGCCACAGGGTGTACGCTTTTCCCCACCCACCCCTTTTTTGCTATGGGAGCCTTTGTACGCGTCGGTACAGAGGCTCCCATAAAGTTAAATGGGATTCAGAGCGAACCGAGTCCGTCAGCATACGGCTGCATCGTACTCGTTCGGTCGGACTCGCACAGCGCGATTCGCTAGGAAAGCCCTCCGGATCAGAGTCGTATGGAGGGCTTTCCTAGCAAGATCGTAATTGGCCCCTAAATCTTAGTAAAATAATGATATCTCTACTCACAAAGCATAAATGTTCCTTCGGATTAACTATTCCTGCAACACCAAAACCTATCTAACATATCTACTCATCCTGCTCCCATAAATCAGCAGTTCCCAAAGTGTTTTTTCTTGGCATCGGCGGTTGGCATTGTAGTTCCAGGTGAATAGATGGTTGAGAAGTTGGTACCTGTGGCATTCTGGGTGTGTGAGGAAATGTGTTCCGCATGTGGCAGAATAGCTTAGTAAAATGGCATCACACACAAGTGGTACACACAGGGCAGTTGTGTAAAATAGAAAGAGGGCTTTTCTTCTTTCAAGAGTGTTTGTCTTCATTCTGGTAGTGACACATTAAATTGAGAAATGTTGTATTTGATTGCACGATACTTAGGATGTTCTTCCTGTCTTTGCTTTGCACTGCTGTGACATTCAAGACACAATAATATTTAGTGCTGCTGGAGCTATTGTTTCTTGTCTACCAACATTGCGAGTAAATGGGCTTCCTTGCTGGTTGCCAAAGTTCACACCCTGCATTCCTTGACTGTACATTTGTATTGGTTTGCCATTGTCTCTCTTCCCTCTTTAGTTTCTTCCTCATTGAGCTGATCTTCTGTGCTCCCTCACCCACGTGTTGTTATTTTTGCTCCCTCAGGGATCTGGACCTCTTGGATCATTTCACTGAAAGTTAGTCCAGTCAGGGCCTTCCTAGTGAACCAAGAAGTGTAGGTTCAATTTGTCCTGGGTGAAATGGTATATTGTTGACTTTTTTATTCCAGTTCAAGTCTTCATTATTCTCCTTTTATGTTCTTCAGGACCATTGAGACTACACTTCCGCATCCAGGTTTAAGGATCCAGTCAACCTCCCTCCCACTTTCCAGGTTTTGTTCCCCTGTTTCCCCTATTACCTTGTGTGTTGGTCTGGATTTACTGTGGCTAACCATTATGGGTTTAGGGAAGGGACAGGTCTTGCAATGGATTTAGGTTTGTGCATTCACTGGGTGAATCCAGGTAGGGGTTCACAGATGATATTGGTATCTCGATTACTTTTGTTGGGGGTAGCATACAGACAGAACTAGATAGATTATGACATTTTATAGGTTTCTTTGCAATTGTCTTTAACATATTTAAATGGAATATAATGTCATTGGATTTTATAGGTTTTAGGTATGGACTAGAAACAGCATTAGCTGTCTCGCTCGTCTCATGTTTTTCGGAAAACCATAATAGAAATACATACATGTGCTTATTGTAGAGTATCTTTCAGTCAGCCTCTTAATCCGTTGGTCTGCCCAAGTGTCACATTTTGTGTCTGCTCCCCCACAGCATACAGCATGGGGCCCACTTCTTCCACTGGCTCTCTTCATCTTGAGTACATAATTTTGCTTGTGCACATATGCCCATCCGCATACAAAGTAGTGCACTTCAGTGACAATGCTGGTGGGTCAATTTCTGCTTTCATTTCATTTTAAACATTTTGTTTAATTTTTCTGAATAATAATTTTTTTAAACTTTTTTTTGCAAAAGGTATCTCCCACCTCTAGATGGTAGAATTTTTACTTTTCATTACTTTATTACGCAAAACAAACTGCAGGCTTGTCAAGGAGTTACTCTCTGAGCTTTAAATGTTTACTTGAGGTTCATTGGGTTAGTAGTATTTTTTTTAAAACCCCTTACTTTTGGAATTGGCTAAGATATTGAAATAACTGCACTCATGATTGGGATCAGAAAGGCATTTGCCACAGGCCCAAATCCAAAAATCTTAATTCCCCATGTTAGTTACAAGTCAACTGCCGAAATCCAGCTACCTGCATTGCATGCATGCCCCTCTACATTTGGGCAATTGCAATTAAATGGTCTAGGGAGCCATGCTGCAGTGCCTAAAACAAACTAATATAGTTATTCTTACCACTTAAGGCTGTATTTAGTGTTTGGCCGATGCAGGACATCTGCCAAAAAGTGGAAGATATCTTGTGTGCTCATCTTAGAGCGTATAGAGCATCTATGCACTCTAAATAGATTGGGTGGGACATCTTTCAAAAAGTGGTGGATGCCCCCCCACCCGCTCTATTTAAAGTGCATATTCGCCGAACACTAACTAAAGCTCTTAGTACTGTTAAATTATTGTTGTAATAGTTGTCATTAATAAAGGACAGAATGTTTGCTAAATTTGCTGGGTGAATTTTCTTATGCATTTGTAAGCTACGTGCATTCCAAGTTCCCTTTGTAAATTATTATTTCTGGAACATTATTAGCTTTTCCCATGAACAATGTAATCTTTATTGGCTTTTACCAAATTCATTATCTCATAAAAATAGGTTGCATGCTTACAGGTCAAAGTTCCTTGAAGATATTGCACAGCGGTGAATCTGGTTTCTTCTTTCACCATTCAATTGGTGGTTTTCTTGAAACTCAGAAATACTGCACAATGTAGGAAAATAATTGCTGAGAGATATAACTCTGTCCCTGTAATCTCAGACTACCCTAGGTTTCTAATCTTTGGGCTTCTCACCTAAATAGTTTTATCTTCAACACACATATAACATTAATTACCCCCATCAAAGCACAACATTTCTCTGTAATTACAATACTTGATGGTGCCATGTGCAACTTACCAAAATGATGGCACGTTTTAAATCTAACTTTTTTAAAGTAAATCACATTTGCAAAAAAACGTAAAGTAGTGAACTCAGACCTTGATCTCCTGTCATGTCTTGATATAATGTTGCCAGAGACAAGGTTCAGACAATGAGGTTTCATTGTCTCTTGGAGATTTCTGTCCAACAGAAAATTAGGCAGCTCAATCTTTCAAAGCTGCGCTGTCATTTTGTGTCAAGGTGCCCCCTGAAACTTACTAACTAAAATATAGGTATATTAAATCCATTGTGGCTGAGCAAGAAACACTTTGAAATATCTAACGAAAAAGGAAAAGAATTAATGGAAGGACAGTGTCTTAATCAGGTTTAACCTCACAATCAGTGTTGAATACACTCAATACTTTAAATCTGCTACAGCCTGATTAACAAATATCTGTAAGTGGACTTTAAATATCATTCTGTAGCATTTAGCATTTATAATTTATAATTGCTGTGGTGGTTATTGCAACTTTAAAATGTTTATCTGATACTCTGATATTTTATGGAATAGGGGGGAAAAAAGAGCGGAGGGAGGGAAAGAGGGCAAAGGAGAGATCATATGATGAATCAAACATTTGACAACAGTGACAACAGTTTGCCTCTAAGATAACCTCATATAATAAACATTATACTTATTAACATATCAGAAAATGTAATTAAATATAAAAGGAGGACAGAATTTATTTTTAGGGAGCGATGGAATGAGGGGAGTGGACAGTGAACCCAAAAAGAGAGAAACAATATTAAAAGGGCTATCAAAATTAAAAATGCTCTTAATCTGAGCCCAAATTTTGTACCAAAAATTATGGGTATTGGGACAATTAAATAAAATATGCATTAAATCTGCATCAGGAAAATCACAAGACCAACATTTAGCGGGACTATCGGAGGAGAACTTGGAGCACTGCAAAGGAGTAAAATATAGGCGATGATAAACAAAAAATAGAGATTGTGTAATACCAGCCGACCGTGAGATTTTATATATGCGTGCCCATATCTTATTCCAAAAAGAGCTAGTCCAAGAGACTCCCAGATCTTTCTCCCATAAAAGCTCAGACTTGGATTTGGTTCTAGAGGGGTCAGGGAGGGAGAAATGCCTATAAATAGCCGAAGCCCTAGGGCCAGTTTTCGAAAATTCAGTAATGCTAGAAGAGACGGGAATCTTCTTCGAGGAATTCTGTAAAGAGGAATATACATCAAGAATTACATTAATTAATAATACAAAGCAAGTGTGAAAAGATTTGGGGCAGTTATAAATAAGGCAAAATTGAGGAAAAGAGATAGGGGAGCCGCCGTAAAAAAAATTGAGATACCCACATTAAGCCTTTATCCTTCCAGGTACGCCAAAAAAGGGGCTTATTATTTATCTTGAGTAAGGAGTTGTACCATATTGGCATTTCCAAAAATAAGGCCATATCCAGAGTGAGCGGCAGAAAAGTCGATTTGAGCAGCAATATTGTGTTCCGGGAAATAGGGGAATGAAGAAACGACGTCTTAGCAGTTAGAGATAAAACTTCTTTGAAGCTAAAAGGGAGAAGAGAAGTACGTTCAATATCTAGCCATAATGGAGAAAAGGACAAGGATGAATCCTGAGTCCAAAGAGCTGCTTGGCGTAAGGAAAATGCTCTATGATATCCATAAAAATGAGGAAAATTAACTGCTCCAGCCAATTTTGGTTTCTGTAAGGTAACTAATGCTACTCTCGGCTTTTTATGTCTCCAAAGAAATTTAATGAGTAATGTGTTAATTTTTTTAAAGAAATGTTTAGGAATGTGTACTGTCAACATAGGAAGAAGATATAACAATAAGGGGAAAATTATAATTTTAATAGAGTCTAAACGACCCCACCATGATAAAAATAAAGGATTCCAAGAGGAAAGAATTTTGTCAATTTTAATATTAATTTCTATAAAATTGGTCTTAATTGTATCTCAAACAGAATTTGTGAACCATATCCCTAAATACTTCATTTTTGCAGAAGTGAACCATTGATAACCGGTAAGAGAGTAAGAGTACTAAAGGTGTATTTAGTTAGTGGGAGAATTTCTGTTTTCTCTTTATTGATTTTATATCCAGAGACAGTAGAAAATAATGAAATTTCGTGTAATAGAGACGGTAGCGAGTCTTCAGGAGAAGAGATAAATAGAAGAATGTCGTCTGCATAAGCAGAAACTTTTAAATGTCGATCTCCATAAGGAAAATCCAGAAATGGAAGGATTAAGACCGATCCGAGAAAGAAAGGGCTCCAATGCTAAAACGAATAACAAAGGGGAGAGAGGGCAACCTGGTCTAACCCCCTTATTGAAAGGAAAATATGAGGAAATCACGCCATTAACCAGTACAGACTCTCGGGGAGCATAGTATAAAAGGGAGATAAGAGCAATAATCTTAGGCCCATACCACAGCCATTTTAAAGAGTGAAATAAAAAATCCCAATTTACTCTATCAAACGATTCTTCCACATCAATTGTTATAGCTGCAAGAGAAGACTGAAAAGAAGAAGCTTTACTAAGAACATTCAGGAATAGTCTTGCATTATCAAAAATAAGCCTTCCTTTGATAAACCCTGATTGTTCTCTTCCTATAAGATGGGGAAGAAGGGATTCTAAACGGAGAACTAAGAGCTTAGCAAATATTTTATAATCAACGTTTGATAAAGATATAGGCCTGTAATTTTTACACTCTCGAGGGTCTTTAACCTCTTTATGAATAAGACAAACTATAGCTTCTTGGAAGTTACCAGAAGTAGAAGAAGATGTAATAAAATGATTAAATAAATTAAACAAATAAGGAAGAATAATATTAGAGAAATGGAGATAAAACTCAACTGTAAAACCATCTGGACCAGGTGTTTTCCCTAACTTAAGTACTCTTAAGGCTGCAGCAATTTCTTCAGAAGAAGGGCCATGCTCTAAAGAGTCAAAGTCCAAATCTGGCGGAACATGATGAGGAGTGTGGTGTAGAAAGTCCACAATTGCGGAGGAAGTGGGAACTGATTCAGGGGTATAGAGAGAATTATAAAACTTAACAAATTCTTCTAAAATATCTTGGTGTTTAGTAGTAGATTTACCCGTTGAATTGGAAATAGAATAAATAATGTGCCGTTCCTTTCTTCCCTTAAGATAATTAGCTAATAGCTTACCAGCTTTATTTCCTCCTCCATAATAATGCGCACTGTTTCGAAGAAGTACAGAGGAGGCTTCTTTAGTAGAGATAGAGTTAAATTGCAATTTGGCTTTAAACAGAGCATTAAGGTCAGAGGACAATTTAGAAGAGAAATATTTATTTTCTAAGGATTTAATTGATGAAAGATGGTTTGTGTGTTCTTTTAACCGCATCTCTTTTTGTTTAGAAACATAATTTAAAATGAAGGCACGTGCTGAGGCTTTGAATGCATCCCAGAGTAGGGAAGGAGAGATTTCTATATTATCATTAACGGAAAAGAAATCAGAAGCAAAGGCAATAAACGAACTAGAGAATTGGGCATCTTGCAATAAATAGTTGTTAAATTTCCATCGATGTAAAGGAGGACGGGGGTGGGAACCAAATCCAAGTCTGTAATAAACATAGTGTGGTCAGAAAGTACAATTGGAGAAATATGTGACTGTATGATAAACTGTGCCAGAAATTTAGAGAGAAATATATGGTCCAGTCGTGAAAGTGAACGATGAGGTGGAGAGTAAAAAGTATATTCCCGGGCAGTTGGATTAGACAATCTCCACGAGTCCACCAAGGCTCCCTTATGAAAAATAGAGTGGAATTTTTTATGCATTTTGTGGGCTGAAAAGTGAACTGAGGATTGTCTATCTAAAAACGGGTCCATTATCTGATTACAGTCCCCTCCTAAAATAAAGTAAGAATCATGAAATTGTGTACATTTTTGTGCGATGGTAGGCCAAAAAGTAATATCAGGTTGTGTTGGGGCATAAACATTCATAATAGTAATGGGGACATTGTCTATGATAAGACTCACTATAATCCACCTACCTATATCATCTATTTGTTGAGAAACCATCTTAACATTAAGGGATTTTTTAACCAGTATCACAACCCCATTCTTCTTATTCATTGATGGGTAAACGAACACATAGCCAACCCAAGCTTGCTTAAATTTCAGAGCTTCGGGGCGTGGCCAAGCCGAGCTGCGAGATGGCCGCTTGTTAGAGAGGCTCCGCCGGCCGCGCGAGCCATCCGTACAAAATCCGGCAGCAAAGTAACGCAAAACACGTCAAGAAGCAGCAGAGCAGTGGTGGGACATGGCGGAGCCCTGACTGGTGTGCCTCTGCCGCCGGATGAAGCGCCGGAGGGGACGAATTCCGCTACTGGTGGTCCGGCCGGGTTCCCAGCCCGCAATAAGCAAAATGGCGCCGCGGGCGCGGTGATTGCCCGACACAGCGACAGCAGGCTGAGGGACGCAGGCGGCAGCACCCGGTCGCGGGAGACAGCGTGCGAACTACTCGACCGCCCAGGCATCGCGGTGGGAGGTGCGTGCCCAGACCCTCGAGTGTGCCGGCAGGAGATCCAGGCCACAGCAAGCCGGTAGGAGCAGCGCTGGTGGGGTGCCGCGCGGGGCCGATCCCAGGCCGCCCGGGAGCCGTGGCACTGAAAGGGGGAGATCCGCTGCGCAGAGACCACGCTGTGCGCCACACTGGGAGCGGTGCACGCTTCACGAACTGCCAGCGGGACACACTCAAGGTACCGGGGGGCCGCTTGGGCTGCTGGCGGGACCCAAAGGAGGTGATTCGGGCGGTCCTAGAGGGTGGAGGAAGATGACTGGCCTGTGGACCATACCGCACTGCCCCGGAGCTACCGGGAAGACACCCCCGCCTTCAGTGGCAGTCATGTGAACACTAGCTGGGGCAACCAGAGCCTGGGAGAGACAGGAGGACTCGAGAGGGAGAGGCAGACCGCGTGCCATATACAGCAACAGGCAGGAAGGTGACACATACGGCATACGGAGCAGGCACTTTAGAACTGCTGGCACATCACGAATTGGCTGTGCAACTCTTTGTTGACACGCAAAAGAGCGTGTCATATTTTGGTGACATCACGAACTGGGCCAGAGCTGACGCGGACTAGTCAGGCGCGCGACGGGACGTGCCACAGCAGTACAGGGCGAGCCCCCGCCTATCGTGTCTTTTTGAGACCTAGCACACAAGCCCTGTGGGCCCCACGGGACAGCGAGAGGCGCATACTCGGAGGAAGTGACTCCACGAGCAAGGCCTGCTAGCCAACGCACATCCCCACGTGGCAGGGGGACGATCAGAATGGACCGGCGCTACTAGAGCAGACGCCCAATGTGAGGGCCGCAGGAGCCTTCCTTTGCCTACTGCGAGCGTGGGCTGAGAGACTACTCAGGGCCGGGAGGCGAGTTTTCGTTGGTGCTTCGGGCGTACCGTGGTGGCCCTGTGACTTACTGGGACTGATCTGGGTGGCGAGCTGAGGCCTTGAGGGGTCGCGCTCGGGAGACTGCGTCCCTACACTTTTTTGCCACCCTGGTGAATGACTGACACTGAGGGGCAGGATAGCGACGGTGGAGCGAGGTGGGCTGAGCGACACCTCAGGATACGCACTATGAAGCCAAAAGGGGGAGCACCGGTCCAGACGAACAAATTGGACCGATACGCAGTCGCGAAGCCACCGGCAGGGGACGACGCCGGTGCGGGAGGACATGCCTCGGCCACGGAACCCTCCCTAAGCTCCATCATGGCGGCGATCCAGACGCTGGGGACGACGCTGGAGACCAAGATCGATAAGGTCTCCATCGAAATGAACCTACTGCGAGCGGACATGTCCAAGACGTCAGAGAAAGTTAAAGCTGCCGAGTCGAACATTGTTGACCTACAGACTTCCACTAAGAGCTTAGAGGAGAGGGTCCAGCAGCTGGTTAAGCAACACCAACAGTTGGCCCTGAAGATGGAGGATCAGGAAGGAAGGGCCCGCAGGAACAACATCCGGGTAGTGGGGGTCCCGGAGGGGGCGGAGGGGCCCAGCATGGACCTCTTTCTTGAGGAGCTCATTCTACAACATCTGAAGCCTAAACGACTTTCGGCTCTGTTCGCAGTGGAAAGGGCGCACAGGGCACCGGTTCCTCCACCAAAACCGGGGGCGCCCCCGAGGACGATCATCGCACGGATCCTCAACTACCGGGACCGCGATGCCATCCTACAGGCGGGCCCGGCAGCAGGGCGACCTCCAATATGAAAATGTGACGGTGCGGTTCTTTCCGGACTTCACGCTAAAGGTACAGCTGGAGCGGAGATCGTTCGACGGGGTGAAGCGAACACTGAGAGACAGGGGCATCAAATACATGATGTTCTTCCCTGCGAAACTTAAAATCATCGCAGGGGGTAAATCCTGGTTCTTCACGTCCCCGGCGGAGGCCCAGGCATGGCTGGATGGGCCACGGTCGCAGGTGGACCCGGCAAGAACTGAAAGGGGATGGAGAGACACTCGTGACCGCTCCCCGGCACCCACCAGTGAGCAGGAGGGTGGCAATGGGAGGGATCGTCGCTCCCGAAGATCCAGATCACGAAGTCCGGCGTCGTCCGAAGGCCCGAAGGGCTGAAAATATTGAAAGACATGGACTGAGTGCGGTATTTACTAACTGCGTGAATTGTTGAGTATAAGGGCCAGGCTCGAGGAAGCTGCTCTGTTGAATTTAGTGATTGTTGTCTGCTGCTTAGTTTTGTCTTAAGGGCTGAAAGCGGCCTTCTGGAGCCATTGATGAGCTAGGCTACACAACCCCATTCTCTAGTTAATTGTTCTGTGGGCGACAGGCGCTCTGCTAGTTGGGGATGTGGGTGGTTCTAGGCCCACGAAGCAGGGTAGCAGGGAGGGGGGTAGGTTCATTTTGGTGGGTAGGTCGGGGGGAGGGTTAGTAGGTGGGTTTAGTTGGGGTTCTTTTAAGTTGACAATGCTTTCCACTATTTACATGAATGGGAGGGGCGGTGGGAGGTGGTCCTGGGGGGTGGAGGGAGGGAAGAGAGGAGTGGTACATTTCCCTGATGGCGGTGCAACGGGCTAGGCGCCTCAAGATCCTGTCGTGGAATGTGAATGGTCTTGGGGACAAGATCAAGCGAACCATGGTGCTACAATAATTGCATAGACATACCCTGGATATAGTTCTCCTCCAAGAGACACATTTGAAAGGGAATAACTACCTAGCCATGAACCGCTTCGGCTACACACTGTTGGCACACGCGGGGTTCACCTCGGGATCTAGGGGTACAGTGATCCTGGTTAGGAACTCCCTGCCATTGGTGCTCAATCGTAAGTGGTGCGACCCACTGGGCCGATACGCGGCGCTTGCAGGGACCTGGGAGGGGCATACATTGAATGTGTGTTCTGTATATATACCACCGAGAATGCACGGGGTGACTTTTCCCGATCTGAGTGAACTACTGCTGGATTTGCCCGCGGGGACCCTGATCCTGGGGGGCGATATGAATGACGTTATGTCGCATGACCTTGACCGTGACTCGTCGGGGCATAGGCCTAGGGGGGCGTGCCCGCTGACGGCCTTTGTAAAGGCAATGGGCCTGGTGGACTTATGGAGGGCACACAACCCGGACACTCAACACTTTACCCATATCTCAGCAGCACACAGCAGCGGTGCCCGCTTGGACTACATCTTCACACAGGCAATGTCGGCGGGACTCTTTAGAACGGGCTGTCACAGGGCCAGGGGTATCTCAGATCATTCTCCGGTAGAGGTGTGGCTCTGGGGTCCCGAGAGAGACTGGACAGTGCCTCCGCGCCTAGACCCTTACTTGTTCAGGGATCGTGATTTCCAGGACAAGTACCGAGAGAGGACGGACCAATATTTCACAGAAAACGAGGGGACGGTGGGTTCTCAATGTGTACTATGGGAAGCGTATAAGGCGGTGGCGAGGGACTTCGTACAGGCTGAGGTGGGGATTAGACATAAAGAACAAAGGGCACAATGTGACGACCTGGAACGGGAAATAGCCCAGCTGGAGAGGGGAACGGATCCTGACTCGGGGGGGGACATGACCATTGCCATACCCTCCGGCTTAAACAGCGGGAACTGAGGGATGTCAGCGAAAATGCGGCACGGGCTCATGCCATAGCGACACAGCGGCGGGTGTATGACTTGGGGGATAAGGCCAACAAGGTTATTGCGTGGCTTGAGAAACGGGATCGGAGTAGAAACTGGGTCGCAGGCATCCAACCTAAGGTGGGTACGGAACGGTTGGCCGGAGGGGAGATTGTGGACGCCTTTGCGCAATATTATGAAGAGCTGTATCAGTCGCAGACCAGCCGTAGGGAGGAGGAGTGCCGGGAGTTTCTTAGAGATATTAAAGTGCCAGTTCTTGGCCGACGTGAGCGGGACACAGCAGACCTAGATCTGGGAATAGAGGAACTGGAGGGGGCTATGAAGGACTTACAGGCTGGAAAGGCGGCGGGCCCCAATGGGTTCCCAGCTGAAAGTTTCAAGTGCATGGCGGGAAGAGTCGCGCCGTACATGTTGAGAATGTTCAATGAGGCGCTGGGGGCCGGTCAGCTACCGGAGGATCTCAGAACGGCAACTATTGTAGTGATCCCAAAGGAGGGTAAGCCGCGGGACCTATGTAGTTCTTACAGACCGATCTCCCTGATTAATTTTGAGACCAAAGTACTGGCAAAGGTACTGGCCAACCGGCTGGGCCCGATCATCCTCTCTCTGAAACACCCGGACCAATCCGGTTTTATGCCCCACAGGAGCACTCGGCTCAATCTCCGACGCCTCTATGGTGTCATGTATATGGTATCGCAACACCCTGATACGCAGGCTGCTCTCTTGTCCCTTGACGCCCATATGGCCTTCGATAGCATAGAGTGGGATTACCTGTTTGCGGTACTGGACAAGTTTGGCTTCGGGCCGAAATTTCAAGCTTGGGTGCGGCTTCTTTACACAAGGCCAACGGCGCGGGTGCGAGTGAACGGGTCCGTCTCAAGGATTATTGATTTGCACAGAGGCACACGGCAGGGCTGCCCCCTTTCCCCGATCCTTTTTGCGCTCGCCCTGGAGCCACTGGTGTCGTGGGTGCGGGGAGATCCGGTGGTGCGAGGTATTGATTTTGGGGGAGGATGGGAAGAGCGTATCTCCCTCTACGCCGATGATGTTCTGCTATATGCACATCGGCCCAGACAGACTTTCCATCGGCTTCTTCACATCCTGCGGTCCTTTGGGGAATACTCTGGCTATAGAATTAACTGGGGGAAGTCCCTGGTGTTCGTGTTAGCTGGTGATCCGCCGCTGCTGGCACCGGAATGCGGGGCACTGTTGTGTAAAGAGGAATTCAAATACTTGGGAATTTGGATCACGAAATCGGAAGATGCCTTCCTGCGCCTTAATGTCCTATCACAATTGGACCGGTTGAAGGAAGATGTCATACACTGGCGCGGGCTACCGGTCTCATTGATGGGCCGTGCTGTATTGTTTAAAATGATGGCCCTCCCGCGCCTCCTGTATGCGCTACAGAACACACCCTTCCCGGTGCCGGAGCGATTCTTTCGAGTGGTGGAGGCGGAACAGCGCGGGCTGCTGTGGGGAGGAGGGAGCCCTAGAATCGCCTTGAAGAAATTACAATTGGGGGTGTATGATGGGGGGCTGGCAGTGCCGGATGTGCGGAAATATTACTGGGCGGCGCAACTTGTCAATATCAACGGGTGGGTTTTCTCCCCCACTGAGGAACCGGCATACCGGGTGGATCGGATGGCGTTGGGGAATGGCTGCTATTTGGCTGCCCTCTACTCCAAGAGGAGTGCCGGGCCCACTCGCCCGCCTCATACTGAGACGGTGACCCACATATGGCGAAAGGCGACCAGGATGACGGGGTGGGAGGCTAGATGCACTGAACAGACGCCGCTATGGCACGGGGACTTCCTCTCAGAGGTCGCGACTCTGCAAGGTTTTCAGGGCTGGAACAATATAGGCATAGATCTCCTGGGAGATCTCTGGAAAAATGGCAAGATGATTGCCTTCTCCGCCCTACAAGCGGAGTATCATATGGGGGACGGGGAATACTTCCGATACCTCCGGGTCCGACATGCTTTGCGGTGTCATCTGAAGGACGGGGAAGAACTGACCGAATATGCCCCATTGGAAGATAGGCTACTGCTTGACCCCATGCCTGACTAGGCTATCTCCCTAACTTACAAAAAACGTATAAACAACACCCCAAATCCTCTGGGGCCACTGTGGGAGGCGTGGGAGTCTGATGTGGGCCTGCTCGAGGATGATGACTGGTTGGAAGCCCTACAAAGCCCAAGAGAGATAGCTGTCAGGGCCCGCTTTCGGCTGATCCAACTGCGTATCCTGCATCGCTCTTATGTACCTAGGACTGTACAGCACCGTATGGGTTATTGTGATTCAGATAGGTGTCTACGGGGCTGTAATGAGAGCGGGTCGTTTTTTCATATCCTGTGGGCTTGCCCCCTGGTACAGGGCTACTGGAGGGGAGTGGCCCAGGTCATGTCGGAGGTGGTGGGAGCAGCGGTCCCGCTGGACGCTCGATGGTTTGTCCTTGGAGTGACGGGGGAGGTGGTGTGGCCCAAGTGGGAGACAATTTGGCTGGCGTTAGCGGGCGTAGTGGCAAAACGAAATATAGCCAGGCTCTGGGGAGCGGGTAAGGTTCCCTCAGTGACATGCTGGGAAAAAGATCTCGATTGGTGCCAGCGGGCGGAACGAGTGGTGTACCAGAGTAGAGGGTGCCCTCGGAAATGGGATAGAATCTGGGCGGCCTGGATGGCATATAGGGGGGCTTCTTTGTCCGATTGAAGAGAAGGACTAGTACTTTGGGTGGGACCCGGGTGGGATAGGGGGTGGTATGGGCAACCAAGGGAATATGTATTGTGATTTATTTTTGTACCAGGAAACTTTGAACCGCTGCTTAATATTGGATAATTGAAATGGAAAGCATTGCTGTTGTTGTTTACAATAAAAAGATGTTTTTAAAAAAAAAAAATTCAGAGCTTCAGATTGTGTAAAGTGAGTTTCCTGAAGATGACAAAATCAGGATTAGATTTACCTAGATGAGATAACACCCTCTGTCGCTTAATCGGATCAAGAGATCCTTTAATATTCCATGTGATTCTCTGAATTATACACATTCAAGAAAATAGTATTGGAAAGCAATGAGGCAAATATGAAAAATCCAGCAAATAATATGAAGAATAGAAAGTGCAGTATAGGAATACAATCAGAGAGAAGGATAAAAAGCAAAATGGAAAGGGAGGAGGGAAGAGGAAAGGGGGAAGATATAGTAAAGAGAGAAAACAGTACAAGTCCGGACAGGACGACTGGAAAAAAAAACATACCTGTAGGGGAACAGAAAAAGAGCTGGGGTGGTGACAACACAAAAACAGATGGCACACCCGAGAGCAAGGAGTCTACGCCACATCCGGGAACACACACGGATGAAGACTGATGCATTGTACAGACAAATAGAATGGATCTGTGAAAAGGAAAGTGGATAAAACAAGAAGTTATATTACCAAATATGATGGCATGACAAGAAGAACAAGGATGACAAACATCATAATAAAATTTACTATAACATCAAATGATTAAACTAACAAAGAACAAGCATAAATGCATCTATCGCATCTTACATCATCCAGCACACAAAGGTTATCGGACACAAAGAACGGATAGACAAAATGCTGATAAAACAGGAAGTCAATGTGAAGAAGGACCACTCGTATCCATAGTGTCCGGCGATCTATGAGATTGTATAAATCTAGTAAGGTCTGCTGGATCTTCAAAAGTGGAAGTTTTGTTTTGGTAGGTGACTTTGAAGATGAAGGGATGAAAGCGTCCATAACGCGCACCCAAAGCTTTTAAAGAAGGCCGAAGACCTAGGAACTCTTTTCTCCTAGCAGCGGTGGTATTGGAGACATCCTGAGACAAGAAGATCCTCTGTACCATCCATGACACCTGCCGCTTAGCCCTGGCTGCAGCAAGAACCCGCATTAAATCCGTGAATTGCAGAAATAGTATAATAACTCCTCTGGGTTTTGCAGGCGACATGGAAAAGGTGAGACGAGGTCCCAGCATATGAGCCCTCTGAATATTAAGTGAAGTAGAAGGTGACATATACAGTAATTTTGGAAGGAAGGATGTAAAGAAGGAAACAGGATCATCACCCTCAAGTGCCTCAGAAAGACGCAAGTTATTCCTCCTATTTCTGTTTTCCAAATCTTCCGCCTGTTTTTTGAGTTGGCCAACCTCTTTCTCCAAAAGCTGAAGTTTAGCTGTTCCTTCCTGCAAGTCCACCACCTGCTGTTCCACCACAGAGACACGATTTTCTATTAGTGTCCATTTGTCATCCAAGTTTTGGATACGGTTATTCGTTTCTTCAACAAAGGGTCGCTTTGCCATAATCTCCTCCAACAGTAATTCTAGAGAGATTGAAGACGTCGTTTTTTCAGGTGACGGAGGGTCTTGCTTCAGTCTTTTTGAAGAAGAGGAAGGAGATTGAGATTTATTCAAGGTGGACTGCTGAGAGGAACTGCGCGACGTTGCAGATGTAGCCATCTCGTCAGAGGAGGTTAGTGTTGTCAACGATGACATTTCCTTACTGGAAGAACTTCCTCAGGAAATAGGCAGTTGTTTTTTGGGTACGAATACGAATTGTGGCTTTCTTAACCTGCCCATAAAGGAAAAGACTGATATTTGATATGGGGCAATGGGGTCATAAGCATCAGGCAGAGGGCAGGCCAAAAATAGAAAGATCATTTTTGCTTATTAACAAACTTGTCTTACAGGCTTTGGGATTGCCAAGAATAAAAATAACGTGAGAGAAAAAATAAACAAATAGTTAATTCAAATCGCTTTTCTAGTGATGTGCAGCGGTAAAATCACAACTTCTCAAAATGGCAGCCACTTCAGGAGAAACTGCCGCAACAGCAAAACCGAGCGTAAATTGCTCACATTTTGAAGAGAGTTACCAGCAGGATGCCACAATGCCCTCCGCTATCCCCTCTTGCAAGGAACCGCCGCCTGCACCTCCTCCTAACGTCGCAATGAGGTCTGTGAATATTTCAATGAAGTGCAGCCGCAAGGTTCCAGGTTTACAAAATGGTGGCCGCTTCACAAAAAAAACGGCAGCGATGGCAAAACTGAGCAAATAATGCTCATGTCATCAAGACAATTACCGCAGGTCGTCACGACTGCTTCCGCCATCTTTCCATGCTAAGGACTGCCGTCTGCACCTTCTCCAGACATCACAGGAGGTCCGTGAGGGCACCGGGTCGGCGGAGCTCGGGATTCAGGGCGCCATCTTGCTTGTCGACTTAGCCACGCCTCCCCCACAAAGCTTTTTTGAGTAGTAGTGTCTTAATTCGGATTTAGATGTGCCTACTCATGCATTTTCAAAGACCTGAGTGACAGAGCTTTTTTCCATGAGTAAACCTGCCTTATGCCTTTAAATTTGTTTGCGGAAGTCACATCTAAGTTTGAAGCAAAAAAACAACTTCTGGGTTCAGGCATGCTAAGTGAGCATAGGAGACAAGGGGTGCCAGTTGGCTACAGCAGGCATCCATTCCTCTTGGCCCTAGACCCACTACATAAGGCTTTCAGTTGTGAGCAGTGGTCACTGGGCACAGAGGATGGATGACATTCACACCCTTCGCACAACTTTGTAATGGGTACAGCACCCTTCAATTATAAGGAATAGTCCCTGGGCTGGGAATGGTGAAAGGCTATTGAGTTCCTGAACCTGCGGTGCATGGGATTTTGGCTATGCCCTCTACCTTGGTCTCATGCCTCTGGCAATTCTGTGTATGGCTTTCTGCTATGTGTAGAGGCCCCTGGTCTTTGACCATTACCTCCACCTAGCCCTCCTACCCTAAACCACTTGTGCAAATCCTTAAGCCACATACAGTGATCAGAGTGTTCAGGCCGTGGAATCATCCATGCCCAGAGGCCAGTCCTTGTGCTCGTACCTAGCTATATATGACTTTTAGCCACTTGGGGGGGCGTGGCTAGCAGCCCAAGATGGTGGTCGCATAAGCAACGTGCTCCGGGCCCGGGGCGCCTAATCCGTCCATTTATTAGCGATCCTGGCTTTTCCAGACATCACCCGGGATTGTCGATGTACCTGACACCAAGGTTTTGAAAAACTGGCCGAGAAAGGCGATACTGGGCGGTGCTGGCCGTGATCGGAGGTTCCCTATGGCGTGGCAGGCCTGCGTCTGGAGGAGCGAGCATCGGAGTGGCGGGCTTTCCTGAGGCCCAGCGCCGGACTGGTGTGTTCCTCGGCGGCGTGCATTTGCACGCGAGACCCCGGATACTGGCCTGGTCGTGCCTTGGAGGCATCGGCCGCTGAGCAGTGCATCGGAGGCCCTGCGCGGACTGGGGCAATGGCCGGGCCTTCCACAGAACCTGGTCTGGTGGACTATCTGCCGGGCCCCGGCTTTGGCGAGGGCGACGGGCCCGAAAAGCGCTTGAAGTGGCTCCCCCCCGGATGAGGCTCTGAATCCTGCAGGGCTGTGGTGGTGCTGCTTCCGGCCCAGGGTTTGGGGGCAGCCGGGGGCCTGAGGCACTGCCCCACGGAGAAGCAAGCCTGCGACCACTGAGGTACGTTGTTATGCGCCGGCCTACCAGGCGGCCTCCTCTCTGGACCGGCACTGATCTCCTGGGTGTGTGGACTTGTGCGGGGGCGCAAGAAACTGGCCTGACTGTTCCCAGATGGCCAGCGTCACTCGCGTGGGGCACCGGGGGCCCCAATAACTAACAAGAACACGGTATGCCCCCTCTCCCCGCTCCCGTCCTACCGGGGTGAATGAGGTGTTCCTCAGTGAGGGAGACGGCGAGCCTGAAGGGTGTCTGGGGCACAGCAACTCCTGCGACTGCGGCTCGTGGGCCCTGATGGTGATAATTCCAGGGCCCCCAGTTGTGTAGAAGATCCTCCGATGCAGTCTGGCCCCCCCTCACAAAATGGTCATCGGATAAGCCCAGCAAACACACCTGGCCGCCCCCGGGAAGGGGCTCTGTAGCTACACCAAGCAATACTTACCGGAAGGTGATGAAGGACAGATCCCTCTACCAGGCATAACTAAGGGCTTGTTGGCTCCGTTATCTTACTGTATTTATGCCCTCCTCGCCCTGGTGATTGAGTGGAATCGGGAGGTGTTGGGAGGTAGGGGAAGCTGCAGGAGCCTGGACACTGTGCATGCAGCTGGAGTGGCCAGAGCGGCCGTGGGAGAAGGGGCCCCTCCCCCCTATGTACTTTGAGGCCCCTGACGTGTCTCCAGCCTGCGGGGGCCCCGGCGGTGAGTACAAATAAACTTATCCCTTTCCCCCCCAGGGACCAATCAGGAGGGGGCTGCGAGAACCCACGAATACTATCCTGGAACCCTCCTAAACTCTGGCCTCTCCTACACCTTCATCCGTCATCCATTAGGGCCGGAGACTTAATTGGAGGCGTGTACTGGAGTGGTGAGTTATAACCTATAACTTGTCCAGGCACCAGTGAACATGGGCAGAGGAAAGACAAAAACAGCGTTGGGGTCCAGAAGGGCCGGATCCCGTTCACCGCCCTCAGAAACCTCATCTCTGTGCTCCCGACAGACTGAAGATGGGGCCACATCTACCCCTCCCACTGTTAAGCTTGACATGATCTTGCAGGAGATTCGTGACTTTAGAACTGCAATTGCACAACAACTGGGCACAATCTCGGTGGAGCTCAACCTGCTCAAAGACGATCACAGAAAACTGGCTGACAAAGTTAAATCAACTGAGCAAACATTAGACACTATGGTACCGCAGGTGAAAGAACACGATGAGCAGATGCAACATATGCGCCAACAAATCGAATCCTTACAGGCCCGCGCGGATGATGCAGAAGGTAGGGCCAGGCGCAATAACCTCAGAATAGTGGGTCTCCCTGAGGGATCGGAGGGCCCAAACCCAACGACATTCATAGAGGAGTGGCTTAAAACCAGTGTGGCCCCCACAGGCCTGTCGGCGCTCTTTACCGTGGAGCGGGCCCACCGGGTCTCCACGCGTAGGCCCATACCTGGCGCAAACCCATGACGATATTGGCCAGGATTCTGAATTACAGAGACCGGGACCACGTGTTGCAAGCAGCTAGGGATAATGGCCCGATACAGTTTGATAATGCAAAAATTTCAATTTTCCCAGACTACACCTTAGCAGTACAACGCTCGGTCCAAGGCTCGTGTCCGTGCTGCGGGCCTCAAATTCGCTCTTTTATTCCCGGCCAAATTGAAAATCATCCACAACCAGTGTTCCTTATTCTTTGACATGCCGGAGAGGGCATGGGAGTGGCTGGACAGAAATTTCCCTGACACCTTAACCACTGGACGCCCTGAGAACTCGCAACGGAAATCGCAGCGACCTCCTCGAAGGCGGAGGAAAGGACACAGAGCACTGGGACTAGCCCTCCTTCCCGACAGGTGGTATTAGAGGGCAGACGAGAAGCCCTCCGGTCTGCACCTGCCCTGCGGACTCCCTGCCCACCTATTAGCTCCAGTCCCTCAGAAGAGGTGAATTCGGACTCGGACTCGGGGGGGGGGGAGTATAGCATTGTTTCCATCAGAGTCCACGCAACTAAGTAACGACCCGCTGGGCTGAAAATGCTGTAGGTGTACTGGGAGAGTGGCCCCTCACCACTCAGGTGTAATCTGCATGCTCTGAGGAAAGAACTAAATTGGTTCAATGTTCTAGGCCCCGGCTAGTGCATAATATGTCACGATTGGGATATATGCTAAGAGTCAGCACGGTAAGATCAATCGGAAATGTCCCGTGGCCTGGCCTGTCCTGGGCTAATCCACCCATTGCACATGGTACATAAGTATACCACGTAAGCAGCCTACCCTAGAAGCGAAAGCAATTCTTTCAGTGTAATCGCATTATGTTATTGTTTCTTACACAGTTTGGCGGATCAAAGTTCAATCGCTTGACCCAGTATTGGGAAAATGTTATGTTAGTTAAACTGCTGCTGGTCTGTTTGCTTGCATCCTGGGGGGGTGTGGTGGGGGGGAGGGGGGATTGGCTAAAAGTGCTCCTATGTTTTTTAAATGATGTCGGTCGCTAAGTCTTACACTATTGTCTCCTGGAATGTACGGGGATGGACTCGATACACAAGCGACATAGAATTGTAGCTCAATTACACTATAGTTGTGCTCAAATAGTGTATTTGCAAGAGACACATTTGATATCCTCAGAAACCTGTAAATTGCAGAGACATTGGAGGGGTCAGCTTTATGCGACTGCCTATTCCGCCTTTTGAAGAAGGGCAACGATCTGGTTGCGGGCGGGGGTTCCTTTTTCTCTTAATGAGAGCAGAATAGATGACCAAGGTAGATATGTGCTGCTACGAGGAGCCCTAGTTGGCAAACAAGTAGTATTGGGGTCCATTTATGACCTAATATTGACCAAGATGCCTTCCTGTCCCGCTTGTCTCGTGCCCTCTCAGACTGGACTCAATATCCGTGGGTGCTGGGAGGCGATTTTAATGCAGTATTTGATGTGCAGCTAGACCGATCCCACCCTCCCCTATCGAATACGACTGCTAAAGGGCAAGCCACTAACTTTTCTAGATGGGCACATGGGTGGGGTCTGCAGATTGCAACATATTGGTATGCGTGAATACTCCTATTATTCCCACCCGCACTGCTTATACAACCGCCTGGATCACTTTCTTTGCACACCAGACCTATTTCCATCGATTACGCAGAGCACTTATTTGGGAAAAACCATTTCAGACCATAATCCAATAGAGCTGATGCTTAACTGGGGCCAGATCCCCTCGCCAATTCCAACTTGGCATTTGCAGCCCTTGCAATTAGAGGATCCAGTATTTCATAACGCATTAGCAACTGCCATCACTACATACTTTGACGAAAATGAAGGTACGGCCACGACTAGATCAGTGGAGTGGGAAGCCTTTAAAGTGACGATACGGGGGAGTCTCTATGGGGACGTTAGTAGGTTGCCAGACAAGAGATAGCTCGAGACATTACAGAGTTGGAAGGTGCACTGGAAGCGCTGGAGGTAGCTGCCCGGGCAGATATGAGAGGAGCGGAGAAACTACAAGAAGCTAGAATAAAATATGCAGAATTACTGGAACGACTGCGAACAATTGATTTGAATGCATATACCTTGCGCACGCATGCAGAAGCAGACAGGGCCAGTACGTTACTAGCACGTCTGATAAAACCACAACCATCACCCACACCAATCCTAGCAGTCCATGATAGTCACCACACATTGGTCACCACCCAGGCAGAGATTAATAGGGCATTTAATGATTACTACATGAATCTCTATGCAGCCCCTTCCCTCGACACGACAGAAGCAACCACTATATTTCTTGAGTCTGTAGAGCTCCCTACTATATCAGACGCAAATGTCGAGGATTTGGCGGCCCCACTCTCTTCCGCTGAGATCCGCGGTGCAATAAAGGGACTTGCTCGTAATAAAACACCCGGCTCCGACGGGCTTCCCATTGAATTCTATTCCACGTTTGCGACACAATTAGATCCTAAACTATTACAGCTCTATACTACCTCACTCACAGAGGTCACCCTGCCGCCCACAACCAGGGAGTCAATAGTGACCTCCTCATTGAAACCCGACAAGCCCCCGACCGATCTCACTACCTATAGGCCTCTATTAATTCTCAATACAGAATATAAAATTCTCAGTAAAATCCTGGCAACGAGACTGCTCCCCAAATTAATACACACAGATCAAAGCGGTTTCATACCCAAGCGTATCACCTCGCTAAATATTCATTGTCTTCATGCTCTGTTACACGTAGCTCATACTCTAACTCCAAGAGCGGGCTGCCATTCATTGGATATTCATCAATCGTTTGACACCCTGAGTTGGTCATATATGATGGCTGCGCTTACCAAGTTTGCGATCCCCCCAGAATTCTGCAGATCGGTAGAGTTGCTCTAGATCCACGGCACGTGTAAAGACTGGTGCCATCATTTCTCCCGCATATTATATTTATCGTGGTACACGGCAAGGATGCCCCCTATCGCCCTTATTGTTTGTGCTGGCCTTAGAACCTCTAGCGCAGCACTTGCGCCGTGTTATGTCACCATATGGCATCCCGATTGGACCGACAATTCATTCTGTATCGCTCTATGCCGACGATATGTTGTTGTATTTTAAAGACCTAAATACGGACATGTAACCTATAGCCTCTCTATTCACGCAGTTTGAGGATGTATCCGGCCTACATCTCAAAGCCTCAAAGTCAGTTGCGTACTCCTTTTATGATACTTATAATATGCCCAGTGTGCAATTTGGTTCGCTGCAGTTTAGGCTAGAGCCCACCACTTTTAAGTATCTAGGAATTCACATCTATAGGACCACTTACGATACCATAGATGGAAATGTGGTTAGAACGCTTAACTCCCTCAGATCTCAGGTGGCGTTCTGGAACACCTTACCATTAACTATAACTGGCCGACTGGCGGTGTCTAAGATGGTCATGCTGCCCAGACTCTTATACCAGTTTGTGAACCTTCCTGTAGCCCTCCCAGCATGGATCTTTAAAGCACTTGATACATTACTATCGTCATTGCTCTGGGGGACGGGTCGACATAGATTGGCCCTTGCCAAGATGCAGTTGCCGAGCACTACAGGGGGTATGGGGGCACCAGATTTTAAGGCATACTGCATTGCCGGGCAACTGCAGTGGTTGACATATTGGTTAGCCGGCTACAACCTATTCAAAATTGGTTACTCTCCCGAACGGCTACAACTTGGAACAGTACAGGCATTGCTTTGCCCCGGGGCAGGAAGAGTAAGAGACCCACCCTTTCTTCTTCATATAGCACTCCATTATTGGAAGCTGGCACTAAAATATGCGAAAATGCCTACCCCATATGCTCCAAATGTTCCACATTGCGGCCTACCAACCTTGCGGGAATACTATCAGCTGCTAGATTATGGAGTTGGACAGGGGCCGGAGTCGAGACAGTGGACGACTTATTTTTAGATGGGAATTTGATGCCCCATGATGAGTTTGTACGAACCAATACTGTCCCAGATACATTATTCCTGACTCACGCTGCTATCACACAGTTTATACGCAGGCACTGGTTGGTGAACCAAAAGGAACCCCCTACTTTCCAATTGTTACAGACAATCCACATAATGGGTCACTGGCGCCATCTGGTCAGATGGTTATAGCGGGGGTTACAGGAACATTTGGGCACCCCATTACTGATCCTTCGTCAAAAATGGGAAACTGCGATAGTCAGGGAACTAAATGACAGAGAATGGACTCAGATCCTAGAACATCCCAGACGAGTTTCTCGCAATATCCGACTTAAAACAATACAGCTGCTAATTCTGCATAGGGCTTACCTAACACCACTGGCGATACAGAGAATGTACCCTACCGCTTCCTCGGATTGTCCGAGTTGTCTCCGTCCGGAAGCTGACTTTATCCACATGTTGTGGGCTTGCCCCTCACTGAAAGGGTTTTGGACTGAAGTCATACTGGGCCTTACCCAAATTTCGGAGCGCTCCCCTGGGACTACTATTGAGGCCTGCCTCTTGGGCCTTTTCCCTCTCCCAAAAAAGGTGGTTGTATTGCGCCGCTTTACGGGGCTTGCCCTGCTGCTGGCAAAAAGGCTAATCACACAACGCTGGAAATCCCGCGCGTCACCGCGTGAGGGAAAGTGGAGGGAAGAAGTTATGAAATGGGCCACTGCCGAAAGAGAAGCGCTGCAGCGCGAGGAGTATAGGGGACTGAGGAAAAAGCCGATTTCCATGGAGTGGGCCCAACTAGTAGAGCAATTTAGATTGAATACCACAGATGAGCCTGAAGACTGAAAGAATATTCGGGCCGTCCCTGCCTGGTGCTCTAGGTTTGTGATCGATATTCTAAGTGGTAGGACATGTTTGCTCGATCCCCTTCTCCCCCCCGCCCCCCCAACTCCACTGCTCCGGAAATGTCATCCCATGTGGATGTACACTTTGATTTGCGAGATC
Organism: Calotriton arnoldi; assembly: GCA_963921515.1. NCBI lineage: Eukaryota > Metazoa > Chordata > Amphibia > Caudata > Salamandridae > Calotriton > Calotriton arnoldi. The sequence continues at coordinate 4,189,608 of CAWUFW010000015.1, forward strand.
AGACCATAGCGGCATTGTTTTATTGGTTTTGGGAGGGTGTTTCTTTTTGTGGGAGGGGGATAGAAGGGGGGACAATTAGAGTTATAAAACCCTACTAATGTGAATAAATATCCTGACAATTGTATGTAAGTCTATCATCGTGCATACTAATGTTAGTAATACGATGCAATGACTCAGATTGCTGTTAAATATATGCAACAAATCTTGTAACTCTTGCTCACGAAACATATTATAACATAAAGGTAACTTTTACCTAATGTAATGTGAACTTACAAACCTTGACAATGAATAAAGTTTGTGTTAAAAAAATAAATATGAGTTTTAGCCACTTGTCTTAAGCCACACCCTGAGTCCAGTCTTTGTACCAATGACCCAACTTTATATGGCCCTTGTCTGTGTTCCTTGGACACTGAGAACAGGGTGTGGTATGTGCCTTGGCCTTGTAATGCACAACCCACTATGAATTGCGTTTTGGCCTTTGCAAACTGACAAAGAAGACAGAACACAGCCATCAGCCATGCCCTCCCCTTAGCCATATTGCTTCTTACCTTATTAACAATGGCATTTGCAGTGGCAGCTCCTCCACTATGGGGGAGGAGCATCGCCCCCCTGCCAGCAGCCAAAAAATGATAAATAAAACGATAATAAACCTGTGTTTATTATCGTTTTATTTTTGGCCGTAGCGTTGCCTAGGGGGTGGGCCACGGAGATGGCAGGCAGAGGGGGAGTTGTAGGTGCACAGGTTGTCAGTGCGCATGAGAATTTGGCCAGCCGTCTCAGGCCAGCCAAACCCTTGTGCGCACTGAAGCTCTCTCCAACACAGCTGCATTGCTGGGTTGGAGAGACCAGCAGTCACAGGCTCCCAGTCTCCCTGGGAGCGAAAATAATCAGCGCTCAGGCCAATCCTGATGCTGCTTTCATTGGCCCAGGGGATTCTGGGCACGGTGACGGAGCCAGAGAGGAGCATCGGAGCGTCAAACAGGTAAGTTATTTTATTATTATATTTATTTTTTTGTTCATTACTGTCCCCCCTCTCTCTCACCCCGACACTTTGCCAAGAAACCGGCCGCTACTGGGCCTTTGGCCATGCGCAGCAGCCACTGAGAGCAAGGCATGCTCTGGTGACAATAAAGGCCACTGATGGTGGCCTTTGCCCTTGTACAATGATGACAACTGTGCTCAGGATTCACAAGAAGCTGTCCACCATTATAGGGAGACTGTGCCCATACTGAGCACACAGAGGTTGTGCTGATGGGACGAAGAGCCACTAGCTTAATGAATCTTATGGGGGCCCCCCTGCGAACTACATTGAGGGGGCCCCCTTTGGAGTCAGGCAGGAGCTCTCAGGCCAGGTTACTGTGCTGAGGGGACCCCCTGGAGCCCCGTGCCCCCCCACTGCACAGAGGGGGCTGTGGGGCCTGTTACGCCACTGCCTAGAGCTTAACTGGTCATCCTTGCAGCCTGGGCCAAGCTGATGATTATATGATCGCAGCCACCCAGGGGGTTGTTCCAAAATCAGAGGAAAGCATTAGCCTGTGCAGGCAGTGGTAGAGCTGCGGAATCCAGCAGCAGATAAAGGATGTCAAACTTGGCTTTCTTCTTCGTGTTTGGCTGCCCCATGATTTCAAAAGGAAAAGGCATGGTCAGGCATATGAACAACCATTCCCTAGAATGTGGACGTTTCAGAGTACATTATTGGAAATTTCCAATTGAAGATGGCGGGGCATATTCTCAAAGACTTATCGCCGAGTTAGCTGCACTTAATCGCAGCCAAAGTGGCGATAGATTTATCGCACTATTCTCAAGCTAGTGCTAACAGCCGATACCGCCAGTTATACTGTGATAGCAGCCCCAAAAAACATCGCCACGGATGACACCGGCAACTAACGCTAATGAGATGCAGAGTAGGCGTTCCTGTGGAAAAAGCAGCGAAAACACCACTCCGCAACATTTTCAACGACCAGCCAGATCGGCGATAAGAACCCAAAACAGGCGATAAGGCACGTTAGCAGCAGGGAATCAACACCTGCTCTTACCTGGTGTTAAATCGGACACCAACCTGCACCACAAAAGGGAGCCCAGAGCAGAGCCACACCTGAAGAACAACAGATGCCATGGAGCTACTGATCATGCAGCTCGGAGCCCCAAGAGGGCCACAACACCCACCGCCACCACACCCAGGCCCGCAACCCCCCCCGATCCCCTCTGCCCCCCCCCCTGGACCACCACAGAGGCAGCGCAGACAAAGACAGCGGACCTACAGAAAACGCACCAGCCTCACAGACCTAAAGCCAGAGGAAGTCATTGCCCACAGGCTCAAAAGGACAACCATCCTCCTCATCCTGACCCACATTGCCCACAGGCTGACAGTACCTACACAGCGGACAACCAACATCCCTCCACAGACAAAGCTGCTGGCTGTGCTGCACCTGTTGGCCTCTGGTACATTCCAACCAACAACTGCCAGAGTCGGAGGAGTCTCACAACCAGCCCTATCCAAGTTCCTCACACCCGTCCTGGATGCCATCATCAGCTTGGTACCCCAGTACCTCCACTTCCCCCACACTGCGCAGGAACAGCTGGAGACCAATCAAAGCTTCTACGCCATAGCTGGATTCCCACATGTGTTGGGGGCAATCGACTGCACACATGTACTCCTCGTGCCCCCTGCCGCCACTGCACACAATTACCGCAACAGGAAGCACACGCATTCCATCAATGTGCAGGCAATAGTGGACCACCGGGGACTCTTCACCAATGTCGTCGCCAACTACCCAGGCAGTGTGCATGATTTCTTCATCTTCCTGAAGTCCATCATCAACCAGCGCTTTGAGGCTGGCACCTATGGGAATGCATTGCTCGTTGGTAAGTACCAAATGAACACACCACACACCTCAACTCCACAGTCATGCAACTCACTACTCTGGGAATGCCCACGTCACAAACACACATACAACATGCCAAACAACATGCCCACCTACCAGATACGACAGCACAACTTACTGTGGTAACCTGGGCTAGCCATGTACACAAGCCATCAACGGCATGGCACCTCCGCCACACAATAGCAGAATGTGGGGAGAGGTGGGAACCAGGCATGTGCGAAGGAGGCAAGTGACCCATGAATGAGAATGTACACAATGCCAAGTGTGGCGTTGATGTGCTGGCCAGACTGCAGTATGCAGACCACAGACATGGCCATGTCAACACATACTGCTGGTGTTTGTAGTGTAGTGGACAGTGGACGCAACCATGTCACCCCAGGCAGTGGGGAAGAGCGCGGAAATGTAGCTTGTTACGTCCCCCCCTGTAAGCGTGAGTGGAGTGGGCTGGCCCGGCGTACGCCAGGCCAGCGTCAGGGTGTGAATAAAAAGCCTGTTGCTCGGGGCGTGGTCCTCTTCCGGAATGGCCACGAGGCTGACGCAGTGAGCGGCGGTGCCTGCGATGCTGTGCGCCTGCTGCACCCCAGGCCGCTGGGCCCCAGACCCGTCTTGGCCGCCACAGCGCAACCAGGCCTCACTGCTCACCTGCTGACACCGGCGTGTGTCAAAGATGGCCCACCACGTGACGGTGCAAGCTCCAAGCCCGAGCCCGCGACCATGGCAGCCTCCTCAGACCATCACGGCCTCCGCGGCACAGGCCCCCAGCACTCCTTTCTCGTTGACATATTCCACCGCTTCCTCCGGCCAACACTGCGGTCAAGTAGGTCACACTTTTGGAACTGAGTCTTGATTTCATTATGGCCGAGTTCATATATATATGGCGGAGTTTATATCACTGTACTCCCTTCGATCTGGTGCCACCAAATCTGTGCATCGCAAGCCCACGACACGTGTCTGTGGGCCCCTTATGACTACTGCCTTTGGCCCACACTGCTGTCCAGCAGGTCACACATTTGGAACTGAGTCTTGATTATGCAATGGCCAAGTCCATATCATGGTACGCAAGGAGAGGAGTAAGAGGAAGCCGCGGTTCAGTCCGGAGGAAAAAAGGACCATCGTCACGGCGGTGATCGAACACTACCAACAACTGCTCTGGTGCCACTAGCTCTGCATCGCAAGCCAACTACACGTGGCTGTGGGCCCCTGCTGCCCGCTGCCCCCGGCCTACACTGCGGTCAATCAGGTCACACATTTGGAACTGAGTCTTGCATCTTTCATTGCAGAGTTCATACCATTGTACAGGCCTCATCGCAGACTGCATCCCCTTTCAGCTCTGGGGCCACTAACTCTGTGCCACGTAATGCATGGACACTCTCAGGTAGAACTTTGGTGGCGTCTGAGTCCATGGCCTGGGGGTTGTCTTCATCATCATGTAGCTGATACTGACTTTGAGTAAAAAATGGGTCGGTAGCATTCATCTCCTCCATATTGCCTGTTTCTGCTTGGTTCTGCCCTCTGCATCATGCCCTGGAAGAACACCTTCCACTGTCCCCCGAAACACTGCACGACATTCACCTTTGACACCGACGAGGACCCGCTCAGCTCCCGTGGCCCTACCTCAGTTCCCCGCAAGTCACCGTCCCGTGGCGGTGTGCCTGTGCCGGCCACTGTGCATCCGGGGCCACCAACTCTGTGCAGCACAAGTCATGGACCCTTGCTGTTTGAACTTTGAACTTCTGATTGTCCGATCACTGTTGTAGTTGTTGCCAGCACCACCCACTCAGTGAGGGCTAGCTTACACTGACCCCACAGCCATCCAGCACAGGCGTCACTGGACATGTGGCCCTGGCAATAAAAGGGGCCGGGCGCACGTGCCCGTAGCTTGTTCCACAAACCATCTAAGTGTGTCCGTGTGGTCATTATGTATGCATGAGGGCCCCGGGACCTACCATATGACATTGTGCTGTGTACAGCGGACGCAACCATGTCACCTCTGGCAGTGGGGAAGACCTGGGACATGTAGCTGTGTCGTACCCCCCGGTCAGCGTAAGCGTAGTGGGCTGACGTACGACAGTCCAGCGTAGGGGTGTGGATAATCAGCCCTGGACCCTGCGCGTTGCTAAGTGTTGGCCTTGCCAAGGAAGTGACTAATGCGTGTGTCACTATTGTAGTGTCGGTGCAACACGTCCCGCAATGGACAATGTTGCGATGTAGCATGCCCCCGGAGTGCGGCCTCGGCTGAAGGGAAAAATGAAGGAGCGCAAGCCCGCCCGGGGTCCGGGATCATACATGCCAACTGTTGTGTGTGTCGCTAATACCGCAGCATAGGCCAAAGGTCTACCTTCAACCGCATCGCGAGTTCAGCCAGCCAAGAACTCTACATCTGTGTCCGCCCTATCCTTACCATAGGCCTACACACACGTGGCCGCCCACCTTCGACGCACAACATCACAGTATCGTTGTCAGGCTTGTGGACATGCGCAGACAGGCATGACAATGGTGTGCCATAGAAGTGCAAGTGATGCAACCGCGCTGCGCACACTAGTAAATATGCACGGGGAGGGAGGGGCAGCAGTGAGGCTACGTAATACACATTGATGCCGCTCATTTGCTACAAGCAGTACCTGTCAAACGGGAATCACTAAGTCACACATTTCACACACCAATGAACTAGTGGGTCTGCCAACACATCATGCAGAACCAACTTTTGACTCATGTCTCTATGCACTGTCACAGGTGATCAAGGATATGCACTCTGCCCTTGGATGATGACACCTCTCCGAGCCCCGAACACACAGGCCCAGAGGCAGTACAATGCGGCCCACATACGCACCAGGGGCATCGTGGAACGCACATTTGGCGTGTTGAAGTCACGTTTCAGGTGCCTGGACATCACAGGTGGAAGGCTCCTGTACAGCCCAGGCATCGTGTGCAAGATGATAGTTGCCTGTTGTGTGTTGCACAACATATGTGTGCGCACCAATGCCCCATGGCTACAAGTGTCTGATTCACCGGACGATGATGAGGAGGATGAGGCAGGTGGACCACACCCCACTGCAGCAGCAGCAGGACTAGCCCGTAGGAACACCATCATTGACAATTTCGTCACATGGGCACGTCACATTGTCACAGTCACCAGCAATCATGGAACAGTACAAAATTACCACAGGCACAGCATGTGCAAATTAACGCATTACAACACACATTCCCTGTGTGCAAGTTACTCCTCTGTACAAGCACATCGCTCTGACAAGTGTAAGTGCAACATGTAGTGCTAACAATCTCACTAATTGGAAATGGATGGTGGGTGTGTCACCTCTGTACAGAGAGGCTGTTTGGGTGTCACGTATTCGAAATACCATTTCTGTGTGTCAAAGATAGTACGGTATCCCACTCATCAGCGTGTCACATGTGTCCAAAATCATTACATATAGGCTGCCATTTGTGACCTACAATTGTCAACAGGGATACATTTGAGGTCAAATATGTACCACCATGATGCAGGGATGCACCCTGTGACACATGTCACACAACATGAGCTACATGGACGTAAGGGGGAATCACTGCCCCTACATTCGGCCATGCTTTCATACTTGATTATTCATCGACATGGCACATCTGTGTGTATCAGGATGTATTATTCACGTTCAGTGGAGTGTTGAGGCTGTCTCAGTACTGGGCCATGCAGACAACACTTAGCAATGTTGCCCCATGGAGGGCCAGCCTAAGTCCTTTGGGATTGACAAGTTACTCGGAAGGGGAAGAGTCCAGTCCGCAGGCCGGTTGCTGTGTCATTGTTGAGCATACAAGTGATGGCAGTCCATGTCGAGGTCCCAGGTTGGTGTCGCAGAGTGTGTCGGGGGACAGTGGAAGGTGTTATTCCAGGGCATGATGCTGAGGGCAGACCCAAGCAGTAACAAGCCATGTGGCGGAGATGAATGCTACTGCTTCCTCCTTACCACTATGGAAGATTCCTCCTCATCTTCGTCCTCTGATGTTTCATGTGCCTCACATGTGGGCGTTGGTGTTTGGTTTGCAGCACTGTGTGACACTGACACTTCAGGGGCCGGAGATGTGGATGTTGTAGTGGCAGCAGCATTAACGGCGCAATGTCTTGTGGCATCACTCCCATGATGAGATTCTGCAGGGCATGGAGGATCACAACAACAGCTTTCTCGTGTGCAGCCGTGGTAGCCATTGTTTGCGCCTGCATCCGCTCCATGTTCTCCATGACCCTCCTTATGTTTCCCAAATGACGGATGGCATCGCTGTAGCCACTCTGACTGGACAGTTGTTGTTGTCTCCGAGTCATGACTCCAGCGACGCCAGCCATGGATTGTCGGAGGGCATGGGGCGGACTGTGGGTGTCCGTTAGGGACTGTAAGTGGTCCCTGATGGGACTTAGACACCCACGTATGGCATCTAGTTTGGCTGCCATGAGGTCGAAGCCCACCCGCACCTATTCAGCCAGCTCCTTCTGGCAGTCTAACACACAGCTTTGGAACGCCATGTGTTCTTCGGTGAGGTGCTGGGAGCCAGACGTGGTGGTGGGTGCTTCGTGCTGTGTGGTCTGTGCAGGGGGTGGGATCACCTTGATGGTGCTGGGCTGCCCTGCTACTGGAGGTGGGGTGCGGTGGTTGTCCATGAACCGTTGGTGTACGTCGTAGTCGATGTCCTGGGGGTCGTCTCCATCATCACCGACGTGTTGTAGGGTCTGCTCTGCAGGAGGTGTTGATTGTCCCTCTGCAATGTGAAGGGGAGATGCAGTTTCACAGTGTGTTCCATGTATGTTGACGCATTTGCGGAGTTTACATACAGACTGCATGGCAATGTACATTGTGAATGTTTGTGAGGAGATGCCTATTTGATGCGGGACAGTGGACATTTGTGCTACATAACGGATGTGTGCTTGTACCCGTACATTGTCATCTCACAGTTTCCTCCTATGCCAGTGTGATTGGCCATTTGGTACACACATGCGGCACCAGTTGTGTCCTGTGTTCTGTTGTGGAAGTGTTGCAGTTTGTACCACATTGTCATCAGTGTTGAGGTGCTCTTATTCTTATGTGTGTGTGCTGCATTGTGGGTTAGTCGCACCTGCAGCTCTGATTTGGCTGCCCCTTCTCCCTTTCAGGCGGTGTGCCTTTTACTTCTGTGCTTCTACAGAGCTGAGATGTTGCGGGCTTGGGTAAATTGGGCTCTTGGTCGAGTTGTGACTCTTGGGCATTGTTTATCCGCAGTTGTGTGGTTGACGTCGGGGTTGTTTGTGCACGTGGTTGTGTCAGAGTGTGACCTGCTCCTTTCCAGATGTGGTCCACACTCAGTCACCTCAGTGTTGTGGCGTGCGCCATGTCATGGTAATTGGACTGCAGCCATGCTAATCGTCATGCAGTGTCTCTTGCATTGTCAGTGTGGCTCACGGATCCGCAGCTTTGCTGGGTTCAACACATGTGCATGGGTTTGTTGTGATATTGGTGATGTGTGGGGAGGGCCCCCTCCGGGCACATTGTCGACAGGGGCCTACTTGCTGTTTCTATGTGTGCTGCAGTATGCCAAGGAGATTAGGGACATGGTCCAGAGTCATTGTGGGTGTGCAGTGTGCTTTACTTAATTGTGCATGTGTGCCATTGTGCCCATCTCCCCCCATCCCCCCAGTCCCTGGTCGGTACTCACCCTGTTGATGTTGTGTCAGGTCATGTTGAGCAGTGTCCGGATCCACTTCTCCTGGCACTGTGTCCCGACTTATGACTGTAGCCACCATTTTCTCCATGTAGTCCAGTTCCTGGTGTGCCGCTGGACCCCCACCTCCAATCTGCGTTGCTGCTTTCATGTTGGCATCGAGTTTCTTCTTGTTTTTGCCCTTCACATCATTCCAGCGCCTCTTGACCTCTTCCATTGTCCTCCTCAACTCTGCAACTGCATTCACATGGTCCAAGATAGTCTGCCATGTTTGCGTCTTTGTTGCCAATGGCACGTTGGAGGTGACAGACAGTTGTTGGTGGTGTTCTGTCACCTCCGTAACGATGATCCGGTTTTCCTGCGGACTGAACCCCGACTTCCTCTTCCTCTTCTCCTTGCCCTTCCCCGACCCCGGGCTACCTTGCTGGTCGTCTGTGGGGCTTGTGGGGTTCGCGTTGTCCTCCGCACTCGGTCCGGGTGCATCCATGGTGCTACGCAGTTTGAGTTCTTTTGTTTGTGTTTTTCGGTGATTTTATGGTGCATTTTCCCACATGACGCGTGGGAATAGCAGGCCTGTCGCTGGTTACCGCTGATTTTTGACTCGCGATTTGGGGCATCGCACCTTTTTTCGCGTTCGTGTTTTGCATTGTTTCAGCGTCGCGTTAATTTTAACGCGGTCATTTGGCGCGTTATCGTGAGACTATCGCATGGTGCTGCCGGGTTGTGAATGCTACGTTAACACGGTGTTATTTTCCCACGATGGGGTGCGATGTGCAAAGTTGCGTTAAGTTAATTTTGCGATGATTATCACACCTTCTTTGGAATATCCCCCGAAGTATTTAAATTGCATTTATATAGCGCTTACTACCCCTGATGAGGTGTTGTGTCACTTTACGGCGAGTAGCACGCTACCCAAGAGCCCAAAGTTAGTGGTTAGTCCATTCGTTTTTGGGATCTGTTTTACATGCTCATTTCATGCATTCATGCCAGTTTCCTTGTGGTACACTATTGACACAGGTGTTGTCATTAGAGGGGAGGATGTGAGAAGCAATTGCTTGCTGGAATTAATAAGATAGTTATGGTTTCCAAAAGAGCTTGAGACAGATAGATATGAGATTTAGGGAAACTTGTATACAAGAGAAGCAGGCAGAAGCAAGAAGGGAAACAGTAGTGCACTTTAAAAAAAACAAATGGTATGGACATAACTAACAATAACAAAGGTTTGAGAAGCTACGAAATGTAGCTTACACAACCTTTCTAGAGGCAGTTAAGAGGTGACATAGATAACAGGGAAAAGGAAGCCCAGTGCTTGTTGAGACCGCTTTACTGTCAAGCAGTATGACAAATAAGCACATTCTGTTGCCTGTAATTACAATGAGAACACCCCAGAGAGACCTGTTTATATACCTACTACAGCAGAATATTTAATACTGTAAAGAGTCGTTACGGTTTATGCAAATCAAATGCACATACATAAACTATATATATCATACAAAACATATGTTATGGAAACACCCATCAACTTAAAAATATAACAAGGCAATAGATAAAAACATTGCAGCAATCATTAGTATAATCAGTACATGTTTGTGACTCATTCAATTCCTGGTTCAGAAGGTGTTGCCCACTGCATCCACCTGAAGAGCACCCCCCACAGAACACACACCATGTCCCGCAGAATGGATGTGTCCAAGATCACCTATGGGTCGTTCCTGTGAATTCAGTTCCTGATTAAATCATATATATAGGGGAGGCAATCACAAAAAGAAGATGCATCAAAATGCATTGGTCCCCTATTTCCCATTGCATTAATTGCCTATTTGTTCTATTTTTTTGTCCTTGATTCGTATCCTTTTGCTGCTGAATGTGACCTGGATCTTTTCCTGGATTCTTTGGTGTAGAGTTTAGTGCCTGGTTTATTTATTGCAACATATCTCTATGTTTGAGTACGAATTATCATATTGCCAAGAAAGCTTTTACCTTGATGATTTTCATCTTCAGTCTAGGAACCTCTTGAAGAGAATGTGCAAATATGAACAGTTCGGAAGCACCTTTACAAAGTATAAATGTTTCAACATAACTCCCACTTCATATTTCAAGTGATTCCAATACAAATCTTATTTTTAAATGGTCAATCCATCCACCATCATTATTTACTGTAGTCAACACTTTTTTCCCATTGGAAGTATTGATGTACATGTGTTGCACGCTGATGACTTTACCAGAGGGTATGACCTTGTGTGTCCCTCATCAGGTCATGTCAGATGCAGTCCTTCCACCAATTTGTCCGGCTAAGTTTTGGTTATTTGAGAAGTGACTAAGCAAAAATGTAACTTTCCTAAACAGGTCTAACCCTCAACACGATCGGACCACTTACATTTCTTCGTTAGTCATACAAGTCTTTTTCCAGAATTCTCACTCATGCATTCTTGTTGCCTAACTCTCCTGGATTTACAGTTAATCCTAACTGCCACTAAATGTTCCCCACGCACCTCTTTTTAACTACCCAGTGTACCAAGACCCGAGTGATCCAGCCTAATGTTGTGGACCATGTAGATTCTGTATGTTGTGAGCAAGTAAAACAAGTAACACCAAAGTGCAGACCTATTGGCTTTGCAAATGCTTTTACAATTTTGTACCAGTTTTTATGGCAAAAATAATTGCAGGATGTCCACTGTGCATGTGTAGGCATGGGGCCACCTTGGAAGGCTGTTTCTTTTGCTTTACAAAAAATCGATTCCAAAATTGCCGCCAGTGCGTGCACATGCATTGTGGCTATTTTGATTTAGATTTTCTTGAAGCTATAGAAAAAGCCTACTGAGATGGCCGCAGTGTGTACACATGCGTAGCAGGCATCTTAGAATAGTTTTTCATAAAGCAAAAGAAACAGCATTTCAAGATAACAACTAAGCCTGCACATATGTGCATCTTAGAATGGTTTAAAAACCAACGGAAATGGCCATCTGTTGATACAGAGGGAGGCGGCGGATGTACAATGAGGGAGCAAATGGGTGCTGCGGTAGAGCCAGATTTTCAAATAAAGATAGCAGGGAAGCAGGGATAGGTAGAGGGAAAGAGGAGCATGGAGAGCAAGGAGGGAATGATTTAATAACCATTCAAAGATGGCCACCGGCTCGTACAGCGGCATGCAGCAGACAGAGGGCGTAGGGCGAGCCGGCACCAGAGGAGAACCAAGTTCTAAAATAATGGGAGAGGAGAGTGGGAAAAGCAGAGGGCAAGTATAGCAAGGAGAAAGATAGAGAGAGAGGTAGAGGGAATAGTCCTTCATTGCCTGCAATGTAGGTCCCGATGTCAGCAGTGGTAGGATACGCCTCATCCTCTCAAAACACAACAGGACCTAAATGCTCCGTGGCACGACAAACACACACGTAAGAGGGAATGCCATTGAATCAGGATGAAGAAACTGAGGGATACAAGAAAACCAGCGAATCATGAGCAAATAGCAGATGTAAAGCCCACACTAATTCAATATTGGATAGACTAGGTCTGGGGCCTGTCTGGGGTCGTAACCTAAAAAGGACAACTTTTGCAACACGGATATCCTTAGCTCTTGTAAGTGTTTATATTTCTAAAGTCCTAGTTCATAATTTGTAGTCTTTGTGTTCCAATATGTTTATTGTTATTTGAAAACAGAAAAAGAATTAATACACTTATTATATAAGGCAATACAACATATCATTATGGGATAGTCAATAAATTAATCACAAATACATATCTGGATAAAAGGAAACTTCATATCGGAGAGTAGTACAATTATAAGTAAGCAGAATATATAGATATGTGATAGAATATATAAGATCAATGTCTCATAAAACATTATAATAGAACTAGACCGTATTGCACAAAAATAATAACGATATATAGTAGAAAGATGAAAGAAAAAGAAGGAAAGAAAAAAGAAGAAAGAGAGAAGAAGGAAGAAGAAGAAAACGAGAAGAAAGAGATGGGGACACTTGCTTCAATGAAGAAAAGAAGTTAACTAGCAGAGTCAAAGGGATATTGGGCTACCAATCCTTGAGAAGACAGATTGATATATTCATCTAATGACCTCCAAACATTACTAGAGATGAAGGGGGTGTAATGCTTCTCTTCAACAGAAGTATGGGCGCCACGGAGAAATGATACCCATGCCCACCAAGTATGATAAGACACTAGATTAAAAGATTTCCATTCTGCTAATATCACTTTAATAGCAATGGAGAGAAGTAGATCCAACAACTGCATATCAGTAGTATCAAGGGGTAAAGGAGTTGTTGTAGCCCAAGGTCCTAAGAGAATCAACGGCAGAGAGAGCTCCAGGAAATATTAAAGATTAGTGATAAGTGCTTCCTCACCAACTCCCAAAATGGTTGTAACAGCGTACAATCGAAAAACATATGTTGATGAGTGCCTGAAACCATATTACAATTCCAACACAGATCGTTATCACTGAGTTTCAATTTATGTAAGCAAACCGGGGTCCAGTGTAAGAGATTTAATGTGAAAAATTTAGATTGGATCAGAGCGGGCGCAATTTTATTACGTAGGGAAAGCTTTCCAATCATCTGCCAAGTCTCTTGTGAAATATGTTTGACAATATCATGATCGAAATGATGAGACCATTTATCTTGTGTAACTGTAGAATTTGAGGGAAGTGAAGCAGATAGAAACTTATATATTCTTGAAGCAATATGTCCTGACCGATACCACATAGAAAGAAGTGATATAGTAACCGACTCTGTAGAAAGAGATAGTTTGGAAAGAGCAACCTTCAATTTTAGAAAACAGTAAAAATCCATATTATTAAGGTCATATTGTCTAGCCAAAGAAGAAAAAGGAAGAGGATCATGATTAGAGTTATAAAGATGTTTAACCAATGAGAGACCTTTAGTAGCCCAGGAAGACACCGTCTTAGAGTCAACATCAACAACAATTTTAGGATTATACCATAATGAGGACCATCTCGATTTGTGTATGGGCTTGGATACTTTTTTGTCGATATACTTTAATGCAGTAGCGGTATCCGAGATAATACGTTGGGAATGAACCAGCACAAGTTTAGAAGCAGTGAGAAAGGAAGGCGTAGCAAGAGGAGCACACAAGTCTCGTTCAATATGTATCCACGGGGCGTATGTTGGGAATCAGGCAAGAACCAAAGAGCACCCTGAGAAGCTAAAAAGGAAGTCTGATATAAGTTCCAGTCTGGAAGGTTACATCCACCCAAAACAGAGGGTTTTCTAAGATGTTTATACGCAATCCTAGCGCGTTTATCACTCCACAGAAATTTTGAGGTGAGTAAATCAATCTCATGAAAAAGGACGATGAGAGCTTTGTAGGTAGCATGGAAGATAAAAAATTAATAATCGGTGTTATCATCATCTTGAGAGTTTGAAGTATTCCCCACCAAGATATATATTTCGGAGACCAGGAGGCTAAAAGGTCCTTAACTTTAGCTATGATGTGAGATTCAGGAAATAGTATCAAGAAGGTCTTTGCAGAACCAAACCCCTAAATATTTAATACGAGTTGATTGCCATTTAAATCCCGAATCGCCCATATGAGAAGGGAAGCACAACGAGTTAAGAGGGAACATTTCTGTCTTGTCATTATTTAGAGTATAACCTGAAACACGCGAGAAGTCTTTAATAGTATTGGAAATCGCAGGGAGTGCGACAACAATATCTTCTGAAAAAATAAGAACGTCATCCGCGTACGCAGCCGTTTTAAGCGTGTGTGAACCAAATTGAAAGCCTTTAACAGCCGGATTCAAATTGAGTAGACGGAGAAGTGGGTCTATAGACAGTAAAAATAGAAGAGGAGACAAAGGGCATCCTTGCCGCGTGCCCCGGCATAAATTAAAAAAGGAAGACGTAGCTCCGTTGATACGGATGTTAGCTTTAGGATGCGCATAAAGAGACATCACCATATTAATAAAAGAGTCCCCTAAATTATGTGATTGAAGCACTGCCCGAAGGAAAGGCCAAGAGACTTTATCGAAAGCCTTTTCGGCGTCAAGGGCAATCGCCGCTGAAGGTAAAGTAGAGAGTTTAGCTTTCTCCAAAATATGACAAAATGTTCGGATATTATCTCTAGCAAGTCTCCCCTTTACAAAACCAGTCTGGGAATCATGAATGAGACTGGGGATATGACCTTCTAATCGCTTGGCCAGAATTTTGGCAAAAATTTTTGCTTCCATATTTAATAAAGATATTGGACGAAAATTCTTAGGATCAGAATGATCCTTACCTTCTTTCGGAATTACAACAATAGTAGCTTCAGCAGCTGAACCAGAAACCTTGCCATTAAGGACGAAATTATCAAAGACTTCCTTAAGATATTTCATTATTGAGGACGAAAAGTTTTGTAAAAAGCAATAGGAAACCCATCGGGTCCAGGAGCTTTCCCCGACCTAGTGGCCTTAATAGCTTGAATGATCTCTTCAGATTCAATCGGCTTTCCCAAATCAATCATATCAGAATGCGAAATAGAGTTTGTAGGAATCGACTTCAAAAATTGCTGACACTCCGATATGTTACATTGATCTTGGGGAGTGTATAATTTCCCATAAAAGTCTCGAAACACTTCAAGTATGGCTTGAGTAAGGAATTTTCTAGAACCATTGTTATCATTAATATAAGAAATTTGAGCAGCCTTGACATTA
This sequence comes from Calotriton arnoldi, assembly GCA_963921515.1. Taxonomy (NCBI): domain Eukaryota; kingdom Metazoa; phylum Chordata; class Amphibia; order Caudata; family Salamandridae; genus Calotriton; species Calotriton arnoldi. The sequence goes on from CAWUFW010000015.1 coordinate 4,204,830, forward strand.
GTACCTTGATATTTTAAGGTGGAAGCCAACAGCTTGCCAGCTCTATTACGTAGTAGCAGATTGCGAGACTTCTGAGCCTGTACGCCAATATAGGCCCTTTTAGTAACTATAGAATTAAAAGAGTATTTCAGATTTTTGATATCTTGTAGGAGAGACTTATCATTAGAACTTCTATATAGCACCTCTTTACATTTGATCTGATCTCCTAAAGACTTCAGCGTCTTCCTAATATCACCATTCCGTTTTGAAATTCTTTTGATAATATAGCCCCGAATGGTACATTTAAATGCATCCCATAAAACTATTGGGGAATCGACCGAAGACACATTATCATTGAAGAAGTTGACAATCTCGCTATTGAGTTCTTTGACTTCCTCCCCATCATCTAAAATCTCGGTATTAAGACGCCAAATACGAGGACCACACTTATCAGTTATATTATGGATCGTCAACGAGACCGCTGCATGATCAGAGACAACGATTGGATGAATCATGACATTACTAGTATGTTTTAAGAGAGCAGAGTCGACTAGAAGATAATCGATACGCGAGAAACTAGAGTGAGGAGAAGAGAAATATGTGAAATCACTGCCCGTAGGATTATGCATCCTCCATGTGTCCACAAGTTGATGAGAAGAACACATATTAAGCAAGTGCTTATGTGACCTAGGAGGACGAAACTTGAAAGCAGATTGTCTATCTAAAATAGGGTCTAAGGGCAGATTAAAATCTCCGCCAACAATTATTCTAGCATTTTGAGGAATGTCAGATAATTTTTTATTTATGGAGTCCCAGAAAAGAGAATCATCAATATTAGGGGCATATATATTCATGACGTATAGGTCATCTGTACCATTGGACAAGCGAGAAAGTAACCATCTACCATTCTTGTCATGTTCAGCAGTGACAATAGATAGGCCGGAATTCTTGGAAATCAAAGTCACAACCCCATTCCTTTTACCAACGGCTTCAGAGCAAGCTACATCAAGAACCCACTGCTTCCGCAAAAGCAGAGCTTCCTTAAAGGCAATCTTAGTTTCCTGAAGTAGAATAACATCACCCAATAAACTTTTACAATAATCAAGAATCTTGGTCCTCTTAACAGGATGATTCAACCCACGTACATTGAGAGAGACAACATTCAAGCCATTCATAGAGATATGAGAAACAACATAAATAGAGACAACTGATACAGAAAAAGAAGACGATAAGCCAATGAATCATCAAATTTGGAGGTATAAGGGAAGCAAAAACATTGTAAAGAATATGATGAAGCAAGAGTCCCCAGAGAAATAGAGAGAGGAGAAAGAGAGGAAAAGATTAGGAAGAACAGAAGAGAAAGCAAAAGAGCCCCAAAGAAAAAAAAAAGAGCATAAAAAAGAGAAGTACCCCACCAGGAGAAGTCTATAATAGACATTGTGCATGGGGGAAATAACCTGGAAGAGCAACCACAGAGGCTAGCAAACCCAATGCAGACCGCTCAATAATAAGAAATTCATTAATTCCATTAAACATCGGAACATATATAAAAAAGTTTACATCTGCTGAATTATTAAAAGTTACTCAATTCAGAAGAAATAAACCAAAATGCAACAACCTATTCTCGTAACTTGAAAAGAGGTTGAAAATTAATAGCAACAGATATATATAAGATTGATGCATTATAAATAGCAATATTAGGTAGTTTAGCAAACGGTCTAAGTCATATACATATATAAAGTCCTTGGATTAATATAAACACTACAATCTATAAATATATCCTAATTGATAAATAACCAACATATCGTCATCTCTTAATATAACATTGCATATCAATAGCTATTTAAGGCACAATAAATGTTAATGTTAGGCAATATCAATAACAGTGTAAGGCAATATAGGTACCATAAAGAGATAAGCATTAATTTAAGCTAATATAAAAAACAGTATAGAACCTCTTAATATAATAAGATAGCAATTAATTCATGTCCTAAATAAATAAGGAGTGAAAAAACAGAGTATCAAGATATTAAATAAATTCATTTATATAGAGAATTGAAAATTGAACATACAGATTACCACATAAATACATATAATATGAGCACCAATATAAGAGTATACCCTAAAATTATAAGAAGAAAGAAAAAGCAAGTCAGACCGAAAATGGAAAATACAAGCAGATAGTATAATACAAAAGAACAAATCACTACGAAAGAATATAGAGAATAGATGAAAAAAATTAACTACCTATACATATAAACACATATATAAAGGAAGGCACTAATGGGCTAAAGACAAATGGGAAAAAGACAAATGGGAAAAGCGGACACCTAAAAGATTATCACCAGTAGAGACACATGGAAAGAGAAAAGGAAAAAGTAATGGAGAAAGTGAATTACGCTATCTTGACAACTGAAGAACAAAACACCGAGCCACAAAAGAGAAAGACTATGGAAAGTAGAAAAAAGAAATACCTACTTTATATGCCATATAGATCGAAAAGCACTTCAATATGACATCACTTATCAGGGAGTGAAGAACATAAGAAATACTATGGGGCGAACAGTCGTTACTCAGCGTATTTTCCACACGCAAAAGACCCCATAGAAGCAATATTAAACACATGTTAAGCAAACCTAAAAGACATTAAGATCAAGAAGGACCAGCAAGAGACTTGTATTCCATCTGCGACTCTGAATGGTTGTCCAAAAAAGTAGAGAGGTCTGCAGGTTCATAAAAGATCTGTGGACGACCTTTAAAAGTTATTCTAAAGCGGGAAGGGCCAGCAAAAGAAAATGGAATGTTCATATCTATGAGTCGTCTACGTAGATTTAGGAAGCCCTTCCGACAAATGACAATGTCCCTGGCAAAGTCTTGCGATATTGAGATCCTGTGGCCTTCCCATTGAATCGTTTTAATCTTCCGCATTTGTGCCAGAATCTGTTCAGTGTGTTGATGTCGTAACGGTTTAAAAATCACAGGTCTAGGAGAAGACATCGTTTTAGGTTTAAAGGTTGGAACTCTGTGAGCCCGCTCTATCTCAAACTCTTTGTGAAACGAGATATTCAGAGTATTCGGGATCCAAGAGAGCAAAAATCGATCACCGAAGGAGCAGACTTCTCACTGTCTTCTGGCAAACCAAAAATGCGCAGTTTACTTCTTCTATTACGATCCTCCTGTTCGGAGAGGTCCCTTCTCAAAGAGGCCATTGAACGTTCCAAACTCTGTATTTGCCTAGATTGTGTATTCGTAAAGTCTTCAAAATTACTTATTCGTGTTTCCGCATGAGACGCACGTAGCGAGAGATTCTTCAAGTCACTGCGAATTGCTGCCACTTCCACCTGAAGTAGATCAGTATTCGTTTTGGTGCTTTGAGCTATGTCCTGAACAGTGGATAGTTTAAGTAATATGGCATCTAGTGTTGAGGCAGAATCTGAACTTCCTTTAGTTGGAGACTCCGGGGTAGGGGAGGTTTGTTTAGACCTTTTCAAATGACCTTTGGAATCTCTGTCCTTAGAAGTGACTCCCATGCCTTCCGCCATTGAGGGAACTCACTGCCCACAAGCAAAAATTAAATGATGTATAGCGGTATTCAGCACCTATTTCGCCACACCACTCAGATATAACATATGAGACAGCAAAGGGAAAAAGGCACCAAAACTAGAAAAACCAGCAATTCGTCAAGTGGCAGATGGTCGTCGTAGAGAAGATTGAAAATGAACATAGGAATTTTCATTCAAGGAAAAACTTTCCTGTCAGCAGCCGCCATTTTGTAAAGACCTGCATAGTAGAAACTACAGGACTTAATGGACAACACATTTCAGAGATAAAGGGCTCCAACAGGAAGGAAAAACGAACTCTTCATGTCTTGACGGAACCGTTGCAGCAGGCGTTAATTTAAATGCTCAGTAAGAGAGAGCCAAACAGGGAAACATACCTGCGAAACTGCCATGAAGCAGATATTCCACCTCACAAGGTTCATCAAATGTCTTGTCTTCACCATCACATCGACCTCAAGAGCCTTGTCAGACTGGTGCCAAGTAGAAAACGACGACTCAGGACCTCCTCTTTCCTCAAAACGAGCATTCGGACTTGCCGACCGCCATTTTGAATTACTGCCGGTGAGGAAAAATATTGTTGGGCTCCGTTGTGTTAAAGAAGCCGTCCGTGACACCAGCGAGCTGACACAATGCTCCCTCGCTGTTCCGCCGTCGAAATCTGTCAAATGGTGATGAAAAATCACCGAAGCATCAAAGTAATAAGAGCGTCCGCACCGGAGGTCCGGCGGAGCTCAAAACAAAGCCTCCATCTCGGCTGCGTGCTAAGCCACGCCCCCCATAATTTGTAGTCTTGAGGTTGCATTGATGGAATGCCCCTGCTCTGATTATCGCATTGCTTGGCAATATATGAACACCTAGAGGACTAATGTCACATACACTTTCTTTCATGATTAAGTTTTCTGATTTTGGATCAGAATCGTAATTCAAACCCATGATTATGATTAGCTGCTCAGTAACAACGCCAGCTGAAAACTAATACAGAATGTCTAGACAATGACTCGTTCTTTTTTCAGTTAAAATGTCTGCTGATGCATCAGTTAAATAGATTGATAACAAGCTAAGCAGAAGTGTGTTTTCTACATGGTTACATCAAACTCCAATTACTGTACCTTCCATCCTAGTACTGATGGTAATAAGCATAGAAGGTGTCATCCTTTTACTCTTTGGGTGTGTGGCTTCCCCTTTAAGAAATTTCTATTGGACTTGGCTTGGCAGCAATTGTGCATGACGTCAGCTCTTCCACCCATCTGCGCCTGGTTTCTTTTAGGGTCTCTCATGGTATTTCATCAGGTTTTGGTGATTCTGCCTGTGTGTAATGACCATCTCCGCTGGGGGTTAGCTCTTGACCCACTAAACTGAACAACGGCTGATTGATGGACTTGCTCATTTTCGCAGTATTGGGGCCTCCCATTGGGTGTGTTTATTTCCAAGCAGCATAACCAGGCCTAGAGAGTGCACTCAATTACTATTCGCTTGTTTTTAGTAGTTAGTAGTGACCTGTTTTGTTATTGATGTTGCTTTCTTGTATTGTTTCTTAATAAGGGGTTCTAGAAACATATTTGGAACGTAAGGTTACAAGGTCCCTAGAAACGTATTTGGAATATAAGCTCGTACGCCCTCCCCTCAGTTGGGCCAATCTAAATAAAGAATTATTTAGAAGAGGGCTTTTTAATACTTTTCGGACCTTTTATGCCATTCTAAGCCTTGTCGTGGCCACAGGCTGAGCCTTTAGGGTGAAAGTGAAACCGCTGCACCATCTATTGGAAGAGTGTCATTTCTCTGAGAATCCTCTTGTCGAATTCTGGGGCTAACAAATGCTGGGGAGTTGCAGAAGTCCATTCATCTTCCACGCTGCTCCTCTGCAGTCAGGACAGGGCTGGGAACCAAAAGCTGTCTGAACTTAAAACAACGTATGAAGCATTTGAGTGCGGATGTGCAATACCTAAATTACATGAAGGCAAAGCAATAGATGAGATGCAAATATATTCCCATCTAGGTGGCTATATGTTTCCTTGTTAAATACACAAAATATTAAACTTGTCATAGTTAGGAAAATAGATCATTCTCATCAAAGCCAGGTGTCGGATAGTGTAGTGCTGCTAATATTGGCGTGGATATAATTAGTCCTACAGCCATATTAATATCATTTTGTAATACTTTATTTATAACAGGTATTAAACAAACAGAAGAACGACCCGGGGCATACATAATATTCTGACACTTCCAGCTGCAGATTCCTCACTTTGTGACTCTCCCTAGACACCAGACTGGATCTGGAAACTCTTGTCACTGCTCTTGTGTGCTGGCAGGTGGAGCCACCAGCCTCTGATAAGACTCCATCCTGCCCTGGCAATGGAGCCGCATATTATGCTATCGCTGCACGCTGACGTCACTTCATCATTTTCAGCACCCTTTGACTAGCACTCTGCTGATTCAGTGTGTTTCAACTTCTCTTTCAAAGTTTTTTTGTCAAAACTTTATGACAGTGCACAGGAATATCATTCCCCAAAATTACAGGGTTCAGACCGTGCCATGCATGTAGCATGCAGATGAATGTCATGATCAGCATAACCTCTATCCTAGGTACCTTAGCACAAGTTCAAATCCAAATCCTGGGACAAATGCTCCATCAGGGCCATCAGGGAACGGGAAACTTAGTTCTGCCTTATCAAGCTCAAAAAGCAGGGTGAGTTCCGCTCCAAGTTCTGAGTCTGTTCCCGGTCCAGTTCCCATTCACCATCCCCAGGTAAGTCAGAGATAAATTCAAGAGACAATGCAAAAAGGAAACACAAGAAGTCCAAGCAAAGCCCTTCATTTCTATAGTTCACCTGACGAGGGAATAGTCTCTTAGTCTCAAAAGTCAGCTCTCAATTTGACAAAAGACTTCCAAATCCAATTCCATTTCTGGAGTTGATGTGCCTGGAAGAACCTGGCCAGTCGTCGACTCTGCAGCAGATCACAGACTTTGAAGAGGCCATGCTGTAAGTCTTTGAGAGGGCTCTGGATCTCTCTGGTGTTACTTCGTGCCCCCACGGATCCATTGGGTCCTCTTGTCGGGTTCCACCAGCAACTTAGGTCATCCCCAATGCTGATTGACCTTCATGAACTCAGCCAACTCCACCTCCGCTAGTTGTTCCTTTGTTGGCGCCGCACCCAGCTGCAGCGGTGCCAATACCATATTCCGCTCTGACTCTACTTTTGGATCCAGAACCAACTTTGACATGGGCGCACCGAGTTGTGATATACAATAAAAAGGTCCAATCATAGTTTGAGGTAGACTCTCCACCTGTTTCCTTGAATCGGAGGCAGAACTTCAGGAGGATGGAGTTCCTCTTCAGCTCTGATTCAGAGGCACATCAATGCCTGGAGCATGTTGCCCACAATGAAGATGATGAGGTGGGCCACTTGCTCGTCCCTCTTTACACTGATGCTGGCTTTTATTTTGGTCTCTAAAATGCCAGTGGCTTCGACAATTCACCAGAGACAGAATGAAACTTGCCACTGCAGCCGCCTGGGGAATCAATCAATCAATCAGGGGTTTGTTAAAGCGCGACTACTCACCCGTAAGGGTCTCAAGGCGCTAGGGGTGGGGGGGGAGGGGTGCAGGTTCCATTCCATCAAGGAGGGGGTCTGTCGAACAGCCAGGTTTTGAGGTTTCTTGCGAAGATGGGGAGCGATGTCTGTCTGAGGTGGAGCGGAAGGGCGTTCCATGCTTTGGTCGCAAGGAAGGAGAAGGAGCGGCCTCCCGATCTGGTCTTTCTGGTGCGGGGGATCACAGCGTAGGAGAGCTGGGCTGATCGTAGGGTCCTTTGGGGTGCGTGGAATTTGAGTCGTCTGCTCAGGTATGCTGGTCTGGTGCCGTGGAGGGCCTTGTGTGCGTGGGTGAGTATCTTGAAGGTGATTCTCGCCTCGACGGGGAGCCAGTGGAGTGTGCGCAGGTGCTGGGAGATGTGGCAGTGTTTTGGCATGTTGAGCACCAGTCTTGCGGCGGCGTTCTGGATGTTCTGTAGCTTGCGGATGACGTTTTTGTATATTCCGGCGTAGAGTGCATTGCCGTAGTCGAGTCTGCTGGTGACCAGGGCGTGAGTGACGGTCTTTCTGTGTTCGAGGGGGATCCATTTGAAGGTCTTACGAAGGAGGCGGAGGGTGTGGAAGCAGGAAGACGAGACGGAGTTGATCTGGCGGTCTATTTTGAGCTCGGAGTCCAGGATGATTCCCAGGCTGCGTGCGTGGTCCGTGGGGGTTGGCGGGTTTCCGAGGGAGGGGGGCCACCAGGTGTTGCTCCAGGCGTCAGGGTTTGGGCCCATGATGAGTACTTCTGTTTTGTTGGTGTTTAGTTGTAGGCAGCTGTTTTTCATCCATTTGGCGACGGCTTCCATGCTTTCTCGAAAGTTGTGTCTGGTGGTGTTGGGTTCGTTGGATAGGGAGAGGATGAGTTGTGTGTCGTCTGCGTATGACACAATGTTGAGTCCGTAGGTTCTGACGATGGGGGCGAGTGGAGCCATGTAGACGTTGAAGAGCGTCGGGCTGAGGGAGGAGCCCTAGGGGACTACGCAGGTGGTAGGTGTAGAGTCCGAGAGGAAAGGGGGGAGTCTGACCCGCTGCGTTATGCCGAAGAGGAAGGAGCGGATCCAGTCGAGGGCCTTGTCCTGGATTCCTGCGTCGTAGAGTCTGCGTATTAGGGTGCGGAGAGAGACTGTGTCGAACGCCGCATGAGAGGTCGAGGAGGATGTAGGCTACTGTTTGTCCTTTGTCCAGTAGGGTGCGGATGTCGTCTGTTGCGGTGAGGAGGGCGGTTTCTGTACTGTGGTTTTTTCTGAAGCCGGATTGGGAGGAGTCGAGGATGTTGTGTTCTTCGATGAATGTGGCGAGTTGGCTGTTGATGGCTTTCTCGATGACTTTCGCTGGGAACGGGGGCAGGGAGATGGGTCTGTAGTGTTTTGAGGTCGGTGGGGTCCGCTGAGGGTTTCTTCAGGAGGGGGTTGACCTCAGCGTGTTTCCAGTCGTCGGGGAACGAGGCGGTCGCCAGGGAGCGGTTGATGGTGTGGCGGGGCATGGGTGCGATGGTGTCGGCGGCTCTGTTGTAGATGTGGTGGGGGCAGGGGGTCCGTGGGGGCCCCTGAGTGGATTGACTTCATTGTCTTCAGTGTGTCTTCGGTGGTGAGGGCTGTCCAGTTGTCAATCGCTGGTTTCCGGGTGTCGGGGGTGGTTGGTGAGGGTTCAGAGTGTTGGTTGTTTTCGTCGAAGTTGTCGGGAAGAGAGTGCTTCTCTTGTATTTGTGGTATGCAATGTGCAAGATTTGCTGCTCCTTACCATGGAGACTAAGGGGCCGATTCCGATTCGGGCCGGAAATCTCTCCAACCGAGCCGGACCCGGAGAGATTTCCGACCGAATCGGACCCGTGCAGCCCGACCGAACGAGTACGATGCGTCCGTATGCTATCGTACTCGAGTCGGTCGGACTCCCATTGAAGTCAATGGGACCCGGTCGTACAACGCGTACGCGGGCTCCCATTGCCTCAATGGGTGCGAGGCGAACAAGGGCGCCCCTACAGCGGGTACGCGGCGAGGCGGCTCGCGCCGTACACGCACAGGTAGGGGGACCCATGGGTCCCCCCTGTGTGCGACTCGCGCGGCTACGCGTACAGGGGGGTCCGACACGGACCCCCGAAGTACGGCTCCGACTGCTCTTTCGAGCCGGACGGCGCGTGTCGGTCGGACTGCTCGCGGCGCGCATCGTAATTACCCGGCCGGGGATCGTCTCCATTGCGCGGTGCGAGTCGTGTCCGAGCGAGTCGGTCGGTGCGGTTAGACCCGGGAACGAGTCGATCGGAGCGGTTGGGACGCCCGAACGAGTCGGTCGGCGATTTCGCATCGTACTCGCTCGTCCGGACGCGCGTACGAATCGGTCGGGAAATAGGGCTCCGAATCGGATCCGGTTAAGCCGAATCCGATTCGGAGCCCTACCGGCCGAGATCGGAATCGGCCCCTAAGCCTAAAGTCTGACAGAGGTTTTACAGCCTGGTTTATCTTCTCAGAGTCCTTATTGCTATTTAATGTGGCCTGACTGAGTCCAATATGGTGGGCAGGTCCAAGCCTTACTCAAACCCTCAAGTCAGTCACCCTATTGCAAGGCAGCACAGGCCTGCTCCAGTTGATCCTACCATCCTGATGCAACATCCTACCCCATGAGCTTTATAGTTCAGGCCTCTATCAATAGAGTCATTACATTCCGGTTTCCCACTGCTCAACCAGACAGGGAATCAAAGAAAATCAACACTATCTTCCTTTTCATAAACTAATCTGGTGCTTTGATCCTGTAATGATATTTGTCTCATGGGTCACTACACTAATCCTCTCTCAGACATGGTGAGCAAAATTTTGACCACTTTGCTGTAGATTTCAGAAACTCCTCTGCAGAGAAGGTACAGGACGGCCATGACATGGTGCAGGGATGGAAAAGTCCCTCACATGGTGATGAACATGCACCCCTGTCCTGAGTGCCACTGTGTACCCCTGTCCTGAGTGCCACTGTGCACCCAAGTCCTGAGTGCTCCAACTGTAATGATGTCTGGATCCCTAATGCTGATTTTTATTGTCATAGGAAAACAGGGATCAACCGTGTGTGCCATGACATAGGCCTGTCTCACGGATTGCTATATTGTTGGACCGGGAGGGGTGCCCAAAGCGCTACCATCATCATAGTGTTGAAAGGTTACTGCCTTTAACAGGAGTTAAGCAGCACGAGCACTGTGGTGGAAGCTTACCGTGTTGTGATCAGTAGGAGTAGGTTGTTTTTACCTGAGTCACTGGAGTGAGGCCTACAGGCTCACTCGTCTAAGGTTCTGCTGCTGTGTGGCAAACATCTGTTTGGTGTGTAGTGAATGAATGAATGAATTAAATGATTTTATAAAGCACGCAAATACCCTGAGGTGTCTTGGCACTATAGGCAGAACATCAGAAACCAGTCAATACCGAAAAACGCCACAGATTGTAACAGTGAAATTAATCGACATCTTCGGTAAATAGCCAGTTCTTCAGCTGCTTCCTAAATTGCATCAGGGATGGTTGACAACGCAGCTTAAAAGGTAATGAGTTCCAGCATTTTCCTGCCCCTGTGGAAAAAGCCTTACCTCCCCATCTTGCCCTATTTGATCTGGGAATGATGACACTTTGTGAGGAGCTAGATCTAAGATTTCTCTTGGCCTGTACCAGGAAAAAAGACCCTGAAAGTACTTAGGGCCTGTCTGATGTTGGGCCTTGTAGACTATGCACATGGCCTTAAAAATAATTCTCTTTTTCACAGGGAGCCAATGTAGATCCCGCAGAGATTGTGCTACCAAATTAAATTTAGGGATTCTGAGCAGCAATCTTGCCGCCGCATTTTGCAATGCCTGTAATATCTTTATCACACATTTTGAGGGGAAACAGGCATTACAACATGGCTGTTTCCACGCACACACTGTTACCACGCATAGCCATCACCACGCATTTTTTTAACAACGTACGTGGTGAGGGCATATGCTGGTAACGGCACCTGCGTGGTAAAGGCAATCAGCATCGTTAGAGGACCGAAGAGGTACTTCCGCTTCCTCTTGTCGACGTGTGTGCAGTGCCTCGTCCGGAAAAGGTAAGGGGGATTGTTGATTTTAGTTTAAAAGATCTGGGGGCCAGGGGACAGATAGGAGGGGGTCACGCAGGGTAAGAGATTATTAGGATTAGGGTCGGAATTTTTTAAACAGGGCGAGGGGCGCACTGGGAACAAGAATTAGGGCTTAGGGCAGAGACGAGTATTTTATAAACAGGGCAGGGGGCGCCAGGGGTCTCGATTTAGGGATTAGGGCAGTGACGGGTATTTTTTTTAACAGGGCGAGGGGCGCACTGGGGACAAGAATTAGGGCTTAGGGCAGAGACGAGTATTTTATAAACAGGGCAGGGGGCCCGCTGGGGTCTCGATTTAGGGATTAGGGCAGTGACGGGTATTTTTTTAACAGGGCAGGGGCGCCCTGGGGACAAGAATTAGGGCTTAGGGCAGAGACGAGTATTTTATAAACAGGGCAGGGGGCGCCAGGGGTCTCGATTTAGGGATTAGGGCAGTGACGGGTATTTTTTTTTTAACAGGGCAGGGGCACGCTGGGGTCTAGATTTATGGCTTAGAATATGGTCATGTATTTTTAAAAAAGGGCAGATTTTTCCATACATGCTTTACAACAAAATACGTTGTAAAAGCATGCGTGGTAAAGGTTATACGTGGTGAAAGCATTTGCGTTGTAACACATGTGTGGTAAAGGTATGCGTTACAATGGAATGCGTTGTTACATCATACAACCGTTTTGAGCACCCAAATACAGAGCATTGCAATAATCCAATTTTGAGAACAGAAGTGTTATTATCACTGTTTCTTGCAGATCAGTGGGAATATACGGAGAGATTTATTTCAAAACCTTCAGTATGAAGAAACCTGAAGAGGTGATTGAATTTGTTTGCTCCGAAAAGGTTAACTTTGAGTCAAAAATAACTCCTAGGTTTCTTACTTTCTGGACCGGAACAGGTAACGTGCCTAGGCTTGACGGCCACCATGAGTCATTCCAGAAGTTGATCTCTTTACCGAAGAGCACCACCTCGATTTTGTCCGAATTCAGTTTCAGACAATTATTTTGCATCCATAGTCCAACTTGGGACATGCAGTTACAAACATTTCTTGCTTCTTTGTCTACGTCAGATGAAATAGATACCACTATCTGAGTATCATCAGCGTAGGAGAAGACAGCCAGGCCAAAGCTACGAATCAAATTAACAAGAGGGCTGACGTAGATATTAAACAGCGTGGGACTAAGAGAAGACCATTGTGGAACACCACAGGGTAAAAAGAAAGGCATGGAACTTACATTCCCCATCTCCACCCGCTGTTGTCTGTTACTAAAAAATGAGCTCAACAGAGCCAGGGCCGAATCTCTAAAACCTAACAAGTGATGCCTCTCTATGAGGAGTGAATGGTGAACCGTGTCAGAAGCGGCAGATAGATCCAATAGGATCAGTGCCGCTCTTCCACCCGTTGACTGCCATTCTAACTTCCTCCGAGGCCGCTACCAAGGCAGATTCCGTGCCATGATTTGCTCTGAAGCTATACTGTGGGGAATCTAGCAACAAGTTTGCATTAAAAAAGGCTAGCATCTCCTAATACATTGCTTTCTCCAATATTTTAGCATGGAAAGGTAGGTGAGATATGGGGATATAGTTTTCCTCTTTTGCTGGATCCAGTAGGGGGCTTTTCACCAATGGTAGGATAGATGCCTTCTTCCATAAAATTGGGAAATGCCCTGTACTCAATATTTCATTTAGTAATTTCATAAGCGGATCGGCCACTACACTTGCTACCTGCTTAATAACCTGTGGTGGGCAGGGATCCGAAGGTGCTCCTGATTTGATGAGGTTAATAAGGCTGATTGTTTTCTCCTTATTAAGAGGTGAAAAACTTACAAATAGCGGTTTAATTATGGAGCAGGGGTTTTGATGTACATCCAGTTCCTTAGCATATGTTAAGACTTTACCTATACTTAGTGCATTTAGCGGAGGTGAAAAAATTTGAAAAATGGCATTGACTTTTGACAGAGAAAACATAGCCAACTTGTTGCAGAAAGATTGGTCGGGATTAAAAGAGCTCTGATTATTCCATTTTGTCAAGGATTAAACTGTTTTAAAAAGTTCTCTGTTTGAATTTTTTGCTGAGCTTATATTTTCAGAGAAAAGTTTTATTTTGGCTGTTTTTATTAGGCCCTTATACTGTGCAAGTAGTTCTTTATATTTTGTCTTTTCGTTCGGACAGTATTCCTTCCTCCATACGTGCTCTTGATGCCTACATTTTCCTTGAAAAACTTTTAGTTCCTGTGAGAACCAAGGAGCTGATGGATTTTTCCTATAACTTTTTCCTGTTTTTTCCGGCACCACCTTCAGTGCTGCTACATTTAACCAATGTGTATAGTCTATTGCAGCATTATTCAGGTCGCTACCTAGGGCTGGACAGGTGTTGGAGAGAGTGTCCCTCAATTTCTCAACATTAAGATTTTTCCAGGACCGATATCTGATATTTCTAAATGTATTATTATCTGTGTTATTATGTGACGAAACCCTGATAGAGAAAAAGATGGCCTTATGATCCGACCATACTACTGCCATGACCTTCTCTACTGTTAGCTCCTGAAGGTTAGTAAATACTCCGTCAAGAGTGTGATTTGCAAGATGCGTGGATTCATTTATTAATTGATTTAAGTTAAAACTCTTAAAAATGTCAGTCAGATTATTGGTATCTAAGTTATTCTGCAACTCCAAATGAAAATTAAAATCACCTATTAATGTAAAATTGGGATAGCTTATAGCAGATTCTATAAATTCCTGAATTTTACAAATAAAATTAGCCCTCGGGCCAGGTGGACGATAAATCAGTAACCCTCGAAAGATGAATCTATTATTCAGTTTCAAAGCGAATCCCAGAGCTTCACAATCCAGTTGGAAAATAGGCTGAAAGTTGGCTTTAATTGAGCTGCGAAAAACAATCGCAACCCCTCCACCTTTCTTGTGGAGTTTGTCTAATCGTTCCACATTATAGCCCTCAGGGATGGCAATATTAAAATCAGCATCCGAAGAACTATCTGCCCATGTCTCTGTAATAAAGGCAGAAACTTCCTCCCTGAGACTTGCCCTTCAGTTGTCTCCAGCGAGGTTTCTAAAAACCGCCTAGGCAGCTGTTGATCACTGCATGTTTCCTTAATGTCAAATTTACATGTTTGACACTTATCGTGCTTCAAGGTGGGGAATAATACATGAGGACTACAGCAAGTTTGCTTGCCTGCCTTCCGCATTGACTGCAGTTCCTTACTTGTATATTGTATTATTTGGCCAGGGGTCCTGGCACCTGGCGCTGTCCAGGCTCCATCCAGGCGTGGACGGGCGCAGACGGGCTTGCCTTCAGCGCACCAACGGCACGCCCACTGCGCGTGTCCGCTGCGCGCCTGGGTTGTGCCTTCCATTTTATCCCTGAGATTCACCGGAAGTGGGCGAAAGTGCAAAAAGGCTGGACTGCTAACTACTCGGTATGACGGCCAGCTCTAGAGACAGAGGGTGAGTCACCACCTTGCACTCTTTCCGCTCAAATGGGACAACGCCAGCGGCGGACTGAAAAGTCATAGGGTGCTCAAGATAAGGGAGAGTAACAACTAAAACCCCAATATTTACAAAGAGAAAGGCCGTTTAAAATCGGAATTAAAAAAGGTAAAGTGCAGAACCACTTTCTAGCAGCGTGCCTCCTCAATATGCATGTGCACATAGCAAATAGGAGAGAATATAAAAAGATATACTTTATTTAAGGTCAGCAGCTTACTCCATCTAATGTCCGCTGCGCGCCCGGGTTGTGCCTTCCATTTTATCCCTGAGATTCACCGGAAGTGCAAAAAGGCTGGACTGCTAACTACTCGGTATAGCGGCCAGCTCCAGAGACGGAGGGTGAGTCACCACCTTGCACTCTTTCCGCTCAAACGGGACAACACCCACGGCGGACCGAAGAGTCAGAGGGTGCTCAAGGTAAGGGAGAGTAACAAATAAAACCCCAATATTTACAAAGAGAAAGGACATTTCTCAGTAGTGGGGCGTAGATGTGTGGTATCCATGTGCTGGGTGTATGTGTGCCTGTGAATGGTACAATTCAGGGATAATGCAGTACTGTGCAGTGCGTATATATTGTCTACATGTGGTGGGTGTATGTGTACCTGTGAGTGGTACAGTACATAAAGGATGTGGTGCTGTGCAGTGCATGATTCTTATATGCATGTGCTGGGTGTATGCCTGTGAAGAATGCAATACATGGAAAACTCTGGGTTCCATTTTGGGAGACCTAGGGTTGGATTGAGAAAAATGAGGAGGTAATTGAATCCCCCCTGACCAATTTGTGTATTGCTGCATTCCTGTAAACTGGGTGGAACATTTTGGAGGAAGGGAGAGCCAGGCTCTCCACTACACTTCAAAAGGTGCTCTTTGATTCAGAGAGAGGCCACAAGGAAGGGGCCTGGACACATCTCACAAAGGAGATGGGGCTGATAAGAGAATCATAGAGTGTAGGTCTGAGGCCTTGGGGTAACCTCCTTCTGATACACATATCATTGTGGCCGACATCCAGTTATGAACCTCTAGTCCCTCCTATGACCTGCGTTGTGGGGCTATCAGATTTGGAGTCGCTCCTGCTGTGACAGACTGCTTTGTAGAGAACGAGAGAACAGAGGAGGGGCACTTCTAAAGGAAGCATACTCCCAACATAAACTACAAAAACTCAGACTCTAAATTACATTTTATGTCTGGAAATGGACTATAAGAAGGGGAGATTGAGACCCCATAAATTGTCAACTGTCAAGCAGCGAGTCGGGTTGAGTGAGGAGGAAAAGCTCAGCAAAACTTCTGTCTATGACCAGCACTGGGGGTCAAGACCTGCTAGTCTCCCAGCTGGGTGAGGGGACATCACCCAAGGAAACCAAGACCACCTAACCTGGAGCCTGGATCACCAGCGTCCGCCAGCTTGCCAAGACCAGCATGCCCTGAGAGGAAGAAGAGAGCATTGGATGGAGCGAGGTCCAATGGGGAATTGTGGCGAGTGGACGGCTGCTGCACCAATTGGGTCATTGGCTGTGTGCAGCTAAAGTCGGTGACTCCCTTATGCCAGAGGAGGGCTGCCGTTAAGCGAGACGTGATCATTGCTGCACCGGACAGGACATCGCCCAAGTGCAGTGTGAACTAGGTAACCCCATATGACAGGTGGGACTGCCCTGAAGCTTGCCAAGTGGGTCATAGCCTGTGTGCAGTGTTAAGTCAGTGACCCCGTTTGTGGGGGGAGGGCACCATGAAGACTGCTGCTGTGCCGATCAGGCCACTGCCCATGTGCAGTGGAAGGACAATGACACCATATGCTGAAGGGTCCACCGGGACCAATCAAGAAGTGTGAGCTGGTCAGGATCATCATCAAAGGAGAGGGCCGCTGTGGTGACCATAGCAAGCCTGAGCCATAACTGAGGACCAGCGCCGAAATTGTCGTACCCCCTCCACTACCGGTGGGAAGAACTTACCCAACTTGGTGGAGATGCAAGAACCCCGCCAGCCACTGCAGGAGCACGTGTGGGGGTACTCTAGGACAGCTGAGCGCAGCCCACTTAAACCACGTGAGAAGGACTTACCGGAGACAGCTGCTGCAGCTCCAGCACCCACAGAACAGACAGGCTCAGAGACTCCGGTCACTCGGATACTGCTGGTGCAGTTAAGACTGATTTCGGGCCAGATTGCCTCAGGGAAACTTGCATGCCAGATTGCACTGCAGCGCTAGAACACTTTTGACTTTAATATGGAGTTGGAGTGGGACTCCTAAGACTCGGACTACTAGTGGGGCCTAACCTGAATGTCGCCTATAGTGTATTGGGAATAACCACTACCACTAGCTTGAGGGGAGTTGGAATCAGGAACCTGACTATGAAACACTAGAGCCCTGACCTCAGGGGACTATGTGTATTGTTTGAGAATGTTGTATTTTACTTTGTAGTCATATACAAATATAATTTTTTTAATAAAAGCAAGTATTTGACTCAACAATCATTTATTGATGCTGCTGTGTGTATTTTGAATTGTGAGCCTGTGTTCAACCCTCTGTATCTATACCTTCCGGCCCCCTTAAGAAGCCTTAGACTGCTCAACTAAGAGTCTACCACTAAGAGTCAAGTGCTGAATGGGTACTTGGCCCAGTTGCTCAGGACCCATAATAGTTTGGGTCCTAGGACATCAGAAGTAAAAGACTCAACCTCCACAGTTGGGCCAGTAACCCCAACTTTCCCTGTGGCCCTTGAACAGGGTTCTGACACATGGCAAAATATATTTTGAGTTCTGGTCTGGATACCACTGATTGCATTGCCTGGGTCATAGGCACCAGTGTTGTTATGAGATGCCACGCTTGGACTACTGATTTTTCTGGATATGTTCATGCCTCATGCATGCAACTCAGGAATGATCTCAGCCCCATTCTGAGATTGATGTGCAGCCTGTGCTCTGCTCAGCATAGCTGATTGTCCAAGCCATAAAGGCTTCTGGTCCTGGCACCAAGTCAGGGGCAATCAAATCATTGCCGAAGAGACATCCAGCAACTTGCTTTTCCCTTACCCCGACATCAACCATGGAAGCCCTGGCATGGAGCTCAATCTCAACCCTGACAAGCGGATAATCCATGCCCTCTCCAATGGCTACCAAACCTGTATCCATGGTTCCAGGAAGCATCACCTAAGTCTTAAGGTACTTTCTCTAAGCCAGTGGGTCGCAAGCCGATTTTTGGTGAGTCACTAAAGGGCTGGCAATAAATAAAGATGCATTTAAATTCTGTATTTATCGTGTCACATTTGCGGTGCTTCAAAGACAGATGTCAAATGTCAGGCTCCGTCTTCTGCTGCTTTTGTTTTCAACACAGAGACTGGTGTCTACGAACTCTTCTCACTTTGCAATCAGAGAAAGAAAAATACAGTGAATTATGTAACAGTTCTGCTGGGGTATACGAAGTGTAAAAGGAAAGCGAGATGATGTCATTTTTCCTAACACACAGCAACATGTAAATACCTGTAAATGAACTGTACACATTCAGCAGTTGGGAAAGCAAAATGAAGCACATTTTTGTTTGTAATTCTGAAGTGTGATGGAAACTGAGGGCCTGATTTTGACCTTGGTGGATCAGGTCCCGCTGTTGCTTTTTGGACGGTCTTTCTGCCCTCCGACTTGGTGGTCTGCCCACTGTATTTAGATGTTGGCTGGTCGAGAGACGAAAGACCGCCAGAGTCCTGCCGACTCTGTCTGGAATTCGCAACCTCGTCGACGGCGGTATATGCAGAAGCGGCTGTTGGCGGGACTCCAGTACAGTTTCCTGCCGTCCCAATTACGATGTGGCTTTCCGCTGTGGCAATTGTGGCGGGAATTCCTCCTACTTTGAGTTGGCGGAATCAAAGGAAATGAGGTAAAAACATACTTTTCTCCTGCTTCCCGCTTCTGTTTCCATCTTGTACCCCATCGTCCACGTCCCTCCTTTGCTGCACTGACTCCACCATGATGCCAAACGACGTTGTTGTCGCTGAGGTCTACGGTAAGCTACTTGTACAAATGTCCTATGTATCGTTTATTGACAATTGCTGTAGCCTCGTGTACTTCTGCATTGCTCTTACATGCAATATTTTTCTTAAGTGTAATGCAGTAGTGTTCATTTTCCTAAAAAGAACAAACCTGTATTAACACTTAAAAAAAAATATTGTTGTTGTGGTGCTTGTGGGTGTGCATGCAGTAGTGTGTGTATGTGTGGAACGCAATATGTACCAAAAAGGGGCCTAACACATTACCTACATATACATTATGACACATTCACAACATATGTGTGTAGTGAGATAATGATGAGTAGCACTTACCTGTCTCCACACCACCATGGCCTCACTCCATCGGAACACCGCCGCCAGGACACTGCCAGCACAACAGGAACGCAAACTTGCCAGCATGATGGCGACGGAGTACTGTTAGCCAGCATTGATATTTACTGAAACCTGATTAGCACACATTACGATTTGTGTGCTATATAGTTTCATTCCTAAAACTGTAAGTCTGTGCAAATTTAGTGACCATTTCAATGGAAAATGTGGTGTCTGCAAATAACAATGTGCTACCACACAATGCTTATTACATTAAAAAATCATTATTGGCATAAACAAAGGCATAGGTCACAAAATGTCTCTCTATTGAGCCAACTCACAGGGAGTTTCTGGCTTCTCCAATAATTCATTAACTGTGCAGGGCAGAGTGGAACTCTTGACATTTAACTATGATCTGCCTGAGGGGAATCAAATGGCTCAGACTGAATCAGAATTAATTCTGAAACACATACCACATGCAGTGCTTAATTTGAGGCGGTGGTTGCAGGTGGGGCGCACCAGTGATCATTTTTGGGGGGCTGGCACTTATTTTTCCTAATTAGACTTTCACCATGAGCAAGAGAGGGTAAAACACAAAATTGAGGAAATAAGGAAGAGAAGGACGAAAAAAACATAACAAAGGGAGAAAGCAGGGAGGAAAAATAACCTGCAAAAGCGAGATAAAGGGACAGTGAGAGAATGGGGGGGTTGAAATATATATGAGGAGGACTCAAGAATAAACAACCTTGGTATTCAAAACTCTGATATTCATAGTGCCAGCCGCAGGATTCTCAGCAAAACTTTGGGCCCTGGCACTTAGGGCCTGATTTAGATCTTGGAGGATAGGGTACTCCGTCACAACGCTGATGCTCCTGCCTATTGCTGCATCATCTAAATACAGCGCCGCCAGCATCTAAATACAGCGGCCGCACCACTGTCAGCTTGATAGAGTACTTGGGACTGCCGCGACGGCGGTAGTCCCGCCAAGATCTAAATCAGGCCCAAAGATTTTATTAGCATCAGAACAAATCAAGACACTTTACTTGGTGATGCACAAATAAATATTTACTGAAACCCGATTTCCACACATTATGATTAGTGTGCTATATAGGTTTATTCCTAAAACTGTATGTCTGGGCAAATTTAGTTACCATTTCAATGGAAAATGTGGTGTCTGCAAATAACAATGCGCTACCACACCATGCTTATTACATTAAAAAATCGCCGGAGTCATGTCCATTAAAGGCAGGTGGGTCGCGAAAGTGGGTCATACTAAAAACTGGGTCGTGGTTCTAAAACGTTTGGGAAGCACTGCTCTAAACCATCAAGGACTGATTTATAGCTTCTTATGCAAAGATCTTTTGCAAAGGGAGAGATTGTTCGCAGCCCACTGCACCGCGATCAGCCTCTTTTTTATGCATGAAATCCCTGTGTTCCTTGTGAAGAGACTCTAGCTAATCTGATAAATAAACAACGTGTACCTGCTGATCATGCATGACCGGGGCATACCTTCAGGGCGGGGGGTATTTGGGGTGTTACACCACCCTAATAAATGTATTTTGTAGTAGATAGTTGGGTTCAGGTGCTCTCACTTGGGTATGGTGAGGTGTCTATTGGATTTCTCTGGGGATTTTTGAAAACACATGCAGAAAAAAACACACTATCTCTCTCTGTTCTGAAGGCCTTCAAAATGTTGGTTATTTTGGAAAATATGCACTCCTCTCCCTTTCCACAGCCCTTTAAACCCCCTTCATGCCCTGCTTATCGTATAATGTATTTGAACATGATATGACATCGTGATTGTTGGAAAGTCTGAAGCTCGCACCCCTCCAATCTTAATGACCAAGATACGCCCCTGTGCATCTCTGGCACTGGGTGTGATTTAAAACCCAAGTCAGCAAGACCAGCACTTCCATAAAGCGATGTACTGTAGCATCCTTAGGGCGCCACCAGTAAGTGGCCCAAAATTACAAGAAAAGGCCTGAAAAAAACACCCTTCTTAGGAGTTGACGGATAGTGTTCGGGGCGGTTTCTCTTGGCGGGCAAAAGAGCATCGCCCCACTTGCTGCGAGCGCAGCAGTAAACAAAGAATAATAAAATGATCATTACCATTTTATTATTCTGTGTGCCGTCGGCCGTAGCGAGTGGATGGTGAGGGCAGGGCAGATTCCTGCAGATAGCAGGATGACGTTGTAGGTGCTCAAGTATGCATGTCAGATTGGCCGGCTGCCTACAGCCGGCCAATCTGACATGCGCACTTCAAAGCCAGCAATCCCAGTGCTGTAAAACAGCCCAGGGATTGTAGGCACAGGCCCCCAGCCTCAAAATGAGAGCTGGGTTAGCCTGCTCCAACCAATCCTGGAACTGCTCTGCAGCTCCAGGATTGTTTGGATTCGCATTGCACAAGGGGGGAAAGTCCTTCCCTTTCCTTCTTGCTTCTTGTCAGCCCCAGTGGAGAGGAGCATCTGTTTGGGGTGCACTGCGGTTGGCAGCATTTATGGTGAGTGCCCTACCATTAATTAATGTTGCCAGCCGCCACTGATAGTGTTCCTGTAGCAAAATCGCTTTTTATCTGCCACTCTCACATCCTTGCAACATTCCTGCATGTTCGTGCATTCGTGGTGGAGACTGGAGAGTCAGCACAAAAAATGTATTAACCAGAAACAATCAGCAAAATGAAGGAAAATATGAAATACTGTGATCTGATTTATGATATGCGTGCAGGCTTACGTCAATACAGACAACGTTCGAAGTTCGATCGCGTGGTTCATAGTTTGAGTAGACTCAGAGATCTGTGCACTCTGAGATTTTTGCAAATTTACTTAAATCATTAAAGACACCACAGCCACATCAATATCCCCAGAATTCAATTAGTTCGACAAAGACATACCTATTCCTCAAATTTGTTCGTGTCAATAGGTTACAAGGATGAAAGCGTGTTCTACAAAAAATCATTATTGGCATAAACGAAGGAAAAGGTCACAAAATGTCTCTCTCCTGAGCCAAGTCACAGGGAATGTCTGGCTTCCCCAATAATTCGTTAACTATGCAGGGCAGAGTAGAACTCTTGACATTTTGCTGTGAAGTGCCTGCGGGGAATCAATTGGTTCAGACTGAATGAGAATGAATTCTGAAACACATGCAGTGCTTAATTTGAGGTGGGGGTTGCAGATGGGGTGCACCATTGCTCATTTCTGGGGAGTTGGCACTTATTTTTCCTCATCAGACTTTCACCAGGAGCAAGAGAGAGTAAAATGAAAATCGAGGAAATAAAGAAGAGAAGGACGGAAAAACCGTGACAAAGGGAGAAAGCAGGGATGAAAAATAACCTGCAAAAGTGAGAGCATTGGGGGATGAAGGAGATATGAGGAGGACTCAAGAAAAAGCATCCTTGGTATTCAAAACTCTTATATCCATACTGCAAGGCGCAGGCTTCAGAACAAAACTTAGAGCCCTGTAGTGCTTAATTTTAGCCAGTTGTTTCCGGTTCTCAGCACCGGCACTTAATCATCAACACCGGCGCTTGAGCACCAGTTAAGGACACATTAATTTTTGGTGGACACAGGGAGATTAAGCTACTTACCCACAATCACAGGATGTTGAGCCGACGCGGAGACTCAAACCTGGTTCCTCCGCTCGGAAGTCAGCAGTTCTGACCATTAAACCACATCCCCTTCCCACTTGTAGGGTTTGTTGGATCTGTGTTAGGCAGAGCTAA
Organism: Calotriton arnoldi; assembly: GCA_963921515.1. Lineage (NCBI taxonomy): Eukaryota > Metazoa > Chordata > Amphibia > Caudata > Salamandridae > Calotriton > Calotriton arnoldi. The sequence continues at coordinate 4,227,547 of CAWUFW010000015.1, forward strand.
CAGGAGAAATGGGCTGGTCAAAGCTGCCTCCTGAGGAAAGCCCCGGCACTTTTTTGTGTGCAAATTAACCCCTGGGGCCCTGACACCATTATATCCTATGGTATTTATATTTTGTCAGACAGGATATCCGTCACCGTTGTGACAGAGTAATCCATCCGCCAAGATCTAAATCAGGACGTTATTGTTACGAATTAAGCACTGATCATATGGAATGTAGATAGACATCATGTTTGATGGGGGCAAGATCGTGAACATGAGGAGGAGAGGTAATGTGGAAAATCCGGAACAACATAAAACATAAAAGTGCTGTGCATTTTTGGTACTGGAGCTGGTGACTGTATTTATCACGAAGTAAATTCAACCAAAAGCTGTGCACTCTTGAAATAAACAAAAAGACAAAAGGATGGATTTAGGAAGAGCTCAGTTCAGTCAGGGAGTGAACATGTGACAGCGGGTATGTACTTTTAAATAAGAAAAACAGAAAGACAGATGAGTTGCAGAAGTAAAATACTCCCAGTGCCATGGTGTCCATATAAAAAGGTGAACTGAAATTGGAAAACCCTATGCTGAGTATATTTCCAGTTCGTGTCCGCTACTACACACTATTGTCGGTTCTTAACCTTTTATCTTCTGTGGGCCTCCACTGAATCACTACTGGAAGCTGGGACCCTGGCCTAAGAAAGTGTTACGATTTGAACCTCAAAAGAATACACAGAAATACAGAAATAAGTATATAGCAAACAAATGCACCTTTTCTGAAATATTTAATTTAATTCACAAACAAAAAATATTAATAAAATCGAAATTTCAATTAGCAGTTTAGATCTTTTCAAAATGTGGTTTTATATCTAACAGACGAATTGACATACTAGAGTCTAGCATACCACTCTCTTTTTTTGCTCCAAATACGTATCTTCTATTTTTTGGTGCATACCGGTGTTTCAAAAAAAGCAACCAGTTGCCCGTACTAGATTCTGTTTGCTGTACTCATTCTGCTCCCAAGAATCAAGCTTAAGGGTACCAAATGAATTTTTAGTCTCCAATTGCAATTTCCTTCACATTTATAGTGCATTTTGAAATGTTTAGATGTATATTTTGCTTGTTGATGTATATGTACTTCTTAATCTGCTACTAACCATGCAGGGAAGTTGCCTCCAATTTGCAAATTCCTTCACATTTATAGTGCATTTTGAAATTTCTAGATTTATATTTTGCTTGTTTATGTATACGTTCTTCATTAATCTGCTACTAAGTATACATGGCAGAGTAGAACTCTTGTCATTTTGCTGTGAACTACCTAAGGGGAATCAAATGGCTCAGACTGAATGAGAACTCCGTTACAGTCTAGAGACTATAAAGTCTATCATGTCACTCTCAGATTTTGCTCCAATAAAGCGATGTACAGCAGCAGCCTTAGGGCGCCACCAAGTCGAGCTTATGAAACATATTGAAGCTCAAGATGTCCTTGACAGCTCCCAGAATGGTTTTCGGGCATGCCTTAGCACAGAATCCGCCTTGGTAGCAGCCTCGGATTGTGTCCGCATGCAGGTTGACCGGGGCGGATCTGCGGTGTTGATCCTGCTCGACCTCTCAGCGGCATTCAATACCATCTCCCAGTTCGCATGCTTCAGCGACTGCGGGAAGCAGGAGTCACCGGGAGGGCCCTGCAGCTTCTCCACTCATTTATGCACAGCAGAACCAATGTCGTCAGTTATGACGGGTTTAAAGCCAAGGCCTTTAGCCTTTCGTGTGGGGTCACCCAGGGCTCTTCGCTCAGCCCCACTCTTTTTAATCTTTATGTGACCCCCTTGGCTTCGCTGGTTATATCATTCGGCTTTCAGGTCCTCTCTTATGCGGATGACACGCAAATCATAATTTCCATCTCAAATGATTTGCAGCTGGTTGCCCAAAAGTTCAACCATTGTGTGTCCAGCATAATACGATGGATGAAGGACAACTCTCTTAAAATCAACAAGGACAAAACCGAAGTGTTGGTCTTCGGCCCTCAAACCTCTATTTGGTCTGCCTCCTGGTGGCCCGAAATCTGCGGGCCCCTTCCTGCTCCAGTTAAAATGGCTAAAAATCTGGGAGTCCTCTTTGATGAGGGCCTGTCTTTTGACGCCCAGGTGAACTGCACAGTTAGTACTTGCTTTTATATTCTTAAAACTTTGAAGAAAGTGCTGCCGTACATTCCCTCGGAGCTACATCGGCCCACCATCATTGCACTAGTTACCTCTCAGTCAGACTACTGCAATGCATTATACCTCAATGCCAGCACAGGTTCGCTGAACAAGCTTCAGGTGGTGCAAAACGCTGCGGCAAGACTTATTCTTAACATCCCTAAACACCAGTCCGCCAGGGAAGGAATCCGTGCCTTACACTGGCTTCCGATCAGGAAGCGCATCTCCTTCAAGGCTCTGAACTTGGTGTACAAAGCTATGCATAGCAAAGGCTCACCACATCTCAAAACCTTGTTCCATTGGTACACTCCTGGCAGAGCCTTGAGATCCTCTACTCATAAAAAACTTGTCTCTCCCAGATTTCGTAGGTCCAAATGGGGTGGCCGCTCATTCTCAGTGGCGGCCGCTAAACTCTGGAATTCTCTGCCCCCTCCTATCACCACGGCGGACTCGCTCCAGACCTTCAGGAAGCTTCTGAAGACCTGGCTCTTTGCCTCTTAGCTGGTAGTGCTAGTCTCTCTTCCGTCTCGCCCAGCGCCTTGACACCTTTTGGTTTTAGTGCGCTTTATAAATATCATCCTATCCTATTCTAATAAGTGGCCCAAAATTGCAAGAAAAGGCCTGAAAAAATGACTTTCTTAGAGGTCAACAGATAGTGTTCCTGTTGCAAAATCATATTTTGTCCGGCGCACTGAAATCCTTGCAACATTCCTGCATCTTCATGCAAATTCCTTCACGTTTATAATGCATTTTTGAAATTTTCAGATTTATATTTTGCTTGTTTATATATATGTACTTCATTAATCTGCTACTATTATTTCATTTTCTAAACAGCAAGTTGGAAGCTGCTGCATTATCTCATTGCAGCACCTCCCTCCTCTCCAACCTCCCAGGACATCAGAGGTGGCTTCGGAAACCTTTGCTTGTTTATTTGGTGAGGTTGAAAGAGGTTGCTAAGATCATGAAGGAATCTCGGCCCCACTCCTCTCCATGGCTGTTCAGGTGGTGACAAACTCTATCCAGCCCCTCCCCTTATCCATTCCCTACCTTCTTCTCTTTCACACAATGGAAATGTTTTAAGGTTGGCAGGTGACAAATGATGTAACAAATTAGCACGTAATATTGCTTTATGTTAAAGGTTTACCATGGATACTTTTGTATTGCCTTCTAGATTTACCACCCATGCATATTCATCAAAAACCCTTTAGTCTGACACAACAGGCCAAGTAACAGTATATGTTAAGGGCTGGACGCAGCAAAGTTCGTCGCAGCTTTGAGGATTTGACCCCAAGGTATGGGCGATTCCTTTCTGCAGCCACTGTACTGACTGATGGTGGATTAAACAGCAGCAGGTAAGGGTCCAAGGAAAGAAACCACTGCTGAGGAGGGAAATAAGCCTAAGCAAAAGTTCTCTGAAGACAACAGCAGTGAACTAAACTCCAGAGTAACACCAGAGGAACCTAAACTGGAAGAAAATAGCAACACACAGCACCAAAAACACTGTTAAGTCCAATCCTCAGACTTTGCTTAAATAGTCCTATCTAACCTGGAAGCGACAAATCCTACACAGGAACTACTTTCCTCCATAGTAGTATTGGGTACTTCCTATCCTGGAACAAGGGACACCATCTTGGATCAAATTTGAAACCCAATCCAAGCTGGCGCCTGTACTCGTGTCGGGACACAAATACCAGGCGTCCCAACTCTTTCCTCCTGCCGGGGATAAAGAAGCATCCGGCCGGCACTTGACTCCTACCCGCCAGAACCACCATGGTAGGCGGTGACTCTGCCCGAGGCCCTGGGCAATGGAATACCTGCTAGAGCCAAGCGGTTGAAGGGCCGAAGCCTAACAGTATATAACATACATCAATGCATATTTCGCTAAATGGTAGCCAGATTCTAAAAGCCTGCCCTGACCCAGCTCCTTCAGTTTGCCTTGATGGTTTAACAGCTCAGTTAATTTATTAAAGGGTTTTATATAGTGTGATCTAGAGCTAAACAAAGGTAGCAGGGAGCTTTACAAAACATTATTTGAATCCGCTTTGTTGAGTGCGCTATGAACTAATGAGTAAGATTTTTTTATCGTTTGTGTTATGTCGAGTATGAAGAGGAGAATCTTGGGTGAAGGATATGAGCAGCACATGATAGTGGATTTTATTTTACCATTTTATTTCTACTTTACTTTATTTAAAAATGTGGGCTTTTCTAACATATAAACTTTAATAATGTGAAAAAGAAGATTAGCTGTGTTAACGAAAGGCTAGGATTGTACTCCATCAAACTCAATAGCAACTTTCTTGTCTGGCACCATGGGTGCTATTACCAAGGAAATCAGTAATGTGGAGGAGAGGTTGGGGTCTACGCATCGCATGGTGAGGTACATACTTCATAGGTTCAGGAAGAGAGCAGAGCAAGATCATTCAACAAGTGGGCTGGGACACACAGCCACAGAAAGGCAGGATCCTCCTGTTTTAAGGAATACATTATCTATTAACTTAGGGTCTCTATGCTGTGGGTGACTCACCCCCAGGCAAAACAACAAAACAAAAAGAAGTCTGGCCTGCAGCCATCTAGGAATAGCATTAAAGTGGCACACAGTCAAAGAGGTTAACACTTGTCATTTTGGGTGGGGGGCCGGGGTGTGAAGGGCACAGTGGAAAAAGAGGACTTTTTTGCTTTACTAATGGGTATTAGCAACACTTCAGTAGCGGCATTGGAAGGTTTGGTGAGGGGTTGTTTGATGAAGTGTGTATCAGGCTGAGTTTGTACTTGAAAGTTAATTTTACCAAAACTTTTATTATGACCTCTGGGATTGGAGGTATTAAAACCCGTCCATTTGTTGCAAATGGTGTTAAGCTAAGTAAAGGTAACTCATTGACTTACCTGGGTATACAGTCTGACTCAGTAGACAAATGGGCAGAATTAAAGAACATAAGACAGCAACAATTCGAAAAATGCATTACTGCATTTTTCAGATTTGCCTCCAAATTGGGGATGAAACCACTTACAGGGGATGTGTCTGAAGTTATGCCAGTGTGGAAATCTTGCAGAAATCAGAGAGTGCCTGCATAAAGATAATGTTGGCTGTCCCAAATAGTTACTCAAATCATGTCTGCCACAGAGATCTGGGCGTGAACTATTTGGAAGATCTCATTGGTTTGCGCCCTCGTCTGCTATGGTACAAGATATGGATGCAAATAGAAGCCTCATTTAACAGACAGTTATACAAGACTGTTTAACACTAGACCTTTTTTGCAAAAATACAGTGGCTAAGCCGCATTAAATCGACATGTTAAAGTCTTGGAAGATCTCAATTTTACGAGGAGCCAGAGAGTCTGACTGAGATCCGCAAAGGTGACCTTAAGGAATTCTGATATGTGTAAAGAGGCCATATTTAATAGGGAGTGTCATATAGCCAGCCTGTCTCAGACTTACTTGTTATAATCAAATAGGGCATAAATCCTTATTTGGAATGGAATACCAATGTATGGCACAGATTTATACTGACACGATTCAGGTATAACATGACTCACCATCGTGTGGGTTTTCCAAGGCAAAATGATCGGTCTAATGTTCAACCTAGCTGCCCATGGGTGTTTGGATAAAAAATTGGAAAAAAATATTGTGATTCAAAAATATTGTGCCAAGAATATCAAGATGTCAAAAATATCGTCGACAGGAATATCGAACGTAAAAATATTGTTTAAGTGTTGTTTTTAATATCATTGCAAAAATATCGATGTAGAAAATGTTGTAGGTGTTAATTAGTATGTAATTTATTGTAGTGTGTTTGAATATATATGTTTATTAATTGTTCCATTCCTGTTTTTAGTAAGATAATTTACTAGTTATGAAATTGTTGAAATGTGTATTTTTAGTTGTACTAAATGTATATAGATAATGGTTTTTTAGTAGCAGGATATTGGTTATAATGATTATTTTAATGATATGCAAATTAATTTTTACATTTTGCAAATGTATTTTGTTACCTTAATACTTGAAATAAACTTTACTTTGTAATTAATCAAAATAAATTTTTATGGTATTATTTTTTTTTCATATGAAATATGAAACAAATATTTAAATTATAAAATTTGTTTAAAAATTAAAAATAAATAAACATCTATTTTAATAAAATAAAAAATAATTACAATCTTATATATAAAAGTTTTACATTTTATAATTTTGTGAAAACAGCATTTAAATAATACAAATATTTAAATTGTTTGTCTTAAAATTATAATTCTATATTGAAGATATATTTTTATTTTTTTATCTAAAAATTGGTTTTATATATTCTTATTTTATGATTGTTAAATTTGGATTATGATTTTATGGTTTAAAGTTTAGGAATCTTTGTAAATATCAAAAAAATAATTATTAATAGCAATAAAAATAATTTTTTATATGTTAATGTTTAAATATGAACATATAGGTTTGTAGTTTTGGTTAGTGTGTTTTTAGATAATATTTTAGTTTAGATTAAAAAAATGTGTGTTAGTGTGAAGTATTGATTGTGTATATACAATTTTTAATTTGTGTTACTTTGTATAACATGTTTTAGATTGTAGTGGACATAGTATATTTCCAATGCCTGCTTCAAACAGGCTTAGATTGGAGTGGGAATAGTAAATGTCACCCCTCTGGTTTCCAACACCTTCTCCCAAGATGGTTAGATTGGAGTGGGAATAGTAAATGTCATCTTAGTGTCCCAAGACCTTCCCCCAATATAATTAGATTGGAGTGTGAATAGTAAATTTCACCCTTTTAGTATACAACACCTTCCCCCAGTATTGTTAGATTAGAGTGGGAATAATATATTTCACTACTTTAGAGTTCAACACCTTCCCCCAATATGGTTAAATTCGAGTGGGAGTAGTAAATGTCACCCTTTTACTTTTATTTTTTTTATTTTATTTATTTGAGTTCTATATAGCGCTGGCTAGACCCGGAGGTATCAGAGCGCTTTACATGAGGTTCCACATTGTTACAAAGTTACATCAGTTACAAGTTACATCTGTTGCTAGAAACATTTAAAGAGTATAGAAGACGAGATAAGTGGAGAGTAGAAGGGTAGGGGGTGTAAGGAAGAAGGGTAGGAGGGAGATAAGGCGGAGAGGCGAAGGAAAGTCTGCCCAAAGTCCGGCTGGGTAGGTGATGGCTGAGGGGGAAGTCAACAGCCCATCTCCTCTATAGCTAGCAAGGTAGCTCCACCGGGCATTGGCCAAAATGTTAGGTCTCAACGGTCAGTGGCAAGATCACAGGTTCAGTGTCCTGATGGGTGAGCCGGATGGGGGGATATGCTTGAGGTCTAGACGGTGTCCAATTTTTGTCCAAGAGTAGTAGCTCATCGTGGTAAAGGACCACTGTGGTGGCCATCTTGGGGTCAGGCAAGAGGTTCTGCCCCTGGTGTTCCATTCGGCCGGTCCCCATTTTTATCTTTCCCCTTTGTATTCTCAGGGGCCTCAAGGGTAATTTGCGCCGCTTCTTCAGGTGTCTCCTGGGCTGTCTCAGTAGGATACTCCTCATTGCTGCCTATTAGCCGCCATTTTAGGGTCATGGGTGTAGGAAGAGTACTTATGGTGCTTTCGGCAGAGGCCGGGTGGGAGGTTGCCTCACCGCTTTTAGGAGGTTTGTCTGGGCGCATGTGACCATACAGGTAGATTCTCCAGGGGCCAGGACTTGGAAGGAAGCCCCAGACACACGTGGGCATCTAACGCTATGGAGCCGATGGGGGAGGGGCCCGACCATGTGCTCCATATGGAATACAGTTTGCTGCACCCTTTCACTGGCTGGGCTGGGGGGACTTTCACTGGCTGGGCTGGGGGGGGCCCTCCCTCACCTGATTGTTCCGTGGTGACCCTCGATGGTTCAGAAGGGGAGCTTCACTCATATTGGACCTGAGGAGCCGCGGGCCATGAAAGTCTCAGCAGCTGCGTCGGGCCGGCATCCTTACTAGCTCCGGCACTCACGCCCCACGGCTCGCTGACTCACCGGGTGCCGGAGCGGGGCCGGCTCAGCCCGCAGGAGGCTCGTCAGATCTCGTTCGTCCAGGGGTCCGCAGCTCGCGCCAGCTCGCATCGATCGGCGATTCCACTATCTTCCCCTCAGCCTTGCAGGTAGACAACGGGGCACCAGCGCTCGAAGCAGCGGTCCATTTGGGCGGTACTCCTTAGGCCACGAGGAGCGGGCCACCATCTTGTTCTGCAGGGTGAGACCCACAGTGTTGGTGGGTGATGGCTTTTCTCACCGGTGCGAGGATTCTCAATTTCTAAATCGCGGCTGCCGGTCGCCGGGACGTTCAGATGGCTGTCCCCTTCGTCCGAAGCCTTCACGCCCCGTCGGGGTAATCCGCCAGCTCATCTCCTCAACAGCTGCGGAGGCAGCTCGACCGAGGCATTTTGTGTGCCGGGCCCCGGGGATCTCAGCAACCAATAACAGGCTTACCGGGGCCGTTAGAGCCGCCGTTTTCAACCCTGCTGCTGATCCGAGTATTCCAATCACGGAATCATAACTTTTTGTGAGGGTTGGATGCGACGGAGTGCCGCTCTGTGGCGAAGTGCGCGGGGTCAATACGGAGCATCAGCTCCAGGCGGCCATTTCGGCCGCTGGCTCCTCCTCCTTTTACGGTCCAATACCTTCCCCAAATTGGGTTAGACTGTTGTGGGACTAGTAAATGTCATTCCTTTGCTGTCCAACACCTTCCACAAAGTGGTTTATATTAGAGTGGGAATAGTAAATGTTACCATTTTAGTATCCAACACTTTCCGATTGGTATAGATTGGAATAGGAATAGTAAATGTTACCCTTTTAGTGTCCAACACCTTCCCTAAATTGGTATAGGTTGGAGTGGAAAAAAGTAAAATACAGTCTTTTAGTGCGCAACACTTCCACAAATTGGTAAAGACCGGAGTAGGAATAGTAAATATCACCCCATTAGTGTCCAACACTGTCCCCAAATTGGTTTAGATTGGAGTGGGAATGGTATTTTTCACCTCTTTAATGTCTGACTCGGATTACGAGTCTGACTCGGACTGCCAGACTCATAATCAGGCCCTAAGTGTAGAAAATTCTACAAACAGCCAATTTGCCTTTGAAATAAAACAAAATGATCAAACTAGCCTATGTTCCTGTCACAGAGGTAGCTAACCACTACAATTTACTAATAGAAAGCCCTTTCTATCAACATAATGAAGACAAACTAAGCCCCTAGTGAATTATTTCGAGAAACTTGGGTTGGCAGACTGCATTGCTTCGGACACAGATGCTAACCCAAATTCCAAATATCATGGTGGAATGTCTATGACAACACCTTGGCACAGGAAGCCAAAACAAACAACGCAGTGGGAGGATAGCACAATGCCGTCCAATCTACACTTGCAAAAAGAACAGATGGTGGAAGGAATGCTGAACAAATCAAACATTCACCCCAAGTCACGGATCTGGGTTAAATCCATCATTTTTTGCTCCCCATGCCATTACAGTTTGGACCCAGCCATATGCAAATCAATCTTGACCCTGCTCCCCATGGGAACAGTCCAGTCGATTTGTCAAGCCAGCTCCTCCCTGGACCAGAGACAATGGAAAGAAAAGTGGAAAATGTACAACATACAATAGTGTTAAAATATAATTTACATTTTATCTTTAATTATAAAAAATCATTGAAAATGTTTTATTTACTTAACTGTATATAAATGTTATTTTTAAATTGAAATATATATGTCTAAAAATGTTAAAATATACATTAAATAAACTTTGAAAACATAAATATAATGAGAAAAATGTGTTACATTTGATTTAATAAAAAATAATTAATGATATTATTGCTTACAAACATACAACTATTTTTCATTATATTTCAAACACCAACAAGGCTAATGAAATAACACAAACTATTTCTACTACGTACAAATAAAATTAAAACAAAGTATTTTAGACTAACATTGTAAAATGAAATAATCACACCTCATCATAAACCATTTATAAGTGTTGGGCAGTAAAGGGTGATATTTACTATTCTCATTCCAATCCAAGCCAATTTGGAGACTGTGTTGGACACTAAAAGGGTGACATTTACTATTCCCACTCCAATCTAAACCTATTTGGGGAAAGTGTTGGACATTAAAGAGGTGAAAAATGCCATTCCCACTCCAATCTAAACCAATTTGGGGACAATGTTGGACACTAATGGGTTGATATTTACTATTCCTACTCCGGTCTTAACCAATTTGTGGAAGGTGTTGGACACTAAAAGAGTGTCTTTTACTATTTCCACTCCAACCTATACCAATTTAGGGAAGGTGTTGGACACTAAGGGGCCGATTCCGATCTCGGTCGGAGGCGCACCCAATACCATTCGGTCGGGAAAAAAGCCATGCGAAAGCCTGTTTCCCGACCGATCCGTACAGTACGACGAACGAGCAAGTACGATGCGCACAACAGCAAAAAATCCGGCCGAGCCGTACTCACCCAAACCAGGTCCTGTTCTCCGACCGAGGCGAATCCGGAAACGCCGAATCGAGTCGCACGGAAGGAAAAATGCAGCCCCGTCCGGCCGGACAAGTACGATGCGCTTTCCGTACGCGCTGAACCCGTCGCTACGCACGGCACGTCAAAGCATCCGGGAGAGCGCACATAAGCTCCGATTCGCGCCACAACACGATCCACGGCTACGAGGCGAACACGCCAGCGACGAGGACGAGGCGAAGCGACGAGGACGAAGCGAAGCGATGAGGACGAGGCGAAGCGACGAGGACGACGCGAAGCAACGAGAAGGACGAACGACACGAACCAACCATGAATCCCTTCGTCCCGATCATACCAATATTCTACATTTACTACCGGAACAGGCACGGACGCGTACGGCGCAGAAGGTAAGCCAGACACCAACCACAAAACACATACAACACGTACACGACACATCACACACACACACGGGGATGCTGAATATACTTACACCAGCAACAGCAGCACCATAGGGGCGGGATGCCCATCACCAATGCCACATATGCACACAGGGGCCTGAATGCGCACCACCACCCCTACCCAGGGGTGGCATGATGCCTACCACCACTACCACCCTCACCCAGGGGTGGCATGATGCCCACCACCACAACCACCCTCACCCAGGGGGGCAGGATGCCTACCACTACTACCACCCTCACCCAGGGGGCAGGATGCCTACCACTACTACCACCCTCACCCAGGGGGGCAGGATGCCTACCACTACTACCACCCTTAGCCAGGGGGCAGGATGCCCACCACTACTACCACCCTCACCCAGGGGGGCTGGATGCCTACCACCACCCTTAGCCAGGGGGGCAGGATGCCTACCACTACTACCACCCTCACCCAGGGGGCAGGATGCCTACCACTACTACCACCCTCACCCAGGGCGGCAGGATGCCTACCACTACTACCACCCTTACCCAGGGGGGCAGGATGCCTACCACTACTACCACCCTTAGCCAGGGGGCAGGATGCTTACCACTACTACCACCCTCACCCAGGGGGCAGGATGCCCACCACTACTACCACCCTCACCCAGGGGGGCAGGATGCCTACCACTACTACCACCATCACCCAGGGGGGCAGGATGCCTACCACTACTACCACCCTTACCCAGGGGGGCAGGATGCCTACCACTACTACCACCCTTAGCCAGGGGGCAGGATGCCCACCACTACTACCACCCTCAACCAGGGGGCAGGATGCCTACCACTACTACCACCCTCACCCAGGGGGCAGGATGCCTACCACTACTACCACCCTTAGCCAGGGGGGCAGGATGCCCACCACTACTACCACCCTCACCCAGGGGGGCAGGATGCCTACCACTACTACCACCCTTACACGGGGGGCAGGATGCCTACCACTACTACCACCCTTACCCAGGGGGGCAGGATGCCTACCACTACTACCACCCTTACCCAGGGGGGCAGGATGCCTACCACTACTACCACCATCACCCAGGGGGCAGGATGCCTACCACTACTACCACCCTCACCCAGGGGGGCTGGATGCCTACCACCACCCTTAGCCAGGGGGCAGGATGCCTACCACTACTACCACCCCCACTCATAGGATGGACAATGCATGACACAACCAGCACACCACAAACTAGGGAATGCAAGAAGAAGACATCCCCCCAACACCATGACAAGCGTGTGTAGACTGTGTCAAATGCCTACAACACCGAACATGACTTTGAACATACAATGTGACCCCCTAGCACATGTGCCACACATATATGTGTGTGGCACCCACAATGCAAGCAGGCCATGACCATTGTGGCAATGGGGTCCAAACCCCCATCATCACAGTGACCAAAATGTAAGTGTGGGGTCCATAGCTGAAGCACATTTTGAACATTGTGGCAATGGGGTCCAAACCCCCATCATCACAGTGACCAAAATGTAAGTGTGGGGTCCATAGCAGAAGCACATTTTGAACATTGTGGCAATGGGGTCCAAACCCCCATCATCACAGTGACCAAAATGTAAGTGTGGGGTCCATAGCAGAAGCACATTTTGAACATTGTGGCAATGGGGTCCAAACCCCCATCATCACAGTGACCAAAATGTAAGTGTGGGGTCCATAGCAGAAGCACATTTTGAACATTGTGGCAATGGGGTCCAAACCCCCATCATCACAGTGACCAAAATGTAAGTGTGGGGTCCATAGCTGAAGCACATTTTGAACATTGTGGCAATGGGGTCCAAAACCCCATCATCACAGTGACCAAAATGTAAGTGTGGGGTCCATAGCAGAAGCACATTTTGAACATTGTGGCAATGGGGTCCAAACCCCCATCATCACAGTGACCAAAATGTAAGTTTGGGGTCCATAGCTGAAGCACATTTTGAACATTGTGGCAATGGGGTCCAAACCCCCATCATCACAGTGACCAAAATGTAAGTGTGGGGTCCATAGCTGAAGCACATTTTGAACATTGTGGCAATGGGGTCCAAACCCCCATCATCACAGTGACCAAAAGGCAAGTGTTGACAAAGTAAGAGGTGCAACTGCCAAACTGCATGGATGATTCCTGGTCACAGAACAACAAACACATCAGTGGCAAAGTAGTGTATGTGTCCCATTGCAACATAAATTGGGGGAGCCAAATCCTGCAGTGCAAATAAGACATAACTTTGGCCATGTGCAGACAAACAACACCCATGGGGGCTGACACCGTCAACAATCATCAATGACACAATGACAGAAGTGACCATCCGAATGCAGACCCACATATTTGCACCAATGGGCACACACATGCAGATACCCTGTGGAGACTGCAGATGTGAGGCGAACAGATACCATACCATGGCAGCAATGGGACACACAATCAACAATTAGCAACAAATGAGGGCTCCCGTCCCATCAGCCTGGTCATGGAAGTGCCCACGGAATCATCAGCACAGATCCAACACACTTGTATAGCAATGTTGCACTGACAACACAGATGAGTCCTTCCCCATTGATGCCCAAACCTGCATGTTCACTGGAGATGGCCACACGGTCAGGGAAGTAGACGAATAGAACAATGGCAGGCACAACAGATGTGCAGGGGTGGAAGCCACAGATGTGAAGTTGCCAATCTAAGTAGGAAATCTCATTGCCAAATACTGAACACATGACACCCTCAGATGCTGCTATGGATGACATGGATACACCACAGGATAGGACACATAACCCCTGGACCACATGGGTTCCTGCACAGTAACACTTCATTATCATGAGACCAAATATCACCATCACTGCAGCAAGGGCATTGTTAGCATCATCAACATCATGTACATCAGAAGCAAAAGCACTAGAGAACAGAAAGTTGCTTTATTCAGCATATGTGGCATTAAAAGTAGAAGTCCGGTAGAACATAAACAAAGGCCAATGGCCAGTCCATCAACAAAGTCACAAGTGGGTGACAGTGGCAGATGCCACCCTACACATGCCTGCACAAAACCAGGGACAATCCACTAGGAGGGGCAACCGGGGGGGTAGGCCAGGCACCTCAGGGACAGGATCAGGGCTCACCAGGAGGAAGCAGGGAAGGGGTGGTGGGTGCTGGAGAGCCACTGACAACTGCAGTGGAGGTGTCTGACATGGTGTGTGCCGGCACAACTGGGGGGCATGGCTCAGATGTTGTGGGTGCCGGCACGACTGCAGTGGACCCTGCAGATGGAGTGGACAGGTCCGCCACTGCAGTGCCCAAGTCAGACAGGGTGGTAGTGGACTCCACTGCAGGGCCTACCACCAGGGGAGGAGAATGGGGAACAGGCAAGGTGGGCTGGACAGAGGGGGAGGACACCCTCACCACATCAGTGGCACAGACAAGCGCAGCGGGGGGTGTGGTGCCGGGAGAGCAAGTGGCAGGGGAGAAGGCCGGAGCCTCTTGGGGATGGTATATCTGTGGGTGGGGGAACCTGGGGCAGGGTGTGGCGGGGGCACCTGTGGAGTGGGGGCCTGAGGGATGGAGGAAGGTGACCTGGTGCTTGAGCTGCAGGGCGGCAGCGGGGTCTTGCTCTTACCACTCCGGGGGGACTTGCGGGTGGGGGCCTCAGTCTGTCTGCGCCTGGGGGAGGGTGTCCGGGGGCGAGGGGCACTCTGCTCCGTGTGGGGGGCTTCCTCTTCCCCCTGGATGCTGGGGCAGCTGGATCAGAGGGGAAGAGGCCGAGGTCACTGAAGAAGAGGCGCTGGGTCTTTGGGGTTGCAGGTGAGGCAAGGGAGGGTGCTTTGGAGGGAGAGGCAACTGAGGACTGCGCAGTGCCCGTGGATGCGTGTGTGTGTACCAGGGCCCCATCCCCTGTGAGTCTGGTTTCAGTCCCCTGACTGTGCGTGCGTGTGCGTTTAGTTTGTGGCGTGTGTGTCTGTGTGCTGGATGTGTGTGTGCTGGTGTGTGCCTGTGCCGGTGTGTGTGTGCTTGGGACGGGCAAGGTGCTGGGGAGTGTGGATGGAGCAGAGGCAGGAGGGGTGAGGGACTGTCTGAGGAGGGACACTGCTGCCGTCAGGGAGGAGTCCATGGACTTGTTGCCCCTCTGTAGGTCAGACATGCCCGATGAGATGCCCTCCATGAACGACACCAGCTGAGTCAACAGTGCGGTGTGCGCATGGAGGACACTCAGCATGGCTGTCTGCCCTACATGGAGCTGGCGAAGGAGGTACACAGACTCCTCACTCAGGGCAGCAGGGGACACAGGGGCAGGGGGTGCGGTGCCTGGGCCAAAGGAGACACGCTCCCGAACATGGGAGCCTCCACGGACCTGGGGAATGGGAGCCGATGGGAGGGCGGTGGTGGTGCTGGTGGTGGCGGGGACAGCAACACTAGCTGGGGTGTGGTGGCTGCTGACACCCGCCTCCACAAGGGAGTCATCCTCCGAGTTGCTCTGGTCCTCAGCTGAGGTGGATGGTGCTGAGGATTCCTCGGTGTGGCTCCCCTCGCCCTCCGTGCCACTGGGTCCCTCCGACCACTCCTCGGCTGCTGACCCAGTCTGGCTCTCTGGCTCCTCCTGGTCCGTGGAGCTGTCCCCTTCCATGGCCGTGGATGTATCTGCAAACAATGGGGAAACAGACAGACATCAGTCACCTGCACCAAACGCACACACCACTGTGAGCACAGCACATCACAGAGCAAGCCCTGGCATCATTAGTTGTACATTGCTAAAAGTGCCCTAACTGAACAGGAGAAGCCAATTGTCAGTCTGATGCCAAGCATGGCACTCACATCCCACATGGCCTTGCACCCATCTGTCTGGTGTCTGTTGGATTGCAACACCCCAGTGTGGACACATGCACCAAGTACACAGTAGTTGGACAGTGCAGAGGACACGGTGTGGACACATCACAGCTCTTGCCACTGAGTCAGTACAGGTTTCCGGATGAAAGGGATGCCCAGAGTCAAATAGGAAATGCATGTGATGCATACCAGCGACAGACACCATGATGCACCCATGTCCTGATAGCCAGCGCCACTATGGTGTGCATGTAGCACATGTCACTCCCCTGCAGGACCACAAATAAGTTGACACATGCCATGGCAGAGGCATGACTGTTAAGTCATACATCACTGTCTCAGTGATGTATGACTTGGCAGCCAGACAACAACACTATGCACTGTGTCACAATAGTAGGTCATGGGGAATGCAAGTCCTGGAGCTGCACAAGTGCACATGTACATCCCCCACACAACACATCATCTCAACCCTCATCTGTCCAGGTCACACCTATTGGACATATGGGAGACCTGTGACACTACCCTCTGAACCTGAGCCCCTCACAATTTGCTGTGAATGGGGAACAGCTGCCTGAACATCACATTCGCATACCCCAGTCTGCACGGGCAGCTGATCAAACACCTATGTGACACACAAGTATCGTCTCCTATGGTCACATCTCCAGGGGCATGCTGAGCCCCTACCAAGAAACACCACAGCAGTCCTGGCAACTAATCCACAGCACACTGACACAGAGGCAGACACCGGAGGGGTCAAATCACTGTGCACAATGTGTCAGCTGATACACGGGAGTGGGAGTACAGAGTGCATTGCATGGCCTGGAGTAGGCATGACTGTCCTGCTCCACATGAATGAGGGATGTGCCCTGGACAGTGGATAGCTGGCTATGTATGTGTGACACACGTAATCTGCACACTCCTGGGGCACAAACATTGTTCCCACCCGCTGCATGGGCGTGTGCCACATACCCCAGGCACATGTGGTGGCTCAGCTCAGCAAGTGGACCACATATCAAAGCAACACGCAGATCACATGTCCAAACCCAGGCGTTGTGTGAACAATGGACCCACCCATGATGCCCACAACAGAGTCAGGGAAACAGATGCTGTCCCCCACCTTTAGTGAAGCAAACTGCAAGGACACAGTCCCAAGTGACACAATTCCCTGACTGTAAGGGCCACACCTGGGTATCAGATGAGCAGTGGGCAGTGCACAATAGAGGGACATGGCTCCTGGACAACATGACTGCTGCACTGTGGCAGTTGAACCAGGCCAGAGGAGGGCACAAAGCATGTAATACAGAGTTCACAGTGCAGTCTTTGACTCACCCCCTCCTTGCTGCTGTCTGGCCTTCAGCTGCCCATCCAGGTCTGGAAAGACCACCGCCAGGATCTGGAGCATGTGGGGGGTCAGGGTCCGTGTTCCGCCCCTCCTGCGAGGAGGCGACAGCTTCAGCTGGACCCGTGCAATCCTCCGGGTCCAGCCCCGAAGGTCCTGCCACCTCTTCTGGCAGTTGCGGATCCGGCGCTTGTAGACCCCCACGGACCGGACAGCCCGGACGATGTCCTTCCAGATTTCCTGCTTCCGATGGGCATTAACCTGTGAGGATGACAAAGTGAAAAGGCCATTACCACACATGCAACATATCCGTGCATGACACAGTCGTATATACATGTCTCAAACACAGGGGCACATGATGTACACAGGCAGTGCAAAGCTGACCATGGACAGTTTGCCAGACGTCACTACATGGTATCATTGCATGGGAAGTAAAACCATGTTCAAATGCACTGTCACTGCACCATACCTGTCCAGTGCAAGTCACTACACACTATGGGGGGTGACAACTACTCAGTGAGCCTGCTAGCCAGTGGCGTGCAGACTCTCAGCCTTGCTAGTCACACAAAATGCACATTCAGAAAGGCAGTGCACAGAACACTCACCTGCTCCCCTGGTGTCCCATACAGCTTGCTGTACTGTGGACGTAGGCTGTCCAGCAGGGCCTGGTTCTCTTCAAGGCTGAAGGCTGGGGCTCTCTCCACAGTACGTGCCATTGCAGGGTCCAGAGGGGCAGAGACAGCAGCAGTGCAGTGGCAGATGTCGTCTTGGAGCATGTAGTGCAGGCAAGTGGGCTCTCAGGGGAACAGCCAGCAATATATATGTGCTGGAGAGGCAGATACTGTCCCTTGTGTCCAAAGTGATAGGTCCAAGTCGTTTGCATCTTCTGAATCTGGCCAATCCATGGAATAGCAGCACCAAAACACGCCCACAGCATCCTTCAAATCTTCAACTTCATGACATACATGATTTTGCAACATTGTTGTGGGTGACCAACTGATTTTCCAGCAACCGACTCGTTCGAAATTCGAAAACGCGTCCGTTGCCAGGCAAGCCCATTGTCAATGGGTGCGCACCGATCGGTCCATTGCGGTACAACGCGCACAGGGGTACAACGCGTACCCGCACACATTGAAAGCAATGGGCCGGCCGGAGGCACCGATCGGTCCATTGCGGTACAACGCGCACAGGGGTACAACGCGTACCCGCACACATTGAAAGCAATGGGCCGGCCGGAGGCACCGATCGGTCCATTGCAGTTCAACGCGCACAGGGGTACAACGCGTACCCGCACACATTGAAAGCAATGGGCCGGCCGGAGGCACCGATCGGTCCATTGCTGTTCAACGCATCACTGTACATGTGACTGGCATATGTCAGCATGCCTGTCTCAGATGGACATATGCCAGCCACAGATAGCTCCCAGGGAGTGAGGGGCACACCTACATCACGACAGCCTGTCCAAACCTTATCATAAGGCATGTAAGGCTGCATTTCCTATTGTGTGTATGTTGGTGTACATGTTGTCCTGTGGGTGTCACCTGTGGGCAGCCACCCCCAGGCTGTGCACGTGTTCATGGGGACAGGATCATGGGTGTTACGTGTACGTGACCACTGTGATGTGCAACTGTTCATATCTGTGCATGTGCCATGGTCACATTTCACAGTGGTGTATGTGTATGTCATGTCACATACCCCGTGAGTCCCATGTGGGACGGTATGTTTGAGCCAGGGTGTCCCAGTGGCACAATAGTGATGGTCCTCCACAGTCTTTGTGCATGTAGTGTTTACAATGTCTCTGATTTCATGTGCACAATGGGAGACAGTCTCCACATCCACGTTGTGTGTGCATGGACTCTGATGTTGTGCGTGTGTGTCACAGACGTCCATGTCTGTCCTGCCGTGGCAAGTGGGGCCACTACCTGTGGGGTTCATGGTTGTTTTGCTGTGGTGTATACATGATACTCCATGTAATGCCAGTGTCCATGTGGCATTACAGGGTCCCTGGGAATGTACCTGTCGTTGAGCTGTGGTGCCTGGGGCACATCTGTCCTCACATGTCACTGTGGGGGTTATTGTGACACGGCAGCAGGAGATGGGAACTGTGACACGGCCTCATGATATCCAATGGGCCAACCTGGGACAAATTGATGCCACCTGTAGGACCGTGTTGACAGATGTTGGCCATGTATGTACCATACATGTCCTTCCGGTACTGCACACTTCATGTAGTTGTGCCTCATAATGATGTATGTTGGGATCTTGAGTGTTTTCAATGCCGCATATGTGGGGTGACTGACAATCTTGCTTACTTCTCCTCTGCACTGCAGGGCTCCTGCTGTCCATCGGCCATTCCCAGACCTGGCAACGATGGTGGAACGGGACAGCATCCGACGGTACCGCTTCACCAGGCAGCTGATTGAGGATTTGGCAGTGCAGTTGTCCCCACATTTGCAGCCTGGCCGGCCGTATCCTACAGCGCTGACCCCCAAGGTGAAGGTGATGGCAGCCCTACACTTCTTTGCCACTGGTACCTTCCAACATACTGTGGCGACTGCTGGTGGGATGTCACAGACCATGTTCAGCCGTGTGCTCCGCGATGTTTTGGCGGCAATGTTGCTCTTCCTGAACCGGTACATCTATTTCCCTAGACTGCGACGACTCACTGACGTGAAGAGTGACTTTTATGCCCTGGGGAGGATGCTGCATGTCATTGGCTCCATTGATGGGACACATGTGGCTTTGGTACCACCACAGGCCCAGGAGCAGGCCTACAGGAACCGCAAGCACTACCACTCGGTCAATGCACTGGTGGTGTGTCTTGCAGACATGACCATCACACACGTGTGTGCCCGTTTCCCTGGTTCAGCACACGATGCCTTTGTGATGAGGAGTAGTCGCATCCCCAGGATGATGGCACAGATGCAGAACCAGCGTGCCTGGCTTGTCGGTGTGTACTGACTTTGTGCCATTGTGTGTGATCTGATCTGTAGTATTCCGCCCACTTTTCCAAGTCAGCTAATGTGCACTTGTCTGTCCATAGGTGACTCGGGATACCCCAACATGCCGTGGTTGCTGACACCCCTCAGGAACCCTGTGACACCTGCCCAGATGCGCTACAATGAGGCACATGGTCGGACCAGGAGAGTGATTGAGCGGACCTTTGGTCTCCTGAAGAGCCGCTTCCGCTGCCCGGACAAGACCGGAGGGTCCCTCCCATATGCCCCTGCGAAAGTGTGCAAGATTATCATCGTCTGCTGCATGCTCCACAACCTGGCAGTGCGGAAGGAGTTGCCTCTCATCCAGGATGACAATGACCAACATCCGCCACCTGTGGAGGATCCTGGCCTGGACCATGATGCCAGTGACGATGATGATGATGATGGTGATGGTGATGTCCGCACACAGCTCATCACCAACTTCTTTAGCTGAATGTGAGTATCCTGAGGTGTCATGTCAATGATGTGAGTTGGCATGATGTGTGGGTGGTGCTCTGGTGCTGTTGGAGTGTGTCCATGGGCTACTTGACTGGATGTGTGTTGCGATGTGTGGTGACAGGTGGGCTGTACTCCCCAACAGTGTTGACATGCTAACTTGGTTCTGGGTGGGTATCTTGTAACATGTATTGTGCATGAGTTTTGCTGTTCTGTCCTGTACTCCATTGCTTTTGACTGTGTGTCATTTCTGTCCTTCACAGGGTGCTTTCAGATTCGTTTGGTCAACTGTGTCCACCGACGACGTGATTGCACATCCAGGCTGGTAGCTGTTGTGTCCCTACAGGTGATGTGCGCCACACCCATGGACTTCCTTCCGTCTACAGTTGTTGACTGTGTGCCCGCTGCCAGGTGGGGTTACCTTGCATCTGTAGTGGTTACGGCATGTTGCAACTGTGTAATAAACCTGTGCTTCACTTTGTGATGTGCGTTGTCTGTGGTCACACATTTGACTGCCATTTGCTTACTGCACCTGTGGGCTACTTGACTACAACTGGGAATGGGTGTGGTGTCTGTGCATTGCACCGTCTTCCCTGGCAACATCAGTGTAGGCAATGAGTCAGATGGCCTAGGTGTTTTTGTGTCGTGTAGCCCTGGTGGTGTGTCTCCCTCATGTGTGTCACGTTGCCTGTACTCACATGCCTGTGTTGTCCTTGCTGTTGCTGTTCGCATACACAGTGTAATTTTGCAGTTCATCATCCCCATAACAGCACCCACGTTGGAATCACGACAGAGGCAAGTATGGTGTATTAGTGTGTTTATTGTGATACATTTGTGTTAATAGTGCATAGGATGGGTTGTGCTGTACATGAATCTTGCAATCCCAAGTTCCTAGGTGAATTGAAAGTCCGGGTAGACAGGATCCCCAGTATCGGGGCCACAGTTGTCTGACACATTGGTCCAACTTGTACTCCCCATGCAATGTGTGGGAGTAGTGTTGCCGTCAACAGGGTGAACAGTCTGTGCACAAAGGCGAACATCCAGAACAGGTTCAGGCTTCCTGGGAGTTGCGCTTGGCCATCGGCCTCTCACTTTTCCCTCCTCGGACGACCCCTCTTCTTGGGGGGGCCCTCAAGTGCAGGCTGCTGCGGTGCAGGGGACTCTCCGCCAGAGTCCTCCTCCCTCCCTGTGGCAGTTGCAGTTTGTTCGGCACCAGATGTTGTTGGCACACAGGGAGGTGTGGACTGGTTGCTGTTCATCTGGCGGAGGCATTGTAAAATGTCCCTGTGCACCGCCGTCATCTCATGCAGTGCATCCCACTTGGACTCCACGCGGGACATGTGTGAGTCCACACAGGACATGTGTGACTCCACGTGGGACATGTGGGAGTCCAAGCGGGCATGATGGGCAGCCTGCTGCTGTTTAATGTCTCTGAGGAGCCCCACTACCTGGCTGAGCTCTCCGGTGCTGGACTGGTACGCATCAGCTATGCGTACCAGTTGTGGGTCGTCATGCACACCAGCAACGTCTGCAAGCAGCGACCTCTGTCTCCCACCCCTCCCACCACCCCTGCTGACATGTGCAGTGTGTGCAGTGGCACGCACAGATAACCCTGGTCCACCTTGGGGGTTGGTGGTGGTGGTGGTGTCCATGGCCCCAGGTTGGTCCAGGGTCACTGTGCTGGTGTTGCTCCTTATTCTGTCCATGTCGGCAGGGATGGTATTCGTGGTGACAGTCGTTGTAGGGGTGGGTGCAGGGGGTGCAGCTGGTGGTCCTGCTGGTGCTGCAGCTGGTGGTCCTGCTGGTGCTGCATGTTGACTTTCACCGGATGTGCCAGGTTGTTCTTCATCGTCCGAGGAGGACAGAGGCTGTACGACGCCAGTGAGCTCGGCATCCTCTTGAGCCTGGGACTGGGACTCCTCAGCGTCTGCTGCTGTGTCCCCATCATCACCTGTTTTTGGGAGACACAAACAATGTATGTCATGTTTCTGCAGGCATCAATGGTTGACACACATGACAGTTGTGACTGTGCCTCTGGGTGCGGGCCTGTACATTGCATTGTCCTAAGTCGTCACAGTCAGGGGTTGATATTGGTGTGGCACATTGTCCTGCATTATTTGGGCATTTCTATGTATTTTCTGGGGTGTGAACATGGTCTGCATTGGTTGTGTTTGGTTGACAGCCGGCCCTCCTTCCCACCCACCCAGCCAGTCAGTTATCCCACCATGGAACGTGCTTGCGTTGCAGGGAGTGTAAGTTGTCTCTCAGGATGTCAGTCAGTGGTGTCCTGCTGTTTGTTGGTGCACAGTTGGCAGCAGGGCCTTGTGCTCCCCACAGCAGTAGCCAGTGTCAGCCATCTTGTGAGTCCTTCTCCACTCCCTGTGATGTGAGCATGGTTCAGGGTGGTGTTGATGGGCCAGTTGTGAGGCTGAGCAATGTCTGTGACTGCGACTCCCATCATGCTATTGCCTCCACCCCCTTCCCAGCATGCCCATGCTTCCTTCCTTTTGACTCTGCTTCCCTGTGGGGTGGGCTGGCTGTGCTGACAGGATGGCTGGGAGTGTTGTCCTGGCAGTTGTTTGGCTAAGAGTCCCAAGAGTGTCCCTGTGCTTCACACAACATAACCCAGGGTGGTGGTGCTTTGTGGGATCTTGTGTTAGGATGGGGGGCATTGCATTCTACCAGGTGGGTTCTGTGGAGTTTGTGTTGGGGTGTGTGTGAGGGGAGGTGCTTGTGACTATGGTCAGTGCTGCAAGTCCCCCTTCCCACCCAGCTAGCCAGCCAGTTATCCCACCATGGAACGTGCTTGCATTGCAGGGAGTGTAAGTTGTCTCTCAGGATGTCAGTCAGTGGTGTCCTGCTGTTTGTTGGTGCACAGTTGCCAGCAGGGCCTTGTGCTCCCCACAGCAGTAGCCAGTGTCAGCCATCTTGTGAGTCCTTCTCCACTCCCTGTGATGTGAGCATGGTTCAGGGTGGTGTTGATGGGCCAGTTGTGAGGCTGAGCAATGTCTGTGACTGCGACTCCCATCATGCTATTGCCTCCACCCCCTTCCCAGCATGCCCATGCTTCCTTCCTTTTGAATCTGCTTCCCTGTGGGGTGGGCTGGCTGTGCTGACAGGATGGCTGGGAGTGTTGTCCTGGCAGTTGTTTGGCTAAGAGTCCCAAGAGTGTCCCTGTGCTTCACACAACATAACCCAGGGTGGTGGTTCTTTGTGGGATCTTGTGTTAGGATGGGGGGCATTGCATTCTACCAGGTGGGTACTGTGGAGTTTGTGTTGGGGTGTGTGTGAGGGGAGGTGCTTGTGACTATGGTTAGTGCTGCAAGTCCTCCTTCCCACCCAGCCAGCCAGCCAGTTATCCCACCATGGAACGTGCTTGCATTGCAGGGAGTGTAAGTTGTCTCTCAGGATGTCAGTCAGTGGTGTCCTGCTGTTTGTTGGTGCACATTTGCCAGCAGGGCCTTGTGCTCCCCACAGCAGTAGCCAGTGTCAGCCATCTTGTGAGTCCTTCTCCACTCCCTGTGATGTGAGCATGGTTCAGGGTGGTGTTGATGGGACAGTTGTGGGGGTGAGCTATGTCTGTGACTACGACTCCCATCATGCCATTGCCTCCACCCCACTTCCCAGCATTCCCATACTTACTTGCTTTTGTGTGGAGTTCAGTGTGTGTGGGTGTGAGAGCAATGGCAAGATGGCTGACAGTGGTGTCCTGCTGTTGGTTGGTGTGCAGTACCCAGCATGCCCTTGTGCTCCCCACGACACAGCAACAGTGTCAGACATCTTTGATGGGCCTTTCCACTCTCTGTGGGATGTGCATGCGTGAGTGTGAGCTTGCTGGGCCATGTGGTGGGGGATGTAGAGCTGTGACTACGACTCCCATCATGCTATTGCCTCCTCCCCCTTCCCAGCATGCCCATGCTTCCTTCCTTTTGACTCTGCTTCCCTGTGGGGTGGGCTGGCTGTGCTGACAAGATGGCTGGGAGTGTTGTCCTGGCAGTTGTTTGGCTAAGAGTCCCAAGAGTGTCCCTGTGCTTCACACAACATAACCCAGGGTGGTGGTTCTTTGTGGGATCTTGTGTTAGGATGGAGGGCATTGCATTCTACCAGGTGGGTACTGTGGAGTTTGGGTTGGGGGTGTGTGAGGGGAGGTGCTTGTGACTATAGTCAGTGCTGCAAGTCCCCCTTCCCACCCAGCCAGCCAGATATCCCACCATGGAACGTGCTTGCATTGCAGGGAGTGTAAGTTGTCTCTCAGGATGTCAGTCAGTGGTGTCCTGGTGTTTGTTGGTGCACAGTTGCCAGCAGGGCCTTGTGCTCCCCACAGCAGTAGCCAGTGTCAGCCATCTTGTGAGTCCTTCTCCACTCCCTGTGATGTGAGCATGGTTCATGGTGGTGTTGATGGGACAGTTGTGGGGGTGACCAATATCAGTGACTACGACTCCCATCATGCTATTGCCTCCACCCCCCTTCCCAGCATGCCCATGCTTCCTTCCTTTTGAATCTGCTTCCCTGTGGGGTGGGCTGGCTGTGCTGACAGGATGGCTGGGAGTGTTGTCCTGGCAGTTGTTTGGCTAAGAGTCCCAAGAGTGTCCCTGTGCTTCACACAACATAACCCAGGGTGGTGGTTCTTTGTGGGATCTTGTGTTAGGATGGGGGGCATTGCATTCTACCAGGTGGGTTCTGTGGAGTTTGTGTTGGGGGGTGTGTGAGGGGCGGTGCTTGTGACTATGGTCAGTGCTGCAAGTCCCCCTTCCCACCCAGCTAGCCAGATTTCCCACCATGGAACGTGCTTGCATTGCAGGGAGTGTAAGTTGTCTCTCAGGATGTCAGTCAGTGGTGTCCTGCTGTTTGTTGGTGCACAGTTGCCAGCAGGGCCTTGTGCTTCCCACAGCAGTAGCCAGTGTCAGCCATCTTGTGAGTCCTTCTCCACTCCCTGTGATGTGCGCATGGTTCATGGTGGTGTTGATGGGACAGTTGTGGGGGGCAATATGTGTGACTGCGACTCCCATGATGCTATTGGCTACACTGACTTGGCCAGCATACACAGAATTCCTTCCTTTGAGTGGTCTTCACTGTGTGTTGGTGTTGTTGTGGTGGCTACATGTGTGGATGTGTTTGTTAGTTCTATTTGTGCCACTGCCTGGCTGTAGTTGTCGTTGTGTTTGTACATGTGTTGGCACAGTTGGATGTGACTTTTTTGATGGCATGTGTTGTGTTTATCTGACTGACATACACATTTTGGGATGATTCTGTTCTAGTTGCTGTGTAATTGCTATGAGTGCATGGTTTGACTCTCCCCTTGACAGTGATGTGTGTGTTTTGTGGCAGTATATTGTGTACATTTGTTGTGTACTCACCAGGCTCTGGGATGTCCTCTAGTCCATATACGCTCACTGGCGGAAGGATGGCCCGCACCTTCTCCTCCCAGGGCCTGAGGTATATTGGCTTGGCAGGAGGGCCACTGCCGGTGTGTTGGCTGTTGATGTAGTCTTTCTTCAGCATGTCCCGTACTCTCCTGCGCACGTCATACCACCTGTTCTGGATGTCCGTCTTTGTGCGCCGACATGGTGATTGGGCGTTCACCCTGTTGATGATCCTCTCCCACATCTTGGTTTTCTGCGACATGGGGGTCTGTTGGACCAGTGTGCCAAACAGCTGTGGCTCCACCCTGAGGATCTCGTCTACCATGACTTCCAATTCACTATCTAGGAACTTGGGATTCTTCTTGGGGGCATGGTGATGGGTGGTGAAGGTGGGTGATGTGTGTGTTGGTGTGCAGGTGAGGGTGTGTGAGTGTGTGTTTTGCTGGGTGTATGTGAGGTAGGTATTTGTTGGTGTGCTGATGGTGTGTGGCTTGTGTGAGGGATGAGCTGTGGGTGTGTGGTTGCTTTCTCTTGGGTGCTGGCAGTGGAATGGAATTTGCAAAGGCTCATGGTAGTGATTTGTGTCCTTTATATAGGTGGAGTTGTGGGTGTGTCTTTGTTCTCTGTCCCCACCCCCCAGTATTTATTGGCTTGGTAATTGCTTGTTTGGCCTTTTTTTGGGTGATTTTTCCTTTGTGCTGTTTGTGTATGTTGGAAACGTTCTTGTGACCGAGTCGGACCCTGCATTGGTCTCGTACGGTGTTCTCCGTTTCGTTCACGCTGTGTTTGTGCAGTTTTCTATGCTGCATACGCGTCGGTCGCGGTGTATTGTGTTGCTTCGGCTCGGTTTTGTATGCGTGTCGGTCGTACGGCTTGTCCTCCGTCCGACTCGCTCGTGGTTTTCGCGCCTTGCATCGTACTTTGCGGTTTGGAGTTAGCGTGTACGTTTCGGTCGGATTTGTTCCGGGTGCGTGTCGGTCGGTTGGATTCGCGTGTTTTTCCGGCCGGATTGCTGTTTTCCGTGCGGCTCGGTCGGTCGACTTGGTTTCGGTACGTGTCGGTCGGATTTTTCGCGCCTTGCATCGTACTTGGAGTGTCGTGCGCCACGGGTACGTGTCGGTCGGTATTTTTTCCGGATCCGAGTCGGTCGGTGCTTTTTCCAGCCCGAATCGGAATCGACCCCTAAAAGGGTAACATTTACTATTCCTATTCCAATCTATACCAATCGGAAAGCGTTGGATACTAAAATGGTAACATTTACTATTCCTACTCTAACATAAACCACTTTGTGGAAGGTGTTGGACAGCAAAGGGATGACATTTACTATTCCCACTACAGTCTAACCCAATTTAGGGAAGGTATTG
Source organism: Calotriton arnoldi (assembly GCA_963921515.1). Lineage (NCBI taxonomy): Eukaryota > Metazoa > Chordata > Amphibia > Caudata > Salamandridae > Calotriton > Calotriton arnoldi. The sequence goes on from CAWUFW010000015.1 coordinate 4,254,956, forward strand.
GACCGTAAAAGGGTGACATTTACTACTCCCACTCGAATTTAACCATATTGGGGGAAGGTGTTGAACACTAAAATAGTGAAATATATTATTCCCACTCTAATCTAACAATACTGGGGGAAGGTGTTGTATAATAAAAGGGTTACATTTACTATTCACACTCCAATCTAATCATATTGGGGGAAGGTCTTGGGACACTAAGATGACATTTACTATTCCCACGCCAATCTAACCATATTGTGAGAAGGTGTTGGAAACTAGAGGGGTGACATTTACTATTCCCACTCCAATCTAAGCCTGTTTGAAGCAGGCATTGGAAATTTACTATGTCCACTACAATCTAAAACATTGTATACAAAGTACCACAAATTAAAAATTGTATATACACAATCAATACTGCATACTAACACACATTTTTTATCTAAACTAAAATATTATCTAAAATCACATTAACCAAAACTACAAACCTATATGTTCATATTTAAACATTAACATATAAAAATTATTTTTATTGCTATTAATAATTATTTTTTTGATATTTACAAAGATTCCTAAATTTTAAACCATAAAATCATAATCCAAATTTAACAATCATAAAGTAAAAATATATAAAACCAATTTTTAGATAAAAAAACATTCAAAACATATCTTCAATATAGAATTATAATTTTAAGACAAAAAATGTAAATATTTGTATTATTTAAATGTTGTTTTCACAAAATTATAAAATGTAAAACTTTTATATATAAGATTGTAATTATTTTACTTTATTAAAATAGATGTTTATTTATTTTTTCTTTTCAAACAAATTTTATAATTTAAATATTTGTTTCATATTTCAAATTTAAAAAAAACATTAACATTTATTTTGATTAATTACAAAGTAAAATTTATTTCAAGTATTAAGGTAACAAAATACATTTGCAAAATGTAAAATATTAATTTGCATATCATTAAAATATTCATTATAACCAATATCCTGCTACTAAAAAACCATTATCTATATACATTTAGTACAACTAAAAATACACATTTCAACAATTTCATAACTAGTAAATTATCTTACTAAAAACACAAATGAAACAATTAATAAACATATATATTCAAACACACTACAATAAATTACATACTAATTAACACTTACAAATGATATTACATATAACAATATTTTCTACATCAATATTTTTGCAATGATATTAAAAACGACACTGAAACAATATTTTTACCTTCGAAATTCATGTCGACGATATTTTTGACATCTTGATATTCTTGGCACAATATTTTTGAATCACAATACTTTTTTCCAATTTTTGTTCAAACACCCATGGGCAGTTAGGTTGAACATTAGACCAATCATTTTGCCTTGGAAAAGCCACACGATGGTAAGTCATGTTATACCTGAATCGTGTCAGTATAAATCTGTGCCATACATTGGTATTCCATTCCAATGCCCTCTTTGATTATAACAAGTAAGTCTGAGACCCGCTGGTTTTATGACACTCTCTATTAAATATGGCCTCACTACACATATCAGAGGGGCCCATTACGATACCCGGCGTAAATAAATCCGCCAGGCATGGAATCGGCAAAATACCGCCCGCATACACCGTCTGAACACCGACCACGCCATTACGATAACACAAACCGAAAACCGCCATCGGCGGAAAAACCACACTAAATACCGCCCGCCATCGTCCGAGTCGGAGTCAAACCGCCCGCCACGGACGGAAACACGCCCGACAACACAAAACCGCCCGCCCTCACGGCCGACACACCGCACGTGAAATTACGATCGCACCGCCATGAGCGCGGGAAAACCACAAATAAACCGCCCGCCAGCGCAAACAACGCCGATGCCAATCGACACGGCAGAAACCATGGCGCCCACGTCCCTGCACAGAAACCATCCGCTCACAAAACCAATAGCACACAACATGGCCAATAACTCCACACAGCAAGGCACGCACAAATACACAAGCACAGTACACATCCCGAAAACACCCCCCGGACAAACAAAAAATACAAAGGCCAGAACCCCAGACACAACACACCTGAAAACAACAGACCATGAGGACACACCCACATAGGTGAGTACAAAAGCAGCACTCCCACAGACCACAACCCCTTGCCACATTGCAAACCAGAGAGGAGAGGAGAGGACACAGTGACACAGCAAGGACAGCAGCACACCACAGAAACGCACACATCACAACCACCACCATCACCAAACACCGGCACCACAAACCCCCTGCACATTACACAACACACACCGCACCAGCACCACAAACACCATGGCACCACATAGAATGCCCAAGTTCACGCCCATGGAGCTGACGGTCATGGTCGACGAGATCATCAAGGTGCACCCACAAATCTATGGGAACATGGTCCAGCACACACCACTAGCCACCAGAAACAGAATGTGGAACCGGATCGTAGACCAGGTCAATGCAGTCGGGACCCTGCCCAGGAACAGAGTCGAGATAAACAAACGGTGGAATGACGTCAAGAGCCTGGTCAAGAAGAAGGAGGGCAAAAACAGAGAGCTGGCTGCCGTCACTGGCGGAGGGAATCCCGCGCTCTTTAAGACCTTCAAAGCGTGGGAGGAGAAGGTGCGAGTCGTAATCCATCCGGAGATCCTCGCCGGATTAGCAGGGGAGTGGAGGCTGGTAAGTACAAACTAATGTATACCAGCACACCGCTATGTACTCACATGCACTACCACCATGCCACAGCTCCCAGGGACAAACACCCCCATGTCCAGCACACAATACACAACACATCACACACACATGCAACAGACACCACCACACACAGCCCAAACAGAACAACTGCAAGATGCGTGGGGACATGTGTACACTCAGCCAGCCACGTAACCACCAACAGGTCCCCAAATATGCCAGAAGCGCCACAACGAGCACCCACCACACCCATGTGTCTGCCACAGCTGCACCAACCGACAAGTAACAGGTAAGTGGCAGGAACACAAAGTGCAGTGGGTGGGACGGTGGACAGCCCAAGTACAACACACACCAGGCCCCAGTCCCACAGCACAGCAAGGAGGAGCATCCCCCACACCCCACACCCACATGTCAGCCACCGCAGTGCACAACGACAGCCGAAAGGCAGACATCACGGTCCACAGCAATCGGTGTCAGTGGGTATCCAGCCACCCCCACGACCCACAACACCCTCCCACCCCCACAGACCTGCAACATGGAGCACCCCCGCTTAGAGCCATGTGGCATCCAGTACAGTGCACGCACGAACAACTTGCAGGTGGGAAACTGGACAGGGCCGGATTACTGGAGGCATAGGACCGTAACACGACCAACACATGGGACATGTCACGTAGCAGACGAACACGCAGCACCGCCCACCGTCACGAACAAGTGAACAATGTGCACACGGACATGAACAACAGACTCACACCCCACATGACCCATCACAGACATAGCAACACCCAAGGAGCCACGTCTGCATGCACAAGCCACACTGAATATAGTCCCACACGGCAGCCACTGTGCAACCCATCACACACAACCGAAACACCATTGAAGTCCAGTTCATGTAGCCCCTACTGCCTGTCAACCATACACCCCACAACTACGCCTATGTAAGACAAACAACACTAGACGCAACAGAGCGGAACAACAGAAATGCACACGAACACCACTGAACCCATCAAACACACAGACACACCATGCACATACAACATACCATCCATCCCATCCGTCAGCCCCAGTCCCATGAAAGGCATGTCATCCGCACAGCTGCCACACATACAGCAGTCACGCTAAGACACATGCCCATGACCAACCATGTGCCAGAAGTCAATTAAGCGCACGACACACTGTGAGCAACAACACACAACATGGGACACCCCCCCGAGCACTGCAGTGATGCACATGGCACAGGGCAGCACGCACACCAAGGAGATGGGACAACTGCAATACGTTGGCTGGCACACAACCAACACTCACTCATAACGATGCGTCCAATGCCATGTCCAGTAATCACAACAGACAGCAAATATGCAGGCCAAGTCAGGCATGCACACACCTCAGACCATGCACTGTCATGCTGCCACAACACATGTCACGTTCGGCACCCATGGCTTACAGCATGTACCCCAAAAGCATCTTCCCTCCCAAATGTGAATCTGGGGCATGGCCCCCATGTTGCCATATGCGTTCCTAAGCGTTCCATTTGAACCCCAAATGCATCTTCCCTCCCAAATGTGAATCTGGGGCATGGCCCCCATGTTGCCATATGCGTTCCTAAGCGTTCCATTTGAACCCCAAAAGCATCTTCCCTCCCAAATGTGAATCTGGGGCATGGCCCCCATGTTGCCATATGCGTTCCTAAGCGTTCCATTTGAACCCCAAAAGCATCTTCCCTCCCAAATGTGAATCTGGGGCATGGCCCCCATGTTGCCATATGCGTTCCTAAGCGTTCCATTTGAACCCCAAAAGCATCTTCCCTCCCAAATGTGAATCTGGGGCATGGCCCCCATGTTGCCATATGCGTTCCTAAGCGTTCCATATGAACCCCAAAAGCAAAGTACAAACCAGACCCAGGATGGGCCAGGAGCCCGCATACACCAGAGTCACAATGAGTAGGGGCACAGCAACACACCCATCGGCATGGCCAATCCGTCCCATGCCACATGTGCACAGCACACAGTCCCATTGCCTAGCACACACAACTACAGATGCCACAGCCACACACTCGCCTCCGGGAAACCCATGTACGAGAGTGCACGAACTGCCAATGTCAGACGACAAATACATACTTCGCCAGGTGCAACACAATAACAAATCTCATTCTCTCCACAGGTGACGAACTGCCGGATGCTGGGGATGGAGACAGCAGCCAGCACAGCCAGCCCACAAGCCCCCAACGAGGACACACGGATCTGGAGGATCTGTCCTCCTCTTCGGACACGGACCACCAAGCAGGCACATCTGGTGTGGCAGGGCCCAGCCGCTCCCCAGGACCCCTCCTACCCACCAACCCATCATCCAGGGCTGCTGAACATTCCCAGCCCCCTGCTGCCACTGTCGTTGCGGCCACACCCACGGTCATTGCGGCCACACCCACGGTCATTGCGGCCACTACCACTGCCGCAACCGCCACCATCGCCGCACCGACCACCACCGCCACCACCACCACCACGTCTTCGCTGGCACCAGCCCCAGCGCAGGTGGTGGCCCGGCCGACTGGATCCACCCTGGGAGCCACAGCGAGGACCGTGGTGTGCAATGTGGCTAGTGGGCAGGCCGGTGGCAGCAGGACTGGTAGGAGGAGCAGGGTCAGGGAAACGCCAGCCTCCCCTGGGAGCCATGCCCTGCCTCAAATGGCCAGAGTCCTTGGGGCCTATGAGGAGGCCCAAGAACAATGGGTCAGGTCTGCTACAGACACGCGGGAGGTGCTGGGGGTGCTGAGGTCCATGGACGCCCATATGGGCCAATTCGTGTCCCGTATGGACCAACTCGTGGACCTCATGGGCCAGCTGGTGGTGGCGGTGGGGTCACAGGCAAGGCCAGCAACACCACCTCCGCCACCACCTGCTAGGGCGCAGGGTCGGCCAGCAGTGTCCACTTCCCCTGCGTCCACAGCCAGTGAGCACACCTCACCCACCACCAGCAGGTCGCCACCACACACCCCCTCCCAAACGTGGAAGGGGCCGTCCGAAGAGGAAACAGGTCTCCCGGGAGGACTTCGCACGCTCCAGTCGCAAGTGAGGCAGCCAGCCAGCCTTCCGCCAGCCTTCCTTGACCAGCCACTGCATTGACTTGCTCTACGATCCCACTCCACACAGCCAGCTGGATGGCATGTGTGTGTTGGACTATGGACATAGAACCAGTGGGTACACCCTGCGCTTCACGCAGCCATGACCGACAGCTCATTGTCACTGCACGCACCACTTTTGTCATCACCTTACACACAATCACATGTCACAGTTTGTAATAAATGCACCTTTTTCACTAACTGCTGTTTGTGCCCTGTGTTTTATTTGTACGGAATACAACGGCCACCTTGGGCGGAAAGGCACCTGATGCGTGGCATGGCAATGGAATCCGGAGGGCCTGTAGGGACCTAGGGGTGGGAGACAGAACAGGAGCACATTCAATGAGTGTGTCACACACCCATCACACAGTACATGTCAACAACTACAAGCAATGTACACACATCGCACAGAGCAATAGGGCACAATGCCACAGTCACCAACAGTGGCATACTACCCTGGCCATGGAGCGTTGACACACTGCACGCAGTGAACATACGGCCACCCTGACACAGCACACACACACCTGCACAGATACAGACACATCATCCGTCGTACATGGACACTCACCGTCAAGTGAAGTAGCGGGCGATGAGCTGCTGGCGCACATTCCCAGCTTCCTCCTCTCCGCTGTCCACCTCACTCGAGCTGTCCTGGTCTGCGGGCTGGGGCCCTGGTTGATCTCCGTCATCCACAATGAGGGGGATCTGCTTCCGAATGGCCAGATTGTGCAGCATGCAGCACGCCACCACTATCTGGCACACCTTCTGTGGGGAGTACGCCAGTGCACCCCGGTGCGGTCCAGGCACCTGAACCTGGACTTGAGGAGGCCAAAGGTACGCTCGACCACACGTCTGGTCCTCCCATGTGCCTCATTGTATCGATCGTCTGCTGGGGTGCGAGGATTCCTCAATGGACTGAGCAGCCATGCCCCATTCGGATACGCAGAGTCACCTGGGTGTGAGGGACACAGAGAACCGTTGCTATTCCAACTGGACAGGGGACAGCATCGCACAACCAGCACGCTACACCACTCCACATACTCACCGACAATACAGCCACGATCCTGTTGCAGATTGGCCATCAGTCGTGGCAAGATGCTGTTGCGCATTATGTGTGCGTCATGTGCCGAGCCTGGAAACTTGGCACACACGTGGGTGATCACCATGTCCGCAAGGCACACCACTTGCACATTCAGGGAGTGCGTGTGCTTCCTGTTGCGGTACAGGTGCTCAGTGGCCTGTGGTGGAACAAGGCCAACATGTGTGCAGTCAATGGCTCCCACGACGTGTGGGATTCTGCCAAGGGCATAGAATGCACCCTTCACTGCCGCCAATTCACGAGCCCTGGGGAAGCGGATGTACCTGTTCCGGTACAGCATCATGGCTGCCAGTACATCCCTCAGCACCTTGCTGAACATGGGCTGGGACATCCCTCCTCCACTGCCCACTGTGTGCTGGAATGACCCAGTGGCGAAGAAATGCATGGCGGCCATCACCTTAGCCGTGGGGGTGACAGCAGTCGGATACACCCTGCGGGGACGGAGATGGGGCTCTAACATGGCACACAGTCGATGCAGGCTTGGCCTGTCCAGCCGAAACTTCCTGATCACCTCTGTATCGTCCATGTCCGCCAGCAATTGGTATGGGCGGTCAATGTTCGGTCTCCGCCTGGGGAAAATGGCAGAGGACACATGTCAAAGCAACACGACACATAGCAATTTCGCATACACATCACTGACATGACTGAGCAAGCACATGAGCCACAGCCCAGCTGTCAAGCTGGGACGGCACGGCCACAATACACTTACACAGGTCTCCCAACAATGGCAATGGCAAGTGAGACATACCACTGCCATGTGCATGCACATGGGGATCTAGGCCCCAATGACTTGCGGGGCGTGCTGATGGGGACTGACTGCATATTCGTCAAGCGGCAACGCCACGGCAACATGAGTGTCTGCTGAGCATGGAACTGCTTCCGAGGCTGGATGAGTATGGCACACGACGACGACGATGTGGGCACGGGCTGAGCGGCCAATACAAGTGGGACCTGTGGCACGAGGGGATATGAGACAGTAGTAGGTGTCAGCACTGCACCCTATGTACAGCACTGTACGGATCACAGCTCCCGAAACATTGACTGGTGTCCACATTGACAGCCCCATGCCAAGACGGCTGTGTGCTTGCAGTCACACGTCACAGGTGAGAGGTTACATTGCACGTGCCAGGTGGCAGACGTACATAGTGGGAGCTGGCATGTGTGTGCATGTGTCTCCTGTTCAGGATCCACCAGATGGGCGCTGACTCTGTACTGACCATTGGACACAGCATGTTCCGTGGAAGGCTTGTGTGTGTGGGATGGTGGCACTGGATGTGCCTCCGTTGGGTGGGGGGCCATGCACAGGGCGGGTACGTCGATGATTGCGCATTGTTGGTCACGGTGGGTGCACCAACTAAGATGTGTTGCCCTGTGTTCAATTCCTATGTCCGCATGATGATGGACTGTGGATGTGGGCAGACTACACATTGGTCGATGTGCTGTCTATATGCATGTGCCTTCACACCAGGCACAGCTGCCCCTGCACATGTGACCCCTGCTGGACTCGCTGCTGGGTCTGTGGAGCTGATGCACCTTCTGCGCGTGGGGCGGACAGCTCTCCTCACTTCCCTCATTGCGCATGTCATGTCTTTGCCGCAGGTGACATGGATCATGGAGGGCCCACATGTACGCGTGGGTAGGCTACACATGATTGTTCACTGGTCGCCACCCCCAGTCAGTGTTTCGAATGGGAAGGTTGTCGTGCTGGTGGTATGTTCGATGTGGCGGATGGGCGGGCCTAGGTGCGGGCTTACATTCCGGACATGGGGGGTAGTCGGATTGGCGACTAGTTGCAGTACACACGGGACACGTCTCTTCCTTTCCACATCTGGGTCATCCCTTGTACTAACTGACAGTGATACAGTCATCTTCGCCCCAGCCCTCATGTCCTCCCCTCGCCCCCCAATATGCATGCTCACCTGCGAGGCTAGCGCTTGCACAGGCAGCCCCAAGCTCGCACCAGAGAGGGCAAGGAGTGTATGTGTGGGTCCAGGGTATGATGTGTGGCGGGACGCCGTCCACCTGCGTGGTGCCCCAAATGGAGACCCGGCCTGCATGGACTATGCATCACAGTCTTCGCCTTCCGGATCCGCCACCTGCGACACCCAGTGGCTGTGGCTGCCCTTGCGGCCATGCCGCGTCCGTCTGTGGCTGATGGCCCACACATTCACTCTTTGGCCTCTCTGGGGAGGGCTCGGGGGTGGTGGCGCACGCGCTTGCACTTAGTCGCAATGGCATGTGGCGTGGTTGGTATGATGGGCAATGGATGGGATGGTGCGAGCCACCTCCCGTGACGTCAGTGCTGCTCGTGCTGTGGTGCGTCCCCCTACACTTCCATGTGACTTGTGCCATGCTAGACGTTGAGGTTCTATTGCCTGCGTGATATGACCAGGAGGAGCGCGAGGAGACCTCTCACACACCATGCTCCACTGCCATCCCGTGCCCTGTATCGCCTGTGCGGATTGACTATATTGGGGTTACACCTGGTCGACTGGGGCTGTGTGTGCCTTGTCAAGGGGCATGGCGGGCGCACAACAGGATCCAGCTTGTCCACAGAGGGTGGGCTGAGGTGCGCCTGGTACTGCTTTGTACGTGTGCCCGGCTGCTGTGCACACACGTGTTCACTCCCCCCGACAGGTGTCCTCTCACAATGCCCAGGGAAGCGGTGGTGTACTGTTCATGAGCCCTCCCAACACGGCGTGCTCCAACTTGGCATGTGCGCATCTACCCGTCGCACCCACCCACCTGAGCACTGCGTCCATACGACTTCACACGACACATGTGTGTCTTCCACAGTAGTGCTACTCATTTGCGTTGACATCCAATACCAGTGGACTACATGGTCATGTCACGACTGCCGTGTACTTCACATACTCTCATCCTCTCTCATTCGTACTTGTGAAATGAGTCAGCGGAGACAGTTTTGGTTTCAAACATTATATTGAGTCTTCTGTCCTCTGTGATGCAGTATAGTGGACACTACTGGCAGCGGAATACATGTTGAGGATATACTGAGCATGATAACAAATGGGATAGGGTGTGGGGTTACATCTGCTTGGCCAAGGCTGTGCTAATGTACATTTACGTATAGCTGCGGAGCTGCGGACTTTGACACAGACGGTATACATGTAGCCTACCAGACCGCTCGGCATCATGGGCACAGTCCATCTCAGTTCCATGTGACAGGTTTGCTGCGGTTGTTCCTCATGCACGCGTGCATGTGAGATGACATCAGGGCATGTGCTTGCGTGCATGCAGCGGCGTGCCACTTGTTGTTGCACTGTGGTGGTTACTGGACATGTCACAGTCACTGGGGTCGTGTTGTTGATGTATGCACTTGTCGTCCATGCAAAGGTCCTGGTATGGGATTCCCGGGGCGGGGGTGGGAGGGGTGCAGCACCCACAGACTCCAGGCGACCTATTCATGTCCACTGAGCGGTGTGTGTGTCCATGTGCGCTGGATCCATGTCGTGTCCTGGTTGTTCGTGCAGTTCCGTCCATGTGGGTGCGATGCACAGAGCCCATGCCACTGCCTCCCACGATGCATGCGGTGTTCCTGGATGTGATGGGGAACAGTGTGCATGTCCCGGTCATATCCGATGTCATGGCGATGTCGTTGATGGTGTGGTTACAGTTGCCGGTCGTTTGGTATGGCTGTTGTGGTGGTGACTGGCCAGTCCGTGCGGAAGCTGAGCATGGGTGCGGGGTTGGACTTCATAGGTCAGTCGGGGAACCTGCGTTGTGGTCCGACGTATTTACAGGTTGTCAGGTATGCGATGCCGTCCAGCAGGGCTTCCATGTCATTGGTGGTGTACATGTTTGCCAGCCAATGAAGCGGATGGTGGCTGTCAAGGTGTTGTTCGTAGGTTGTCCCTTGGAGGACCATGATGGGGCATGCTGGGTGACATTCGATGTAGCTGTTCTCGATGATCCGTCGTGTGGAGGCACAGTGGTTCCATTTCAGTGCGCGTGCGATGTTGGCCACATACGCCATGCCCCCATAGGCAGAGCAGGCCCTGTCGTGTGCGTCCAGAGGGAGGAGTAGTGGTAGCAGGTCCGCCTTCAGACATGCCGGGTTGGAGAGGCATATCTCGACGGGATGCTGGTAGGGACACCTCCGACAGTAGAAGACGGGCATGACGCAGCTGAACAATGTGATGCGGTAAGTCAGTCGGTAACTTACGTTCAGCAGGGACAGGAGATCGCATCCCAATGTATGGCACAGGTTGGTTTTGTACAGCTTGAGCTGTTCGGCGTAGTTGGGTAGGTGTGTTGCGGTTGCCATTTCGCAGCGGTTCGTAGAGGTGGCGTGCTCCGGCTGTGTGTGCAGTCTGCAATGTGCACGCTCCGGGGTTGCTGTGAGCTCTGTGTAGTCGTGGGGAGACAGGACTTGTGTTCTGTTGGCTTGTTTGGAGGACACGGGCCCTCTTCCCACATGCTTCTCAGACAGTTCAAGGTCGGTGCTGTGTGACTCCTTCCAATTAACTTGCATGTGGCCGACATGGGGGAGTGTTTTCTTCTTTCTTCCCCGTCCGTTGTGTGCTTCTGTGATATGCGCTATCTGCCCTGTGGTCGGTCTCCTCGGCATGCCTGTGTTGGTCTATTCTTGGACAATGGCTGTATTCACCGGCTTCTGTCGTAGGGCTGTGGTTTCGGTGTTGGAATGGAAGGTCATTCAGTGCTGTCTGCTCTCCCTTGTGTGGGCGGCAGCCTGCCTTTCCGCTCTGCGTTGGGCCTTGTGTGTGGATGTAATTCTTGGGCCACCTGTTGTCGGTCCCCGGGCTCTTTGGTGTTCCGTTTCATGTGTCTTGTTCATATGTGCAGGGTGGTATGGGTTTTTCAGTGTGGTACTGGCGTTCCTCTTCCCGAAGGGGCCCTGCTTCTCCTAGTTGGTGTTGCCGCCGCTGTGTGCTTCGCCATGTTTGTTACACTGGGGTGTGTCCTGCTGTTGCGTGACTTCACTGACATGTGTGCGTCGGTTGTGTGGCGTTGGGTGTTGTCCGTGAATTGGGCGTTGGGGACATGTCTGTGGCAGGCCTGTCACGTGTCATGTGCGTTCGGGGTGGGGCTGATGTGTGTGCTGCTTGGTTGTGTCCCTGTGTCTGTGTGCGACGCATGCATGGCGCTGCGGTTGGCCTCTGCGTTGTGCGCATGTGTGGCGGCGTCATCGGCGCTTTGTGGCCGTGACGGGGTGGTTGGTTCCTAGTCCCAGGTGGTGTGTACACATGTGTTCCGCGATGTTAGGATTTGGCCTGTGTGTCATATGTGGATGCAATGGTGGATGTGTAGTGTACACGCGCTGGTGGGGGGTTGTCCGCTTTTTCCGCCCTTGCACTGTGTGCGCTGTTTGCGTGCACTTGTTGTGTGTGTGCCTACCTGCGTCTCCGCGGTACGTTGCGTCCTTGGTGGTGCATCAGCAGAAGCATGGGAAGGGCCTGCAGTGCTGGATTCATGCTCGGGATGCCGCTTCTTCGTTTTCCGTGCTCTGCGTCCGTGTTACCGCCTCTCTTTCACGTGCGGTGTCTCTTAGCCGTGGGAGCCGTTTGTTTGCGGCATCGTAATTTATACGCCGGGCGGGACGTGTTTCGTCGGACGGTGTGTGTCAGTTGTGCTGCGCCGCTACGTGTACGGGCGCACTTTGATGGCGGACGGTGTTGCTGGCTTGCCGGCGGTGTTTGGCCTACTTTACGCATCGTAATTGGACGGGCGTGTGGACTGCTGCGTGCCGGCGGTAACTGGTGGTTTTTGCATCCGCCAGCACGGCGGTTGTGCTTCCGCCCGCCATCGTAATGAGCCCCAGAGTTCCTTAAGGTCACCTTGGCGGATCTCAGTCAGACTCTTTGGCTCCTCGTAAAATTGAGATCTTCCAAGACTTTAACATGTCGATTTAATGCGGCTTAGCCACTGTGTTTTTGCTAAAAAGGTCTAGTGTTAAACAGTCTTGTATAACTGTCTGTTAAATGAGGCTTCCATTTACATCCATATCTTGTACCATAGCAGACGAGGGGGCAAACCAATGAGATCTTCAAAATAGTTCACGCCCAGATCTCTGTGGCAGACATGATTTGAGTAACTATTTGGGACAGCCAACATTATCTTTATGCAGGCACTCTCTGATTTCTGCAAGATTTCCACACTGGCATAACTTCAGACACATCCCCCGTAAGTGGCCAAAGAAATACTCTTTGTCCTATAAATCATACTCATCTTTTTTATCGGTTTCATCCCCAATTCGGAGGCAAATATGAAAAGTGCAGTAATGCATTTTTCAAATTGTTGCTGTCTTATGTTCTTTATCTCTGCCCATTTGTCTACTGAGTCAGACTGTATACCCAGGTAAGTCAATGAGTTACCTTTACTTAGCTTAACACCATTTGCAACAAATGGACGGGTTTTAATACCTCCAATCCCAGAGGTCATAATAAAAGTTTTGGTAAAATTAACTTCCAAGTACAAACTCAGCCTGTATGTATGTATGTATGTGGGGCATTTGTAAAGCGCAGGAATCACCCCGAAGGGGTATCTCCGCGCTAGCATAGAAGAAACAGGTCCAGCTGGCACAAACTTCCAGAGCTCAGTACATGAATAGTTCTGTCTTCAATAGTTTTCTAAATCGACCAAGACTAGCACATTTGCGTAGCTTTTCTGGCAAGGAATTCCAGTATTTAGGGGCCAGATAGGCAACCGTTTTACCTCCCGATTGAATTTTCTTAAAACGAGGGACCACCAGCAGCCCTTTGCCTTCCGATCTAAGACAGCGGTTCGGACAATATAATTTAATCTTATCCGCCATATAGCTTGGGCTTGTACCAAAAACAGCTCTATGAGCAAGGCAACAAAGTTTGAACTTTGCAACAAAGCCTGATACACACTTCATCAAACAACCCCTCACCAAACGTTCCAATGCCGCTACTGAAGTGTTGCTAATACCCATTAGTAAAGCAAAAAAGTCCTCTTTCCCAACCGTGCCCTTCACACCCCGGCCCCCCACCCAAAATGACAAGTGTTAACCTCTTTGACTGTTTTTGCCACTTTAATGCTATTCCTAGATGGCTGCATGCCAGACTTGTTTTTGTTTTGTTGTTTTGCCTGGGGTGAGTCATCCACAGCATAGAGACCCTAAGGTTAATAGATAATGTATTCCTTAAAACAGGAGGATCCTGCCTTTTTGTGGCTGTGTGTCCCAGCCAACTTGTTGAATGATCTTGCTCTGCTCTCTTCCTGAACCTATGAAGTATGTACCTCACCATGCGATGCGTAGCCCCCTACCTCTCCTCCACATTACTGATTTCCTTGGTAACAGCACCCAAGGTGATAAGACATGAAAGTTGCTATTGACTTTGATGGAGTACAACATTAGCCTTTCGTTAACACAGCTAATTTTCTTTTTCACATTATTAAAGTTTATATGTTAGAATAGCCCAAATTTTAAAATAAAGTAAAGTAGAAATCAAATTGTAGAATAAAATCCACTGTCATGTGCTGCTCATATCCTTCACCCAAGATTCTCCTCCTCATACTCGACATAACACAAATGATAAAAAAAAAGTGCAATAAAGGCCATGCTGTTCTTACGCTGTCTCTGCCACACTATATAGCACAGGTGTAAGTATTAATTTCTTAATAATTAGTTCATAGCGCACTCACGGCCAAGAAAGCGGATTCAATTAATGTTTTGTAAAGCTCCCTGCTACCTTTCTTTAGCTCTAGATCCCACTATATAAAACCCTTTAATAAATTAACTGAGCTGTTAAACCATCAAGGCAAACTGAAGGAGCTGGGTCAGGGCAGGCTTTTAGAATCTGGCTACCATTTGGCGAAATATGCATTGATGTATGTTATATACTGTTGGGCTTCGGCCCTTCAACCGCTTGGCTCCAGCAGGTATTCCATTGCACAGGGCCTCAGGCAGAGTCACCGCCTACCATGGTGGTTCTGGAGGGTAGGAGTCGGGTGCCGGCCGGATGCTTCTTTATCCCCGGCAGGAGGAAAGAGTTGGGACACCTGGTGTTGGTGTCCCGACACAAGTACAGGTGCCAGCTTGGATTGGGTTTCCAATTTGATCCAAGATGGTGTCCCTTATGCCAGGATAGGAATCACCCAATCCTATATGGAGGAAAGTAGTTTCTGTGTAGGATTTGTGTCTTCCAGGTTAGATAGGACTATTTAAGTCGAGTCTGAGGATTGGTCTTTACGTTGCAATGCTCCTGCTATGCTTAACAGTGTTTTTGGTGCTGTGTGTTGCTATTTTCCCCAGTTTACGTTCCTCTGGTGTTACTCTGGAGTTTAGTTCACTGCTGTTGACTACGGAGGACTTTTGCTTCGGCTTATTTCCCCTCCTCAGCAGTGGTTTCTTTCCTTGGACCCTTACCTGCTGCTGTTTATTTCACCATCAGTCAGTACAGTGGCTGCAGAAAGAAATCACCCATACCTCGGAATCAAATCCTCAAAGCTGCGACGACTCTTGCTGCATTCTGCCCTTACCACATACTGTTACCTGGCCTGTTGTGTCAGACTAAAGGGTTTTTGATGAATATGCATGGGTGGTAAATCTAGAAGGCAATACAAAAGTATCCATGGTAAACCTTTAACATGAAGCAATATTATGCTCTAGTTTGTTACATCATTTGTCACCTGCCAACTTTAAAACATTTCCATTGTGTAAGAGAGAAGGTAGGGAATGGATAAGGGGAGAGGCTGGATAGAGTTTGTCACCATCTGAGCAGCCATGGAGAGTGGTGGAGCTTAGAGTCCAGAGGCCTGATTACGAGTCTGGCAGTCCAAGGACTGCCAGACTCGTGATGGCGCGGTCCAGCCACTGGCGGTCCGGTCCAGCCACTGGCGGCCCGGTCCAGCCACTGGCAGTCCGTCCACCCCATTACGGGTTGGCCGGTCGGACCACCCTGGGACCGCCAATGCCACCAGGGAACCGCCATTTCCTGGAGGTGACATGGTGGTCAGAGGCCGCAAAATGCTTGGCGGGACGCCCGTGGTCCCGCCAAGCATATTACGAGTTTCCTCTCCTCCAGGGTTTACATGGTGGTTCCTCTTCCATGTAAACCTTGGAGGAGAGGAAACAAAGAGGGCCCTGCAGGGCCCCCTGTGCCTTCTCCGCTTGTGCATGCATATAGAGGGGCATATCATGTGCCCACCTGTGTGCATGCACAAAAGTTCCTGCATGGCATGGACATTCGAGTCCATGTCGTGCAGGAACCTTGTGAGGCGTTCCCTTTGGGGACTTTAAAAGAGGCACCGCCCTGGGAAGGCCACGCCGCCCGCCAGACTGCAAATAACTTGTAATCTGGCAGGCGGGCGGGCGATGGCGAGTCTCGGCGGTGCAAGGGCATGGCGGTGGAGTACCACCCGCCCCCTCACCGCCGAAACTCATAATTTGGCCCATAGTGCGGATTGTTGTAGGTGTCTCCATATGTTTTGATGACCATGATAGTAACATTCTTGTATGGCTGTGAAGGGGTTAATGGTTTGAATCATGGCTTTCTCAGAGTCTATGATTATTTTTTGGGTGTGGTAGTTATTTGTTTTATGTGGTTTAAAAGTTCGTAGTAAGTGCTGTTTTGGTTATTTAGTAATTGGGCATATTTAAAAAGGATATTTGTGTTTTGATATTCACCATGTATTGTGTATATTTGAGTGAATGGTTTGGGACACATGTTGAAGGTCCCATTCATCATCCAGGTTTGACAATGGCTCCATTTTATTAGGTTATTTGCTATAGAGAATGTCAGGATTTATTTCTCATTGTTAAGGTTATCATAAAAAAGGAAAGTGTCCTCATTATGTGTTATTCTTAAATGTTCATGCATGTCTATGTCTTGATACCTTCTAGGGGCAGGAGGAGTATCGCTGGTGGCTTTTTTAGATCGTGCAATTAAATGTTTTAGAGTGGGTTTAGGTGGTAGTTGGCCTGTGATGTGTTTGGGGACTTTAGGCAGTATATTTGTAAGAATTTTAGCTGTGGGTTTCTGGGAGCTAGTGCTTGCCTCTCTTATATTCTGCAATATCTCCCTTCCTTCTATTTCTGTCAGATTTGGGGGGTTGTTGTGTTCTCTTACGTGAATTACATCATCTTTTGTAGTTGCCCTCCTGTAGCATGCATTAAAATAACATTTGGTACATTTCCAATTTATATTTTCTTTTGATGCACTTTCTTGGCTGTAGGTGTAGCCCATGTGAGTATGGCCAGATGTAGAAACATTAGGAATACCGATTTCCTAGTTGCAGTGCTTAATTTGTAAAATATGAAGTGCAGGTGCTCAAATGTTTGTCGGAGGCCACACCTACTTTTCTCCAGCTCCACCCACTTCCTCCACTGGCTCCACCCACTTATTCTATTAGCTCCACTCACATCTTCAACTGGCACTGCTAAAAGTCAGATGTAATACCTGATCTGAATTTCAGCAAGGGAGCCTTCCTCATAGTAAGATTTTGATAGGAGGTTCCCCTGCCCTGTGAACATTTTGTAAAAGATTAAGTCAAAAGTGCCTTTAAAGCACAATTTTGGACTAAATTAGCTAAAATCACTAATGCATTGAAAAGGGACAATTTCAGTGCTCTATGTGCTGATTTGGGGAAAGGACAATACTGGGGTATGCCATTTTTAACAGTCTATGAGTTCAAAGATACAACTTTTACATAGCTTATGTGACAATATAAACCAAAATGTTATGAAAACACTCTAAACAGATAAACTGAATAAAATCATGCAATACACTTGAATGAATCAGTCACTGTCACTTCCAGTGGCCGAAGGGGTATTGTTGGGTTAATAAATAGTAGTGAACTGTATGAACCAAATCTTTCCACATACCTAAACTCACCAACCCCAAGTGCCTCAACTTCCTGCTCTATCCAGTGCTGTGGTAGAATTCCTGCATATCGGCTGATGTGCTTTGGACAGTTGAGTAGCTACCAGACATTGCTAGTTGTTATTTGTTAATGATATGTATGTAGGCATAGGCTAGCTCTATGAAACAGCGGTAACGATTCAAGATGGCTCGACATAGGACACTGAAGCAAAGTGAGTCCTGTGAGGAAGACAGGTTGTATAGAGGGGACCTGACTACTGCCGTCGCATTCGGTATGTTTACTTTGGTACCTCCAGGGCTTGGCACTTTAACTTAAGGCATTCTCAGGAATGGGCTGGCGAGGTGAGCTGGCCTCCCTCGAAATGGGGAGAAAACTGACTTACCCAGATCCGAAAAGCAGACCCGTGCCTTGGGTTAAGGCCTCAAGGGCACTTTGCAGGCAGCATGTAGACCTGTATTTAATGGTAAGAAGAGTGAAACTGCAAGCTATCCCGAGCCTATCCCAGAGATGCTGTGCTGGCAGGGATTCTCTGTTGAGCTTCCTGCAACAACTGTGTGTTGTAGCTACTATTAGGTGTGTATTTAGAAGGGATAACTTTACATCTGTGTTCGGGCTTGAACACGTGTGCAGACTTATTTAACACATCAAACTTACACATTTGAAAAATAAACTTCAATGTAATGACATTCGGGAGTAAGAATCGAAGGCCTAAAGTATTATAGATAATTTGGACTACAGTTTTGTTGCAGGTCACACTAGAGAAATATTTTTTCTCCGGAGCAAAATAGAGTAAATTTTCACCATAACCTTGTTGTCCTAAAAATAACAAACATCGCTCAAAGTTGTTGAACAATCACAGACGAGTAACGCCCTGTTTGAGAGCATAATGTAGCGCAATTCCCAGTATTCTTTCTCTTTCTTACTTGCTTCTATTTTTCTCTCTAAATCTCTCACCCACACCCCCATCTACCTCTAACTGATTGTCTTTACTTTCTCTACCTATCCCTCCCTCAACACCCTGTCTTTCTATATATCTTTCCTTCCTCCTCACCCATCTCTTGCTCCGTCATCTCTCTCAGGGCCGGCTCTAGGGCGGTGCGATCGGTGCGACCGCACCGGGCGATGACTTGGGGTGGGGGCGTCATTTTTGAAAATGTGTATTTTCATTTTAAAAGCACCTGCCGCCTTGTTCCTGGCCTCCAGCAACTTTCAGACATCAATTAAAATGTCAAGAGAAGTCCCGTGATTAATCGTCTTCCTGGAAAGAGACCGGAGGTTTGTCTAGTGGAAATTTTGACTCATCCTAAGGTAGCACAGAGGGTTACAATGCCTGCTGCTAAGAAAGTGTACCATGGGATAACGAAGTGCATATAATGTAAATAAGTCAGTGGGTTACTGCTTCTGTAGGAGAGCTCCTTTTGTTACCTGTGGTTTATAAGTCAAAATCCTAATATAGAACATTGAGCTATTAACTGTCACCCTAGAGCTGCTGCAAACTGCAAGGTATATGTTAGAGCTATATGTTTTTTTGCCCAGTCTTTCATTATCCTGATTTTGTGAAAGGGGTTCATTTGGGTAGAAAACAATTCTTATTATGAAAGAGAACCCCTAACAATGATGTTACGTTTTAAATTCTGAATTTGTGCCTTTCCTGAATAAGAACGTTAACTATATTGCCTACCAATATCGATGACATGCCACTCCTTCACTACACCTTGTAGTACCGTCTGATGTAACATATCCTATACACTGATTTACACACAAATGATTGTCTCTGTGCAATGTGTGTGTGGTGTAAAGTGCTCTGACACCTTTCACTGGTATGAGTGGTGCTATAAAACTAAATGAATCTGAGACAGTGGTTATGGAGACTTAAGAGGCACTGTTAAAGGGTGCTAATGAGGGAATCCGTGGCAGAGGTGGTCATTGGGGGGGCGCCAACAGACATTGTCGCACAGGGTGCCACCAGTGCTAAAGCCGGCCCTGATCTCTCTCTTGGTATCTGACCTCACGGCTCACCCCTCTTTACCTCTGTCTCTCTTTCTGCTTCCTACCCTATTTCCTTAGTAGACACATACTGCAGCTCTGCCTGCCTCCGCCATAAATGAAAGCAAACAATTCTTAGGAAAAATAAATCTGCACGAGTCACTGAAGAAAGCCAGTGGCACGAAGAGTCCACGGGGCCTCCTGTTTAATCAAATGCTCAGGTGGCGTGGCGCGTGTTATAGATTACTTTGAAGTTCGAATTAAAATAATGGAGGACACTGCGAGGCTGACGCTGACCTACTGTCAGTTGTTTTTGCACATCATCTTTAATACATATTAAGGCACGGCCCGATAACATTACAAATTTACAAGCAAAAACCATGGCACGCAGCACGCTTAAAGAGCCTTTAAGACTATGCTGGGCTCATTCATTATTAGGTGTGCTGCGTGTGCAACTACTTACCTACTGCCAGTGCCTTGTACAGGAAAGAAGGCAACCAGTTTATTTAATATCCTGCTTTTCATGGTATTTACATGGCTCATCATTATTTTTAGTTTCACTGATCTTGGATTTATACTGCTTACTGGCACTGCTCAAATGACAGGCACTGGAGCCATGGGCCGTTAGGCCCGTCACCAACAGTTACAGCCTAGGTTGAGGACGAGGTTCTGTTCTAATTTCCTGTCTACAGAGTAGTCTGCGCCATCCCCGATAGCGGGCATTCCAGGACTGCGAGAGCAGCGATAGTGAGACAGAGGTGAGCCCGTTTTTTGCAAGCCTGCACAGATTTAGCATTTTAGCCACTCTGAAGCAGGGGAGGAATGGAGGTTGCTTCGAGTGCAGGCCGAGGCCCGTTTTTTGCCAGCCTGCACGGCTTTAGCATTTTTAGCCACCCTGACGCAGGGCCCAGGGAGGAATCAGTGAATAATGAATGGAGGATACTTCAGGGCAGGGGCCGGGCGGGCGGGCGGACAGGCCAACCCAGGCCAGTTTAACTTAACCCCGGCTGGGCCATTTCGGATTCGACTGTCACTGGATTCGTCTGTTTTTGTCACAGTATTGTGCAGTGCTGGTGATAAGTGTACAAGCCCGCGGCGACTAGTACTAGGCGGCCGCCGGCCGGGCAGTACATCATCATTCATCATTGAAGCTTGTGTAGCGGAGCTGCCGGGCCTGAGCTACTACCACACACGTGACCGGTGACCTGCTGACAGTGACGACCATCACGCCACCACGCTCCAAAAAAAACCAGTGTTTGTTTGGCATGGGCCACCACGGCATATTATTGGCAATGGCATCAATCATGATTATTACTGCTTAACTGTTAACTTACCGGTTTGTGGTGGGCCGGGCGGTCGGGACACACACTGACTGCACTGCCTTAGGCTTTAGCAGCTTTAGCTTAACTGATTAGGCCTGCCTGCCTCACCTGGTGCTGCGCTGCTGCCTGCCAGTCC
This sequence comes from Calotriton arnoldi, assembly GCA_963921515.1. NCBI lineage: Eukaryota > Metazoa > Chordata > Amphibia > Caudata > Salamandridae > Calotriton > Calotriton arnoldi. The sequence goes on from CAWUFW010000015.1 coordinate 4,276,116, forward strand.
TCAACGTCGTCGTCGGGTGACGGGTCGCGCTGGCACTCACTGAGTTGAACCCAGTGCTCGAACGATGAGTGACTCGGTGGTGGGGAGCAGCAGTGAGCGCGGGTATGCTAGGGCGTGGCAATGAAGTCTGAAAATATCTGCGCACGCTGCGTGCTGCCGCACAGCCCCAGCCCCAGCCCCCGCAAAACCAAAATCCAGCCCAAATCAGTGTCCCGCCCACCGGGCCAGCAACACTGAACACTGGGCCGCGCCGCTGCCGCCACGCCATCAAAATATCAGATTGAGAATGTTGAGATTCATACAGAATCTCCATTCTCCTCTTGGCTCAGCCAGGACCAGGCTCACTCTCACAGCTGCGCCGCCCAGGCCGCAACACACTTCGCTGGGAGTGACTCACTCGGACTCGGGAGACGGACGGGCATTACTGCGGACGACAAGTCCAGTAGTGGGGTAAATACCGTAAATTAAACATATCAAAAATCAATGACGTGTAGACCAGGCCCTGATAATTAAGTGCCGGTGCTAAGCACCGGAAAGCACTGGCACAAATTAAGCACTGCCTAGTTGCGATTCTCTCTGAATCGCAATTAGGAAATCAGTATTCCTAATGTACAATACTCATTGAGATTCATTTAGGGATTCCTTGTGGGCCACAAATCGACCTACCAACCCATTAAGAATCACAGCAATAACAGGGATGGTGGCCTGCTAAGGTCAGCAGATCATCATGTCTGTGATTTCTTTTTAATAAAACAATTTTTTTTAATGCAGCTCATTTTCGTTAAGAGAAAACGGAATGCGTTTAAAAGGAAAAAAATAAACCTTGAAGTTTCATTTTTTAAGAGTAGGCAGTGGTTGTTGAAACTACTGCCTGCTCTTAAAAATATTGTTCTTTACATGCTCAAAGGGGAAGGGGATCCTGTCCTTTTTGCGACTGGGTTACCACAAGTTTCAAATTGGTGATAAAGTATTACTGATTTGCGGACAGAATTCAGTCGCAAAACAGTAATACATACCATACTGATTCGTTATTTGGAAGGGACACTTTAAAAATATCCCTTCCAAATATCAAATTGCAAATGGAAAACACTATTTGGAAACATGTTACCGAATTGCATTTTGTACATTTGAAAAAGCCTTTTTCCAGTCGCAAACGGCCATACTCCGCGAATCGGAATGTTTGTGACCGGAAAAATGCTTTATACAACTGGCCCTTAGTAATTACTTTCCTTTCTGCAGTCGCGGTCGGTGTAGGAGTGCCGGCCGGGCGGTGACGTGGGGCGGGGGAGGGGCAGGGTGGGGGGTAGCAAAGTACGGATTACGGACCTGTACAGGTAAGTAAACATTTAAATCAATGAAACGAATTTCGTTGCGCGCACTGCATCACCAAATGCGATGCAGTGCGCGCAGCGAATTCGTTTTATTGATTTAAATGTTTACTTACCTGTACAGATCCGTAAACCGCTTGCTACCCCCACCCTGCCTCCCTGCACGTCACCGCCTGCCGCACTCTCACCGACTGCACTGCTTCTCTGCGATGTTACGTATTTCGCTGTCTGTGTCATTGTATCTGAAAATAGTGTAATGGTATAAATATATATAGAATTTTAAAGATTGTACATTTGTTATTTACATGTACAATAATGCAACTACTTCTTTTTTGTATACTTTCATGTATGTTCTGTTTAGATGGTTCACACTGTTTTGCAGCTTTTCCCGTTGGGGGTGTTCTAATATGGAACAGGTGCTTTCTTTTATGTTGGATGAAAAAAAAAATGTTAGTTTAATTTTAAATGTTAATTTGTTGGCCGTTTGTAGAGGTTGAGATCATTGGGTTTATTTTTCCTCACTATTTGGATGAGCTTATAGTTTCTTTCTTAATTTTTGTATACTTACTTTGTTATATCTTTTTACTGGTTCGGGCTAGTTTTTTTTTTCTGGCAGTTTATCACTTATCCAAGTCGTAATGTTTTCTTTTAGAAAGACTATGTAAAGATATAGGGGCCGATTCCGATTCGGGCCGGAAATCTCTCCGACCGAGCCGGACCCGGAGAGATTTCCGACCGAATCGGACTCGGGCAGTCCGACCGATCGAGTACGATGCGCACGCATGCCATCGGACTCGAGTCGGTAGGACTCCCATTGAAGTCAATGGGAGCCTGTCGTACAACGCGTACGCGGGCTCCCATTGACTCAATGGGTGCGAGGCGGACAAGGGCACCCCCTACAGCGTGTACGCGGCGAAGCGATTCGCGCCGTACACGCACAGGTAGGGGGGACCCATGGGTCCCCCCTGTGTGCGACTCGCGCGCCTACGCGTACAGGGGGGTCCGATGCGGACCCCCAAAGTACGGCTCTGACAGCTTTTTCGAGCCGGACGGCACGAGTCGATCGGACTGCTCGCGGCGCGCATCGTACTTACCCGGCCGGGAAACGTCTCCATAGCGCGGTGCGAGTCGTGTCCATGCGAGTCGGTCGGAGCGTGTTGAAGCCGCGTTCGAGTCGGTCGGAGTTTTCGCGGGTGCCTGCATCGTACTCGCTCGGCCGGTCCCGCGTACGATTCGGTCGGGAAACAGGGCTCCGACTCGGATCCGGTAAATCCGAATCCGATTCGGAGCCCTAGCGGCCGAGATCGGAATCGGCCCCATAGAAGTTGGAGAGTGTTTTATTAATTATTTGCAATTTTACATTTTTAGGTTTGTTAACAAGTACGTTTTAGTTTAAATATAAGTTTTACTTACTTAGTTCGGCAGTTATTGGGATGTAAATATTTCTTCTTCAAAAGTCTGCTCAGAGAATCCGGCAGAGTTTTCTCATCTTGCAGCGTTTGTTATTTTTGAAGTATTTAGGGTCTGATTACGATGTCAGACGGAAAGCCTCCGACCAGCGGTCGGAGGCTTTCCGTACAACATGGTAGGGGTAAAGTCCGACCGCCGTATTAGGATGATGGCGATCAGAGTTAAACCTGCGGGGGAATCCGACGTGGTTCCGACTGGCTCATGGAGCCCGTCGGTCCATCGAAAAGTCTGCATAATCCTTCAATGATGGTGGCTCCGCTGTCGGGATTATGATGTCGGTTTTCGACAGCCATCCCATGTTGGCCTTTCCGACATGGAAAGGCTGTTAGAAAGCGACATTGGGGGACCCCAGCAGGGCCCCCTTCCACGCTGGCCCTCCGCATTTGGTGCCCCCCTAAACATCCCAGCAAAGGGATGTTTCAAAACATCCATTTTTCAATGGAAGCTTGTGCTGTGGGCCTTTTCCGCCCGCCGCACAAGCTTCCATTGTGAAATGGATGTTTGCGACCGCCCTATGGGCAGTTGCACCACAATAGTGCGGTCTGAACCGCCGACCTAAGGTTGGGTGGATCATTTCCGCAATGGTGTCAGGCAGACTTTCGTCTGCCCAACATCATAATAAGGCCCTTAATTGTTTAAATTAGTCTGCCTTTCATGTTGTTGATTTAATTGTTTCCCTGATTTTATTGCTTAAAGTTATTTATACTTTGATTTTACTGGTTGGTTTAGTTTTAGTTTAATTTTTTTTAATTAATATGTCTTTCTATGGTAAACGCTAATTTAGGTGTTATTTATAATATACAATATATAGTTTGATAGTTTTGAATATACATTTATATATATATATATATATATATATATATATATTTATATATATATATATTTATATATATATATATATATATATATCCGATCTCTCGTAAGTAACTTCAGTTTTCCAACACGAAAAACGAGCGAGGACCCAAAGTTGGTGCAAAATATTCTTTATTTGCCACCCAGCTAGTCCGCCATGATGCGTTTCGGCCGGTTAACGGCCTTGATCACATGACCTTTTTTTAATTAATATGTCTTTCTATGGTAAACGCTAATTTAGGTGTTATTATAATATACAATATATAGTTTGATAGTTTTGAATATACATATATATATATATATATATATATATATATATATATATATGTATATATTCATATTTGGGTTGTTGCCTAAATGTTTGTAGTTAATGCTAATATATTTGGGGTTTTATTGTTAATTGTAGTTAAATAATTCTTTGGGGTGAATGTTAAATATTTTGGTTATGTAATATATATTAAATTTAAACATGTTTATAAAATGTTTTAAGTTTATTTCAAATAATTGTTTAGCATAAAAAGTGATTTTTATGTTTATTAATGATAATTTAATTATTTTGGTGATATTGTAGTTGATATTGTGTGAATCAATATTTTTGACATATATGCTTATTTAAAAGTGACGATATTTTTGTTTCTGATATTTGTGTTTTCGATATAAGTAAACATCATTATTTTTAACAACAATATTTGTGTTCTCGATATTTGTGGTTTTACTAGTTAAGTATAAAAAGTCAATATTTTTGTTATCGAAATCTATTTTCCGATATTTTTGTGTTTTGATATTGTATGCAGCAATATTAAGTCAGTGATCCCTGTCCATGTAGTGGGTTCTCTACCCAATGTTCATTGTATGTTATATTTATTTGCACGTTTTATGCTATACAAAGAGCCTGATATATCAAACCACTGCTAAAGAAATTCCATTTTAAATAATGCAGATAATGCAGACCAATTGCTTTTTTGCAACAGTTGCAGACCCCAGACGTCTTCTTAGCAGTGTCAACTTTCATTTGGCAAGTAATAGGCATATGCAAATGGACTGGTGAAGTCTAAATGCGCTTTCTATGCTGTGTTATTATTGTTGTCTACTGGATATGCTGAGTTATCGATTGTTGTTTTATTGTGCAATGTATTATTATTGACAATGAATTTTGGAAACCGTATTGAAGTAATATATGTACTTATATGGTTTTCTTCAAATGGAATGAAGATTTTACTGGCTGAGTTCTAGAGTCTGCAATGTTCGGAGTGAAAGGAAGCAGAGATCCAGGTTATGGGAATATTGCCCAAGAAGGGTTGTTTCTGGGGTTTTCTCTTTTGCAGGTTGGTGTCGGAGCTCATTAAGGGACGTTGGACACCAGAGATGCAAATTTTATGTGCAAGGTAGTTGGGGGTCATGAATGTACAGCTTTGTAAGTGATGAAGGCTCGTTTGTACTAGTTTCTAGCTCCTTTTGTTAGCCCTTTGAGGGAAATCAACAGCAGGGTGATGTGGTTGCATTTCTTCCCTCCTGAAACATCTGTGGCTGCTGCATGTAATGTACCTTATTCTACAAAAATACAAGGGAAACCTGAGGATATATAGGGACAAGGGGTGCATAATGGTTTAAAGGAACTTGAGTCTCTATGACCTACAGTTATACTTTACTGAAAAGAAAAAGTCAGAACCACACACAATGTTCATGAATGCAAAATGGTGGGTAAAAACAGAAAACACAGAAGGCAAAAAGTCACATAGACAAACTCAGGCAATAATGTGTGATACAAATCAGAAAATCCTTTTTCATCACAAATAAATATATAGCAACAAATTCGCCCTATATTAAATATTGTATACATGATACAGGGTCAGTGTTAAGATATAGATTTTGGACCAGCCCCGTGAACTTGGAAGATATGCCAAAGTTTCGCAAAATAATAAACAGGGTCTCCCAGACAACAAGGTCAAATGCCTTCTCGGCATCTAAAAGAAGGACTAATGCGGGTATCTTCTGGGTCTCAAAATAATCCAATGCCTCCGTTAAATAATGTGTATTTGTACCAAGTTGCCTGCCAGCGATAAAACCATTTTGGTCCGGATGAATCAAATGTGAGGCATATTGATTAAACCGATTAGCTAGAAGTTTAGTAACAATTTTGTAATCCGAATTTAATAACGTTATAGGACGATAAGAATTCGGATCTTCACTATCTTTTCCCTTTTTTTAAAAACTGACTATATTACCTTGTCTAAAAGACTCTGGTATTACCCCACCTTCTAACATTGAGTTTACCAACCGTAAAAAAAAGTCCGCCACGGAATTATAAAAAACTTAAAAAAATTCCGCCGGAAAGCCATACGGACCGCAGGCCTTACCACTTGGTAAGTTCTTAATCACCCCGTCCAGCTCATCTTTAGTAAAAGGTCTTGCCATAATTGATTTCTCAATATCTGAAAGTGTCGGAGATCCATTTTTCTGAAGAAAGCCTCTCAGAGATGTAATATCGACAGTCTGTTGTTGACCATATATAGACCCATAATGCTGTAGCATTATTTCACTAATTTTCACTGGATCATCCGTACGGGCGGCAGTTAAGGGGCATTTTAATGCGTTGATCTGATTAGAGGCAACCTGCTCCTTTGCCTGCCAAGCCAAAAACCTACCAGTGAAGTTGCTTTCTTCATATATTTTTTGTCTATGATGTTGGAAAAAAGATTCACTTTGAGTGTAATATCTTGCGCTAAGATCACGTTTAGCCTGATCCAATTGGCGCTGGTTAAGAACAGTAGGATTATTAAGAAATGCAGAATAAGACCTTTGTACCTTCTGCTCCAGAATTCGCTTTTCTACCTTAACTTTCTTTAAATTTTCAGCATCTTTTCCGATAATTAGCCCCCGGATAAAGGCTTTAAGTGTATCCCAAATCACATTTAAGGGAGCAGAATCATGATTTCGTAAAAGGAATTCCCTAATCTCAGTCTCAATAAAACCCACCCAGTCCTCCTCTAATAAATATTGCCTATTTAGGATCCATCTTTTAGGGGTCCTGGCACGTTCCCCAAGTTGTAAGTCAAGTACCAGCATAGCGTGATCAGAGAATCCATTCTGCAGGAATCTCTGCTGGCTAAAACTTAAACTCCGGGAAACCAAGAAAGAATCGATACGTGATTAGGTGTGGAATCTACCTGACAAACAAGTATAAGCAATTTTTGTTGGGAAAGCCCTCCGCCATGGATCCAATAGGTCAAAAGTTACCCCATAATGTTGTATAGTTCTTAAGGTTTTGGGTTTCAGTTGTTTTTTAGCCGGCGCTGAGGAATCGATTCTAGGGTTCATTAAAACATTAAAATCTCCCCCAAAATCAGTTCCCCGGGTGTTTGAATTAGAGATTGAAAGAACTCCTCATATATCTTTGGGTTATCTTCTACAGGGGCATATATACTGGCAAAGGTTATCGGTCTCTGTCCAGCAATACAAGTAACCCAACACCAACGACCATGCTGATCTTTATCAAAGCTGACGACTTCCGCCTGAAATCTTTTACTTAAGAATATTGCCGTCCCTCGAAGGGAGGCTGAGGATGAGGAAAATCCCCTATAGGCAGCCCAAGACCTAAACATGGAAAAATCCAACAACTTCACAGCTGGTATGTGGGTTTCTTGTAATAGAACCACCGCTGGATTTTCTGTTTTGATCCATGTTTCAATTGCCCGCATTTTCTTTCTATTATTGAGACCATTGACGTTAAAGGAGACCACTTTCAAAATCTCCTTACTAGCCATAATAAATAAAAAACAAGTTTAACCACCTAAACGGCTCCCCACCAAAGCATCGACAAAGCATCGATCTAAAAAATGGATGTATAAAAATAGAGGTTAGAAAAAATGGACTTCGTTTTCTGGCTATGCAGCCTTTACCACCCTGGTGTCCCACACCCTCCCCTCTGAGAAAGCGGCTAGCCCCGCTGCCCACCTTCTCCCTACCCCCCCCAAATACTAATATTGGTGCCCTGAAATTGCACCTAGGGTGACCTACCCCCTCCTCCAAAACAATTCCCCAAAACCTCCACAGAAAATAGGGAACATAAAAACAACCATGAAAAACCAAAAATTTTAAGGAGAAGTAACAGGATCTAAATAGTACTCTCCTTCTTCGAACAAGAAAGGACATTACTAAAGACAAACAAACCCAAGTTATTTTCCAGCTGAAATGGCTTTAAGAAGTTCCTGCGCCTCTTCAATGCGTGTAAATAAGTGAAACTTCCCTTGCACAAGGACTTTGAGCTTGGATTGTTGAGCAATAGAGGCTTGTGCCCCTTGGGCTTTGAACAGATACAATAACTTAACAAACTCTTTGCGTCTTCTTGCCGCTTCCGCAGACATGTCGGAAAAAATTCTGCATTTTGCGCCATTCTCGATCTCAAACTGTCTAGACAAAATTGCCTTGGACAAAATTTTTTCCTTTATACGAAAGTCTGCAAAATTAACAAGTATAGTGCGGGGAAACTTCAAGTTAGGAGGAAGATGCGCTGGGACCCGATGAGCTCTAGTTACAGTCAGATCACCCATGAACTCTGGAATCACAACCTTCTTCAGAAAGGAATCCACCCAGTTGAGTGTATCCGTGCCTTCAATCCGCTCCGGAACACCAACTATACGCAGATTTGAGCGGTGTGAGAAATTTTCAAGTTCTTCGATCTTATTTGCCATTCTTATTTTCTCACGGGAGGCTGAATCTACTTACTGCAGAATACCATTCATTTGGTCCTCAACCAGAGAAATTCTTGCTTCAGCCTCCTGGATTCGAGTTGGGAGGCTGGTGACTGCTTCCTCTATCTTCTCCAAGCGCAGCTGTATCGTTGCAATTTCCATTTGTTGTGTTTTTTTCATATCGCGAATTTCTTCAAGAATCAAATTTAACATATTTTTAACATCCAGCTGATATGACATAGCCTTCTCATTCTCATCCTCAAAAACCAGATCGCATTCTTTAATTCCAGATTGAGTCTCGTTGTTGTGTTCGAACATCGAAGGACCCACTGATTTAGTCTTTCTTAAAGCTAAGGGTAAGGCTACTGGCTGGCCTTGCCGATCTTGCTGCCCTTGCTGCTCTTGTCGAACTGTCATAATTTCATTAGATTGAATTTGGATGGTCTTTTCACGAGAAGAGAAGAGAAGGCGGGGACTGAGGAAGCGGAGTCGCAACAGCCTTTGCCAGAGTTAACGCAGTATTTTTAAGCTGTTCCAAATCAAATGAAGCCATCAGCGGAACTTCAACTTGTGCCTGTGCTCTTTGAACGTCCGGAGAAGAGACCCCTGGAGGAGAGGAGGATACTGAGCCTAGAGCTATTACTGGCTCTAGTATTGGAGCTGACGTTATCGTATCTTCTAATATGTCTTGAGTATTCTGCGCTGAAAAAATTTGGGTGAGCTTATCTGAGCATGGAGAGGTAACATTAGGTAACATCTTTTTAGCAAAGAGAGGAAAGTCTCTAGCATTTTTTTGCTCTTGATTTTTAAAAAGTGCACCACCTCCTAGCGAGCTAGCTAAGTTATTATCCTGTGGCTTAATTCCTGAAGCCTCTGTTAAACTTATCTCCCTTAGAAACAGATCGTCGGTTTCGGAGCTTTGTGAACTGAATGAGGACTCCGCATGACGCATTTTACCTCCCACTTTAGTTGCAATCAAATTCAGCTTCACTTTGGCTGTGCGTGTTTTAGCCTTTGCTGTAATTGCAGCATCCACTTTCGCTGCAGCCGCGGCAAGTCTCAACTGTTTCTTCATTATATAGTTCTTGTCGAGACACCCCAGCTTAAAACACCAATGCCAAACCGCCCAAGCCTCTCGCCAAGTAATTTATAAATACATCAAGACTCACCCTCCTGCCGTCCTCCTCCAGTATCAGTCCCAGATTCAATCACGGTCTCTCTCTCCAATTAACTGACTTTCCAGAATTTTTAAGCTTTCCAGAATTCTCAGGCTTCAAAAATCACCATCTTGCGTTTTAACTGTTCCTTTAATAACGCGCCTGTTTGTCTATTAGTCGAAAACCCATTCCACTCCGGTTCTCAACTCTTCTGAATGCTGAGCTTATAACCCCATGGAAAGTCTCTAAACAACAACTGCTGCATCGGGTAAAATGTGACCGGATCCTCCACTCTCAGCTGAACGGCTGAGCAGATGAACTCAAACCGCCATAAATCAATTTCCAGCCGCCAGCATCCAGGGGAGCAGTTCTCCAGTTTAATTACGGGAGAACCGCGGAGCCGAAAAGCCGCCAAAAAGGCAGCCGGGAATACAGCCGCCGTATCCAAGGATGTATACGCGGCAAAATTCAGCAGCCGCGGCAGTCTTTAGCGTCCGTTCCCGCTCCGACTTCACCAAACATTAAGGACGCCATCATAGGAGGAGGGAGGAGCATCACCTGGGGCTACGCGCTAGCGGGAGGCGCCATAGCCCACCCATCTATATCTTAATGCTGAAGCCAATGTAATTATTAATACTTCGGTGGCCGGTCAGGTTAAGGTAAAACGGGGGACCAGACAGGGGTGTCCTCTATCCCCAGTTTTATTTGCTTTTTTTATTGAGCCATTGGCGATTGCAATTAGGAACAGCGCTGATATCTGTCCTCCAATTCCAACTATGGCGAAATTGAAATTATACACCGACGATATTATGCTTATTATTAAGCCCGAGATTGAGGTTCAGGTAAAAACCTTTAAGATTTTTGAGGAATTTGAAGCTCTAGGTGGGTATAGAATTAATAAAAAGAAAACTGAAATTATACAGTGCGGTGGAGTGGGCTTGGATTTGCACCCTGATATTCTCTCCTGCTTAAACACCAAACCCAAGAGATATCTCGGTGTTTATTTTTCAGAACTTATAATCGATTTATATTATTTAAATTTTGTACCGCTTCTACGAAAAATTCAGGATCTATTCTTACGTTGGAACTTTCTTCCATTATCTATTTTGGGCAGGGTTGCACTGATTAAAATGTCTGTTCTTCCACTTTTTAACTTTCTTTTTCGGCCATCCCATGTATTTTATTAGGTTCTTTTTTACCCGAATAGAGTCTATGTTTACAACTTTTCTTTGGGCAAAAAAAAAACCGCGAATACACTTAGCACTTTATACGAAGAGTTGGAACAGGGAGGTTTAGCTCATCCGAATCTCAGGGACTACTATTTTGCGTATTTTGCACAATATATATCCAGATTTAAGCCTCAACAACAATCAAATCTTTTTATCAATAGTTTTATCAATTTAATGTGCAAGGAAAGCCAGATCCACTTCCCATTATCAATTTTTAAATCTCCTAAATTGGTGCGGTATAAGTGCTTACAATGGTTTTTCAAAAAGCGTCAGGCTCTCTATAAAAGATATTCCATCCCTGCAATTAATTCCTCAACTTTGTTATCTGGCTCTATGTTATCGTCAGGGATTAGAGAATCCTCAGAACTCACACTAAAGTGGGCCAATGCTGGATTCCGTAAAGTCTCAGATTTTTTAGGAATGGTAGATGGTTGAGCATGGCGGAAATGTCACAATTGATTATTAACAATTTTCTTCTTTTACGGTCAGATAGCATTTTCAGTAAGTTCCTTAGTGAATTAGACTTAACCCAAATTTGCGATCAACATTATGTTGTCCATGAACTTTTAGAGGATACGGCTGCTAAAAAACCTGGGGAATGGAAAAAACGCCTCGCCTTAGTTAAGGGCCCCGATCTTGGGCAGAAGGCAATCGCAAAATGGATGAAATATGAAGGATTAGAAATCTCAGCCAGTATGTGGTCAGTAATTAATAATCTTAATTTCAGCACGTTAAGAGGAGCGAATTGGCGAAGGATGCTGTTCTTCAGTAAATGGCAACTTTATCTTACTCCTCTTTTCCTTTCTAAAATTTATACCAATCAATCGGCACAGTGCTTCCGCTGTATTAACCATCCTACAGCCAACTGGTCACATATTATTTTGCAATGTCCTAGGATTCAGAGGTTTTGGAATGACATTTTTTGTTATTTGGAATGTGAATGCAGTATTGTATTAGGATTGAATAATTGGTTAATAATTTTAGGTTTTGACCCAGATCTTCTTCTGCCTAATAAGCTTGTTAAATTTTTATACATTGCAATGGCGGTAGCCAGATCACTTTTGTTGCAAAAATGGCTTACAGATCTCATACCCTCTGTTTATGAATGGGCCCGAAAGATGAAATTAGTTAAAAAGAGTGAACGAACTTACGCTTTACGAGTAGGGGGGCTCAAGAAGTTTGAAAAAATCTGGGCAACCTATTTTGATTAAGACTTTTTGTATCATCTTCTGTGCTATTTAGAGTGGACAATAATTTTTGAGATTTGAATTGATGCGGTGGCTATGTCCACGCTTGGGAGTGGATATTGTTCTATGCTTGTTACACAGAGGCTTAATTCGAGGTTGTTTGTCTTTTTTCATTGTTCATGACTTTTCTGTATATTTCTGCTATTTATCGATCTTGTATTTTTAATATCTTATCTAAAAGGAAAAAAAATGTTTTATGGATGTATTTATGGGTTTTTAAGTGTTTGTAATCTGGACTTCAATAAAAAAATTATAAAAAAAAAAAAAAATGATACAGGGTCAGTGCACAAGAGTCAACGACGTTTCAATCCCATAAAAATTTCGGGATCATCATCAGGACATTTCAGAATAATGCCTGAGAATATTGCTCAATGTTAAGGAAGGAAAAACGTGGGGAGACCACAAGTATTGAGCAACAGAACAATGCCCAATAAAGGAAAGACAAAATTTCAAGGCGCAATCACGGCACCGGGAGACTTAGGGGCATATTCACAAGGAGTTATCGCCGCATTAGCAGCACTTTTCTGCCGCTAATGCGGCGATATTTTTATCGCAGTATTACCAAGCTGTCGCTAACAGCCGTTAGCGACAGTTTTTAGGCGAAAACGTCCTTTGTAAAGATCACCACTTCTGTTAGAGATAATTATATGCAGGAGAGGCGTTCCCGTGCAAAAACGGCCGCAAACCCCACTTCTCCTTATTCACAAGGGGATCCCTGAAGTTCTGAAGACCAAAAAAACTGGCTCTAACTGCAGTTAGAGCCAGTTACTTAAGACCAGAAAATAGCTTTTCTTAAAAATGGGGATAACACTTGGGGCCTCATCTCAGCAGGTTTTGGTGCTGGACAGCGCTGCAAGCAATGTTGCAGCGCTGCCCTGCGACAAAACTACAGTGCAGGAATGCGCACCATCAATAAGATAGTGCGCATTCCTGGGCCCCAGTCATGAAAAGTGTTGCAGCGCTGCGACAAGACAGCGTTGCAACACTTCTCACTAACCCCCTCCTTGCCACAGCATGGATGCGCTGTATTCACTGGACAGCGCTCCATGACGCAAGTAATGACAGATACGTCAGGAATCCTGACGTATCTGTCTGCGCTAAAGTCACGCATTGCTGCAGTCGTGTAACAACCATGACGCAACTCCAGCAAGGCATGGGGCCAGCCTATCCCTGTGGCACTGCGTCACCCTCACGCCTGCCATCTGGCAGGCGGAAGGCACTGACGCAGTGCCGTTCATGAGGGGTGCCCGAATGTCTGCGCTGTTGGAGATCCATCGGTGGTGGTTGCGCGCTACGGTGTCATCATTTGGAAGCATTGGTGGAGTGTTGGTGCGGAGGGAGTTGACGAGACGTTCTTCGGTGTCCTTGATCCAGCTGCGAGGGGATGCGATGATGGCTGTGGCGTCCAGTGGGCAAGGTGAAGACGTAATGTTACCAATGATGATTGGTCCAGGATAGTCCAGTGTTGTGGCTGTAGTTGAAGTTCCTGCTGGCGGAGGTGACGTGCCCGACCGTGTGTCCTGCTATGTGGCTTGTTGAGGTGACTTGCTGCCTGCGTCTGATGTAGGGGACCTTCCCCAGGAGGGGGTGGTGTTCTGGTCACTGGGGTTGTCCAGGTGGAACTTGAGTTCACCGAGTAGGATGTCGTCGGTGGATGGGAGACCCTGGGGTGCAATGAGATCTACAATGGTATTGGAGAATGGGGGGCCATGGCCCGGGGGGCCTGCACATGAGGGTGCCACAGAGGATGTACTTGGGCTTGGTCCGGATCTGGGAGTTGAGGGGTCATTAGAGTGCGTGGTCAGTCGGAATGTGCTTCTGTAGGTGATGGCAATGCCTCCTCCTTGACGGTCGGGGTGCTCCTTGCGGGTGATACTGTAGCCGTCAGTGATGGTGATGGTGATGGCGATGGCCGGTCCGGAGCAGAGGTAGGTCCTGGCAGGCGAGGTGGCGTCCAGTGTTGATGGCGAGGATGGTGCTGGCATCATAGCGGTGGAGTGTCCAAGAGGAAGGCTTCTTGGTGCTGAGCGCGGTCCAGGGGCAGACGGACGCAAACGGCGTAGCCTATATGTAAAAAAATGTAAGTCCGTTTTTATATAGCGCAGCTACTCACCCTTATGGGTCTCAAGGCGCTGGGGGCCGTAGTGGAAATTAAGTGAGCTATTGCCCAGAGTCACATGGTGCTGAGCTGAGCTGCCGCCGGAGCCGGGGATCGAACCGTGAACCCTGTGCTCCGAAGTCAGCTGCCCTGGCCGCTGCACCACACCTCTCCACTTTGGCACGGGAGACGACCATTACAATGCAGGCAGTACATCGTTAACAACGCAACTCCGACAACCAGGTGCCTTTACATCGAATTTGATTTTCAACGTATTGTGAGGTCAGTAATGGGGTAATTAAAAGTTTTTCGGGTGGGTATGGGTTTCGGATGTCTGATCAGGAAATTGGGGTGTGTTTTGGGGTGAAATATGGAAATTGGGGTGTGTTTTGGGGTGAAATATGAATATTGGGGTGTGTTTTGGGGTGAAATATGAATATTGGGGTGTGTTTTGGGGTAAAATATGAAAATTGGGGTGTGTTTTGGGGGCTCAAAAAGGAATTTTAGGGTTAACGGTTTGGTTTGGGGTACAAAGGTTATTTTTGGGTGCACTCACTGAAGTGGGAATAGTAATTTTTACGTCTCCGCTATGCAACACCTTCCCTACTGTTGCAATATGCCTAGTATTAGTATGCATTGGAATGGAATGCCATGTAATGACATGCGTCGTAACTACGTATGTACCTTTGGCACACGAGTGGTACGCCGCTGCGCATGGGCGCACAGCGGCCGCCTTTGAGAAGTGCTGGGTGGGGCTGGACAGCTGGGAGGTGGTAAACACTGCAAAGAAAACTGGATGGAGCGTGGACGCGGGTGTGTGTGTGTGTGAGCGGGTGTTGTAAATATTTTAATAAGGAAAGTCTTACCTCGAAGCCGGGTCCCGTGTCTTCGTTGCTCCTGCTCTCCTGCGTCTGCTTCCAGGAACAGGAAGTAGGCAGCCAGGCTCCCTCCCCTGAGCCAATCACAACGCTGCGATGCGGCGAAGGGATTAGTAATTGGCAACGGGACAAGGCATGCAGCCAGGGGCTGGAGGGGTGGGCATGTTCTCCATGCAGGCTGTAATGCAGCCTGCATTACGAGCTAGGAAGTGCGCATGACTGCTTTGAGCGGCCTGAGTGGGCCGACCAAACAGTCATTGCGCACTTGAGTGGGCATGCCAATCCGCCCATGCCTTGCCCCGTGCTTGGAGCAGTCCTACCCACCCTTCCACCCGCAAAGGAAACATAGCACGGTTACATCAGTAAGTTATCATCATGTGATGATTGTTCCTCTTCTGCACTGCTTGAAAGCAGTGGGGCAACGCTCTTCTGCCATAGCGGATGAGCCACCACTGGGGGTGTGTCATCTACGTGTGCTAGGCCTGGGCGACTCGACCCCCAGGCGTCCTGCGCTACGCGGTCCACCTTCTCCTTACCTGGACATTGACATCGTGGCGCAATCCGCTGCACTCTCTCCAAATCTGTGACTCAGCCAGCAGGAGCCTCAGCCAGGTGGGATTTCACAAGCCTGGGTACAGCAGTCGCCGCCAAGTCCGCTGGTGAACCTCCCGATGCAGTTGATGCAGCAGGGCCCCCTTAGGCGTGAAGTTGCAGCGCTCCCGCCACACAAGTTCAGCGCAGCTCAGGGGCCTCACCCTCCACAGCGTCCGGCCAGCTCAACATCATCCGGCCTGTGATGCAGAGAGGCGGCACCCACCGTTGGTAATCCCCTCCGTGCACCCCGGTGTAGTGGTGGATCGTAGTATGCGATGCAGACGTCCCTATGTTGGGGCGCAGGAGCGCCTCTACTATTGACAGCTCCAAGGTGCGCAAGGCGGTCTTCTCACACAGGTCAGCAACGTGTCTCCATGCGACCTGCCAGACTCCACCACCAGGTACGGGCGATCGTCGCGCCTCAATGTCTACCGCCACGGCTCATCGACTCCACAGCTCCTCCGCATGGCATCCAGGCTCCAGACGCAGGTCCAGCGAGGCATGCAGGCTCCAGACGCAGGTCCAGCGAGGCATCCAGGCTCCAGACGCAGATCCAGCGAGGCATCCAGACGCAGGTCCAGCGAGGCATCCAGGCTCCAGACGCAGGTCCAGCGAGGCATCCAGGCTCCAGACGCAGGTCCAGTGAGGCATCCTGGCTCTCATCCTGGTCATCCTGGATGTTGGGTGGCTTGCAGGGGTTGTTGATGTGTACTGCACTTGGCCCTGGCTGCTCCATTCTGCATTTTTTGGGTTTTTATGCCTATTTTCTATTGGATGTTGACTGATAGGCTATTTTTTTGCATTAGAGGCAAAAAAAACTCACGTTGGGCTGACTAACGTGAGTTTTTTTGCCGCTAATGGGCCTATCCGTAGTTTTCGCCCGCTAACGCCGGATTTCCTATCGCCATCGCGCTGATGTTAGCGGCAGTTTTCACCGCCGTTCCCTGATACTATCGCCATGTAGCGACGGCTTGTTAATACGCCGCTAACATGGCGATAGTTTTCAGGGTTAGGCGGCGATAAAAAAACTGCCGCTAACTGCCGTTTGCGATAGGTATCGCCGGTCCTTGTGAATATGCCCCTTAGGGTCTGGAGATTGCTGGAGCGCAAAGGTGGAAAAGGGCCAGTTGCGGAGATGCGGCCGCAATAAAACCAAGAAGCAGGAGGGGTGGAGAGGAGAATGAATCCAAACCAGTGTGCAGCAATCTGAGTCCAACAGTGCGGGAAAAGTCTGCAGTGAGAGTCTGCAGCGAGGGGCCGAGACCAATGATCATTTACATAAATAGGTTTTGTTCACAAAGCGTGCGTGCTAGCGTGGGCCAACAGTCAAAAGTGTAATGCATATTGTTAGCCTTCCACTAGATGCAATTCAATGTGGCCACAATCAAGCCCCGGTCTGGCTGCTATACTCCAAACAGGAATGTATCTCTTTGTTTCCTCTGCTGAAATGTATGTGTTGTTCAAAGTTTCAGTGTTTTAAAAGTTATTGATGCACCTGCTATGAAACTTTTCAGGCCCATAACAGAGCCCAGGAACCCTCACAAAATGGCTAGAAGTGCCCGACAAACCACACAATCACAAAGGCAGGTGCAGGGGGCAACATTCAGTGCGTGATGCATGTGCACAGTCCACAGTAATGCTCTTTGTATGCCCCCGTTTCAAATCTAACACTTATTCTAACCGGAATTAATCAGGCCTGATACACTGTTATGATTTCGAACAATTTATTCAGGCACTCCCAAGACCAGTTTGTATGTAAGTCATCATTGTACTCCATAATATGCACCGCTGAGTTATGTACTTCCCAAGATAATATTCTCTCCTACCACACCAGTCCAAAACTATTAGTTAAACATTTACTTTTATTTTCATCAATTTATAAAAAAAGAATCTTACCAGTCATGCATACTTGTTCCCAAACCCAGTCCCGTATACAAATCTCATACATTTTCCATAAAAAATGTAATGTGACCAAAGTGATGTTTTTAAATTCACTGACAATTGAGCAATTACGTGTCCAGCCTCTTTTATCATTTCCTCAGAAGGGTAATTTTTCATTTCAGATATATATTTCTTTATGTAATTCCATTATATATGCCTTGTCCTGATGTAGAGACTTAAATATGATGTGAGGGCTTAAATGACATAACTGCTTGATTTTTTGGAATGCTCATAAATAACAATGTATTAAGAGATGGCGGTGTTACACAGTCTATTCACAAAATGATGTTGAGGTCTGTCGACCCATGGTTGGTGTGCATGAGTGAATGCATAAGCAGAAGAGTTTGTTCTTTACAGAGCAGCTGTTGTTAATTCATTGTATGGTTATTTGATGTGATTTTACTGTGTGTAGATAGATAAATTGATTTGGCATATTATGGAACATGTTTGTATAATATTTGTAAAGGAGGTTTTGTGGGGAAATTTGTTAAGATACATTTTCTATAAATTGACCAAAATAAAACGACATTTGTAACAAATATTGTTGGTCTGAAATAGTTTGTACGAATGTATTACCTTGGTATGTAGGGTGACACATGGTGCATAATATGAAGTGCAGGATTGGCTGATGCACTCAGAATTGTTTTAGGAGTGCGCGAATAAGTTGTTTGGAAACATACCAAGATATGCTCACTGTTTATTCCAGGTTTGAATAAGTGTTGGGTTTGAAATATAGGATATGAGGAGAATAGAGTTGGTGTGATGTCTGTCATCAAGGAAACTCCAAATAGCCCGTTTGAGTGACAAAGGTATGTCATTTTGGTCAGAAACTTCATTACTACCTCCCCTCTAATCCAGGTTGTTTAGCTTAGAGGACGTATGGTTTAAGCATTGCAAAAAGGCTTTATTAAGCTACGACATGAGAATTACCGCAGTCATTTAATAGCCTATCGACCTTTTCAATACATAAAATTATGGAATCAGAAATGGAAATCAGCCCACATCATTGGCTAGTTTATGGGGATGCAGTGATTCCCTGTAGAAGTAGGCTATGCTCAAAGTAAGAAAAGTCTCAGACCCCATGAATTAGCCAATTTTCATACTTGTGCAAAACATATAAATACTAAAAGAGAAGTGTAACTTCCCCACACAATATGTGCAATGTGTAAACGTGTAAGGGGATGCCCTAAGTGTATGTAAATAGATTTTCTTTCACTGTCTCTAAGAAAATCTAGAAATCAATGAATACAGTACTATCCTACACCCTCTGCTGATAAGCAGTGGAGTCTTCAAGATGATGAATATTTAAAAGTGCACGTGCACAGTTCTCTAGATAATGTAGAAGCGAAGATCACTGCAGTCATTTGGGAAATAAGTTGGGAAATCAAGGTGAGAAAAATGTTTTCCCAAAAGAAACCTGTAATGCATGGTAGATTGAACCAGTCATTGATAACCTATTGGAGGGGGCTGTTGGGTTTATAATTACAACATAGACAAACCAGCCAACCACTTTGCTTTCCGTGATAAATTAGTTGATATGGAAAAGTTAGTGAAAAACAGGGCAATATAGAGGTCGAACTCTCGAGATGCAGCATTGATTTGTGCATATGAAATGATCCCATCATTGGAAAATTATGTTACTACATCAAAGACCTCAGCACTGAGTGAAGACTTGCGATTATTTCAGAAGTCCTGTGAAGTATTTTAGCTTCTCTGTCAGAATGGATGTAGGTAATTCTGACTTGGTTGTTCTTGGACTTGTGACGGTGCACAGATCAAGTATGTGAGTTAAGACGGAATACATTTTTGTCCCATGCATTAAGCCCTTTAAAAATGTGGGATTCCTTTAGCTAGAATTGGGTACCGATAATAAGAAATAAATCCCTTGCACCAGATGACAGAAATATGTGTATTCAAGAATACGATGAAAGTGAGTGACTAACACTTGTCACTCTGTCTAAATTGTGGTCCAGAGGAAGACCTCTTAATTAATCAGGGGTCGAAACTATTGTAGACTGGAATATTCATGACTTTTGGCACTACATTATGGAGCTACTATTAGTAGCTGGATTGTATATGCAAGAGATATTCATAATAATATAAGATTATAATGTCACCCAATTATGCACTGTGTTGTGGTCTGCCTAACCAAATGAAAGAATCAATAATATATATAATAATATGCAGTTTACTTAAGACATCATGCTAGAGTTGACCGTTCTGAGAATCCTGAGTGGTACATAGTGGATGGACGTGCTGGTGGAGGGGAAGGCAGCTTCTGTAAGTTTTTCCCTTTGCCTTTGCTCCAATAAGTCTTGCGCAAGACGCAAGGGTTTTGAATTCAGTTTTAGTGTCCTTTGTGAGACAATAGATGGCTTTTGTGTGACCATACTTATCCAATTTAAGGTCGATCTCAGGATTTACACTGGATATAAGCAGTCATCAAGTGTTTTGGTAGACTATGTTGCAAAAGTCTAAGTGTGCTGCCACGAAAGCTCACAACAGCTTTCTCTGAGCAAGGACAGCTAGACCCACATTGTTTCTTTTTTGTGAGAAAGGAAAGTCTGAGACTAGAATTATAACTTTTGCATTGGGGCGGTGCTTAGCTTTGAGGGCAACTCAAATGAGAATAAACTCTCCTTCGAGTTGTCTGGAACCAAGACCTTTGTTTTGGCACAATTAAGACAGAGAAAGTTCTCCTTTATCCCAAAATAAATATAAAATATGCATTGTTTTGACACTTTTTGAAGTTTTCTCACCCCTGAGTTATTGACCATATGCACCTGGGTATCATCAGCATACATGCACTGTGGGTTCAGATGCAGCTGTATTACATGAGCCTGCACAGTAATAACGTTAGGAGGATCCATGCGATTCACCACACAAGACTCTGTCATGGAGTTCAGCCTGTCCTAAATGTTACATGTTGACAGTAGACCGGGAGAAATAATTGTATCCATCATTTAGCATTTCCCAAGATTTCTGTCCTCTCTTTTCATCAAGGTTTCATAGTGCACAGATATCTGGTTCCAAACCGTTGAGTCGTATCAGTGCAGGGTGAGGAGAAAGTCCTCCCAGATGTGTACCGCAGCTGTCTCTCTTCCCTTCTGTGGTTTTCACCCTGGCTGACAATCAAAGAGGAGACCGTGTTCAACACATCCCTGAATTTATTCGATTACGTACATTGCTAGGATTTTACTGGAAAGTAGGACGATTGCGATTGGTTGGTGACTTGCAAGCACCTTGGGATCTGGTGTAGGTTTTTGGGAGGAGAGGAGATGGTTGCATGCTCTTAGTCCTGTGATGGTTCTGTTTAAGAATAACTCATTAAAGCCGCCTGCTATCTGCAGCAGGGGAATTCCATGAAGCAAGGCTTTGGAAAGGCCTCAACCAGTAAAATGGAGTGGTTGGCATTGATAAATAGTCTTCTTACCTCTTCCTCCTCCATTTGTTTAGATGATGATAGTCAGTGGGCAAGCAGATGTTTTGAGGTTATTCAGCATCCTTGTGTTTTTACTGCATTTGATTCGCTGAATAATAAAAAAAAATAGCTTTTCAGTGCTGCTCAATTGTGCAGTCTGCTTTAAAAAACAAGAGTCGTGCTTGACAAGCACAGGTTCAATTGATTTCTGAAATGAAGCATAATATATGATTTTCTTTCTTCATACATAATTGCTCTCTGACCCCAAGATTCTACTCTCTCCTCGTGAACACTGGAGCCCCAGACAAGCTCCACTCTGTTCCTTTGAAGCGCTGCTCTTTGCATCGTCTAATTTGTATGGTTTTGAATCCACTAAATGCCATGTTGAGAATAAATAGATTCTTCTTTCATCTCCAGCCACGCATAAACAAGGATCGGCCACCAGTGTGGTTTGTTCTTAGGTTAATCACAGGCTGCAGCTTGGCCCTTTGTGCTTTACTCTCCTCTTCTTCTGTGCTTATGTATTTATGTTCCACTCAAGTAACTTGACGGGCTTAGCCTCAATGTAAACGGAGTACAAGTACAGCATTTAACGTTTCAGAAATGACTTCGATAAAAAATCCTGCCTTGCGGCTATATTTTTAAAAAAACAGTCTGGCTGGCTTGTGTTTTCGAAAACTGCTGCCTCATTCGTTTTGAAAAAACAGGATTATACTAAATACCAATTTTCTTTGCACTTTTTATAACACTTTTATTGTTTTCGACTTCCATATTAAAGCATCTACTGGTGTTGGTTTCCTTTTAAGGAGCACTGAGTGAGCCATGTCGCACATTCCAACCCGTCATGTGACTCTCACACAGCAGCGGACGGATCAGACTAACCAGGACACTGAGAACTCAAGTCATATGAATGTATGTCAGGCCCATGTGTAATTCTGTAGTTCATACATGCATCACGTGCCTTCTTCACGGCGGCGCATCCTACTGCGCTGTTTGAAAGTGGAGGGCATCGTCAGTCTACATTATAAGAAGTCATATAAATAAATAGAGGTCGTAAGTCATACGTCATTTGAAAATCTCATTTGTTTTGACTGATTGTGTTCCTCTTGTATCTTGGATTCGTAACTAACTTTAAACATCCCTCCCTGAAAATGTGCACGTCTGCCTCTGTTTATCTTGTTCGCCGTCATAGTCTTCATAAAGCGATTTTTAAAGCAGGTGGCACGGAGACACGCCCTGTCCCGTTCAGTCCTGTGCTGTTATGGGTGAGACCTCTGATACATGTGTTCCTCTGCTTCTTGGGGAGATTGTCTCCCCTCGAGGTGCTGTCTTTGCAATGATCTACATTGGTGTCATTTCCTCCCTTCACTTCCTAGTAAGGTCTTGGGACCGGAAGTGTTGTTCAGTGAGTCAGCTGATGACCTGGGAGGATTCAATACTGCAGGGTCTTCTCACAACACAACATCTCTCCTCGCTTAAAGAGTTAGAGTATGGCATCCCCCCACTTGAAATGGAAACACTTTGTTGCCTTTCATTGTGTGTGGTCCTGGATAGAGCTGGCTCATCAATTGAGTTGGGCCACTCCATGATCTGAAGATGGCGCCATGTTTCGGTTATTGAGTCACTGCAGGTGAGGTGGCCCATGAGGTAGGTACAAGTGGTACACTGGTGGTGACATTACCCTAATAGAATGGGGTGCAAAACTCTTTCAGTGTAATGGATCTTTGGGTGGTGTTGTTTTCTCCTATTGGGTGACACATTGGACTTGTGACCCTTGCAGTAGTACACCAGTCTCCTCCCCACATCTTTCTGACTACCACCATTGACGTCTATGGGCAGGGTGCACTCAACGAGTATCTTTAGTTCTGCCTAAACGTGTGGATGTTCTATGTCATAGCATGCTTCCAATCAGTTACCTTGTTCTAGACATGCTGAGCTGAATGTTTCGATTTCCATAGTACACCATCCATGGTTCTCTTGAGAGTTTAGCGTGCACGTGGGTTGTCTGGGTTTTTTGCTTGTTTTTGTCTTTTTCATTGAGAATGTTTTAATCAGATACAGCCATCATACCCAAACACCTGAGTGAGAAGAATCAGTTTGTGTTAGCTGTATGATTACTCTGCTGTTTCTGGAAAAGCATCTCACAATTTCAATCACTTACTCAATCGGAGGCCCAGGCTCCCGTCTCTGGCCGGTTGACCTGAGGGTGTCACATAGAAGTAAGAGTACTTCTCACCTGGGATGTTCATAAGCACCTTTTGGTACCCCGTATTGATAGCAGGGGAGCCAATGATTGCATAATGAGTATCCATCAATCGAGGAGCCACATCCACTTATGGACATCCCTTTGTACCCCGCTTTCTTTCTGGATGGGGTGCTTTATACATTGTCACAACTGACAAGCTGCTGCTGTGTTCTTTCATCTTTCCCAGTGTGCACCTCATTCCTTCCTCTTGTGCTCCAGGAAATAATTATGCTATATTTCCTGGAAGAGCCTAGAGTATATATTCACTGAAAAACACATACAGTGAAAGTACAGTTATGAATTATAACTGAAACACCACAGAAAGTCATGACTTATGGTTACTTCCACAAACCATAACACGCACACCACATGCACACAATTTAAATGAGTAAATACAGAAATTCAAGAGCAAATGGCCGAAAAGTAGGGGATACATATATAATATATGTGGAGAATAAATATATATATATACCTACATACATACATACATACATACATAGCATTTAAGCAGACATATCATCATCCTAGTAACCAATATTGGATAAAGTACCCTCTTGCTGTGCCCGCACTATTATGATGTTTTACCTTAGATTAGGTTTTATGGTTGCGATATTTGCACAAGTTGGGCTACTGAAATGCTATTATTTATTACTTGTTCACACATAATCGCATTCAAGCGGTCATGTATGTTCTTATCTGTTTTTACAGTTTTATAGATATTTTAGATGATAAATATTTATTTATTTATATATTTATCCCATCCTGTCTACAGATATGCATATAAGTTTGATGGTAAAAAGAAACCATTTGATATTGTGATACTCAGTGACTGACATTTGGGGAAAAAATTTTGTATTTGAACCAGTAACATTAAACACGCGTATTTTTAGCCCTGGCTCCACTTGTTCTTAACATAAAATATCGCCCAAATGTAAACATCGTTTGTTGCATCATCCAAAATAAGGATATAAACAGTAAATATAGCACATGAAACAACAACCAAACTAGAAATATAGAGAGAATGGAAAAAAGAGAAATAAAAAGTAATATATGAAAAACAGACTACCTTTGACGTTAGTTCACAGTATTTTGTTTATGTCTATACAACACGTGACACAAGGGGTGATGATTCACAGTATTATAAAACAATGAATTGGACAGCATTTGTGTATGTGAACAAGGACACTGTGTTGTCCGAAACGTGTCGAAATTGGCTTTTAATGAAATAAAGACCTGATTTGCCACTCAGATTGGAGTCCGTCTCTCACTCATCGCCGAAAGGAAGCTGAGGAGATTGTTACGTGGTTTTGATATATATATATATATATATATGCGAAAAAGACTCCGCTGCTACAATCCTGCTGGATGAACGAAGACAGACCCAGAATTAAGGTGCGGTATATATTTATTGTTCAAACGCCCTTGAAATCCGCCATGACGCATTTCGGCCTGCAAAAGGCCTTGATCACATGATATATATATGTATCATATTGAGCAACCTTGCCAATAAACTTATGAAGCAGCCCTGAGCGTCCTGGAATTTTCTTGTAACAAGAAGAAATTGTGCTTTTATATGAAGGGGTTCCGGTACCCATCCAGGACCGCCGCATTTTGGAGCTCCGGACTTCCGGATGGTTGTGGTGAGCGAAATATATATATATATATATTTAAGCTCCGTATTCCCCACACAATCATGCAGGAAGAAAGCACTCACGGGGGTAAGTTCATCAAGTTTATTTTCAAACTACTGCAGAGAACAGACGCGTTTCTCCTGTTGCCTTCGTCAGTGTCATCATAATTTAACATTTTTCGACATGATTGCAAAATAAACATAAACAACGGACTCGTAAGTTAATGCATGCATATGTGCAAAGGCAGCTCCATCTTGGCCTGATATCAGATCTGCCAATTCTGATGATCCCTAACAGTAGCGGCCAGTGGTGGGAGTGCTGCCGGGCGGTGACGCAGGGCGGGGGAGGGGCAGGGTGGTGGGGTAGTAAACTACGGATTTCCGCCGCATTTGGCGATGCAGCGCGCGCAACGAAATTCGTTTTATTTATTTTTTTGTTTACTTACCTCAGTGCGGCCGAAATCCATAGTTTACTACCCCCCACCCTGCCCCTCCCCCGCCCCGCGTCACCGCCCGGCAGCACTCCCACCACCGGCCGCTACTGATCTCTAATATGATTAGGCTTTAAAAGTTAATTCATTCAAACAAATGCATGTACTAAAGCTTGATTAAACGTATCCGCCATGATATCCAAGGCAGAAACAGCCATTACAACGTATTACGCCCTGGATGGGCTTTGTGTCCAAACATATGACATCACAAGCAACATTCTGCCCCTAAATGGGTCCACCTGGGTTAATCGTACATGCACAATTGCTATTGCAGCACAGTAGAAAATGGTTGGCCCCAAATGGGCCTGCATTGAATATTCACATATAATTGTGCCCTGTATGGGCTTTATAAATACATTCCACTGCGATTGTACTCATGGGGTATATACCCAGATATCGGAAAAAATGCTAGGAGTCCACAGTCTCCCACCACACAGGGAAGAAAGGAAACCGAGTGAACAAAGGAGGAAAAGAAATTGAGAAAAGGAAAGTAGAATTGAGACTAGAAAAGATATGACATAGTGAAGCATAACCAAAAGGTCAATGATAGATCAGTCAATATATGCGGGCATACTCCCTCCCAACTTTGACATATCGACCACAATACATTAGTCTCCAAGATGGACTGACAACTCTTCATTACTATTCACCCCTTTGGGGGCTTTGGTTTGTAAGTCGATAATATATCGTGATTCGAGCCTCCTTAGTCTTAAGATCCTGTCGCCACCCCTAGGATTATTGGGTACATGATCTAAGCAAAAGAATGTTAGAAGGTCCCTACTGCTACAGTGTTTTACATCAAAATGTCTTGCAACCGGATACGTTGCATCCTTATTCATGATGGCCCTCATATGTTCCAAAACCCGTATTTTGGTAGGATGAATTGTACTCCCAATATACCTAAATCCACACGGACAGACCAGGCAATAAACTGTATAAGGGGTACTACATGTCATGAATTTATTGATGGGCTTGGGTTTCTTTAGCCCTGGCACTGTGTAGAATTGAATTTTCTTACTGTTTGAGCAGGCCTTACACTTCCTGCATGGGAAGAAACCATGTAGATCTTTCTTGATCATCCCTAGGGTTTCATTGGCAAGGTGACTGCTCACCAGGTTATCCTTCAGCGATCTTGCTTTCCTAAAGGTCAATAGAGGCTTAGCGGTATGTCCTGCCCTATGATCGGATCGGTCTTCAGGGTATGCCAATTTTTTCTTATGATGTTCCGTAACTCATTGGCGTTCTCATTACAGAACATCATCCGGAACATCTGCTGTCTCTCTCCTACTTGGGCCGATCAGCTTGCGAAAACTGCGCATGCACGCGCACTCATGCGCAGTTTTCGCAAGATGATCGACCCAAGTAGGAGACGGCAAGGAAGAGGAGGAGGGCAGCCCGGGGATGCCGGCAGTACAGGTAAGTGTTTATTTTTTCGATTTAATCAATTATTATTCATTTTTAATAGGGGGGATGGAGGCGGGTGGCGGAGCGGAGTTCCACTGAGTTTGTTCCCAACTCCGTGGACCTCTGCGTAGTCCCGCTACGCCGGCTCTCCCCGGGGTTAGAGTATTGGTCCTATAGTCGGATCAGTTAGCACTACAGGCCATTGCTTCTATATAAAGACCTTATTTGCTTTTCTTGTCTGTTATATGTAGTGATTAGTCTAATACTGATCTCATCACTTTCCTGATTGTATTTAAGGTCTTCTTTTTCTTGTCACTTGGGTTACCCCTAAATAGAATGGTTTCCCTGGTTTCTTTGTCAGCTCTATTGATAGCCCGAGCAATGGTCTTGGTCGAGTACCCTCGATCCATAAACCTCTGTTAGATCGCTTTCCTGGCTACAGATCCTACGTAATCTTAGCATTTCACCATAGCATACGGAATGCTATCCTTTAAGTGTCTGGGGTGAAAATATAAATGTCTTCTTGTTCATTTGTCCTTGGGAGTTTTAGTTGCTCAATTAATGTTGTGCCTTTAATGTCATTCAGAATGGACTTAGGTGCTCAGCAGTAACTGTCATGTGACTGAGGGGACATTTAGGCTTCCTGGACAGCTAATGTAAGAACTGGGGCGGCATCAGTAGGTACTTTCTTGAATACAAGAGGACACTCCCACTCAACAACCCAGGGGCGAAAGAGCTGACCTTTCACTTCCAGGTCATCAGTCAGAGGGGGAGTAGTGGGTCATGAGACATGGTTGGTCCTATCAGTAGACTGCAAAAGCACGGAAGAGGTACTGGAGGACATTGGGATATGTGACAAATAACAAATAAGGGAAAGCCAATGTCTTCGTGCCAAGAAAGGCAGCACTGATAGGATCTGTACTGGCCTCCCCTGAATTTGTTTGCGCAACTTCACGAGGAGGAGACGTGAAGGAACTTAATAAAGGATCCCCATTGGCCATTGGGATGATAGAGCATCATAGTTACAGTAAAAAAAAAAGTATGGAAACTGGTGTTTGATACCCCTTGCAACATGTCATAATAAACCGAGTTTTACATTTGCATTACTTACCATCATTCAATTAACCCAACCAGTCTAAAATCCATTCTAGTAATTAAATCTTCCGGCTATGGTGTATCTATCTATCTATAGAATTATCAAACTGGAACCAGTTTCCCTCTCATATACTCCACTATCCACAGCGTCTTTCAGTATAGCGTTTCTAAGGAGATTATCATAGGCCTAGTGGCCCACTCCTGGTGGTGGGGGGGAGGTGTCTCTTATGAAATGCCCAGGGAGACTAGTCCTCAATACGAAGAAAACCTGTGGGCGTCCTTTTCCTCTCAGTCCTCACAGATATCGGATGATGTCCCCCCTTATGGCCTGGAATTTTTCTAATTGATGAAGTAGGGTGGCTATTATGTGTTCATAGGAGGCAATCTCATATACTTCCTGCAGCCATGTGTCCATTGTGAGACAACAGTTACATTTCTTTAACCTCAAGATGTACATTTGTGCCATGGCTAGTGCCGTCCCCAACCATCAGGACAGTTGGTGGGAGATGTCTCGGTAGAGGCCAAAGTCATGCAAGAGAATAGTGTATGCTGTCAACCTGCCCTCACCTTTAGTGTGTCCTGATCTGTATTCTCTATGCAGGTCCAGAGTGACTGCAATGAGGGACATTCCCATAATAGGTGAACAATGTTTCCGCCTTGGGAGTCACAGCGCTATCAAGTGGCCCTTGGAAGGATGTTACATACACTTAACTTCTTGGGGGGAACAATGCCATTGATGCAGCACTTTATATTAGCTCAGTTTCAGTTGAGCTTCCCACAGGGGTTTGTCATGAGTGGCAATGACGTCTGACCGGTCCTCTTATGAGCATTGTAGCTACAGCCTAGTAGACCACCATTCTTTCAGTTGTTTGGTGGTCACTCAGGATTTTATAAAGGGCTGAGGTTACTCCTTTATAGGTACCTCATCTCTTCAAGTATTGCAGGTCAAACGATGACAGTAGTTCTATTCAGGATACAGCCTTCTGTAGGCATCTGGTGGGGTGCTGATAGTACCAGAAATGATGAGACCTTAAGTGAAATTATGTGCAAGCAGTGCCAAAGGATTTAAGACCTCCATCCTTGAGGATGTCTGATAGTTTGTGAATCAGTTTTGATTCCATCTCACTCCATAGGGGTTCCACTCCCCCCACTAGCAGTAAAGCATTACTCCAAACAGGGGCATTTGTGTGTAGGTGCGCATTCACTCCCAAAGCCTTCTGGGCCCTTTGTCAAGCATATACTGTTGTGCTTAATACAGGCTGAGAGGATATTATGCGGTGGGAGTCTCCTGCATAAAATATCTTGGTACCCTCACTTTTGCCCAAGAGAGCTTTTACCAACGAGATCCAACTTGGTGTGTCTAGAGAGTCGGTCATAATGTATCTGATATGTGCTCACTGGGACGCGAGCCAGTATGTTGGGATATGAGGAAGTCTCAGGCTCTCTTTTCCCGTAGTGGCATGAGGTTTCCTAGTTTTAGGCAAGTCTTCCATCCTCCCTAAAGGAAAGTTTTCCAGGTTTTTTCTATGGTTGCCTCCAGGTGTGGAGGAAGGTGTAGAGGGATCATTGTGAATAGGTAGTTGAGTCAGGGCATCATGTTCCTTTTAATCAATGCATTTTTCCCCATATGGAGAGGTTTAGGGTGTCCCATCTAGCGAGACCCGATTTGATTTTTGTAAGTAATGGATTCATATTGTGCTCTATAATAAACCAATTTTTAGATGTCAAACTTTTCATAATAGCTGCTTGGTGCATACAAACATATAGGATACTAATATGTACATTCAGTAAACAGTATATATAAGCAAAATGTGATGGCCAGTCTAGACAAGTGTGCACAATTGAATGTGATGTTCAATGTGTGTAAGTGTGTACAACACAGTAAAACCACATCTCATCCTTATGTTAAATAACATGTAGGATTGGTACATGGTTCCAAAAGTATCAGAACTTTTACATTTTCTCCGTAGAGATACTCTAATGATGCATTGTGTTCAGCGCAAGACAAATGAAAATTACTCATGTGGACATTGTTTTTCTGTGTAAGCAGAATACAGGATTCTCTTGTGTACAAAACAAATAACTGCTCAGGATGCATATGCTGTGTATGTTGCTGCATATGTTCTTTTAAGCGATCCTTCCACTCTTGTACCCACAGGGTCAATTGGCAAAGAGTCTTTCATAGCTAGAGACGAGGACATACCAGGGAGTAAAGAACTCACTTTAACGGACTGGGGATTTCTAACTCATACTTTATTAGAGAGTATATTCTGCTCAGAATCTGGGAAACCCACTTTTATCAATTTCCTTCCATTCCTGAGCTATTATATCTCTTACTGCCTAGGTAGAGGTTGGGAATCAGTAGGAAATGGATCATAAGTCCCAAACAATTATCATTGTTTATAAATAAGGCTCCCTGTTTTCCGTTTTTACGGAATTTTACAGATAAATGCAGACAGAAAACAATGTGTTTTCTATCTGCATTTATTTTTAAAAGTGGATAAATACAGAAAGTTGTGCTTCTTTTAAGTGACTCTCCGTGCTGTCTTTCATGAATTGTAGCCCAGCAGCTGAGCAGATGGACAGCATGGGAAATTAAAAACAGGATGACATTTCTATAAATAATGACATATGTAAACATACATTTGTGGTATAATGCTAATATTTAGTGGATGTATTGTTATGTAATATTTTGCAGCTTAAATAGCTAAATCACGACAGACATCAAAGTATGAGTGCGTGTCAGTTAAATAAATATGGAAATATACAGTTTTACAACTTCATTTACACACGAAACACAAAATAAATATGGATAAATACAGATAAAATGGGTAAAAAATAAATATGGATAAATACAGACAGAAATGTTTAAAAAAAAAAATACCATAAAACCGGGAGCCCTATTTATAATACAGGGATCATCAGAAGAAATGTCCAATTTATCCCTGGTATCCTGAATCATATCCACTTACTGAGAATCTAGGACCAGATTTCATCTATGAGATTCAGAATTCAGGGCTTCATCCTCTGAAATTTAGAGCCTGGCTATTTAATATTGGCTCTGTAAGCTGTAGCAATAGCTTTGTCAAAGATCTACTGTAGGCCTTCAGGTGAAACGGGTATAGTATTCAAATGATGCTCAGGTGAAAGAAAAGGTTCCTATACCCTCCCTTAGCTGAGCACTTTCTACTCAACATACTCTAGTAACATCAAGGAACAAAGAAGCTTGGTATTGGTTGGGAACAAAGAAGCCTGGAATTGGTTGAGATTCCCGCAAAAAGTATTGGGGTTGTGTCCTAGAATATGCCCTTAATAGAGTAACCAGGAAATTCAAGGTTTAGGTACACCCAGTTTAATTACCTCCATACAACCTAACATATGCACCCAATTTGAACAGGATAAATGGGAAGGAGGACAAAATATGCCTGAGGTGTAAATTGGTTGATGCAGGCTTTCTTCATAAGACATGGGCCTGCCTGGGAATTGAACAGTTTTTGGGGCAAGGTACCAGGAACTCAAGTGTACTCTGAGAAAAACAGGCCTCTTACAGATAATTGTGTGTTTGCTACGCCTGTATCCTAGGTCAAAAGGTGCAAAAGCAAGTTCCAGGTTTCTTGATATTGCATTGGTGCTAGATAAAAGACACAAGCAAAACACACAAGATGATGGACGGAATGTTGCACATTGGCAAACATTCACCCCCAGTCACAGATCTGGGTTTAATCCATCGTTATTTTGCTTCACCATTGGGCGAAATGCAAAACACACAAGATGATGGACGGAATGTTGCACATTGGCAAACATTCACCCCCTTGCTCACTGTGCCACTGGATTCAAGCTAGCCTGGCTGAAGAAGGGTGACATACCCTGAAACCGGTCCCAGGATGCTTGTTTCCGGTCCAGGGAGGACCTGGCCTGGCAGTTCGGTCTGGACTGTTCCCATGAGGCACAGGGTCAAGACTGATTTGCATATGGCTGGGTCCAAACTGGGGTGGCGTAGTGGGCAAAAGAACGATGGATTTAACCCAGATCTATTGACTGGGGGAGAATGTTTGCATTGTCAGCATTCCGTCCATCATTTGTTATCTGTAACACTTTTCGCCCTAAGTGGGATGGGTATGCCCAGACGTGGGTCCCTTGCTCACTGTGCCACTGGATTCAAGCTAGCCTGGCTGAAGAAGGGTGACATACCCTGAAACCGGTCCCAGGATGCTTGTTTCCGGTCCAGGGAGGACCTGGCCTGGCAGTTCGGTCTGGACTGTTCCCATGAGGCACAGGGTCAAGACTGATTTGCATATGGTTGGGTCCAAACTGGGGTGGCGTAGTGGGCAAAAGAACGATGGATTTAACCCAGATCTATTGACTGGGGGAGAATGTTTGCATTGTCAGCATTCCGTCCATCATTTGTTTTCTGTAACACTTTTCGCCCTAAGTGGGATGGGTATGCCCAGACGTGGGTCCCTTGCTCACTGTGCCACTGGATTCAAGCTAGCCTGGCTGAAGAAGGGTGACATACCCTGAAACCGGTCCCAGGATGCTTGTTTCCGGTCCAGGGAGGACCTGGCCTGGCAGTTCGGTCTGGACTGTTCCCATGAGGCACAGGGTCAAGACTGATTTGCATATGGCTGGGTCCAAACTGGGGTGGCGTAGTGGGCAAAAGAACGATGGATTTAACCCAGATCTATTGACTGGGGAGAATGTTTGCATTGTCAGCATTCCGTCCATCATTTGTTTTCTGTAACACTTTTCGCCCTAAGTGGGATGGGTATGCCCAGCCGTGGGTCCCTTGCTCACTGTGCCACTGGATTCAAGCTAGCCTGGCTGAAGAAGGGTGACATACCCTGAAACCGGTCCCAGGATGCTTGTTTCCGGTCCAGGGAGGACCTGGCCTGGCAGTTCGGTCTGGACTGTTCCCATGAGGCACAGGGTCAAGACTGATTTGCATATGGCTGGGTCCAAACTGGGGTGGCGTAGTGGGCAAAAGAACGATGGATTTAACCCAGATCTATTGACTGGGGGAGAATGTTTGCATTGTCAGCATTCAGTCCATCATTTGTTTTCTGTAACACTTTTCGCCCTAAGTGGGATGGGTATGCCCAGACGTGGGTCCCTTGCTCACTGTGCCACTGGATTGAAGCTAGCCTGGCTGAAGAAGGGTGACATACCCTGAAACCGGTCCCAGGATGCTTGTTTCTGGTCCAGGGAGGACCTGGCCTGGCAGTTCGGTCTGGACTGTTCCCATGAGGCACAGGGTCAAGACTGATTTGCATATGGCTGGGTCCAAACTGGGGTGGCGTAGTGGGCAAAAGAACAATGGATTTAACCCAGATCTATTGACTGGGGGAGAATGTTTGCATTGTCAGCATTCCGTCCATCATTTGTTTTCTGTAACACTTTTCGCCCTAAGTGGGATGGGTATGCCCAGACGTGGGTCCCTTGCTCACTGTGCCACTGGATTCAAGCTAGCCTGGCTGAAGAAGGGTGACATACCCTGAAACCGGTCCCAGGATGCTTGTTTCCGGTCCAGGGAGGACCTGGCCTGGCAGTTCGGTCTGGACTGTTCCCATGAGGCACAGGGTCAAGACTGATTTGCATATGGCTGGGTCCAAACTGGGGTGGCGTAGTGGGCAAAAGAACGATGGATTTAACCCAGATCTATTGACTGGGGAGAATGTTTGCATTGTCAGCATTCCGTCCATCATTTGTTTTCTGTAACACTTTTCGCCCTAAGTGGGATGGGTATGCCAAGACGTGGGTCCCTTGCTCACTGTGCCACTGGATTCAAGCTAGCCTGGCTGAAGAAGGGTGACATACCCTGAAACCGGTCCCAGGATGCTTGTTTCCGGTCCAGGGAGGACCTGGCCTGGCAGTTCGGTCTGGACTGTTCCCATGAGGCACAGGGTCAAGACTGATTTGCATATGGCTGGGTCCAAACTGGGGTGGCGTAGTGGGCAAAAGAACAATGGATTTAACCCAGATCTATTGACTGGGGGAGAATGTTTGCATTGTCAGCATTCCGTCCATCATTTGTTTTCTGTAACACTTTTCGCCCTAAGTGGGATGGGTATGCCCAGACGTGGGTCCCTTGCTCACTGTGCCACTGGATTCAAGCTAGCCTGGCTGAAGAAGGGTGACATACCCTGAAACCGGTCCCAGGATGCTTGTTTCCGGTCCAGGGAGGACCTGGCCTGGCAGTTCGGTCTGGACTGTTCCCATGAGGCACAGGGTCAAGACTGATTTGCATATGGCTGGGTCCAAACTGGGGTGGCGTAGTGGGCAAAAGAACGATGGATTTAACCCAGATCTATTGACTGGGGAGAATGTTTGCATTGTCAGCATTCCGTCCATCATTTGTTTTCTGTAACACTTTTCGCCCTAAGTGGGATGGGTATGCCCAGACGTGGGTCCCTTGCTCACTGTGCCACTGGATTCAAGCTAGACTGGCTGAAGAAGGGTGACATACCCTGAAACCGGTCCCAGGATGCTTGTTTCCGGTCCAGGGAGGACCTGGCCTGGCAGTTCGGTCTGGACTGTTCCCATGAGGCACATGGTCAAGACTGATTTGCATATGGCTGGGTCCAAACTGGGGTGGCGTAGTGGGCAAAAGAACGATGGATTTAACCCAGATCTATTGACTGGGGAGAATGTTTGCATTGTCAGCATTCCGTCCATCATTTGTTTTCTGTAACACTTTTCGCCCTAAGTGGGATGGGTATGCCCAGACGTGGGTCCCTTGCTCACTGTGCCACTGGATTCAAGCTAGCCTGGCTGAAGAAGGGTGACATACCCTGAAACCGGTCCCAGGATGCTTGTTTCCGGTCCAGGGAGGACCTGGCCTGGCAGTTCGGTCTGGACTGTTCCCATGAGGCACAGGGTCAAGACTGATTTGCATATGGCTGGGTCCAAACTGGGGTGGCGTAGTGGGCAAAAGAACGATGGATTTAACCCAGATCTATTGACTGGGGAGAATGTTTGCATTGTCAGCATTCTGTCCATCATTTGTTTTCTGTAACACTTTTCGCCCTAAGTGGGATGGGTATGCCCAGACGTGGGTCCCTTGCTCACTGTGCCACTGGATTCAAGCTAGCCTGGCTGAAGAAGGGTGACATACCCTGAAACCGGTCCCAGGATGCTTGTTTCCGGTCCAGGGAGGACCTGGCCTGGCAGTTCGGTCTGGACTGTTCCCATGAGGCACAGGGTCAAGACTGATTTGCATATGGCTGGGTCCAAACTGGGGTGGCGTAGTGGGCAAAAGAACGATGGATTTAACCCAGATCTATTGACTGGGGGAGAATGTTTGCATTGTCAGCATTCTGTCCATCATTTGTTTTCTGTAACACTTTTCGCCCTAAGTGGGATGGGTATGCCCAGACGTGGGTCCCTTGCTCACTGTGCCACTGGATTCAAGCTAGCCTGGCTGAAGAAGGGTGACATACCCTGAAACCGGTCCCAGGATGCTTGTTTCCGGACCAGGGAGGACCTGGCCTGGCAGTTCGGTCTGGACTGTTCCCATGAGGCACAGGGTCAAGACCAGTGTTCCCAGTAACGTGCGCGCCCGCGCGCGCGCGCACATCTGTTCCCCCGAGCGCGCAGTGCTGCGTGTGGAGCGCGCACCCACAGCACATCCCGGGAGAGCATTCGCGCCGCCGCTTTTATAACGCGAGCGGCGCGAAAAATTGTAATTTCCTGGTTGCTGTGGCTCCTGCACTTGCTGTATTTCCTCCTTACTGAAGCACGGCTGGGGGCTGTTGGTGGGCCTTTGTGAAAATATTTGTTAATTGCAGCACCGTCATGCGCTGCAATTAACAAATATTTTCACAATGGCCCACAATCAGCCCGCAGCCGTGCTCCCTAGAGAAGAAATGCAGCAAGTCCAAAAGCACGACATGTGCTTTACACGTCGTTTTTTGGACTTGATGCATGTCTTTTTTAATGGAGCACGGCTGCGGGCTGATTGTGGGCCATTGTGAAACTATTTATGTTAATTGCAGCGCATGACGGTGCTGCAATTAACATAAATATTTTCACAATGGCCCACAATCAGCCCGCAGCGTGCTCCATTAAGAAAATAAATGCAGCAAGCACAAGCATGAGCGATGGAAAGGAGGAGGGGAGATGATCCAGAGGGACGGCAGAATCCGGGTGATTATTTGTCTCTAGGGCAGCTGTGGTCATTTCATTTCACCACCAGGTGGTTTCTGGGAGCTGTAGTTCTAGGTCGCCTCATTGGAACTCGCTTTGGATGACTTTTAGTTGGTGTTGCTTTGGACGTAGAAACATGGAATAGAAGGGACAGTAGAGAAACTCGTAAGAGGCGTGAACGTAAAGGGACACGTTAACATGTTGTGGCTGGGGAGCTGGACAATGGGCATTCGAGGGGAATGAGCTCAGTGGTATGTAGGGAAAGACGTAAGGTAGCTCGGAGAGGAAGAAAAGTGTACCGTGGGGAAGGAGCCAGAAGGGAGGCAAGGGTGGCCCTTAAAGGAAGCACTGAAAGAGTATAGCAGGTGGGTAAGGAGGAGGAAAATTAAGAAGAGATTATAAAAGACGGGGTAACAGGTGGAGCAGTGTCGACTGCAGGCGTCTGAAAAAATGGATGTCAGCAAGAAAGTTGAGTTACAAGAAAGCGGAGATTTGAGCATAAAGCCCTAGTGGCCTTAGTGGGGATGGTGAGCGGATTGTGTTAAGCGTTTGACACTGGGATGAGGACGGGGCGCTAAGTGGAGGATAAATAGATGAGTGGTAGGAAGAGAGGAAGTCTTAACAGGAGCATTAAAGACGGTATAGATTTTGGAGAGTGGAGAGAGATTTCCGAAGAGGAATAGGTAAGGAAGTGAGGTGAGGGTGTATGGAGGAGATCTGGTGGACAGAAGAAGTGAAGAGGACGGTAGATAACCACAGCAAGAGTGACTTGGCTTCCACAAAAATGTGCATTTGCGAGATTGTAAGAATCCTTCCTTATAAAGCCAAACTCAAAGTTAAGGGGGAGGGTTTTCTGACGTGTCACTTGACTAGGGTGCATAATGCTGCCACCATAGAGGAAGGATGGCAGGATGTTCCTCCCAGTACGTACTATCAAGGGAGGCAGCATCAATTACTAGAGAGACATTAGTCTAAGTTATGTTATTCATTTTTGGGTATGACGCTTCCTTCCATTCTCTTGCTGTGGAGCTTCAACATGTGGGCTGTTAGCGAAAGGATAGGAGAGAGGCTTGTAATCGCATTCAAGCGTTTAGGGCCTCATTGTGAGCGTTTCACTATTTTAACTGGTAATGCCGCACCTGGCAAACACTGATGGTAGGAAGCCATGGGTTTCTCAGTTACAGCCGTACAAGATTTACCATGAAATAATTATTTTTGTGTCTGCTGTTTGCCAAGACCATTTGTTTTTAATACTATGTGTTTAATGCACTACAAGATAGATAATGTATTTAGTTGTAGGGGCCTCATTAATCCGGCCCTCTTCATCCATTCAAATTTCATATTCCACTATACTAATTCACCACTAATCCTTTATGGGTTCCAGAGTAGCGGGCTACTCGCCAATAAATCACTTCAACACCCATCAGGGTTACAAGCGCTATATAAATGCAAACCTTTTTCCCTTTCAACCCCTCCCAACCCTTCTCAATCCAAATAACTGAATAACATATCCACCACTCAAACTACTTTCATATTTCACTATACTAATTCACCACTAATCCTTTATGGGTTTCCGGAGTAGCGTGCTACTCGCAAGAAAAAGCTCTTCAATACCCCATCAGGGGTAACAAGCGCTATATAAATACAAACCTTTTTTCCTCTTCTATCCTTCTGCTATCCTTCTGAATCCAAATAACTGACTAACCTATCCACCACTTAAATTACTTTCATATTGCACTATACTAATTCAACACAAATTCCTTTATGGGTCCCGGAGTAGCGTGCTACTCGCAGCAACGCTTAGACGCCTCGTCAGGGGTAGTAAGCGCTAGATAAATGCAATTATAATACAATACAATAAAAAGAACGACGTGTAAAGCACACGTCGTGCTTTTAGGCTTGCTGCACGCCTTTTGTTAATAGAGCGCAGCAGATTGTGTGCCTTTTTGAAAGTTTTCATGTTAAATGCAGCCCCGTGTATTAGTATGTCGGGCTCTGCAATTAACATGATAACTTTCAAAAAGGCACGCAATCTGCCGCCCTCTATTAACAAAAGGCATGCAGCAAGCCTAAAATTAACGTGTGCTTTTACAATCACTAATATATGCTAGTGATTCTGAAAGCACACGTCCTGCTTCTGGACTTTCTGCATGCCTTTTGTTAATAGAGCGTGGCTGCGGGAAGATTGTGTAGCTTTGTTGTGGTTGCAGATGCTCTGCACTTTCTCATTTCGAACATGACACAACCATTATTTTATTTTTTATTTTACAGAGTTTTATTAAGCGCGAACTTGACCCGAATCGGGTATCAGAGCGCTTTACATAGCACCAGTTGCATTACATGAGGGCACATTTTTTATTTTTGTTAGGCACGGCAGTCACCAACACGAAGACCACCCCCTGGCTGGACTGGCCTTAGCAGGCATCAGGCGTTTGCCTGCGAGGCTGGAAGGGTGGGGGTCAGTTTTGGAGCAGTGGGGGCCAGTTTTGTTACTGGGGCAGTTTTGCAGCGATGCTGCAATATGGGCCCTCAGTAACAAAAGCACCAGTGCTGGGGACCAGCTTTCAGCAGTAGTGCTTGACACTTGCCTGCCCCCTCCACCCCAACCCTGGTGGGTGGGAGCCGGTGCAGCAAAATTGCCAGGGCTACTTTGGGTTCCCAGTCCGGCCCTGCCTGCCCCATCAAACAGGCCTCCTCCGTTCCAGTACCTAGGTCATTTATCTGCACAATCAAGCAGGAACCCCAGTGTCAGAACCCCTGTCGCTGCACCCACACACGCGGTTGGGTCCTTGGCGCACATTGCCGTGGCTGGAGCGCACAGAGACCTCACACTGCCGCACACAGAGGAAAAAAATTAGAGGGAACATTGGTCAAGACTGATTTGCATATGGCTGGGTCCAAACTGGGGTGGCGTAGTGGGCAAAAGAACGATGGATTTAACCCAGATCTATTGACTGGGGGAGAATGTTTGCATTGTCAGCATTCCGTCCATCATTTGTTTTCTGTAACACTTTTCGCCCTAAGTGGGATGGGTATGCCCAGACGTGGGTCCCTTGCTCACTGTGCCACTGGATTCAAGCTAGCCTGGCTGAAGAAGGGTGACATACCCTGAAACCGGTCCCAGGATGCTTGTTTCCGGTCCAGGGAGGACCTGGCCTGGCAGTTCGGTCTGGACTGTTCCCATGAGGCACAGGGTCAAGACTGATTTGCATATGGCTGGGTCCAAACTGGGGTGGCGTAGTGGGCAAAAGAACGATGGATTTAACCCAGATCTATTGACTGGGGAGAATGTTTGCATTGTCAGCATTCCGTCCATCATTTGTTTTCTGTAACACTTTTCGCCCTAAGTGGGATGGGTATGCCCAGACGTGGGTCCCTTGCTCACTGTGCCACTGGATTCAAGCTAGCCTGGCTGAAGAAGGGTGACATACCCTGAAACCGGTCCCAGGATGCTTGTTTCCGGTCCAGGGAGGACCTGGCCTGGCAGTTCGGTCTGGACTGTTCCCATGAGGCACAGGGTCAAGACTGATTTCCATATGGCTGGGTCCAAACTGGGGTGGCGTAGTGGGCAAAAGAACGATGGATTTAACCCAGATCTAAAGACTGGGGGAGAATGTTTGCTTTGTCAGCATTCCGTCCATCATTTGTTTTCTGTAACGCTAGATAAAAGAGCCATTGCAATGCATTTGAGATCTCCTGAAGGCCCGTCCCTTCAATAGATGGAAGAGAGCTGTTGAGCAAAGAGCAACCGTCGAAGGTGTGTACATGAAAATAGGAATGGAGACAGCTTCGCAAGAAACCTGTAGTGGATGAATGGTCATACATTGTAGTTTCATTCATAGAGGCAGACAACGATTGATGACAATGTTGAACTCAGCGACTGAGTGTATGGAGTTGGTGATTGCAAAATGTTGAGAAAGGAATGCTGCACTGACTGCTGGTCTCGCCATACGTGATGATTACTTTAGATACTCATGTACAGGGATAACATGTTCTGAAATGCACCTGTGGATGTCTAATGTCAGGTAATTGTTTAATTTTTATACATGAGATGAACTGTAGCACAATAATGTGGTGCATATGGTTGTAAATTTACTTGTCCTTATTCTTTGGTGAGAAATTTGAGTGCTTCTTAACGATGTTATACTGCAAATAATTGATAATTCCCAATGTACATCGGACAAATATGTAAGATACTGACGGATTTGTGTATATGGACTATTTTACAATATCAGTCAATTGTACAGCATCATTACATTGTGTTGTGTTTCAAGCAAATTAAAATATTTATAAAAAAGGAACAAATCAGACTGGTATACCAGGGCTTTACACCTCCTTCAGCATTGAGAAGATCATGCCTCCCACAACATCGTCACACATAAATGTGCCCCCAGTTAGCCCACCAATTCCCCTACATGTTAACTAGAACCATGCCCTGCTCTAAAAAGGATAAGTTAAGCCATTACCACAAAAGAACAGCTAAGCCGGATGATCTGAGCTGGCTGATCTCAATCTTCCTCTAGTTTACTTTCACAGCTCCATCCAACCCAGCCCAATACTACAGCCGCCAAAGCAGGGCCAGCAGAGAAAATGCAATGAAGCAAATTACCTGCATTTGAATTGCCAAACTTAAAACA
Source organism: Calotriton arnoldi (assembly GCA_963921515.1). NCBI lineage: Eukaryota > Metazoa > Chordata > Amphibia > Caudata > Salamandridae > Calotriton > Calotriton arnoldi. The sequence goes on from CAWUFW010000015.1 coordinate 4,316,666, forward strand.
AGTAAAGAAGAAATTACATAAAATTTCTTAAAATATCGGGATGTACTTCACCTGCTCCCCCAATGATACAGAAAAAACATTCTTTATTGCAGGGCATACGGGGCCTTTATGAGAAGAGAAGGAGGAATTTAAAAAGAATAGACAAAATAGGACAAAGAATGTCAGATTTCTCATTATTTATGTGAAACTTAAAGGGTTTCTTTAAGGGATATTAAATATGAGAGGAGAAGAGCTGTCTGAAAAGACTCACTCGTCCTTTAATACCCCATCTATAGCTAGCTGAAATCTTAATCAGAATATGGAATGTGCATTTAATCTAGGTAAAGCCTTAGCCATACTTGTGTTCAATATTTTTAAAGGGGGAGTGTGCCTAGCAAGCCCAAGCTAGAGATATTCACAGCCTTGAGAAAGCCCTAGGCCTGTGTGCCAAGACGGGGCGAAACATGTTTTGGCTGAAAAATTAATAAATTGTGCGGATTATTATTAAGTTCTGTTTATTACATTTAGGACTACTACCTCAACAAACTGTTTGAAATTGCTTGTGTTTTGTTTCAAATACTCACAAGATCAGCCTAAGAAAATTGTTGTCTAGCAAGTAAAGGATACACATCTCGGGAAGAAGACTCTGCTCAATCGGGAAGAACTGTATTAGAAAGACTTCACATGAAGGGAATGTCTATTTCGTACTTTCACTAAGATGCCCTTTGTTTACTGAGAATGCCTTACAAACAGCACATCTATAGTCAGGTGCTGAGAACTACAGAATTCGGAATTCCTACTGAATTATCTATTAACGTTATAGAAGTGGCCAATGATTATGCATTTGTTAAATTTTCTCCTCAGAAACCTTGAAGTGGTAAACCCATTCTGTTTTGTGTGGTGATCCGCTCTGCTTGCCTTGTATTAATCTTGGGTGAAAAAGAAGACTCCATGGTGCCTTATCTGTCAAACACAAAAGGTAACGTGCTCTTCTCTAGGTCAGGTCTGGAGACAAAGTAGTTTCAGGCTAATGGGGATTGGCGCATGTATAGGCACCCACACAAAATGGCTGACAGAGCTTTGACAATTGCCCTAGATTTGGTCCTTCATGTTCCATATCCTATGTCGCATGAATTTCGGCCCCATATTCTTGCCTTATGTGCAGACCTTGTATGCGGCCCATGAGCCCAGGTCAAGGTAAATGCTGTACATCCTGCCCCATTTCCAATTAATAGAGGTACTAGGCAGAAGTGTCCTCTGTCCCTCCTGGTGTTCGACTTGGTGATTGAGCCCTTGGCCAAGTTGTTAGGGGTAGATGCTCAGATCCAGGGGTTCCAGCGGTCCAATTGACAAGAAGACATGGTGTCCGTATACGTGGTGGACATGCTCCTTTTTGTACAACAGTTCCATCCTGCATGTTACGGAGATACTGAAAATATATGGTGACGCATCTGGCATGAAGGATATTTGGGAAAAGACTACTTATGTGCATCTCACGTGGGACCGACCCAGGGATGCAGTGAGTGTTTGTGCCTTCTTTGCACGCCCTGGGGCACGTTGGTATTACAGAAGATGCTACAGACATTTGTGCGGCCCCTTCTGAAATACTGAAAGTGCTGGCGCACTTGTAGCGCCTGCTCTTTCTCAAGAGGGCATTCCCTCATTTGCATGGAGGCATGGACATTATGCAAACTCAGCATAGGAGTTGGTTGGGAGCTGAACATTGTCCCACTAGTTCACAGATTAAGATAGGAGATATAAAGGTATGGGCCTCCTTGCTGACATGAATGATAGAAAAGGGTGCACGATTTAAAATGATTTCTCTACCCTGCTTCCTGTAAATGTTCCAGAATTACCCCTTTATATGTCCACCCCGTTTCTTCGTGAATCTCCAGTTCCTAATAACAGCATTTTTGTGGGATAATGAAACCCTGCGAGTATCATTTGCCTCATATAGACAGGGTATGTACGACACCGACCTGTGTTGGACACACATGAAATTATATTATTATTACACACCTTATCCTGATTAATGACTGGTTACATAGGGATAAACATGACGCAGTGCAGAGATTAAAAGTAGATATCCAAAGGAAATATGATCCATTGACCCTAATTTACAGGACTTCTATATCACTTGTATTGCCCTCTGCCACCAGACTACTATTTTTCTGTTGGCATGAAGCATTAAAACATATTAAGTGGCAAAGCAGATTAACGGAAACCACGCCATTATGGAAGGGTACATGACTAGTACATATTGCCTGACTTCCTGGTTCCATACGTGGGACTTGATTGACATATCTCACTTGGGGGATGTCTATTCCCATGGCCACATACAATCTTATGCTAAGTTGGCCGATGTATTCCAGCTACATAAATCATTTTTTCCAATATTTGCAGGCGAGACATGCCTTGGAACGCTATCATACTAAATTGAATGACATTCCAGAATATAACCCGTTGGAAGACAAAATTGTAGAAGAATAGTTAGGAGATAAACAATTTCACAGATATACCACTCTTTATTAGTTAATTCCCCTGACCCGCAACTAACTTTAAAATGGAAGAGGGAAGAAGAAGTAGACCTGTTAGAGGACAATGAATAGGTAGAAGCAAAAATGGCTGCTGGAACACTGGAAATTTCTTCTTGTCGTCAACTGGTACAGTTTAAATACTTCCATAGATTTTATCTTAATCCAGAACATTTATGGAAGATGGACAAACTTCCAAATTCTCAGTGCACCAGGTGCAATGATCCCCGTGCCACCTACTTTCATGTCATGGGATCGCCTGGATGCTGCCTCCTACTGGAAAGAGATCACATGAGTTCTGGGTGACGTGGTGCGAAGAGATATTCCTATGGATCCTACATTGGTGATATTGGGGATCTTGGCAAAATGGGGTGGACCGTGGTATGACTGAATCCTGGTGGGATTGGGGCTAGTATTAGCCAAGAGAGACATTGCAAAGTATTGACGCTCATCTTCTGCCCCCTGCCCCAGGAGGAATGGCTGAGAGAGATGGACTTCTGTGCTACAACGGGGAGTGGGTTTACAGAGCCCGAGGGTGCACCATAATACATAGTAAGATCTGGGGTAAGTGGTGAGACTACTCACAAGCTGCTGTATAATTGTAACTGTCTATAAGGTTATTTGTCATTGACTGTGTAAATCTAACTGACCCTCTTCTATTGGGAGCCATCTTTGATTTATATACTCCGTCCCGTAATTAGGATGTGTATCAATGCCTTGTACCTGTGCACGTTGCTGTGTTGAAAATCATTAAAAAGATTTCTTTTTTTTAAAAGAAAAAAGAAAGTTGCACTAGATTACAAAAAGGGATTCGAATTAGCCATCTCTCCCCCAGCTAATGAGGTATGATGGCAATAATAGTTCAGAGTATGTAAGTGATATTTTGCAGTGTTCTATCAGCGTTTTAAGATATAAAGAATTTTTTCTCCTTCATATACAGTAAAGTTTTTAGAGTTTGTTTTTTCCCCTGGCATACTAACGTTTTCATTAGTCAGATGTTATGAGGGGAGACATGAAGGTAAACCGCAGTTTGTATGTTAGGCCAGGTGCAGTCACGCTGGAATTTTTTTATTATTTGAGGCGTCGCATGTAATGAATTTATTTTTCTTTACATGCACAAGAACAAACAATTTTCCTGTGAAGAAACCTCTTTCCCTACGTCACCACCAATATTCGTTGTCCCTGCCCTTACCATCCTGGAGAGGGATTTGCTCCTGCTTCCAGTAAGTTTTAAGCCGTTTCCATACTGAGAATCAGCTGAGGAAAGTATTTTTGAATACGCACAAACTCAAAGATGTGTGGCTGTGCATTTTTGGCTGTGCACAGACATTCCAGGGCACCCCACCGTGGAAAGCTCTCTTCCCACATAACCTTACACCACGCAGTGGTTCTTTGATGTGCGAGTAAATACAGGCCTCGCTGCAAATGCGCATCTTGCGAATTGCGAAAGTGAATTTGCACTTGCAAGTCAAGCCGTGTTTATGTGTAAATTGATCTTCCAGGTGGGAATTGCTTTGTAAATCAGCCCTACCAGGTGCAACCATTTGGGGCTCGAATGGTCACTTTTGTAAATTGTATTTTTTTTGTTTTGTTTTGTGTTCTCCCACGCAAAGCCTGACATTTTGCGAAGCGAAGAGGAAAACCTTATAATACATTCGCCCTTTCTCTCTCTCTATTCCCCGTCCTCGTGGGTTTATTACCAAGCAGCATGCACCGGCGAACACTCACTGGTTATATCTAATGAAGTTTGGAGTAATTAGAGAAACATATAGCCTAGTGAGTCTGTGAGACTAAGGGCATGGCTAGCTATAAAGTGCCAGGCAAGTTGTCAAATTGAATCAGTTTGGCGGCGCTGTATGGGAAACCCAATATTGTATGCACTTTAGCATGCACAGGGTCAAACACCATAGAACCTTGTTCTTAAGTGCTGATTTAAGATGATGGTGAAGGTTTTACTTCGTACATGATTACCAATGGTTTCTGATCACACCCGCGGTCCAACAGCGCTCCCTTCACATTTATTATGCGAAAACGGTCTGCACTTAATTGGGCGCTCCTCTCCCGCCCCCCTGTAACATTCCATACCTCACTGAAGTATGGCCTTTCCAGGTCACTGCTTTTTGTTGTCCCTAACTCAGATCAGAGGGGCGTTGGCGCAGTCCCCTCTTTGTACCAGTCTCACGGGCCCGGGAGGCCAGTAGAAAGGCGCTCCGGGCTACTATTGTGACTGCGCCACAGAAGGCAATGACCTGTGAAAGGCACCAGCGAAGTTCTTGCCATGACCGAGTCACCTCGACTTGTGCCGCCGAAAACAGCACAAAAATGCCTCTTCGGCCCAAAGAATGTGTGGGTTTTCCGCAGTGAAAGGAGCGACCATAATGGACGGGTCGTAATTCAGCCATTAGAAAGGGACAACCCGTTTACCAAGCCAGCCCTCCTGTGTGGCAGGAATGCCCTTTATTGCTTTTTTAGGTCTGACCTTGAGACCTCGCGAGCCTCACGTCTTCCAAAAAGCTCACAATAAAAATACACACAAATGTAGGTACACTAAAATGATTTTTGGACACCCCTCTTCGTCCATTGGTCTATTCAAGTTTCATTCACACTTTGCTTCCGCCCACCACAGCATAGAGCAGAGGTCTTCAAACTTTTTTGCTCTGAGCCCCCCTGAGCAAAATGTTTTGAGGTCGGGGCCCCCCCTCCAAACCTTTATGGCAAGGATTGGGAGAGCGGGAGGGACATGGCTGCGTGCAGGAGGCGGGACTTATGAGATGATTTCAGGAGTACTTTTTCTATAGTTCATGAACCACACTAAATATAAGACTTATAAAACAGCAAATTAATCAAACAAAAACATGTATTGTCCCAAAAATACCGCTCCCCATAATTGGGGTGTTTTTGAGCCCCTCACACTCTTGGACCCCAATGCAACTATACCTACTGCACTAATGATAACTGCAGTCCTGAGTAGCAGGCTATCTCCTCTGCATCTTTTAACTCTTCCCCATCATGCCTGACCATCACTCCAATCTTGAAACAGGCTCTCTGTCCTGTTAAAAAAAAAGAGCTCCCACATGTTGTATCCCTTTTTTTCTGCAAGGGTGCCCTCAGTCATTATGCTAAAAGGGAAAATAAGCTCCCATGCCCCTTTTTTAAAGGTAGACAGTCATAATTGTGAAGCAGTGGGCCCCTCAAACCCCTGGGCCCCAGCCCTGCTGCATCTGCTTCATTAATGATAACTAACAGTGGCCACTTACACACCTGGCAGCAGTACCTGCTGCGCTGATGAATGGCCCTTTATGAAGCCTGGAAATGAAGCAAATACACGCCGTACTTCCAGGCCATCTTCATTTACATGTATTTGCAGAGGTATTTGTGCCCCCTGGGAACCCATCCACGCCCCCCCCAGAGGGGCGCGCCCCACAGTTTGAAGACCTCTGACAAACAATCTTCCCCCTCAACGCAGACAGCCTTGCACTATGGTGCAAGGGTGCCTGCGTAGGCGCTAGACAGCTAAATTTAGCGCCAGCGCAGGGAAACGCAGGGTTGCACCATATTCTTGTAAATATGGCGCAGCCCTGCGTTTCTAAAGTGACGGAGCGTGTCGTTAGCCTTCTTGGCTTAACGACACGTCGCTTCGCCACTTTATTGTAAATATGCCCCCTAGTTCCTTAATTCTCCTCAATATGTTTATGTTTCAGTCTCCAACGAGTTCTTTGTGTGACAGATTTAAGAGGTATAGGTCTTAGAAGAATAACATGATGACAAGAGGTAAAGGGGGTTGTGATAAAAGGAACTATTTGGGAGAATACTGAAAAATGATCCTGGGGAGGTGATGGATTATACACATGAAAGTGGACGTCGAGGTTCGAATTAACGGGATGTTGAAAAATGCAACTCATGTCCAATTAAAAATGGATGCTGTATGTAGAAAAGATGTTTAGTGTTATTTGCAGAGGGCCACAAAGCGCTAGGTCAATTCAGAACGCAAAAAGTCTGAAATTAGAAACATCTTTCATGGTTGCCCTGTTGTCAGCGCATTCTCAATATGTGAAGCAAAGACTTGGACTTAACAGATATTTATTTTTTTGCAGCTAGGTTGGGCATAGATGCATAAAAGTTGCGAATTGTGCCCACTACGTGCATCAAAAAGCAGAAGAATATTTAATTGACTTGAACAGTGTGCTCTTCTATGGCATCACAAATCCCACAAGTTTGTCGAGTTGAAAGTATAGATGGGCGAGCCACTGAAGGCTCGAGTCTGAATCCGGGCTCTGGCTCAGCTCGAGGTCCTATTGGAACCTCGAGCCCATAAGAAGCATGGCTTTCATGTGGCTTCTACCTGCCTCCCTCCCTTTACCCAGGATCTGGCATTAGGGACAGAGCTGCATAATGCGGAAGTGGGGATCCAGGTGCGAGTCTCGGCGTCGGCTCAACACCCTGTGATTCTGGGCAAATCACTTAATCTCCCTGTGCCTATAAACAATCATGTAACCTTGTGTAATGTAACTGGTGCTCATGTTAAGCGCTCGGCCATCTCTGGTCGAGTTCACGCTGTATTTAAAAACTGCAGAAAAATGAAGAGGTAAAAACAAACCCTTAACCTAAGGAAAGGCAAATAGATATGCATTTTCCGCTGATTTGCAAAAAATGTAACCAGAAAACCTGGATAAATCGCGGGCTCCTCGCTTATTAAATTGTGTGATCTTAGGCAAATATTTTATTTCACCAAAACTGTTTTCTTCATTATCGCGTAGGAGAGCACTTTTAGATGAGAGTTCAGACGACCAGTTTTACAAAACTATCACTTTTAATAAGTACTTTTCACTGCGGAATATAGTGTGCCTTATTAATGTCAAAGCTTCGACAGGTTAAAGAAATACACTTTTAGGAATTTTGAGGAGGCCTTATCATATTTTACTTGATGTTTGTTGTATGATTTACTTAGCAAATATTTTCAGTGCTTGGACCCTGCACAGGCTCTAGGATGCGAGCCAGACCCTCGGCTCTGGCTCGCCTCTAGCTGAAAGAAACGTACAGCTTTCCCAGAGTATGTAACTACTTTGAACAGAACGTTTCTACGATATGTATTTTCTCCTCAGTTTGCTAGACTGCAAAATACACACCACCTCGAGCAGGAAATCATAAAGTTTCCGATTTGCTGCATGGTTTATCAGAAAGTGATTTTCTGTGCACAGCACTTTATATTCTTTGATCTGGAAGTATAATCGTAATCTGTATATTGACCCTGCCAGCACACTCACTGACCCCCGCCCCCACCTCAGTTCTCACTTTCACTTCGAGGGCTCGGAATAAATGAAGACAGCCTGGAAATGCAGCAAATACACGCCGCACTTCCAGGCCATCTTCATTTACATGTATTTTCAGAGTGATTTGCGCCACCCTGGGAACCCATCCACGCCCCCCCAGGGGGGCGCGCCCCACAGTTTGAAGACCTCTGGCATAGAGTGTGGGGGACTTGATAAGCTCATGTCACTCATGTGCTGTCTTGGCTGGGTCGATGCCTGCAAAGGAGTGCACTTCCGGGAACCTGATGTACCTGGACTACTGGGCTACTCTTTATTTACTTTTTAATATCTTTGTCATTTTTTGCATACTGCTTACGTTTCTACAAAAAATACATTAAAAAAAGACCAAGGTCCGACTTATTAGCTTTCCTACAAACTGTAATAGTTAGAAGAGACTCCTATATCTCAGTCCTGCGCTCTTTGGCCCCTGTAAACAAGATAGTCAGTCTGCGAGAACAGTAATGGAGGGTCTTGGTCTGTGTGTGCATGCATCGCAGGAAGTGGTCTGAAATGATTGCAGAGCGCATTGGTATGTGTGCTTAAGATAGTGCCTTCAATGTCAAAGAGCTTGGCTCAAGCTGCTAAGAACTCAACGCAGGGGAGAAGGGAAAACTAATGTTAAGTTTAAGTTACTAGTGTATGTAGTCCAACAATTACTGGAAACAAAAACAACATCTAAAGCTCTACTGTGAGGGATTTAAAGGTGTGCTCCTTTTATTTTAAAAGTGGACAGTATAGAGATATAGTGCATGCCTGGGGTTCGGTCACAACGTGTCTAACCTACTGGTATCGCCACAGCACCTTATAATATTGTGATAGTGGTGGTTGGAAAGCGCGTCTGAGGCATAACTAGCAGGATTATACTGATCTGCCACAGATTTGGCCAGTCCAACAGATGAGAGTGGCCAAAGTTTGTTGAGAAATATAGGCAGCTGTGTGGGCTACCTTGGCTGGTTTGTGGTGTAGTCCTTCATTTACTAACTTGCTAGCATTGCTGCTGACATGATGTCATGACGGTCATGAGCAGGAAGATGGGGGATGAACACAATATGCACAACAGGCTAACATGGCTTATTGATATGCATGAGTAACAGGGCTGAGACCACTGTGCTCTGTTGTGCGTGGTCACACCATAATGCACCTCAAACATGATGTGCTTATCTACACCCCAGGTCTGCCCACCATACTTTGTACTTGTATGTGATGGCTGGGTGCATCGGCTGCCCTCACTTCCCGCCTCTAAAGTCACCACTTGCTATACTATGCACTGCAGAAGATGATCCTTCTTCTATTTCTATGCTGCTGTGGACCTATTATAACTATTGTTTGCATTGGATCGAGTTGTTCTCTATAATGCTCTAGAGAGTAGCCTTTCTGTTAAATCTGTTATGGTTAGATGCAGGGCACAAGTGCTAAAAAAAGAAGTGGGGGGACTGACCTAGTTAATCAATATGCAAGTGGCATCACAGCGCGCGACATCACGGCGCGTGACATCGCGGCGCGTGACATCGCAGCGCGTGACATCACAGCGCGCGACATCACAGGAACTGGCATCACAGAAAGTGACATCAGATCTTAAGCCCTCACATATATGTTTAGCAGGTCTATCATGAGTACATTTGAGCACAATTCGAGTATACTTGCAAACCCTCCTGATTTAGGCAGAAGATTCACACTTTTGTATGCTACACATAAAACAATGTTACCTTTTATCAGCGTTAAGTTTTCTCTAGCCATAGTGCTTTAAAAGAAATAGTGATATTTAAATTATTACAACGCTTCCTCAGGGGTGGTGTGCGCTTATATAAATGCTATTTATTTTGTACAAATACTAGGAAAGTTCAACACATCTGACGTTCTTACAGGCATGCATATCTCCTAAACAGAGCCGGAACAAAGTTAAAAGCTGCCTCTCTTCAGTATGTGTGAAGTGCTAACAAAGTGTGAGCCTTTGTTTGGGCCGAAGTGCACGGAACGAACCACAATTGACTCACCAAAAAGGCCGCTTTTTATTGAAGACGGTGCACCTTACACAAACATAACCTTGGCCTTTGCCTTACAAAACTACATCTAACTATACAAAACACATCTACGTATCCACCTCCCCCCACCCCTAATGTTTTCCCCAAACACAATTGCAATTTATTTAACCTACCCCAAATTAATCAATAACTTTCGCCCCTTTAAAAACTTGTAACCTGCTTCTCAACCTATCTAAAGACCCGATCAATAACTGTTAACCCTTAAACCCTGTAACCCCTATCCTAACCTCATTACCTACCTGTCCCCAACCAAAAATGAAACAGTAACAAACTGGCCAAAAATAGGCCACCGACGCCACTCAGAAATCGTCCTCACGACATTTTTGACCCCCCCCATCTAGGCCTTTTCTAGGGTAACGCCTGATGTCCAGTGCAATATCTAAAACTTCCTTTAACTGAACCAAATATAACTCCATCCCAAAGCGGGACAAATGAACTCCATTGTCCCTGAAAAAATGTTTGGCCGAATACTTGTGCTCCGGATAATCATCCGCCACATATTTTAATTCTGGATGCTCCACCCTGCCAAGACCTGACTCTTTACAAAAAACCCTCATCTCCCTGTTTATCTTTCTCCTGGCCTTATCAATGGCCACCGGCCTCTCAGCCCCTCTCCAATGCCTCCTGGGAATAAACTCATTCCAAACTACAAAACACCCAGACCATTGCCTCTTGATTTCTCTCAAATCCCTCTGCATCTGCTTCAGCAGAGACAAACCTTTGCAAACCACCAAATCTTTTTCCCCCAAATGAAGAACCAGTACATAGGGGCAAGTATGGCGGCACAGTAACTTATTTAAAAGGGGAAAAAGATTGTGCCAACGCATGCCTCCCTTCCCGTGCCAAGAAACTTTAAACAAAACCGGGTCCAGTCCCAAAATTACACCGTTCCCCTTGCTGTATTCGTGTCTTTCTGCCCACTTTACAAACGAATGCCCAATGATCCAGATAGCGATCACCGCCGACTCGGGCCCGGCCACAGCACCTGCAAAGACACATGCGTGAGAAAAACATACATGACCCTCTACTTCCCCACCCCCTCCCCCTCCTGCCCACCTTGATATAGCGCTTATAACAATCTGATGACCAACGTCCCAGTTGCTTCAACCTGTCTGAGTCCCACCCCAAACTTGCTGCGTCTGAAGTCACCCCAATCCTGAAAGAGTGAGTGCCAAAAGCCTCAGCACCTCCCCTACTAGATGTAACGCACGCCTCATCACCCAAAGAAGCTGCGCCGCCGTGACTTCCCGCCCCGAAGACCTGTAGAAAACTGGCCCTACCCCTCTCATTGCACCTTCCCGCAAAAGGCACCCCCATCTCACCGGGCATGTCAGCAGCTCCTCTCTAGCCCGCAGGGTCACCACTCTCCCCACCCCCCTTTGATCTGTCTTCGATCGCCTCAAGAAGATGGAAACTGCATCACTCCCTTTTTCGCACCCTTGTACCTCCTCCCAATGCAGCCCTGGAGCCCCTTTCCTTCCTAACAACTCTGACACTCGGAAAGCTCCCCCGTAAAGCCATGACATTAAAACCGAAAAAAGTAACACCTCCTGCTCTCCGCTGCAAACTTCTGGCAACACAGCTATCAACCTGCCCAATAGCACATTGGTCACTGGCAAACGAACCCGTTGCCCCCCACCTGACTCCCTGGCCCAACCCTCTATCAACCTCTTCCCTAGTTCACCTGCCGTTGGAGAATAGCCCCACAGTAGCTTGCCCATGAAAAATATCCCTGTCAGCTTTGCAGCTATGGTAACCTTCGACAAACCCTTCCCAATCAAGTCCAAAATGAACTGCACCACGTCTTCTTCCCTGGCCCAAGCCCACTTCTTCTCTGTGCACCTTCCTGCAGAAACTCCTGCCACGCGAGCACATAGGCCGTCCTTGTGGAAGGTGCTAACGACCCCACCACCAGTTGCAGCATCCTTTTTCACCTACGGACCACATCACTTCGGGCACCGGCGTCCTGTGCGGTTCCGCCTCCGTGGCCAGCCCATGAAACCTCTCCCACTGCAAACGAGACAAAGCATCCGCAATGTCATTGTCCACGCCCGGTACGTGTTTTGCCCTGAACTGAATGTCGTACTGCAAGCAACCCAACATGAATACGCGCAATAGCTTTAAAACCTGCTCGTCCCTCGCGGACTGCCTGTTGACTACCTGCACCACTGCCATGTTGTCCACCCTGAAAGTGACCTTTTTGTGCGCTAGGCTCCTCCCCCAGAGGGTGACCGCAACCACCAGCGGAAACAATTCTAGAAAAGCAATGCTCCTGCCTCCATTTTTCCAATGATTTGGCCACTCTTCGGCACCCCATTTTCCCTGCCAATACAAACCGAAACCTCCTGATCCTGCTGCGTCAGAGAATATCTGAGCATCCCAAACCCACTCTTCCGGCGCTGCCATGGGTATCCCTTTGAAATCCTCCAAAAACCTGCACTACATTCTTAGGTCTTCTTTCGTACCTGCTGACAAACGCATATGGTGGTGTGGCAGCGAGAGGCCTGCCAGTGACCTGCCTAGTCTCCTGCAAAACGTCCGTCCCGCTCTCACCACCCTGCATGCAAAATTCAAATGTCCCAGTAAAACTTGGACCATTCTCACCGTCACTTTCTTTCTGGCCAGCATGTCCTCGATCAACAGTCTCATGTGCAAATTCTTATCCTCCGGCAACCTGGCCTCCATGGCCACAGCATCCAGCTCAATCCCCAGAAATGACAAAACCGTGCTCGGACCTTGTGTCTTCTCTGGTGCCAAAGGGACACCCAGTGTCCCCATGAGCTCCTGGAAACTGTCCAGCTGCTGCTGGCAGCCCGTCGAACCAGGCCGGCCCACCAGGAAGAAGTCATCCAAATAGTGTGTCACCGTATCTTTACCTGTTTTCCAACAGAAAACCCACTGCAAGAATGAACTAAACTTCTCAAACAGCGCACATGATATGGAGCACCCCATGGGTAACGCCTTATCCACAAAAATGTTGCAGTCAACCGGAATGCCCAGCAACTGGAAGTCCTCCGGGTTTACTGGCAAAAGCCGGAAAGCTGCCTTAATATTGCATTTTGCCATTTCCGCCCCTTTTCCTACCCTTTCCACCATGGCTCTAGCTACGTCCACCGAAGAGTAAGATACTGACGTCAAGTCATCGGGAATGAAATTGTTTACTGACCCCCCTTGCGGCCATGACAAGTGTTGGATCAGACGATACTGTCCTTTTTCCTTTTTTGGAACCACCCCGACCGGGAAAATAATCAAATCCCCGATCGGGCTGACCGCAAATGGCCCCTCCATGCGCCCTTCCCGTACCTCCTTCTGCAATTTCTCCCAAACGACTGCTTTGTGAGCTGCCACTGATTTTAGGTTCTCCGCCCAGCGCGCTGACCTCGGGCCTTCGTAACCCAATCTAAAACCCTCTCTGAAACCTGCCCCCAGAATCTGCGCATCCTGCTTGTTCGGGTAATGCGCGAGCCAGGCCTCTAAACAAACCAAGTCAATTGGTGTATGAGCCTTTGCCCATATAGCCCTGCGCCCCTCTACCTCCACTGCCTCCCATTCAGTGCTGCCCACTGCTGGCATTCTGCTGCTGCGGCCCCTGCCCCCCTGCGTGACCTTGCCCTGCGTAACCTGGTCCGAAGCACTGAACCAGGGGGTGTCTCCCTGCGCATTTCGAGCACTCATGCCAAAATCTGCAGTAGTCTCGTGCACACGTGCCCTTGTTGTAATCCCAACAGGCCCCGGGACCTCCTCCTGCGGGTTTTTGCGTGAATCCCACCTCCCCTCGGGTGGGACGGTTTTGAAAGGGGTGGTAAACCAACGGCAAACCGCTGGCCGTGTAAGTTGTCTTTCCAAACTTCACCGCCCCCATGGTCTGCTGGTATAGATCTGAATCAATCTTCCCCCAGTTTGCCTCCGGGTCCCAAGCGAGCCTGGCCCGAAACTCTTCGTCATAGTGTGACCAGGCGTAGCCCCCGTACGTCAGGTGAGCCCTCCTTACTACATCCATGTATTTAAACAAAGCCACGGACCTATCTGGGTACTTCTCACAGTACACTCGCAAAAATTAAGAAGGCTGCCGTCCAATTCTCTATAGTCATGGGTACCCTGGGTCGCCTGGATAACTCCAGCTTTTCTTCTTTCGATCCCTCCTTAGAGCGCAATTCCCTATGCAACAATTTCAACATATCTACGTATTCGCCCTTCCAAATCTTTTCTTTCGTGGCTAACATGAGGTGTGCTCCCAACGGTTTTGTCACCCCCATGTATGGCAATTTCGGCAATCGGACCTCCTTGCTTTCTTTGCCTTCCGTCACGTGCCCAGGCCCCCCTTCGCTCTTGTCACCTGCACCTTTAGCCGCCTCCGCGTCCTTCTGTGCCGCTTCGTCCGCCGTCCCCCCTGACGCCCCTTGTCCCGTCTCCCTGACCATCGTCTGCCCTGCAGTACCCACCCCTGTGTCTCTAACATACCTACCCTTGCATAGTTTGAGCCCGCTGTCCCCTTCCTCGCCCCTTGCATCCGTCCCTGTGGACACCCTCTGTCCTGTGTAATCCGTGCCGATTCGCCCTCCTTTCTTACCTGGCGTCAAGGTCGGTGTCCTCACCGGATCCAACCGCCTAACCAGTGTTGCCGAGGGTAGAGGCTCCCGAGCCGTTGCCGCGCACTCCGCATCCGGTCTCGCTTCCTGCAAAAGACTAGGCACAACATTACTGGTCCCCCCCCTTCTCCGTCCACTATCTCCCCTTCCTCCAAACTTTCCTCATCAAAATCTAGTGGGATGTCCTCCCATTCCCCCTCCGCCTCTATGCCCGTTACCCATGTGTGCATGGCCTCTTCCCACAACCTGTCTATTGTGGCTTCAGCCTTCCGCTTCTGCCCGCACTGTGTCACCGACGCCCTGGAGGGCCCTGCCCCTCCGGGCTGTCGCCCATGCGTGACCATGTCCTCGCCTTTGAATCCGTTTCCGGCCACCGCCGCCCTAGTGGGCACCTGTGCCCCACTGGGCTGTCGCCACCGCCATGACCAATGCAGACCTCCGTTCAACTTTGCCACCGTGGACCCTCGCCGTGCTCCAGCTGGCCGCCCTGGACCCTGCCTTCACTTCTCCCCGTTAGCGAGGAGCCGCATGCAACTCTCCCGCCATGCATGAGCCCCGCGCATGTTGTACCTGCAACGCAAATGGAAAGTCCGGCATGCCGTGGTTAGTGTCCCTGTCTGTCCCTACCTCTCCCTGCTCCGGGCACCACTGCCAATACCCCCCCAAACCTGCTGCCCTTGGTGGCGCCTCTGTGCACCCCCCTGCACCCACCCACCCCTCACCCACTCCTGCCCCTCCTCTGCCAGGTCCCGCTGAGTGACCCCCCCTTGTTGCCCGGCCCACCCCCCTCCTGTCCCTACCCCCCCACCCCTGGGCTGACGGGGAACTCTCCCGCACCCCCCGCTCCCCACCTCCTCCCCCTCGCTCCACTCTAAAAGGGAAACTGGCCTCTTCCCCTGTTGCCGGCCCTGTGGGGCCTCCCCTCCTTTCCCCAGGCGCCCCTCCCCTCTCCCCCCAGGGGCCCCTGCACCCACCCCCCCTCCGCCGACCACCTGTCCCTCACCCCCCATGGGGCCCTGTCCATCCACCCCCTAATGTCCAGAGCCGCCACTGCTGCTTCTCTGGACCCCTCCTCCTCCTCCTCCCCTGCAGGCCTCAGGTGCACCCCAGCCCCCCCTGCCCGGGCTATCACCTGCCCACCCCTGATGCTGAGCCCCCCCAGGAACTGCCTGCCCAGCCCTCCCCCCAAGCTCTCCTGACCTCCCACCACTGGCGCACCCCCGGCTGATACAGGCCCCCCATTCCCACTGCCAGCCCCACTAAGACTGGTGGCACCCGAGGCCCCAAAGGCCTCAGAGCCCTCATTGCGCTTTCCTTTGCGCACCTCTCCACCCTTCCCCTCTAAGAAAACCAGAGGGGGTGCTTCGTAGCGCTCCTCCCCCGCTTTTTCTTATTTGCGGGGGCCACCTTTGCCCCGCGGACCCCCCACGTACCTCCTTTCCCTTTTTCTTGCCGCCTCGAGGCGGCGAGCACGCTAGGATCACGGCTGCCACGCCCCCCGCCGCGCAGCGCGGTGGCCGGTCCGAGCTCTCGACTGGGCCTCTCACAAGGTCCATCCAGCCGGCTTCCGGCAGGAGCCTCATGGCCTCCTGGACCTTCGCGTGTGATTGCGCCATCTAGATACACGAAAACTAGACCTGCTCCCTGACTAACTTTCCCTGACTGGTGGAGCAAAAACTTTCCCTGCCTGATGGAGATCTCGGCAGCCGTGTCACCTTCCAAAATGGTGACAGGGCTCCCGAAATGGCCGAATATCAACCCCCCGCCCTAGCCCAAAACTAGCCCAAATCGAGCCCAATTGGGCTCGGGCCAAACCACCCGGCCCAACAACCCCGGGGGTGCGAGCCTCCCTGTCGGTCGGCCGCCCCCCCAAAGCCCCATTCCCCTCTACTGCATTTGCATCAGGTGTGAGGCTCCTGACTGCTCCCAGCCAGGAGACTCGAACAAAAGGAGGCCTGATGACCCCTCCGATTCGGCCTTTGTTATGGGCCCAGCAGGAGTCAGAACTAAGAAAGCCCCGTCCCCGCCTGCACGTTGTTGCAGATAGAAAGCAGATAACAACGTGCAGGCGCTGCAGGATGTGTTCCGGTGTTTGTAAATTACATATTTTACAGTGGGGTTACACTTCTTGGTAGGGTGGATGGCGTCCACCCTGTGAAAAAAGTGGGGGGACGCCGTCCACCCGCGTGTACCCCCGACTCGTGCCCTGGTTAGATGTGATAGAAAATGTATAATTATAGCATTTCTATCATGCCTAATGTTCATGGCCCAACCTGCAAAAAGTTGCCCTGAATTAATCTAAGAATCTTAGAACCTGGGCCCGGTGTTAAAGCTGATATTAGAGAACTCCTCCTACAGGCAAAGAAGCCGTGATAAGTGGATGTGTGGCAAATTAAAATATGGCAATTATTTAGAAGTTTTATGCATGCCTTTGAGAGTCGGATTTTTGAATTTGCATCTCACTTTCAAAAGGAACAAGGGAGATATTTTATTATGGACTTTGTATGGTCGCGTTGTTGCGCATTAGTGACTGTTTTAACTGCAAAATTCCAGATAATGTGAAAGCTTTTCAGTTATGTAGCAACTCAGCTTTGTACAATTAGCTGATTCTTGGAGGGGTAGGGCTTTGTTTAAGGTGATGTGGCGTGTGGTAGACTGAAGAGGTTGTAGGCTTTCAAAGGGCCTGCAAAAACAGTGAAAATACGCATTCTAGTAACACATCCCACAAGACTGGGACTCACCCTGAATGTTTCTGTGTATTACTGAGAGATTCAGAACAACTCAAAACAAGCATTGGCAAAGGCAGTAGGTCTGGCTTTAAAGTGCTAATGCATACAAACTCCATTTGTACATGATTGTGTTTCAATGCGTTACCACATGAAAGCCAGCCATATTGGTATATACAGTGCATGTTTGAGATGAAGAATATAACATGTTATGATTCTTTGTACTTTTGGGGTGTAAAATAGTCCTTCATGCATTGCAATGCAGGCATCCGAGTTGCTGCCAAAGGCTTAAACTACAGTGTGTGATCTAGGATTAGAACAGATGACAATGGAGGTAAAACATGTCAAATACACAGTAAATGGCAATCAAGTAAAAATACAGGGTCCATATTTTATATATGTTTACACCTATACTTTTATTGAATGCCAATCAATTGGCCATGATGGGGCCGGGTTCTCTTTTCCAATTTACTCTAGAACCCTCGGCTGATGGACCGTTGGTGTCTGCCTGGAAGTGTGGAGGGGAGAAATAACTTTTCATATCCGATTGAAAGCACAATGATTTATGATTCCGAAGAATCACAGACTCCAGGTTTCAAGTTTAGCGGGTTTATTACAAAGCCAAAAATAACTGGACATACAAGCACCTCAAAACGAGGTTGTAGAAATACATCGGAACTAATACAAAGCCAAACCTATGGGCAATTCTCAACCTTTGGATCATGAAAAGGATGACGAATTCCAGGACACAGGCAATAAGTGCCCCCACGTCTAGATCAGACTTCATTGAATGTTCATAAGTAAAAGGCATTAGTCTGTCCCTACACTACCACTAACGTGACATCCCTACTTAGCATTCCCCAGGCAAGTTAGGAAAAGGTGTCAGCGCGTGAAGACTTCCTAAGCAGTACACTCATGTTGTATGGGTCAAGTAGCCAAAGGCTACAGAGCTCGTTCTAAGATGCTCCTTCCTTACCATCGATCTCCTCTCCTCACTCAGCCCCCGGGGCACTGTCCTTAATTCCAACACCGAAATCTCAGATCACGCCCACTGCTCGTCTTCCGATCACCTCATTCAGCTGGGCACTCCTCATAGGTGATTTTCCATTTAGTTTTGATACTCCCGGCTCGATGACCTTGTTTCCCAGGCCTTCTCCAGTGAGAAAGAACACCGCCTCACGTTATCAATGCTTCTTGTGCGAATGTATCCTCTCCTCCCCTGAGCCTAACTCCTAAAACCAAACCTTTATTCTAACTAACAAAGACGGGTTTCTCCACCTGCAACAGAAACGTGAGAAAGGAACAAATCCAACATGCACATGAAATTCAACTATTAAATCTAAAATGCGAGAACATCAGGGAGAATACATTTCAAGCCTATAGAAATCGGCCAACATAAGAGGATAGTACATAGGCCTCATGAATTTACATATAAATGAACTCTTTTACTGAGCGTTTCTAAATCAACACGTTACATGGGCACATCAAATGCGTGAATAAGTGCAAGGATCTAGCAAAATTTTGCACTTTAATGTTTTCAGCTTAAACACACATATACTGCAACGCTAATTTCTTCACGTTTATATTGAAAATATACCTAGCACATCACATTTCATTTTATTACCGTACACATTCTACTATCACAGGTTAATACGACAAAAGAATAAATATAGGTGCGAACTACTCATGATTATAATGCACCCCTACAAATACAAGAGCACCATTGCGCTCGATCTGCCAATTTTGAGTTATCCATCAAGTATGAAAGGCAAATTTGGTTCATATTCCGTTATCTGTAAAGTTTCTTGTTGTTTGCTTTTATTATTTTTCTGTCCTAGTTTAATTTATATTTGAATAATTTCCACAACGTAGGAACACGTAAAAGAAAAGATGCAGTAATATGAACAGCTTGATATTCACAACTTCATTGAATAGTAAAGATAGAGGTAATTTATAAACCATGTATTTAACAAGCATTGACAATGCCTATCAGTCTTGAGTCGACTGCCAGCTTTTTGGATTTGTTAATGTCTGTGTTGTCATGGTTTTTGCTAAATGTTATTGTTGCAGAAGCTTCTGGGCCCTTGGCAATATAAAAAATAATATTGGCAGAAAGCAAACATATTTTTTGGTCTCACTCGCATACATTGCAGTAGAAGTCCCTTGCACTAAAGGGAACTACTTTGTGTGTTGATGTGATCCTTGTGAAAGGACAGCATGCTGTCACTCGCAGTGAAGGGGGCCAATCGTTGAAGCGGGCTAGCCCACTTTCCCAGGATGACTGCTGTAGTGGGTGAAACAAAAATGTGAATGACTCAGTAGCACACCAATTAATGAAGAGGTCTAGCTGAAACCCCTATAAATAAGTGTATCATAGATATACTTTTAGTAAAATCAAGAGATTCTTGGCTAAAGCCAACCCTGAAATGAAACAAAAGGAACAATGTATATGTTGCCGATGTTATTCAAGGTGAGTTTGCCAGAAGAAATTTGTGAGTTGGAGTAGGCCTTAAAATGTAGATCTTGGTTAAGAATGATTTCCAGACTCTGTTTCAAAAGCTTTAAAACGCATCACAGTTTTGCCTAGAATTGCCCAAAATCATGTTTACTTTGTCTCGGATTTTCTACCTCACATAATATGTCGAATGATTAATCGGAAAAAGAGTTTTCCTTGCTTTTTAAATCGGGGGCTTCAGTTCTCTTTTATGTTCCTATTGAGGTAACCTATGATGCTGCTAATTATACAATGCTCCATATGCCTCTTATGCTGCTCACTTTGTCAGGGATCTTGCTCGTTGTCCATCTCAGCTGCACACTCCTTCTCTCGGTGCCAGACATGGTGCAGGCCAATGAAAACCCTCAGGTGACTGATCTTCTTGAAAGCTCTCATCAGAAAACAGCTATTTTTCCAGTTAGATACTCCAGTGATTGCAATTGTCACATTTCCCCAGTATGGAAAGCACAATTTGCAGTTCCAGTTTCCACAATGGTACTTTTGTAAAGAACACATTGCCATGTCTGTTTCTACATTTCATAGTAAGTAAAGCCCCAACTGCCATGCACAGTTCTAGTTTGCTGCCTACAGGTCAAAAGTCATAAAAATAGTGGGGGCTAATTAGCATGTGCAATTCTTAATGACATCACATTGAGTGACGCCACAGGAAGTGATGTCACAACACTATCATATCCCTCACTTAGAAGAGAAAGAGCATATTGTAAAGTCAAAGCTGAGATACACTCTTCCTTTGATGTACAAATGGAAACATATGTAAACAATTGGGAAACCGCGTTTACAACGCTGTAAACACAACGCGGTAGTTTACAACACGGTTGTTACAACGACCGCGTTGTTACCACACGTGCCATTACATCGCAAGTCGTAACAACGACTTGCTGTAGGGGGCGTGCAACACCAGGGAATGTGTTGGATTTTAAATCCAACACCTTCCCTGCTGTTGCACAAACTGGAGTAGGAATAGTAATTAATACTATTCCTAAGTCCAGCGCGCCCCCTACAGCAAGTCGTTGTTATGACTTGCGATGTAATGACATGCGTGGTAACACCGCAGTCGTTGTAACGACCACGTTGTAAACTACTGCGTTGTGAATGCACGCATTGTAACATGCTATATTCAAACAATTTATTCATCATATCTAAACCAAATGTGCACATACATATTCGTGTTTTCTGTGAATTCAAAGCAGTGAATGTTTTAGACAAGTGACACTACATCTAAAGCATAATCCATGGATAAATAAACATGTAATCAATCGCACAGAATGAAACAATGAAAAAATGTACATACGTGTAATGTCCCATTGCCGTGTATATAAAGGATTATTGCTGTGTGATACTATGTAGAGCCCTATTGTGATATGCTTCCACATTGTTCTATATGTAAAGCACTCTGTCATGGTTGCTTCCGCTATGCCCTGTTAGTAAAGCACTATTGCAGGCGTGTTTGCACAATGCCACATGTAAGGCCAAAGGGCGTAACTTACAGCAGGGCAATGTGAAAATGTGATGGTATGGTCGTTTCGACATTTGCCTCCATATTAAGCATACATTTCCCTGGGTATTTACACATTGACCGTTACGTATACCACACATTACCATGCCCATTTCCCTGACTCAGTGGTGAGGTGATGGGCCTTGCATGCTGTGGCAGTGCTGGGTTCGTCCTGTGGCGGTGCTGGGGCATGCAGCTGAAGTCTATCCACATGAACAGAGCCAGCCTGCTTCTGCCTATGCATATTAGTCGCCGTCACTGGTGGGTGTCCCTTCACAGAGAGCATAGGTACTGGTGAAAGAAGGTGATATGTCTATTGAGAATTGTCTTAGTGAATGGTGCAGCAGGGCTGTGTGTGGTTTGTGTAAAGTAGTGGGCTTTAGGCCCACATACTTGGGAATGATGGACCCAGGCACAGTGGTATATGGTACTGGTAACTGGCCCAGGGCACGTGTGCCTGGCCCCTTTTATTAGCAGGGCCACCTGACTGGTGACGCCTGTGTTGGGTGGGTGTAGGGTGTATATACAGCAACACTTGAACGTGTCCAGCAGGGCACTACATCCCTCCCAAACATTATCGAAAAAGAACCAAACAAAGTCCACCCATGGGAAAGAACAAGCAAACAAAACACAGCACCACTGAATCTATTCAGGCCATCTGCCAGACAGTACTGGACAGGGCCGGACTGGCCATAGCGGGCACCGGGCATTTCCCCGGTAGGCCGCTAGGGTGGGGGCCGGTTTTGGGCACCTGGGAGGCCGGTTTTGTTACCGGGGGTCGGCAATATCGGCCCCCTGTAACAAAATCGGCCGAAACCGGCCCTCGCAAACTGCTCGGCTGCACTCCCCCTCACCCCAGGGGGGGCCGGCTGAGCAGTTTGCCAGGGCCGGTTTCTGTTCCCAGTCCGGCCCTGGTACTGGATCTCTTGATCACCTGTCCCTGAGGTTTAAGTCCACCTTGGCGATGTCATTCGGTCCGGCCTGGTTTTACGACGTTAGAGACTATTTTCATAGTTCAATGTGGGGTGCATCCAGAGCGGTGGTGGAGTCAACTGCAGAAATTTCTTTGAAAGCTCTCAGGCTCCATGGACAGCAAACCTGCAAAGACTGAGGACGACATTGATGGACGGGAGTCTTCCTTGAAGGCCATGATGCTTACCAGTGCCCGCTGACGAAGCAGCTTCAGACTTCCCTCTCGTGCCAGGATTCCCCTCTCACAGAAATTCCCTTGAGGCCCTTTCTGCCGGGCTGCCATGGGATTGTGTGGACTGTGTGGGGCCTCTCGTAGGCCGCATGAGGCCGTAGCTGAGGAACTGCCAACAGGACCACATCCAAGTCACTCTTGCAGTCACAAAGGGTGGTTGTCTCAGGGTCTGTGTGCTCTGGCCATCAGGACACAGGTGCACAGGCTTTCATCAGATAGTCTTTGGGTGACTTGTCTCTGTCCGTGACCTCTGTGCTTCCTGATGCCTGTCATGGAGCTGCTGCAGATACATCTCTCTTGTCGGGATTCCCCTCTCAATGGAATTCCCTTGAGGCCCTTGCTCCTGGATTGCCACGGGACAGTGTTGGCTGTGTGGGGCCTCTCATAGGCCGCTCCAAGGGGTCGCTGTGGAACTCCCAACAGGGCCATGTTCAAGCCTCGTGCAACCCCTTTGGGTGAATGGGACAATGATCGAGTATGCTCTCTTCAGCAGATCTCAGGTTCACGAGGGCTCATAGAAGGTCTCTGGGTGGCCAGCCTCTCACGGAGCGAGGTATGCCTTGTTAGAAACATAGGTTCCACTCTGGTGGTGAAATGCTCCTTATCTGGTTCTGGTGATGCACCTGGTAATGATGACGATCTTACCATCTAACAACTTAGGCGACAGGTGGCAATGTCTTGCTTGGAGTGAGGATGACTGGAGGGACTTCTTAGCCATTTGCAGTTCTTCTTCGCCATGTTGCAGTTACTAGCAGGGATGCTATCGATGTCAAGCAGCCGGTGACAGGTGAATGGACGGTCACACTGTGAAGCTTGGGGTCTGGGAGCGGTTCGCGCTTGCTGGCGGCTTATAGTTGGTCCTCCCATGGATCTGTCTCCAGTGACATCTCTGCACCCCGGTGGCTGGCTTGTGTTGATGGATGCCCTTTCCGGTAGTGGCATGAGTCCTCGGTATGATCACTCTCCTCCCTTTTCTCCTGCGCACCTGTGGTGGTTGTTGTTCATGCTGTGGCATCGTGCCACTCTCTTCTCCTCTTCAACTCCTTCACAATGTGGCGTCATGACACGCTTTTCTCTCCTTCCGACCAGATTCCTCACAGTGAGGTGGTGTCATGGCACATGTCTCATGTTCGCTCCACATGGACATCTCGCTAATCGCATACGGTTCTTATGACTGTGTCTTTTCTTTGCTGTGGACCTGTCACAGGTCTGTTCTGTCGGAAGACTCTTCTTACCGCGGACCTCTCGCAGGTCTGGTCCATTTCTCAGGGATCTTCTCAGTGCTCCACTGTCTGGATGAAGGCTCAATTTTCTTCCATCTTCTTCGCTCGAGGGCATAGCGCTTGCGCCTTGAGCCTGCGCGGTTGTGGTACTTGCTCCTGCCTCCGTTCAGGCTTGCTTGGCAAGGTCTGTCACTCCGTGTGACAATCCTCAATGCCGGGCCAACGGGACCATTTGGTGCTGGGGCGGCCGGCTGGTGCGGCCTATTCCATTCAGCATTGCTTCTTCTTTTCAGAGATCTCTCTCTCCAAGGCTCATGCTCTGCTGTCAGATTTCCCAGTGCAACCCTCTGCGCACCTCTGATCACGTGCTCTCTGTCTTTCTCTTCAGGGGTGCCCTCTGCTGGTGCCTTGCATGCCCGTTGCTCTTTTGTGGTGGCATCCATTTACCATGGGGGCATGCGGCACAATCTCCTCGCTTGCAGTGGGGTCAGACAGCCACTGGTGGCACGTGCACGTTCTCTTTGTGCCTTTCGTGGACTTGCTGCCTTGGGGCTTTGCGTCTTGGGGCTTGGCGACCAGTCTCAACTTTTTCTTACCGGGCCAAGTCAGTTCAGAATTTTTGCTATTGTGGGCTATTGCCACTAGAGGGCACACAACACTCACTGTGTTGTCCAGCTTGGCAAGCTCTTCTGCGGACAATCTCTATTGCCGCTTGCTCGTTGTGGGGGGTTGCAGTCCTTTGGAGCTGTGTTGTGGCTATCTCACTAAGCGTGTGTCCTTGCCCCCGAGGCACTTCTCCCCACTCACTATGACCTTGTACTCTGGCACTGTCTCGCGGGGGCACCAGCTATCCTTCTCCTTCTCCTCTAAGTGGTGCTGCATCCACCTTTTGCCCTCAGGCTGCGGCAGCTTTCATCTGCTGTGGGTCCGCACCATGTGAACTGTATACCGCTGCAGCCTTCCCTGTGCTGCAGGCTATTCTTCAATGTACTGCTCCATTTGCACTGGCGCGGTATCTCCACATGGCCACTAGGTGGCACTGTGGTCGTTCTCGTGCTCTGACGGCGAGCAACGGCTCTCTTGACCATCCGGCCAAATGCAGAATAGTCCTTCACTTCCCTCAGCGGCAGTCTCTACAACAGGGGCTGTGCGGGGGCTGCAGCTGCAGACGGGTGCTCGCAGATGCTGGGTTTAGGGACACTCCAAGAATGTGGCAGTTGTGAGGCAGCAGGTAGGTCTGTGAAAGTGTCCGCTTCATTGGGGGGGCACTTCTTTTCTTCACTTAAGTATTGTGTCAACACAAGGCCACTAGGTGGCGTCTCAAGCACTGTCTAAGGCCGCTGCAGCTTACTTCCAGGAGCAGCCGCGTTGCTCGGTATCGGTGCGGGCTTAAGTCTTTCTCCCCAGCTAGCGGGGTGCTGCGACTGACTATCAGTGCACCTCATGCTACATGCTGGCCTCACCAGTGTCTTTCTTGTGCCTTATTAGGACAGCGCTCCACTCCCCTCCTCACCTGGTCAGAACGGCGGCAGGCAGAGGAACCTTGTGGGTGCCTCAGCAAACAGAGGAAAGTGCATAAACAGTCCCAGTCTCTGCCGTACCTCAAGAGGTGTCCTGGGCTCGTTCGCTAGTCAGCAAGGGCCCCCCATATCACCCTGTCCTCCTGTTCATGTCGCCACTAAGCAGGCGGTGGCAGCTGGTGCATCAGACTGCAGGAGACGATCAGTCTCTTCTCTCTCTCCACAGGGCCGGTCAGTACAGTGGACGACTGCGGGTATGGCTGGTGGACGCAGCCTGGGAATCATCCTGGACTCCGGACTCCTGGACTCCGAGCTCAAAATGGACTGCCAGATCAACTCCGTCTCGTCCTCCTGCTTCCACACCCTCCGCCTCCTACGTAAGACCTTCAAATGGATCCCCCTCGAACACAGAAAGACCGTCACTCACGCCCTGGTCACCAGCAAACTTGACTACTGCAACGCACTCTACGCCGGAATAAACAAAAACCTTACCCACAAGCTACAGAACATCCAGAACGCCGGCGCAAGACTGGTCCTCAACCTGCCAAGACACTGCCACATCTCCCAGCACCTGCGCACACTCCACTGGCTCCCCATCGAGGCTAGACTCACTTTCAAGATGCTCACCCACGCACACAAGGCCCTCCACGACACCGGACCAGCATACCTGAACAGCCGACTCAAATTCCACGCACCCCAAAGGACCCTACGATCAGCCCAGCTCTCCTACGCCGTGGTCCCCCGTACCAGAAAGACCAGATCGGGTGGCCGCTCCTCCTTCCTCGTGGCCAGAGCCTGGAACGCCCTTCCGCTCCACCTCAGACAGACAACATCGCCCCCCATCTTCGCAAGAAACCTCAAAACCTGGCTCTTCGACAGACCCCCTCCTTGATGGACTGGAACCTGCACTCCCCCCACCCCCAGCGCCTTGAGACCCTTCCGGGTGAGTAGTCACGCTCAAGAAACGCCTGATTGATTAATTGATTGATTGATTGGTCTTACCCTCGGAGTATCCTCATTCCTGCCCTGCTTTGGGTACCATTGTGCAGGCAGCAGGGGTGGGGTGCCTCAAGTTCGGGCCATTACTCCCCCACAACAAACCTCAAATGTCTGACAGCCTTCACTCGGGGATCGACCCGCTCGTCGCCATTGTAAAGCAGTGGGTTCTAGGCCCACATACTTGGGAATGATGGACGCAGAAACAGTGGTATATGCACTGGTAACTTGCCCAGGGTACATGCACCCAGCACCTTTTATCAGCAGGGTCACCTGACTGGTGGCGTCTGTAATGGGTGGGTGTAGGGTGTATACACAGCAACACTAGAAGGTGTCCAGCAGGACACTGCAGTTGGCACGTGTTGCCTTGCTGCACAGTGTATCAGGGAGTTTGTGCTTGCATCCAGACATGGGCCTGGCTGTGTCCGCCTTGCTGCGGAGCACAAGCCCTTGGGAGTTAGAAAAGGAGTGAAGGGAGAAAAAGGGGCAAGTGTGGGTGTAGACGGGGTATAGCCCAGGCAGGACTCTATTGCTGCAGCCCTGCCAAGGTATGGCCAGGTCAGCCATGAGTGAACAGGTCAATGCAGGGAGTTGTGTGCGTTAGGCGGCCTGACCTCAACAGTTCTGTTGAGCATTATTATCAGAGCCCAGAGGAACTCTACTGCTTCTACTTTATTTGTTTTTATTCACTGTAATGCTTTTTATTAACTGGGCCAGACCCAGGACAGCCATCAACAAACATAACACAGGCCCACACAATTAAAAAGCTATGTTGACAACGAAGACGATATAGTGGATTAAATTAGTCACACGGAGCCACAGCGAGGTGGGCACATTGCTAAGTCGATGGAGCGACCCCTTAAGTGCCAAAAAAATCCTTTATTATACAGTTCTTTTGGCTGAGGGGAGGCGAAGACGACATTTCAGGCGAGAGCAGGCGTGTGGGCATGGTATCACTGGTATTTGCAAAAAGGGACAGGATGAGTAGGAATTCTCTGAAGCCAGGGAGTGTCAGGTTAGACAGAGAGGCAGTAAGGAAGGGATATGAGTGTATGTGCTTGTACTTGCATAAAGTGGTCCTAGCTGGGAAGCAATGGGGAGCTCAACACAGGCCTATAGCTGGCTGATGATGGGTAAAGACTGGTGTGCTGCGGGTAATGCTCTTTGAAAAAATATGTTGTCAGTTTCGTCCTGAACTGCAGGAGGGTTGGAGCACTTGTGATGTCAATTGTTCCAGATCCTGGACACACGGACAAAAAGGGTTTGTCTTCCATTTTTTTTTTAGGTCACCAGACCTATTGCTAACATTACACACAGAGTGGACTTTGGGTCCAACCCTTTGAACTATTGGCTTTCTTCAACCAGCTTTTTTGGCCAATGGATTCAATCAATCAATCATAGCATTTGTAGAGCGCACTACATACCCGTGAGGGTCTCAAGGCGCTGAGGGGGAGGGGGGGAGGGGTGCTGCTACTGCTTGAAGAGCCAGGTCTTCAGGAGTCTTCTGAAGGTCAGCAGGTCAGCAGGTCTTGGGTCTGCCGTAGCCGGATGGGGAGGGTGTTCCAGGTTTTGGCGGCGAGGTGGGAGAAGGATCTGCCGCCGGAGGTCGCTCTTCGGATGAGGGTATTGTGGCGAGGGAGAGGTCGGCGGAGCGAAACTGGCGGGCAGGGGTATAGAGGCTGAGTCGTCTGTTGAGGTACGCAGGTCCGGTGTTGTGCAGTGCCTTGTGTGCGTGGGTGAGGAGCTTGAAGGTTATCCTCTTGTTGACGGGGAGCCAGTGCAGGTTTCTCAGGTGAGGGGTGATGTGGCTGCGGCGAGGGATGTCGAGGATCAGGCGTGCAGAGGCGTTCTGGATGCGTTGCAGCCGTTTCAGGAGTTTGGCAGAGGCTCCAGCGTAGAGGGCGTTTCCGTAGTCCAGCCTGCTGCTGACGAGGGCCTGGGTGACCGTTCTTCTCGTTTCGGTGGGGATCCACTTGTAGATCTTGCGGAGCATGCAGAGGGTGTTGACGCAGGCGGAAGAGACGGCGTTGACCTGCTTAGTCATGGAGAGGGTGGAGTCGAGGATGACTCCTAGGTTGCGTGCGTGGTCGGTGGGTATTGGGGCTGCTCCCAGTGCGGTCGGCCACCAGGAGTCGTCCCAGGCCGAGGGGTGGATCCGAGGATGAGGACCTCCGTCTTGTCAGAGTTCAGCTTCAGTCGGCTGTTCCTCATCCATTCGGCGACGGCCTTCATTCCTTCGTGGAGGTTTGTTTTGGCGGTGTGGGGTCTTTGGTGAGGGAGAGAATCAGCTGGGTGTCGTCGGCGTAAGAGATGATGTTGAGGTCGTGCAGTCGGGCGACGTGGGCGAGTGGATTGAGACTTTGTCCATCATGTCTGGGCTCAGTCCAGTTAAATAGTCATCTATCTCCTAATGCCATTGGGTGTTAGGTTGCATCCTTCCTCCTTCACACCAGTGCTTGCATTGCACTGCATGAGGCACTACTTTACAACCAATAATCCTGTCTGTCTACTTCCGCTGGCTCTTTTCCATGTGTCCTGCTCTAAAACAAGCATTAGCAAAGCAAACAGGTCTGTGCTTAACGTGCTAACTCCTGAAAGTGTTAACACTTTAAACACAGAACTGTTCTTTGCCAATGCTTGTCGTTCTTGCATCGTTTTGGACTCCAGTCCCTGGCTCATGGTATATGACGCTGTCTGCAATAGTGCATTAGGGAACAGCATGTGGGCTATAATTATTTAGTAACCAGCGTCACAACCGGAAGCTGACGGACGGTAGAGTCCAGCAGTGTTTCATGTTAGACTCATGATGGCGTCATTGTAAAAAGCAGTAGCATGGGAATTAGGGATGAAATGAACATTCTACAGATTTTATTGACCCGTACGAGCAGTGTGGGCCGAGGTGGATTCTGGGTCCCCGTATAAAATACGCATGCTCCTGGGTACCTACACTTTGACCGGTGCGCGTGCCACACGTCACCTTGCCCTCTCCTGCGATTGATTGCTGAGCTGACTGGTCAATATCCTTCTGTAATAAATGGTGCACACGCTGCACTGCAGACGGCATTTGATTTACGGCTCTTAGTCTAAAAGCTCTATTGCTGTTTCAGTATTTAATGGTTAGCACTTAAGAAAGGGCTGATGTTCTTGTGGTTTTTACCTTCCCAAAAGCAACCGGTGCACTGTGTGCTGACTGTACATAGGGGCGTAGCACTGTACGGGAACAACCTGTGCTTACTGGCATTACCTAAAGTGCCTTCAGATCGGTTAGAAATATGTTAGCACTTCATTCTCACCTGGTTGCATTCTCATGGAATGGTAAAGTCGGCCTGGGAGAGGTCATTTGAAATTTACAACAACTGAGTAACCTGGATAGGGTTATGGAATGCTTTTGATGTGAATGAGTGAGTATGCACGTGTGCGTGTTCTGTTGGCTTGTGTGTAGGTACGAAAGAGCATGTGTATGCATTTTTACGTGTGTGTCTGCGCTCGTCTGTGTGTTACTACAGCGAATACTAGTAATTGTAAGCTCGTGCATGCATTTACTGCCTTCAAATTACGATCCTTTTTTTTATTTTTTAAATCGTTTTTATTTGCATTTCATTGTATAACACAGAACATAGGTATCCATTATCGCAGGAAGTAAACATCTTATTAATTACAGATCATAGTAACATTTATAACCATATCCCAGTTCATATCCCATCTGTTAGTGCAGTAGACAGTATCATCGATATGGGGAGGTACCTGGGTGTAAAAACATGTGTCCATGAGAGATGGTCTGTGATCTGCAATGATGCTCGGGCGTAAGCTCTCAACATCAGCCCTGTGAGTGATTAGCTGCTGTGCGTGCAAATAACGATCAGAACTCATCAAACCTGGGAATGGAACAGGGGTACACTGTGTCTGACCTAGTATCTCGTCATCAGGGCCAACGGGTAAAAACGTCCGGGTTAAACTGCTGGACGCACTGCGCTGCGGTGGGGGGGGTCGGGGACCCCGAGGAACGGGAACGTCATGTGGATCGTATGTCCCAGGCTACTGTCACCGGCCCATTGAGTGTCTATACTACAGCGAGACTGCAGTGGATGACTCGGCATGTGTGCGCACCGCGGGGGAGCAAGCGCTCTGGGGCGGTGGTTCGTCCGCCGCCTCCTGTTTAAAGGAGTGTAACATGATGGCCCATGCCATGGATATGGGGTGTTTACGGGTACCCTTAAGCTCCTCTGATCGTAACACCTCTTCCTCTGCGGCACCCCATTTGTTGACCGCCCCCCGCCAAGCCGCCGACGGGGGTCCCTTCGGGTCCCTCCAGTACATTGCAATACAGCGTTTAGCCAACAGCAGCACCAGAGACGCAAACCGCGTCTCCACTTTCATCGACTTACGGCGCTTGTGTATGCCCAGTGCGCAGGCCTCCCATGTGTGAATGTCAGTAAGTCCCGTGACTGTGAGAAGGGTGGCATGAACTCCAGACCAGTAAGCGCGGAGCGCCAGACAGTCCCAGAACATGTGGTGAAAGGATGCGGCGGGCATGGGACACCTGGGGCACGAAAATGACGTGTCTGGGTAATACTGTTGGAGCTTCTCGGGTGTCAAATAGGCGCGATGTAGTATGTGAAGTTGGATGCTTTTAAAACGATAGTTACGGGACACTTTTTTGGGGAATTCTAACGCCCGGTCCCATTCCCTATCATGGAGGGGTCTCTGGAATTCAGCTTCCCATTTTTCCCTAAGGGGTGTGAGGGTAATTGGGTTCAGAGCCCGCACCGCTTTGTAGATCCAAGTGACCAGGTGACGTCCCTGGCCCATCTGCAGTAATGTATGTATCAGCGGGTGTGTGGGGGGCTCAGTGTCTATTGTGTGCCACAGGGTACGACAGTCTGCTAGCAATTGACGATGCAATAGAAATTGTCCCCTGGGGATCTCCATATCTGCTGCCAGTTCTGCGAATGTCTGCAGCTGTCCATTCGAGTAGAGACTGCCTACCTCTGTAACCTTGTGCGTTGTCCAAATGCGGAGCATCCGCTCAGTATAATGTGCCCGGCCTCTGGGGAACCCCACCAACGGCAGGATAGGAGAGTACATGGGTGCCTCGCGGTTCAGTCGATGTATGCGTGACAGACAGGCTCGGGCTACCGTCATCTGGAGGGGCCGGTCTCGTAGAGGCTCCGCTCCAGGCAGCAGCATGCGGATTATGGATGGGGTGGAAGTGGGCCCAGCGGTCGTGACCGTTTCCCCCAGCGCTCGGCCCGCTGACCATCTCGAGACCCATTGAAGCTGGGCTGCCAGGAAGTAGGCCTCAAAGGAGGGAGCGCCTAGCCCCCCTGAGTCAGGGGCAGCTGAACTTAGCAAGGGCAATTCTCCTGCGGCCCGAGCCCCAGATGAGAGTGCCAAGGAGGACGTCCAATTCGCGGAAGAGGGAGCGCGGAGGAACCACCGGAAGGTTTGTGAAATAGTAGGTTTGTTACCAATATCATTTTGGCCACTGCGATTTTGCCAATGACGGCAAGGGGAAGATCTTTCCAAAACTGCACAGAAGACCTGATACCGGCCACAACCCTGCGATAGTTTCCCTCATAGAGGTCTTGCGTTGTGTGGTATAAACGAATACCCAAGTACCGTACTGCCTGAGGGCTCCAGGAGATATTAATGCCACCCAATCGTAACGGACGGGGAGGGAGAGCTTCAACAAGAGGATACACTGTTGATTTAGACCAATTCACCTTCAGACCCGCCACTGCTTCAAATTCTTGCAGTAAGTGAATAATGGGGGTAAGATCTGACGTGACATCGCGGATATAGATGGGCACGTCATCCGCGTAGAGGGAAACCGCATGAGTGATGTCCGCTATGGGGATACCCCAGCGGCCGCTCTCCCCGCGAAGGTGGTCTGCCAGCGGCTCCATCGCCATTGCGAAGAGCAATGGAGAAAGCGGGCAACCCTGGCGTGTACCCCTGAGTACAGAAAATGACGGTGATATAAGGGGCCCGAGCCTCACCCTAGAGGTCGGTGTGGAGTAAATGAGCTTAGTGTAGGCCAGTAGACGGGGTCCCACTCCCATCCGATGTAGCACCCGGAAGAGATAAGGCCCTAAAAGAGTGTCAAAGGCCTTTTCCAGGTCCAGGACCAGGCACGCAGTGCGAGGAAAGCGGTCTCGGATCTGGTCCTGAACGTGAAACAGGCGCCGGATATTGTAAGAGGTGTTCCGACCCGGAACAAACCCACACTGGTCCGGGTGAATCAGTTGCGGGAGGACTGTGGCGTATCTGTCAGCCAGTATCTTCCTTCAAATTACGATCCTTACAGCCTCATTTAAATCCTGACATTGCCACAAAGAAGAATGTGAAAGAGATGACGTTGCATTCCAAGTTCTTGAGACTGTCAGGGTTCCTCAGAGAACTCTAACGCGGGGCTATCTTAGAGATGACATGTGCTGTATTACCTCATTCATGCTACCCAGGAAGCAGTTCAGAGTTGTGGACAGGTTTGTTAAATCAGTTTGTTAAAACGTAGCCACAGCCCTTCCTTACTTCCTGTGGGACAACCTTCCATTCTTTTGCTGCAGCATTTGATGGGGGGGATCCTTATCCTCTGAAATCAGTTAATCCGCTGTCAGCAGTGGCAGACGGGCTAGCCATTAACCAGCTCCAGTCCACCTACAACTGCAGTGTTGTCCTCAGTGTAGGAAAGTGCCCCTTTTTGCATGGTTACCACCAACTTTTTGCCTGATATCTCAGGCACTTTGACTGAACGTGCACTGGGTCCCTGCCAATCAGGTTCCCAGTGCCTGTGTTTTTTCCCAAAACTGCACCTTTGTTTCCACAATTGGCACACCTCTGGCCCACAATTCTAAGTCCATTGTAAAAGGTACCACTGGTACCAGTACCAGATTAAACCCTGTGGAGGCCCCTAGGCAGTCGAAAGTTCGGAGCCTTTCCTCTCAAATTATCTCCTAACACCAGATTTTTTGACAAACTGACAGCTGCAAGAGTTTGAGCTTTTAATAGACAAACAGTTATGTGAATCTTATGTCTCTGGTTTAAGTACTTTGAGTTGTTAAAGGGTACATTACATTAATATAGTATTTTCTAAAGTAAAGTTTTCGTTTCTTTGAGATGATTCATTTTTATCTATCTTTTGGAAACAATATTTAAGAAAACTTGATTGTAATTTTCTTTCAGGATCAAATCAGTATTATTTTGATCCTTTGTCGTGGGGCCCCTAAAAGGAGTGGGGCCCATAGGCCTGGTATCAAGGGCCTTGTGACCAGAAAAGGTCTCTAAGGGCTGCAGCATGTATTGTGCCACCCTCAGAGTCCCTTTACCTAACTCATACACACTGCCATTGCAGACTGTGGGGCCGATTCCGATTCGGGCCGGAATTCTCTCCGATCGAGCCGGACCCGGAGAGAATTCCGACCGAATCGGACCCTAGCAGTCCGACCGAACGAGTACGATGCGTTCGCATGCCATCGGACTCGATCGGTCGGACTCCCATTGAAGTCAATGGGAGCCTGGCGTACGGCAGCGTACGCGGGCTCCCATTGACTCCAATGGAGTGCGAGGCGGTCAAGGGCGCCCCCTACAGCGTGTACGCATCCATGCGCATCGCGGCGTACATGCACAGGTAGGGGGACCCATGGGTCCCCCCTGTGTGCGACTCGCGCGCCTACGCGTATAGGGGGGTCCGATGCGGACCCCCAAAGTCCGGCTCCGACAGCTTTTTCGAGCCGGACGGCGCGAGTCGATCGGAGTGGTCGCGGCGCGCATCGTACTTACCCGGCCGGGAAACGTCTCCATAGCGCGGTGCGAGTCGTGTCCATGCGAGTCGGTCGGAGCGTGTTGAAGCCGCGTTCGAGTCGGTCGGAGATTTCGCGGGTGCCTGCATCGTACTCGCTCGGCCGGACCCGCGTACGATTCGGTCGGGAAACAGGGCTCCGAATCGGATCCGGTAAATCCGAATCCGATTCGGAGCACTACCGGCCGAGATCGGAATCGGCCCCTGTGTGTTTTGGTGCAGATAAAGCTTAAAAGTCGACATGGCACACATCTGTGTGTACCATGCCCACCCACACTGCCTGCGGCATAAGTAAGTCACCTCTCTAGCAGGCCTCACAGCCCTAAGGCAGGGTGCACTATGCCACATGAGCAATATGCCCCTACAGTGTCTAAGTCCATTCTTACTGGGGAGAGGATGTGGCCTAATGGCCAGAGCGACTGACTTTGGAGATGGGGAACCAGGCTCGAGTCTCGGCGTCGACTCCACATCCTGTGATTCTGGGTAAATCACTTAATCTCCCTGTGCCTACCAAAAATGAATGTATGCTTGTGTAACGTAACTGGTGCTCATGTATAGTGCTCCAATAGCTTCGGGTCAAGTTCGCGCTATATAAAAACTGCAAAAAAATAAAATAAACATTAGTGCAGTAAAGCCATATTGAGTACATGGGCTGAAAGATTGTCATTACGAACTCCACAGCTCCATGATGGCTTTACTGAATGCTTAGAGGTTTGGTATCAAACTTCACAGCACAATAAACCAACACTGATGCCAGTGTGGGATTTATTGTTAAATGCACTCAGAGGGCATTTTAGACATACCCCTGAAAAACGACCAACTCTCTAGTGTACAGCTGACTGGTCTTCACCAGCCTGCCACACACAGACATGTTTCTGACCCCCTGAGGTGGGAGCCCTTGTGCTCTCGTGGGTCGGGAACAGAGACTGCTTGGGGTGGAGGTGCTTATCACCTACCCCCAAGCAGGAACATCAATCAGGGTGGTGAGCTTCAAAGGCTTTCTGCCCTTTGATATGCTAACCAGGGCCTCTCCAGCTAGTGGAGATGCCCGCCCCCCATCACCAAGTCCCACTTCTGACAGCAAGGTCGGTGGGAAAATTAGTAGTCAGGAGAGGTGTGTCCTCTCTCAGCCAGGACCACCCCTAAGGTGTCCTGGGCTGAAGTGACCCCCTCCTTGAAAAATCCTCCATGTTGGAAGGAAGGATTTTAGCCAATCAGGTTAGGGATGCCCCTACCCCAAAGGGAGGGGACATACAAAGGGTGTAGTCGCCCTAAAGCTAAGTAGCCCATTGGCTACTACCTGCCAGTTCCTGTAACCCCCTTAATTCAGTACTTAGGGGCACCCCTGAACCTTGATCCTCAGATTCCTACAACCTACAAAGAAGAAGGATGAAGAAGACGCCGTGCAGCAAAGCCGGAAGACGACTACTGACTTGGGCCCAGCCCTACTGGCCTGACTTCCAGAAACCCAAGGAAGGCTGCCTGCTCTTCAACAAAGACCAGATCTCCCGAGGACAGTGGCCCTGTCCAGAAGAATCCAACTACAAGGACTCTGGATCCAGCTGGAACCGCGACGCCTGTCTACTCTGCAATCGATGCCCATGGCCTGAGTCTGAGTGGCTCACCTGTCCAGTGAAGTCTCCCCAGCGATCCTGACCTCAAATCCAGCATTGGCTGACCTCTCCTGGATTTCACGAAGACGCCTGCAGCCTCATCTCGAAGGGTCCCACTGACTGCTACCGGCATCGGTCAAGAAAATCTGATACCTAAAGGCACCCCATCATCCTCAGCCCCCTGACTTTGGTGAGCTCAGCCGACGGTGCCCAAGCCTCCACTAACATCCCAAATTACCTGCCTAGCTTGTGGTCACCTTCATCCAGCCTTCTGGTCCGAATCTATAGCCTCTTTGTGCGACCGAGATCCCTTTCACTTGCATTGGGGGCCCAACGCTGACTTGCACCCTGAACCAGGCCACCCCTGTGCTGCTGGTGGTGTATGGTTGGGCTGCATTGTGGTCCCCCCTTGTGCTTGCTTTAACTCCCAAGGCCTGTGCCCTGAAACCGCGGAAACTTACCTGCAACCAGTACCTCTTGTGGGTGCCACCAGTTCCCATTGACTAACATTGGGCTCAGAGACCTCTGCACCCGGCGGCCCCAGTGCCGCTGGTGGTGTAGGGCCTAACTTGATCTGACCTTTGCCCAGTGTTGGTCTAAACCCCCAAAGACAGGATGTGTAAGTCGAGTACTTGCCTATAAATGTGCATAACTGTTTTCTTCTATAGGATTGCATTGCATTTCTGCCTATTGCACTAAATGTTATGTGTTACAATATCTAAGTTCTATTACTGTTGATTTGAAATCACAAAGTATTTTCAGTATAACTGTAAAGTATTTTTACTGCTTTTGCAAACACATTCTACTATACCTGAAAAGTACTGCTATTTTAAAATTGGTACTTACCTGCAAATAAGTTCTTTTGGTTCTAGAACAAAAGTAACAAAGTCTAATTTTTTATACAAAACAATTGGTCTTGGATTCAGTCTTTGAGTGTGTGTAATCATTTCTTGCCTGAGTGTGTGCAACAAATGCTTAACATGGCCCTCTGATAAGCCTGACTGCTCAACCACACTACCACGAAAGAGAGTAAGGTATTATCTACTTTACCCTCTGTAAAGCCTCTAGGGATCCACTGGACTCTGTGCACACTGTACCTTACTTTGGTATAGTATATACAGAGCCAGCTTCCTACACTCAGCACAGGTGAGCTTACTTTGTCCCAGCTAGACAGGCGCACCCAATGATCAATCAATCAGGGATTTGTGAAGTGCGCTACTCACCCGTGAGGGTCTCAAGGAGCTGGGGGGTGAGGGGTGCAGCTCCGAGTCAGCCGAAGAGCCAGGTCTTGAGGCTCTTCCTGACGGTGTGCAGAGTGGGGGAGCGTCTGATGTTGTTCGGGAGCTCGTTCCAGGTTTTTGCCACGATGTAGGAGAAGGCTCTTCCACCCGCTCTGGCTCTGCAGATGCGCGGGGTTTCGGCGAGGTCGGCGGAGCGGAGGTTTCTCTTGGGTATGTGGAAGGAGACTCTTTCGTTGAGGTATTGGGGTCCAGTGTTTTGGAGTGATTTGTAGGCATAAGTGAGTAGCTTGAAGGTTACTCTCTTCTCAATGGAAGCCAGTGGAGGTCTCGCAGCTGTTGGGTGATGTGTTCATGACGTGGGATGCCGAGTCTGGCCGCGATGTTCTGGATGGTCTGGAGTTTGCGGAGCAGGGATTTGTTGATTCCGGCATAGAGGGTGTTTCCGTAGTCCAGTCTGCTTGTTATGAGTGTGTGGGTGACGGTCTTTCTGGATTCGGGGGGGATCCACTTGAAGGTCCTGCGAAGGATGCTGAGGGTGTTGAAGCATGTGGAGGCGATGGTGTTGATCTGTCGGGTCATCGTGAGGGAGGAGTAGAGTATGATGCCGAGGTTCTGGGCGGTGTCCGTGGGAGTGGGGGGGTTGCCGAGGGTGGTGGGCCATCAGGTGTTGTCCCAAGCTGAGGGGGTGGGTCCGAGGATGAGGACTTCTGTCTTCTCCGAGTTGAGCTTCAGGCAGCTGCTGCTTATCCAGGATGCAACGTCTTTCATTCCTTCCTGGAAGCTGAGTCTGGTGGTGTGGCGATCCTTAGTGAGGGAGAGGATGAGCTGGGTGTCGTTGGCGTAGGATGGTAGGTTGGCATGTTGCTGGAGGAAGGAGTGGTGTTGGTGTCTTGGGTCTGTTCGTTGAAGTTGTCGTAGAGGGATCTGATTGTCAGATGGAAGTAGGAGCCGAGTTTGATGCAAAGGTCCTGGGAGGGTGTGACATCCGTGGCTTCGCTGGGGGGTTTGGTGAATTCCTGGATGATGCTGAAGAGTTCATTTGAGTTGCTGGAGTTGGCGAGGATTTTGTTCTGGATGAAGGTCCTTTTGGTGGATCTGATGAGTTGGTGGTATTCTGTCATGGCGTTCTTGTAGGTGGTCCGGTCTTCCATGGTTTTGCTGTTTCTCCATAACTTCCTGAGACGTCTGCAGGTGCGTCTGGATTCTCAGAGTTCAGTGGTGAACCAGGTGGTTTTCGTGGGGCGCTGTCTGTCGGGGCTGCGGAGGGGGGCAAGCTTGTCTGCGCAATTGGTGATCGATCTGTCTAGTTCGTTGGCAGCAGAGTTTACGTTGGTCGGGGTGGGAGGGGGATCGTGGTAAGGGTAGAGTTGAGGTGCTCCTCGGTGACCATGCTTCAGTTCCTTCACGGACGGCGTGGTGTAGGTTTGTGAACGGTGGCTTTGTCGAAAGAGAAGTGTACGCAATGGTGGTCCGTCCAGGGGGTGTATGGTGTGGCTGAAGTGGATGTTGTTACCTCCTGCAAAGATGGGGTCGAGGGTGTGTCCTGCCTTGTGGGTGGGGGTGGTGACGAGCTGTTTTAGTCCGATGTTGGCGAGGTTGTCCAGGAGGGCGGAGGAGTTGGGGGTCGCTGAGGTTGTCGAGGTGGAAGTTGAGGTCTCCGAGCAGTATGTAGTCCATGGAGGCGATGGCGTGGGGTGCGATTAGGTCGGTGATGGTTGTGGTGAATGCGGTTCGTGGTCCGGGAGGTCTGTAGGCGAGGGTGCCACATAGGGTCGTTCTGGGGCTGGTCTGGATCTGGAAATGGAGGTGTTCCGTAGGGGACGAGGAGTTGTTAGTGCTGGAGGTTGTGAGTCGGAGTGAGTTCTTGTGCGCGATGGCGAGTCCTCCTCCTGGGTGGTTGGGGCGGTCCTTCCTCTGGATCTTGTATCCGTCGTGAATGGCGGTAGCAGTGTCGGGGACGGAGGTGGAGTTGGTCCAGGTTTCCGTGAAGAAGGCGACATCTGGCGAGAGGGTGTCAAGGAGGTCCCAGATTTCTACTGCGTGTCTGTGCAAGGAGCGCACGTTGAGGAGGATGCACCTCAGGGCTTCGGGTGTGCTGGCGTCTGGCGGAAGGGCGGTGGCCGTGGGGGTGCGGAGGTTGGTGAAGGTTTGTCGGCAGTGTCGGCAGGAGAACTGCCCTTGGGTGGTGTTCGGTGTAGACAGCTGGCAGTTGTTGTTCCTTTCGGGGTTGAGTGCGTGGAGGGCAGCTGATTCGTAGCTGTGGGTGGTGGGAGAACCAGGGTCGTTGGTGCTGATCGCGGTCAGGTCACAGACGGGTGCAGACGGGCTTGCCTTTGGTGTGCCTTCGGCCGCCATTAAATAGGGAACGGGGGAGGGAAACGCAGCTGGGAGGCGGGAGCGGGAACCAGCAGTGGGAGGTGCCGCGGGGGCAGCGAAAACGGGCACAGTAAAACGGAGGACACAACAAATAACAAAAAATACAAAAAACAGAAAAACAGGCACAATAACAGTTACAACAGAAAAGACAGACAAAAGACAGTCAACAGGCACAGTTACAGTAAAAAACAGAAGACAGACAAAAAGACAGTCAAAACCAAGAAGGCTGGCCGAGCGGACCAGCAAAAGAGCAAGGCTCTCCCACTGGACCACCAAGGATGAGGCGCAGCCAGGAGCCTGCGGGTGCAGGAGGGCCTCAAACACCTACCTGGACAGATAGGGGTAGGGGGCAGCGGCGCGACAACAGAGTTGCTGGGGTGGAGAGCAGAGTTCCCTGACCAGGAGGTCAGAGGTCTTGATCTGTGAAGCTGCGATGCCCAATGAAGATGTGATGCAGCGCACCCCAGTAGTAGTATACCCCTTGTAAGTAATACGGCCCCTGGAAGCAAAATTCTATTTTGCTTGAGTGCTGAAAGTAATCCTTACCTGCTGAAGTTTCACCCATCATTTACTTTAACACTACCTTTTTTTTTTTCCAACGTCACGTTTTGACCTGACGTATATCTCCTTTAGTCAAAATATTATCCATTCACACCATTTCGTACTACAATGACACGCCTAGTGTATGGGGGCAAAGTAACTTAAATGAAGACACTGTAGCAGGAAAGTCAAACTGGGAGTCTTCTTAATTAAAGCCCCATCCACCAGTCACAGCTCAACACAATAATGTTTGAGTTTCAGAAGTTTTAGAACCTCCAGAGTATAACAAAAGTAAACAAGAAGATAAGTTGTCTAAGATACCACACATCTTCCCTCTTTAAACAAAGAACACTGATTTCTATCACCACATTAGTTTCCCTAATCTTCCCTAAACTTCTGCAACATTTCATAAAATGGCCTTTATGTCTACATTTATGTTTGGCTTGATCAGCTGTGTACTCTTTCTCTTTAGCCATGTGTTCCATAATGCCACATCTGTAACAATGACCTTTGCATTATAGGAGTTTTTCACCACCACAGTTTTGCCGACAGCGTATACTTCATTGCTGTGTACCCCTTCCTTATCTTCTATTTTAAGCATATCCACACAATCCATCATATGCTACTGTCTTTTAGCGGTGACTATGACATCCTTTAAAAGCGGCTCATTTTTCGCCACGGTTTCTCCTACAATTGTAATGCAACAAATCAGGTAAGTTCTCCAGAACTGTTTGCCCCTCCACACCTAATGTATGGAAGAGAAGTGCCAACTTCCTTTCCGCACTTAAACTTGCAAAATTGATAAATCCTTTTTCCACTTTTCCCAATTTAATGCAGACTCACTGGGATACATAAGGAAAATGGAAGCGGTCTGACATTTTGCATGTTTTTAATAGCTTTAACAAAGTTGCACAGTGAATGTTGTACAAAAAATATAAGACTGTTCAGTGGCATAGAGTACCAAAGAACAATAAACTTCTGTTCAAAAGTTTCACCTCACAGCCACTGAAATTTCAGCAACAAAAACTTGAGTACTAACTAGAAGAATAAAAACGTTTTTATCAGAGCAAAGGATAAGCATAATATACGCAAAACAATACATCCAAGATGACAGTCGTGTTTGTTAGTAGCATCAGCATCTTCAAACCATACAGTTTAAATAACTTGGTTTGACTAATCAAAAACGGCCACCACGCACGCCAGATACGTGCCTTTCTGTGGTGAGTGGGGCATGTTGTTTAAACTAGACTCATTTAAGATGAGCACCACACATGCTAAAAACATGATTTTCTGTAGTGAGTGGGGCTTGTAACTTCCAAAACTGCCTGACTGGAACGTGACCACTCACCCTAAATGGGGCCACGCCACAGCAAGCTCGTGTTTCCACCAGGATTATTTTCTTTTTTTCCTCAAGGGCAATGCTGGGTTGATTCCTTCATCAGTGCTGCTGCACCACGAGCCAACCTCCCTGATCACAGCCTTCACAAAGGTCGACACAGTCCACAAAGGTCACAGGAATGCCCTGCCCTGTTCCAGTGGAGTATGATTTGATAGTTATTACTCTTGCTGCAGCTGGACCCACCAAAGCAAAAACTTGATTCCAAATCTGACCAGGTAGTTCAAGGCACACTGCGTGTTGAGGCGGCAACTTTCAACATTTGATCCTCGCGTCATCAGTGACATGAAGACACCGACGCAGGTAAGTCAAACTGGGTGTCTTCTTTATTACTGCCCCATCCACCAGTCACAGCTCAACTTCCACCAGCCTCTTTGAGTTCCAGAAGTTTTAGAAACCCTGGAGTATGACGTAAGTAAACAAGAAGGTAAATATTATAAGAAACCACAGTACCACCCCCTTGACAACCTATGTTGGCTGCCTGATTTGCAGCAACTGGTGCTGAAATGATTATCGAAGGGACCTTTGGTGAAGGAGAGGGCATTATAGTCTCTGAGACAAGCGGGGATGGAGCAGGCTAAACTGTTCCCGGTCTGCTAGTCTTCTGTGATTTGTCGATGCATGTCATATGGTATCCTGATGCAAACGTCCATTGTGAAACGAGCAAAACGGATATAACAGGTAAATCATTTGCAAAAGAGGAAGGAGCAGGCTATGAGAGCTTTGCACCGTCACAGCGTCCATAGAGGTGGGGCTGTGCCTAACACAACATATTCCTGTGTCAACCTGCTGTGTTAATCCTAGATAATATTGGTTAACTCACTATTGGCACTTCAGTCAGATAATTATCAGAACTTCCCACTTAAAACAATTCGGGTGTAATAACTGTTTCAATACGATTCTGTAAGTCTTGTGATGCAGTGATAAATATGCGGATATACAGCTTCCTTTTGAAGCAAACACAACTTCTTCCTAATAAACAGAGGAGATCTGTACGACCAGAATGGAAACTTAACACAACTATGAGAGCAAGGAAGGGCACACACCTATCGGCTTGTGACTTTTTGAAGATCACTGAGACAACGTCGACGTCACCAGGGGCCCTTAAAGGTAGGGCCTGGGAAACAAAGCCCATCAGTATATAAACTAGAGTCTATATCACCCTTGGCTCATGATGTAATGGAAATAGCTTCGATCTCTCCACATACTGATGCTTCGCTGGTTCCAAGTGGTGAAATCCATGAGAAGCAAGTTCCGCTATCTCCAACAATTATAATTATTAACAAGCAAGCATCCAATCTGAAACGATTAAAAGAACACTTACAAAGTTTACAATATCCCCCTGTACAAGCCAGTTCCCCACTTCTTAACTTGCTACAGATATGTACTGCAACACGGTCCACCAGCTATCCTCAACTATAGCAAATAAAGGAGTAATGATGGACGCCTTCAATGAGGCCTAATACAAGACCAATAGTGATCAATTGTCACATGTGCAGGGCCCAGAACTAGGATTTTCCATCTATACCACCTGCTTGGATATGTTCGACAATCCACCCTCATGGTATACAGACATAAATAAAGCTCTACGAGCAATCGTTAATGCAGTCCAACTCCATGCTGATAGAAAGGAAATTTCAGCAGACTTGCTGCGGACTTTAACAACTTAGACATCAAGAATTGATACAAAATTGGGAAAATTGAACAAGCTAATACATTGTAACAAAGAGGAAGTTGTGAAAGCAGGACAATGCTCATGTGACCCTCTAATAGATAAATTGGCAATACCAGAGAGGATAGGTTCACTGATAATGGACTTAAAGCGAGTGAACATTAGCGAATAGCGGTTATTTAAGGAAGACAATGAAGGAGGACCGCAATTTTAATCCAACAGAGGAAGAGTCAATTATTGAACCGACTGTTAACGAGAGGAATCTATATTCCAAAAACGATGGTAAAGGTGGACTCTAATCATCCAATCAACAAGCCCCCAGCAGATCCAAACCTTAGCACAGATACCAGTGGAAGACAAAATAGATCAAAACTCCCTACTTCTCTATTTATGAGAAGAAATTAAAAGCAATTGAGTAAAAAAACAAAATAAGAAAATGAAATAATCAAAAATATGGGAAGGAGGGAATCAATCTTCTTCTATAAAAATGTTCCCAAAATTTGATGCACGAAAAACTGAAATTGCTTTTGGGAATTAAATAAATGAACCTTTGATAAAGGATCAGTACATTGCGTGTGGAGAAGGGGCCCAAAGTGAACAAATGAAACAAATTGAACTAGTAAAGCCTGTGCAACAGAAACCTCTACCTGCATGTTCCCCATAAGTAAAAAAAAAGCTGATTACATTTGCATGTATTAAAGACAGCGATTAAGCTAAAAAGGGGCCTAGAATAGGAACTCTCCACAAAAAAATTCACAGTCAGAACAACATAATGGACGTACAATCAAGCAACAACACAGTGAAGAAACCCATTTGCAAATACAACAGCCTACTACGTTAGACTTCACAAGCACATCAGGTAAAACAAATTGGTCGAGACTCCAAACAGTCCCCGACTTGAGAACTAAGTCATTCTCTATGGAGCAAGATCATATAATTCTACTACAGGAATCTCCAAAGTCGGTCCTGAAGGGTCGGATCCATGCCAGATTTTTAAGATAACTACATTTATCTAAATTGGGATATGCTAAAAATCTGGCATTGATTCGGCCCTCCAGAATCGACTTTGGAGAACCCGGCTCCAGTCGCGGCCGGCATGACTCGTGGGTGGAGAGGGCGGGGGGTCACGCGGGGAGGGGGTCTTGCAGGGGGAGTTTAATTTAAAAATAAAAGTTAACTTCCCTTCGCCGGCCCGGCCCAGTCCCGCGTCGTCTCTGCTCCTCACAGGAAGCAGGCAGCCTCCCTCCCCTAAGCCAATCACAATGCTGCAATGGCAGCGTTGTGATTGGTTGGGACGCCGGCCACACAGGCATCTATGGGGAGGCCATTTTCTCCATGTAGGCTGCATGCAGCCTACATGGAGAAAAGGGAGAGTGCGATGACTGTTTTGGTCGGCCCTGGGGCCGACCAAACAGTCTGGGCCTTCAGAGTGGGCAAGCCACTCCTCCTCTGCCCTAGAGAAGGACCGTCCACCCCCAACCAAACCCTTCTGCTTTCTAGCAGTGCGAGAAGCAGAAACATAAAATGGTATTATAATGGTATTATAATTTATAATAGTGCCAGGGCTCTAGTTGGGAGGCCTCTGCAGCTTGCACCACAAATTGCCACTGCCGTGGTTGCCAATGACAGTACCTACACAACTACTACTAACCAGCACCCTACAAGTGTGACAATTCAGCCTATTCCAGGTCCCCAAAGCTATAAAAATAGCTTGGGTGGCAGGTATTAGTTGTTTTAATGCCTACTGAATTAATAAACAATTGCTGTTCTGCTCAATCTCTAATTTAAACAAACAGCGCCACCATGTGGCAGCTGTCATAAGTACTGGTGCCGACAAATAAATGCTGGTGCCGAGCACTGGAAACCACCCCCTCAAATTAAGCACTGCATTAGAAGCGTATTTAAAATTACTCCTTCAACCTGATTATAAGTCGTGGAAGATATGACAACTTGAGCTGCGGCAATATGCTCAGGTAATTAATATGTTTGCTGGCACCACAAAGCTTAGAATCTAAGGACATTGTGGCATTAGCTTTTAAACCACTGAAGCATAGATAGAGAACAAAATGAGTTGCTGGAAGTAACGT
Source organism: Calotriton arnoldi (assembly GCA_963921515.1). Lineage (NCBI taxonomy): Eukaryota > Metazoa > Chordata > Amphibia > Caudata > Salamandridae > Calotriton > Calotriton arnoldi. The sequence goes on from CAWUFW010000015.1 coordinate 4,361,521, forward strand.
TTGCAAGGAAAGAAACTCTAACTTGCATTGGAGAACACAAACAGCACCTCTTAAACTGGAGGACTAAGATTATGTTTCACAGATGCCCCTTTCTTCTCGAATCAAAGTTTCCATCCATTCCATTGCAAAAACAAACACCAATGAAAATGGCTCACTCTGGAATGGAGCAGTAGAACCAGATGATGGTCCTGCCATTATGGATTCAAAATTCTAATAAAAAGCAATACGGCTAAAAAGGCGAGGAAGGTGATCCATCGAGGTAATGACTGGAGCCATTGTCCATGCTTTCTAAATCATCATTCCTAAAATGCGAATATATCGAACCCAGTCGGTAATAACAAACTGGTCATGGAACAGTAGAGGAATTAAGATAATTGATTCAATCCCAGAAGTTAAGAACCTTCTATGACAAAATCTGTCTACCAGAGACTTGGACAATGTTAGTTACTAATTTTGATACTACTTTAGATTGGCATCCAAATTCCTCAGAGCATGACCTGCATTGGGGCATTGTTAACCTATGTACGTAACAACATCTCATGTAATCAGGTGAGATTTAAAACAGACGTGGATCATATCTTATGGTAAAATTGGACTTTCACCAAAAAGACGACCAGAGATTGATTGTTTGCATGTATATGAAAAATCCAGAGCTCAAGGGGGAAAATCAATTGCTTAGCTCCAAAAGATATCTGCACTTTGAGAGCAGAGCATCTAAATTGCATGTGGATTAACACACAAGATTTTAATGCTACTCTTTTAATTAAAGAAACCAACGAGGATGAGAGAATGGCAACCATTGGAACATCCTGGCATTCAATTGGCCAGGCAAAAAAGAATAAAAATTTTACTGCGGATACTAAATGGGTCCTTTCTGTGGGATCAACTACCAAGTTTTATGCAACAGAGACTGGCGGTATTCGACTATTCCATGACAATGTTGGAATTCTTTGACTAAATTGAGGATTTAAGAATAAAAACTCTAATATGTAGTGACCATCTTGAGAACACTCTCTCAGGGCAAAGTTTCAGCAAATCTACATATTTGTACTCTAGCCTAAATTTTTTAATATTTGAATGTCAATTGAATTTTATTTTGGCTATTTATGTAGTGCTGTTACTATTCACGAAGCTTTGGTGTAAATCCTTAACATCAAACACTAAATGCCTTATCACAGTTCAATTGATTTAATGCTTCTCATTATTTTGTTTGTACTTCTGATACAAAATGTATTGATTACTGGATCTCAAAATATCTGTTAAAATGTTGTTAACTGAGAGTGCCTAGAAATAACTTAACTAGCGTCATAAAAGGATCTAATGTCATTATACATTTACCAGTTATTTATTTTTTTAACTGTTCCAAGTGTGCAGTCCATACACTAAAGGGCAGTAATGTGCCGTATTTAACACAATATGATGCATTCCTGTCCTTTCCCCTGCGTTGGCACCCTTTTGGCTGCCTAGCTCCAACGCAGGCACCCTCACACCATGATGCAAGAGTGCCTGTGTTGCATACTGGATAGTTTTTGCTCTAAAAGACCCACCTTCCTGCACAAAAACAATTTTGAGAGGCAAATTCCTCTTTCTATGTGTGTTGCAGAATGCACCACACATAGAAAGTGGAAGAAACTAGAAGAAATAGAGATATCGCTCCTCGTTGTGCCTCCCTTGAAAAGGTGTTAGATTTTGGTGCATTCCCAGGTATACAAGTTCTTGTACATCTGGGAATGAGTCAAAAACCATGGGAGTTGCATGGGAACACCCACGCAATGCTCATGGAATGCCTTCCCAGGGCAGAGTAACGCAACGCAGCGATTTACACTGCGTTGCGTTACTCCAGATTTCTGGAGCCACTCAGGCTTCAAAAGTCTGACTTAGTGGTTTGCGTCACGCATGTACCACAGTGCGTGGGGCGAACGTGATGCAAGCCTCTCATAAATATGCCGCAACATTTATGAAATATGTTTCTATCCGACAATTTTCTCTCTTTACCTAGAATGTGCGGTATGAAAGCCAGACTGTAGTGGAGGAAGCATAGGTGAGAGTTGAGGATGAAACCTTCAAAACTTGTAAATAGGTAGGGAAAAAGATTCAGGGGCATATTTATCATTTCGGACGCAACGCTGCATCACGTAGCATTGCATCAGAATGAATTGTGCCATGTTGCGGCAGAGTCCTGCGCCATCGCTGTGCCTTAATTATCATATAGCGCATAATGGTGCAGGGCCCAGTGATGCTTCACGCATCATGATGCAAAGTAGTTGATAATGGTGCAAAGTGTTGTAACCCAACTACTACCTACATGCCACAAAGTTGAATTGCAGGTCATAAAGCACCTTTACGTGCTGCAAATCAGCATTGCTTCACGCAAGAGTGCATTGCATCTCAGGAAAGAGTAAACTGCGTAATGTAATTTTTACTACCAATCCCCCCACCCCTCTCCCCCTCAGTATCTACAACCATGGAAGGAGCCTCAGGAGCCCAGGAGGGCAACAACACTAACCCTGAAGAACTGCCAACAACCCAGGGGAAAAGGAAGAAGAAGTCACATTTCTCAGAGGAGGAAAACCAAATACTGATCAATGAGGTGATCAAGAATTAACTTCTTTTATTTGTCACCTCCAAATTGCCATTAGCAAAGAAGGATGCTATATAGCAACCTGTAGTGAACAAGATCAACTGCATTACTCAAACAAGAAGAACTGTAGTGGAGTGTAAGAGAAGGTCGCACAACGACAAATGTAGGACAAAAGAATAACTGGCCAAGAACCTAAAGGAAGTGATGAGGACTGGAGGAGGACCTGATGTTCAGGAGGATTGGGATCCATTGGAGGAGCAGGTGGCATCCCTCATTCCAACAGAGTTGGTAGCCGGAGTGGAAGGTCAGGACAATGCTGACATAGAAGACCAGCAAGGGGTACAGGGTGAGTGAAAACAATGCATGTAATGTCATACAGAAGTGTACAATAACAGTATTATCAATTGTTAAATAAGGGACTGAAAAATTGAAGTTCCATGTGATTGCTGAGACAACAACCTAGGGTGCACATATATTCAAATGGCATGCAAGACAGCGCAGCGAGATACCTTGGAGCAGTGCACTGTGTGAAAGGTGGAGGTCAGGAATGTGGTGTATTTAACATTATACAGCACATTCTAGCTCTTTGCCTGTTTGTGCTGAGGCACAAACTGATGCCTAGTGCCAACGCAGGCATCCGTGCATCATGGTGCAAGGGTCCCAGCATTGTATGCAGAATTTTTGTTGTTGAGAAAGGGACACCTTCCTGCATAAAAACAATCCTCCAAAACTGTTTCCTCTTCCTACGTGTGCAGCACACTTAGAAAGAGAAAATAACAAGGAGAAATAATGATAATTATCCTCGTTGCACCTCTGGTGGGGAGGTGTACAATTCTGGCACATTCACAGGTCTACCAATGTTGGAAAACCTGGGAATGTATCTGACTGTATGTGCGGGTGCGTGGGAACATCCAAGTTCCACCGACGGCACGCCTCCCTGCCGCAGAGTAACGCAAGGCAATTCTCATTTAGGTTTTGTGTTGCCTTTGCATCTTCTTGTGTGACACAAGGGCGATACAAAACTTTAATAATTATGGGCTTTAATTACTTTCTTTGTTAATGTCGTTGTGCCTGGATATGTGAATACTACTCTATTACATATAAACGTCAATACTCTCCCTAACTATGATTCTCTACCAAGGAACTGTATTACAGCTTTTGATCAAGCATCCAGGTCCATATTTATCAAAGTTTTGTGCCATACATGATGTTGAAAGTGTAACGCAAAACCAAAATGAGATTTACCAAGCCACGCTCGGCCACCTTACGTGGCCCTGCGGTGCTTGGTAAATCTGGGGTAGTACAAGGCAGCACAAGTCACTGCCTTGCGTTACCCTGCCCCAGGGTGGCGTTCCATGGGTGAAGTGTAGGTGTTCTCGCGCATTCACCCATGGATTCTGAAGCATTCCCAGATTTACCAATACCAGTAGACCTGGCAATGCATCAGAATGGTATGCCTTCCCAGGGAGGCATAATGATGAGAAATAACACTTTTTTCTACTTGTTTATCCCTCTTACTATATGTGCTGCATTCGACTGCACACATAGAGGAAAAAGCCTCAAAGGATTATTTTTGTGCAGGAAGGTGTCCCTTCCTGCACAAAAACAATCCTGCCTGCAACGCAGGCACCCTTGCACCACGGTGCAAGGGTGCCTGTGTTGGTGCTAGGCAGTAGTTTGTGCCTCAGCGCAGGCAGAGAGCAGGAATGTGCATAATCTTGATAGATATGGCACATTACTGCCCTCTCCCTGTCATGCAGTGCAGCAAGGTGTCTTGCTAGATTGCGTTGCATGAAAAATGGATAAATATGGGCCCCAGACATTAGAGATCTGATATAGACACCATATCTCATACTGGAGGCTGCTAGTAACATACAATTGCATGTCCCAAAACTGAAAACTATACAAATAAATATGTACTTGAACTGCATTATGTATTATTATGAGCACAGTAACTTTTTCAGGAGGACAATATGGGCATATTCACATGTAGAAACATATGCTCTTAATATTCCTGTGTAGTTGAAAGTTAACCAAATTTATGTACTGTGATTCCTTACGTCACATACAATTACCGAATATTGGTAAACTATCCCTATTTAATTCCAGAGGGTCAAACAACATCTTCTGAAGATCAGCCTGACTGTGATGATCAACCTGTTGCAGACACCCTCCTGCCCCCATGAACGAAGACACCTTCCAACAACTCCTGAACACTATGGAAGCATCTCCTCCGGTTTTGGAAAGGGAAGACGACGTTGTTGGGTCTCTACACAAACCAACCCAGACTGTACATGTACACATGTACAAATCTACACATCATATTGCAAGTGAGGACTCTGATGACCCCCAAGTAACATTTCAATGGCAAGTGGTAGGGGTCAAGCAGCGAATGGTAGATCAAGTCAGGTTGGGAATGGGGACTACAGCAGGCACTCTTGAAGGAGTCCATAGGTGTCTCAGCTTCAATAAGGGGTTGTCAAAGGCTATTTTAGACCCCTACTCTTGGCGCCATGGGATTGATGTCTCCTTAGCTGATATCACTGGTTTTATGATGCAGAAGGGCCAATAACACCAGCCTTTAACATCTAACTCTGGTGATGTAGTTAGCCAGCTGAAAGCCATTAATTCTTCCATCCAGCCCTTGGAAAGAGGAATTGAGGCTTTAGGTAATTGTTTGGAGGCCAAGATGGATTCCTTCATGGCATCAACAAATGCCCTCAATAGCAACGTTGTAGCTGTGTTGCACAGCCAGCAAGCCCTTGCCAGGGACTACCATGCTGCCTTATTGACATTCACAAATATTATTGAGGAATTGGGGATGCCATCTACTGCCTCTTATGTTTGTGGTTCTGTAGCTATTACCATCACTCCTCAGCCTCATACTCCAACACCACAACATCCAATGGAAGCAGAACATTCATCAGTTTCAGAGCAAGAAATTCCCTATAAACATTGGCGAATGCCTCCTGGCCAGTTATACTATGTGTCCTGTCTTACTTTACTCTCTTTTGAAGAAGCAATTGATCTTGTCCCACTGTTCTTATCATATAGCATCCTTATTTGCTAATGGCAATTTGTTCATCTGCACATTTCGCATATTACAAATGCAATTGAGAAGTGCATGTTCCTGCTACATGTATTGTTATTCATTACAATTTTGTTTTCCTACTATGTAATGAATTGATGTAATTGGACTTATCACATGATTAAATGTGTGAATCTGAAACCGATAGAAAATTTTAAAAAATCATACCCTGACTAGAATTGTACTTTGTAATCTCAAAAGTCTTCACACATAATTTTTTAAAAACATGATCATAAATTTTGAAGCTATAAGCAGAGGTGATAAAACTAAATATCACATGCAATCTCTGATTGTGCAACTTCAACAGTAACATCCATTGAAATGGAAGTTTGAGCAGTGTGTAGTACCTCTAAGGAAGGTCAAAGTAAACCAACGAGCCACTTTATTTAGATTGGCATATAAATAGAATAGCAAAAGCACATAATCACTTAACAGCTCTAATATTAATGTGCAAGGTATGTTTACACAACACACTGTTCCACTGGTCCATATCTATGCTGTTAAGTACTTACCAAAATATAAATACAGAAGTCGTATACATCACTGCTCCCACAAAATTTTGTTATAAAAACATTAGTCAGGATAGTTGAACCCATATTCGCCATGTGTTAAAAGTATGCTTATGTGCGCAGTGATATCAGCAATGTGAGGATGATGTACAATTGTCAGTAAAGTCTGACGCTTCAACATTTCAGTACAATAGCCTCCAGATTACATGAACATTATGTACTCTCCTAACTCAATAATTGGAAATGAAAGCAGAAATAAACAGTCACTTTGTGAACTCCTTAACATTTATTAAAAACATATATATCATAGAACACTACCTAACACTATCTAACTACCTATTACTAAAACAATCCTATATTAACTTATGTAACACTTAACCTATCTTACCAATAATTACCACATGATAAGATAAACATGAAACCCCCAACCCTTAATACACATAAATCTATACAAATATATATATTTTGTATTATTTTTCCAAGATTTCTTTAATTTTTATTTTTTTATTCACCCCCACTTACTAAATACCTTATTCTTTACCAAGTACTCTAAAATTATTTAATACAACTCCTACAAATCTATTTCTAAAATAAACTATCCCTAAAACTACACTATGCCCTAACTATTAACACCTACAATTCAATTAAATCAAGTAAAATTACAGGGAACGGGATGGTTGGAGGGAGAGTCCAGGTTCATATCTGCTGAGAAATGTTAATCAGGGTCTCCTGGCACTGAAGCAAAATCTTAGTACCTGATTACGATCTTGGCGAATGGGATATTCCGTCACTAACGTGACGGATATCCCTTCCGTCGTATTATAAGTTCCATTGGATATAATGGAATTTAAATTTGGTGGACGGGATATCGTCACGTTTGTGATGAAGTAACCCTATCCACCAAGATCGTAATCAGGCCCTTAGTGTTTTTATTGTGCACTTTGGTGAGTTTAGCCAGTTGCTTGTCCAGTCTCTGAATATATTTCATTTGTTTCTGGATCAGCCGGTACAGTGAGTCCTTTTTTGTGAGTGTTTGGTTGCCTATTCCTCTGTCCAGTGGATGGACCTGCAGTGGTTTGTGTGATGTTTTGGCCATGGGAGGCCCAGTGAGGGGTAGTTGTGCCCAGTGTAGTGGTGTCTTGCTGGAACACTTTAGAGGCAGCCCAGGTTCCTGTTGCCTTTTATCTATCATAAATCCTTCCCATTTTCTGGAATCCATGGGCTATTTCTTTGATTCCTGAATACGTTGCCCTTCTGCTGGCAAAGGTCTTGGCCACATCAGCAGTCATGTGACCTAGAGAGGAAAAAATACATCATATTAACCAAAACTTTGTATGAAGATTTTGAAAAAGTATAACTTTCACACATTCTTACAAAAGAAACATGCTATTACATACATACACCTAATATTTTAATACATTCATGGGCAATATTCCTTCATAACAATGTAAATTGCAATTACAATATGTATATCTTACAAGACGAAGGTCCATGTATGGTGACATACATCTTGGTAATCACAATGTCAAACCCACACATTTAACTCAGAACAATGATTCCTACTCATACAGTTGTTTGATTGTATTCAATAAAGTTTTGTTAAATGCATGTTCAGCATAGAGAAAAACCCATAACATATGTGAAAATGTAGGTTTCAGAAACCATACATCATAGTTTCTCTGGTGGACACCACTCATACACATCCATATATTTTGTTCATACAAGAAAAATACATACATGTTTGCAGATAAATAGGATATATCTAACTTTTACTATAACACTTGCTACACATCCTTTCATCTGTCACCTTTGTGCTAACATGGTATTGATCATACGTGCTAATAAGCATACCATTTGGCAATAGGAAGTTGAAAATCTCAGTAAATAATTTTCCCATTTAATGTTGGCTCATCATATCATTCTATTATCCTTATGCACAGGTATACACTTGTAGGTTAAAGGCGGCTACAGGCCTACCTCATTCTCTATATTGATCTTGTTTGCTACATTCATAACTATAAGTCTACTGTTATTACGTGCACAAACAATTGTGAATAGCTGGTACAATTACACTTATATGAATATATGTGGAACTATCTTCAGACTGGCTTAACATTGTGATGTACGGCAACGTATTATCTGTATTGGCACATACATTTCGAACTGGTATTGCTTTGGGAAACAATCATAGAGGGCTAGGTACAACCATGTCAACACTTTCCCAAGCAGAGTGACACCGGTGAAGCTTGCATTCCCTTGCTATTACCTACCCACACATGGACATGCAAATGTGAACTGATTTTGCCTTTGTGTCGCCCTTGCGCCACGCAATAAGGTGCAAGGGCGACACAAAACCTAGAATGATATTTAACAATCCATGCAAGGCCATCTTCCATGGCATCGTAAATGTGGAGTAACGCAAGGCATTGCAAGTCGCTGCATTGCGTTACTCTGCCCCAGGTAGGAGTTCTATGGGTAGAGCGTGGGTGTTCCCACGCATCCACCCATGGATGTTGGCCTATTCCCAGATTTACCAGTATTGGGTCAAAATGCTATGCTGCCCCAGGAGAGGCATAACAAGGATAAATGTGCGTATTTCTCCTTGTTTTTTACTCTTCCTACATGTGCTGCATTCTGCTGCACACATAGAAACAGGAAAAAGCCTCCGCAGATTATTTTTGTGCTGGAATGTGTCCCTTCCTGCACAAAAATAATCCTGCCTATAACGCAGGCACCCTTGAACAAAGACTCTAGGCGGGCTGTCCTGGCACTGGACAGCCAGATTATACCCAGTGCAGGGACAGGATACAATTTACACACATGTACCATAATAAGGTCATTCCTGCAGTTTTGCTTTCATGCATAGCAGCACACCTAGAGGCATTGCTATATTGCGTTGACTGTAAGGATCACAAATCTTGCCCCTTGTGTGACTGACCATCTGCAGTAGCTATTACTATGTGAACTTAATGTTTACCATACTCACCACCTGCTAAATGGGCTAATCCTCTAAACACATAGCATAAATACCCCAACTGATGCAGTCAGTGATATGTACATTAATGTCAAATGGTGTGCTTATGTCTTGCTGTGCAGACTTATGTCAATCCATTGGAATTCATGCTCTGAGGCCTACTGGAGCTGCATTGGGTCCTCCAAACTGATATTGGCACTTTGTGCTCTATCAAATACATACCATCGGAGAAATGCAGACTGGCATCCATGGGACATCTGCTAGGCCGCAGGAGAATTTCTCTGCCATGAGGACACCTACATTCACAAAACCTGTAAGACTGGCTGAGGGCAATTGTTTCTAAGTGATCTTTGTTTCATATTACTGGATAAGCTATATCCGCTCACCCTCCAGGGCATAGGACTTAGGGGGCCACTGTCACTCCTTTCTACCTAGGACTAACACGGACAGTTCTGATGGAGGTTCTGACACACCTGAGACAGGATATCGAGCCATACACCACTGGTGAGTATTCATAGTAATTCATAGTGAGGGAATGGCTGCACCAGAGAGAAATGTCTCACACCACCGCACCAGCACATGATGGATGCAAAATTATTTTGTTTAGGTATTAATACTGATACACCTTAAGCTCCAATGCAACTGCCAAATTTCCAACAGCAATGTGTTGTGCACTGATTGCAATGTGATGGGTAACCTGCTGACACTGTGCGTAATGTCCATGCAATGTGTAGTATTGGTATACCTCACAAGACTACTTATGCTGCTAACAGTAATTGCTCTGCACTATCTGACATGTAGATGCTGTATGATTTATAGCATTAACATATATCAATTGAGGTCATTAAAATACTTCCCAACACCTATATTGATAATTACTTTACATTAACAGGGCTTCTTGTATAATAAACATATTGCATATACAGTTTCAGCCGTATTTGCTTTCTAATTGAGAGTGATATGAATGAAGGTGGTAATGACATTGCTATACGTATTACATTGTGAATGCATTTATGACTTATTCACACATTTAATACAGACCTACAAACATGTTGCCATGACACTTACCTTCGGGACTGGAATCTTTGAAGCACTCAATTTCCCCTCTAGAGAATGGTATATGTCCACCTGAAATACAAGTTAAGTTAAATGGCATTAATTGTGGAGCATTGAAACACACTTATACTTCTATACTATGCACTTTGACATTCCAGTGTTATGGCACATTTTTACACACAATAATTGAGTCACATGCACACATATGTTATATACTCACAAACATATTCTTTCCTTTCAGATATACATTGAGTAACAGATTTAGCTACAATAAGGAAACACAGTGAAATATAATGGACAGATGGATGTTTACATTGCACACAAACATACCTTTTGCAGCCAAGCACATTATATTTAATGGCATTCTAGCCTATGTGTTACCTTGTCTTGCCGTGTGTGGCACAAGGCCTGCAAAAATCAGTACTATATTTGGTTCAATATTTAAAAATGTATCTTACTTTACATGACTACAAGGTGAAAGTAAATGGATACTGTAGTGTTGTGAGACTATGTGCGCCAAGACCCTTGTGGTTCTGGGCAGATTCAACAAGGAATTAAATAAATTGCTGGGAGGTGATAAGGTGTGGTTATTAACGGTTCTGACATAATGAGTGTGCAGCATGTGATTGTATGCAGTGTATTCATTTTGCATGCTCCTGGGCTGGGAAGGACACTACAGATACATATCTACAGGGCCTGCAACCTCAAGCCCCAGTATTTCAGCACATCTTCCTCTCAGGAAACCATGTCCGTCCATCGATGCTCTATTTGCTGGACTGTACATTCCTCCTTTGAGACCTTGCACATATCCCTGAGCACACGCACCCACCTGGTGTTTCTTTCTTGGGCAGGGTACCTTTGCTCACCCTTCCTCTAGAACCAATCATACGGGGGAGGTAGTGCACATTTAGCCAGACAAGGGCCCCTCCTCCACTCTTCAAAATTGCGGCCTCTCCCCTTCCCAGACATGGTCCGATATGACACAATGCCTATACTACCTTAACAAACTATTAAAAGCCCCCTTAAGCCCTTTAAGCCCCTAACTAAATGAAACGCCAATAACACCCTAAAAAGACAGACACCCAACAATACTCAGACACAATTATTTATAAATGACAATGCTTATACACAAACACAAGACAGAGACAATTTTTAAAGCAGACTATGACACAGACTCCACAAGTAACACTCCACAAAACTCCAAAACTCTCTCAATCCTCCTCTCAGGACATGCACCAATCACCAGCCACAAACAGAAGGTGAAAGAAAAAGTTACACTTCCTGGTATGCAGCCACACCCACGGCATCATTTCCTGGGTTTGACTAGCAAATTGTCATTTTTTTGCATTGTTTTTTGTGACACATTTCTGCGCAAATCGACATTGCACTATGTGCTACTCTCTCACTAACAACCCAAGGGCCAACACTATACCTATGTTCTGCCGCAGTGCCTACGCATTGTCCTATATACAGCAAAACAAGGGGCCCACACAATGTCCTATGTATAGCAACACAAAGGCGCACGCAAATCATATGATTTCTACGCAGTGTCCGATATACAGCAACACATGGGCCAACGCAGTTTCTTATGTATTGCAATGCAAAGGGCCACGCAAATCATATGTTTCCTACACAGTGTCCTATATATAGCAATGCAAGGGCTCACGTAGTGTCCTGTGTATAGCAACGCAAAGGGCCATGCAAATCGTATGTTTTCTACCCAGTGTCCTAAATACTTACACTTTGATAACAAAGAAAATATGTGATGTATGCTTTCAACAATATACCTACACAATAACTGCTTCCTACATATATGATAAGAGTTAAATGTTGCACATGTAACGCAGCACAGTAATGCACACAAAGTGTTGTCAACCTTTGTGCCCAAGTGTACCTATAATGCACAGTTATGCATGTAGCTGTCCATTACGTGCTTTACCAGTGTGGGTGATAATCGAAATGCTGTTAAGAACATGTGTGGATATGTGTTATTTTGTACACTCCACACAGATAACAGTTTTCAAGGGCTTTGAAACACAAATGCAAAAATTAATGCCCATTGTGTGAGTTCAACTTTCACTACCCTTGCACACTCACACATGGTTGCCTTAGGTGTGTATGATTTTCTCACTGTAAGGTTGGTGTCACATTCCATCACCTTGTGTGGCGCAAAGGAAAGTCACAACATTCACAAGGAAAATTTCCTTAGACATACCATATATTTTGAGCGACCCCTGACCTTGACTGGTAGGTCGCTCCCCCACCACACAGCTCCGTCTGTGTGCCCTGCTGCTGCCCCTGATTGTGCTCGTTTTTAGGTCTCGCCTAGCGACGCAGCGCGAAGCGCTGTCGCTAGCGAGACTTATTGTCGTCGACTTGCTTCGGAAGGGAGACAGGAGATGTGCACGCGCAGGACGGACTGCAATTGTGAACGCGCCCGTGAACGTGAACACGCACATACAGATACGCGATGTGCACATCTCCTGTCCCCCTTCCGTCCTCGCCAGCCGCAAAACATGAGGCTGCCTCACTCCTTCTCCGTGCAGCTTCACCAGGAGAGTGTCCCGAAGACCGGAGGATCCCCAGGCCGGTGCCAGCCTTGCCTCTTGTTATAGGATCTACTGGGATGAACGTCTCAATGTAGAGTAAATGAAAGGTGGAGTAAGTTTTGCAGACTATTGGTTCCGTGTGCATGCGGTTTCATTACTCGTTTCCGAATGAAGCACCCCCACCCCTGCTTTAAATATTAGAATCCCTCCCTTCACCCTCGCGCTCCCCCATGCGCCCACTCTCGTAATCCGAGCCCCTGTATTTCTCAGTCAGAAAGGCACAGCAGGCACGGAGCAGTCACCTTTTAAGTGAAAGCATGTGAGGTTTGGCGTTTACTCCTCTCAAAGAACCGTCATCTTGCAGAGGTCTGAGTCAGTCCCAGCCAGAATGCCCTGCGCGTTGAGTCACGCTTCCTGCTGGAAATGACAGCACTTCCTCATCAAGCTACTAGTACTTGCCCGCTTCTCAACCCTCCCTGCTATCAGGAACGGACTCAAGTGGACGGCACAGTTTTTCCGTGGTCCATGGGGAGCTGAAACCGTTTCCGAGGGCGAAAAATTGAGTCAGTGAGTCAGCGGATGACAAATCCAAAAAAGAAAACAAGCATTTGCAATGCAATAGGTCTCGCATTAGCTAGAGTTTAAGCTATTGGCATTGTAAATGACAATGCCTTTTATTTATTTATTTGTTTTGAAAACCAACACATAAATAAAAGGCATTGTCATTTACAATGCCAATAGCTCAAAGTCTCGCAAATGCGAGACCTATTGCATTGCAAATGCTTGTTTCCTTTCTGTGCCCCCTTGCTGGCCCTGATTGTGCTCGTTTTTCCTTTCTGTGCCCCCTTGCTGCCCCTGATTGTGCTCGTTTTTCCTTTCTGTGCCCCCTTGCTGGCCCTGATTGTGCTCGTTTTTCCTTTCTGTGCCCCCTTGCTGGCCCTGATTGTGCTCGCTTTTCCTTTCTGTGCCCCCTTGCTGGCCCTGATTGTGCTCGTTTTTCCTTTCTGTGCCCCCTTGCTGCCCCTGATTGTGCTCGTTTTCCTTTCTGTGCCCCCTTGCTGCCCCTGATTGTGCTCGTTTTTCCTTTCTGTGCCCCCTTGCTGCCCCTGATTGTGCTCGTTTTTCCTTTCTGTGCCCCCTTGCTGCCCCTGATTGTGCTCATTTTTTTCCTTTCTGTGCCCCCTTGATGCCCTGATTGTGCTCGTTTTCACTTCTGTGCCTGTTTCCCGCCGCTGCGCCTGCGGCCCCGCCCCCTCACTGCCCATTCGCTGCCCCATTCCCTGCTCCTCCCTCCCACCTCCCCATTTATGGGAGGCCGCTGCGCGGCCGCGCAGCGGACGTGCACAGCGGGCGCGCCGAAGGCAAGCCCGTCTGCGCCCGTCCGCGCCGTGACCGCGCCCAGCGCCAGACCCCCTGGTCCGGGCATCCCCGCGCCCCGCCACATCAACAGACGCCGATACGACGCCAGCACCCTCCACGCACTCAACCCCGGAAAAGATCACGCCTGCTACCAGGCCACCCCGAAGCGCACCCAAGGGCCCTTCACCTGCCGGAACTGCAGCTTCGCCAGCACCCGCCCCGCCAAACCACCGCCCAGGAAAGAACCCAACTACCTCAGATGCATCCTCCTCAACACCCGCTCCGCCCGCAAACACGCCATCGAACTCTGGGACCTTCTCGACTCAACCTCCCCAGACGTCGCATTCCTGACGGAGACCTGGCTGAATCCCGCTTCAGCCCCCGACATCGCCATTGCCATCCCCGGACGGATACAAGATCACCCGCAGGGACCGCACTAACGGAGTCGGAGGAGGCATCGCCATCGTCCACAGGAACACCCTCAGAGTCTCAACCAACACCGACGACACCCTCAGCACCGCCGAACACATGCACTTCCAGATCCACACCGATCCCAACACCACCCTCAGAGGAACCCTCATCTACAGACCCCCGGACCCCGACCACAGTTCAGCGATTCCATCGCTGACTTCGTCAGCACACACGCCATCGCCTCCACGGACTACATCCTCCTCGGGGACCTGAACTTCCACCTCGAGAACAACAAGGACACCAACTCCACCACCCTGATCGACAACCTCGCCGCCCTCGGACTCAGACAGCTCGTGACTACACCCACCCACGCCGCCGGCCACACGCTAGACTCCATCTTTTCCGCAAGCCCACACGTCTCCTTCAACCACACCTCCGAACCCCACTGGACTGACCACCACTGCATCCACTTCACCTACAGGAAGCCCACCACGCACCACCGCACCGAACAAATGCCTCGCCGCTGCTGGAGCAGAGTCACGGAAGACCAGCTAACCACAACCCTCGCCCTGAGCCCACCCGCCGAACCCTCCGACCCCGACACCGCCGCCCGCAACCTCAGACAGTGGATCGACGACTGCGCCAACACCCTCGCCCCGCTCAAGAATCCGCCCAACAGCCACACCAGCAAGAAAGCCACCTGGTTCACCGAAGACCTCCAGGCCTCCAAACGAACATGCCGAAAACTGGAGAAGATCTGGCTCCACGAACGGACAGCGGACAGCTACGCCGCCCACAAGAGCGCCACCCGCAGTCACCATCACCTCATCAGATCCGCCAAAGGGCCTCACTCAAAGACCGCCTAGACAACAACGCACCCAACAGCAAAGAGCTCTTCAACATCGTGAAGGAACTCTCCAACCCCAGCTCCAACACCAACGACATCCAGCCGTCGCGAGACCTGTGCGACTCACTGGCCACCTTCTTCCACCGCAAAATCGCCGACATCCACGACAGCTTCAACACCACGACCGCCCCGGCAACCACCGAGACCACTGCCCCCACAACCACCAACCGCCTGCTCTCCTGGACCAACATCAACGACGAGGACACCAGCGAGATCATGAACACCATCCACTCCGGTTCACCGCTAGACCCGTGCCCTCACCACATCTTCAACAAAGCCAGTACAGCCATCGCGCCCCATCTCCGGAAAATAATCAACATCTCCTTCGAGACAGCAACCTTCCCGGAAAGCTGGAAGCACGCCGAGATCACCGCCTTACTCAAGAAACCCAAGGCAGACCCCAAGGACCTCAAGAACTTCTGACCCATCTCTCTGCTCCCGTTCCCCGCGAAGGTCACCGAGAAAATCGTCAACAAACAACTGACCCGCTACCTCGAGGAGAACAACATCCTGGACCCTTCCCAGTCCGGCTTCCGCAGCAACCACAGCACCGAAACCGCCCTCATCGCCGCCACCGATGACATCAGGACCCTGCTAGACAACGGAGAAACAGCAGCCCTCATCCTCCTGGACCTATCAGCCGCCTTCGACATGGTCTGCCACCACACACTACGAACACGCCTTCACGACGCCGGGATCCAAGAGAAGGCCCTGGACTGGACCACATCCTTCCTTTCCGGCAGAACACAAAGCGTCCGCCTCGCCCCCTTCCGATCCAAGGCCACCAAGATCATCTGCGGCGTACCCCAAGGCTCCTCCCTCAGCCCAACGCTGTTCAACATCTACATGGCACCCCTCGCCCACGTCGCCCGACAGCACAACCTCAACATCATCTCCTACGCCGACGACACCCAGCTGATCCTCTCCCTCACCAAAGACCCTCACACCGCCAAAGCCCACCTCCACGAAGGAATGAAGGCCGTCGCCGAATGGATGAGGACCAGCCGCCTGAAGCTGAACTCGGACAAGACGGAGGTCCTCATCCTTGGTTCCAACCCTTCAGCCTGGGACGACTCCTGGTGGCCAACATCACTGGGAACAGCCCCGCCACCCACCGACCACGTACGCAACCTAGGGGTCATCCTCGACCCCACCCTCTCCATGACTAAGCAGGTCAACGCCGTTTCCTCATCCTGCTTCAACATCCTCCGAATGCTCCGCAGGATCTTCAAGTGGATCCACACCGAAACAAGAAAAACAGTCACCCAGGCCCTCGTCACCAGCAGGCTGGACTACGGAAACGCCCTCTACGCAGGAACGACGGCTAAGCTCCTGAGACGGCTGCAACGCATCCAGAACGCCTCTGCACGTCTTATCCTCGACATCCCCCGACGCAGCCACATCACACCCCACCTGAGAGACCTGCACTGGCTCCCTGTCAACAAGAGGATAACCTTCAATCTCCTCACCCACGCACACAAAGCACTCCACAACTCCGGACCAGCCTACCTCAACAGACGACTCAGCTTCTACACCCCCACCCGCCAGCTCCGCTCGACCAGCCTCGCCCTCGCCACAGTCCCCCGCATCCGGAAAACGACCGCCGGCGGCAGATCCTTCTCCCACCTCGCCGCCAAGACCTGGAACACCCTCCCCACCAACCTCCGACAGACCCAAGACCTACTGGCCTTCAGAAGACTCCTCAAGACCTGGCTCTTCGATCAGTAGCAGCACCACCCCCCTCTTCCCCCAGCGCCTTGAGACCCTCGCGGGTATGTAGTGCGCTTTATAAGTGACATGATTGATTGATTGATTGATTATGACATTTCAATTCTTTATCGAGTTATTCTCATAAAAGTAACAGGATTGGCACAGTAAAGATACACAAACCAGTAGCCACGCAGGGCGAGAATATGAACAAAGTAAAATACAATCCCATAATCCATCTGTAAGCCATATCCCCATTAAAACAGTTAATAAGTAATGAAGGGGAAAGAACACAACGCAACCATCAAGGGAGGGAAGGGAAAAGGAAAAAGGAAGCACGAACCCGTAATGAGGAGGGAGGGTGGCAAGATAAAATCCCCACACAGGAGGAAGTAAAATATGAAGACCTCCTGTTCCCAACCTCCTATAACAAGGGTCAATAATATTAGGGGTAAAAGACTGGGGACCCTCAAGAGGAAGGGACTGGAAATGTAACATAGGGATCTACATGGAACATGAAGTAGGACGTGATTCACCACAGGCACCTGGTATGTATGGAAGAGTTCGGCACATCAGTCTTTAAGAAAAGAGCCCCAAACCTCTTGAAATATCTGCAATTTGTCATTTAACTTACAAATGAGGCATTCAAGACATGCCATATTGTACATGTTGTCCAACCAGTTCTTCAAAGTGGTTATTAGAGTCGATTTCCAAAGATGCAGAATCACCAATTTACCACCTCTAGGGCAGTGGAAAGTCATCTATTAACATGTTGGGTCACTGAAGGGAGGTCAGAGGTATGATGCAGGAGCCCTATCAGGGCAGATAAAGGTCTATCTACCCATAAGCCTTTTCTCATATGGTCCCAAACCTGCGACCAGAAGGCCTTCAGTCGGTCAAATTCCCATAAAATATGGACTATATCGCAATCCGGTAAGCCACATCTCCAACAACGTGAGTCCACTCTAAGACAGGCATTGTGTAACCCTGCTGGGGATGAGTACCAGTGGTGGAGGATCTTAAAAAAATCTATACTTAAGATGCGCTTCCTATAATCCTTACTATAATCCGACAGTAGAGAACCCAGTCATCATCCAGGAATTGTGTGTTAAGACAAGATTCCCACCAGGCTTGCAGTGCAGCAGATGTGGGAGCGAAAAACAGCAATCCAACAATATGGCATACAATCCTTAGATAGTCCCCCGAAAATGTTTCCAGGTGTGGATATATTGAGTAATAGGTGATCTGGGGAGATCAGTATGCGTGTCCCCAGGACATGTGATAGGGCATGGGACAATTGATTGTATCTCCTTAATTGGGAGGGTGGGATCACAATTTCTTGTCTCAAGTTGGCGAACGATTTGATCAAGCCATTAGAGACAAGGTCCTCAATGTGGTGAATACCATGATTAAACCAAATGGCCAGTGACTATCCTCTCCAGCAACAGTTATGGCCGCATTGCACCACAATGGGGCTTTAGCGTGAATGCGGTTCAGGGCTTGCACCAGTCTATGGACCCGAAGCCATGCGTATTGGGAAGTGTGAATGAACTGATTCATGAGCTGAGTAATTGGAGGTCTCAAAGTGTAATAAACAGCCAACTCTCCAGAAGACTGCAATATATGGCCTTCTGGCTTCACCCATAATGGTGTGACCCTAGGAGTGGGCAACACACAGTTGGATGATGAAGCTTCGCATATATCATATTTTATAGATTATGTACAGTACGCAGATGATTGGTGAGTATCACATTCTGAGTGAGACATAGTCCAGATGTTGACTTTCTAATCACTCGTCATCCTTTGAAAATGGTTTTGTCATTGCACAGTCATCTTGAAGTGTGAAGTAAAATTATGGAGGTGCTACTTGTATTGAAAGGTTTGGCATGTTATCAATGATAGTGATGTGATAGCTTTATATTAATGAACAATTACTACATAAACAATTGTTAACATTAAAGGTCATGTAATTATGTGGCCTCATAATTTTTAGCATTTCAACTATATTTTCTTGATAGTGATTGTAATGTCACACATACCTAAGTCATAAATACACAATATTTTATGTTTAAAAAGTATATATCTAACATATCTGTGTGAGTTTACTATCATATTTTTTGTTAAATGCCATAATGACTATGTCCACATTGATAAAAAATAAAACACTTTATACGTTAATATATTTAGGTTTGTGAAAAGTCATTTATTATTACAGCTCAATATTCAAAACTAAGTGACTTATATTTATATACATTTATGTGAAAAAATTTGAAACTAATTGATTACATCTGGCACGGCCTACCACTGAATGCACTATTTCAGCTTGGGAGTCTTCATTGCCATCATCTTCTGGGGCCATATTATACATAAGGCCCAATAGCGCCGGACGCACCTTTTAAAACGTGTGCCCGGCGCAATCAAGGAAAATGCATTGTATTAGGGTGAATGCGCTGCCCCCAGGGCCGCCGCGAACTCGCGCTGTGTTGTGGGCAGCGCATTCAGGTGAAAAACGGAGCGGCTGCTTTGAAGCTGCTCTGTTTTTTCACAGTGCAGACTGTGGCCCGCCTGCACTTTTAAAAGGGATTAGAGATCTCCCTGCAGGCGGGTGCAGTGAGAGACTGCACCCGCCTGCAAGGGGATGTTTGGGGGTCCATGGGACCCCCTTTCTCCACCACCAGAGTGCTGCAATAAGGGGGTGCACTGTCAGTGTGCCTCCTGAGAGTTTCTTTGCCTTTGAGCTGCTGTCTGTAATACGGCGCGGGTGCAGAGGCAAAGGGATACCCTCATTTGCATGGGGCCATGCCTCCATGCAAATGAGGGAGCGCCCTCTTGAGGAAGTGCTGGCGCTGTATGTGTGCCAGCGCTTTCAGTATTACAGAAGGGGACGCACAAGCGTCGGCTGCCCCTTCTGTAATACCAAAGTGCCCTGGGGGCGCGTAAAGAGGGCACAAATGCCCGTTGCTCCCCCGGGACACTTCTATAATATGGCCCCTGGTGTGATTGTGAACTCATACTCCCAGGGCACTTTCGTCTTTAGACATATGTTGTGCAATATTGCACAGACTAATATTATTTTACACACCATTAGTGGTGAGTAGAGTCGTCTACCACCAGATTGATCCAAGTGTCTAAAACTTGATTTGAGGACACCAAACATACAAACAACATTGCGTGTTTGAAAGAGGGTCGTTATCCATGGCTGCAATTTATATCCTTGATCGCCTGAAATTAGAAGTTCACATTACTCTGCGTGATGCAAGGCCGACGCAAGTCCTTGATAAATATGGGTCTTAGTTTGGGCAATCGTTTCCATAGATGTAAAGGTCAAGGAATGTTTTTTGTTCGGAGGAGAAGTATTAATGCATGTTTTAAGGAGTCTGGAAATGACCCCGATTGATGGTTGGATCTATACCTTGCTGCAGTGCAAAGCCCTAGGCAGCGAGGGGAGCAGATAGAAGAGCACTGCCACCAGATGAGTAGGTTCCTATCTAGTTTTGTTCTACTTTGAGGAAGTATTGCGAGAAGGCTGCTGGGGGTAAGTGGAGTTGAGACAGTTGGATCCCACCCCCCCATTAAAGAAAATTAAAAAAATAATAATAAAGGGAGGTTGGGAGATGTATATTTTTATAAAATATAAATCAAAACTATAAGGCATAGTTTACACACACATATTATATATATATATATATATATATATATATATATATATATATATATATATACATATATATATATATATATATATATATATACACACGCACACACACACATAAATTTATTTAAGAGAAATAGTAGGACCACGCTGTAGTGACTCTTGATTTACTTTTCCACAATGTAGTTACCAACAACCAGTGGAAGAGCATCACACTCCACTCCGGGGTGGTTCAATGTCAGTGGTCTTCAGTCTCCCCTATACCAGCTGGTCTCAGTGTGGGCGTGTGGAGATGGCATGCAGTGTGTATCTAGGAGATGCTTTGGGTAAATGAAGAGGGCCTTTGATGTCTAAAGCACATTGTGCAGGGCTGTGAATGCGTCCTAAGTATTCTAACTGATGAGGCTTTCTGGGACTAGGAAAGGAAGCTTCAGAAAGATACCTCTTTATATGGTCAAATGTATTCCATATCTATAACAATCTATTTTTAAATCATCAAGTAGATATTTCACTACAAAAAACTTTTATTTAAAACCCATATAAAATGTTAGAATTAAACAAACAACCTGTAATGTATTTAAAGCTTCTTAATAATCTGATGACAAAAATGTGAAAAAGAGTTAAGGAACTGAGTGATTACAATGTTTCAGTTTTTGTATTCTCATTAAATATGTATGTAGGCTTCCTTACTGGCGATCCTAAATCGTATACCCATGCAGCAGAGGCTCGGTTCTGCCTTCTTATTCTATCTGTTCAGTGCTCTTGAAACTGCATCAAACTAAGAGCTCCGACCACAAGGAGAGAGAGACAGAAGCCATAACAACGCTCTTGGCTGAATGACATCCAGGACTTACCTGGGTGTGTGGGCAGCAGAGGCACCACGAGGAGGAGTGTATACAGCACTGCTCAGGCTGGAATTTTGGTGGTGTGGAAGGACGAATGCATGAAGGTTTGATCGTGCTGGCACTGCAGGAAGCTACTGTGCGCCGGCACTCCAGGAAGGTACTGTGCGCTGGCACTGCAGGAAAGGTACTGTGCGCTGGCACTGCAGGAGGGTACTGTGGGCTGGCACTGCAGGAGGGTTCTGTGCGCTGGCACTCCAGGAGGATACTGTGCACTGGCACTGCAGGAGAGTACTGGGCGCTGGCACTGTAGGAGGGTACTGTGCGCTGGCATTCTTGAAGCATACTGGACGCTGGCACTAAAGGAGGGTACTGTGCACTGGCACTGCAGGGGGGTACTGTGCGCTGGCACTCCAGGAGGGTACTGTGCGCTGGCACTGCAGGAGAGTACTGGGCGCTGGCACTGCAGGAGGGTACTGTGCGCTGGCATTCTTGGAGCATACTGGGTGCTGGCACTGCAGGAGGGTACTGTGTGCTGGCACTGCAGGAGGGTACTGTGTGCTGGCATTCTTGGAGCATACTGGGCGCTGGAACTAAAGGAGGGTACTGTGCGCTGGCACTGCAGGAGGGTACTGTTCGCTGGCACTCCAGGAGGGTACTGTGCGCTGGCACTGCAGGAGAGTACTGGGCGCTGGCACTGCAGGAGGGTACTGTGCGCCGGCATTCTTGGAGCATACTGGGCGCTGGCACTAAAGGAGGGGACTGTGCGCTGGCACGGCAGGAGGGTACTGTGCGCTGGCACTCCAGGAGGGTACTGTGTGCTGGCATTGCAGGAGAGTACTGTGCACTGGCACTCCAGAAGGGTACTCTGCACTGACACTGCAGGAGGGTACTGTGCGCTGGCACTACAGGAGGGTACTGTGCGCTGGCATTCTTGGAGCATACTGGGCGCTGGCACTAAAAGAGGGTACTGTGCACTGGCCCTGCAGGAGGGTACTGTGCGCTGGCACTAAAGGAGGGTACTGTGCACTGGCCCTGCAGGAGGGTACTGTGTGCTGGCATTCTTGGAGCATACTGGGTGCTGGCACTGCAGAAGAGTACTGTGCACTGGCAGTCTTGCAGCATACTGGGCACTGGCACTGCAGGAGGGTATTGTGCGCTGGCATTCTTGCAGCATACTGGGCACTGGCACTGCAGGAGGGTACTGTGCACTGGCATTATTGGAGCGTACGGTGCACTGGCACTCCAGGAGGGTACTGTGCATCGGGACTGCAGGAGGGTACTGTGCGCTGGCACTCCAGGAGGGTACTGTGCACTGGCACTGCAGGAGGGTACTGTGCACTGGCATTCTTGGAGCATACTGGGTGCTGGCACTAAAGGAGGGTACTGGGCGCTGGCACTGCAGGAGAGTACTGTGCGCTGGTATTCTTGGAACATACTGGGTGCTGGCACTGCAGGAGGGTACTGTGTGTTGGCATTCTTGCAGCATACTGGGCACTGGCACTGCAGGAGGGTACTGTGCGCTGGCACTGCAGGAGGGTACTGTGCGCTGGCATTCTTGGAGCATACTGGGCGCTGGCACTAAAGGAGGGCACTGTGCGCTGGCACGGCAGGAGGGTACTGTGCGCTGGCACTCCAGGAGGGTACTGTGTGCTGGCACTGCAGGAGAGTACTGTGCACTGGCACTCCAGAAGGGTACTCTGCACTGACACTGCAGGAGGGTACTGTGCATCGGGACTGCAGGAGGGTACTGTGCGCTGGCACTCCAGGAGGGTACTGTGCACTGGCACTGCAGGAGGGTACTGTGCACTGGCATTCTTGGAGCATACTGGGTGCTGGCACTAAAGGAGGGTACTGTGCGCTGGCACTGCAGGAGAGTACTGTGCGCTGGCATTCTTGGAACATACTGGGTGCTGGCACTGCAGGAGGGTACTGTGCGTTGGCATTCTTGCAGCATACTGGGCACTGGCACTGCAGGAGGGTACTGTGCGCTGGCACTGCAGGAGGGTACTGTGCGCTGGCATTCTTGGAGCATACTGGGCACTGGCACTAAAGGAGGGCACTGTGCGCTGGCACGGCAGGAGGGTACTGTGCGCTGGCACTCCAGGAGGGTACTGTGTGCTGGCACTGCAGGAGAGTACTGTGCACTGGCACTCCAGAAGGGTACTCTGCACTGACACTGCAGGAGGGTACTGTGCGCTGGCACTACAGGAGGGTACTGTGCGCTGGCATTCTTGGAACATACTGGGCGCTGGCACTAAGGGAGGGTACTGTGCACTGGCCCTGCAGGAGGGTACTGTGCGCTGGCACTAAAGGAGGGTACTGTTCACTGGCCCTGCAGGAGGGTACTGTGTGCTGGCATTCTTGGAGCATACTGGGTGCTGGCACTGCAGAAGAGCACTGTGTACTGGCATTCTTGCAGCATACTGGGCACTGGCAATGCAGGAGGGTATTGTGCGCTGGCATTCTTGCAGCATACTGGGCACTGGCACTGCAGGAGGGTACTGTGCACTGGCATTCTTGGAGCGTACGGTGCACTGGCACTCCAGGAGGGTACTGTGCACTGGCACTGCAGGGGGATACTGTGCATCGGGACTGCAGGAGGGTACTGTGCGCTGGCATTCTTGGAGCATACTGGGTGCTGGCACTAAAGGAGGGTATGTTAGATTCGAGATATTATCCTCGTGATGCACGCACTCGAAATGCTCATTTTGCAATGCTTATACTTTATTTCGTATTAAGTTAGCATTCATGGCGCCATCTTTCTTGGCGCCATCTTGTTTTGTAACCGAGATCAAGCTCCTATCTCATAATGCCTGCCTCAGCAGAAAGGTCGCTTCTTATCCTCCAGCTTGTATTTCTCAAGGTTAAAGCTTCGATGCACTAACGAATGTATCATCTATTGTTGCATACCTTCGCTGTTAGATAGACTCGTTCCCACATCTTTGAATGGTAGGCACCGGCCGAACGGCCTTGGTGTCGAGATAGCATGTACCAAGCCCTGTGCCATGGCTCATCCTTCTTTGCTCTTATTGTTCTCTGTAGCCTAGGCTGGAATTTTCCAGCCTGGGCGGGTTCTTTGAGAATTTGGAATGTATAATATCTGATGTTATGTTGGGGGAAGTCAGTCCCTTGGCCGACATCCTAGGAGACTGGTCAGACTGGGCTCTGCTGCAGCGCATTACTAATAATGTTGTTTGGTTTGTATTTCTCTACTGTCTTCTCGACTCTTCATTTCTTGGAAGGCAGAGAGGTGGTCACTAGTGACCCGGGTGGCCCTATTCGGGTCACTTCCTTCATTTGGCGCCCGAACAGGGACTCCATCGGGTGTCCCATCCTCGCCCGTAACCGGGTGTGGGGGACGGGGCTGCGTCTGGTCGGACGGGCGGATCGGGGATCCCCACACGACCGAGCTTAGTTCTCGCAGCTGCCCCGCCTGTCTGATCGGGCGGTGTCTCGTCTAGTGGTCCTCCCGGCTGGCGTCCTAAATGGTAAAACACTTGGAATTGGCCGTTTGGTCCGAAGAGTCGGCAGTGGAGAATAACTTTGTTCGACCTGTGTGCACCAGGTGAGTTTGTCTTGATTCTTGGTAATATGGCGCTGTCTTGAATAGTTTTGGACATGGTCTGGAGACCATTTCTCGCTTTGTTTGTGAACTTGATAGGTCTGCGGACCGCTTTGGCGATACAGGGTGTCTGAGGACCCTCTGCCAGGTGACTTGGTAATTCGGCTTTTTCTTGAAAACCCCTGGGGTTTGACTAGTGTTTGGGACTTGTGATGTGGAGCCTGATTTGAAAGTTGAGGACTGGTTTTTGGTCTTTGAGCGTTTGATACGGTCCGAGGACGGACCTGTGGGGAGGAATTGGTACGTCATTTGTCAGGCATAAGTAGCGAATTTCCTTCTCCTCTTTGTTCTTGAAGATGCCCTGTTTTAGCAAGGTTTGCTGTTTGGGGTGCCGCTGTTGTTCTGCTGATGCTCGATTGGAGGAGAGGCAGCCTGCGCCTCCGGAAGGCACCCCGAACTTCGACATGTACGTGAAGCATGGCCTTGCCCCTTTTATGTTTAGTGTACTATGGCACAAATATACAAGGGACAATGCCGAGTTACAGTGGCCTTTGACAGGTACCTTTGATGAACAGAAATTGAACTTCTTGCAGGATAAACTGTTTGCGAAAAGAAGTAGGCAGTCCATGTTTGACTATCTTCAGGTATGGCAAAAGGAAGCTAAGCAGAGATGAATGAGAGCGGAGAAGGAGGCTCAGAGAGGGAAGACGCCAACAGTAACACAAAAGGCTATAGCGTACGAGAGAGAGAAGATAGAGAAGGGGATAGAGTGTGCTGACCGGAAGTTTAGATTGCAATGTGATAAGTCTTATGTTGCACGAGGAGAAGGCGATCCCTTTGTGGAGGATCTGTTAGACGTACGGCCACCACCTCCTTATGCCCCACAGAGGATATATATTGCAGCCCTGCTGACCCAACACCTTGCCTCCCATGCTCCCGCCCCTGGTTGCCCTGCCCCTGACTCGGCCGTTTTGGATGGAGCACCCCTTGTGTCCTTTTCGGCTCCATCGGCCGAGGTCACAGCAACTACGGGCCGATCTACTGCACCCATTACCTCCAGTTCTTCTCTACCTCTCTCGCTTACACCTACCACGCAGACACTGGTGTCTCTAGTTCCCGCAGCATCCACGAGTGTGTCCTCCCCTCACTCCCTTTCCTCGCTCTTGTTGTGCGCTGGGACACCGGTGCGGCCACTGGATGATGGAGATTGGGAGGCTGCTAAGGAAAGAATGGGGCGAGTGTTGATTCGGTCTGATGTGGGGGATGCAGAGAAGAAGATGGTGGCTGACCAGGCCTCCCAGTGGGCCCGGAATCCGATTTACAGTGTGGAGGGTTTGTGGAGTGAACTGAAAGATTACGAGACGTTTGTGCAACAGCATGCCCTCAAGCATATGTCGGCTACTCTGATTGGGCTGTGGGGGCAGTGTTTTAATGGTGTTGCTCCCCAAATTATTTATGATATTCGGGACAGTGTGTATGCAGCTGGCATGGCCCCTAATGAGGTTTTTAGTAATGTTGCCACGTTGATTGGGTATCGGGGCAGGTTGATCCAAAGGAGCCCGACTTCAGTGTCTCAGTTCCCGATGAGGGAAGTGCATCCCATCTACCACCCCGAAATACCAGAGCTTCGAAACGCACAGGACCAAGTCCTTAGGCAGCGTGTAGAGGCCCGTTTCCAGGAACAATGGGTTTATACTCCTTGGAAAATGAGTGAGGTTTTGTCTCTTAAGACCCAGCTGCCCGACCCTAGGAAAAATCCGACTGCTTATTACAAAGAGTTGACAGAGGCTGCATCATAGACGGTGATGACGTTGGCAGACATCGAGATGTTTTTCGGTTTGCTGGTACCGGTTGACATCTGGCGGCAGGTGCACACGCAGGACCATGTAGTGGAGTTGGGTGGCACTTGGGGTGAGTTCAGGGCATGGGACAAAGAGAGGAAGCCTGGCGAGAAGCCCAAGGCTGAGATTCTAGCTCTGCCTGGCAGAATAATTACGTATATGCACTCATTGATCCCACCTAGAAGAGTAAATTGGGATAAGTTGACAGCATGTCGCCAGAAGAAAGATGAAAGTGTGTCCGATTTTTTCACCAGGTTTGAGGGAGTGTTTTTGGATTTCAGTGGACAGGATTTGTCGATGGAGGGAGGTGTCCGGTTGTTTGTTAACAGGTTTGTTACGAACCTGCTTCCTGAGATCGCGACTCGGTTGCAGGCTTCAGAGAGTACTTGGACTACCTCCTCTCCATCTGTGATATTAAGTATGGCACAGTATTATAAGCACAGAGAGAACGAAGAGAAAAAGAAGGTGGAGAAGAAGAATACGGAGCTGAAAACGAAGGTGTTGATGCAACAGGTGTCCCAGGGGAACGGTAGAGGACGAGGCATTGCTTATAGATTACCTCTATGAATTGACTAAAAATTTGTGTTCTATTCACCAAGAGGTTG